>JARACZ010000021.1:7911585-9230183 GCA_029255805.1 Keiferia lycopersicella
TGCTCCACCGACAAGAACATGGCTCTTAAGTTTGATGATGATGACCTATATATATATATGATCTTCATTATAGAAGCTGTAGATGATGATTTTAGGTTCCCTTGTTGAATAACTCACATTAACATACTATACCTACCTATGGTGATACTCGATGAAAGATTTACAAATCCAAATAGGAAGCCACAACATGTAGGTATTATCACTAATTATTTTCACTTCACAAGCACAACACTTATTTCACATAAAAAACCCGCCGAATTTAGATCTCTCACCGAAAACTTTATTAGATTTTATACCGGTATCCGGTTATGGACCGCGTTTTTTCAGCCCTATGACATTTGATAAACGATTGACAAAAATAAATACAAAAACCCAATATGTATCACTATTATTTTTCAATTATATAAGTTAAAGTGTAAGTCCCCAAATAAAACGCGTAAACTTGGAAAACGTTTCCATAATTAGCCTAAAACAGTGATAGATTTTATGATATCGGTATCCGGCGATCGACCGCGCGTTTTCAGCGTGGCCTGACCTTTCAGAAGACGGCGCGACTGCGTACGAGTCGCGTAGGGTCATCGGGAGAGTATTTTTAGAGTTGAAAGTTCAAAATACGACGGTTAGGCGTTTAATAGGTGGCGTTCGCCGCGGTGTCGCGTCTTCCGGACAAGGTTTGTTTGGACATTTGTTTGTAAGAAGTTCTTTTTCATCAATATGGCATTTTGTTGGTAGTTGAAGGCAGATCAATATTTCTTCTTCAAAGCCATAGAGGCAGTTAACAGAAATAGGAGTTAGGTGAGTTCAGTTCAGATAAGTATGCTTTACAAGGGTTCTACGCGTGTTATTCGCATTCCGGGGTAGGCAGAGCGTTAACAGCCATAAAAAGACGATCGCTATATACACATCTGACAAATGATTCAGGGCCGTTTCAGAACAATATTACTCAGTGCCAAGTTGTGAGCCTGTCGCCTAAAGTTGTAATACACAGGAAACCCTCGAGTGCCTTAGTAGCCTTGTACGACACCCGCGGTAAAGAAATTGCATGATTCAATTGTAAGCCGGCATAACACGCCATAACACGGCATGGTAGTCAAGGTAAAGTGCCCGGAAAAAGTAAATACGATGATAAAAAAATTACAACCGCGGGATTACAATACGCTGGTTGAGAATAGCATCACCCACCGCAATTCTACCCGTTTTTTGTATAAATTAAATTAGTATTATTATATTTTCCTACAATTTATACGCCATACGATTAAATAATAATTCTACCCGTGGGTGTCTTATAAAGCGACTAAAGGATAATCAGCTAGGGAATAGGCAACAACTTCCCTTGTGAATACAACAACATCTTGCACTGCGCTCGCCAATCTGCTTGCAAAACGTGGTGAGCATTTCAATACCCCTGACAAGAAGAGGCCCATGACCAGCAGTGGACTGCTGTAGTTGTTATCGACCCTCATGATCGTTTTTAATCTAGAAAAGTAGTATCAGTCATGTTTTTCATGAAACGCCTACGACATTACGAATAGCAATATTCTCTGGTGCCGATCTTGGTGCCTGTCAAAAATGTAAAAGCAAATTGTTATTCCTCTAAAGGCGTACGCGCTGCATCGCACGTTTTTCAGTTTACTACAAGCGGTTAAGATAAACCTAAGTACCTAATATTTAAAAAAGAATATACGTTTGCCTTAAATGAGCAGAAAGGGGCATGGTTTGGCAAGGTGGGGCAATACGTAGTCGGTCCCAAAGTTCTGTCATATATGAAAATACTGATAAAATAAAAAGTACCAATCCGTTTTTAAAAATTTATATATCAATTAAAAATACAATTATCGAAGAATCAAAATAACATAAAAGTATTCGAAATGACCTCCCTTGCTTTTAATAACGGCCATCAACCGCGGCGGCCAGTCGTCTATCGCAGCACGCACCATATCCATGTCGATTTCAGCGACTGCTTTAACTATGGCTGACTTCAGGCTCTCCAAATTTTTATGGGGCTTAGCACAGACCTTGCTCTCTAAGACCTGCCAAATTTTATAGTCCAGAGGATTAAGGTCCGGACTGGATGAAGGCCAATCTTCGTGTCTTATAAACTCAATGTTTTGACGTTCGAACCAGGCTTGAGTGGTCTTGGCTTTGTGAGCGGGCGCAGAATCCTGCTGGAACACAAAGTGATGTCCTGAAAATAGTGTGTTGGGCAGGTCTTTGACGTACCGATCCAAAACCGTCTCTTGGTACACTTTTGCACTGGTTTTGACCCCCTTTTCGCAAAAATGAACCTCAGTTGGCCCATAGTAGGAGACTCCTAACCAGAGCATGACTGAAGAGGGATGATGCCCATGTTGCACCCGCGGAACTTTGTTTCCTGCTCCTTCAGAGCTGGTAGCGTACACTCTATCGTTTTGTTTATTATACTTTTCTTCTATATCAAAAATTTTTTCGTTTGTAAAAAGTATATCGCGGTGCCGGTTTTTCGCGTACCGTTTTAACAACACCCGGGATATTTTGAGTCTAATTTCTTTTAAACGGGCATTAAGTAAGTGCCCACTCTTTTTTTTGTATGCTCGCAGCTTAAGGTCTTCGTTTAAAACCTTTTTGACTGTTTTTCTACTAACCTTCATCTGCAAAGCCATAAGTTTCTGTTTTCGGACAGGATTTCTTCGTATGCGCTCCTTGATCGCTTTGATCACTGCTGGTGTTCTTGCGGAGCAAGGCCGGTCAGTTCTTTTCTTGTCCTCAACACTAGAGACTTCAGTGTACCTACTTATAGTACGATACACAAACCTAAGCGTTATTTTCAATTTTTTGAGCAACTTGAAAATGGTACTCGGCGAGTGCCCACAGCGATGCAACGCCAAAACTGCTATTCGGTTTTCTTTCAAAGTCCACTCCATCGTGAAAAATCGCGCCAAATGATCATTTATTGTTTTAAAATAATTGTCAAACATTCAAAAACGGAATGCAATAAAACTTTTCCAAATTCGTGTTCTAAATTCAAAAATAATATGCCTGTGACAGAACTTTGGGACCGACTACGTAATAATAAATAAAATAATAATAAATAAATATCCTGGACAATTCACACAGCGCCATCCAGCCCCAAACTAAGCAAAGCTTGTACTATGGGAACTAGATAGCTGATAGTAATACATATATACTTTTTTTTTTTGTAAATAAATACATATTATAAATAGAAAACACCCAGACTCAACACAAATATTTGAAAATTGACTTAACAAATATTTGTGTCCGGTTGGGATCGAACCCACGACCCTCGATGTCTTACCAATCTCTAGTATGGTAAGACATTGCCCCACTCTTTGTAAAAACTTGCCTAAACTACTCCACCTTGTCCCAAGTCCCTGCTTGTCCCCTAAACTGTGTCCCACTTTAAGGCAGGGTAATTAAGTGCGGCAAGGGTGGCAAAGGGTGGGGCAGTGTCTTACCATGCCACACTTTGCCAAACCAGGCCCCGCGCTCACTAGGGACCATATGGGGTATAGTTGATTGTATGGTTGCTGCTGATGAAGACACTTTTTTTTTTTTTAATTTCTTGTTGTAATTTAGGTAATCGCCGTGTCGTAAGAGGCGACTAAGGGACTTGAGGGTATTGGTGTATTACAATTTTTAGGCGACAACCTGTCACTAAATTAAAATTAAATTAAATTAAAAATTCTTTATTGCAAGAAATCCTTAAGAACATAGTTGTTGGAGGCTTCCAAGACACTTGTAGTGGGAAAACCCCGCTCTTCCAAATTACTTCTATTGTTTATAGGATCAGAGCTATAAATGATAGGTATGGACACTAGTTATAACAAAGTAATTGGTAGAAATACATTAAGTGTATAAAAACAAAGAAAAATCAAACTATAGGTAACAAAGTGTGTAGTCGCCAGACGCATGAATGTCAACAAGTACACGTATAAATTAAATCTGAGGTAGGTATACCAGAACATACAAGTGTGCCTGTGCAGCGTTGGTGTGTATGTGTGTGTAAGTAGTAGCGTGAACCATATTAAGTAAGTACGACCTGCATCGTATTGATTGCGAAGATAGTAGGTTAATTAATTGATTGAATCATATAGTAGGAAAAATAGGAGACGTGCCCACAGTTAGCACGATCTGCTCTGTTTGCCCTACGGTTGTGTGACCTTGGGGTCGGTATTTGGAGACAACAAACAGAGCAATCATGCCAGTCACTACAGTGATACACATGTTTTCTAAAACAGACGTGGCGATAGCGACCGTATTCTTACGGCTGTTAACGCTCTGGCTACCCCGCAAGGGATAAAGGCGTGATATATGTATGTATGTAATTTAGGTAGTGATTATTTTTGTTTTGAACATCTGATGACCTTATGAGAAGCCGTAAATCTTTATCGGCATATAGTAGTCATTGTTGAGAACATAGCGATATTTGTAAAACTAGTTACTAATACACTTTTCTACTCAAGTTAAACACGATGAAAAATAAATGCAGGGGGTACTATAAATAAAAACTAGCATGTAACACTAATAATAACTTTAATTTCTTAAAACTTAAGAAGTACACAGCCATTTTGACATAAATAACACATTGTCTATGGAAGACATTTTACTATTTACCATAAATAATTAATTATGTATCAAAATATACAATTCTTCTATCAAGATCCTCATAGGAGAATTTTCCTATTGTAAATAAATTCGTTAATCTAACTAACTACTTAACTAATACGTAAATTGTTAATATTAATAACTAGAACAAACAAAGAGACATTACATACGTACAATAAAATGTTAACAATACAAAATAATCTAATATTATTCACTAACTACTTACATATTTACAAAGCCCATGCATTCAGGTTAAAATTTTATTCGTCTGCCTCATTTGCTCAGAAAATGTCACGACCAGCGTAACAATCAGTACGCGCCAGTACGTGCGTGTATCGAGCACGAAGGTCATTTTACGCTGGTCGCGACACTATCTAAGCGAATGAAGTATACACTATATAACGTGTGATTTTCTTGAAAACTTGCGTCAGCAACCTCAGCGTGGCCAGACGAATATAATTAGGCCCTTAAAAAGGATTGTCTTTACCAGTGGAAAAGAAAATCAGACCTTCTTCATGCTAAGAGCGTAATACAACTTTGTCACATTAATCCTATACGATTTAAGGCGACAATGTCCTATCATAAAATACTTAATTGTAAGTTTAATGTACTCAAAGTACGATCACAATTCAAATGCTCGATCACATCACATAAAATTCGGAAGTCACTATTTGAACATTAAAGTCAATTGCTTGAACATTCTCTGTTAGATTGTCAACTTAGTTCTTGCGGTCATTTGACCTTGCAAATCACTTGTATAAAAAAAATCTAAGATATAAGGGCGGGGGTTCACTTAGCTTGGACTTTGCTAGCGTTGATAAGTTCTTGGAAGTCTGTGACGTACCAGGAGGCCCTTTTCTTTACCTCTTCACGTACCACGTTGCCTCCAAAACCTGTAAAAATTTACAAAATTACTTATTAATATAGATAGTAATCTATTAATGTCTACGATATCTGGGGCTCAAACCCAGGACCGTGGAATACATCCCAACGTTCTACCAACTCAGTTAACGCGTCTGCTGAAGTCAAAGAGTTTAAAATGTGAACCAGCCCATAAAACTGAAGAACTTTCCCCAGGGAAAGTCCAAGGAAAATCCATTCCCTAGTGTTGGAATTAGAAAATCATTTTTGAACCCCCCATCCAATTTTACTTGGATGGCTAGTATATTTAGTATGGGAAGTCCAAATTTTCTTAGTTATAGTCCGACCTATTTTCCTTGGGAAATATTTTTCAGTTTCGCAAACTGGTCCAGTCCTCCCTTTTAAATATTTTCAGTAGATTTTTTACAGCCAGTGTAGTTTACTTACCAATGAAGCCGTCAGCGGGCGGGCTGGCCTCGGCGTCGGTGGCGCCATCTCCGATCATGATGAGCCGCTGGTATCCGTACTGCTCCTTCAGCCGCCTGATGACCAGGCCCTTGCCGCCCGACCGGGAAGTCGGCTCGTTCTCGTCGAAGCCCGCGTATTCGCCTGCAACAATAAGAATAAAACGTTAGGGTGTTGTTTTTGAAATGTGTTTTGATATATGAATAGTGATATCCTAACATGTCACAAAAAGTAGAAACAAGTATACTGGTTTTCCATACGCTGACTTTTATAATAAGCAGTAGAGACAACTTAAAAAAATAGTATCAAACCTATTAGTGCTTCCTTAGCGTAAACCCTTATCATCGGGAAATATGAAAGTCAGGATCGAGATCACCAATTAGATGACTGGGCCATTAATAAAATACTAAAGTCGTACGCTTAAACTATTGTCCAAAAATAGTTCAGACTCCATTTTCTACTTTTTCGAAATATTCATAGTTTGAATTTATAAACAGAAAAATAATGTAAAAGTATGTGTTTTAACACCATCCAAAATAGCGAGATATGACGACGTCATCATCTTCATTTAGTATTTTTATAATATCAAAAAGTGGCTTATTTGACCTGCCTCTAGTCTTCTAGCCTATTGTATTCATTGGGAAGATACCGTATCGATAAATCAAGCCCTAACGCAATAACGCGCGCAAACATATTGTTTACTCGTACGCCACACCCACTGGACATGACAGGGGTCACTAGGAGTCACCAGCTGATAGCGACTGACCTACAACATGCGTCAAATGTTCACGCATCGAATGCATGTAAACCACATACAAACCAGTGCGTGTAAGAAAACAACAGACATGTACTTTTTCTACAGAGAACTACAAGAAAACAATACAACAATACAAATACAAATACAAATTTATTTATTAAAGAAGGTTACATTTAAAATGCTTATCAACTAAGGTACACAAACACAAAAATAGTAACAAACAGGAAGATGTAACTGGTGGTTCCCCCACTAGGTCTTGCCTGTATCGGGGGCAACCAAGCTGTGAACAGGTTGCACGACAAATCCGAGTGCTTAACATAACTCATAAAGTATTTTCACAAAAAAAACAAAAATGAAAGTGAAATAAGGTCGAAAAGTAGTAGAAGTGTATGTATGTATGTATGTGTGTGTGTGTGTGTGTGTGTGTGTGTGTGTGTGTGTGTGTGTGTGTGTGTGTGTGTGTGTGTGTGTGCGCGCGCGGGTATGTGTGTGTGTCTGTCTGTTTATGCTTTAATTTTTAACATATTTTCTGTTTCAGAATGATTCAAACTTAGTAGGTAATTTGTAACCACCGATTTAGCCTCTCTTACAGAGCAGTTTTTAATATCACATGTCTTAGCAATTTTATTATACAGATAAACCGCCATGAAACAGGAACAACATTAGTGATTTGTCAAATGCTATTTATTCATAGGGAAATAAAAACTAAATAAATGGGTTGACATGACTTTTGACATAAAACATCTTAAAATAATTTGAACTGAAGTAACTAGTCCTTGTTACAATCCATCTTTACCAAGATGAAAATTATTGGCCTACAGTCTACATTTCAAAATAAGCAAGAAATCAAGAAAGCTACCTAGCTAGGTATATTTTTGTGTGCCATATTTAGACGTAATTTACAAATTATCGATGTCATTTCCCGATCACGCATTCTCTTATTTTAATCACTAGTTATTTTTATTGTTTTATAATAACAAACAAAGTACAACAATGATTAACCGATATCTGGATTGTCGTCATCCTAAGTTCAAACCTCTGGCTGACCTGCGCGACTTTTTATTTCTAGATTCGATTTGCACGTTGAACTGCACGAGCCAAACGAGTGGAATACAATCTCCTGACACGAGGTATACTGACCTCAAAGTTATGGGATGTACCTGGGTCTAGGCATTGTACAGTAAACTCTTGAAGGAGGCATTTAAAATGACATTCATAAAAACGTAGCTACACACAACCATTTGTAATACGAATAACCTAGCTCAACTATTGTGTCAACTTATTAATTTGCATTCGTAAATACCTAGCCTAATCACACGTAGATACATGAATACAATACGAGCAAACTGTCTAATCAACTATTGAGATAATGTATCAAATGATTGAATTATTCTATTGGTATGAAATTGAAATAATAATCATGAAATCTAATCATCTCCAAGCCAAGGTGATCTAACTAACCAAAGTGCCCGGCCATTTTAAACCACCTCTCCAACCCACAGAGATATAGATAGACTGACATTATTCTTCACTCTTCTTCTTTTCTCTCTATTTTTTATTAGCAAGCCCCATCTCCCTCCATATCTCTCATAGTTATAGACCAAAATCCCCACCTCTTTAAAGTCAGCATGGTTGAGTTGGACAGTAACCGACACACCCACCGCACATGACTGGGGTCAATAAGAAAATATCATCATGATACATGCGTCAGCCCCCGTCCACGCGGTCGAAGCGTGCCGAGATAACAACTACTTGTATCACGTGATAGAAGGTTTATCTACGGTTCAAAATACTTATAGATAACGGTTGGTGATTTTTCTAATGTCTATAAGTATACGAAAATCAACTGTAACTATTTTAAGGGTGCTACCAAAAATCTACTGCAAATATTCTGAAAATGAAGTACTATCCCCAGGCAACATATGTTGAAATATGGAAAAAATACAGACTCCCGTGCACATAAAATGTACCCGCCCACAAATAAATTGATTTTGGTACATTCTGTATGCTTTATCTGGCAAAGTTTTATTTTCTACATAGCGACGGTAGGTATCAATAATTCATTGTTGCCCGCTAAAGATAATTGTAGCGTGATACCATTGTGGCGATCAAATGGTAATACCTACAACACTGATAAAAAATGGGTGTGTCAAAACAAATAGTTCTATAAAACTGTTGCCAACTAGAAACATCGAGTAATAAAATGAGATCATGTCATGTGACTTGTTTTATTGCTATTATCAATAAAAGAGCCGATGTTTAGACTTGGTAATTTTCCCAGGACTATAAAGATTACCATAGTTCGCCTACTGAGTCTGATATTTTACAGTAAGTTAGTTAGTAAAAACTTCATTTCATAAAAAGTATGTACCTCTTCTATAAGACTGTGTAACTATAACTTATTGTGTATGTGTGCCACGGTATTATGTACCATCAATCACGCATAATACACGGGTTTTCATCCATCGTTTCCACACATTGTTTTCGCTAAGGGTGAGAAATATATTTAAAAAATACATTTTAGGCATATTTAACGAATCTATTGTATATCACAAAACTAAAATATTTGAAGTACAATCAATGAATATGAATATTTATTTAGTACCAATATAATATCGCCTGAGCGCATATCGTGAGTGAATTCGCACTTGACACAAATGTAGAGCGAGGACGAATGTTGCGTCATATTATCTGGATTGTTTAAACAGGAACACTATTGTAAAATCTTTGAAAATGATAAAGTAATGAAGATTATAAAACGGTTTTATGAATGTATAACATCTCACGGCTTGGCTTTCTACTTTATCTACAAAATAAGTACATGCGCGGACTAGGGCATGTGTTTCTATATTAATTTATTTATGACGAAAATTATGAATCTTTAAGTATTATGCTATACGCTTGCTTGTATAGCCAGAAAAACTAACTAAAAGTATCATTATCACGTATACATTTATGCACTTTTCTACGACTCAATAAAGTTGAGTGACTTTCAAAGAACAAAGAAAATACAGAATACTTGATATTTTTTCTTCACAAATATGTGACGTTTGTATTATTTTATTGTTCTTGTAAAACCAGGCCACTGTCTTCTCAGATAGCATTGCTATAAATATGACAATGATAGCACTAACATCTGCATAGTAATACTTTGATAAATTACACTAAACTATGCCTCCAACTTAACAGAGAATGTTGGAGCATTTTTAAAGTAATAGCCTGTTTTATTATTTAGTAAAAAAGCGAATTAATAAATTGTTAATTACATTCAAGAAAGATAATCAAACTGTATACAATTGTCTCTATGCAAGACCTTTATCTCCATCCGTATTAATTAAATAATTAACGTAATCAGTGACTTCATATTCAATATTACAAAATTAGCAGTCATTTATCCAATAATGAGACTACTTGCTTAGTACTTATGATAAACCAATACTAGGAATTTACAGAATGTATTTTGAAACGTGGACATGATAGCACAGAACGTAAAGACTAACCAATTAGTTAGTTATATACATTCGGGGCTCATCTTAAAAAGCTTATAACCTGCGGTTGGGCCTCGTAACTCTTTTTCTTCTATCGTGTGGTATTCCGAGTCGACGAAGGACTCAGTGAACATTTATAAACCGCTTATCACTACTAGTAAGTAGAAAAGTAAAAACGATCTTAAAAATGATTCATCAAGTTCGTTTTATCTAAAGAAAATCTCGGCAACTATTGAATAAATTCAAAGTCAACTTCAACAAGCTACTAGGAAATATCAAGTGGCATTTTAACATTGAATCATAAGTACATTATGCAAGCAATGACACAATACGCGGCCCTAAAGGTCAGGTCAGACAAAGGAAACCAGGCCGTTGTTATCAAGTCGAGAGTACTCAAAACAATTGAAATAATCTATTTGTTTCCAAGATATAGATTAGTTTTATCTGTTTGTTTTGCGTCATGATGATGAAAATATTTTTCTATTAGATTGAAACTTAGTTAGCAAACAACAAATAACTTAAAAGTAAATGGTTTCGACGCAAATCTTACTTGTATTATCGTAAGATAATCTAAGTATAAATTTGTAAGTAATTACAAATTTGTATTTTTGATGCATTATTGTAGGTAGTCAACAGAGATCTTAAGACTAAGCAGTGCAGCTTAGGTTTAATGACACCCCAGAATGTCCATCTTATCTTAGGGTGTCAGATTGGGCTAACCAGTCTTTTCACCTTTTTTCAAAAGTACCTACCCCTTAGAGCATTCACCCTACGTATGCCGTAAACAGTCAGTTACCGAACAAATTCTGTCGTTTTTTGCGGGAGGGGAGGTAAATACAACTTGACAATCAAACACAAAATGGCAACTGTCAGTTTCATATAACGTGCTGGACAAATGGGCAGTAAATTTTGGCAGAGGGGTAAGCCCAGCTTTGCCATCTCCTTAGAGGGAATGCTTAATGGAAGGGCATTACTCACATTTTCTTATGCTTGGTGAAATAACATATAAACAACTTTTAACCGAGATTTCCATAAGAATATTAATGACACTCACCATTGAAGTAGAACTTGAGTCTGTTGGCGAAGATCTGGTTGTGAGGTATGTTCAGTTTGTCAGCCACGGGCTCAATGAGACTTCTGAAGCCTCCTGACACGAGGTATACTTGCACGCCTTTGTTGTGTAGTTCTCTTACTAGTTCTCTGGAAATTTAGAAAATTGTGGTATAAAGTATTTGATAAACTGACTCATATTTTACGGCCGTTAACGCTCTGCCTACCCCGCAAGAGATGAAGGTGTGACATGTGTATGTGTGTATAGAAATAAAATGTTTGTAAGTATTTGACTCTAGAATAAACTAAAACAATCCGTTCAAAACAGGTCCCTTAGCGACAAAAACATTTTGTAAACAAATCGCAAATATCCAAACAAATCCAGAAAAAACGTAAACCGGGCCATACCAGCGACCTGTTTCTCAAACAAACAACAGGGCATTTACGCAGAGAAAAATGAAAACATCGACAGAGTCATGTAAGGTCACTGACGTTGATAAGGCCGCCTACCATCCAGTATTTACTAGTACGATTATATTGCTAAGCCAGTGTGTTTCAGGTTAAAATCAATATTTTCTGCATTGACGGTTCCGATTGGAAGATAGTGAAATTATCTATCTACACATGGCATACATAGTTGTGCAAAAACGTGTATTGAATAATTTTGAAGCCAGACTTATAATCACATGATTTACTTTTACAGTCACACCTTGAAATCATTGATGGGTTGATTTTGAGATCAATGAGATAAATATCTATTGATATGAGGCTAGGACCCAGGTAGAGACTCTTCACTAGGTCTTATGAGTAACTATAGAGTTAGACTTCTACTGAATATTTATCGTTCTAACAAACATCTGACTTGAAAGGGATCAAACGATGTATCAAATGGATCAAAAGATGTTTACGCGAAAATATGGACTTGGCAGCACCTAGGCAGACGGTTGCCGTGTGGTGCCAGCTTAGAATAGCATCACTCCATTCCTACTCCTGGGTGTCGTAAGAGGCGACTAACAGATGAAACAAATGGGCAGCTTTAGTGGGCGTTCCCTGTGAATATCTGCGATCGCCAATTCCAATACCTCCCAATGTAGGGAGGCCCATCCAACAGTGGACTGTTGTGGCTATAGAAGTAGACGGTAGAACAGTACTCACTGGATACCAGGTGTGAGGTGGATGGGGAAGGTCTCGATGAACTGTTGGATCTGGCTGACTGTTGGTCTGATGATGTCCAGCCGCTTCTTGAGGGCTTCCTGGAAGGTCATGCTGCCGCCCATGGCTTCTGCCGTTCTGTGGACAATAATATAGGGATTTTTTAGATTAATCATTGCTTTTTTAGTCTAAGGTATGGGCATAGTTCTTTCTTTTCTCCCGTCAATATCTGGGCTCAAATATGTTCGGATTTATAATTTGTACCTACAGTTGTATTCCCTGAAAACATACAAACTTTTGGTCCTTACGGCCAGCGTTACTGCTCTGCCTACCCCGTAGGAGATGAAGACGTAAAATGTGTATGTATTTTATTCTTAGCTGTGTTTGTTACTGGCACGTGGCGATTTGTTACTGGCACGTGGCGATTTTCATTCAGTAAACATTAATATGCAATATAAAAACGTTAATTTCTTAAGTAGATATATTTTTAAGCCATAGGCAAGTTACACAACATTAAGAATATCAAGTAAATTAGAAGAGCATTTTAAACAACATGACATAGTTACTCGATCAACCCGAATGTACTGGCTATATTCTTAACTTTTGTTTACATCTTTATGTAAAGAATCAGCTAAGGTAGATATATTCCTTAGTCGCCCACTTCTAGTATAGCCACAACAGTCCAACAAAAATGAAATTAGAATAACTGCATAACGCAGAAAACCCCTTCATATGTCCATTTCTTTTCTGGTTTTTTATCATTTCAGTTTTTTTCGCATCGTTCTTTGATATCGCATGATTCCTTTTCTGATTCACTAAAAACAAAAGATAGCGATATTATCTACTGTTGTCATGCCATTTCATTATGTAGGCACACACCCGTTGAGTATGTATTTATCGGTGAGGTGATGATATCGAATATTAAAATTTATTGTTGTTGAAAGACGCGGAAAATTTTCAAAAGTGTCCGATACTTTTGTTTGGTTCGATTATATTGCACAACAAAAAAGCAGGGAAGCCAATAGCATTCGGCCACGTTTGTACCTACCTCAACGATAGATAGATAAATAGATTTTGTAAATTCGATTAAATTATAACATCTTTAGACTTTATTTATTCAAAATCAGCTCGCTAGGTACATACCTACTGCAAATATTTTCTGCAACAATGCGAGGACGTTATCAAGGTTGTTTTAATTCATATCAATAAAGTCATACCGCGGAATGACGTCGAATAACATTTGCGAATAACATCTGAGCCTATCCTGTTATGATAATGATCTAGATAGGCACATCGTACGATACCACTTGAATACTTCAATAAAATTAACATCGACATTTGAATAAGAAGTGAGGTATTGAGTTGTAAACATGATTTGATATTTACCTCAAATTCACATATACGAGCATACATAAGCTTATATATTCTTTGTATGCTAATAATATATATATGTGTAATACTCGTATGTAGAAAGAGATCGCGAAAAACTCATACAAGACAAAATGCTTGAATAGTATGTGGTAGAGTATCTATCTATATTTCAATTCATATTTGCATTCAATACCTGATTTCTGATAACTTGTTGTATACTATAGCAGTTGTTTCGCTCTTTTACTTTTATGTATAGACCTACATATCGTAAGTGGAACAAAATCGAACACCTAGTTTACAAGTTCACATTCGTTATTATTTCTATATTTATATTTTAATCTAACATACCTATACCTACATCAAAATTAATACAAGAACTCTACAATGTCGTCCGATAAGTGAGAAGGTGATCGTCCGATTAATATACCCTTGACTATTGTTCAAGATTTTTGGTGTTTTTGATGGAGATAGAAATTTTCAATGCTACTATTTTAAGCTAAGGCCAAGGTTAAGTCTAGCGTAGAAGATTGTGATCATCGCTTGACACATGATGATGGATGATATAACGCTACTGAAGACGAAAGATAAGGGTTGTTTCCATCACAATTCCATCTTCAATTCGTATAATTACCCTAGTATGGCTACTTATTACAATTATTTGATAGATCAGGGGTTGGTCCTAAGAAGACCAACAGCCACTACGACCTTTGGTAATCTATTGTGGCTAACTCTTTTCGTTTCTCACATCAAGACGAATCTCACAAGAGCTGTCGCGAGACACTCGTGAGACCGATGCCTTGCAATTTTTCATCCAAGAATCTAGAATCTATTCTATCCTAGTCAAGAATACTTACAGTCTTTTGACTTCCTCCCCCTTGCCGCAGAACCTGGCCAGCTCATCAATGCCCTCATCCTGAATCACGGTGGAGTCCACATCGAAGCACACGCAGTCAGCTGTCCGGAACAACTCCTGCACAGACTGCTGGGGCGTCATCACGCTGATGGAAACTAGAGACAGGGTCTTCAGTGCTGAGTAGGGGAGATTCTTTATGCTGGAACAAAAGGAGCTTATGGTTAAAAAATGGAAATTTGAAGCAATAATTTGAAGGGAAATACAGCTTTGGAGTTATCATGTGTCACACGAATAAATTAGATATCTAATAGGAAAGTCCTAGCAGGGAGACAGAACGGAGCATATAAAAAGTAGGAGAGTAAGAACTGGTTTCGTAAACGTACCTCGTAATAAAGAAAACTTAAAGAGTTCTATTCTAGGAAAACCTAGAAAAGTCGACGACAGAACGACCTGTGATTGATCTAGTTCAAAACCAGTTCCCAGTCATATCCTCTATCGTCAAGTAAAAAAACTAAATACAGGAAAATCTGGACTCTTCGATACTAAAGTGTACACAAACAAGTTCGTTTCTACCCAACCAGAATTTGCAATTTAAACAAGGTTGTTATCGTCCAATGAATTATCAATAAAGCTAATAAAAGAATGTTATACTCTGTTGCTAGTTGCTAGGCTTCCTCGATTTACCAAAGACTTAAGTATTTTAACTTATCAGAATAACAACTTACTCTACTTGATTTAAGCATGTAAGGTATAGATTGGAAGACAACGATATCGCGAATTTAAAATTACAAAGAGTTATTTATGTGGCAAGGAAAGGAGAGACGGAAAATTTGGTCAGTGCCTACAAAAGGACTTCGAAGTGAATCGACCGGTTCCAAAGTTACCTCAAAAACGAGTTTGCTGATGTAATTGCGAATTTTGGGGCGCCTTGAGTTTATATTTAGAAACTATACCTAGACTTTGTATGTATTTTCTGTGTACAATAAAATGTTAAAAAAAAAGAACTATTGTTGTTTTACTATACCTAGTACATGGCTACATATTTGAGTATCTCCAAATTCTGACACTAGGGTTCATGGGGTCGTTGGACAACTAGGTGTCCCACGCGAAAAAAGAAAGACTTATTGATGTAATTGTACGACCAAAGTCGATAGCATAAATAGAATAAATTATTTAATATCTAGCATATCTAGCAGCAAAACACTTACCAAGTCTATAGCGACTCTCAAGCACTTCTAATAGTTTGTTACACTTTTCCCTTTTATATATAAAATTGTTTAACCACACGACACATATATATATAAATGTGTTATATATCACCAAGATGCGGTTAAACTTGACCCAATAACACATATAACTAATAAGCTGATAGTAAATACTTGTTCACCATAGTATGCCTAAAAAGATACTGACTGACTGATATTCTGTGGTGTCGTGCGGACTTAATTTGTACAATTGGAGTCATTGACAATGAATAGGTGTTTGTATGTACGAGTGTGGTATATAAGATATGCGTGTATATTGGAAAAACGTGCAGTACGAAGTAAAAATAAAATTTCGGTATGTAAACCGTGTCCTTAGCTGATATTTATCCTTGAATACATAACGAATATAAAATGACAATTTTTTTTTGTTTATAAATATTACTGCTATAATTTTCCGACCACCCTCATACATGCACTAAAATTATATCGTCTCTACATATATTTTTAAAAATAACTTAGAGAAATATCATGCAATCGTTTTTACCTGTTGTAAAGAGCCATTTTCTTCGAGTCTTCTTAAGAGAAAGTAAAACAAAGTGCAGTCAACGCGAACGTCCGTATTATACTGAAGAGAAACAGTTATTAATCTTCAACTTGGGAAGTACAAACACGCCTCCAGTTAATGTGATATAATACACTATAGTACACTGCACTCCCGCGCGTTATCGCCTTATATCCACAAGCCTCCGAAGATAACGGAGTGATTCGAGCTACAGCACTACCATCTGAGAGCTACGTACTATGAATGACGTCAAATCGCCGTCTTCATTGAAAAGACATATGGCCAGACACAAGCCATATTCGAAGTAGGGGCGATCAACCGAAAGCTATCTCGCTCACTCGCGATAGAAGCGTATGGAATATTTGTGGAGACACTTGTTTTGCGAATTGCGTCGGACGCAAAATGCGATAACGCAGGCAGTGATAAGTAATTCAGTTGTTTTGGAAAAAATAACATCATGGTTTTTAAAAATAATAGGGAATCTCGCACGTATGATTTGGCTTTGATAAATGCATAAATACACAAAAACAATCAATATGTTTGTCTACTTTATGCGTAATATTGGGAAATCCGTTGTCATCATTATCAATGCTTACATACATGAAAGAAAATGCTTACTAGAGACCATACCTAGGGAGTTAATATTTTTTTAAGTACAAGACCATTTTGTCGTTCAAGAGGTAGATTAAAATAGAGATGACGAGAAAACGTCGAAGAGTTAGACTCTAACTGGCCCCAATTATCCACTAACCGGGAATTCTGGAAGTAAAGAGGGTAGACCTTTGCCCAGCAGTGGGACACTCTAGGCTAAAATAATAAAAAGTAAATGCTTAATAGAAATGAAACAGTTCATTTCCCCACTATAATTACTAAATTAAACTCAACACTAATGAGAACCATAATGATGCAATATTGATCCACAATTCATTATCATTGGTCATTAATTAAACATCTACACCTATTTGTGCTAGGGGGTATCCTTATCAGTCATTATAATAAATAAGCAATATATAATATAGCTGCACTACTGCAGTGATGTAAACTCCGTATAAATTTTCTCATGATCTCCAAGCTACCACAGAGTGTTGGCAAGTATGAAACTATAACTGAAAACTCCTAAATGCTCATTATATTTATGGCCTTCTTGAGGCAATAAATTCATTTAGAAGTTACTCTGTTCAAGCGCGTTCAAGGGATAGAATAAAATAATATGTTAAAACTCAAAACAAAATAGACCTTACAAAATTTTTAAAAAGTGATAGACCTGCCTGTTTATATAGATTTATTCTGTACACCTTAAGTTAAAGCACAGATAATATAATAGATTTTTACAGATTATAGTCTGCTAGTAAGAGATTACTTTTTAAAATTCAAAAATACAGTTTAAGTATATTTTTTACACACATTCCGAGCCTAGGTGCCGCCCACTTCTAAATGGGGGCATTTATAGTGCTTAAAATATAGTTTGATACCTGTGACTTTTGTCAGCTTCAAGTAAATGCTATGACATTTAGGTCCATTTCCCTTTGTTTACTTCTCTTTAAGTATGGATGTGTTAAGTGTAACACGTAGGTATCAAGCTATATTTTTAAGCACTAAGTGATGGGGGCAACACATTTACATATGCTTTGGGAACCACTCTACTTTTATTACTTTGTGAATATTATCTTCTATTTATAGAATCCTAAAAGAAAAGTACACTAGAAGAATAAAATCTCGTGTAAAATTTCACTGCATCATCGTAACAAAAAGGTTCATCTCTACACCCGGCAGGGTTATCTGTGCAATGCCACTCACGCGTTGAACATATGATAGATAAGCCTCCAATCTCTATGCTTATTTTAGTTTATTACTCTCAGTGTCCTACTCATATGGCTAAAACATAATGCCTGAGGTGGTAGGCATGTTTTAAATGTAAAAAACTTAATTTGTAGAAGCTGTTCAATTATTGTAAAACATGCTCATTTTACAGACTCTGTAAGACCAAAGTAGACTCAGAAAGAAAACAGTCAGAAAATTGAAATATGGATCTGGTTACTTTTTGTTCATGGTATGGTCAATTTATATGCTTAACATAAAAATTATAATTAAAATACAAATAACAAAGCACCTTTGTTAAAGATATCAAAATAAACTTTTTACATCATAGGTTACCACAATCAGACTGGTAAAAACTGGTTGCTGAATCAGGCAACCGGGCAGTGTGTAGATAACATTTGGTTGTTGATTAAATTCACCAGTACTAACTGGTCTCACTAGGTATTTTTAAAATTCCTTGACACCATTATTATATTTTGAAATGTATGAGATATCTAAAATATTAATAATATTATTCTACTAGGATACTTGAGCTGGGATTTTCATCCAAAATATATGCACTGTTATTGTCCACAGTAATACCCATAGGGCTTTAGTTCTTTTTATTGAATTAGGGGTGTACTAGAGTATACTACCCCTATATTACTACTTTTTTTTAATTATTACGATGAGAAATATGAGCTATTTTCTTATTCCATAGAAAAATATGAGAGGTTACTTTTCTATTTTATTATGTTCTTTTTATAATAATTTAAACAGGTGATATCTTTGATTGGTGTTATTTACATAATAAAAAAAGAATTATAGCTCTAGATATTACTCTGGAAAAAACTGGGGAAATGTTTGTATGAAAAACTGAAAAACCCAGAGTGCTCCGATATGCCCTTAATTTTTTAAATTACGTAAATGTAGTAAAACTCCAGCACTATCTTATCACATTTTCAATGTCCGATTAGCAACCCATAAATTTGGTACTCATATACATAGTACTCCGTTCCATGAGCATACTTATTTTTACTCAAATTTATTTTTTGGTGTAGGAAATTGGAAAATTATAATGTAATAAAATATATTATGGCAAAATTCTAACCTGCTAGTGAGACAGCACGTCACGAACTAACTATTTCTGACCTTGTTCATGACTAGTTCAATTGACGACCTTGCAAAAGAACAAGTTTATCCTGTACGCTAAATAAAACAATATGATATTAGTTTTTCTTCGTAATTAAAGTAGACATACAACATGCATTGAGAGAACAATATGCATAACAGATTTTTAGTTATAATTACCACTATTTCAAGCTAAAAATTATAAATTCTGTAACGTGTTTACCTTTTGATAAAACCGTATGTCAAGGCCCATCTATTCATAGTTCTGTATCAGATGTAAGATTCGATAGCATTCTTATAAGTTGTGAATTTATATTGCACGCCTATGACTCCAAGAAATAAGCAGGAATTATTGGCGAATATAAATAATTCAAAATACGCACCACAACAACAGCGAGGTTACTTTTTTGACAGTGACAGCTTGTGTTTTTGTGGTACAGTAATTTCACTGCACAAAAGAGAAAGCATAGCTCTATCTGTCCAAAGAAAAAAGAGAAAGAAATATTACCTTACCTACCCCTCGATGTTCCTGGAACACTACTTGCCAATTTTAAAAAGTTTTCAAAACATGCTTCGTAAACATACATTCAAAATGGCGGGCAAAGTTTTTCAAAAGTTGTAAATTGTAATAAAGTTCATATTTTCGTTGGTTGTTATTTTATTGGAAACCAAATAAGTTATTTAAAATGAATGTAGTTCAAAGAGATAAACTAGCGAACGGTAAAACTCAGTCAAGATCTCGGAATGAGTTAGTGAGAAAGGATTTATCACTTGGTAAGTGAGCAGCTGATAAGTTCTATTCCTGTATCACCTGGGCATAGTACAAGCTTAGAACCATGCTAGACAATCTTAATTTTATTTGTTAGGTATACGAGGAACGTCGTCAGTACTGCCTGTATCGTACAACGGCTCGAATGTTAGTCGCCCTACCAACAATGCACCGCGTTATCAGTTCAACAGAGATGAGCCTTCAACATCCAAAAAATCTTCCATGGGCCCTCCTCTTGGGCCACCAAGAAGTAATAAGAGAAAGTAAGTTATCGTTTCTAAGTTACGATAACGGACAGGCGAAATATTCAATCTTTGCATTTTTTAAACTATTCTACGGACCTAGATAATAAGGATATAATAATTTTAATCCCTGTATTTAATGCTGAGTAAAAACGCGCGCCGTCTTTCTAGCTATGTGGGTTGCTTCTACCATGTACATATTACCACCCCATGAGGAACAAGAACGTCTTACACTTATTTACCAAACAAAAGTATATAATTATTTACTCAGCATCTAGGAGCTCAATTTAATCTCTGATGTAATCCCGCATGGTACTGACTTTTCACATGTCCGTTTTCCTGAAAAAATTGTACGACACATTCACAGAATGATCGCTAACTCGAATTCAACAAAGCCTGAGTCTTCATCAAGCGGCTTGCCTCGTCCAAGGATCCTCGCGAGTGACTCAGCTGCTGCTGATACTTCTGTTGATTTCCACACGCCGAGGAATAGACCGAACGCTTTGAGATACATCAGCAGTAGCAGTAGAGGTACTTAAACGTGTGATGCGAATTTTTAGTCTGACAGACAGACTAGTTTGATCTAGGGTGCGCTGTTGGCGCTTTTTCAGATAGAGGGATTATCTGTCAAGTTCAGGGCATAATAAAAAAATCTGCAAATAGAATCCCCGAACCGGTGACCTGTCCCAATGCCTATGCCCCATTTTTCAAAACTGTAGGAAACAGTTCTACTTGTGAAATTCGATGTACATAGCGTAGCGGGCCAAAAATGCGGTTTTGTAATGTCCCATAGGCTACGAAAGTACATCTAATTTCACCTATAGAATTTTAGCCTGTAGTTTCATTGCATGGAGCACTGAACTTTCGACCATTCACAAAGCGCCACCTACTAGGCAAGGAACTAAACTAACAGATTAAAAATGTTAAGACCCATTACACTTCCGGCCAGCGCCGTCTATGAACGAGTAGCGCATTGAACCCTCTGGCCAACGAATGGCTAACGCGACATGTAGCAGAAGGAAAGATTAGTATTAATTTTTCTAGAACTCTATAAAACTCTTTGGTGAAAATTGCCTCTGTAGTATTGCAGTATTTATTTTTCTTGGTAATATTTACAGGAGTGCCGAGTGATGCGTGAGGCTTAGAATAGCATCACCCCATTTCTTTTCCGTGGGTGTCGTAGAAACCGACTAAGGGACTAGAGGGTTTTATGTGTATTGCAATTTTAGGCGACAGGCTGACAACCTGTCTCTATAGTAATGCACGGTTTATCTGAAACGACCCTCAAACATTTGTCAGACGAGGCGATAACGACCTTAATTTTACGGTTCTTGACGCTCTGCCTACCCCGTCAAGGATATAGGCGTGATATGTGTGTATTTACAGGAGGGTACAGTGGCACCAGATCAGCTCGTTCTACTAGCACATCAGCTGTAGATGCAAGTGTAATTTTGGGTGAGAAAAATCTTACTAAAAACATATCACTTCCAAAAAAACTGTGTTTATCATTGTTTTATTTTGAACGGCGTGATTCTTTATCTTATTGATTGTTTATGTTATAAGTAGGTGCATCCGTACATAGGTACGAATAAATGTTTTCTTTGTTTCTTTCTTTGATCTAAGTAAGATTGTTATCATACTGATAGCAAGGAAAAGTAATATACCTAATGTCGTAACGAGGAACATTGTTTTTCGGTTTTCCCTGCGTAGTATAAAAACTGCTAATCTAATCATAACCGTCGACAACAGCGGAGTGACGTATTTATAATAAATATCCTTAAAATCATTTATGGAGGATATACGAGTAAAAATTTCCACATATCCACTTATCAAAAAATACTTATTTAAAAGTCTTTTAAATTTATTAAAAAGCTATGGTATAATTAATAAACTTTTCGCTTACGAATATGAACTAAATGAACTTTGTAAGGGCAAACGCTGCATCGCGGTCTTTGTCTTCGCGAAGCCAATGATCTGCGCGCGTAAGTCACTCTACTTCGAAAACGGTGCAGATTTAGTGTTTGAACTTTTTAGTTGCAAACCCACGCCGATGATCCGCGCGACAACGCGTTCGCTCTATGTCTCCACTGCTTTCCCCACTATTTTATTTTTCAGCAATATCTGAAGGACGCGGCATGGCTCGTGGTGAAATTGGCATGGCAGCAGTTGACCTCAGACATCCTAATCTTGTCCTTTGCCAGTTCAGCGATACCCTGCTTTATACACATACATTAACGAAAATCAACTTCTTCAACCCTGTTGAGGTAAGGCTGAGTTATATGGTATACCATTATGTATGTAATGTAGGCGATCCGATTATTCCGTAATGTGTTATTGTTGATCGAATATTCAAAGCACAGAAAATTACGATAAGTACCTATTTGCCTAGCAATTACTTATCTATCAATGCTAGCTCTAGAGATAACAAAATTCGCAGTGACTTACGTACTTTATGAATATGTGTGTGATGTAAAATTATCAATACAAATTCTTCATTTTAAAGATTGGTTAGATGAATGATAGGTTCTTTTTTCCAATTTTTCATCCATTTTTAAAGATTACAGCACCAGTTTTTTAAGAGTGGTGTGATGCCGGCTTAGAATAGCATCACCCCACTTCTTTCCCGTGGGTTTCATAAGAGGCGACTAAGGGACTCGAGGTTTTAAGTGTATTGCAATTTTAGGCGACAAGCTGACAACCTGTCACTATAGTGATACACGATTTTTCTGCAACGACCCTGAAATATTGTCAGACGTAGTGATAACGACCGTAATTTTGCGGTCGTTATCGCTCTGGCTACCCCGCAAGGGATAAAGGCGTGATATGTGTATGACGTGTGTATGTATCACAGCAGCACCAACCTTCTCACTAGTCTTATTAATAACCATAATGCCATCTACAGATCATAGTCCCCCATACATTTTGCGAAGGAGTTCAACCGAATCAGCTATACCAGTTAATAAGGGATCAGTATCCTATGGTGAACCTAACCACAGTGCAACGAAGACATTTTAATGATGCTGCTGGAAGACAACAGATACAAACGCTCTGTGCTCCGCAGTATAATGGGGTTTATCTTCAAGTTTTACATAAGTAAGCATCATAATTTCTTCTAATACCTGCATACCCCCACTCCCACTCCAGATCAGAATTTCACATAAAAAGTTTTGTAGGTTTTACGCAGTCACAGCAGCGGCAGCAGTCTTGAAATACGTGGAATACATTCAGTGTATAGTCTTTGCCAGGGAATCACTGAAGATCGAATATCATTCATCTGAACACACGATGATCATAGGTAAGATGATGGTCAGACAGAACGCTTGCAATGCTCTTCTAGACCTAAATTAGTGTAGTAAATTTGTACCTATTTATCATTTAGATGTCGGAACAGCAACTCAACTTGAACTCGTCCAACCATTGGTACCATCGGCTGGCCCTACCTGCTGTTTGCTTGGAGTACTTGGGCCAACTTACACCATTGGTGGTATAAGAGCTCTTAGAGCTGCAATATTGCAACCCTCCTGCAAAAAGGACTTCATCGAAGGAAGGCTTGATGCTGTACAGGATCTGATTGAGAACGACAACGGATTAATGGCAGGTTTGCAGGTAGTAACTGTTGAATGGTAGTTCTGTATTCCTTATATCTAGCCTGATTCTAACTAAACAATATTTTGACTAATCTATGTATAAAAAAATATCTATCAAAATATAGACATCCCTAAAAATGTTTGGTGGTGCAATTACAATGGCGCTGATATACTTACAAAATACATTTTATGCTTAGGACATTATCAAAAAGCTAGCAGACATCGACAGAATATTGCTCCTATGCATGGAGAGTCAGAACCATAACATGGAAAAGGTGGGAGAAGCTCAGTTGAACCAAGTGCTTCTGCTGAAGACCACGATGGAACTAGTCCCGAAGTTGGTTGAGGCGTTAAGTGTAGCTGAGAGTGGGAGATTGAGAAAAATCAAAATGGTCTGTATACTCATAATTCTATTCCATTAGGGCAAGTGGTAGTCTACCACTGGTAGATGCTCATTATGACGATGTGAAATTTCAGGACACTGAAAACCCTCACTACAATGAAATAGCAGAACGCATCAAAACAGTGATCCAAGATGATGCTCATTTAGAAAAAGGTGCCATGGGCAGCCTCCAAAGATGTTTCGCAGTCAAACCAGAAATAAACGGCCTTCTAGACGTTGCTAGAAGAACCTATTCAGAACTCATAGAAGACATACAGAAGATAGTGGAGCAGCTGAGTGAGAGTTACGATCTGCCTTTAAGGTTGAATCAGAATATCATGAAGGGTTTTCACATAGTTATGTCAATAGCTCCGAAAAATAGGAGGAATTTCAATGTTGAGGATCTACCACCGATCTTTATTCAGGTTCGTATGATTAATTAGACTTCATCTTCTCTACAAAGTCTTCAATAGGAAGCGTCTACTTTAGAACATTGATTGCTCTCGCGGGCTATCATTCATTTAATACTTCTACCTAATGTAAATACTACATTATCAGAGCAATCACATTCATAAATGTGTATGCGCATGTCAATGCACGTGTTCTAATTATAAAATATATTTCTCTTTATCGGCTAGCACTTTACCTACGCTACTATCACCCAAGTATTTTGATAATGATATAAATATTTATTTTGTTTATTATTTCGCCTAGGTGCAGCATACAGGCGCCAGTGTATCCATGACAACAGAAGAATTGGTCGTTCTCGACCAACAAGCCAAAGAATCCTTGAACGAAATCCAGAAGATGAGCAACATGTAAGATTGTTTGCAATTTTCCTTGTTACAAAGGGAATAGTTCTGCCATCTAGTGTTGAGTAGCAAACACTTAATCAGCAGGACCAATATACATACCTACTTGTTCCTCCTAGACATACTAGATGGCGCTATAATTTTAGTTAAAAATATGATTTTCGGATTGATTTTGAATTTTTTGTTTCTTATAGTGTTATCGCAAGCTTGCTCAAAGAACTCCGTCCGTTTATGTCCAGCCTCTACAAGCTTTGTGAAAACGTCGCAGAATTAGATATTCTCATAGCAATGGCTCAAGTAAGCCTGGTTCACCAAATTTTTTTTGGAATTTATTATTTGTACTTATACTGTATTATAGTATGAGAGTCCTTGTCTATCTGACATAATTTTATTTTCCACTTTTTAACGAAGTTTAAGTTTCTTTTTTAGGCAAGTTCAGTGGGCTCCTACATAAGACCAGAATTTGGCACTTATTTGGACATCAGAAACAGCGTTCACCCTCTTCTTGATTACAACAGCCAAGTAATGCCAGTGCCTAACGATATTGTAAGATTAATCTATTTGTAAACTACTAAATTAATAGAAATGATAATCATAGATATAAACGTATTGCATTCATATTTCAGTTTGCTAGTCCCGAGCATAATTTTACGATAATAACTGGACCAAATATGGGAGGAAAGAGCATTTACATAAAACAAATCGCTATCATGCAGATTATGGCACAGGTATAAAGTTTTATGTAGGTATTGTAATTGCTAATTTTAGATTTGATCAACACTGCTAGAATAAATGACTAATTTGCATTGTTTCAGTTGGGTTGTTTCCTTCCTGCAACCAACGCAGTTTTACGATTATGCGACAGAATATTCTCAAGGATAGGATTCAATGATAGTGTAGAACTCAATGCATCTACTTATGTATTTGAGGTAAACTTTTAGATATCTTAAGCGTCTGAATGAAGTAAAACTTTGTAGAAATATAATTTCACTCTTACATTTTTAGATGAAAGAAATGCAGCATATGATGGCTGGGCTGACGAAATCAAGTTTAGTGATCATAGATGAACTTTGCAGGTACCTATCTGTATCCAATAGAAGCTATTATGTTAGTTGTAAGAAATTTAATTTAGTGTAAATCACTCAAAATTATGCCATTTTTGCTTTCAGAGGTACATGTACTGAAGAAGGAACGAGCATAGCTTGGGCTATTTGTGAAGAGCTACTCATGAGTGACGCATTTATCTTTTTCACCACACATTTCATGTATCTGACTCGGTTGGAAGATATCTACTGCAATGTTGTCAAGTATTTTATTTAACTTGCTCCTGTTTTGAAGTTATAATTGGAAGAAAATCTAAGATTAATCCTACTTTCTGATAATTAAATGTTTCAGTCGTCACACCGCAGTTTCGGAAGAAGAGATCTCACAAACCCAGAATGGACAAAAGCGTCTGGTGCATCAACACAAAATAGAACTTGGAGCAACCAAAATCGAGCACTACGGGTTAGCGTTAGCAGAAAAGACGAACTTGCCCGACGATACAGTCAAGTTAGCTAGAGAACTTGCTGAATTCATTGTCAAAAATAGAAAGGTACTTAGATCCAGTTTTTATTTAGTGTTTTTTAGTGTTTATATCTCTCAACGTTAACATCATAACTTGTTTGTAGCCTCAAGACACTTGCAATACACCGGAGCTAAATGACGAACGCATTTTATATAAACTCAATGCAGAAATCAGACAAGAAGCTAGGAAAAATGGTGATTCAGAAGAATCGATCAAAAGCATCCTAAAAAAATTCAAACAAGACCACCCAGATCTTATCGAACGGCTCAAACTACAAAGAAATAATACAAGGACTGACACTACTGGTAATTATTCCTCAGAATCAAAGGTGGGCGAGTCTTCAAATAACGCTAATGGAGGTACAATCGTGCATGCCGAAATACATACCGAGGATATACCAACCACTCCAATACCAAATAATATAGAAAGCAACAGATTTGCGGATTTGCAAAATGAACCTTACTTTGATAAAAGTAGAAAGCCATCAGATTCAAATGGACAACCAGAAGCTAACTTTCAAACGCCACCACAAAGGCGGCCACTTGTCCTCTGTAGTGCTTCAGAACCTGATGAATACAGTTCAAATGGGAACGGATCTACAAATATGCGGAATAATAGTTTTAGGCCACCCTTTAAAAAACCAAATGCACCGAAAAATCTTAAACATGCTGTGATCTATTCAACAACTTCTGATGATGAGAATAGCTCAGTCAATAACAATTTAACTACAGTCAGATCTTCTAATGAGCTATTGACCACTCTCATGAACATAGACAATGAAAATAATAATGACAACGAAAGCTCACAAAATACTTCTGAAGAAAAATCTGAATCAACGAACACTTCTAAAGTTGAAACACCGCCAGTGGAAATAATTGAAAATGAAAACCAATTGAGACTCAACGAAAGTGATTTTAATAACAATATTAGTAAAATAAATGTGAATACGCCTAGTATATCTAGCCACAGTAAAGACGAATCCGCCATAGAAATAATTAACGAAAATTTTGATTTTAGTAGCGATTCTGACATTGCAGACGCTCTCACTCAAGTAATAGAAGAATGCTCCGTTCAAGGAGAAGTCATGGAGCTCGATTATAGTAGTAGTGACATAATGTCGGTAGATGAAGAGCTTATGGCTGAAACTGTGAGTGAGATTCAAGAAGAACTAAAAAATAGTCATATGAGTGTTGATAATATTGTTCTTACACCTCCGATGGATTTTAGAGATTAAGCTAATAAATAATCTGAGGCCATATATTTTGTTTTAATTAATAGGTTAATAGTAACTTTACTGGTTCGTACGTTCAAACTGTGGTTGGGTTTATACAGTTTGAACCGTTTATCATCATCATCATTTATTTAAGAGCATTGCCCTTGTCGGTGGCGTATTCGCCAGCTTTCTCTGTCCTCCGCCTTGAACCGTTTATACCGCGCGCATAAAATTTACATTTTTGCGGTTCGAGTGTCTAACCAGACTAGACGTGAGCTTGGTGTGCCTACTACCTAAGCTTATATTTCAAGAATTTTGAAACGAAAAATATAAAAAAAAAAAAATTTGCAATCCTACCAAATGAATTAAACTGTAATATTAGTAGAAAGTAATAGGGAGTACTTTCGATTTCTATAATATTTATTTTATTTTCAAGCCAGTTTAAAAATCTGTTTTCCATCTTCGATCGTATACATACGTGTGGGTGCGGCACATGTGCTCTGTAATATACAGCGCCATCTAGGATCAAATAGCAAAACTAAAATACTACTAGTGACCTCTAGAACCAAAAAGAAAAACTATTGCAAAAGATCTTGTGTGAAAATACACCAATAGATGGCGTCTAAAAGAAGTATCTGTTATTTAATACCTAGTATTAGTAGTGTTATATTTTCTGGCAACATTGCGTAGCTCTATTCTAGAAATCAAATCATAGACAATAAAAACAACAATCAAAGTAAAATGGCCGCTGTTCGACAAGCGTCTGCATTTTTTAGTTTATCGCGATAAATTTTGCATTGCTTGTTTTCTGTACTGTGAAAAGTGTCAATATACAAAATAAGTGAGATATAAAGAAAGTAAGTTCACTACATTCTTCAACCTTTACATAGAAGTTGGTTACCGGCGCGTTATTGTGCATGCTTGTTTGTCGTGGCTTCCATTTTCCGCATTTTGTTTGCGTAGCGAAATCAGAATCTGTGCCCTGTCTAATCTATTAATTGTTTACGCAGAAGGCGGTCAGCCATGTCGCTGCCGCCGTACCTGCTGGGGCCCAACCCCTGGGCCACCATGATGGCGCAGCAGCAGTTAGCGGCCGCGCAGCAAGCGGCGCTCCAGGCGCACGCTGCTGCCGCTGCAGCTGCGCCACCGGTGCCGCCCGCCCAGCCGCCCAAACCACACCACATTCCTGAAGAGAAGATAAAGGAGAAAGGTAAATATAAATGAGTTTGTATACTCTGACCTAAGTTTGTTTTTATAGGTTAGGAAGATGCGGAGTATTCGATAGATAATAATATTTTTATATGAAATTACATATTACCAGGGAATAAGTTAGTCCAGAGTCCTTTGACTCTTGGTGCTCTTATAGGGTGCATTCCATGTAGATGATATTTTTTGTCCCATACCAACAACTTTCTTTTAGGCAAAATTATGTATTACATTACTTGGTTTTCTGTTGAATAAAACCTTATTCAAATTCAAAATGCACCATCATAATCGCAAACGCTCTGCCTACCCCGTAAGGGATAAAGGCGTGATATAAGGATGTATGTATACGCAAATTATATTATAATCGCAAATACGGAATGTAAAAAAATTTGCTCTCTCTTTTGGTGTGGGACACCAAGTTGCTGCAAATACTTTCAGTGGTGGACCATGCCTTAACAACTTTTCCCAAGGATCTTATGTGGAAATATGAAAAAAAAATTGACCAAATGTAGCAGCCAAGCGAGTCAAATGTATTGGAGGTCCAAAATTTATTCTCATATTTCGACCTGTTTTCCTTGGGACAACCTGTTGAGTTTCATGGACTGGTTCACCCCTTAAAATATTTGCAGCTTACACCTACCTATATTATTAAAAAAATTGGACCCTTTGTCCAGTATCAAGCGTGGAATGCAACATTGTGTGTAAAAGTGTACAGTTTACCAAGAGAGGAGACTGAACAATAACATTATTATTCAAAAAAGAAAATCCTACATGTGAAATTGCCAAATGTAGCTTATGACAGAAGAAGTTTTACAAATGTGTACCTACTTTAGATGTTTTAGAGGTCACATTTTATTATGTAATTATGTTTACTTGTAGGAATACATGATATTTTAATCAACACACACACACAAATCACGCCTTTATCCCTTGCGGGGTAGGCCGTGCGTTAACGACTGTAAAATTATGGTCGTTATCACCACGTTTGACAAGTATTGAGGGCCCCTTCATATGATTCGTGTATCACTGTGGTAGAAACAAAAAAAAAAATCTGTCATCCTAAGCGTACATACTGCGCTCCGATAATCGACCCAAAATCTCGCGAAATAGTTGTTTATCGTTTACGCGAAAGTTGTAATTGTGCTTATAACATCACAGTGCACGCCATCAAGTGTTATCTCCGCGAATAAAACAGTATTTAGTGTAAAAGGCGATTGCAAAAACATCTCCGATCGTCGAAAGTTTTGTGTATCTACCCTCAAATCAAAAAACATACTATGTTGCCAAAATTGAATCTGACAGCAGTGACCTAACACTAGACGACTTGGGTGTTGCCAGATATGGAAACACCTCCCGAAAATGAGGGAAACCTCGCCGGCATGGGGAATAAAATCCTCGTACAACAAGTATTCCACAAAAGCATGTTCCAGGGTAAACCAAAACAACAGCAAAGCAAAGGGACACCTAGCGATGATGCAGCCAACCCAAATGAATGCCCCCAGCCATGGCAAAGCGACCATATTCCCACATCGAAAAGGAAGAGAATGAGTCCAAGTCCTAACTCAAAAAATACAAGTAAAATACCGAAAAACAACCTCACTATTAATATACCCGTACACAATCAGTTTGAAGTATTAAGCAACACCGACGCAGAAGATCAAGATAATGAAGAGCAAGTAGCAAACCCGACACCAAAACCTGAACCTATCTTTGTGACAGGAGTTAATGATATAGCAGTTTTAAGGAACAAACTACATGCACTTGTTGAGGGAAATGTTTGCACCATAACAACACTCAGATCAGGCCACATTGTAAAAGTCATGCCGGCAAATATTGAAACTTACAAAACCATCAGAGAAAAGTTTGTAGAAGACAATATAAGCCACTACACATATGCACTAAAAAGTGAGAGACCATACAGAGTTGTGCTGCGCGGCTTACATTCATCAGAAGAAACTTCTGTCATATCCAACGAGCTTAAAGAACTTGGACATGATGTTCGACAAATAGTCAACGCACGTCACAGAAAGACAAAAGAGCCACTATCCCTTTTCTATGTAGATCTCGAACCTAAAGAAAATAACAAAGACATTTTTAGCATAAAGAGACTTAACTATACAGTGGTATCTTTTGAAGCCCCATATAAAAAGAAAGAAGTACTACAATGCAAAAGATGCCAACGCTTCGGGCACTCGAAGAACCAATGTTTCAGACCCTACAGATGTGTTAAATGTGGAGACGAACACCCAACGGCTTCATGCACCAAGAGCCCTCAGACGGAAGCCACTTGTGCTAATTGCTCAGAAAAACATCCAGCAAGCTATAAAGGCTGTCTAAAATACAAACAATACAAGGAACAAATCTTCAAGAAACCCTCACACACAATGAGGAACACAAAATCTACCTACCAAAATCCTATCCCAGACCAGCCCCAAGAAAATTCAGCCAAGCCTACAAATATGACTGATACATATGCAAACATAACAAAGAACAAGCAAAATGACTGTAAACTCAAAAATTATCCTAATCATAAAAATCTTAATGAACCTGAAGATATGACATTCGTCGGCATCCTTGACATAATGTTTGAAAGATTTGAAACAATCATGAGAACCATGATGAACAACATGATGGATCGTATGTTCCAGCTAATCGGAAAGTTAATCCCGGCTTCAAAATGACCCTTAATCTAAGAATAGTCACATGGAACGCCAACGGCCTAAGAGAACGTGCCCAAGAGCTTGAATTATTTCTAAACACTGAAAAAATTGACATCGCTATGATATCTGAAACCCGACTGACAGAAAAAACATTCATAAACATCAAAAATTATACTATGCACACAACAAACCATCCATCCGGAAAAGGTCATGGTGGTTCAGCCCTGCTTATCAAACAAAACATAAAACACTTTCCAATAGAAAACTTCTGCACAGCAAAACTCCAATCAACTACAGTAATTATACAAGACAATAAAGTTGAAATGGCTGTATCAGCAATATACTGCCCACCAAGACATAAAATCACCTCAGATGAATTCAAGGAATACTTCTCCTTACTCGGACCAAGGTACATCTGTGGTGGTGACTGGAACTCCAAGCATGTCTTTTGGCGATCAAGGCTTACAACACCCAGAGGGAGACAATTATTCAAAGCTATTGAAGACCTAAAGCTACTGGCAACCTCACACGGAAATCCTACTTACTGGCCAACAGATCGAGACAAGGTGCCAGACCTCCTAGACTTCTTCATTTCCAAGGGCATCCCATCTCACAAAATAAGTGTCGAACCTTGCACAGACTTGTCATCCGATCATACTCCTGTAATACTCAACTTAAACAGTACAATAACAATGAAAGGACCTATAGCCAGATTATACAACAGAAACACAGACTGGGATAGTTTCCAAAAAACTATTGAGATGCATACTAACCTTAATATAAAACTCAAATCTGTAGAAGACATTGAAATAGCCATAGAAGATCTTAACAAACTTATTCACATAGCATCTGATAGATCAACGGCAGTAACTGGGAATAATCAAATAAAACCCCACTCTTACCCAAAGCTTATAAAAGATAAAGTGAATGAAAGACGAAACCTTAGAAAACAGTGGCATAACACTAGATATCCCAGAGATAAAAAAATATTTAACAAGGCATCAGAAGAACTAAAAGCATTAATAAATTACTTCACCAACCAGAATTTGCAGACATACCTTGAGAACCTTACACCAACATTAGATACAAACTACTCTCTGTGGAAGGCAACAAGAAAAGCACAAGGCCCCAAAGCGCACATTACACCCATCAAAAACCATGTTGGTACGTGGGCTAGATCAGATATAGACAAAGCTACAGCATTTGCAAAACATTTGCACACTGTATTCCAACCACTAAGCAGCACGCGAATAGAACAGGACACTGAGGTTTATAACTACCTCGAGTCCCCGATACAGATGTGCCAGCCGCTCAAAAGTGTGAGCCCTCGAGAGGTGGTAAAACATATTAAACAACTACAAGAAGGTAAATCACCAGGATACGACTTGATAGATCCAACTATATTAAAGAAAATGCCAAGAAAAGGACTTATGCTGATAACTGCTATATTCAATGCCTGCCTCAGACTGGAACACTTCCCAAGCCAGTGGAAAATTGCTCAGATAGTTATGATACAGAAACCCGGCAAGCCTCCTACAGAAACGTCTTCTTATAGACCTATTAGTCTACTACCAGTACTGGGTAAATTGTTTGAGAGAATCCTCCTAAATAGAATGAAACCCCACCTGCAAAATATCATCCCAATACATCAATTTGGATTTAGAGAGAAACATGGTACCATAGAGCAAGTCCATCGACTAGTAGACAACATCAATAGAGCCTTTGAAAATAAGCAATACTGCTCTGCAGTCTTCTTAGATATCGCACAGGCCTTTGATAAGGTATGGCATGATGGTCTACTCTACAAGGTAAAAACCAAATTGCCTCACTCATTCTTTCGCATCATAAAATCCTACCTCGCCAAAAGATGCTTTGAAGTGAGATTCAATGAAGCAAACTCAGATCTGCACGAAATCAAATCAGGAGTACCACAGGGAAGTATACTGGGGCCAATCCTCTACCTTATATACACTGCTGACCTACCAACAAGTGGAAACACTACAACAGCTACATATGCTGATGACACAGCTATACTATCGTCAAACGAGAACCCAGTCACAGCCTCTGAAAATCTGCAGAACCACTTGCAAGCAATAGAACAGTGGCTTCATACATGGAGAATTAAAGCCAATCAAAGCAAATCAACCCACGTAACTTTTACATTAAGACGTGAAACATGCCCACCAGTCAAGCTAAACAATGAAGACATACCCCAAAGTGAAAACGCCAAATATCTTGGCATGCACCTGGATAGACGACTAACTTGGCGTAAACACATATGGACAAAACGAAAACAGCTTGACACGAAACTGAGAACCATGCTCTGGCTCATAGGAAAAAGCTCTAAACTGAACCATAACAGCAAATTATTAATATACAAAGCTATCCTAAAACCAATATGGACCTACGGTATCCAATTGTGGGGTACAGCAAGCAACAGCAACCTGGAAATCCTAGAAAGATTCCAAAATAAAGTTATAAGGATAATATTCAACATACCACCTTACATCAGCAATAAATACATCCAAATGGACCTAGGCATTAAGACTGTCAAGCAGGAAATAGCATTACACAGCACAAAATACCAGAACAGACTATCTCAACATGTGAATGAACTAGCCACGAAACTGAAGGGTACTGGCAGCATATGCTTCTCCAGACTAAAAAGACACAGTATATCAAACCTGTCCCATAGATTTGATTTGACAGCAGTTTGAGAGATGGGTCATTGGACTGTCTCTGAAAATTAAACACCAACACAGGAAGAATAGTATTCGACCAAACAAGTGGCTCATTGTTGTAAAACAGATTGCCATGTTGCAGAAGAAAGAGAAAAAAAAAAAAAAATCACTGTGGTGATAGATTGTCAGCTTTTTGCTTAAAGTTGTAATACATGGTAATACACATGAAACACTAGAGTCCCTTACTTGCCTCTTACAACACCCGCGGGAAGAATTGGGGTGATGTTATTCTATGCAAGCATCACACGGCAATCATCATTTTAATCAAACTAATTATATTCCCCTTTCGTAAGGTTTCTCTTTGTAGTATACACAGGGATCATTTCCCAAGGGGTACATTATTGAACTTGCAATCTGATATACTTTTCCATCATAAGACCATTTGGAAAATGCTGGTATTGCATACATCCATCACAAATAGCTGCAACCACATTGAGCAAGAAGCCTCGCGTGCTTAGCGCCTTGCGAGGCATGCGCTACACCGACCAGCAGCCGCATGCCTCAGGATTGGCAAGTCCAGAATTACCATACCGTGTGATGCATGCCTTGCAAGTCGGTGAGCATGTAAGGCTGCTTGGCCAATGTGGATGCAGCTTCTTTTACTATATTTTCTATAATGAATCAAGAAGCCGTGTGATGCCGGCTTAGAATAGCATCACCCCACATCCTTCCCGCGGGTGTCTTAAGAGGCGACTAAGGGACACGAGGGTATTGGTGTATTACAATTTTTAGGCGACAGGCTGACCACCTGTCACTATAGTGATACATATGTTTTCTGAAACAACCTTGGCAAACAATCCTCAAAAATGTCAGACGTGGCGATAGCGACCGTATTCTTACGGCTGTTAACGCTCTGCCTACCTCGCAAGGGATAAAGGCGTGTTATATGTATGTATGTATGTATGAATCAAGAATCATTACATTGATGATTATTGCATTTTTTCTTTTTCCAATAGCCCAAAAATGGCTTCAACTACAGTCAAAGCGTTTCGCCGAAAAGCGCAAATTCGGCTTTGTCGACGCACAAAAAGAAGACATGCCTCCTGAACACATTCGAAAGATTATCAGGGACCATGGAGACATGACCAGTCGTAAATACAGACATGACAAACGAGTCTACCTAGGAGCTTTGAAATATATGCCTCATGCTGTCATGAAGCTGTTGGAAAACATGCCCATGCCATGGGAACAGATCAGAGATGTCAAAGTCCTGTACCACATCACCGGAGCCATCACATTTGTGAATGAAATTCCATGGGTTATTGAGCCGGTGTACATAGCCCAATGGGGCACCATGTGGATCATGATGCGAAGAGAGAAGCGTGATCGTAGGCACTTCAAAAGAATGAGGTTCCCACCCTTCGATGATGAGGAACCTCCTTTAGATTACGCTGACAACATCCTGGATGTGGAACCTCTGGAGCCAATCCAGATCGAAATGGACCCTGAAGAAGACGCCGCTGTCGCCAGCTGGTTCTACGACCACAAGCCTTTACTAGGCACGAAACATGTCAACGGCTCAACATACCGAAAATGGTCTTTGAGCTTACCCCAAATGGCAACGCTGTATCGTCTTGCCAATCAGCTATTGACAGACTTGGTGGATGACAACTATTTCTACCTGTTTGATTCAAAGAGTTTCTTCACTGCCAAAGCCCTGAACATGGCTATACCCGGAGGTCCAAAGTTTGAGCCTCTGGTGAAGGACAATTCTGCTGGAGACGAAGACTGGAATGAGTTCAATGACATCAACAAGATCATCATCAGGCAACCAATCAGAACAGAGTACAGGATTGCCTTCCCGTACTTGTATAACAACCTGCCACATTTTGTGCAGTTGTCTTGGTAAGTTTGCATTTAATTTTGCACAATAGGTATAATACAATAAACACTATTTACACTATACCATTTTCATTAAGTACATACAACTCAAAGAACATTTCAATTTCAAATTCTGAGCGTTAAGTTGCTTCTAGTTTTCTATATTCTTTTTCTTTTAGCTATATGATACAACCATTATCCCCACCAAGCGTACAGGCGTAGTTTTGATAGTTTTGATGGCCCCGGGGCCGTAAACGTAGAGTCCGTCACAAAAAAAAAGAAAAAAGTGCAGTGCCTTCTCAAGATCTGTCCATGACACTCAAAAATTTTATCTTTCACTTATTCTCATCTAGGTACCACACACCAAACGTCGTCTACATCAAGACTGAGGATCCTGACCTGCCTGCGTTCTACTTTGACCCCCTGATCAACCCTATCTCTCACCGGCACTCAGTCAAAGCCAGTCAGGACCCGTTGCCGGAAGAAGAAGACTTCGTTCTTCCAGAGGAAGTTTCACCGTTCTTGCAAGAGACAGCACTGTATACTGATAATACGGCCAATGGGATTGCGCTGCTGTGGGCGCCCAGGCCTTTCAGCATGAGATCAGGTAAGGTTTCTGCTTTGCAAGAACTGATGGTGATTGATGCCATTTTAGCAGCAGGTCAGACTTTTCATAATGAACATTATTCTATACTTCTAATCATAAAATCAAAAATCTACATCTCTGGTGATTCTGCCTATTGCTCTTATTCACGGAGATAAAATGTTTTTAATACACATGTATGTCTGTATCAATTGAATTCAGCCCCTGGGTGAGTTGTGGTTTCTTTCCGTTCCCGCATCGGCTTATATAGCCACGAAAAGTCCGAGACCTACCCCGCAAGAGAGAAAGGCGTGATATATGTGTATTCTCGTGTCCAGGTCGCACCCGGCGTGCCATCGACGTGCCTCTGGTCAAGACGTGGTACAAGGAGCACTGCCCGCCCGGACAGCCTGTCAAAGTGAGGGTCTCCTACCAGAAACTCCTCAAATACTATGTGCTCAATGCACTGAAGCACAGGCCGCCGAAGCCGCAGAAAAAGAGGTAAAAGCGATAGATAAAAATGTTTTCAAAATTTCTAATCAATTGTAAAGTTGTTTTAACATATTACACTATTAAGTATTCTAAGAATGAATAAAAATACTCATGAAATAGCATTATTTGTCAAGTTTGTGCTGATGTTGGTGGATGCTACGGACAGTTAGCTATAATATCAAACCAAGAAGAACTGAGTATAATTCATATTATGATCTCTACTATTTAGTTACATTGAATATTAACTCTTGATATTTTTTCGGCCCCCAGATACCTGTTCCGCTCATTCAAATCAACGAAGTTCTTCCAAACCACGACTTTAGACTGGGTGGAGGCCGGTCTCCAAGTCTGCCGCCAGGGCTACAACATGCTGAACCTGCTCATCCATCGCAAGAACTTGAACTACCTGCATCTCGACTACAACTTCAACTTGAAGCCTGTCAAGACACTCACTACGAAGGAGAGAAAGAAATCGCGGTTCGGAAATGGTAAGACATTGAGTAATAGATTTGGATTCTGATATTTACATTGTTACTTGTGTGATTGTGAATTTACGTTGCTAGTTTCGCATCATCGTTCAAAAGATAGCAGCTGTTCTAAATAGATTGATAATTTTACTTATTCATGAAACTACGTAGTCGGTCCCAAAGTTCTGTCACTGGCATATTATTTTTGAATTTAGAACACGGATTTGGGAAAGTTTTATTGCATTCCGTTTTTGAATGTTTAACAATTATTTTAAAACAATAAATAATCATTTGGCGCGATTTTTCACGATGGAGTGGACTTTGAAAGAAAACCGAATAGCAGTTTTGGCGTTGCGTCGCTGTGGGCACTCGCCGAGTACCATTTTCAAGTTGCTCAAAAAATTAAAAATAACGCTTAGGTTTGGGTATCGTACTATAACTAGGTACACTGAAGTCTCTAGTGTTGAGGACAAGAAAAGAACTGGCCGGCCTCGCTCCGCCAGAACACCAGCAGTGATCAAAGCGATCAAGGAGCGCATACGAAGAAATCCTGTCAGTAGATACTATTCGCCGGTTCTAGACCACCCGAACACCCCCATTAGGGTGGTTCTGTCGGTGTCCGCAAAAAGCTCGTCACATATGCTTTTAATTCGCGGTTTTATATCAAATTAATCCGCGGTTTTATATCAACTTAATCCGCGTATGTAATTAAATTAATCCGCGGTCGCTATCAAATTAATCCGCGGTCGATATCACATTAATCGGCGGTTAGTATCAAATTAATTCGCGGTTCCGCGGTTTGATTTCTAATTATTTCGTGCTTCATATAAAATTAAGTCGCGGTCAATTCGCGTTCTTGTTGGTTTGTCATATTAGAATTCTTGTTGGAATTCATGGTTCGTTGTATGAAATCCCTTTTTACTTCTCCAATTTTGGAGTTCATTATATCAATGATACTTTAATTCGTGGCTGAATTTGATATAGGTCGCGGCTCATAGAATCTTTTCATTTCATACATGCATTTTGTCAATTCATGGTACCAATAGATACTTCTTAGGCAGTAAAGCGTAAGTAAATCAATACGTATGATTATTCATAATATTTTTATATCACCATCAATTTAACTTATACCTACCATTTATAAAGTTCATACCTACCACTGTTGTGTTTCTGTACACCAGCAAGCAAGTTTCGACACGTTGAGCCTACTGTATTGTGAACAATGGTTCAGCCGTAAATACAAATCTTTGCCTTGCCGACTTTTTCAATATTTGTATTGTTCGCTAATAGTAAAACCCACCATGTAATAAAATTAAGTTGTAAAGACCCTTGTTTCCTTTTGACGATGCCGCCTGCTGTGTATTTATAATATTTAGAGAAAAATTTTGAAATGTGCTTATTGTCTTGTGATTGTAAAGACTAACTTTTTTATAACGGTGTCTTCCGCCCCAACATTTATCTAACAAAGCGAACTTTCTCAAAAATTAAACTCGTCGAGACAAGTATCCACGGTGGGTGGTGGTTAACGATATTGAAAAAAAATACCCCTGTGTCGTGGTTTCGTTATAAAAGCGGAACAAGCTTGTCTGTACTCCACAACTTGATTTGGAGTGCGTGATATAGTATTAAAAATCAAATCTAGTGTTCGTGTTCGTTGTGAAAGTTTAACCTAACCTAACCTAACATCATGTCTCGGTCTACAGCTAGCTGCATAGGAAAAATGGAGGTAAGAATAGTTATATTTATTTCTCTCATTTTTGTTCAACACTGTTTGTATTTATCTGACATGTATGTTATGAAAATTACGAGGCCTACGTTCGTCAAAGGACTGGTACATGTGTATGTTATACTTACTTACATACTCTCGGGAGAAATACTTTGTATTTATGCCGTATAAATTGCATTGTGTGTATTGATAAGTAATATATTCGATTGAGGACTAGTACATGTTGATGTGATGTGTATGAAGTAATATTTTTGATTGTTATTTAAGTAAATTTTATTACAGCATAGTTCCCGTTAATAACGCATAATATATATGTCTGTTTTGTTTTAGGGTTCGGGAATAAACGTTGATGACCTACCAAACACATTCAAGAATTATTATTTCGCTGCATCAAGTGATGATGAAACTGCATTTACTATTGTCGAACCCGATCAAAAATCACTAAAACGGGCGGGCAGCGATAATGCTATCGATCAATTTTTCGACACACCCAAAATCAAAAAGCAAAAGAAAACGCAATCTTCAACAGTTGGGATGGCTCGAAACGGCGGTGTATCCTACATATCGTCGAATACCGACGACGCAGCAAACGCCACACATCTAATTAAAGTAGAAGTCTACGATCTCAAGAAATTAGCCAAGGTGTCGTCAAACAACCAGTGGAAAATAGCCGATTTTCGTGCTAAATACTACACAAAGGTCACGGACAATATTTACGACCGCAGCAAGGAATTAATATACGATATCACGAAGAACGTCTCGCAATCACAAGACTGTAAAAAATACTTTTTCGATAACTAATTTCATAATTCTCAGTCATCTAAAACAGAAAAAACAGTACCTAAATACCACGCCACTCAACAACACAGCAACTTCCCTTTCTACCTCAAAAACATCCTAACAATGAAAATCTATGGATGGATAGGACAATAGGGGCGACTTCACTATTCAAGCGAGTGATGTTAAGTTTCGTAAATCAGTCAGCACCAAGCTTGCATTCGTGCCACAAGCTCGTTATTCATTAAAAATGTATCTTTCTAAAAAAGTTATCGCGACCATCTCAAAACAAACTATCCTTACAGAATATTCAAGATATATTCGATTCTGGTATATTAATAACGAATTACCTGAGTGTTTAATTCAAGATGACGACGTAAAGCCATTTTTCACCCCCTGCGAGGGGCACTACTCTTCTTCAAAAGACTGTGAATCACTGGATACAGTTGATGGTGTATTGCCAATGAAGGCATATTGTGCGAATTGTCAAGACTCTCCCAAGACTCAAGAACCTTATTCGGACCCTCTGACGCAGTCTATAGAGATTGTCAATCCACTATCAGTTGATTGGAGTCGAGAAGAAGACGAAGAAGTCGAAGAAATTATAAATTCCATACAGGATAACTATATTTTATCCTCCACAGCATACTCGCCTACTCTTTAATTGGATAAATATGATTGATTTGTTTACTAATTATTTCTGTGTTTTTCTGTTTTAGTTGGCTTTGTTATTTTTAACATTGTAATGTCTATGTCGGTTTAAATTCAATGTAAAATAATAAAATAACATTAAAATAACGTTTGTTTCTTTTTTCCTTTAATAACAGTACCTTATTCTTGTAATGGAAATAAAATTAAAACACCTGTATTAAAATGTATACACCATTTATTTCATAAAACACATATGACATAACCGTTCTTTAAATCTAAACACATTTTAATCATTTTAGCTTAAGTATAAGGGTAACTTCTTATATACACATTCAAATATTACTTAAAGAAAGTTATAAAGAAATCATTTAATAAGAAATCATTGTTCAATGAATCCTTAGTAAATAGGTTATTGAAATCTTCAAGACTTAGACCTCTGTACTTTAAATACAAATACACTAAACAATATTCTCCACACAGAGACGAAAAAATGTTTTGAATAGCTTTATGGTTGTATTTCCATGTTCGTGAATTCCTTTTTAAATAATTTAAATGATGACCTTCAGGTTTACGACCAAAACTGTCAAAATATTCACCAACACCATTTGAATGAATAACAATTGCTACCCAGTGAGACCCTGGTTTTGTGTCTGAGTCTAAATTACTTATCAAATACACAGGTGCTGTCATAAAAATTGGTAGACGATTAGCGGGAAATACATTATCAGCTAAGGAGTTATGAATTGATCTCAAATATTTTTTTATCTCGAAAGTGTTCATACTTATTAAGGTCTAATTTACACAAAAATAAAAATGCATCTGAGAGAATAATCAAAGTCCGTTATCTTATATAATTATTACTTAACTACTAAAGTCGACGTTTACATTTCTATTCTTATCTATTTCAATTAAATTATCAAATTCAGCATAAACAATACAATTAATTGTTTCAGTTAGGGCATTTTCAAACCGTGCTTCCAATCTAACACTGCCATGTTTAATCAAGTTCCAGTGTGAAGTTGAATTTGCACATAAATCAGGAGTTAAGTCAAAAGCCATCAAACAGTAACCTTTCGGATATCTACTCAGATTTATACCATTTCCTTCATTTAAAAAATGAATACCAGTTCCAGAAAAAAGCGTATGATACATAATAGTATGCAACCCACTGCTGAATTGTGGCTGTAATGCTTTAGAAGGAATTTGAATCCCATCAATATACAAACTAAACGTATTTAAACCATAGTTATCGAAATCATACGGATTTTTGGTAAAACTTCCGTTAAAAGCTGTATTATTCACAAATCCTATAATACAACGTTTTGGTATCTGACCTAGAAAAACATTATCTAGTGTTTTACCTTGAATACCGGATGGAATGGTCAAAACTTTTACTTCAGCTCGCGTGATTGGATATTTCGCAGTTGTAGTAGCTAATACTTTTTGATGAGCGAGTAGTACACTTGGATTTATTCGAGCTTTACGCACCATTAATGTTGCTTCAGTGATAGCCACTTTGACTTTGATATCATTTGATGAAGACATCAAGTTAAATGATTCCCTTGAACGTATAAGTTTGATGCAAATGTCAACTCCATTAATTAAAAACTTTTCTTGGTTAAATATATCTCCATGTAAGTGTCCTATCATTTCGACCTCTTTGCTGTCTTTTGTATATTTTAGTCTTGAAGTGTATCCTTTATTTGAATCATCTGTGTTATTCATTTTTCCTGCAGTGTCTTCATACCACATTGAGCATGTAAGATGGGACTCTTTTGCTGCAGGTGCATAATTCAATAATGTTTCAATGTATGCACGATATCCATATGTGTTATTTGGTGGAGAAACAAGCTTTTGATTTAAGTATACATCTAATTGACTGAATAGCGAATGAAGCCAGTTATTTACTGGAGCTACTGATGTTTTTTCAGAGTCAATATTAGACAAATCTTGGTTCAATATTTTGGCTTTCACATGAAGCAATGTGTGTGTTAAGTCAATATAATCATCCCCGGAACCGGGTATTTGAAATTCTATAGGGCCATCGTCACTAAGAGATGAAATAGGTTTGTAATAAATCCATTGTCCGCTTTCTATACTTGTTTGCGTCGATGGTAAAGCAAATATATCTAATTCTGACTTTGCACATTCACAAGAATGATTATGTAAAAATGACATTTTAAATTATTTTAAGAGAAGATATCATTAATTGTTGAAAATTTACTTTTCTTCGCCTTTTTCACTGTTCTTGCTTTCAAATTCTCCGAGTGAATGAGGGCTTTATGGTTTCGTTTTCTATTTTTATACCCCGACCCACTCATAGCTCTTATAATTTTGTCATCAGCTTTTCTTTTTAAATTAGAAGTAGCTTCTTTAAAACGATTTGTGACAGATTCTTCTAAAGGCCTAGCACTTACTATATCTGATAAAAGACCTACCCCCGCACTCAGAGCTTCTTTACCAATAACTTTAGCTCCATTTGATAAAAGTGGTAGAACAGACCTAAACAAACCCCCTAAAAAGCTTCCTATACCATGACCGCGTTGATGTGACACTCCTTTATAGACTACTCCGATTCCAGTTCCTGCTTGATGAGAATAATAATGATGATATGGACAGATTAAATTATTGTCTCTTGTGTACATTTTGTTTTTATCTTTTTATAAAATGTAGTTTAACACAGCTCGTTCCAAATTGGAATGGAACTTTTCCTCCTGTGTTCGATCTTATATCTATTTCAATTGTATCAAACTCTCTACGCATGACTGGTACATAATGTGGCGGTGAAAAAATATGCATTTTGTTTGATCCATACACATATTTAACTGGATCTAATGATGTTATTCTTAATAAAGGACACATGACGTCTCCAACCATCTGAGGTTCTACAATATCACAATATATGTATAACTGTGATGGTAATCCGAGGTATAAATTAGCTGGAAACTTTCCAGTTGTTTTTGTAGCAATGTTTGTATTAGGGTCAAATCCAAGCTGAAGACTTAAGATAGGGGAAAACCTTAAAGCTATAAGGTTATTCATATCACCTGTGAGTGAAACCAATTTTGTTAATTTATCATGTCTTAATTTGAAGCTTTCTCTCGAATTCAGTGCTGTTATAACATCGTTAATGTTTTCATAACTAGACGTAGGTATGTGACTCTTGTATGTTACTGTACTGAGTTCTTCTTGGTCGGGAACTTTCATGCGTTTGGTGATATACATTATATTATTATTATCCTGAACAGTAAACATAGTGCAAGGATACTGAAATTCAACTAATCCTACCGACCATTCTCCATCCAACTTTATTGATTTTGGTAATTTTGTGGAGAAGTTGGTGGTTTTGTTATTTGGAAAATATGAGAACGAGCTATTACTGGGTAAAGTTAAGTAAAAGTTTTCGCCTTTCATGATTTTTCTAAATCTGATACTAAAACCCAACTATTGAATTTATCAGGATAACCTTTCCACTTCACTAATAGTTCTTTTCTGCGACCTGAATAGCGGGCGCGCAGTATTTTATCTATTTTATACAAAGCAGTGGGGTCGTATGTCACTTTCTGTAGTTCTTTTTCATAAAAAGTCCCAGTAACAATTTCTCCCTGTAAATCTTTTATTGTGTAAACAACAAAGGGTGATCTGTCTATAATCGATGTTATTAAAAATATTTCATCACTCCAATTGGTTTCATAACCTTTTTGAAAAATATGTTTGTACTTAGTTATTCTTACATGATCTCCAACTTTAAACTTAGGTTTGGCTTTAATTTTCGTAGCATCTTCATTTTTTCTCTCATACAAGTTGCGCCAAACTGTCATAATGTTATCAAAGTTTACGTCGCAAGGGCGCATTTTAATACTTCTGTGAAAGCTATTATTGTAGGAATTAAGTAAATCTTGCAAAATATCTATATATCGATACGTATTATTATGAGTAAAATATTTCCACATTTTCATTTTAAGTGTACGTTGGAATCTTTCAACTATGCTTGCTTTGATATCAGGATTATTGGTGGTGTAATAGTTTATACCGTTACATTTAAGAAAAGATTGGACGTCTTTTGCTATAAATTCAGTACCTTTATCGGATTGTAAATGTCTCGGAGTGGCTTTAGCTTCCGAGAATATATCTTTAAAATTTTCTTTTATAGTGGCAGAGTCTTTCTTTTTTATAGGTCTAGCAAAAGCATACTTACTAAATACATCAATTACGCATAAAATATACTTGAAACCATCGTTATATTCACTGTAACTCCGCATATCACTTAAATCGGCTTGCCAAAGCTCATTAAAATTTGATAGAATGTACTTGTTTCTCGGGAACCGACGACGAACTGGTTTATGTAGGGTGTACGTTTCTTGAGATTCCAACCATTTCTTTGTTTCTTCTTTAGTCATTTTATTTTTCATAGCTGCAGTCAATTTACTGAGACTGCTGTATCCAGCTGGGTGGGATACATCGTAGTAAATATTACGAATTTCTAGTAAGGGGTCCATTTTTCCCAATTAATTCTTTTAGCGGGTTGTGCTTTATTTTGACTGCGACTACTGCCAGCTAATGTTGGTGTGCTGAAATTATCAGGAGTACTGTTTGCTTTCTCTCTTGTTGTTCCAGCACTAGCTGGACTCTGGGACAAAACTCTTATGTATGTGGCTCTTTTAGGATTGCCAATATAAGTTAAGGGGACTGATAGATCTTTGAGTACATAAGCAAAATCTGCCCAACCGCTCGGTGAACTGTTTTTTAGAGGTCTTAAGATATCATTCAATAAGTCGACGATATTACTTCTATGCACTTCTTTATTGCGAACGAACACAGTGCCTTTTTCATTCCAGAAAATTTTATCTTTGTTCTTCAAAAGTATATCTATCAAAAGTTCACCTTTCAATTTGTATGTCTTTGGAATAAAAGCAAGCAACTCTGATTTTGTATAACCATTATAGGTTGCTTCAGTAGATGTCTCTTTGTCATCTGGAGCTTTTTCTGACTTAACTGTTTCTTTTATTTCATTTTCCTTTTCATCAAAAGGTATTATAGGTATTTGTAATGGTTTTCGGTCTTCTCCAATGAAATGTAGATATCTCTGCAATGTTTGCAAATATAGTGCCCACTTTTCCCTGTCATCTATTTTAGTTTTTATTACTTTATGCATTTCCTCATCTAAACGTGACAAATTTTTAGTGCCTGCATTATCTAATTTTAGTCTATCTATGACCTCAGGCTCAATAAGTATCATTTTTTTTGTGTTTTCCATCTTTATTTTATAATTGAACCTAGCAATGCGCTAAGAACAGACCCTAGAATAATAGGTAAAAACGCTCCACCTCTTTGTACTAAAATTTGTTTCCTTGTTTTGTTTGTCCCTTTCGAAACAATTTTCCTCAAAAGATCTTTATGTTTTCTTAATTTACGTGTAGATTTTTTATCCAAGTGCACTTTTCCTTTTAACACATTGAAAATACACTCGGTTATACAGTGGATTTCATCATCTCCACAATTTTTTAACAATGCTTCTCTATACTTTGGTTTTAATGTCAATAATGCTTTTAATAAATCTTTATGAGACGTTATTCTTTTAATCATTTTTTAAACACTAAAACTTCACTTTATATTCTATTTATAATATTAACTAAACAGCATCAGTAGAAACAAAGCAGTTGAATTTGCATATGTTAAATACAGATTCGCTATTTTCTTTTATGGGAATCTTTCCTTTAAAAACGTTTATTATACACTCGCATATTTGCCTTATTTCATCATCATTACAACATTCTAACAAGGCTTCACGATATTGTTCTTTTAATATACTTAAAGCTCTTAAAATATTATTCGTATTAGACGTTTCTACTTCAGACATTATTTGAAACTGACAGAAATTATTTGTTGTGCATCATATTTATACCCCTTTTTTGGTACATAAATTGTACAATGCCCATCGAATGGAAAAACTTTACTTTTAAAGCGACATATTTCATTTGTATTTTGTTTAAGATCAATGAAAAGATATCCATGAGCATTTTTTGTTGCATCCTTGTAAGCTTCTTCAACAAATTTGCTATTTTCCGGAAAAACCTGACGAGCTAAATGTCTTATCTGTGTTCTATCTCGCGGGTTTTTAAAATAAATGATGTAACTTGAATTCAAAGAAATATCTCTTTGCCCTTTCCCTTGGTGAAATATATTTTGTGTTATGTAAAATACACTGAGATTCCTGTGATGGCTTCCTTTTGTAAAAATATCAACTATTCTACCATCTGACTCTCTCATAAGATCATCAATTATGAGTAGTCTTGGAAATTTTCCATCGAACATACTCAAATCAGGAATACCTTGATTGTAATTCACATTGTTTAAATTATATAATGGTTGCATTTCATCATAGCACCATATAATTTCATAAAAATCTTCACTGCATATTTCATTACAATGATTTAAAAAACTTGTTACAAATTTTGATTTTCCGCAGCTGCTTGGACCTGCCACTATTGCAGTAAACGGGTGGATGAAATGAATCATAATGACGTGTAATTGTCGTGTGACAGTGTTAAGGAATGGAGAATAAAAAATAAGTTCATCGTTATATAGTTAGAGCATTTTATTCTTGGTAAATTAAACAGTAGATAATTAAAAATGAATATAACTTTAAACTAATGTAAACACATTAAACTTAAAAGGTACAAATTTATACACACTTAAATACAAATTATTCTTGTTTATTCTATATAATATTATTTCTTAAACTATAATGACCCCAAGCTAAAGTGTCTGTTGAATTCGCTGAAATGTACCGTTTTGTATCATTATACGACAGACTAACTTTATTTATTTTTTGTGTGAATATTACATGTTTTATCGATCGGAACCGATACATTTCAGCCAATTGTGTTTTTTTATCAAATAGACATGATCTGTAATTATCCATTTTCAACTTTTTGGTTACATTTTTATTTATTCCTTTTGCTTTTGCTATGATTGTATTTTCTACCTGCATGGCGTACATTTTTGAACGCAACCCAACAAATTCCGTAAATATTTTGCCATTGTGTTCGTCTTTGAAACACCCAATTTTCTTCTTATTTACTTGTGGAAAATAAAATCGGTTATCAACAGGATAGTCAGATGTATCAAAATATTTTTTTAGATCCGGTTTAATATCGGAATAAAAGTCTTCTGTAAAAATTTGATAAATCAAACTATCTGTGTCCGTATACAACAGTTTTATTTTATCGTTATACTTCTTTTTCATGTAATCATAATGAAAATCAAACATTAAAGTTTTTGATATATCAAGTATACACAAACCTAAATAAATAGGTTTGTTGTACAGTAATTTGGTTTTGTTTAATTGTACAGCTACTAAATTATCAGAAAAAATTGATAAGCTATGAAATTCAGGACGAGCTATCAGACTTTGAGCCCCTTGTACCTTACCATTATTTTCCCAATGAGTGACTAACTTAACGTTCACTCTTTTTTCAATGTTTTCCATAGTCTTACCAAATATTGAGTTATTCATTAGTTTGTAAAAATCCTTCTCAAAATCGGATTTAGCTTGTTTTCGTAATTGAGTATTTAAATCAATGTAGTTTGCTAACCACGGACTCTGCTGGAATTGAAGTACTCGGTGAACTTTAACGAGCTTCATCCCCTTTTCTAAACATTGAATTAGGTTTCTATAATGTAGAACATATTTTCTTTTATTATTTAAATTCGGTACTAATTTTGATGAATTGCTATTATTAGTTTTAATATTTTCTGGACAAAAGGGGAGATCGGAATGCATATCATGCAAATGATCTGGATAGTCCAAGTCTACTTCTAATATATATCCTATGTCTGAAGTAGGAGAAACATTATAATTTATGTTTTTGTCGACCCACTTAAAATCACCATATGGTAGGTACTGAGACATAGCCCAACCATATAAATTGTTAGCGTCTAAATAAAGCAAATAAGATATTTCAGTTTTGTCGTTAAAGTTTTGCATGTATTTATTGTTGGCTTTAGCATAGCGATTACTACACACTGAGACACCTCCTCTTATACCCGATTTTATAAACGCCACCATATCAAAATCGGTTAAAAGATCTAATTCAATTTTGGTACATTTTAACATTGCATCCCAACTAAGACCAGGGGCTGTACAATAATGTGCAGGATCTAAACCATACGTTTTCATGCACACATCTCGAAAGTTTTCAAAAACATCAGCTAAAAGTAATACATCAGTTTTTAAATATAAATTCGCATAATCTAACATATTTTTACATTGAAAATAGTTCCACACATCTTGAGCTCTACTATAATCTTCATCGGTAACATTGCAATCATTTAAAGAACTATAAAATTCAGACTGTTTGGGTAAGGATGTTACTTTCAGTGAATCATATGATGACATAAATTCATATGGAAATATGCCTTTTTGAATCAATCGCCCAAAGCTTTCTTCGTTAGGTACTTGTTTTCGTAACTCCCTTAGCTGTTCCTTTTTTAAATTCTTAGATAAACTATCTAAACTACATGGCATGAACTTATACGAATCCAAAAACCGTAAATGAACCTCATGTCCATTCACTTTTAACTTTTTTGTAAAAGAAATGTATTTTTCTTTATTTTGTGGTATAATATCAATATCTCCTTCTTTTATATTCAACGCATGCACTATAAAGTGAGCATCATAGTTGCTCAAGTTGTGTAGTAAAACCGGAACAAATTTAGGAGCTCTAAATTTTGAACTGCATAAGGAATGTGCCACTCCTCTAAATAAACCCGTATGCCAATCAAAATATTTTATTGAATCTGCATTTAAGTCTTTTGCACAAATGTAACAAGTTTTTGTTTGAATAATGTCTGCCTCTTGCCAATCTTTAAGCGGCAATGGTTTCTTTTGAAAACTATTTCTTTTATGAATCTCACACACGTCTTTGTACATATTATTCATTAAACTTTCAGCACAGTCAGGACCTGTATATGTCTTATATGTTGATAAACTGTCATCATAAGAACACTTGATATAATAACCATAGCTAAACATTTCATGTTCTTGCATGTTTCGTGTAAAAGACTTTGAACTGTCTGGATCGCAAGCAGCAATGGGTTTAAGAAAAGCTTCCGTATCTGCATATATTACAAATGGTACTTTCATTTGTCTTTGGTATTTGTCAAAACATATTTTATTTGTAGATTGATCTTTTCCAAACCAATTTTTTTTAGTTTGCAACGGACTAGGTAATGTTGTGCAAACATGTCTGCAGTCAAATTTTTTGTGGTTATCCAGTCTCTCTCTAGATGTAAAATGTAATAAACACCCGTCGCAAATGAAAACCGCATGAGCTTTACTCGATAACTGATTGCTAACTAAGCGAGACAAATTTTTTATGAAACAATAATGACCATTACTACCATTTGATATGTATAATAAGTTGATATGTTTTTCTTGTTTATTTTTACTAAAATAAAGTGGGCCCACTACTGAATTCCTTTTTGATATTTCATCGTACTCTAATCCAAAAACATTTATACTAATGTGATTGTTTTCCTCAACCTTGACCATGTCCTTTATCTTAACTGGAAATGGAACATTATCGAAATTGAGCTTGTTTTGATATTTGTAATACGATGAAACCCTATCTTTGTGATCCTCCACTGGGTATAAGGCCGAAAGTAAAGCCCACTTTAAACATTCATGGTCATTATTCTTTACATTAATGACTGCTTTTTTGTTTCGGATGTCTTTCGGTAATACAATATAAGTGGAACCTTGAAGAGGATTAAATTTATTCACATTCATTTCTAAATGTTTCACTAATTTAAAGGACCACCCGCTGTCTTTTTTTTCAAATTCACCCATTTTAGTAGAAATTGTTTCACACAATATTTTGAAATATGGCTCTAAATCATCACCCATGCATATGTTAAAATTTGAGGTTTGAAAATCAAACGTATTGAGCAAATTTTTTGTTTCCTGAACAAATTCAGCATGAATGATATAATTTATTTTTATGGATGTTAGTTCTTTCAGGTTTTCATTTATTAATGTGGAAATTGTATCTTTGACTGACTCGAAAAATTGAATAGGTGTTTGTAAAGTTTCATGGGTTTCATTTGGTAAAGGTGAAGTAATTTGATACGTTATTACTCTACAACCAAATGCAGTATTGATTACAGTCACATTATCATGTCTACTTAATTTTAAAACCTTACTTTTATGAGATGAGCTTCGAGTGTGGTTGGAAAAGTATCTTCGACTCACCATTACTTCACAAATGTCACATTTTATCATATGATTAGCGGAGTATTCCGTTTTTGATGATGATGGTCCAGGACCAGCTTCCATATGAGATTTGCCAATTGTGTCATCATCATCTGGTGATTTCCTCTTCTGCCCTCTTCCAGTTTGCACTGCGTTCCTACATAATAAAGAAAATTTTAGAACAACCATACGTTATTATACAAAATCATGTTTTTTTAAGATACAGTTTTAAAACAACTTACAATAGCTGCTGTTCCATGTTGGATGCAATTTCACATAACTCAGCGTCATTTTCAGATGATAAACTATTGATTGGTATGTTTAACGCGTTCTCATAATTTTTGTTCAACACATCAAATTGTTCTAACACTTCACTGTTAAAGAAATCACAAAACTCAAAGTCATGTTCACTATTTTGCGACTCCATAATGTCGTTGTAGCGAATGCCGAACCGATCGAATAACTGAACCGAGCTCAGCCCTATTGCTGACTGCCTGACGAAGCTTGACATCACTCGCTTATGTATTGAAGTCGCCACGCCACTATTGTTGTATCCATCCCTAGTTTAACCCATTGTTAGCGGTGCGTAATACAGTAATAAAAATAAAATCTAGTGTTCGTGAACGTTGTAAATATGGGTCAGGTAGAAAGGGAAGTTGCTGTGTTGTTGAGTGGCGTGGTATTTAGGTACTGTTTTTTCTGTTTTAGATGACTGAGAATTATGAAATTAGTTATCGAAAAAGTATTTTTTACAGTCTTGTGATTGCGAGACGTTCTTCGTGATATCGTATATTAATTCCTTGCTGCGGTCGTAAATATTGTCCGTGACCTTTGTGTAGTATTTAGCACGAAAATCGGCTATTTTCCACTGGTTGTTTGACGACACCTTGGCTAATTTCTTGAGATCGTAGACTTCTACTTTAATTAGATGTGTGGCGTTTGCTGCGTCGTCGGTATTCGACGATATGTAGGATACACCGCCGTTTCGAGCCATCCCAACTGTTGAAGATTGCGTTTTCTTTTGCTTTTTGATTTTGGGTGTGTCGAAAAATTGATCGATAGCATTATCGCTGCCCGCCCGTTTTAGTGATTTTTGATCGGGTTCGACAATAGTAAATGCAGTTTCATCATCACTTGATGCAGCGAAATAATAATTCTTGAATGTGTTTGGTAGGTCATCAACGTTTATTCCCGAACCCTAAAACAAAACAGACATATATATTATGCGTTATTAACGGGAACTATGCTGTAATAAAATTTACTTAAATAACAATCAAAAATATTACTTCATACACATCACATCAACATGTACTAGTCCTCAATCGAATATATTACTTATCAATACACACAATGCAATTTATACGGCATAAATACAAAGTATTTCTCCCGAGAGTATGTAAGTAAGTATAACATACACATGTACCAGTCCTTTGACGAACGTAGGCCTCGTAATTTTCATAACATACATGTCAGATAAATACAAACAGTGTTGAACAAAAATGAGAGAAATAAATATAACGATTCTTACCTCCATTTTTCCTATGCAGCTAGCTGTAGACCGAGACATGATGTTAGGTTAGGTTAGGTTAAACTTTCACAACGAACACGAACACTAGATTTGATTTTTAATACTATATCACGCACTCCAAATCAAGTTGTGGAGTACAGACAAGCTTGTTCCGCTTTTATAACGAAACCACGACACAGGGGTATTTTTTTTCAATATCGTTAACCACCACCCACCGTGGATACTTGTCTCGACGAGTTTAATTTTTGAGAAAGTTCGCTTTGTTAGATAAATGTTGGGGCGGAAGACACCGTTATAAAAAAGTTAGTCTTTACAATCACAAGACAATAAGCACATTTCAAAATTTTTCTCTAAATATTATAAATACACAGCAGGCGGCATCGTCAAAAGGAAACAAGGGTCTTTACAACTTAATTTTATTACATGGTGGGTTTTACTATTAGCGAACAATACAAATATTGAAAAAGTCGGCAAGGCAAAGATTTGTATTTACGGCTGAACCATTGTTCACAATACAGTAGGCTCAACGTGTCGAAACTTGCTTGCTGGTGTACAGAAACACAACAGTGGTAGGTATGAACTTTATAAATGGTAGGTATAAGTTAAATTGATGGTGATATAAAAATATTATGAATAATCATACGTATTGATTTACTTACGCTTTACTGCCTAAGAAGTATCTATTGGTACCATGAATTGACAAAATGCATGTATGAAATGAAAAGATTCTATGAGCCGCGACCTATATCAAATTCAGCCACGAATTAAAGTATCATTGATATAATGAACTCCAAAATTGGAGAAGTAAAAAGGGATTTCATACAACGAACCATGAATTCCAACAAGAATTGTAATATGACAAACCAACAAGAACGCGAATTGACCGCGACTTAATTTTATATGAAGCACGAAATAATTAGAAATCAAACCGCGGAACCGCGAATTAATTTGATACTAACCGCCGATTAATGTGATATCGACCGCGGATTAATTTGATAGCGACCGCGGATTAATTTAATTACATACGCGGATTAAGTTGATATAAAACCGCGGATTAATTTGATATAAAACCGCGAATTAAAAGCATATGTGACGAGCTTTTTGCGGACACCGACAGAACCACCCTAAAGGGGGTGTTCGGGTGGTCTAGAACCGGCGAATAGTATCTACTCGTGTCCGAAAACAGAAACTTATGGCTTTGCAGATGAAGGTTAGTAGAAAAACAGTCAAAAAGGTTTTAAACGAAGACCTTAAGCTGCGAGCATACAAAAAAAAGAGTGGGCACTTACTTAATGCCCGTTAAAAAGAAATTAGACTCAAAAGATCTCGGGTGTTGTTAAAACGGTACGCGAAAAACCGGCACCGCGATATACTTCTTACAGACGAAAAAATTTTTGATATAAAAGAAAAGTATAATAAACAAAACGATAGAGTGTACGCTACCAGCTCTGAAGAACCAGGAAACAAAGTTCCGCGGGTGCAACATGGGCATCATCCCTCTTCAGTCATGGTCTGGTTAGGAGTCTCCTACTATGGGCCAACTGAGGTTCATTTTTGCGAAAAGGGGGTCAAAACCAGCGCAAAAGTGTACCAAGAGACGGTTTTGGATCGGTACGTCAAAGACCTGCCCAACACACTATTTTCAGGACATCACTTTGTATTCCAGCAGGATTCTGCGCCCGCTCACAAAGCCAGGACCACTCAAGCCTGGTTTGAACGTCAAAACATTGAGTTTATAAGACACGAAGATTGGCCTTCCTCCAGTCCGGACCTTAATCCTCTGGACTATAAAATTTGGCAGGTCTTAGAGAGCAAGGTCTGTGCTAAGCCCCATAAAAATTTGGAGAGTCTGAAGTCAGCCATAGTTAAAGCAGTCGCTGAAATCGACATGGATATGGTGCGTGCTGCGATAGACGACTGGCCGCCGCGGTTGAAGGCCGTTGTTAAAAGCAAGGGAGGTCATTTCGAATAGTTTTATGTTATTTTGATTCTTCGATGATTGTATTTTTAATTGATATATAAATTTTTAAAAACGGATTGGTACTTTTTATTTTATCAGTATTTTCATATATGACAGAACTTTGGGACCGACTACGTAGTTGTTTATATTTATGTTTGCGTAAGTTTTTTTAATGAGTTTATTATCTTACAAGGAAAAACATTACACAAATTGTACATAGCGCTCCCAAACTTCGGAGAAGTTTATGGAAAAATGACTCATCATAAAAGTTAAATAAAGTAGCTTGAAAATAAAATTGTGCCATGTAAAAGAGCAAAAAGAAAACTCCAAAACTACTTCCATGTCGATAAAGACACCGAAATTTATTGATAGTAATAAATTTTGGTGTCTTTATTTGTGTGGATTAGGGCAACTTTGTATAGACAGAGGTCCTTAGAGGTCCTTAGAGGCCGATACAGATCGGCGAGTGTGGAACAGTTACACAAGAAACAGTTCGAGATCTGTATCCCGAAACTTATAACTGTCAGCCGTATGGTAATTCTACACACAGGGTGTAAAAAAATTAGCTGCAAATATTTTAAGGGGTGAACTAGTCCATGAAACTGAACAACTTTTCCTAAGGAAGAAAGGTCAAAATATGAAAAAAAATTGCTATACAAATTGGTTGGTCGGCCGTTACATTTTGTATGGGAGGTCCAAAAAATTTTCTCAATTTTCGACCTATGTTCCTTGAGGAAAGTTGTTCAGTTTCATGGGCTGATTCAACCCTTAAAATATTTGCAGCTAATATTTTTACATCTAGGTATCCTACTTTATGTTGTCAACTACGACACATTCACTTCATAATATTTCCTACAGCCTTCCACCTCTGTCGCGAGATCCTCCGCCTGACGAAGCTGATCGTGGACTCGCACGTGCAGTACCGCCTGAACAACGTGGACTCCTTCCAGCTGGCAGACGGGCTGCAGTATATATTTGCTCACGTCGGCCAGCTGACCGGCATGTATAGATACAAGTACAAGCTGATGAGGCAGATACGCATGTGCAAGGACTTGAAGCATCTCATCTACTACCGGTTTAATACGGTTAGTGCTTGCTATTTGTATCTTTTTTATTTTTTTCATACCATAATTCAAAAAACACGAAATAATATTTTGACGCTGAAAAAAACATGATAGAATTCTTCTATTCGGGTTTGCCATGGGATGCCGGTTTAGAATAGTATCACACCAGTTTTATCCGTGGGTGTTGCAAAAGGTGACTAAGGGATAATCAACTGCCTCACTTTTACATCTTACTGTCCTAGGTCCGCTGGAAGAGATTTCTTTTTAGAAATAAACTGACCTTTTTAGAAGCAGTTGTCTATTGTTCGATTTGTGGTTTCCTTTGTATTTTATTGTTTACAACAACCGGTTAAATAAAATAAATAAGTTTGGGTTCGGTAACAAGCAATGAACTGTATTATCCTCCACACAGGGTCCGGTATCGAAAGGCCCCGGGTGCGGGTTCTGGGCGCCGGGCTGGCGCGTGTGGCTGTTCTTCATGCGCGGCATCACGCCGCTGCTGGAGCGCTGGCTCGGCAACCTGCTCTCCAGACAGTTCGAGGGCAGGCACTCCAAGGGTACGCACTATTTGCTTTCCTTCTCTCAAATTTAGACCTCTCGTAGGTCCAAAAGTTTGAAAAAGCTACGATTTTGAACCTAATAGTTAACGACTGACTGCCATTTTATTAACAGACTAAGAAAAATGAGGTTCGTACGTAGTTTGACCTATATGTATGTATGTATGTTTGTCCGCGATTATATCGCGTTTGGGTGAGTTATATATCCAATTATGTATCTAAAAAGTTGTTAGATATATAATTGAATCCCCGATTTACCTAAACAAACTGGTTGAAAGGAAGAATATGTGATGCAAACATGCTATAACACTTTTTGACACACAATAGGTAGATCATCGGTCTCACTCTCACTGGCTCTATGATTCGTCCACTTTTCTTCTTTTCTTTTCGTGTGGGACACCGAGTCGTCCAACGACCCAGTGAATCCTAGTGTCAGAATTTTTTAACTGCTCTGTACAAATAACAGGCTTCTGACATGGTTGTGTAACATTCGTCCACTGCCACTTGATCTTATTTGTCTCGTAAGCTGTGTAGTAACTCATTCCCAATTTATCATGTAACATAGATCTTAAATAAGACAGATTTATTGAATAGATGATTTTTGATCTTATTTGAACATGTAGCAAATTTCAGGGCAGAAAATAACCTATCATATATCCCCCAGGTGTGGCGAAAACGGTGACGAAACAGCGCGTCGAGTCCCACTTCGACCTGGAGCTGCGCGCGTCCGTCATGCACGACATCGTCGACATGATGCCCGAGGGGATCAAGCAGAACAAGGCCAGGACCATCCTGCAGCACCTGTCTGAAGCCTGGAGGTGCTGGAAGGCCAACATCCCCTGGAAGGTAGGATAAAAGATGATGTTTGTCTATAAAACTGAACTCTTTTAAGTTAGGACACTGGTAGTCACGCTAAACATTTCAAAAGTCAATCCATCTTTTATTGTAAAATAATATTATGCTTCAAAGCAAAAAATGTCAAGCCAAACTTTGAAGCCTCGGTCTGTAATATTGCGGTTGGCGGCGCGCTTGAAAGGGAGTGCAACGCTCGTTGTCCTTTCCCGCGCCACTGTTTTCGAGAACCGGTCCATTTGAATTTAAACAGGACATTCTACCGCCAGCGTTTTGCTTCTCGCAAAATTCAAGGCAGAAGCCTAGCAGTTAAGAGCCATTTCCTTAATCATCTATAGCATAAAATGAGCATCTTGAACAACGCATCATCTTCCCTTGAGTACCTCTATGGACCCTCAACATATAACCACTTCAGAACTTTTATTTAACTTTTTCATACAATACTCAGGTGCCAGGTCTACCCACTCCGATCGAGAACATGATCCTTCGCTACGTGAAAATGAAGGCGGACTGGTGGACCAACACGGCCCACTACAACAGAGAGCGAATCCGCAGAGGCGCTACAGTGGACAAGACTGTGTGTAAGAAGAATCTGGGCAGACTCACCAGGCTGTACTTGAAGGCCGAGCAAGAGAGGCAGCACAACTATTTAAAGGTATGAATCAGCTTTACAGGGTGCTAGGAAAAGAACTGAGTTCCTTTCAAGAGATGAGCCATCCCATGAAATTGAACAACTTTCACTAAGAAACATAGGTCGAAATATTTTAAAAAAATTGCATTAAAAGGTCCAATTTCTTTTTCCTTATTTCGACCTATGTTCCTTTGGGAAAGTTGCTAACAGCCTGTATAATAATGATTTATAAATAAATAAAAATTCAAACCATGGTAAAATTTAACAACTTGTTTGATTACATTTACCAAGGAGTCTCATTTCTAAAAGTTGTAGAACCAAGTTGTAATCAAAATTGTCAGTAAGAACAGTATATTCATCATTATCCTTGCCTTATCCCTTTCTCTGTCGGGGTCGGCTACCTAACCTAGGGGATTTGACACAGAGCGACAGGCAAGTCCTATGTAAAAGCCTTCCTCTCTTGAGAGCATTTTCATATTCAGCAGTTACCACACTTGTGGCAACTGTGAGTATTACTCTATCGGATGTTACATACATCATACAATGCCGTTATTACTTCTGATTTACTTATTTATTTTATTATTTTCCTACAGGACGGTCCCTACATCTCACCCGAGGAAGCCGTGGCCATCTACACAACAACTGTCCACTGGCTGGAATCTCGTCGCTTCGCGCCCATCCCCTTCCCACCTCTCTCCTACAAGCACGACACCAAATTGCTCATTCTAGCCCTTGAGAGGTTGAAGGAAGCTTACAGTGTGAAATCCAGGTTGAACCAAAGTCAGAGAGAAGAGTTGGGACTGATTGAGCAGGCGTACGATAACCCGCACGAAGCCTTGTCCAGGATCAAGCGTCATTTGCTCACTCAGAGAACTTTCAGAGAGGTTAGTAGTTCAATTCTGTTCTATTGTACGAGACAGTTTCTTTAGATTTCAAAGTTTTTACAAATGTTTTATCTGTTAAGTGTCATCCATTGATATATGTACTCTCTTCTCTATGGAACGATTTTGTATGTAATTAGACTATTTTTACGAATAACTTGAGCACTGTACGAAGCAAGACATTATTGTGTTCTCTCTTCTGTGAGTTTGATCAAAAGATCTCGATCTCCCTCTCGTGTGGGACACAGATTCATCCACTGACCCAAAGAGCCCCAGTGTCAGAATTTTTCAACTGTCTTCTAAAAGTAGACTGATTACTTTTAACAAAAAACAATGGATAGGTATGTTTTTCAAATCCCACATGACAGAAGGTCAGAAATCGTGTCTTCAAATCAAAGTACAAGAAGCCGGACGCTTTAAACACTTTTTTACGCCTGCTTACATTAGCTGTGTTTTTCGCCAGGTCGGCATAGAATTCATGGACCTATACTCCCATCTCGTCCCTGTATACGATGTGGAGCCCTTAGAGAAGATTACAGACGCGTACTTAGACCAGTACCTGTGGTACGAAGCGGACAAGCGCCGCCTGCTGCCGCCGTGGGTCAAGCCCGCCGACACCGAGCCCAGCCCGCTGCTTGTCTACAAGTGGTGTCAAGGTAAACAATATACACACAGATAAGCGCACATATCACGCCTTTAGGGTGCGTCTCCATTGAAGCAGGGCTGCTCTAAGCTAAGCGTGGCATGAATTGACCAATCATGAGCCTTAAAATCCCCGCCCCGCTACAGTGGAGACGCACCCTGATTGGTCAATTCATGTCCCGCTCAGTTCAGCTTAGCGCAACCCCGCTTCAGTGGAGACGCACAAGGATAAGGATCCTAGTGATCTAGGCAGAGCGTTGATGACCGCAAAATTACGTTCGTTACCACGGCGTTTTGTTTTGGTTAAGTCGTGTATTACTATAGTGTTTTCAGCCTGTCGCTTTAAATTGCAATATGCATGAAAGAGCATATTAAATGTAAATAGAGGCTACTAAATAGGTGGTTTTCAGCGAAACAGATGGCTATTGTAACGCGCAGTTGGTACATACCTACTCAGCCAACTACTTTTACATATCTCATGCTCTGAAAGTAGGTCATTACTGACAAAAAACACGACCTGTAAGTTCAACTTACAGGCGAGGTTTTAAAACTAAGCCTGTAAGTAATTTTAAATATGGAACTAGAAAAAGAACCAATAGAATCGCGGCAATTAAAAAGTTAGAATCAATTTCTTCTTATTTTTAATAGGAGTTGCATCCAATTGGTTGTATACGATTTTAAATTTCGAACTGGCCGCTACGAATTGTGTTGCTTGAACGCAGGAATTATATTTTTAATCTGTATTTTTATAACCTCAATAAATGAGTTTGTCGAATTATTACTCAATATTACAATGACAAAAGTAAAAATTACTAATATCCCTAAGATCAGAAAAATTTCTACTTTATGTTAGGATACTTTTCTTTCATATCAATTCAGTATTTTTCAATCATAGAAAAAAAAGTTTAGTGGTGCAATTTGAATAGCAGACGATACAATCATCATTCATGGATCGTTTTCTTGTATTTATCGCTTTATTTTACTCTTTTTTCATTCGATATGTAAAGCAGTATACGTACCACGGATGTAACATCAATAACAACCTCGGAAAGGTACCGCCCTCGCTCCGCTCGGGCGTTAAAAAACCTCGGTTGTTATTGATGGCTTACATACCTCAGTACGTAATCTACTATTATTGCCATGTATACAAAGGTTTATAGTTTTATGAACCTTTGGGTCAATGAAGTCAATAACTGGGACATTCACGAGACAGCTTATTGGGCTAGATTGCTTACTATTAAATTAATCGTTTTCATATACCAAATATAAATAAAACTGTGGACTGTCCCAGCTATTAGACCCGTCTGTTTCTCGTCTCGTGCAACTGAATAATATTAGTTTTTATCTTACTTTTTTGTGTGAATCTTGTTATTTGTAATCAAACTAGCATTAGACTATACTCAACTTTGAGAACAGAATTTTCTAAAAACAGCATTCAATAGATCTAGAAGAAACTCGCGCTTGAAGAAAGAAACCATGCGACCGCCCGGAGTGTGCGTTGTGGCAAAGGAGATCAATGGTAGTACCATCCCCTTGTTACAAACCTCACTTTGGTCGGTTGCACTATCTACTCGACCACTGAAGAAGAACACATCAAGACAAGGAACAGTCGTCCAGTGAATCCCGCGGCTCAACTAGCGTGGAAGTCGGTTATAATCCCATCGGAACATTTTTTCGGAATAAAACTTTCCATGAGAATTTTAACATGCGCTGCTCAGGCGAAACACGTCCATCTGAGGCTGCTCGTTCAATGGAGACCCAGCTATTGGCGCAGTGGTAATGCGTGCTAAGCAGAGGTTCCGGGTTCTATCCGGCCAGGATCGATTTATGTCCTTTTAGGCTCTGTACTGTTTCTGTGTATGTTCTTGGCACCCAGAAACCAGTAACTGTTTCTTTTTGCATCATTATTTTTATTGTGTTTAGTAAAAGCTAACTTTCTATACAGGTATCAACAACCTCCAGGATGTATGGGAGGTGGGCGAGGGCGAATGCAACGTGCTTTTAGAGTCGCGCTTCGAGAAGCTGTACGAGAAAATAGATCTGACGCTGCTCAACCGACTGCTGCGTTTAATTGTCGACCACAACATCGCCGATTACATGACAGCGAAAAACAACGTTGTTATCAACTACAAGGTGAGTGTTCGAAATCCAAGGAGATTGTTCGAAATCTAAGGACATTTACACTTGTTTGATTTACACAAATCTATTCCTAAAATATAAGGTGTAAAAATATTAGCTGCAAATATTTTAAGGGATAAATCAGCCCATGAAACTGAACGACTTTCCCCAAGAAACATATGTCGATACATGAGAAAATTTTTCGGAGCTCCCGTACAAATTGACTTAGTCGGGCGGCAATTTTGCATGGGAGGTTTAATTTTTTTTTAATATTTCGATCCATGCTCCTTGGGGAAAGTTGTTCAGTTTCATGGGCTGGTTAACCCCTTAAAATATTTGCAGCTATTTTTTTTACACCCTGTATTTCAGGTCTGTAGGTATTTGAGTTTTATTAAAAATACCAAATCTTTTTGAATTAGGGCTGGCAGAAAACCAACGCCATTTGAGCGCGCCCTTTACAGTCATCGTCATTGTTGGCCTCATACGTCTGTGACAGACCATTTAATCAGTGTCTGAGGCAAGAGCACAGACACTGCGTTACAGGGTTGCCTAGGACCTGCGCCCCCCTCTCGGCCTCCCTGGCTTTACCAAACGAGTAATTGACGCTATTGAAATTGAATAAAGCTAAAATTTCATGAGACAAGTTTATTTAAGCAAATGTTACATACTGCATAGATTTATTTCATCCAAAGGTGCTAAATGTGCGTTGGATTTCAAGCCTAATAGTTCTTGTCAGAATCCTGCACATGTAGTAAGCGGGTGAATTCTGACACCAGGGTTCATTGAGCAGTTGGACGACTCGATATTCCCACACGAAGACAGAGAGAGTTCTGATCTACATTTGTACTAATGTATTTATTTTTTTCGCAGGACATGAACCACACAAACTCTTACGGTATCATCCGAGGTCTGCAATTCGCGTCGTTCATCGTGCAATACTACGGCCTGGTTCTCGACTTGCTAGTACTAGGTCTACAGAGAGCGTCAGAGATGGCAGGTCCGCCGCAACTGCCCAATGACTTCCTGTCATTCCAAGACAGACAGACTGAAACTGCTCATCCTATAAGGCTGTACTGTCGGTACATAGACAGGATTCATATCTACTTCAGGTAAGGAGAGTTACTGTCGTGATTGTATAGGATTTGTTGACTGACTGGATTGAATGTCCCGATGGCGTAGCGGGTAGTACCCCTGCCTTATACGCCGAGGTTCGTGGATTCGATCCCCACATTTTCTGGGTGTTTTCTGTATACATATAATATGTATTTATATAGAAAAGTATATAAGTATTGTTATCAGCTATCTAGTTCCCATAGTATAAACTTTGCTTAGTTTGGGGCTAGATGGCGCTGTGTGAATTGAACAGGATATTTTTATTCTATTACTTTTATTGCGCCAACTTTGTTGATCAATACATCGATGATTTGAGATCGAATTAATTGTAGCAAACAAACTTACAATCAAACTTTTTACACGAATAGTCGTATCTAAATCTATAGAGATCGTATCTAAATCCACGCGGCTGAAGGTTTTAATAAAACCTATGGTGTCCTTTTTCCCACAGGTTCACAGCAGAAGAAGCCCGTGAGTTGATCCAGCGATACCTGACTGAACACCCTGATCCGAACAACGAAAACATCGTCGGATACAACAACAAGAAGTGCTGGCCCAGAGACGCGCGCATGCGCCTCATGAAACATGACGTCAACTTGTAAGTGAAGCTCCTTTTTTTTCCCATACAGCCCGACCCAATGAACCCTTCTGTCAGAATTTTTCAACCGCCTTCTACAAGTAGCAGGCTTCTGACATGGTTGTGTAACGACCGCCGTCTAAGTAATCATAGACAGCAATTATGGCTCATGATATCTCTATATCGAACGTCGAAGGAGAATCTAAGCTAATCAACAGCGACCTCGAAATTGAAAATTTGCTCATATCACGTATCTTTGCTTTAGATAAAATGCAATGCTGCCTTGATGTGAAAGCATATTTTCGGCGTGTATGAAATATGTCTAACCATCGGCGATATAGCCAGGCCTCATGCTAAATATGCTAGTTGAGAAAATTCCTAGGATGTGTTGCTTCAAGCCGCCGCTAGGTTATCCATAATAATAAGCGCCTGGAAAATGTTTTCTCTCGGGAAGACGAATCTTATAACAGGACAAAAAAAAATTATTAAACTAAAGACTACGCTGCTACCTTCGTCTAACACCCAGTTGTCATTCAGGGGTCGCGCAGTATTCTGGGACATCAAGAACCGCCTGCCGCGCTCGGTAACCACCATCCAATGGGAGAACAGCTTCGTGTCAGTCTACTCCAAGGACAACCCTAACCTGCTTTTCAACATGGCTGGCTTCGAGTGCAGGATACTGCCCAAGGTAAACAAAAAACATAATAAATTAACAATAGGTAAAACACTAGAAAAACATAAACAAAAGAAAAACAAGGCGGCCTTTATACTAAGTAGCATTCTCTATAAGGAACCTTAGGGTTGACATCCAGTCATCCTTAACTGTGTTTAAATAAATTCGTTTGAAGAAGTCGACTTATGAATTACAGATAATGTCTTTGATATGTCTTTCGTCCGTTTATTTACCAACGATTACATTATGGTCTCGATTCAATAATTACCTAAGCTAAGAATAGCCATGTCATTTTCTTTTGAATATGTTAGAATACGGAAATGTACGTAATGGCACAGACACCATTGTCATAGTAGTCTGTGATAATATCTACTATCTTTTTCTAAACCTATTCTCTGGGAACGGACCTATTTGGAACGGAACAGAACAGTGACCTATTTATGACCAACACCAAAATCATACACCAATGATACTAGACGAAGATTATGAAGCTATCCCTTCTGTTTGACATACTGTAAATTGAAATTGGCATCCACAGTGCCGCAGTCAACACGAAGAGCTCTCCCACCGCGACGGCGTATGGAACCTGCAGAACGAAGTGACCAAAGAACGCACCGCGCAGTGTTACCTGCGCGTCGACGACGAGTCTCTCGCGCGCTTCCACAACCGCGTGCGACAGATACTCATGGCGTCAGGGTCTACCACATTCACCAAGATCGTCAACAAGTGGAACACTGCCCTAATCGGTAAGTCATCTATAAATCACGTCTTTATCCCTTGCGGGGTAGGCAGAGCGTTAACGGTCGTAATATAACGGTCGTTATCGCCACGTCTGACATTATTGACGATTGTTTTTGTACTTACAAACAGAAAAATAAATCACTTGATTTATTTATAAAATATAAGTTGATGATACCTGTGACTTTTGTGAACTTGGAGCAAATGCTATGACATAAGGTTAATTTTCCAGGAAAATGGCCCTTATGACATAGCATTCGCTCCAAGGTCACAAACGTCACAGATATCAATCTAAATTTTACAAAGTATAAAGACAAACGCTGCGTCGCGTTTTTTGTAGTTCACTTGACTACAGGCGGTTCAGATGAAGTGAGTGAACCACGCGCAGGTTGTGGCGCACGCCACAATTTGCGCGCCCGCGCTTGCATAACGCGCGAACGCGTCTATGTCGGTATTTTTTGAAAAGGAATATTTGAAATGATGAACCGCGTAGGGGTCCTGAATCCAGGGAGCCCATGTGCCCTGGGGGCGCCTCGCGCTGCGGGCGCGCTGACCGCGACGTACTGTAGCACGGGCCGTCTGAGCATACGCTATCTGATCAAATATTTCCTTCTAAAATTAACCTCAAAAAAGACTAACCAAGCGACAAATCTGTTGTCGTGTTGCTATGTACCAAGACTCATCATCGTCATATCATCATCCATCATCACATCAGCCTATAGCAGTCTACTGCTGGATATAGGACTCCCCCAGGATACGCCACAAGAAACGATCTCCCGCTCGACCGAGACTCATTTCGTAATAAAGTCTCGTATTTATAAACCGCACTCAACTCTGAGATCGATCTTGAGTGCGAGAGATGCTGTTAGTATTGACTGACATTTGTCAAAATCTCTCTTGAGATCGATCTACCCCAATTTAAAAGTCTTACTCTGAAGAATATCACTACATAATCATAACATATTCTTTCAGGTCTTATGACATACTTCCGCGAAGCGGTCGTCAACACACAAGAGCTGCTCGATTTGCTGGTGAAATGCGAGAACAAGATCCAGACGCGTATCAAGATCGGGTTGAACTCAAAAATGCCCTCGCGTTTCCCTCCCGTCGTGTTCTACACGCCCAAGGAGCTGGGAGGGCTGGGCATGCTGTCCATGGGACACGTGTTGATTCCACAGGTAAATATTATTACGATCATTTGTGAAACTAATTTTAAAGTCACATTCATCGTCGTTGTTGTGTGAATTGTTATCGACAACAAATTCATCGTATTGTAGTAATATTGGGAAAATATTAATCGAGCAATATTTAACTTATCTGAAAAAATTGACAGACGTGGCGATACGACCGTAATTTTAGTGTCGTTAATGCTCTGCCTACCCCGCCAAGAATATAGGCGTGATTTGTGCATATATGTATCTGTAATATTTATACCTCTAGGCTGGGTTTGCTATTAACTTGAACGGTCAACTTGCTGGACGTGGGTCTCCCCTTATTGAGGGGGTTTTCGCAATACTCACCACGTATTTTGGCAATTGGATTGGCGAGCGCAGTGCAAGGTGTTGTAGATATTCACAGGGAATATTGTTGCCTATTCCTTGGATGCATCCCTTTGTCGCTTTTTTACGACACGGGTAGAAATAGGGTAAATCTATTCTTAGTCGGCACCACGCAATGTCTTCTCAATTTCGTATGTAACCTAAGTTCCATTCTCCTCCCACAGTCTGACCTCCGCTGGTCGAAACAAACAGACGTGGGCATCACTCACTTCCGTTCGGGAATGTCGCACGACGAGGACCAGCTGATCCCCAACCTGTACCGCTACATCCAGCCATGGGAGGCCGAGTTCGTCGACTCGCAGCGCGTGTGGGCCGAGTACGCGCTCAAGCGACAGGAGGCCAATGCGCAGAACAGGTAAGTTACATGCTGTGTGGTCAGCCTGGCCTGCCCCGAGGCAGTGCCTTTTACACGTGCCGCGTTAACTAGGAACATAAAATTGTTATAAAAAAGAGAAAATTGTGTCTGACATTTATTAAGTGACAGTATTGTATTGTAAATTCCTGTCTTTCTAAAAGCATTCGTTGCGAATCTTCTTGGAAATAAAGGATTGAAATCTTGAATCGTGTCGACTCGCAGCGCGTGTGGGCCGAGTATTAGAAACAGGTATATTCGTCGAATCACAATCACAACCTTTGGAATTTGAATTACTCGCAAAACTATCACGGTAAACGAAGCCATGCCACGTATTATGGGCCAAGATTCACTTGCGGGGAGCTGTCGAAATGGAAGAGACGTCGCCAAATACTAATGGCTAAAATTGCAGGTTCGAATCCTGTCGGTAAAAATTTGCAAGTTTTCGAAACATGCCGGTCACGCACCAGACGTACTTTGCCCGAGTTAGTTTTTTTTTCGTTGTTTGATATGATGAATCGCGTAGGGGTCCTGAATCCAGGGAGCCCATGTGCCCTGGGGGCGCCTCGCGCTGCGGACGCGCTGATCGCGACGTACCGTAGCACGGGCCGTCTGAGCATACGCTATCTGATCAAATACAACAGAAATCTCAATCTCATACAGTGTACATCTCGACATATGCCCTATCCCTATTGGGTCTTCATCTTTTCATTTAAATGTACGTTCGTACCAACGCTATTGGGCAATATTGCCACACTAACCACGCATGGTAGGTGGATTGGCAATTTGGCATGCGCAGTAGACCATACTGCATTCACAGGAAAAGATGCTGCCGAATCCTTGGATTCATCTCTTATCGTTTTTACGGCCACGCTGCTATAGCTTGACACTACTTTATGCACCCATTAAATTTCAACCTTATTGCTAAGAAAATACACAAGACTATAATGTCCCGATCTTTGTTACAGGCGTTTGACGCTGGAGGATCTGGAAGACTCGTGGGACAGAGGCATACCTCGTATCAACACGCTCTTCCAAAAGGACAGACACACGCTCGCATACGATAAAGGATGGCGTATACGAACAGAGTTCAAGCAATACCAGGTAAAGACGCGTTTGAGATTTACTTTTAATGTGATAAAAAATTTATGAAAGAAATATTTAGTCAGGCCACAAAAAAGTCTCCATTTTCTTAAAATTCAGACGCCATCTGCGAACTGAACTTGAATGATTATTTTATTTTGAATAGCTGTTCGATCCAGGTCGTGTATTTGGTTTTTAACTACACTCCTCATCAAAAAAATCGGGACATTTTCGTTAATATGTATAAAACACGAAGCTAAAAAAAACGTATTTGAGACTTTTTCAGATTTTTTTGAGACCTCTTTACTCACTATCACACGATATCAGACGTTTATTTCAAAATAAACACACTTTTTAAATAATGTGATTCGTACGAAACATGAACTTGCAAGGTGTCCCAGCTTTTTTAGATGTTTTTTTCAAAGGCTTTGAAAACTAATTCTTTCGTTTATCCAGGTGCTAAAACAAAACCCGTTCTGGTGGACGCACCAGCGCCACGACGGCAAGCTGTGGAACCTCAACAACTACCGCACAGACATGATACAAGCGCTGGGAGGAGTGGAGGGCATATTGGAACACACGCTCTTCAAGGGCACCTACTTCCCCACGTGGGAGGGTCTTTTCTGGTAAGTTGTAGTCGTTAGGTGCATCTATACCAGGTGAGCAGCCTCAAATGCTCGCGCGGCACGTGGCGCATGCTCAGGTGAGGCGAATTCGACACTATATGGACACGTGATTTGGAGAAACGTCCACACCGACTGCCGCCCGAAGCGGTGAGTTTCTAAGATTACACGCATCTATTTTTTGCTGTACTCTTCTTATATCTAGTGGTAATCTAAGCAATGAATAACCTAATGAATATTGAGATTTCGGCCACTCACTATCCGTCTAATGCCCATAATTTCGACTTCCAATCCAGGCGCGTATTCATTGCAATACGATTCATTTAGTAACATCGTTTCGCAAAAGTTCCCATGCGTTTCGCGACAACAAGGAAGAAGTCACAGGTCAAAATAGTGGTGATTTATTTCTTTAACTTGACCACTTCCTAATACCAGTAAACTTAACGTATTCTTAGTGTTCTATACCAGCGAAAATTAATTTCGCTATATACGTAGTCGGTCCCAAAGTTCTGTCACTGGCATATTATTTTTGAATTTAGAACACGGATTTGGAAAAGTTTTATTGCATTCCGTTTTTGAATGTTTAAAAATTATTTTAAAACAATAAATAATCATTTGGCGCGATTTTTTACGATGGAGTGGACTTTGAAAGAAAACCGAATAGCAGTTTTGGCGTTGCGTCGCTGTGGGCACTCGCCGAGTACCATTTTCAAGTTGCTCAAAAAATTGAAAATAACGCTTAGGTTTGCGTATCGTACTATAACTAGGTACACTGAAGTCTCTAGTGTTGAGGACAAGAAAAGAACTGGCCGGCCTCGCTCCGCAAGAACACCAGCAGTGATCAAAGCGATCAAGGAGCGCATACGAAGAAATCCTGTCCGAAAACAGAAACTTATGGCTTTGCAGATGAAGGTTAGTAGAAAAACAGTCAAAAAGGTTTTAAACGAAGACCTTAAGCTGCGAGCATACAAAAAAAAGAGTGGGCACTTACTTAATGCCCGTTAAAAAGAAATTAGACTCAAAAGATCTCGGGTGTTGTTAAAACGGTACGCGAAAAACCGGCACCGCGATATACTTTTTACAGACGAAAAAATTTTTGATATAGAAGAAAAGTATAATAAACAAAACGATAGAGTGTACGCTACCAGCTCTGAAGAAGCAGGAAACAAAGTTCCGCGGGTGCAACATGGGCATCATCCCTCTTCAGTCATGGTCTGGTTAGGAGTCTCCTACTATGGGCCAACTGAGGTTCATTTTTGCGAAAAGGGGGTCAAAACCAGCGCAAAAGTGTACCAAGAGACGGTTTTGGATCGGTACGTCAAAGACCTGCCCAACACACTATTTTCAGGACATCACTTTGTATTCCAGCAGGATTCTGCGCCCGCTCACAAAGCCAGGACCACTCAAGCCTGGTTTGAACGTCAAAACATTGAGTTTATAAGACACGAAGATTGGCCTTCCTCCAGTCCGGACCTTAATCCTCTGGACTATAAAATTTGGCAGGTCTTAGAGAGCAAGGTCTGTGCTAAGCCCCATAAAAATTTGGAGAGTCTGAAGTCAGCCATAGTTAAAGCAGTCGCTGAAATCGACATGGATATGGTGCGTGCTGCGATAGACGACTGGCCGCCGCGGTTGAAGGCCGTTGTTAAAAGCAAGGGAGGTCATTTCGAATAGTTTTATGTTATTTTGATTCTTCGATGATTGTCTTTTTAATTGATATATAAATTTTTAAAAACGGATTGGTACTTTTTATTTTATCAGTATTTTCATATATGACAGAACTTTGGGACCGACTACGTAAATGTCCATCTGAAAGCATAGTACTAAAGACTAATTTGTGTTTATTTCACAGGGAGAAAGCATCAGGTTTCGAAGAGTCGATGAAGTACAAGAAGCTGACGAACGCCCAGCGATCCGGTTTGAACCAGATCCCCAACCGTCGGTTCACGCTGTGGTGGTCGCCCACCATCAACAGAGCCAACGTGTACGTCGGTTTCCAGGTATGTGTGAAACTCTTGCGATTGACATAGATTGGCAGCGATTCTAGAGTACACCTCTTTTAAGTTTTAGTAGGTCTCTATAGGTTCTAAAGTAAAACTCTAAAGATACTCTCTTATTAGCTGTTCTGTCATTTTTTAAGCCACAAAAAGTGTCATGAATAAAAGACGCAGCTCTTTTTGACAGGAGTGGTGGCTTTTGATGCGAGCCGGTTATAGTAGAAAATTGTAATTAACAAATATTTTCTTCTGTGTTTGAAATAAAATCAATATTAGCTAGTCTGAAACAAAGGCCGTCGATGTTAGCTCATGTGGCTTTTTGGGATTTCGACGTAAAGTTCATTTGCTAGTAAAAACTGATCGCGTCAAAATCTACCACATATTCGCCGATCTATAAACTTGTGTTGTGAAAACGTCGATGCATATGCTCAACGAGTCTACAAAGCCTCCTTTACAAGTTGTAACAATCTGTTGTAGGTGCAACTGGATCTGACTGGAATCTTTATGCACGGCAAGATCCCCACGCTGAAGATCTCGCTCATCCAGATCTTCCGAGCTCACTTGTGGCAGAAAGTGCACGAGTCCATCGTCATGGACTTGTGTCAGGTAAACTTTATTCTCATTGATAGTTTGTAGAAAGTAAATATGAAATCATATATATTTGATTATTTATTGAGTTACAGCAAAAAATGCAATCCGAGAGGTTCTTGTTACGGGAGTATTTGCTCACCACATTTAGCAGGCGGATTGGCGAGCCCAGTGCATTTATTTATGGAACTACTCGGAAAAATTACCGCCATATCAGTGTTCTAATCATTCGATTAGAATTGATGACTATTTCCTCTTATTGCTCTTTTGTCTTCTTGTTAACTTTACGTGCCAAAATCGTGAAGCTGATTCGAATATTCGAATAATTCGAATATGGAGATGGTTGACAAAAATACATGTCATACACTTCCTCTCAGACTACCCTAGGAAGACTGCATGGTCATCATCAATATGATTCCAATCTTTGCCAACCTTTTTCGTCCATTCCCAGGTATTCGATCAAGAGCTAGACGCGTTGGAGATAGAAACAGTGCAGAAGGAAACCATCCATCCCCGAAAGTCGTACAAGATGAACTCGTCTTGTGCTGACATCCTGCTGTTCTCCGCCTACAAGTGGAACGTGTCCCGACCCTCGCTGCTCGCTGACACCAAGTAAGTAGAAGCGAATTCAAAGTCGAAACTTTTGAGAGACGTACTGTAGATGTATTATCAACGGTAGCAAAAGATGCTGTTCTTGTATTTTTACTTTTTGTGTAGGTAGTTTCTTGTTTCTAAGTATCTTGATTGTATTGTTTGTTAATTTATCCAAAAGAATTTTTCAGATGTTGCATGTTAGTAAACTTAGTAGCATAATCGAAATTATCCACTGGAATTAGAATTAGATTATTATTAATTTGGAACACTTTTTGATGTGGTTTGTTGTCGTCATCGTAAACTTGATAAAAAGAAAGGAAGCTTGTAATTGGCATTTGTTTATACACTAAGTAATACACAAATAAAATAAAAACGCGAGGCTGTACGCTCATTGGATAGTCCACGCGGACACGCACGATGCACAGTTTGAAGTAAAGTGAACCATGCACAGACCCTGTGCGACGCCAGGCCTGAAACACCATAACCTAATCTGATTTTGTTTTCAACAGAGACACAATGGACAACACGACGACGCAGAAGTACTGGCTGGACATCCAGCTGCGTTGGGGCGACTACGACTCGCACGACGTGGAGCGGTACGCGCGCGCCAAGTTCCTCGACTACACCACCGACAATATGTCCATCTACCCCTCGCCCACCGGCCTGCTCATCGCCATCGACCTCGCTTACAATCTGCACAGGTGGGTTGCCTTACTTACTATCGCAACCACATCATCCTATTCACCTATTCATCTTAATTGTTATACTACTGCTTTTTTTGTACAAGTACCAAGAAAAATCGGGTATTAGTTTACCCCTTAAATGAGTAGTTGATGAGCAGAAGTCAGATGTTTTGTGCTGGACATTAGGTGCGTGTCCACCGGCCGAGCTGCCTCAGTTGCTCAACACCTCACCTAGTGTAGTTATTTTTCGCCCTAGCATTAGCAATTAAGCATGCGCTGCCTCAGACGAAACACGTCCGTACTGACCTCGAAGACGCACCTATTGACTGTGATTTGAACCAGCTGCATCCAAAACCTGCCCTTCCAACGCCATCGATCGTTGGTTCTTTGAGCTATGTACCGAGAACTGCCATTTTCAGCTTGCTACTACTTCCATCCCTTTGAATTACAGCACTTAGAACTGCATTCAGTTTCATTATCTCATAACCAGCCGATTATTTCCTTAGTCTTGCTCTAAAACCTACTTTATTTTATACTTACTTTTAATCTCCTCCTCAGCGCCTACGGCAACTGGTTCCCCGGCTGCAAGCCCCTCATCCAGCAAGCCATGGCCAAGATCATGAAGGCCAACCCGGCGTTGTACGTGTTGCGGGAGCGTATACGCAAGGCGCTGCAACTGTACTCCAGTGAGCCCACTGAGCCGTACCTATCGTCGCAGAACTATGGAGAACTATTCTCCAACCAGATTATTTGGTAAGTCTTTACGTATACTATTGATCCATGATTAATTTTTCACACCGGAATTTCAAATAGTTTAGCCAGTAAGTTGGTTTTTCGTTATAATCAAACGGCATATAAAAATGGGATTAAAAGAGTGAAAAAAGAGTGTACGTAGTTATGTTGACAGCTTCCATTAATATTGGGCTATTCAAAAGATTCGATGTTTCATTTCAACCAGAAATAATTACATGAAATATGTTGTGTGATGCGCCTAATCTGTCCTCTTTATAAACAGCCTATTGCTGTCCACTACTGCACCTAAGCCTTGAAGGGCAACTCCGGCTAATTATTTACTTGCCTGCTTGAAATTTTTCATTACTTTTTCTGAAGATTTGCCCGGAATCTACAATTTCAATTCCTCACCCAGGTTCGTGGACGACACGAACGTGTACCGCGTGACGATCCACAAGACGTTCGAGGGCAACTTGACCACGAAGCCCATCAACGGAGCCATCTTCATCTTCAACCCTCGCACCGGACAGCTGTTCCTCAAGATCATCCACACCAGCGTGTGGGCCGGACAGAAGCGTCTCGGACAGGTACATCATCATCTTTATAATAAACATCATCATCAACAACAGCCACAGCAGTCCACTGCTGGTCACAGGCTTGCGAGAATCTTTGCCATATTTGCCATGTTCGGTAGGTGTGTTGGCGACAGTGAGATGTTGGATTCATAGGTAATTCTGCTACTCATTTCTTACTTGGTCAGCGGTTAAGCTGAACCAATGAGTACGTAAGTATCAAAGGGATTGGTGGTTAGAGAGATCGAAACTTAAGAGTTTGTTTCGCTTTTCTGTCTTCATTTCTTTGTCTTTTCGCATTTCTGATAGCGCCTAAAGACTCATTTTTTTGTTTTATTCTTTAGCCGCATTTTACGAAGGGGATCTTTATTTAACCATATTTTCATCCTGTCTGACATAAGTTTATTCTCCTGTTACACAGTTGGCGAAATGGAAGACTGCTGAAGAAGTGGCGGCGCTGATTCGGTCGCTGCCCGTCGAGGAGCAGCCCAAGCAGATCATCGTCACCAGAAAGGGAATGTTGGACCCACTTGAGGTAAAATTAGTAGATCTTTTAAACAAAGAAATTCAAAGATACTCTTTAGTGATGTCAGTTTCTTTTATGAAGATTAAAGGGTATTATGTCTGTCTGGATAACAATCATCACAAAGAATTTGTAAAATGCCATCAAATATTTTTTTTCTATTTAATTATTTTCCTACCAAGCAAGGAGTCACAATAAATTCATCAGTCGTCTATCTTCAAGTCAACGAAAAGTAATGATCTTCGGTATCTAGCATTCTGTCTGAGCATTGTTGGTCTCAGATTTCAGAGACTCTTGGTTCAATCCCAGGGAGGGGTTTTAAAATGTTTACTATGTGAGTAATACGAGTGCTATACGATAAGTTACCAATAGCTGGGACTCCATTGAACTGCATGCTGCGCGCTTCAGTGAGCATCTGAGGCTGCTCGAAAAATGGAGACCCAGTTAATGATAAGTAACCAATCATAATGTTGTATGGAACTTTTCTTCTTCCACAGGTGCACTTGCTGGACTTCCCGAACATCGTGATCAAGGGCTCGGAGCTGCAGCTGCCGTTCCAGGCTTGCCTGAAGGTGGAGAAGTTCGGCGACCTCATCCTCAAGGCCACCGAGCCGCAGATGGTGCTCTTCAACCTGTACGACGACTGGCTCAAGACCATCTCCTCGTACACGGTAAACTCCTTCTTTCCAAGCATTTCGTATATTTCATTGGAATGTTCTTTCGAATATAGTTAGGTATTGTTAGTGTTTTTCAACCCGAGGCATGAAAACTTTTTATTAGGCGAAACATGGCGCTTGTATTTTTAATGACCAGCGCACATAATGATTAACGCACGCATATTTTGTTAAAAAACATATTAAGAGTAGAAAAAAATACAGATTCTAAAATATTATTTTTTATCTTATGGCGATTCATTAACTTTTTATGTGCGAAATCTGCCCCCCACTTGACTTGTGTTCTCTCTCTCTTTTCTTGTAGGACACGACTTGTATTACAAAGTATACTATATTTTTTCAGGCATTCAGTCGTCTCATCCTCATCCTGCGAGCACTACACGTGAACACGGAGCGAACCAAAGTTCTGCTGAAACCTGACAAGACAACATTGACTGAACCACATCACATCTGGCCAACATTGACTGATGATGACTGGATCAAAGTGGAAGTTCAGCTCAAAGACCTCATTCTGGCTGACTACGGAAAGAAGAACAAGTGAGTAAATTCCACAAACTTTAAGCCATATCCGTGATGTGATGCCGTAAGCCCAAAATTGGCATAGGTGCCGATTTTTGAATTTATGAAACGCTACAATCATTTTGTTAAGTCCAAGAGTGTGGTGTTCACTTACATTTGAGGCGCCTTTTTTAGGTTTTATGTTTCGACTCTTCTGCTCAGTCTCTTTTTTCTTATACAATTATGTTTAAACAAAAAACTTATAAAGGCTGACGCTGGTGATAATGTGAACTGACTTCCAATTTCTCACTAAGATGTATTTCGAAACTGTCTACTTGGACTGACTTTTCCTCTTCTATGACCGTCAGCTAATATTCCACTGTTCTCTTTGCGCAGCGTGAACGTAGCTTCACTCACCCAATCCGAGATCCGAGACATAATCCTCGGTATGGAGATCTCCGCCCCCTCAGCGCAGCGACAGCAGATAGCGGAGATTGAGAAGCAGAGCAAGGAGCAGAGCCAGCTCACCGCCACCACCACCAGGACCGTCAACAAACATGGCGACGAGATCATCACCTCGACTACCAGTAACTACGAGTCGCAGACCTTCAGGTCAGTCCACAATAATTTACTTGCTGGTTTATGTGAGTCTCAGAAAGCGGAAAGAATTTGAGTTCAATGTACCAAACCAAATTACCTAACCAAATTGAAAAACAAGATTGCTGGTATAGGGTTCAAGTAGGTCTACTCTCCAATGGGAATCTGGCACCATATAAGTTTCTTTGTTTTGTTCAAATTTAGGAATGCTAGTTCACTCCGGGGTGTTTTTTTCTTGATCTACCTACTCTATCGTTGACTCTGACTGTCTAAACTATAGAGACAACAGAAAACGCATCTCTCAAAAAAAAAAAACTGAATATATTGATTGGGACGACAGATAATTTTCATTTGAAAAACTATTTACAATCAAATAATTGTAATTTTTATTTTCCATTCAGTTCAAAGACGGAATGGCGTGTGCGAGCTATATCGGCGACGAACCTTCACTTACGTACCAACCACATCTACGTGAGCTCCGATGATATCAAAGAGAGTGGCTACACGTACATCCTGCCCAAGAACCTGCTCAAGAAGTTCGTCACTATATCGGATTTGAGAGCTCAGGTAAAATTAGTATTTGTTATTTTCACTCGACTGTCGTTGCGGTTCTAAAATGGAGGAAGAAAAGATAATGTGCGGTTTTCGACTGGATCTTATTTCGAACCATTGAGGGTCGGCACAGCACAGGTTTTTTTCTCCTATTCGTCCTATTAAAAATATTTACATTTATATGTAGTTCCTAGCTCCACTGTTTTCATGTGTTTGTATTTTTAATCACCATTAAAATTTTCACAGATTGCGTGCTACCTGTACGGCACATCGCCCCCCGACAACCCGATGGTGCGCGAGGTGCACTGCGCCGTCCTGCCCCCGCAGTGGGGCACGCATCAGCAAGTGCACCTGCCGAAGCAGCTGCCCAAGCATCCAGCACTACAACACCTGCAGCCCTTGGGATGGATGCACACGCAGCCCAACGAACTGCCGCAACTCTCGCCGCAGGTAACGCATTACTGAGATACCAGGTTTATCAGGCCGTTCAACAATTTGATGGTCGGACATGAGAAAAGGAAGGATAATTATAAAGATAATCGACTTCAAAAGACGTATTACAGTTCTTTTCGGTTAATATGGCTAAAACCTATTCCTAAGTCTGACAAATATTTATCTGAAAACCGTATCAAAATCGGTTCATCGAAACACGAGATAATCACGGACAAACATGCATACATACATAAGGTCAAACTGAGAAACTCCTTTTTTTTAACTTGGTTAAAAATCTGATCATTCGAAACTTGACCTTTACTTGTTAAGTTGAAGAACTGCAAACTATATGTTATCCAACCGCCCTATTTAAAGGTATCTCTAAATTCATCATCTCCTTGCAGGACATAACAACCCACGCAAAGATCATGGCCGAGAACCAAACGTGGGACGGCGAGAAGACGATCGTGATCACTTGCTCATTCACCCCCGGGTCGTGCTCCCTCACCGCCTACAAACTCACGCCCAGCGGGTACGAGTGGGGCGCGCGGAATACCGACCGCGGAAACAACCCCAAGGGATACCTGCCCAGTCACTATGAGAGGGTGCAGATGCTGCTGTCTGATAGGTTCCTCGGATACTTCATGGTGCCCTCGCAAGGCAGTTGGAACTACAATTTCATGGGTAAGTTTGCATTTTTCATTTATAATAAGCTTGCTCTTGAATCTAGTTTGGACCAAAGCTGGCGACCAAACAAAGCTTAACAAAGCCAAAGATAAAGTTTCACTCACAAGACTAGAGAGACAGGCGTAAGATTTCCGGGACACGCCAGCCTCTACTCTGCAAACAAATCTTGTGCATAATGTTCTCTATTTTTGTTTATTGTATCTTGTTCGTTGAGGAAATAAATAAATTTATTATTATAATCAGAATTGAGCTGATTTTCTATACGAAATATTGCGCCGCGAATTACTATTCCACCGAGTCTACAACTAGGTCACTTTTATTTACACTATAAACATATCCCACTAATCGATTTCTTCCTTCCAGGTGTACGCCACGATCCGAACATGAAGTACGGCGTGCAACTAGGCAACCCGCGCGAGTTCTACCACGAGGTACACCGGCCGGCTCACTTCATGAACTTCGCTGCCATGGAGGACGCCTCCGCCTCCACGCTCGCTGCCGATCGCGAAGACTTGTTTGCGTAGAGAGTAAACTACACTGGATAGAAAATAGACTGCCGCTAGCGGTGGTATAATTCCATGCATACCATACGGGTTCCATTGATAAAACTACACAAGAAAATGTGATAACATTCATCATTATAGCGATCTTTTGAACAGGAACATTGTATCTGCTTTGTGGGAACACCCAAGCTATAGGCTCGATTTAATATCTGTTAAACTCATACGAAAAGATCAACGGGTAGAATAAATGCGGCTGTCATATCGAAATTTGTAATTTGGCTATACTTATCATTCTTTAAATGCGATTACAAATGCGGTACTAATACATACACTGTTCCTTGTGCGAAAGCGTTGTTATCTGGCTGTCGGGTAGTCTTTAAATGAATACATGGTATGTTACATTGCAGAAGTCATCGGGGCATTTAAATAAGTGTTTCAAGATAAGTTTCAAATTATTTTCTAAGAGCCGAAGTTTTGAAATGTAATGTTAAGTGATTTGTTGTAAATAAGACTAATAAAAGTTTTAATAAATTTTAAAGTTGTTGATTTACTTCTTGTTCTTACAGTCAAGTCCACTTTTATCTTCTCTGCAGTCCCTAACCTAAATAGTTTTTGTCAATTAAATAATTTCTTGTCACGAAGAGATTTTGCGATAGAGACATTCTGCGAAAATGACCTTCCGCGACTAACTGACGTCTTCTGAAACTGCCGTGATTTTTTTAAGGACGTGTACGTCTTGTACATCCGAACGAATCCGGTGGGAAGGGAAAAAACGCATTCATGACGCTCGACGCATCAAGTGTGTGGGAGCAAGCCTTTAAAATAGAGCTACACTCAGTACTTGTAGTAGCGATTACTGCTACTCAATAGTTTTTATTTCCAGTGGTAACACCAAATGTCCAAAGACTATAGAAGTTTTAAAAAGTAAACTGTCAATTCAATTAACGTACGAACGAAAACTTGTCTGGACTTGTTTTCTCTTCTTTCGAAATATTCTCAAAAATACATTGTTATCTTGATTTTGGTGCAAGAAATTTATTTTTCTTTCCACCATGGGCGATCACGATGATTTTGAAGACAGCCAATTTCCTGACAACGACGAATTTGTGCCGTACGTAACTGCCGGCAACCTGGCACAGAGAAATGGCGCGAAAGTAACGCTCTGGGGAAAAGTTACGAAAGTTTCAGCAAGTGAAGGCTTTTACGTGAAAACTGTTGATGAGCAAGAAGTCCTGATTAGACTACGGAAACCTTTAAATGAGCCGTTGGAAGGCTGGTACGAGATCAACGGTGTATCACAAGGAAAGAGTGTCCTTTGTGATGAGTACGTCCCGTTCTCTGAAGAAATGACCAAAAACCTTGATACTGAAGGTCATAAGAGTTTGGCGAAGCTGCTGGTAGCTCTAGACGATCCCTGGAACCTCGGAGAGGAAGGGTCTAATGGCATGAATGGTGTGGTTCCCATGGAATAAGATATTGTTTATTTGAGGTTAGGATTAAGTTTATTTGTAAGTACTGTAAGTTTTATATCAATATAGGTTATTATTTTCACACTAATGGCATTGTTGTATTTACTTTATACCAAAACCTTAAATCATCTTATAAATTTGCATACAAAACATAAGATTTTAACATTGATTTGATTCAAGATTATTTGATTCACTCACATTGTTTACACTCACTTGATCCTTAGAATTACATAAAATATTTTGGCAAACACACAACCACACACATCTTTTAGATCTACATAAAACACTGGACCCTTGGGTAGGACCTCCAGCAGTTATCTTTGTTCTTTTGTTGCTGTATCTTCATCTGTTTCTCATGCAGCACAGCATTGCTGAGAGCCCCCTCGATGCATGTCACTGGACGGTTCCTGAGACAGAAAAAAAGAGTAAAAGAAACTGGTATTTTCTGGATTATAAAATATGTAAGTGCCATAGATAACTTTTTGGCCTAAATTTCACAACATTTTTAAGAATAATGCTATGTTTGTAATAGCAATACTTTGAAAATTACCACAGTAGACTTCACACATTCTTTCTTTTACTACTATTAAATTTGTTGAAAATTAATTGGAATATTATTTTTCCAATAAGTACGTAGTCGGTCCCAAAGTTCTGTCATATATGAAAATACTGATAAAATAAAAAGTACCAATCCGTTTTTAAAAATTTATATATCAATTAAAAATACAATCATCGAAGAATCAAAATAACATAAAACTATTCGAAATGACCTCCCTTGCTTTTAACAACGGCCTTCAACCGCGGCGGCCAGTCGTCTATCGCAGCACGCACCATATCCATGTCGATTTCAGCGACTGCTTTAACTATGGCTGACTTCAGACTCTCCAAATTTTTATGGGGCTTAGCACAGACCTTGCTCTCTAAGACCTGCCAAATTTTATAGTCCAGAGGATTAAGGTCCGGACTGGAGGAAGGCCAATCTTCGTGTCTTATAAACTCAATGTTTTGACGTTCAAACCAGGCTTGAGTGGTCCTGGCTTTGTGAGCGGGCGCAGAATCCTGCTGGAATACAAAGTGATGTCCTGAAAATAGTGTGTTGGGCAGGTCTTTGACGTACCGATCCAAAACCGTCTCTTGGTACACTTTTGCGCTGGTTTTGACCCCCTTTTCGCAAAAATGAACCTCAGTTGGCCCATAGTAGGAGACTCCTAACCAGACCATGACTGAAGAGGGATGATGCCCATGTTGCACCCGCGGAACTTTGTTTCCTGCTTCTTCAGAGCTGGTAGCGTACACTCTATCGTTTTGTTTATTATACTTTTCTTCTATCAAAAATTTTTTCGTCTGTAAAAAGTATATCGCGGTGCCGGTTTTTCGCGTACCGTTTTAACAACACCCGAGATCTTTTGAGTCTAATTTCTTTTTAACGGGCATTAAGTAAGTGCCCACTCTTTTTTTTGTATGCTCGCAGCTTAAGGTCTTCGTTTAAAACCTTTTTGACTGTTTTTCTACTAACCTTCATCTGCAAAGCCATAAGTTTCTGTTTTCGGACAGGATTTCTTCGTATGCGCTCCTTGATCGCTTTGATCACTGCTGGTGTTCTGGCGGAGCGAGGCCGGCCAGTTCTTTTCTTGTCCTCAACACTAGAGACTTCAGTGTACCTAGTTATAGTACGATACCCAAACCTAAGCGTTATTTCCAATTTTTTGAGCAACTTGAAAATGGTACTCGGCGAGTGCCCACAGCGATGCAACGCCAAAACTGCTATTCGGTTTTCTTTCAAAGTCCACTCCATCGTGAAAAATCGCGCCAAATGATTATTTATTGTTTTAAAATAATTGTTAAACATTCAAAAACGGAATGCAATAAAACTTTTCCAAATCCGTGTTCTAAATTCAAAAATAATATGCCAGTGACAGAACTTTGGGACCGACTACGTAGTTACAGTTAATAAGTAGCTCTGTATCTTAAGTGATACTTGATTTACAAGATAAGATATCGCCTGTCCATGAGAGGCTTATAATCTAAGATGTTTAAGTCTTCTAGGAACAAGCCATCCATGATAACTTACATAGCTTTCCCGTTGACATCAATCTTCTGCACTTCAGACTGCAACTTCACACTGATGGGCCGATCCTTGCCTCCTCTTAGAGCCATCTCTGTCAGATACCGCTTGATGTAATGCTTGAGTTGAGCATTCTCCTTTTGTAACTTAGCTCTTTCTGTTTTCAAGCAGATTGACTGGATCTTTACTCTGTTCATTTTCAACATGAACTTGTCCATCTTTTTGTATTCCTTGTACTCTTCCTGTAATTAAATTATTGATCAACATTTTTAAGGTTTACCATCCAAGGGGTAGGTAGGCTTTCCCTGTTTTACTTACTACATGCCCTGGTTTGCTATACACCCAACACCCAGGTCATGGTCAGCAGTCATCACATCAAATCAGCCTAACACAGTCCACTGCTGGACGTAGGCCTTCCCAAGAGTACGCCACAAGGCATGATCTGCCGTTTTCGGCATCTAGTCGCTACAAGCCGCTTTCTTTAGTCATCAGTCAATCTGGCGAAAGGCGTCCAACAATGCGCTTGCCGAGGCGTGCAATAAACGGGTTAAGTAGGTACTTGGTAGCTATGATAAGACAGGCAAAATGTACGAATACCTACCTATGATACACTACAAGTGTGATCTGATTACTTCTTTAATATTACCTGCATTTGCTGGTCAAGATGCTCATAAGTCAGCTCTTCGTTGATTGGCGCATCTTCTACAGCGTCGGTATTCTTGAAGGCTGCACGGTCCCCTTGGGTTTCGTACTTGCTGCAGATTTCGTATAACTGCTTGCACTTGTCCAGTTTCTCTTTGTACGATTCGAAGTACTGTGAAAAACTTAGCGATAAACATAGCATTTAGGTACCATCGTAAAATCATCCTAGCAGCAGTCACTACAAAGCTGTCCCTTCTGTAGATATTTCCTTAGTCGCTTTTTTACTACACCGGCGATTAAAAATCGTGTGACGCTGGACCCAGCGCGCCTACAATTGAACGAAAAACGCAGCGTCTTAAAAAAAAGACATATCCCAATCAGTCTCCAATATCGAGGGGCCGGGGAAAGTATCACCGATTCCTTTTCATGGAGTTTACGCTAGTAGCGTTAAGTCCTAAGATAACTTGCTGTAATGTAATTTCTTTATCCCATCTACCACCGCCACGTCTGCCCCGGTAGTGGCAGAATTTGCAGCGCCGGAGCAGGTGGCAAATGTCTACCGCCGCTTAGGAGGCTGATTCTACAAGTAGAGTACATTAACAATCATCGTCATCATGAGTACCTATGAGTAGATTAATAAAAAATAAGTATCTACATACATACATACATAGATCACGCCTTTATCCCTTGCGGGGTAGGCAGAGTGTTAACGCCCGTAAGAATACGGCCTCTATCGCCACGTCTAACATTTTTGAGGATTGCTTTCTAAGGTTGTTTCAGTAAACAGGTGTATCGCTATAGTGACAGGCTGTCTGCCTGTCGCCTAAAAATTGTAATACACCAACACCCTCGAGTCCCTTAGTCGCATCTTACGACACACACGGGAAGGATGTGGAGTGATGCTGCCGGCATCACACGGCAGAAGCAATAAGTATCTAGTAGGATGTAATTCACCTGAATAGTATCTTCACTACAGTTGACCATCAGCTCCAAGATGCTGCTACTCCTGAGGCTGTTCGCCTTGTCCTGCTTCTTCATCAGACTGTAGCGCCGACTCAGCTCTTCCTTGTGGCTGTTCATGTGCTGGAGTTTGTATGCGATCGTGTTCGTCGTGTTTATCCATTCTCTCTGCAGGTTTAGGAGAAGTTCCTAAAGAAAATAGGTAAACATAAGCTATTATCGGACCGAGCTGTAATCCCATAACATCAGCCCCAAATATTAATTTCAGCCGCAAGTGCAGACTCATTGTTTTAGTTATTCGCTTTGGGAATTCCCGGATACGGCCCAGATAGTAAAAATAGTAATTCGATTCCGTGCATGGAAATCCACAACGACTGGTCTAACCACTAGTTTCGCACTTTTTACTACTCGATTTTTTTCAAGTTTTAGGGAATGGATATGTGAAGCAGAAAGTATGTATGATAATTACAAGCACATTACAGACTTTCGCATGCGGAAATAAAAAAAAACAGACTCATGAAGGCGTATTTTCAATCAATATTAAACTGGTTTCTGTGAAGAGATTAGTTGCATATGAGTGGTTACACTATACCACTCATAGTGAATTGACGCATACCAAGCCAAATTGCCTTTACTTAATTTAAAAACACGTCTCCTGCAAAATAGCGTAGAAAGCTCCTTTGGTCAGATGGTGTCGCGACCAGCGTTACTATCACCATTATCAGTGCGCGCCCGTAGGCGTGTGAATCGAGCATGAAGGTCAAGTAACGCTGGTCGTCACACTACCTGAACATTATTAGTGGGTATACCGTAGTATGTTGAATATGCAGTTCATTCCTAGCAATATCCCGCTGGTAGAACTCATCCTTCTCGCGCAAGGTGTTGTAGTGCCCCATGATGGGCTTGTGCTGCTCCACGAACGAGGAGTACACCTCCCGAAGCTGCCTCCAGTAGTGCTCCAGCTCCAGCTGTTTAGGCTTGCAGAAGGCTCGCATTTCATCTTCGTGCTGGAAATAGTTTTGGTTGTTGTACTTACATGCATACATATCATGCCTCTACGTCAAGATTGAAGATTCAAGATTTAATCGTTTATTTCCAAGTAGATTCACAATGAATGCTTTAAGAATGTCAGAGAGTTACAATACAATACTGTCACTGAATAAATGAATTAGTCATTAAATAAAAGACTACTTATTTAAAAAAATGCATGTTACTATGCTACGTCACTATTTCCTTTCACTTGCTACGATCCTGGCATACTTCTTTCGCTTCTTCTATATTTCATCAGTCGATATGGTCGTTGTATTTGAAGAAATCACATCAAATGGGCCTTGGAAGGAAACTGCTCATAACGATAGTTGCTTTTTTTTTAAAGAACGGTATTATCGGCAGCGGTCAAGTTACTTTTTGGATGACATTAACCTTAGGTAAGTATTGGTTATCAACCTTTACTTGTATGACTATAATGTTCATTTATGTACATTATGACTAGGTACATTTGGCTTGTAAATACCTATTTATCAATAAATGAATAAACGCACTATCTAATAAATTAACCTGTACCTTTTTTGATCCTATACCAACTGATCCTACTCAATAATAAACAAGATAAAGTGACTGGATCTTTGATCTTTTCTTGATAGCATGATTTGGTCCTTTACTGCATGTAAGTTTATCAACCCCGGATTCATTTTGTTTACTACTACCTTTTTGTGTACCTACTCGTAATAGGTAGGAAAACCCATAAAATATCGCCTCAAAATTCAAATCATATGATCACAACACGGCTTGGTGAATCATAACGACTTCATCAGACTTTGACAGGAAAATGCTATAATTTCCCATTGGATACACCTGGTTTCCTGCAATTAGGCATCTACATACACCTACCTATGCTAGGGATCAACATACACCGGTTATTCTTAGCAACTGTTGGAGAAACCACTATAAATTGATCTCTTAAATTGTCTAACATAACTACAGCTGACGACCTAACCCTGGGTTTCCTGAGCCTCGTGCTGTCACGCTGATGATGTGACAGCCGTGACAGATCTGGACTGATGTGGCAGGTACAGGTCGTCGGTATTATCTGGTATTATCAGCTATGATCGGGCTTACTGTAGGTGCGATGATTTATGCTGCGAGTTTTTTATACGTGCTGTGTACCAAACACCTAACTCTAGAGGTACGGGCTGAAATGTAGAGGATCCATTTCTATATAAAACATCCGACTCTTTCTGTTTTGATGTGGGACACCGAGTCGTTTAACGACCTAATGACCATTGACCACCCTTGTCTCAAACCTTTGTTGCGGATTGGACTACTAGGCACGATTATGGAAGTTATTTATTTTAGGTACCTACTATTATTATACTGTGTAAGCCTGTCGAAAATAGAAAAAGATGTTCACAGTACATTTCGTAGCGTTGCGCTACGGCGTAGCAGTAATTTACCTTCCAGTTTTCTAAAATAATTTAGGTAGGTACTTACAAAATACTAACGGGGAAATCGTTCCTCATTTTCATTCTCATTCAATTTGCTATCATACCTACAACGCTCAGTACCTAGATCTACACACACAATGTAATTTCTTCAAATTCCTTGATTGGAAAAAGTCTCAGTTTCATGGACTGGTTGACACTTTAAAATATTTGTAATTGATTTTTTAAACCTAATAATAGGTACCTACTCGTGCTCGTACAATAATTTATCGCACACTATTTTGCCCATCGCACTGTACCGCTGACCATACAACCATACATGATGTTTGTATGACGGTTTGAAACAGCGACCCATGGGGTAAGTGAAGCGTGGAGCCAGCTTATATTACGGCCTGGATCACCATAGTCATGCTCATTGCCATGGCTATCGCTCGCGTGAAAATGTCCTACAAAAAGTACCATGTGCTGCTGCTTTTCGCTATAATATTGAATTGTGAAGTGAGTATACTGTTTGCATAAGAGATTCAAATTATCCTTTGCAAAAAAAAATCTTGGTTCACCTTAATAAAGATGTAAGTATAGTTATATAGAACGACTTACATCTTTATTAAGGTAAACCAAGATTTTTTCACAAATTTAGGAGATAATTTTGTCTTTTTGTTAAGTTTCATTTGGTACATTAAAAAACTAAAAGGTCACACACGATATAAATTCTTCAGATAATTTTTCAGGCACTAAACTGTCGCTCCGATGGCGGCCCTAAAGAAGATGAATTGAAATCAATTTACAGGAACTGCCTAAAAAAACAGAACGGAAAGAACTACAACCAATCACGAGGTTACCAATCTGACGATGACTGGAGAGATTCCAAAGGTCACAGCCAAAGATCACCATGGGACAAAGATGATAAATATGGCAGAGATGACGAAACAGATGATGATGGGTCATACAGGGACGGGATGTATGGAAATGAAAGAAGTAGTTCTTATGATAGAAAAGCTTACGATAGAGGCACTGGAACTGGTTCCAGTTATGATAGATCAGGGACGTCGAGCTATGATAGGTATGGTAGCAACTACGATAGAACTAGTGGCACCTATGACAGATCAGGTAGCAGCTATGATAGAATGGGAGGAAGCTATGATAGGATGGGAGACTCAGACGATAGGATGACGCGGAGTGATGGAATGGGTGGTAGATACGGAGGTATGGGGAGCCGCAATGAAGGCAATGGTAGAACTCAAGTAACAGGACGAGACGACTTTATGGGGAACGATGGGTTTGGTGACGTAAGTTGTATACACTTTTTATACTCAATATATGTATTACTGGCGTGAAATTATGATACAATAAATAACGACTTTTCAGGGGATGTCACAATACAATGGCTATAGGTCATCAACGCAAGCTAGTAGAAGATTCAAGAGAGAGAAGAGAATTGGTACAAATTCAGGCCACCGGAGTCAGTACAATCCCAACACGTCAAGCAGACCAAGCAATGATGACTACAATGGTAGAAACGATGGAAACGATGATAGAAGTAGTAGCAACGGAAATTCTAGTAAGAGTGGTGATAAAAAGGCATGTGCGATGCATTGCTTTTTGGAAAATTTGGAAATGGTAAGTCTGCAATGATATTCATTGACCCGTGCTAAATGTTTTAGTTCCGAACTTCAATTTGAAGATAGCAAGAAGGCACCTCATCAAACCACTAGTATAAAGCAAAGTCGTTTGCTTAAATCTTTAAAACTACATAACAAATTTTGATGCAAGTTTTTTTAATAGATAGAGTGATTCAAGAGGAAGGTTTTTATTAGAATACTTGCCGGGAAAAATCCTTATTTCTACGGAAAAATGAGTTGCAGTGGGCGCAGGCGCTGGAGCAGGCCGCTAGTATGAGTATTCTATATACAAATACAAAACCACCAATAATTCTCTTATAATTACTGCCATTGCTGCATTGTGATTGCAGACTGGTGACAATGGAATGCCTGACCGATATCTAGTGACGCATGTGATAACGAAAGACGTGAAAAACGAAGACCTGAGAGATTTCCTGCAGGAATCCATTGAAGAATGCTTCCAGATTCTAGATAATGGTAAGGATAATATACCTAGATAGAAGAATCAATGGTTATTCGATTATAGCGCAACACATCCTTATTTTGATTGTGAGAAGGTGTTTGTTAGAAAGATAAGCATTAGCACCACTTAACTCTTCTAGTTAATAAATCAAAATGTGTTCTCTTGTTGCAGAAAATACAGAAGATAAATGCGAATTCTCTAAGAACCTGCTGATGTGTTTGTCAGAGAAAGGACGAGCTAACTGTGATGATTGGAAAGATGATATACAGTTTTAATTTAATTTTTAATTGACTAAGTAGTGTTATATTTAATTATTAAAGGATTGTGATACTTATTTGAAGTCTTTATGCGAAGTTCTTCAAGAAATTCAACAGTTATAAATAAGTATTATTATAAATATCTGTTATTTATTATTGGCGATAAGATATACTTTCTGCCCAGCGGGGCCATCCATAATCATGTCATCGAGTTAAAATCTTAAATGATATACTCAATTCAAAACGTTACTTCTTCTTTCGCAGCGAAAGTAGTATGCCAGGATCGTAGCAAAGTGATAGAAAATAGTCGTTGCCTACCCCACGGCAAAGAGAAGGTCTTCAAGTAGATCGTGAAATTCATGAATTTAATACCAAGAGTTTTTTACCTCGAGTCTGGCGTCATTCTTTTCAGTAGCTATCTCTACATCTTTCGTCTTCATGTAGCTCTGAAACTGCTTCTTCTGGATGTGGATGATCAACTTCAGCTGGAACTCAGCCCTCTCCTGGCTGTCGATAAGGTCTGCCTCATCTTTGTCCCAGTTTTCAAGAAGATAGTTCTTCCGTGAATTGTACTGCATAGCTAGTTTGTCTAGACGTTGGGTGCCGACATCTAGAAGATGAAAATTTTATTATATTAATTTTTCCTTTCAGTAGGTTTTCAAGCCTTTCCGTGATTCGAATCGAGTTCTTACCTATTTTACTTAGTTACTTACTTATATGCGTAAAAACTTATAAAGAATAGTGATAAAGATTAGAACGATTAGGAATTGATACTTACTTCTGTTAACAAGTTCCTTTAAACCAAGCATTCTATAAGTCCTATGACAAAGGAACGTGGAAAGCCACATAAAATAAAAACTATACTGTCTTTTCTGTTGAAGAACGTGCAAAACGTGTCTGTCTCTACTATTATAAAATAAATTAATTTAATAGCTTCAAGAGCTAGTTTTTATCCTTTACAGTTCACTACACAATATTTTTGTACTTTTCCTACCACCCTGTGTGGATAGTATAATGGAGGCCACTTACTGAGGAAGTAGCTTAGAGTCTCCGTGTGAGCTTGGAAGGCCCGTCGGTGCTGGTCATCTGCGTCTTCCAGTGCCTTCACCAGCGAGTCTATCTGCCGGTTCTTGCGCTCCACCATCAGATTGAAGGTTACTGTCATGCCCTAAAAGTTACGTTGTAAAGTTACAATACGAATTTCCTAGTAGTGGTGGGTATCTAATAAAGATTTTCTCGCAATTTTAATGTGAGGGTTTTCAAGGGCGATATATCAATGAATTTTTAAATAAAACATCCTTTTATATGTTTCTTTTAAGTTGTTTTTTGAACTAGACCCGTATTTATAAACCACACACAAGATGCTGTTAGTATTGACTGACATTTGTCAAAATCGGTCATATATCGATGTGAGACTTGAGTGCGATTTATAAATAAGAACGCCATTTATAGAGGCGCGAATACAAAAAAACCAAACGTGCTCGTTCGACGAGCTGGGGGCTGAAAGGCGGCTGATTGTTCGACTGTCCCGATGGCGTAGCGGATAGTATGCCTGCCTTCTACGCCGAGGGTCGTGGGTTCGATCCCCACCGGACACAAATATTTGTTAAGTCAATTTTCAAATATTTGTGTTGAGTCTGGGTGTTTTCTATGTCGTCTCAGCCGATAGACGTCCACTGCAGGACATAGGCCTCCCCCAAGGATCTCCACGATGATCGGTCCAGCGCCACCCGCATCCAGCGGCTTCCCGCGACCTTCACCAGATCGTCGGTCCACCTTGTGGGAGGCCTACCTACGCTGCGTCTACCGGTCCGTGGCCGCCACTCGAGAACTTTCCGGCCCCAGCGGCCATCGGTCCTACGAGCAATATGCCCCGCCCACTGCCACTTAAGTTGCGCAATCCTTCGAGCTATGTCGGTGACTTTGGTTCTTCTCCGGATTTCCTCATTTCTGATTCGATCGCGGAGAGAAACTCCGAGCATAGCCCTTTCCATTGCCCTTTGAGTGACCTTGAGCCTTCTTATGAGGCCCATTGTTAGCGGCCACGTCTCAACTCCGTAAGTCATCACTGGCAACACGCACTGATCCCAGACTTTTGTCTTGAGGCACTGCGGTAGTTGTTGAGAAGAGAAGATGTTACGTAGCTTCCCGAACGCTGCCCAGCCGAGTTGGATTCGACGATTGACCTCTTTCTGAAAGTTGGACCTACCCAGCTGGACTATTTGTCCCAGGTAGACATACTCGTCGACAACTTCCAGAGTAATAAAACGCGGTGGTAAGCTTCAACAGACTGACAGTTTTATTTCTTTTTAAGTGTGAGCACCCTAACACAATGACATTTCGTTACACGCAAAACACAATATTTTGTTACATTTATAAATAAATAATAATACTACCACTTAACAAAATATTCCAAAGATAGTACTCCTGCTCTATCACCTACCACTTAATAAAGCATTTCAATAAATATTGACAAACATAACTAACACATGACTCTACAATTTAAATTACATCCCAACTGAATCAATTTAATTTTACAATACCAATTTTTTGTAAAAAATTACTATGTTTAACTTTACATAAACTTTTAGTAAACATATCAGCTGGCATATCTGCTGTTTTTAGATATTTAATTTTAATTAATTTATTAGCAACTGCTTCCCTAATAAAATAGAATCTCACATCTATGTGTTTAGTTCTCCTGTGGTACATACAATTTTCTGTAAGTTTCTGGGCACTCTGACTGTCATTTAACAAAATTATTGGCATATCAGTTCTATTTATAAGCTCAGACAGTAGGTTTTTCAAGAATATACCTTCTTTACTGGCCTCACACACTGCCATAAATTCTGCTTCACAACTTGATAAAGCGACTGTCTGTTGCTTTCTACTTTCATGTGAAATTACACAACCTGAGTAAATAAAACAATACCCTGTGTATGATCTACGGTCTACTATATCTGACCCCCAATCTGCATCTACATATCCAATTATATCTGAATCATTTTTGACATACATAAGACCAAGTGATTTTGTACAGTACAAATATTTCAATACTCTTTTTGCATGTTTCCAATGGGTCTCATTATAACAGTTATTAAATTGACTCAAATAACTAACACAATATGAGATATCCGGTCTAGTTAATACCGAGAGATACATCAAACTACCAATCAGCTGTTGATAAGGTAAGTTACTTGTTACATTCTGACATTTTTCAAGTTTTAAATTTGCTTCCATAGGTGTCTCTACGTTTTTACAATTCTGCAAATTAAATTTACATGCCAATTTTTCAATAAAATCTTTCTGATCTACACAAATTTTATTCTTTTCCATTTTTACATTCATACCTAAACATTTTCTTAATTGCCCTAAGTCCTTTAACTTAAATCTGGCACTCAATAAATTTTTCAAGTTATTTACCTCATTCTGGCAATTTGAAAAAATGAAAAAATCATCAACAAATAATGCGACAAATGTTTTTACATTTCCTGAACATTTGATAAATAAACATGGTTCATAAACACTCTTTTTATAACAAAATTCTTGCAAACTATCATCAACCTTCTTATACCACTGCCTTGATGATTGTTTCAGGCCATAGATAGCCCTATTTAGTTTTAAGACTTTATTCTTATTACCTTTACATACAAGATTCTGAGGTAATTGCATATAAACAGTTTCATCTAACTGGCCATTCAGAAATGGTGTAGTTACATCTAGATGGGTTATGTTTAAGTCTAAATTCACACTGATAGCAAATAACAGTTTCAAAGTGGAATATTTGAGCACTGGTGAAAAGGTTTCTTTATAGTCAATACCTTCACGCTGAGTAAATCCTTTTGCCACTAGTCTCGCCCTATATCTCACTGTATTATCACTATTTAACTTTTTCTTATACACCCACTTGCACTGAACTACTTTGCCGTCACTCGGTCTGTCCACCAAGTCCCAAGCTTGATTGTCACTGAACGACTGCAATTCTTCTTCCATAGCCTTGCACCATGCTTCTTTTTCTGAACTGTTCATCACCTCCTCATATGTAAGACTGTGTTCACTCAGATCCATATCCTCGGTCACACATACATTACTGTACCCAAACCTTTCTGGTGGTCTTCTGTCACGCTTCACTTCCTGAACTGGATTAGCATTCTGGACTGGATTCACCTCCCCACCTGACACACTGTCACAAAACTCTTCTGAGCTGCTGGAGGAACTGGTTTCATCTGGTACGTATGTGTTATCTGACTGGTCAATCATGGTATCTTCTGAAGTGAGAGTATCCAATGAGTAGTCTGTCTCCTGTTCTACTTCTTCTTTCTGCTCCTCTACCAGACTTGTTACACTGTCGTCTTCTTTCTGTTCTTCTACGACCGCTGGTATTAGTTCTGAGTCTTTGTTTGTCTCCATTACAACGACATCCCTGCTGGTTGTTATGTTCTTCGTTCTTGGATTGTATAATCGATAGCCCTTTGTGTGCTCGGCATATCCAAGAAGTATATGTTTCTCTGCCTTTTTATCCCACTTGGTTCGTTTGATTTTAGGTACATGAACCATTGCTGTGCTGCCAAACACTCGAATATGGCTAAGATCTGGCTTTATTCCGGTCCAGAGCTCATAGGGTGTTTTTTGTAAACCTGAAGCTAATGTTCTATTACGTAGGTATACTGTAGTTCTAACTGCTTCAGCCCAAAATTTTTTGTCCATCTTGGCATCAAATAAAAGACACCGAGCTCTCTCTACTACCGTCCTATTCATTCTTTCACACAATCCATTTTGTTCTGGTGTGTGGGGATTTGTTTTTTGATGAATTACTCCAGATCTTTTCAAGAAACTTTCAAATTCTGAAGAACAAAATTCTCCGCCGTTGTCTGTTCTCAATACCTTGATGCTCTTTTCAGTCTGCTTTTCTACTAATGCTTTAAAATCTTTAAAACATTCTAACGCTTCATTCTTAGACTTAAGAAAGTAAACAAATGACATTCTGCTGTAGTCATCAACGAAAAGGAGAAAATACCTTGACTTTCCAATCGAGACCGTCTCCATGGGACCGCACAGATCCGCATGTACTACCTCCAGCACACTGTCACATCTGGAACCTCTGTGTGAGAAAGGTAATCTCGCTAACTTCCCTTCACAACATGTGATACACTGGGATTTGTCAATTTCAGCCTTATCCGTGAAAGAAACACCATCTACAGCGCCATTCTTCATACTGTTCAGATCCTTACTGTTGATATGGCCTAATCTCCTGTGCCATAACAAACTGTTTGTTGTTTGTGCTGAAACTGCCAACAATCATTTCATGTTTATGTCCAATTTATACACTCCTTGCTGCTCAAATGCAATTGCAACAAGTTTTCTCTGTGTATTATATATCTTGCATACACTGCCTGAACCTTGTTTTTCGAAAATAACACGATTTCCGTTCCGAGTTAACTCACTCACTGACAGTAGATTCGTAGTGAGGTTAGGTATGCATAGGACATTTTTCACTGGAATTTCGAGTTCTGAACCATTCACTTTAGTCGTTATCTGCGTATTTCCTGAGCATAATACTGGTATTGTCATTTTATTAGCCACCACCACGTTTTTCATAGCTGGGTTGTAAGATACATTTGTTAGACAATTCTTGCCGGTAACCATGTGAGCACTGGCGCCTGAATCCACATACCAATCAGTGTCTTTGAAAGTTGCGTTCACAAAGAATACACTGAACACGGCACTTTCTTTCTTTTTATTCAAATTACACTGATTTTTGTAATGTCCAATCTCGTTACAAACATAACAACGAATTTTCTTGACAGGTTTTGTTGTTGACGTTTTTGACATTACAGCGGTGTTGCCATTTCTCTTTTTTCGCTGCCAACCTTTAGCGAAAAATGCTCCCTCCGTTCCAGTACCGCCAACCTCAGCACTCATGTCTAACAATTTTGCTTTGATACCGTCCGTACTGACGGTTATCCCGGAATGTTCAATGGCCATTATCATAGGCGCAAATTTTTCGGGTAATCCTGCAAGTAGCAAGCATCCAACCCACTCGTCACTAATGTCGAATCCTGTGCCGCTTAATTTCTGAGCTGTGTCGACCATCTGGGTTACATATTCCGTCATCGATTCACTTTCATCTAGTCGAATCGAAATCAAATGTCTCAGCAAACTGATTCTCCTCTGAAATCCTGAGTCATCGAAAAGTGCTTTCAGCTTACTCCATACACCTTGAGCAGTAGTTTCTTCCTTTATATGAACGTACAAGCTTGAGTCCACCGTCATAACTAACTTTGCTTTAGCTTTTTTATCGTCAGCCGTAATTATCTCATCTTTTGCACGTTCTTTGTGAATATCTATGCCTTCAAGTAATAGAAAGTTCTCTGCTGCAAATGCCCATTCATCGAAATTTTCTCGGCCCTTGAGTTTTGGTACGTTAACAAGGTAACTGCCGGCCATTTTTCATAAAAGTACAACGCCACGCTCGCACGGCACTTGTTTTGCACTACACAGTTCTTTCGTCCAAATATTTTTATGCAAAACTTTATCACAATCAGTTGACGAGCACACTGCTATGAAATATCAGTCCGAATCTACGAAAAATACATTAATTTATCGCGAAATATGGGTCTGGGCCCATAACCTAATAAAACGCGGTGGTAAGCTTCAACAGACTGACAGTTTTATTTCTTTTTAAGTGTGAGCACCCTAACACAATGACATTTCGTTACACGCAAAACACAATATTTTGTTACATTTATAAATAAATAATAATAGAGCCCCCAACTGTCAGAGTAATGGGTGCAACAAGAGAGTTTGACATAACCTTGGTCTTGTCCATGTTCATTTTTAGACCCACTTGTTGGGAGGCTCTATTGAGGTCATCGAGCATTGTACCGAGGTCCTCCAGGGTTTCCGCCATGACCACGATATCGTCGGCAAAACGAAGGTGAGTCAGATACTCGCCGTTGATGTTGATGCCAAGTCCTCTCCAGTCCAAGAGCTTGAAGACGTCTTCCAGTGCTGCTGTGAACAGTTTCGGTGATATTACATCTCCCTGTCTCACTCCTCGCTGCAACTGGATAGGTTTCGAGTCCTGGTCCTGAAGTCGAACTGACATGGTGGCGCTTTCGTACAAGGACTTCAACACTTCGATATACCGATAGTCAGCTTGGCACCGCTGAAGAGACTGAAGTACGGCCCATGTTTCGATCGAATCGAAGGCTTTTTCGTAGTCCACAAACGCGAGGCAGAGTGGTTGGTTATACTCTTCAGTCTTCTGTATAACTTGCCTCAGCGTATGAATGTGATCCACGGTGCTAAAGCCTTTTCGGAAGCCGGCTTGTTCGGGAGGCTGGAAGTCGTCGAGCCTGCGTGCGAGACGATTCGTTATGACTCTTGAGAACAGCTTGTAGACATGGCTCAGAAGCGTGATGGGTCTGTAGTTCTTCAGCAAAGACTTATCGCCCTTTTTGAAGAACAGCATCACCACGCCTCTGTGCCACGCCTGTGGCGTTTTGCCCTCGAGTATGACAGAGTTAAACAATTTCTGCAGTGCTTTAAGTATCGGTTTACCACCGGCTTTCAGAAGCTCTGCCGTAACTCCATCATCACCCGGCGCCTTGCTGTTTTTTAGCTGTTTCAGAGCCATACTAATCTCGTACAAGCTGACGTCCGGGATATCTTCTGTGTAGTGCCGGGTTAATCGAGCTCTTGGATCTGCGACCCGATTATTGACAGGTGTGCATGTTGTCGCGTATAACTGTCCGTAGAACTTCTCGACCTCTTCCAATAGCTCGGGCTTGGACGATACGATTCTGCCATCGTCGGTCTTTAGCTTCGCTAGTTGGCTCTGGCCTATCGACAGATCTCTAGCAAACACCTTGGAGCCTTTGTTGCGCTCAATTGCCTCTTTAATACGGTCAGTATTAAATTGGCGTATGTCGCGGGTCAAAGACTTAGAGATCTGCCTATTGAGCTGCCGATATTGGGAAGTATCCTCCGACGACTGCAGAATCATCTCGCGTCGTTCCTCCATGAGCCTCGAAGTAAGGTCTGAGATTTTTTTGGTTCTGTTCGTACGATTGGGTTTGAAGAACTTAGAGCCAACCGTAAGGACAGTTTCCACGACCCTGTCGTTATAGTCGTCCACGTCGATACACTCACCCAGGCAATCGAAGCGGTTTTGCAGGTGGAGCTGAAAGCTCTCAGGGTTTTGGATTTGGGCAGGTGCTGGTCGGAGCGTAGACTTCATCAGACGTGATCTCTCGGCTTTTACATTAAGATTCAACGTGCCTCTTACCATTCGGTGATCGCTACCCGTTTTGAACGAATTGATCACAGAGACATCGTTGAATATCCGTTTTTTGTCTGTCATGATGAAGTCTATCTCATTTTTGGTGACACCGTCGGGACTCTTCCAGGTCCATTTTCGATGCGGCCGTTTCCTGAAGAACGAGTTCATCATAAAGAGTCCCTCCTTCTCCATGAAGTCGACCAGCATTTGACCTCGGCTGTTCCTCACCCCAATACCAAATGGCCCAACTCTCAGTTCGTCACCGCAACGATTGCCCAGCTTAGCGTTGAAATCCCCCATGACCACCGTGTAATGAGCCCTGGAGGTATGTATGGCTTTGGATATGTCCTCATACATTGCCTCCACGTCCTCGTCGGGGTACTTCGAAGTTGGGGCGTATGCCTGTATGACCTTCAGCGAATAACGTTTAGTTATTCTGAGTATAAGGAATGCCACCCTATTTGAAATACTCCCGACCTGTACTACGTTGTTCACGAGGGACTTGTGGACGATGAACCCGACACCACCTTGGGACAGATGGTCGCCCTCCCGGAAGTAGAGCAGGTTACCTGACTTCAGGGCTATCGTGTCCTCCCCCTCTCTTCGGACTTCGGACAGTCCCACTATGTCCCACCGTAACCTGCTCAGTTCTTCCTCGAGTTCCACTAACTTCTCTTCCGTCCGCAGTGTGCACGCGTTATATGTTGCCAGGGCCAAGGTCGTTCGGCGAGGGATCCACGCCGCCCGGGGATTCTTAGCACCCCTGGTCTCGGAGCCGGGTCGATTTTCGCCTGAATCTGCCCGGCCACCGGGGCCGCCGGGCACTTGGGGCCGATTTCTGTTTGTAGAATCCATAAGGGGGTACGGGCCGTCACCCACCACGCTGGCCCAGTGCGGGTTGGTGGGGATTTGGTTGCCAGAGAGTTTTCTATGTATAAATATGTATTTATTTACAAAAAAAAAGTATATATGTATTAGTATCAGCTATCTAGTTCCCATAGTACAAGCTTTGCTTAGTTTGGGGCTAGATGGCGCTGTGTGAATTGTCCAGGATATTTATTTATTATTATTATTATATTGTATAACTTTCATGCCGACACCGAAATGTCAAAATACCATCACAAAATGAAGCCGATGAACACACCGATGTTAGTTGAGACAATCACATTCTTGCATGTCTTCTAATAAGTATGCTTAGGTACCTGAATGTCTTGTGCCATTTGCTTGCATTTGATCTTGCGCAGGATAAACCTCCATCCTTGGTTGATTTTCGCTGTGTTCATGCGACTGTAGGCCTCTTCTTTTTCTAATTTATTCTGAAAATAATAACATTGTGCTTAAAAAAATACGAATTTACTTTTCTATACCAATAAACTACGCTTTCTGCAGATCGAAGTAAAACCTTAAAAACTCGCTTCTTCAAGGCAAGCATTAAGTAATAATCTGTTAGCTCAGAGAGAGAAAAGATTGCTTTTACTTTCAGATGTGACAATTCCAGAGTGCACTCGTATCAGGCATCCCTCTTTTCCGTCTTTTCTGCTCGAATCAATGTGGCGTGCCTAGTCATTATGTATGTAACTGCATTGCCCTTGTCGATGGAGTATCAGTTTTCTCTGTGTTCCCCCTTGTGCTTGACTTCTCCGTACGACGTGGCTTTCTTCTTTATCTGCCTCGTACCTAATACTCATAGTATTTCGATTTACGACCTTCGAATAGCTTCGGTCGTAGCAGATGCTGGCTGTATACCTTGATAAACCTGGAGATGAGCTCCCTCTTCCTCCGCCTGGCCTCTTCCTCGATGTCGGCTCTATGCTGGAGGTACCTCGCCCGTTCCTCATCTGACATGCGGGCCAGTTTATTCACCTTGCCTTTTTTACCCATTTTGATTTGTTTTTAGCTTCTGGAAATAAAATTAAACGTGGCGATAAAGTGCATTTAAGTAATTTTCTGAGCGATAAGTTCAGTTTTGGACTACTGGTTCCTATCCTTATGTATCGTTTGTCTTTCATCAGGTTCTTATTCAGCAGTGAGCATCCTATATAAGGTGTTAAAATATTAGCTGCAAATATTTTAAGGGGTGAATCAGCCCATGAAACTGAACAACTTTTCACAAGAAACATAGATCGAAATATGAGAAAATTTTTTGGACCTCCCATATGAATTGACTTGGTCGGTTGCTCATTTTGTATGGGAGGTCCAATTTTTTTTTCATATTTCGACCTATGTTCCTTGGGAAAGTTGTTCAGTTTCACGAGCTGATTCACCCCTTAAAATCTTTGCAGCTAATTGTTTTACACCCTGTATATGGCAAAACAAAGTTCGAGGGCACTAGCAAGTAAAAATAATAAACTTCAAAATTAGTAAAACCAAAAGGTAGGTAATTAACTAATTAGGAACTTACTTGTTTTTAGTTTTGCACTTATTTTGATAAAATCTGGTAGTTATGAAATGAATATGAATCGAGACTTAAAAAGCTGTTACTTTATTGATATTGATTAAAATCTAAAACTGCAGATAAACGGAGATTCCACGACAATATTGAACAAACAAGTTAATTAACAGGTTGCGAAGCGATAAATTAGAATTTAATGACAAAAGAGTTACATCGATTGCAACAGTTGAATCACCGACACCTGGTTCATCGGGTTGTTGAACGACTCGGTCTCCTACACGAAAAAGAGATCTATTACAACACAAAACACTGGCACTTAATGAATACAATTTGCTAAACAAACTTATGGCGTTAAAAAAAGAAACCCTAGTAGGTGATATCCACTGTTGAGTTAAATATTAAACTAACGAAAGAGAAATCAAATTAATTAAAACAAAAGAAAAGAAAATCTTATTTTGACAAGACAACCACTGATGACAACAGACGATCAGAGACAGGTTAAAAACTTTTTGTGTTACCCTTTGCAACGCAAACTCTCTCGTTCCCATAGTTACAGCTTTGTCAATATTATTGTCATAACTTTTGTAACAATTCTGTTTACAGTTTTCCATCAAATAAAATGCGATATGATTTTATAATTTGCGGCGGTTATTGATATGATTTTATTTTAATTTGAATAAAGAATCTTTATTGTAGGGGTGTAATTCTTTTTTTACTTGCTTATATAGGCTGTGAAATTGTTTTAAAAAATGGAGACGGACGCAACAACGTTGTCGCAAGGAACTGCTCAGTCCTCGGGCGAAGAGAGTTCGAAAAGTTCTGGCACTGGCAGCAAAGGTTCTGGAAGTAAGGGGGAACCAGAGATGGATCTTTCTCCGGATAATGGTTAGTTGCTTCCTCCCCATCATCATCAGCTGACAGCCACAACCACTATCATAATAGGTACCTACAAAAAGTTAGGACCGGATTTCCTTTATACATACATACGTACAGGACACGTAGGACTGCTGGAAGAGATTTCTTTTTAGAAATAAGTAGTACCTGTTGTGTTTTTTATCTAAATGTGATTGTCCTGTGTTTAACCTTGTGTGCAATAAACAGTTAATAATAATAAATAAAATACAGAAATCACGCCTTTATCCCTTGCGGGGTAGGCAGAGCGATAACGATCGTAAACTTACGGTATTTATTTAGGTATTTATTTTATTATTATCTGAAAGGGCCCTTAATACTTGACAGACGTGGCGATAGCAGCCGTATTTTTGCGGCCGTTAACGCTCTGCCTACCTCGCTAGGGATAAAGGCGTGATATTTGTATATCGTCTGAAAATAAAATACATATATGATGCAATAATAGTATAATATACATGATAAAATATAAAATACATAGATGGTGCGTCGATACCTCAGTGTCAGAGCAGTGGTCCGGCACCCCATGCGGCCCGGGTTCGACAATTTTCGATTTCTTATTTTCATTTAATAAAATAGTATGGCATTGTGAGTGGGATAAATCCCAATAAATTGGTTAGACCCCACTATCACAAATGTATTCTACTCGATTTTTGACCATTTCTCAACGTAGCAAAATCCTTGTGCTAATACAAATTGACGAACAAAAAGTTTTATGAAAAAATACTTTGAAAGAAATCAATAATAATAATGCATTAGGAAGCCCTAAATTTTCATGTGTAATAAAGTTTCATGTGTATTACCACGTGTTACAACTTTAGGTGATAGGCTGACAACCTGTCACTACAGTAATACACGAATCATCTGAAGGGGCTGTGATTTGTGAGTGTGTGTGTGTGTGTGTGTGTGTGTGTGTGTGTGTGTGTGTGTGTGTGGAATGGAAACCCTAAACCAGTTGTACAAAACTCCACTAACATTACAGTGGCGTTACCAATCGACCTGGAGTGTCACATTCAGCAGGAGCGAATCGCCAAGATCCTGAATGAGGCCATCTACATGACAAAACTGGCAATTTGCCTCCCGAAGATGGTCCAGAATTACCAAATTCTTAGCAGCAGACTCACTCCTCAGCATATGGATGACTTGATATTCATCTTTGAGCAATATGACAATCCACTTTTTTCTGCTAGTCTACTTAATATGGCGGCCATGGATGATATCAAAGCTGTGAGTTTATTTTTTTAACTTTCTTTGGTAACTTCTTTTTTGAAATAATTCAAACTTAGTCCAATAATGGAGATTGTTCAGTACACACAAGGTCTATACAAGGTGTCCAATAATAACTAGTGTTGATGAGGATTTCTCTTTCGCATCCTCATGACGTGGAAGTTCCACAATTTTTGTGGTTCCTGGTCCGCTACCGCTTTCTCATAAAACAATGTTTAAAATTCCTCTTCCACTTCCGCGTCCTAACAGATTGCAAAGAAGCTAAGAGGTAGTCATCTTCAGTCACACAAGTCACATTATGAAACATAATAATATGCGGAGTAAGAAACATCGTCGGAAACAATCACTCGATATCTCCGTTTTGTTTTTTCGTCTAGTATTATGTAAAAATATGACCTAAGGGTGGGCAGTTGTTCTCTGGCTGGCTAATCAGTACGGGAGTGCTGCTGAATTATTATACTTTATGAACCACAAAAGTCCTGAATGCTTAGTGTTAAATACTTACCTACACTTTGATGATGGCATGTTTTCTTCGAGTTTTTGTTCTTTACTACTTGTCTTTGTCATCTGCCTATTTTTAAAGTGATTTCTTGATTCACAGGGCGATATCTCCTTAAGGAATCGTCTGAACCCGGAGTTGGGGCATTTGCTTCACATTCTGCACAGCTATCCGTCTTTAGCGGTGCATGTGGACGAACTTATTCAACAGGTGAATACTTACCTACCCATACCTTGAGCCTTATAACAAAAAAGTAAAACGCGTGCTAAACCCGTTTCCGATTTAAACCCGATAAGGGCTGTTTTGTATGGAGTGGAGATATGGCTCAAACAGCGTTTGAACTTTTTGTGATCAGGCTCTTAAATCCTTATTAGCTGATACTAGATTAGCTGTTAGTTTACCTACTGCCATGCCGGCATTAGCTTTGAATAGCATCACCCCACATCCTTCCCGCGGGTGTCGTAAGAGGCGACTAAGGTACTCAAGAGTATTGGTATATTACAATGTTTACTTTAACAGGGCTGACAACCTGTCACTAGAGTAATACACATGTTTTCTGAAACAACGTTAAATGTCAGACGTGGCAATAGTGCCTGTATTCTTACGGCCACTATCGCTTTGCCTACCCCGCAAGGGATAAAGGCAAAGATGTACGTATGTAGGTGATGTATGTACGTACGTACATACATACATATGTACTAAACAGTTGGTTTTATTGTTTCAGATGAAGGACGAATACTTGAAAAGTGAAGAAGAAGAAGTAAGTAATAAAAAATTGCCATTCTTTCTGATATTGCTATCATACTATGATTAATACACGGTTTCCACTCGAGTAGTTTTTGATGCCGTTCTCTCTCTTGTCTCGTGTCGTCCAACGACTAATGAACCTTAGTGTCAGAATATCGCGTTCCAGCAACCGAACCGAACTAACCTCTTAAAGGTTATCTGGTGAAGATCGCTTTCAGTAATAAGGCCGCCTCTGCGCATTTTTAGTTTATGTGTTCCTGTTATTGCCATGCGATGCCGGCTTAGAATAGCATCACCCCATTTATTTCCCGTGGGTGTCGTAGAAGCCGACTAAAGGACTCGAGGGTTTCATGTATATTGCAATTTTAGGCGACAGGCTGACAATCTGTCACTATGGTGATACACGATGTATCTGAAACGACCCTCAAAAATTTGACAGACGTAGCGAAAACGGCCGTAATTTTACAGTCGTTAACGCTCTGCCTACCCCACCAGGGATATAGGCGTGATTAGTGTATGTATGTGTTACTTACATACATAAATATAATAATAATAATAATAAAGCCGTGTGGTCCCCGGCTTTAGAATAGGGCCACCCCGTCTCCTCCTAGGGGGTCGTATGAGGCGACCATGGGACACAAGGGACTTACTGAACAGCTAGTACCTTAGAATACTTGGGGCTCGAATCAGGGTCCTCGTATTCATAGGTTATTCAGTCCCTAGCGCAAATATCTATCTCCTTTTTCTAAGTAATGAGACATTGCGCACCTTTGATACCTTGCGTACCGAATAAATCATACCAGTCTGATTTCACCCGGGTGGATCATTCTGATGAAGTCATACACTCGGGATCACCAAAAAGCATGAGAGCGGCACGAAATAGAAGTAGTGTACCCCAGGCGGGTACCAGCCGCGCTGGAGAATCCCGTCCCGAATCGGGCTGCCCCACGTATTCTGGGGGGGGCAACGTACCGCGAAGAATTACGCGATCGACCACCAGATCGCCGTCTGTTGACGTTACGCAGGAGGAAACCGTAACCCACACTGCGTCCGCCACAGGCAATATGCGTAATAGACGCCAACTTACTACACCAACACCAACCGAACAGCCAAGAAGTGTTTTGCAGGAAATACGTCCTGCAACCACCCTAGCTGGCCGTAGTAGACAACGGATGTCATGGACAGATAATATAAACCGACAACTGCTCCACTGTTACTACCAAGTCACAAACCTAGAAACCGATCTTACTTTATACCGCCCACGAACGCATCAAAAATTTGTTGAGGTATTCCCCGAACTACATTTCATTTCTGAACAAAGACTCGCCGATCAAATCCGCGTAATACATAAACACAATAGAATAATACCATCTGAAAGAGATAAAATAAAAGCGGAAATTAGAACTCTGACCCACAACACCCTGACTAGTATTGAAGAAGAAGGAAATCTTGTAATAAATATAACTAACCATACTCAAAACGCAGAAATAACTCAAACGCAACCATCCAGTATACAGTCCACGACAATATCTAACACTCTTTCAGACTTCTGTAATCTACCAGAATTCATCACACAAACAACATCAGATTTAATTGAAAACACAACATCAGAACTTAACATACAAAATCACTCAGTATCAAGCGAACCAGCCTCAGACATTCAGGAAACAACACTTTCAAACCTATTACAAGAAGCGCTAGGAAAATACACAGGTACTGATCCTACCACTAGACCAGGGATACCAAAACTGACATTCACACGCAATCTTAACCTTACAATAGACACTATGAATCTAGTTATACATAAAATAATTAAAGATAGAACAGACCTTAAAATCGACGACATACATACTCTATTATACTGTGCAGCAACTGCATTAACAACATACATAAACCCTAAAAAAGAAATAACAAGGAATAAGGCAGACAAAACCAGAACGGAGAGCAAACCTGGATGGGAGCGACGCTTGGAGAAGAAAATAGGAACTTTAAGGAAGGAAATAGGTCAACTAACGCAATATTTGGCGGGAAGGTTATCGTTAAACAAACAAAGAAAAATTAACCCAAACAATCTTAACACAGAACAACTGAGAGAAGAAAAAGACAAAAAAACACAAACCCTTCAAGCCTCTGCAAAACGATTAAAACGGTATCTTAAATCAAAACGAAGAAAATTGGATAACAGAAACTTCTCCAATAACCAAAAACTTTTTTATAGAACGTTAAATAATCAAAACAGTAACGCAATAACCGACCCACCAAGTATTGAAGATACCAAAAACTACTGGAGCGACATATGGTCCAACCCAAGTGACTACAAAACAGATGCTCTCTGGATAGGAAACGTGGAATCCACCAACACAGGAGTAAAAACTATGGATGAAATAATAATACTAGAAGAAGATATTAAAAATGCTACCAGCTCAATGCTAAACTGGAAAACCCCAGGACCAGACAAGATCCAAAACTTTTGGCTAAAAAGGCTAAAAGTTCTCCATAAGCCCTTAGCCGCGATATTTAATACCTTTATGGAAAACCCAGAACAAGTACCCCAATTTCTTACTCAAGGTATAACCTACTTAAAGCCCAAAGATAACGACACTAAAAATCCAGCAAAGTACAGACCAATAACATGCCTACCTACACTATACAAACTTCTAACATCCATCATATCACACAAAATAAACTCACACATCACTCGAAATAACCTTATAGCCGAAGAACAGAAAGGGTGCAGTAAAGGTAGCAGAGGTTGTAAGGAGCAATTAGTAATAGACAGTGAAATTCATACCCAAGCCATAGATAAACATAGAAACCTATACTACAGTTACATCGACTACCAAAAGGCATTCGACAGTGTTCCACATTCATGGCTCCTGAAATGTCTTGAGTTGTATAAAATAGACCATAAAACTATAAACTTTCTTAAAATTATTATGACGCAATGGACTACAACGCTTAATATCAAAACCCATAAAGATAACTTAACATCCGATAAAATTAATATCAATAGAGGCATATTTCAAGGGGATTCTTTGAGCCCACTTTGGTTTTGCCTAGCTCTTAATCCCCTCTCACAATTACTAAACAACTGCAGTGAAGGATACTTCATCGACAGAATAAATAAAATAAAAATAACCCATTTACTTTACATGGACGACATAAAGTTGTATGCAGCCACTCGAGAACAACTGAACCGATTACTCAAAATAACTGAAACATTTAGTAAAGATATTAACATGAAATTCGGAGTAGACAAATGTAAAATCAACAGTATATTAAAAGGAAAACACCAACACCAAGAACCATTCAATCTCGCAGAACGGTCTGAAACAATAGAAAGCCTTTCTCTAAATGAAACTTATAAGTATCTTGGATTTCATCAAAGCCACAAGCTAGATCACAAAAAAATTAAAGATGAACTAAAAACTAAATACAAACAACGGCTCATTAAAATATTAAATACTCAACTGTCAGGTAGAAACAAAATAAAAGCTATAAATACATACGCAATCCCTATTCTTACTTATTCATTTGGAATCATAAAATGGACCGACACAGAATTAGAAGCACTAAACACTCTCACCCGAACCACATGCAACAAACACCTCATACATCACATTCACTCAGCAGTTGAAAGATTTACACTAAAAAGAGAGAAAGGAGGGAGGGGATTAATTGACATCAAAAATTTACACTATAGACAAATCTGCAACATGCGAACCTATTTTCTCGAAAAAAGAGAAACAAGCGAACTACACAAAGCCATATGTTCAAGACCAAATTCAACCCACGGAACACTAGAACTAAACGATCCAAATTTTAAACCCAAAGATAAAATGACGACAGAGGAAACCAAATTAGAAAAATGGAAGTCAAAAGCCTTACATGGAAAACACATAGCAAATTTACAGAAAGAGCACATAGATTACACGGCTTCAAACACATGGCTAAAGAAAGGCAACATTTACGCAGAAACCGAGGGATTCATGATAGCCATCCAGGACCAGATTATTAAAACCAAATCATACCAGAAACGTATAATAAAAGACCCCACCGTAACCTCAGATAGATGTAGACTATGCAATCAGCAACAAGAAACAATAGACCATATAACAGGAGGATGTAATTACCTAGCCAACAAACAGTACACAGACAGACACAACAATGTTGCTAAACAGATCCACGCCCGACTAGCCAAAAAATATAATTTGATTGAAACCATAGAGCCCTACTACAAATATAAACCTAAGAATGTTCTCGAAAATGACATAGCTAAACTTTACTGGGACCGCGACATTATCACAGACAGAACCACACAAAACAATAGACCAGACTTAACCCTTACATTAAAATCAAGTAAAATAACGTACCTCATAGATATCTCCGTACCTAACACAGACAACCTACAAAAAAAACACACAGAAAAAATACAAAAATATATTCCCCTGGCAGAAGAAATACAAGCTATGTGGCATCAAGATCAAGTTCGCATAGTCCCTATAATAATCTCTTCCACCGGTATTGTTCCAAAAACACTGCATAAGGCAATAGGTGAATTAAAACTCCCAAAATCAACATATGTAAACATACAAAAATCTGTCATCCTTGACACATGCTCTATAGTCCGGCGATTCCTCACAAATGCGACCATCTTCCAAACAGAAACAGATATAGCATCAGAACCAAGTCACTTGGCTTAGCCCGTACTTGGTTTTGTATACACCGACATATTTAAATGTCGTGATAAGTAGATTCAACTACAAGAAAATAATAATAATAATAATAGACCTGACATAACTGTACATGACAAAGAAAATAAAACCGCTTATTTAATAGACATCGCTATACCAAACACACATAACATACAATCAACAATCACAGAAAAGCTATCCAAATATCAAGACATATCCATAGAAATAGGCACACAGTGGCAGGTCCAAACAACGCACATTGTCCCGATTGTTTTATCCTCCACTGGTGTGGTCCCCAAAACCTTGAAAAATAGTTTGAATACATTAAATATCCCTTTTCATTTGATTAATAAATACCCTACAGAAAGCAACTATTTTGAACACTTGCCGCATCGTACGCAAGTTTCTCACGTCGTCTGTAACCTCAGCATCACAGAACGCGGACCCCATCTCACTTGGCTAAGGCCCGTGGGGTGGGAGAAAACCTCTATATTATGGAGAGAATTGAAAATAAAATGAAATAATAATAATAATAATATATTTTATTTATTCAGACTACATAGGCCCATAAATGTTAGTACTATACAAAAAACATCTAAAAACTAGGTTAGTCAAACAGAAACAGCAACAAAGAAACAAGTAGGTAGACATCTCACCAGTCAACTATTCCTATTGACTAGTAGGCTGGCGAGATGTTGTATTATAGGAGAGTCGTACCTCCCAGAAATGGTCTTCAGAATGGTGTTGGAGCTGACTCGCACCCTACAGAGCAACGACGTTGCTTTTTTTCGCATGATGGCGTAAAAGTCGTCCGTACGAGCCTCAGCGAACATACCTGACGCACTGCAGTATCGAGGCAGGCCCAACAACATTCTGAAACCATTGTTGTATTGGACTCGTAGAGCACTGAGAGTCTTCTGCGAATAGCTGGCCCACACGCTACAGGTGTAGAAAACTTGACAATATGCTTTAAAGAGCGTGATTTTTACATCTTTGCTACACCGTGCAAACCTGCGCACCAGCATATTGCACCTGACCGCCATCGCTCTACGTTCCCTTTCGATATCTTCATGGTCTTTAAGGTCCTCGGTAACGAAGTGTCCAAGATATTTAAATTTCGACACTCTGTTGAGCTCAACCCCGTTAAGTTTGATCGCTGGTACGGAGTCCGGACACTTCCCACCGACGGCCTTAAACACCATGAATTCGCTTTTTTTGACATTGTATGTCAATCCGTGTGCTTTAGCATACTCCACGCACATTTCTAGGAGTTTATTTAACGCTCTGACCGTCGGACTCAGCAGCACCATATCATCAGCGTAACTAATGTTATTTATTGTGACATCGTCCACGCGACACCCGATGCGTTTGCTGCTAAGTCCGCCGATCAGGTCGACCATATATAAATTAAATAATTTAGGCGATGTGAGACCACCCTGTCTCACTCCGCAACCCAGCTGGAAAGAATCCGACAGTTTGTCGGCCCATCTCACTCGGTTTTCCTGGTTTCCATACCAATATTGGAAGATACGCAACAGCTCCGCAGGTACATTCCTGTCCTTTAACTTCGCCCAAAGCACATCATACGAGACAGTATCGAAAGCCCGCGACAAATCCAGAAAACAGGCGTACACTGGCGTTCGACGCTGGGTGTAGTACTGCACGGTGTGCTTTAAACTAAGAATAGCACTTTCAGTTGATAGTCCGGGACGAAACCCAAACTGTGCATCGTGGAGATTTAAATAATCTCCTAATAAGGAGTCTAGCAAGCTGTCGAGTACCTTCGCTAGGACCGTAGCCAAGGAGAAGGGCCGATAGTTGCCTTTATCAGCAACATCGCCAGTCTTGTTTTTTATAATGGGGACTACAATCGTCTTCATCAGGTCGCAGGGCAGGTAAGAGTGTCTTATACACAGAGTATAAAACATGGCCAGCACTCGAGGTAGGTGGACACCGGCATGTTGTAGATGTTCAATGCTTAGTCCGTCGTGGCCCGGTGATTTACCACGGGTCATAGAACGCAAAACCTTGGCAACTTGTTTAGCAGAAAAACTAACCAGATCAGATCAGATCAGATCAGATAAATATATCACGCCTTTATCCCTTGCGGGGTAGCCAGAACGCTAATGGCCGTAAGAATACGGTCGCTATCGCCGCGTCTGGTATTTTCGAGAATTGTTTTCCAAGGTAGTTTCAGAAAACATGTGTATCACTATAGTGACAGGTTGCCAGCCTGTCACCTAAACATTGTAATACACCAATGTTCTCGAGTCCCTTAGTCGCCTCTTACGACACCCGCTGGAAGGATGTGGGGTGATGCTATTCTAAGCCAGCATCACACGGCATGACAATTACATTACATACATACCTATATCACGCCTTTATCCGTTGCGGAGTAGGCAGAGCGCCAATGGCCGTAAGAATACGGTCGCTATCGCCGCGTCTGACATTTTTTTATGTGTTACTTGTCTACATATTTCCAGTCAAAAGAACCAGTGCCAGCCTTGGAGTTCCTGATGGGGCTGGAGCGCTTCAGTGAGATCATGGTGGCCCAGATGCAGAAGACGACTGCTGAGGAGCTGGCGGAGAAGATCAGGATCGATAAGCTGGAGACGTCGAACGCACATCTCATTGAACTGATTAAAGGTAAGTTATTTACATACACAAGTTCACAAGAAGACATCTCTATTGCGAGTTGTAGTAACCTACAGCGCCATCTGTTGTAAAAGTGTCTTCAACAAGTAGTGTACAGTCGCAATTTTATGCGGTGATGTGTGTCATGATATCCGGTTTTTGCATGTGGTTTCGTGAACTTCTTTTACCAAAACAACCAGTTCGCTCACTATATCGACATTTACATATATCACGCCTTTATCCCTTGCGTGGTAGGCAGAGCGTTAACGGTCGCAAGAATACGGTCGCTATTGCCACGTCTGACTTTTTGAGCATTGTTTTCCAAGGCTGTTTCAGAAAACATGTGTATCACTATAGTTGTCAGCCTGTCGCCTAAATATTGTAATACACTAATGCCCTCGAGTCGTTCGAGTTATTTAGTCAGATACAATTACTTAACAAAAAAACATACTGCAATAATAAACAATAAAATAATAAACAATAAAATTGTAATACAGCAATACTCTTGAGTCCCCTAGTCGCCTCTTACGACACCCGCGGGAAGGAGGTGGGGTGATACTATTCTAAGCCGGCATTAGGCGCCTCACACACTGGGAACGCGCCCCGACGCGTAGCGCGGAGCGGCAGATCACGCGCGCGGCGACGGAGGAGCAGATCTGCTTCATCGCGCGTCTCCGCGCGGAGGGGCGTTGTACGACGGCCCCGCGCCAAACAAAGACTTCACTCCACTATCAATCGCCGTGGTTCGAGCGGCTTTAAAATCTGCGCTCCCGCGCTACGCGACGGAGTGCGGTGCAGTGGGAAAGCCGCCTTACACGGCAGAATGTTCTTAAGATTGTTAAAACTTGATATTGCTGCAGAACTAACGGAAACCATAAGAAAGGAGCAAGAAGAGTTTGAAAAGACGATGAGCAACAAAATGGAGACGATTGCGAACCTTGAGAAAGAGTTGGCCTCCCTTAATGAAACTTCTAAAGCCAAGCTCAAGAAGAAAGTGTAAGTACTACATACATACACAAATCACGCCTTTATCCCTTGCGGGGTAGGCAGAGCGTTAACGATCGTAAAATTACGGTCGTTATCGCGACGTCTGACAAGTATGGAGGGTCCCTTCAGATGATTCGTGTATCACTGAGGTTACAGGTTGTCAGCCTGTCGCCTAAAGTTGTAATACGTGGTAATACACATGAAACCCTCGAGTCCCTTAGTTGCATCTTACAACACCCGCGGGAAAAATTGGGGTGACGCTATTCTATGCCGGCAGCACACGGCAACTTTATTTACTTATTCAGAACTTACGAAAACTGAATACCAAATTGTTAAAATATTTACCGCGAGTTTACGTCGGTTTGGGTATATTTTAAATCAGCAAAATTAGCGGTGGCCAAGTGGTGAGGACACCGATCTTACAATTGTGAGACCCGAGTTCGATCCCCGCCGTGTACCAAAGTGTTTTTACTCACGTACATTTACCGACTGCTCTTACGGTGAAGAAAAACATCGTGATGAAACCCACAATTTTATAAAAACACCGTATTATCTGTTTTTTGTGGGTTTCACGGTTTGACCCTACGATTCGGGCTAGGTTAGCCTTCGGGTTGTATAGTTTAGATAGCAGTCGCTCTGTGCAAAAACTTGGTTCCACGTCAAACCCCTTAGGTTATGTAGCCAACCCCGACAGAGAAGGGACCTCGGGATAAGGCAAGGAGATTGATATATGTATTGGACAGGAGGACTGCTGGAAGAGATTTGTTTTTAGAAATAAGTAGTAGGTACCTGTTGTCTTTGATTGTCCTGTGTTTTATCTTGTGTGCTAGTTAAATAAATAAATGAATATCATGTTTTGTTTGCTCTTTTGCTTGAAATTTTTTATTGATTTAGATTGGATTCTGATCGGAAAATGGTGATGATGTCCCGCGCACACTCAGTCAAGAACGAATTGCTGAAGGAAGAAGAGATGTACACTCGCGAGGGATACAACAACCTTCTGAACCAACACCTGGTCGAAGAAAAGGCTCACCGAGCACGCAGGTAAGAAAAGGTTGTTCAGATTAAGCCGAAAGCAGGACATACATACATACACAAATCACGCCTATATCGTAATATCACGGTCGTTATCGCCACGATTGACAAATGGTTCAGGTTCGGTTCACATAAGTCGTGTTTCACTATAGTGACTGGTTGTAAGCCTGTCGCCTAAAAATCAAAATGTAGACTGCTGTGGCTGGTGAAGGGAAAGATATGCCAGTAGACAGAATGCAAAAGGATGCCTTGCCACAATATGAAACTAAAAGAGATATCCTTCTAGATTCAAGGTAGAAACCCAGTTGCTATCATGGCTCCAGAAGTATGACTTGGAGATGACTGAAAAACAGAAAGAAAATGACGAGCTGCAGAAGATGTTCGAAGAAGAGTCGAAAATGGTGGAAGAACTAACGGTAAGTTTTATTTTACATCGTCCATGGACTTCAGTGTCTGTTTAAGTTAATATTACTGAATTATCCAAATTGCGAACCTTTTTGACCACCGCAGAAAAAGATAGAAGAACAAGAGCTGGAATACCACCCGCTGATGCAAGAGAAAGAAGACGAGTACCAAGCGGAGCTGCAGCAGAAGATGCAGATGTTCCTGCTGGAGCACTCGGCGAGGGTCATCCAGAACGCCTGGAGGCAGGTGCTCATGAACAGGAACGAGAAGAAAAAGGTACAGTATCATTCTCACACACAACTATGTCAGAGGCCTGTTACTTGTAGCATGCGATTGCAGAACTCTCATGGTCGTTGTTGGTTACTATGGAGGGTGACAGGAGGAATCTAGGTGGTGTCGGGAAAAGTGTAGCTACCCGCTTGGCCGGGTGTTGTGGCCAAGGGACCGACGGGTCCACCTGGATTGGATTAGAAGTTGCATATATGCTTTGCGCGGTGAACACTTTATACCGCATTTCAGGCTCTTTGTTCTCTCACGTGGCGCCATCTCTCTTGTATGCTGGCGAACCACTTGAGTGCGCTTCATGTTGTAGCCACCAGAGGTCGCTACATGACTAGGCCCCACAGGAAAAGAAGATCATTCTCTATGCTACTTGCTTAAGTAGAAATTGCTGCTAATTAATGCGAAAATATGGCCGTTCGAATAGGCCATATTTGACAACTGTCAAACCCATACTAAAGGACATGTCAACAAAGAAAAATAGCCTATGTCATAGCATTAACATGATTTTGACAGCTGTCAAATATGCCCTATTCAAACGCCCACACTTTAATAAGAATCCTTGTGGAAACCTGCCAATATTAATTGTCACTTACTTTGATTATCTTTGTTTTGTGCCGCAGAAAGGAAAAGGTAAAAAGGGTAAGAAAAAGGGGTAGAACACCAACAAACCTTGTTCTCAAATCTGATCCTACTTTTCCTAAATAGCCTCCTATCCTTAGATGAATGACGGTGTCTAGTGCAACGAAACCTATCTTTCATCTAAGTTCATCTTCATCATCCATCATCATCATCATATCAGCCATAGGACGTCCACTGGTGAACATAGGCCTCTCCTTAACATTTCCACCTTGTCCGATTAGAAACGGCCTATATCCAGCATTTCCTTGCTTCTCAGCTCCTACTTGTACAAAAAACCCTCTCATCTTATTCCTTCAGACAACTCATATATCCCTGACCCTTACAGCTCAGGATATTATGGCAAAAGACGAAGAAAGAGAGAGACAGACAACAAAAGATTCAGGACGCGAAAGAGGTTAAAGCGAGAAAAGAAGCTGCGAAGAATGCCAAACTTCAGAAGAAGGCTGCTAAAGATGCCTTGGCCGCTAGAGAAGTACCGGAGTAATCTGAGCCATAATGTCAAAGAAAATACAAGGTTTTTATAATATTTTATTACAATAACAATATATATTTATGTAGCTGCTACCTATGTAGACGATCATCTTATATAGGAGAACTACCAGTGTACTTCGAGCTTGTAAATCTTATCCCCTCAAAAACATTAATATATAAAAAAAAACCAAGTCTCGCTACTGAGCTGTTCAACCGTAAAAAGGTATGAGAACAGAAGGTTAACGTGTAATACATATTAAAATTAATACATTCAGTGCGATTGCCAAGTCATTCAATTTATTGTAAACATTAAAATATATTAAAAATATTGATATGGTCACTATAAAATAATGCTTATTAACTAATTGGGCATTTCTACAGAGACGCCGTTTTTTTTGTCCTGGTCCAGAAATCGTGTTAAACATATAAACAAAAATCTCAAAAAAATTACACATAATCCTTAATGTATGTTCTATTTGGAGAGCATAATTATTATGACTAATTTAATAATACTTTCTTCTAAAAAAAATACCGAAATGAAAAAAAACACCAAATTTACCTGATTTAGGCCTGTCCCTTTGGCGGAATTGAATCTAAATTGGTCCATAATTCGAAAATTTCCGGAATTTATAATAATGTTCCTATGTTCACATGTATATAGATGTATGACAAAGGTTTATTTATTACCAAGATGGCTATAATGTTTTATTTTGTACCACTTATGTCACTTTAAATATTTGTCCCGAGCTTATGACTTAATTCGGTATCACTCACAAACTCTTACGCATATCGGTAAATACGCGCGATTTGCACATCTTTATCCGATTCACATAAACTGCCAGTTGCGTCCGAGTAGGCGAGTGCAGTGAACCTGTGACATGCTGCCGGGATTTACCATTTTCAAAGATAAGAAATTTTACTTCGTCTTTGGTGCAGGGTAATTTCTCAACTCCGGATCATATATATTTTTGAAACTATAAGAGCTAAAAGGTTGTTACTTTGTGTAATTTGTGCCTCGATAGTATACCAATACGTAGGTAAAATTGAATTTGCATAAAGTTATACTGTGAGAGAGAAATTTCAAAGAAACCAGCTTTTTCTCAACTCCGGGAATCTGAACTCCGTGTGCATTTGTTCACGGAGTTGAGAATTTTGTTCACGGAGTTGAGGCTTTTTATAAAACTGTGATTAGAATGATGTCGTGTGGTACCGGCGTAGAATAGCATCACTCCAATTCTACCTGTAGGTGTCGTAAGAGGCGACTAAGAAACTAGCTCGAGAGATGATTAACGACGATTAACTCTTGTAATTTCTAAACTCCGTGAACAGTCCAAATTCAAATTCGATTATTTCAGAATCTGCAAGAGGAAATGGGGAGAAATTTATCTTATTTTGTTTATTCATTTAAAAAACAATAAATCACTTTGAATGAGTGCATGAAAACCTTAAAACAAACGTGCACTCTCAACTCCGTGAACACTCGAAATTAAAATTGAATTATTTCAGAATCTACTGAAGCAAATGATGGCAAATAAAATTAAATGTATTTCTATTTTTTTTTCCTATTTTTTCAGTATAATAAAGTCAATAAAATGTTAAGAGTAAAATTGCACACGGAGGTGAGAAAAATTTACTCCTGCCGTAGAAATGCTCAATTACGTAATTAATTAAGATTGAACAAATCGATAGCCGACTTGGTTTCAAATGGATCTCATACCTTTTTACGGTTGATCAGCTCAGTAGCGAGACTTGGTTTTTTTTTTATATATTAATGTTTTTGAGGGGATCTCATTTCTTTTTGTAGGTAGTCTACCTTTTTTCTTTTGCGGCTCTATTTCTTGAGCCTCAGTCACGGTTTTTCTCATAGCCCACTCTCTATCTTTATGTGGTTTTCTCGGAATCTTTGTAGTAATGATTTTTGTCAAGTCTGGACGGTAAATGCTTCTTAGTCTATTGTATTCACAAATTGCGGATTCTTGCGCTTTAATACTTCCAAAGTCTATGTTTATAAAATGTAAGCCGCCCAGACTTGTTACTCTTGATAGTGCTATATAAGCTTGACCAGATGTAAATACAGCTGAACCTATATCCATCAGCGCATTATTCAGACTGAGGCCTTGACTTTTATGTATAGTTATAGCATAGGCTATACATATTGGAAACTGTTCGCAATGGACATAGGCTCTATTAATGATTTCAAATTTTGCTGGACCAAAACAAAGTATTTTAGGAGCGACAGCAAAATATAACTTGGTAAACAGTACATTTCTATGGAATTACAAAGTTATTTATGCTATCGGTTTATCTAGAAAACTGCATTGAAATTGCTAGATTTTTAAGTTTTTCCTTGATTTATACACTAAACCCAAATTATATTCTAAATTAGAAGTCTCTATGTCTGCTAGAAGTGCCTTAGAATTTTGATGATCGGTCAGTGAGTGAGTGAGTCAGTCAGTCAGTCAGTCAGTGACAAAATTAAGAACTTTGACTAGCTATAATTCCTAAACCACTAGTTCAAAGTGAACGAAATTTGAAATATACCGTATCTACAGGGCTTTTGATTGATTTCTGAAGTTTCAAGTCTTTTGTTTTATCCACAAGAAAGTTATAAGGTGTTGAAAATGGCCTGAACCGCTTCGAGAAAAGGATGGTACGGCTGTGCCGCTTTCTAGCTCGACTTGGCGGGGGCACTGCCGTGCCCCCAGATTCATTTAATGAGATTTAAATATTACTTCGTAATTTTAGTATACTATTTTCATGTGTTCATGATAGGAGGGATTAGTAAATTATGTAAAAACAGTTTTTAGAACTAAATTTTATTCAATCAAAATCATGTTGACTTATTAAAATAGTCTATCAATAAAAGGAATCGTTTATTATTCCAAATGCATCTTATTTTATAAATTAGCAGCTAAGAAATTGAAATTTAACATTGTAAGTGTCAAATAAGATCCTGAAGTGACGCCATGCCTTTTAAGCTGCGGCTCCGAAATACAGCGGGCAGTGGCGCGGCGAAAGAAAAAAATATAAATAGTATGTGTACGCGTGGGCGCTGCTTGAGTGGACCGAACGTTTGTTTCAGATTTCGATTCATATACATTATTATACATAGAAACAATATTATAAGATACTGTAAGGTCAGGATCTTAATGTTTGAATGTACCTACTCTCTGCGAGTCACAGCGCGGCGCATTTAAAAACCGCTCAATTAGGTAGATGGGAAACTGAGAAACTAATGGCGCCACTCTCGACAGTGCCTTTTTCCTGTGATTGGTCAAAATGTGTGAATGTCAAAGTTCAGTTACTTTTCATTGATTCGTTTAGGCACAGTAGCGTCTGCTGCCATCTGCAATACGCTTTGAGTTTTCCTCCACATTGGTTCCAACTTCTCTGGTTTTGATCTTGAAATTCAAATCGATCGTGCTTCATAATGTACCCTAGCCTGATCATAAGTTGTCTTCGTCGTCAACGATCTTGAGATGCCGTATCGCCTTCAAGTCGATGAGGGTGTCAGAAGAACTCTTGGTGGTTGGGACGAAGGAGAGGGCTCGTCTGGCGCGCTCGCCGTTCCGGAGTGCTGGGTTCAAGTCCTGGAGATGGTAAAAATAATGTTTATATCAAGTAAGGATACAATACTCTCGTCTTCAAACCTTTCAGACAGATTAAGTTAGAAGAATCTCTGCGTACCAAGAAGAAACAAAAAGTCAAACACAAGAATGTTGACGAGTAGTTGCCATTAGATACATTTATCTAATGGCAAATGTTGCCATGGGCTTTTGGTCTACCAAATTGGTTGCATTTTGTCAGAAATTTACTCTTCCTTATGCTTAGTTCCCATTCTATCATTAGAATATTAATATGTATTATAAAAATAATTCAATCAAGTCATACCCTGAATTGTACTTGTAATGCTTGTGCAGTGATTTCAGTCTTCGCAATCTTAGCTTGTGCCGCTTTCAGTTCTGCATCTAACTTCTGCTTCTCAAATTCAAGCTCTTTTAATCTTTGTTCTGCTTCTGTAAATAATAATACCTTAGTTGAGCATTTTTGTCAATTTATATCTTCTTAATCTTTGAAAACAGCTTCGAAGATACCTCTAAACTGTGCTTCTTTCTCCGCTTGTAGCTTTTCAAATTCTTGGCGTTTCAGTCTCTCTTGTTCAAGTAATTTGTTCTGTTCCTCTTGTAGCCGTTCTAATTCCTCTCGTCTTTCCCATTCTTCTGCTAGAACCCTGGAAAGAAAGCAAAAATAATGATTAAGTAATCAAGGGCAATGGTTAAAGTCAAATCGGATCAAACAGATACGTGACGATGTAAGAATCGAGGAAGAAAATCACTTCTGTTTTAATAAAATACCTGTTGTGGTGTGTATTTTTGTAACTTTGGGTATAGTTTGACTGCATGCATGACTTTTACAGCTAACAAACCTACAGTTAAAACAAGCCGAAAGTGGTAAATAAAAAAAATCAATGAAATAGTTAAGTACCTTGCTTGCAGCGCTCTTACAATTTCTTCGTCTCTTTTAGCTTGAGTTTCTTCTTGGAGCAGTCTTTCTAATTCAGCCTGAGCATGTTTCAGCTCTTCTAGTTTCTTGTTATCCTGCTGTGCTATTTCTGCTAGTTCCTGTGAAATTGTTTTTGCCATCGTCAAATTTTTGGATTAATTAAACTTTGTGGACAATGCATGTACTGAAATAGTTGGGCTTTTTGGGAATTAGACATTACGTTAGAAGATATTATGATATAAGAGAACGATTTAAGACTGTATAGGTAGAAGTGCTTTGCACTATCTCCATGTCAATAAAGGTCAATTGCTGTCGCGGGACAAAGATCAGTGAGAGTGCGTATCGAAACTTGGGTCGCTGAGACAAGGATATCAGACCTATCTGTAGACAAAAAAATCTGATTGCCCTGTGGACTCTTTCTTAGAAAATTTGTGTACCTGTGCTTGAGCCTCGGCAGCGAGCCTGGCGCGGACCTCATGCTGCAACTTGGCCTTGGTCTCCCTGACCTCCCGCTCCCTCCTCGCCCCTGCCCCGCGTCGCACCGCCCTTGCTCTACGCTGGTACCCCTCAGCGCCTCCTGACACTGCAGCTGCTTGGCGAAGAGCTGATACCCATTGGAGACGGCTCCTGTAGAGCGATAATAAGTGATCTAAAGAGAGGATTGACTAAATGAAGCCATCTGATGCAATACATACTGCCAGACGCTGAAGGTGCGTCTCCATTGAAGCGGGGCTGCGCTAAGCTAAGCTAAGCGCGGCATGAATTGACCAATCATGAGTCTCAAAATCCCCGAATCCCCGCCCCGCTTCAGTGGAGACGCGCCCTGTTTGGTCAATTCATGCCCCGCTCAGCTCAGCTTAGCGCAACTCCACTTCAGTGGAGACGCACCCTAACGCTTTTGTCTTGATAGAGTACTGGTCCCATTATGGGTTATATACGACCGAACCACCAGCATGGCAGAAGATAAACGAGATGCGATGTTCAGATACCTGATCATAACTTTCTTATCCTGAAAACAAGGAGATTTCTATAGTGCGTTCTCTATGTACTCACTTATGATCCTGCGTTCCGAACTCAAAGGTCCTCTCCGGCGTGATGAGCTGAAACCTCTGCAGCTTCCCTTCACCAGCTCCAGCTTCTACGGAGCAGTATTCGTCTATGGCAATCCGGCCACATTGCTCCTTCTGAGACCAGTTCTTGTAGTACGTGAGCGCGCAGGGTTGCAGAACGCACCAGTATTGGCGCATGGTGGGGAGGAGGTAGCCGCGTTTGAAGAGGTAACCCTGGAAATCAGGCAAAATTGTGATTGTGTGGTTATTCTTGTAATGGTAATTTTCTATTGAGGGACTATGGCTCGTATTTTGAGATCGATCTTGAGATCAATCACAGAGTTGAGAGCGATTTAAAAATACGGACCTATGACTGGAATCCGAAAAACAGTGCCAAGATGTGTACTTAATGACATATTTAGATTAGCTTTAAATAGACGATATGCACTAACCTTTTTAATAATATCCTCTATAAAGACGTCATAGATCTCGTCCACTGCTTCTACCAGGGCAGCAGAATGCAGCTGTTGGTCGCAGCAGTACTTTGCTTCTAGCACGGCGAGGAAGGCAGCCCACTTGAAATGGCCTATGGAGGACCCTAAGGCCTCCCAGTCAGCGGCGTCCCAGCGGAGGCCTAGACAGTGGACTAGCTGTTCCGCTACTATGCCGGCTTCTGAAGGCTGTAGGACTACCTTGAAAAGAAATAATACTTTTTAATTGTTTTTCATGTAACGAAGAAAGTTGCAAAAGCGCTCTCTCTAACGTTTCTTGCAGGTCGCTCAAAACATGGTTTCATATCGGAAACTTTTTCACTTCGCTCCTGAACTAAAAAAAAATAAAGTTAGGAGAAACACGTTTCTTTGCATATTATATCATTGGCAGCATGTATCGAATGCCTAGTTTCTGAATCATAGATGCATTATACATAAGTGTAAACAAAGGCCTTGCCTAAGTAAGCATACCGACCATGACAACTACTATGTATAATAGATACCTAAACATAGTAATGACGTAGGCGTACGCAATTTCAAGTCATTGACCTCAGTAAAAAAAGTCAAGAGCTAAAGAAAGAACCACATGTGGTTTGCATGTGTATCAATATTCTTAAATAATATGATGAGTTAATAATAACAAAATATTTGTTTATTTGTAGGAAGCGGCCTTATCATTTTCATTTATCGGTAGTACAATGAAAGATAGATAGATAATGTTATTATACTACATACCTATGTCTGCAAATACAATTGTGAATAGTGAAACTTGAAACATACCTAGTTTAATACTGCTAAGCATGATAAGATAACACATATACTATGCTAAAACGGCAAAGAAGTTGAGAATGTATGCCGGCTAGCTAGATGGACCCATGTAGGTTTTAACTAGACGCATAGTGATGTGCCGGCGTTTCATAAACTGCCTAGTCATATCATGATTTGGATAAACTAACGATCGGCCTACAACATATGTACCAATATAGCACCCCAAGAAACCAAGGCCGCGCTGCAATGACACGACACCTTAGAACCTGGAGCAGAACTCTCCTATGGGAATGAGGCACCGAGTTATAACTTACCACATATTGTGAGGAGTCTTCTCCGTCCTCAACCAGGTCAGCGAGAAGGCAGAATATCCTGAACAACTTGAACACTGAGTCATCGTTGAAGATTGGCTTGTCTCGAGAGAGAAGGTTCTTGCGGCATACTAGCCAGCACACCTGCAGAAATATAGAAAGGAGATGAAAAGCTGCTTTGAATAAAATAATATCAAAATGTCCAAATATTTCAACATTCCTTCCCATACACATATCACTCCGATATCCTTTACGGGGAAGGCAGAGCTTTAACGACCGTAAAAATACGGTCATATTCCCTTTCGTGATTCGTGTATCACTGTAGTGATAGTTTGCCAGCATGTCGCCTAAAGCTGTAATACAAATGAAACCCTCGAGTCCCTTAGCCAGCTCTTACGACGACCGCGAAACAAATTGGATGATGTTATTCTAAGCCAAATTTTTAAAAACCTACTCGTAGTAACACCCGGGTCGAATTGGACCATGTCAAGCTAGCTGTTGGTAACTACTTTTATGGATCCTCTATAAATTGATAGTCTAGTATCTTACTTTTTTTTTTATATGTAATAGGCCCGCATTTGTCTGCCATTTCACCTGGTGGTAAGTGGAGATGCAGACGAAGATGGTACATGCTTGCCTAGATAATGCCTATTCACTCTTGCCCGTGAATAATACATACATACACATATCACGACTTTAGCCTTTGCGGGGTAGGTAGAGCGTTAACGGTCGTAAAATATGGTCGCTATCACCGCCACGTCTGACAAAATATTGAGGGAGGTTTCAGATAATTGGTGTATCACTAAAGGCTGTCAGCCTATTGCCTAAAAAAAATGAATGCTCGTGAAACCGCCTCTTACAACACCCGTGGGAAAGAAATAGGGTGATGCTATTCTAAGCCGGCATCACACGTCCTAAAATAATGTCACAAAATAAAGTATATTGTAATTTTATGTGAGAGCATTCTTCAGATCACTTGAAAGAATCGATGAGGAAAGTTATTTAAATATAGGAACAGCAGTACTGTTTCTAATATAAAAGGAACAGCAGTATTTGTTTCTTATATTCTGTACAATAGTGAACTTCAATCATAAATGGGTCATGGTCATGATGATGTCAAACAGGCACCGAGCTAAAGTAGCTTTAAGTATAGGTTAAAGGGATGGCTTGTTCAACAAGCATTTTACTCCTACACGGAATTTATTAATTCAAGGTGATTCAATGTTGATTTATTTAATTTATATATTATTTTATTGTATTTTTTTTATTTGATAATACCTAATTTAGTGTATTAATCATTTGACATGTAATTTTTCAATTATCAATAAATTATCTCTATCTATCTATCTATCTCTATGATATGACTCCCGTGCCTTAGAGTCATATCATGACCATTAATACGGATTAATAAATCGTTCTCAACTCTGAGATCTCAAGAGTGGTTTTGACAAATGTCAGTCAATACTAACAGCATCTCAAAGTCGCACTCAAGATCGATCTTAAGAGTTGAGCGCAGTTCATAAATACGAGACTTAGGCCCGTATTAATAAACCGCTCTGAACACTGAGATCGATCTTAAGTGCAATTTTGAAATGACATTTTTTAGTACTGACTGACATTTATCAATATCGCTCATGAGAACCATCTCCGAGTTGAGTGTGATTTATTAATTCGGGCCTTACTCTCTCTTACTCTTACCTCACTAATCTTCTTCTCATATTCCCTGACGATGGGCAGCGTGACGGCCTTGGGCAGCGAGATGAAGACCTCATGCTGCAGGTAGTACCGAAACTCGTCGAAGGTCAGCTCCTGCGAAGGTCGGTAGTGGTCCAGCCCTTTCTCTACTCCGTACAGGTCTAGAAGGGTGCCGATGTTTGCTGTTAGGACCTGGAAGTAGAGATATGAAATGATAGTACATTGATTGTAACAACTGTTGTTCAAAAATACATGCCTCGTCGTATTGAAAAAGCTGGTTAATAGTTCCAATATTTTTAAAGTAGTAGGTAGGTATTAGATATAGTCAGTCATTCGACGACCGATGTGGCGCAGTGGTAGTGCGACTGCCTTAGACGCAGAAGGTTCCGAGTTCGATTCTCGGTGGGTCACTCACAAAGTATTTTCACTTTGTGAATTTGTTCCCAGTCTGGTTAGGACATTGCGGGCTGAACCACCCGATTGTCCGTAAGTAAGATGGTTCCGTGTTTCGGATGGCACGTTAAGCCGTAGGTCCCGGTTGCTGTCTATGATCACTTAGACGGCGGTCGTTACACAACCATGTCAGAAGCCTGCTACTTGTAGAAGGTGGTTGAAAAATTCTGACACTAGGGTTCATCAGGTCGTTGGACGACTCGGTGTCCCACACGAAAAAAAAAAAAAAGTCATTCTTAAACCAAGTGGAATAATAGAAGAATCATCAAAGGTTCCGACATGGTACAAAGAAGAGGGTTCTTTATAAAAGTTGAATTTCGATTTATAAAAGTTGATATTCGAGCTTTATAAAAGTTGAATCCTCAAGCGTTATGGTCCCATATTAGATAAGTACTACGAATATAAAAAAGCAACCAAGTTCTCAATTTCCAAAAAGTAGAGTCCTAATTCTACCTAACAACATTATACTTTTCTTATAATATTTACTTACTTATAATTTCTAAAAGTAGAGCCCTTGTATATTGATTCTAAGCATGTACTCACTTAGATGGTAAATACTCTGAATTGGTAGTGATACATACCTATTGCTCATTATAAGATATTTTTTTGCATCAGTAATCCAATTACTAATATTTCATGTGTGGGCTGCAAAATGGACCAAAGTAGTCAGCGACACGATCTTACCATATTAAGTTGCAGTTCATCGAACTAATAATAATTTGAGGACGCCTCATAAAGAGTTATACTCCATACATATACCTACCTAGTTTGGTACTTAGCATTGTGTGTGTGAACTTAATTGACTCATCAAGTAACTTTAGACAAAGGCTCGGATTAAATTGGACGTCGTGCTATAATGATAATGAGACTCTTTATGAAGTCTGGGTATTTTGGGTCGTGTAGGTACATATGACATCGCAGGTATATCTACCTAAATGTTATGCAGTTTACCTACGCTTTAACATATTTGACTGCTTGGAGGAAACCCTAATGAAAACCAGCAATGTATTCCAAGTTAGGCTCTGAATTCAGATAGGTTTCTTGAGGTGGGCTGTCGCAACTAAACTACCTAACTATGTAACTAAACTAACTATCTACTCACACACATACATACACAAATCACGCCTGTATCCCTGGTGGGACCGTAAAATTACGGTCGTTATCGCAACGTCTAATAAATGTTATAGTGACAGCTTGTCGCCTCAAACTGCAATGCACATGAAACCCTCGAGTTCCTTAGCCGGCTCCTACGACACCAACGGGAAAGAAATGGGGTGATGCTATTCTAAGTCGGCATCGCACTTTTTAATCTTTAAACTTAACCCTTTTTTAATCGGTAACCACACTTGTGTCATTGTTCTTTCATATTATCTAGAAGAAAATATATTATAAAGAAAAACTAAATTCTCACATCTTTCTTTCTAATCTCTTTTACTTTTTCTGGTTTTAATGACTACACGAACGATAAGACAATGAGTGAGAGTGCGAACGTGTTATGTGCGCTTACGCATCGTCACGATTATGATCTCTCCTTATCCAAGAGCAAGCAAACAGTCATTACTAGTCATAAATGACTATAGAAGCATCCGTCGGTTAATTATTATGACAGTTAGGGCACTTATACGCACATCCTGTTAAGAGATTCTTGTTTCCTTATGATTCTTTACGTGTGTATAGCGTATTCTTAAATGATATTGATGGATTGAATGCATATGATGATTTTTATCCCTTTTTATGCCACAAAGAACTCACAGTACAGTCAGCAGTACACTAAGTTATCCTATATTGAATACGATTGTCCCGATTTTGGTCGAGTACCCACTGCAGGCTGAATCAACTGTGTGTCTGTTATAAAGATAGTTCCCTGCTTCGAAAAAAAATCATTAATGGTTTGTTAGATGTAATCGTTATAGATGTTAATAATTCTGATACCAAGGTTCAAGACATTTGTCGATACAATGTAACAGACACGACAGTCCACTGCAGTCGGATAAAGGCAGATTTACACAGGGTCAGTAACTGACTTCAAATTCGAGGCAAGTCAGTGCTGACCCGAAAAAAACCCTGTGTAAATTGATTTGAAGTCAGTGCAGCGTCTTGAAGTCAGCGCTGACTTGAAAATTCGGCCGCGAATATTTTGAAGTCGGCTAAAAAAGATTCATTGAATCACCGTGACTCTACACTTTGTTGTTGTCTTATAAAAAACGGTAAGAAATACCAAGGTTGCAGTTAGGACATTATTTACTACAAAATGTCACGTTTTATTTACATTTCATAGATACTAAGTATCGCCACACCTGTGACCTAGACACTTGGGTAACCTAGCTCTAGGTTATAATGATTTGTATAAAAATAATGTGTCATTCACGACAGACCGCTATTAATTATTTTTATTAACATTGCGTAACACTATGATCGATGTTGTTTAACCACGGCATTTACCTATGTCATGTCATGTTTTTTTTATGGATGGTCAAACGCCATACAAATCTACAAATTAGTGTGAAATCTACAGTTTACGAATAAATCTGTCCAAGAGCGTCGGTGGCCAAGTGCTAACCACTGGTCTTACAATCGTGAGATCCGAATTCGATCTCCGCCATGTAACAGTGTGTTTTTACTCACGTGCATTTTGGCCGACTGGTCTTACGTGAAACTCACAATAAAATTTTAATGCAGATGATATTTAAAAGTGATTTAACCTAGGATTCGGGCCAGGAGATTTAGCCCTAGGCGACCCTGCCAGAGAACGGGATAAGGCAAGGAGAATGATGATGACCGTCATCTTACGTTTTTTATCGAAGGAGACTAGACAAAGAAAAAGATGTGCTAAATGGCGAAGAAACCATTGGCATTTTTAAACATATGACTAAAATAGCAATGGTATCTACACTATCCGTTTCTAAATCTATTCACCGATAAGTGACAACGCAATTTTGAAGTTTAGACATCATGTAATCGAATCGACAACCTTATCTAGTCTATATGTACACATAAATCTACAACTTGACACGATGGTGTTACGCCCAAAGCATTCTGAAGGTCGGGCAGGTGCGGGCGCCTCTTATTATGCCTGATTATCTCAGTAGCTGACAATGTAGCGATAAAAAACGTCATTTTCTAAACAACTCGTGTTTTTATTTTTGTTACCTACAATCAAAGTAATTTACAATGCATATACAAGTTATACAGGGTTATGATATGACATCAGTGCCTCGTTTTTCGAAACTACAACAAGCTACAATTCTACAGGTGAAATTCGATGTACATTGCGTAACAGGTCAAAAATCCTGGTTTTATAATGTTCCACCGGCTACGCAATGTACATCGAATTTCACTTGCAGAATTGTAGCCTGTAGTTTCGTTGCATAGGCCACTTGTAGTAGTTCTCTTTTCCAAAATATTTCTTGGTTCCAAAGGGGCACATATCAAAAATGACCAGTTCCAAAATGTCTCTTTCCTTATCCCTTTAACATAATGTAGGTCGGTACATAAGAGAAACTAAGCAACTATTCCCAAGGAAACGGAAAAACAGAAATAGATCTACTTCTCAACTCAAACGATGTAGGTTGCATTTGCTTAGTCATTTTAATGGGGAATTTTATTCTCATACTTCTCTATGGGAACCTGCAATGCCAAAATCGACATTACAGGTCCCTATTTATTCCCAGGCCTTCACAATAGGAGATAACGGAACTTACTGCTCTAGAAAAGTGCTAATTGACGAAATGGTGTTAATCACGCGGCTTTCTCGGAGAGTATTCGGGGTTCGAGACTCGTTAAATTGATTGCACACACACACACATGCACATACATATTATATGCGCGTACGCATGCTGCAGTAAATTCTACTGATATGATAATTGGCGCTTTCTCTTACGCATTATTCTTTTGCCTTTGTTCGTTTTGCATTTCTCGTTTCGGTTGTAAATTTAAGATTCGGTTGACTGATTTAAGGTTCAATGAATATTAATTAACTTTTGAATGTGAAGTATTACGTAATTGGAAAACGTTGTATTTTTCATGTCAGAAAATAAGACAAATAACCGATAAAAACAAAAAACTATGAGTAAATATAATCGATAAATTAATTATCATCTCATTACCATTATTTTATATCTATCTAAGATATCTTCAATTTTTAAACAAGCAAGTAAATATCATTGGGATTTTCATGAAAACTCGTATTTAGAAGGATTAAGTCTAACAAGGTTTTATTGCCCAAAAATCACTCTGAACGGCAGAAAAAGCCGAGCAAACCTCGGGCAACCAAGTACTTTATTTAAGTTCCTACCGTGTAGGTAGAAATAAGTACTTCAGAAGAAGAGTACCTATATAAGGTCGGTATTTTAGCAAGCAGCATTTTATATACGGTAGTATTTAGAGAATGTAAAGTACCTATTAATATATCCTCATAAGGTATAATTTTAATATGCTTTTATTCCAACTTAGGCGGTAAATATTACTTGACCAAATAAGCACTTTAATTTCTTATTTTTATCCTTTTTATGCCTATTTCTGTAGCGTCGTAAAATATTGTCCATATTAATAAAAACGAGGAAATGTAGTGTAATAAAATTTATTGTTATTCATTATTGGTAGACTCAGAAACATAAAGTTGTGACATAATTTAGTTATTGTGACAAGAGAGACTTTCAGATTTCTTGGCAATATTGAACATATAGGTAATATATGTTCAACCTAAGTTTTCACTTATGCAAGTAACTGTACCAAAAATAAATTGTTGCAAAAATAGAGGAAGTTTTTAAACTACCTACCTACGTTCAATATATTCACTACATAAGATCGTACAATTTATAATTTCCTTAAAAGGTGTTTACTACAATAAGCAATATCACACACTCAGGCATAATAAAATGTTTTTTTTCTTTCAAAGTCCTGAATAAGGCTGAGTCTACATGAAGGTAAGAAGCGGTGTAAATTACAATTTATATCGCAAGCGTGCCCGAGACGCTCCGTTTAAGGTAGGACTACATTTTTACACGCTTTATATTAAAAAAATATATAGCGATATGATATGAGTATGACACATATCTCTATCTTGCATTGCGAAACTGTACAGATACATAGGTCTGTCAGTCAGATATTAGATTTACATTCAATTAAGTATAAATGTAATCATGGTGTAGCGACCTCTGGTGGCTACAACATGAAGCTCACTCAAGTGGTTCACAAGCTACAAGACGCAACAGGAGTTCTCAACATATCGGAGAGATGGCGCCACGTGACAGAACAATGGGCCTGAAACGCGGTATCGAAGTGTTCACCGCGCAACGCATATATACAACTTCCAATCCAATCCAGGTGGACCCGTCGGTCCCCTGGCCACAACACCCGGCCAGGCGGGTAGCTACCCTTTTCCCGACATCACCTGGATGCCTCCGGTCACCCGCTATATTGGTGACCCCTACAATGGACTTCGCAGCCTTCAACCACACATCAACCACTACAGCATGGAGCCAACTACTTCGTCATCAGCAACTACCACAGTCACAGCACCGGCGGCTTCACTGGTCTTCCTCATCATCCCGACTCACCGTGGACATTTGGAACCTACACTGCCTCGCCAAGCCAGACTGCATCATCACGCTACAATGACGTCATCAGCCCCACTACGCTCGCTTACGGTATCGACCTCCGGTCTTGAGGGGGAGTACTGTAGCGACCTCTGGTGGCTACAACATGAAGCTCACTCAAGTGGTTCACAAGCTACAAGACGCAACAGGAGTTCTCAACATATCGGAGAGATGGCGCCACGTGACAGAACAATGGGCCTGAAACGCGGTATCGAAGTGTTCACCGCGCAACGCATATATACAACTTCCAATCCAATCCAGGTGGACCCGTCGGTCCCCTGGCCACAACACCCGGCCAGGCGGGTAGCTACCCTTTTCCCGACACCACCTGGATTCCTCCTGTTCCCCGCCATAATGGCGTATTCTACAACTGAACAACTTTCATCGGAGACTTCTTTTTTTAATACTACGAATAAAAAATTTGGACCTCCCATATAATCATTTAGGTCGGCTGGTACATTTTGCACCGGAGGCATATTTTTCTTCATATTCATAAAAAATTATGCAGACGAAAGTTATTCAGTTTTTTAAGTAGAACATAACCTGAAAATATTTTTAGGTACTTAATTAAATTTGTAACCTAAGATACAGCACTATTGGTAACCATCTACTTTGATTTTCAAAGGGTGAAAGGTTTGAAGTATAACGTTCTGTAAGCAACTATGACCAACTTGCCAACAAATATTCAACATTTGTGACTTACTCACTTACTTACATATAATAGTTTGCCGTCAACAGAATATAAAGTAGGTAGATAAAATTCTCCTGTGTCATGCATGATAAGCCAATTGAGCGACCGATTTTCTTAAATCCTACGCAAATCATTTGATAGGTTACCATTAAAAATACTACAAACAATGTATTTGACATATATTCAGCTTTTTTAATCATACATCTTATCCGTAACACCCAGTATAGATAAAAATAGATAATGCCATCAAATTACGCAACTATTCTAGCGCCATAATGATTGGTAATAAAAATGGCACCTCGATATAATCCAATCATCACAAATCAAGAACACCAATCAGGGAATAACGAACGTTTATTTACGTAGTCGGTCCCTAAGTTCTGTCATATATGAAAATACTGATAAAATAAAAAGTACCAATCCGTTTTTTAAAATTTATATATCAATTAAAAATACAATTATCGAAGAATCAAAATAACATAAAACTATTCGAAATGACCTCCCTTGCTTTTAATAACGGCCATCAACCGCGGCGGCCAGTCGTCTATCGCAGCACGCACCATATCCATGTCGATTTCAGCGACTGCTTTAACTATGGCTGACTTCAGGCTCTCCAAATTTGTATGTGGATTAGCACAGACCTTGCTCTCTAAGACCTGCCAAATTTTATAGTCCAGAGGATTAAGGTCCGGACTGGAGAAAGGCCAATCTTCGTGTCTTATAAACTCAATGTTTTGACGTTCAAACCAGGCTTGAGTGGTCTTGGCTTTGTGAGCGGGCGCAGAATCCTGCTGGAACACAAAGTGATGTCCTGAAAATAGTGTGTTGGGCAGGTCTTTGACGTACCGATCCAAAACCGTCTCTTGGTACACTTTTGCACTGGTTCTGACCCCCTTTTCGCAAAAATGAACCTCAGTTGGCCCATAGTAGGAGACTCCTAAACAGACCATGACTGAAGAGGGATGATGCCCATGTTGCACCCGCGGAACTTTGTTTCCTGCTTCTTCAGAGCTGGTAGCGTACACTCTATCGTTTTGTTTATTATACTTTTCTTCTATATCAAAAATTTTTTCGTCTGTAAAAAGTATATCGCGGTGCCGGTTTTTCGCGTACCGTTTTAACAACACCCGAGATCTTTTGAGTCTAATTTCTTTTAAACGGGCATTAAGTAAGTGCCCACTCTTTTTTTTGTATGCTCGCAGCTTAAGGTCTTCGTTTAAAACCTTTTTGACTGTTTTTCTACTAACCTTCATCTGCAAAGCCATAAGTTTCTGTTTTCGGACAGGATTTCTTCGTATGCGCTCCTTGATCGCTTTGATCACTGCTGGTGTTCTTGCGGAGCGAGGCCGGCCAGTTCTTTTCTTGTCCTCAACACTAGAGACTTCAGTGTACCTACTTATAGTACAATACACAAAACCTTAGCGTAATTTTCAATTTTTTGAGCAACTTGAAAATGGTACTCGGCGAGTGCCCACAGCGATGCAACGCCAAAACTGCTATTCGGTTTTCTTTCAAAGTCCACTCCATCGTGAAAAATCGCGCCAAATGATCATTTATTGTTTTAAAATAATTGTCAAACATTTAAAAACGGAATGCAATAAAACTTTTCCAAATTCGTGTTCTAAATTCAAAAATAATATGCCAGTGACAGAACTTTGGGACCGACTACGTATAGGCAGTTGTTTACTCAATAGAACCTCGCCGATTGGACACAGTGGGTTTATTTTGTGACCATAAAAGGTTTTATTTTTGAGAAAAGAAAAACTGGTATACCAAGAACACTGTAGATGGCGTTCTATTAACTATGTTACTAGATTCCAGAGCCAAAAGAAAAAAAAAATATTGCGACAACGCACTGTAACTTTCTCTCCAAATGAGTCCAAGTTCAAGAAAAAACAAAAGAAATATGTTACCTTCTGTTCTTTGCGGTAACATGCCAAAAACAGCGTCAAATATCAGCGACTAGAAAAAACTATGGAAAAATTTGTGAAAATTATTTATTTAATTTCACCTACTAAACCTGTCACGAATGCGATCCAATGATAAAATCAGGTGAAGTTTGTTTTATGTAGAGACAACTGCAGAACGTAAAATTTAATGTCACCATTTAGAGTCATTAGACCTACTGGATCTAACCGACAGCGGGTCTAGTGAGTGACTGTATCGCTACAAAATACATATACAGGGTGTAAGAGACGGTGTTACGAAAACTTTGCAAGCGTGATCAGATCAGACCATGAACAACTGAACAACTATTTTAGGGGGGCTATGTTGGGAAACGAAAAATTTTTTCGAGTTTCATACGAAGTCAGTCAGCTGATCAGAAATTTTGTAAGGAAAGTCGTTTTTTTTTTCTTTTCTCTGGATTGCCCCCATACAAAAAGTTGTTCAGTTTCATGGTCTGATCACGCCTGCCAAATTTACGTTACACCGTCTCTTACACCCTGTATACACTAATCAGGCCTGCTAGAAAATAAGTTATAAGTATAGCAAATTTAATTCAAATGTATGAATGTGTTTATGGAATTGTATGGTCTTGTCATATGTGTTCGATTATGCGCATTTAAATGCTCCTTTGACGCCAGCCGGGCGTGTGCCGTGAATGTATATGGAGCTTTATGTGAAGCCTTGAAAGGACTATGACCATTTTCGCTTTTTAGTAAAGCACAGAAAATGGATATAGATAATTCATATATCACGTCTTTATCCCTTGCGGGGTAGGCAGAGCGCTAACGACCGTAAGAATACGGTCACTACCGCCACGTCTGACATTTTTGAGGATTGTTTGCCGTGTGATGCCGGCTTTGCCGTGTGATGCCGGCTTAGAATAGCATCACCCCATTTCTTCCCGCGGGTGTTGTAAAAGGCAACTAAGGGACTCGAGGTTTTCATGTGTATCACAATTTTAGGCGACAGGCTGACAACCTGTCACTACAGTGATACACGAATCATCTAAAAAGGCCCTCAATACTTGTCAGACGTGGCGATAACGACCGTAATTTTGCGGTCGTTAACGCTCTGCCTACCCCGCTAGGGATAAAGGCGTGATTTGTGTATGTTTTCCAAGGTTGTTACAGAAAAAATGTGTAACTATAGTGGCAGGTTGTCAGCCTGTCGCCTAAAAATTGTAATACACCAACACCCTCGAATCCCTTTGTCGCCTCTTACGACACCCACGGGAAGGATGTGGGGTGATGCTATTCTAAGCCGGCATCACACGGCACTACATATAGAAAATTAATTAGTTAAACCGTGTGATGGCGGCTAAAAATAGCTTCTTTCCCGTGGGTGTCGTAGAAGCCGACTAAGGGACTTGGGGGTTTCATGTGTATTGCAATTTTAGGCGATAGGTTGACAACCCGTCACTATAGTGATACACGACTTATCTGAAACGACTCTCATACCATTTGTCAGCGATAACGACCGTAATTTTTATGTCGTTAGGCCTACCCCGACAGGGATATAGGCGTGATTTGTGTATGTGTGTATGTAGTCTCTATATCCTCTTTACTTAGATACAACAGTTATATATACGTACAAGGAAATGTCGAAATCTTTAAAAGCTTACAGGTTGATATATTAAGCACAATTTAAATTTCAGTTAAGTATCTTAAAGTGCCTCTTTTAAGACCACCTTAAGACGCAATTTGCAATTAAAACTGAAAAGTAAATACCAGTGCCAAAAATGTCAGACACTCGCATTAAATTAAAGTTCCATCCAAATTATACACACTGTAGGCGGATCGCACACTTGACGCACGACGGACCGCTAAAATATCGCAGCGGTCTGTCAGATCCATACCAGAAACGTCAGTCCTCATACGACGACACTGCGATAGCTCTGCGTCGACAGCGGTTGAGCGATTTTAGTATGGGGGTTGACATTTCTAGTATGGATCTGACAGACCGCTGTGATATTTTTCTGTTTCGTCGTGCGTCAAGTGTGCGATCCGCCTTAATGTTAAACGATTACCCTTATTTTAAGCAAAAAAGTACAAATTAAAAACAAATTACGTATTTTTGGTTAATTTCAAACTCTTACTGTAATTATCTGAAATGTCAAATGCTGGACTACTTTCTCACTCTACCCACTTTTGACAATGTTTCGGAAATAAATCACTTGTTAGGGTTCCGTACCCAAAGGTTCAAAGCGGGACCCTATAGTAAGATTTTCCTCCGTTGTCCGCCTGTCACCAGGCTCTGTTGTCACACTGACACCAGGGTTCATGGGGTCGTTGGGCGACTTGGAGTCCCACTCAAAAAAGAAGAAAGATCAGGCTGAGCCTTGATAGTTTAGCAGTTTCTTTTTTCTGATTGCTGATGATTTTTTCTATTGCAATATAACATTGGTCTATCACAGATTCTAAAAACCAGAATAAATCAAATATTTAAGGGCGCCCCTATACAACGATTGTGATCACATCACTTCATATTAGCCTATAACAGTCTACTGCTAGACGTAGACCCATAGGCTTCGTCACAAGACACGATTCCCGTTTACGCCATCTAGTCGCTAATCAACTGCACTCTGTACAATTGTGATATTTTTTTCGTATTTCATACAGAACCCTTCATGCGCGAGTTCAACTTCCACTTGGCCGGTTTTCAAAAGTTTCCAAGAACCACAGTAGCTGTAGGTACTTGATCCTATCAGGTTGATATGGTCGGTAAGTAATTACATTAATTGGATATAAATTTCGCTCTCTGTAATTGATAAAACATCTGAACATTACAATCAGCATGTTGAATTAATCACAAATTTGTTTTAAGTAATCTTGGCGGCCTTTTAATTAAAAAATGTACAGGGGTTCACATTTTAAGGTTATATTTTTATTTAATTAATACTTTTTGATACCTACCTATTACTTTAAAGAAAGTGAAATGTCATGAAGATTGAACAAAATCGATCTTCAAAATACACTGCGTATTTGATTAGTAAATATTACTAACAAAATTAAATACCAATTACTAATAACTATTTTGCGATATTATTTAGATAGGTTTTTTTTACGATAGGTTTTGAAACGAAGTAATTCGACAGAGGACTAGAGTGACCGACATAGCTCAACGTATTAGCAAGCTGAAGTGGCAGTGGGCTGGTCATATCTGCCGAAGGACCGATAACCGCTGGGGTAAGCTGGTCCTTGAGTGGAGACCGCGTATCGGCAAACGTAGCGTAGGACGCCCTGTGGCAAGGTGGAGCGACGACATACGCAAAGCTGCGGGCAGTGACTGGAGAAGAAAAGCCGAAGACCGGGTTCAGTGGCGTGCTTTAGGAGAGGCCTATGTCCAGCAGTGGACTACAATAGGCTGTTAATGATGATGATGATGATGAGGTTTTTTTTAAAGAAACGATCCCGAAAGGGCAACATTATTGTTAACATCCGCTCGCTTCGCTCATATGTCTTCTTTTCGTGTGGGACACCGAGTCATCCAACGACCCGATGAACTCTAGTGTCAGAATTTTTCAACCGCCTACTACAAGTAGCAGGCTTCTGACATGGTTGTGTAACGACCGCCGTCTAAGTGATCATAGACAGCAACCGGGACCTACGGCTTAACGTGTCATCCGAAACACGGAACCATCTTACTTACGGACAATCGGGTGGTTCAGCCCGCAATGTCCTAATCAGACTGGAAACACATTCACAAAGTGATAAATATCAACTTTGTGAGTGACCCACCGAGAATCGAACCCGGAACCTTCTGCGTCAGAGGCAGTCGCACTACCACTGCGCCACATCGGTTGTCATATGTCATATATTTTGACAGAGAGACAAACAATAATGTTGCCGATTTAGGATCGTTTCTTTATCTGATAAGTATATATGTTATTTTTATAGTGATTCATAGTCATAATAACAGTTCAGTAGTCGTGTGATGCCGGCTTAGAATAGCATCACCCCACATCCTTCCCGTGGGTGTCGTAAGAGGCGACTAAGGGACTCGAGAGTATTGGTGTATTACAATTTTTAGGCGACAGGCTGACAACCTGTCACTATAGTAATACACATGTATTCTGAAACAACCTTGGAAAACAATTCTCAAAAATGTCAGACGTGGCGATAGCGACCGTATTCTTACGGCCTTTAACGCTCTGCCTACCCCGCAAGGGATAAAGGCGTGATATATGTATGTATGTATGTAGTCATAATGGCCACCTGCCAGTCGCTGATTTGGCTGCCGAAGGCTACAATAACATTACAATACAAACATAGCTACTTATTGTTGGACTGACCTACATAAATTAGAGTTGTGCTTCGATATTCCTTGACATTATTGGGTTAGGAATAAAATATTGCTTGTGATAGAAAGTTTATCGGGTTATGTAGGTAGTAGGTATGGAATAAATTATAACGAACCTAGACATAATATATGAAGATGACACAAATATACGAAAGCAAAGCCAATTTTCATTTTCGCTTTTTTTGACATTTTGTCAAATAGGTGAACATATTAGATCATCAAGTAATGCACCATGCATTGTATGTAAGTACATTTAAGTGGTAAAGTGACAATCTTGAAACAACACGGTCTTTCGTCCCGTTTTCGTGACTACTATGAAAATGTCTAACAAGTCCTCAAAAGGGTGTCAAAATATTGTCATAAGATTTTTATGCCATCCACCATATTCTGAGGGGCTGTTCAACCGGGTCATGCAAAATAATTGTCATAATTCGACAATGCAAGCTCCATAGCTTTTTATTGTTAGGCTGACCTGACCTATATATAGAGTAGTAATGCATGACGTGGTGCTAGGTACAGGTAGGACGAAAAGGGCGGTGTGTGTAACTACGTATATTTTACGAGTATAAAGAATAGAGGGTGTAAAAAAAATGCTGCAAATATTTTAGATGGTGAACTAGCCCATGAAACTGAACAGCTTTCCCCAAGAAATTTTTTTGGATCTCCCATCCAAATTGACTTGGACGGTCGGTAATTTTGTATTTAGGGAATCCAATTTTTTTTTCTGTTCAGTTTCATGGGCTGGCTGGTTCACCCCCTAAAATATTCGCAGCTAATATTTTTACAACTTAGATATTTTACATCTTAGGTATTTATTTATTTAACCATTTATTATACACAATATAATACAAAGGACATAACATTAAGAACAATACACAACAGGTCAGCTTATTTCTAAAAAGAAATCTCTTCCAGCAGACCTAGGGTAGTGAGATGGCATAAAGTATATAATTTATAAGATAAGGTATATAATATATTTAGGCGTCTTCCTCTGATACATTTTCAGAGTGTAAATCATATAGGTACCGCATTTATTCAGTCACAAATATTTACAAAACCTAAAGTTAGCTAGTTTTAGATTTTGTTTTACAATCTGTTGAAGCTAGAAGCATGCCAACCCAAGGTTTACTAAACAAACTGGTCTTACACGGACTGCGTAAATAATTAACCATAATATACCAACGTACATTCACTTGCATAAGTGCAATACGAGTAATAATAAGAATAATAATAAGGTTTTTTAGACTAAGGGACTCGAGAGTGTTGGTGTATTACAATTTTTAGGCGACAGGCTGACAACCTGTCACTATAGTGATACACATGTTTTCTGAAACAACCTTAGAAAACAATCCTCAAAAATGTCAGACGTGGCGATAGTGGCCGTATTCTTACGGCCGTTAACGCTCTGCCTACCCCGCAAGGGATAAAGGCGTGATATATGTATGTATGTATGTTAAAGAAATCAATGGTCGTAGCACTCGCTTTCTGGTTCATAGCAAAATGATCGCGTTAATGCCTTTGAGACTGAAAATTTCTGCTATGATATGAACGTTATGAAAAGCATGAAAACTATGAACTAAAGAAAAGGCAATGTATTGTTTTAAAACCTTTTATATGAAATTGAAACTTTATGACAGGAACAGTGTTGTTGAGTTGAACATGATGAGCTTACGCGATGAAGCTCATGCTAGGTGCCGCAAAACACAACTCGATAATCATAAAACTTACTATAAAGACTTGAAACATATTGTGATAGCAGCTTTTAAAAGTGAAAAATCCGCCTATTTTAACGAACATATCAATTCTAATATAAATAATCCTCGTAGCTTGTGGAAAAATATTAAACGTGATGTTGCAGATTTTAGAAACAATGAGACGGAAATTCCTTCACACTTGCTCGATCCAAATGGTATAAATACCCATTTCCTAAAGTTACCTGGAAATGATTCTGTTACTATTTCAAGTTTATCATATTATGAATTTCACCGTTATGGATCTGCCACTTTTAAATTAAATCCTATTAATGAGTCAACAGTATTAAAAATTATAAAATCCGTGAAAACTAACGCAGTTGGTATTGATGGCATTTCTTTGGATATGGTGGTTCTAACTCTTCCTCATACAATTAACATAATCACGGCGTTGGTCAATAAATCAATAGAAACTGGAACCTTTCCTGAAGCATGGAAAACTGCTATAATTAAACCACTCCCTAAAAATAATCATCCTGCTGAATTTAAAGATTTAAGGCCAATAAGTATATTGCCATTTCTTTCAAAAATTTTAGAAAAGGCAATTAGTATGCAAGTGTATAAAGTTTATCGAAAATAACAACATCTTACCTGCAAAACAGTCCGGTTTTAGGAAGGGTCACAGTACTGCCACGGCATTATTAGAAGTTGTTGACAACATATTGGCTGCTCAAGATAAAGGAGAAGGTTCTATTTTAGCGCTGTTAGATTTTTCACGCGCCTTTGACACTATCAATATTTCTCTTCTTTTATCGAAACTGGCGTTCTACGGTTTTGATAGTCATACTATTAAATGGTTTTCAAGCTATTTAACAGGTCGTTCTCAATTAGTTGAGCTGCAGAAATCAGACGGTACTTCAGTAGTCTCTAATACTGCTCCTGTAATAAGAGGTGTTCCACAGGGCTCCATTCTCGGACCAGTACTATTCATCTTATATTCTGCTGACATTATTTCAAATATTCAAAATTGTAACTACCACATTTATGCTGATGATCTACAGTTACATATGTCCTTTAAACCCAGTCTTACTAACATATCAGTAAACAAGATTAATGACGATTTAAACCGAATAGCCGATTGGAGTGAGGCAAATTGTTTAGCTATAAATCCCTCTAAATCTAAGTTTCTAATCTTGGGTTCTAAGAAACAAATCAGTGAAATTGCAGCATCAAATCCCGCTGTTTGTATTAAAGCTGATCCAATAGAAAAGGTTTCTGAAGCTCGGAACCTAGGAGTTTTAATGGACGGAACATTACATTTTGAAAATCACATTTTATCGACAATACGCAATTGCTTTTACAGATTAAAGGTACTTTACCGGATGCGTGAATTTTTAAATGTTGACCTGCGTATTAAACTATGTGATACACTTATTCTGTCAAAACTAAACTATGCCGACACTGTAATTGGGGAATGTTTATTAGCTCGTACTGAAAAGTTCATACAAAGGTTACAAAACGCTTGCGCCCGGTTCTGTTTCCCAATTCCCAGGAGAGCTCATGTCACACCATTCTTTAATAGTAATAACTTATTGAAGATGGCGTCAAGACGCTCATTACATTTCGCAACGTTGCTTTTCGGCGTTATTAAAAATAAAATTCCACAGTACTTATTCCATAAACTTAACTTCTCTGATCGTCTTATCAGATTTGCTAGTCGCCTTACTAGTCACCAGCACCGTACAACTGCCTTTCGTGGCAGCTTCCGGTATGCTGCCACGAAATGCTGGAATAACTTACCCCCTCCATTAAGAAACTCAAAATCTATTAATTCCTTTAAATACAATCTTAAAAAATATCTTTTGGAAAACCAAAAACAATTCTGAACTTGCAGTTGTACCCTGGTTTACATTATTATATATATTTTTTACTAAGTACTTAAAATTTAGAATAAACATTATAAATTAAAATATTATATACATAATTAAAGAAATTGATGCCTATTTTTACTTAAGATTTAAAACATTCTGATCTCATTTAGGAATATAAGTAAAGTTTATAGTTTTTACTATTCGCTTGTTATCATATTATATTGTATATTGATGTTATAAGTATTCTTTTATATGTAGGTATAAATAAATAATATTACGTATTTATAATAAATATGTATTTAGTTAATGCTATGAGAGGTGTGTTCTTTTAGGTTAAGAAATTGTTTAAATTGTGAATTAGGTGTTGTTGCTGACTTGCTGTGAATCTGGTTCCGCGGAAGACCAGCGCTTTGAGAGTGCTGTATAAGCAGTCTTAAAGCATTAGCTGAGCGGGTACCTTTTTGTTACCCTTTTGTTTATATCTTTTTTTAATGACTGGCATATTTGGTAACTGCTGTATTTGGTAACAAATCAACATTTTTTCTTTCTTTCTTTCTTCTTTCATAGCTGTTAAAAAAGGTGTGTATGAAAAAAAAAATTGTTTTCGTAATAATTCGAACTGACTTTTGCCATGATTGTACCTACTTATTTACTTAGGTCAACTCAGGGCGGGGCAGACAGTAGTAGTGTAAGTATTTCGATATTACCTATTCAAATGTCTTTATTACGGGTTGGCATAGGTTATATTTATGACTCTACTAAAGGACCTAGATTGATTACAAACAAACATTCCAGCCGATTAAGTTCTACGTTTGATTGGTTCTATAGCGTCTTATCTAAATAATTTGTTAAGTATAAAAATGAACGGAATAAGTTGAATGAAAAATTTGTACTATAGCGAAATAAGTAATGCGTATATATGTTACGGGCATCGTGATTAATCGGGCACTATTAATACTGACTGGTCATTATTAATAGTGCCCAAAAACTACGGGCAAAGTGATTAATTAATCACTTAGACCGGCCATTATTAATAGTGCCCGAGTGCCCGTGGTCCATGTAATAAATCAGTCTTTAGAGTAAGCTTGAATTTATCACTTGGACCGGGCAATGTGATAAATCTGATTTTATTACATTTATAACTATTTGTTATTTGAATTCCCATGTTCAAATTTATCGATAACTTTAATGAAAATTATGTAAGTTTAATTTCATTTAAATAATGTAAGTTTAATTTCATTTAAATAATGTAAGTTTAACTTCATTTATAACTATTTGTTTTTTTAATTCCCATGTACAAATTTATCGATTACTTTAATGAATATTATGTAAGATTAATTTCATTAAAATAATGTAAGTTTAACTTCATTTAATAAAAAATAACATTACAATTCTTTATTTTTATTACTTTGCCCAAGGAAGGGTGGGAACTATTCATACTGACCGGGAAAAGTAATTAAACGTGCTGTTTTAATCACATTGCCCAATTAGGTCGGGCACTATTAATACTGACCGGTCAGTATTAATAGCGCCCGGACTTATCAAATTGCCCGTAACATATACATACATACACAAATCACGCCTTTATCCCTTGCGGGGTAGGCAGAGCGTTAACGATCGTAAAATTACGGCCGTTATCGCCACGTCGTATGACAAGTATAGAGGGCCCCTTCAGATGATTCGTGTATCACTGTAGTGACAGGTTGTCAGCCTGTCGCCTAAAGTTGTAATACGTGGTAATACACATGCAACTCTCGAGCCTCTTACAACACCCGCGGGAAGAATTGGGGTGATGCTATTCTATGCCGGCATCACACGGCGGCGTATATAACACAATTTATGAGTAAATATGTAAATAGGCACCCACCTAGCCAAATATAAGTTCCTAAATTAAAACTACCTTATGCTCCAAATAACATAAAAACGTACGAAAACATATATTTTCTTACATACATACATACATATATCACGCCTTTATCCCTTGCGGGGTAGGCAGAGCGATATCGACCGTAATTTTACGATCGTTATCGCCATGTCTGACAATATTTGAGGGTCGTTGCAGATAAGTAGAGTATCACTATAGTGACAGGTTGTAGGCCTGTCGCCTAAAGTTGCAATACAATTAAAACCTTCGAGTCCCTCAGTCGCCTCTTACGACACCCACGGGAAAGAAATGGGGTGATTCTATTCTAAGCCGGCATCACAAGGTACATGTAAATATATTTTATTGTTCAGTCTAATATTATTAGAGTTCTCGACGGTTATGGAATTATTTATCTGTTTTGCCTTGGCAGCCTTATTAATCAATAACCTTAGCTTAAATTAGTCTAAACAGCAATATATTAACGTGACATCCTATATCATTATTGGTCTTGCTATTGAATTAGGTGTCGATTTTGACTGTCCATTTACTAAGCTAATTTTTAGGTATTGAAATGTGCGAAAGCTAACTTTAGTTGTATTTTTTTTTTCGTGTGGGACACCGAGTCGTCCAACGACGCGATGAACCCTAGTGTCAGAATTTTTCAACCGCCTTCTACAAGTAGCTGGCTTCTGACATGGTTGTGTAACGACCGCCGTCTAAGTGATCATAGACAGCAACCGGGACCTACGGCTTAACGTGCCATCCGAAACACGGAACCATCTTACTTACGGACAATCGGGTGGTTCAGCCCGCAATGTCCTAACCAGACTGGGAACAAATTCACAAAGTGATAAATATCAACTTTGTGAGTGACCCACCGGGAATCGAACCCGGAACCTTCTGCGTCAAAGGCAGTCGCACTACCACTGCGCCACATCGGTTTAGTTGTATGAAAACGGTAATGACTAGTTTTCCTTTTTTATAGCTTTTCACACCTAAGCATACTTATATGTGTGTATGACTGTATGTAGGTGGTTACTTAAACAAGCGCGGCGGCCTGTTCAGCGTTGCTACTATTTTATTAGACTTTTTATACATATAAACGTAATAATAAGTAATATTAAGTAATATTTATGTATCATTTAAGTGTTTATAGGATTTCTATATATTCTTTCATGAATTCAATTAAGTAATTTTGATTTTTGCGCCTGCCGTACATTTCCACATGCCCTAAGGTAGACTGGTAGATAATGCCATTGGCATTAAGTCTGCCCATGTACACATTTAGTGCATAAAGTTTAATAAATAAATAAACGTTCCTTTTGAATCATTCTATTTATTAAAGAAACCGCATCAAAAAACGTGTTCATTCAATGCTAGGCTAGGTATTGGATATTTATTGATTATGTTTGAGTCAGTGACTTGTCTAACTTAGTCTGTGTACATAACTGGCTGCCTTGGCAAGTTTAGAAGTAGGTATGCAAACCAAGGCTGCAAAGTAAGATGATAACTGTGTGGGTTTGGGCTTGTTAATATAATAATCGATCATTTATTTTATGAGAGATAATAAATTGACATCGTGGGTTGCCATTTGTTTCGCAAATCTGTTGTTATCGAAATAGGATTTTAATAACCTGTTTCTTTTAGTTCCTAGTAGAAGACGGTCGTGCGAATGATGTAAAAATTCAGCAGTCATTTTCCATAGATCGGCGTAATAGTTATATTTTTTTTAATGCACTGAACTTGAGAAATGATTGACACATCATAATTTAAGATTGGCAAAATAAATGACGACCCACGATGTCAATTTCAGGGACTATCTTTGTTACGGTCATTAAAACTTTTTTCGCGGGACTTCTTTCACGGCGCGGACTCTAATTTGATTTATCAGTCGCTTTTTGAGCTTCTCTGTAGTCGCATTTTGAGTTTATTAACACCGTAAACTACGCGACGAATTTCGAAGCGTTTTTTTTATTAGAAGATTCAAAAGGAAGGTTATTACGGAGTCCGTTGCAATGTGAAAGTCTTCTAAAATTATCGGTTATTGTGAAGAAACAGCCTTAATGCCCTATGATCAAAAATTCAAATAAGTCACCGATGTCATACATACCTACTGTCTATCTTACAGTAGATATCTATCTACCTACATATAGTACATATTTACCTACAGCAGGCAATCACCGCTGCTATGACTCATAGTACCGGAGGAAATTGACTTTGACTTACATCACTATGATTTGAACTCGTTGTTGTTGTAAGCTGATTTGGAAACACGCTGACTGGTTGTTTACTACGAGTAGATAGTAATCTACATCTGTAGGTACCGCTAGTTACCCGACTGCTTTAGAAGGAGAGTTATGTTTTTCGAAAATATGTTTGGGTATGTGGACAGGTCAATAATTTTTCAAATGTAAAACGGCTAAATAAATGCTGACATTATTGAGGTGTCGTTTGATTTATTCCAGCAGTAGGATTGACACTGGCTATATTAAAACTTTTTAAATTCAAAATGGCGGATTATTAACGCCAAAATATTTTTTAAACATTATGCTAGTTAAGCTAGTATGAGACCTGTCAGTTACCTGTTACTCCTGAGTAACTGAACTTCTGAACTTTAGTTATTGTATTACTTCTGCCTTATTTTATCCGTGGCTTGATTTTTTTCACCGTAGTTAGCTCTAATTCCAATACTTTGAAGCTAGTATGGAAAAGGCTGAGTTATATTTTAGCTAAGAAAGTGACTTGTTAGAATCGTGGTCACTGTTTGCTTTGCGGACGTCCTAAACTGCTATGATGATAAACCCCTCCTTGAATAAAAACTTTGCTGTTTATTTTTTTACTGTTGCAAGTTAATGACATACTTACCTACTCGTTTTATGAAGATGCGGTTCGCCTTTTATTTCCTTTCCTCATTCTAGTCACGGTTATTTTATCATGTTATGACTTCCTAGTGTGTTAAAAGTGTCATTGTGGTATTTGTTTTTTATGTCTCTTGGTTTATTTCTTAACCGGTAAGTACCTACGTATTTTGTTTTTTTTCTTCAACATAGCTATTGTAAAAGGCAAATTACTTTACCTAAGCGTACTCGTAGATCCTAAAAAAGCTTTCAGTTTACAGCGTTCGTAGATGCCTTCAATAGTTATTACGTACTTACCTATTGTATAAATTACAAAGTTTATGTACTTACTTTTAACTTCGATTTATGCACCACTGAGTTATTTTGCAGCGAATCAAACGCATGCCAAATGCAGTTTATAACATTCTTCAGTAACGTAGACATTTTTCACCACTCACAAAAACATAACTTTTTTGAAAACTTTATTTTTGAACAAACTAACTTCATAAACCGGTCAGTGCCGCACGAATATAAAAAAAAAAAAACACAGCGCGCGTGTTTTGCTCGCGGATTCGAATTTCGAACTGCCAGTCGCGCGCTGCGCTATCAAGTCAAATGAAGTAGGTGAGCGGAACAACATGGTATGGTAAGTGTATGGTGCCTGTTGTATTGTACGCTGTTATCTGCTGTGTAGGCTCAGATGTATGTATTGTACGTAGTAGTGTAGAAAATGATAGTTTAATTTAAGAGTTTAATACACGTTTAATAGCGTAAGTGCAATGTAGTGTTATTAGGGTGCCTGCTATGTGTTATCTGCTATTAGGCTCAGATGTGGGTATGTATGGTGCTAAATAATAATGATAGTTTCAGAGTTTCTGATTGGAGATCGCGCAGGCCAGGGATTGCAGTAGCGAGAAACATCAGTAAGTACCCAAGGTATACCTACTAATCTTCTTCCAGGATTTTGTCGTAGATTCTAGTTCTGTCACAATGTATTCTGTCGGACCTGCAGCAACTGTCTCTCAAAACCAGAGTGTAGCAGAACAAAGTTGTCGTAGAGCTACATAGAACCTCGAAAACTGTTCTATAACCTATAATCTAGCGTATGTGTTTTATAACTGTTTGATACCAGAAAATCATTAAAAACCATCATTTGTTTTATAAAAATAAACCCACAGAACTATTTTAGCAGTTAGCGGTATTCATGTCATTCAGACAGACAGAGAAATGTACAGTCACAAAGTCAGACATTTATTCCAAAAAATAAACACTCTTTTTAAATGTGTTTCTACGAAACATAAACTTGCAAGGTGTCCCGGTTTTTTGATAAGAAGTACCTTTATGTAGGTAGTAGGTATGTATTGATAATGCGTTATGTTTATTATGCGTAATAAGTATGTACCTTTAGCCTATTAGCGGAAAGTTCAAACAAACAGACTTCCTCAAAACAAACAACGTGTCTTTCTTCTCCACATCCCCGACGTAACGAGATCTGACCCCTATGACCCCGTTTCAGATAATGGTTCGCGAACTGGCCCGCCATGCCCGGCATTGGCCGTTCACAACCGGATGCGGCGATCGGCCGGCCGAAACTGCAGTAATTGCATACGCAAATAGGTATATGAATGTGTGTTTTTATAAACCGTCTACATATTGTTCTTGGGTACGTAGGTAGGCATATGAAGTCTTCGGTAAAAGCATGATGATGATCTCTCCGACCGATTTCGGCCATGGCGACCACTTTGACTCCTAATCAGATCGGCGCTGATGCGCCCGGAGATGGCTATTGTAGCCAATTTTGGCAGTAAACTCCCGTGCACAGAGTGGACACGTGAGTTTGCCATTTACATAATTATAGTTAATGGCGACGGATGGACGGGCCTTCAGCTCATCGCGCTTAGCGTCGAGGTCTGCTTTACGCTGTTCCTCAAACTCGCGGACTTGCCTCTTAACCATCCCGCGCCATTCGGGACGCTGTGCTGCCAGACCCTCCCATTGAGTGGGCTCAATGTTGCATCTTTTCATGTGTCGTTTCTGAACATCTTTATATCTGAGGAGTTGTCCGCCAAGCTTTCGCTTGCCCTCCTCTAGCTCAGAATAAAAGATGCGCTTCGCCACTCTCTCCTCCGACATCCGGGATACATGACCGCACCACCGTAGCTGACGACGCATTAGATAGGCCTCAATGCCACCAACATTGGCTCGTCTCAGAACTTCGGTATTGCGCACTCGGTCGGACCATCTGATCTTCATGATGGTGCGAAGGCATTTTAGGTGGAAGCGATCCAGAGTGCGTATGTGGTGACGATACACACACCAAGTCTCGGAGGAGTATAGAAGGTTTGGCAGCACAATCGCCATATATACAGAGATTTTTGTGGCTAGCTTTAGGTCGTGCGAGCAGAAAACCTTGGAACACAACTTCCCAAATGCTGCAGCTGCAGCACTGATTCTGCTGTTGATCTCAGCATCAAGGTTACACTTAGATGTTATAGTGTTCCCCAGATAACGAAACTTATCAACCTGTTTCAGCATATCCTCACCAAGCATAATCGCCAGTGTCTCGCGACCATGCGAGTCTAAGGACATCACTTCCGTCTTTTTGACACTGATCTTCAGGCCGAATTTACAGCATGCTTGGTGAAAAACGGACATTAGCTGTTGCAGGCCGTCTGGGGATTCTGCAAGAAAGCACAAGTCATCAGCATACATGATCTCAGTAATCAATGCATACGAGACTTTAGTGCGCGCCTTAAGTCTAGCCAGGTTAAAAAGACTGCCATCTGTGCGGAAACGGATGCGGTAAAAGCATATAAAGAAATCGAATGATGCTTGATGATTTTGTAGATAGAGCTAGGTGTGTTGCAGTGTAGCGTAGGTAGAGTTTACTTGCAGATCCCTAAGCTAAGTAGATATACTTACATACTTACTTAGTAGATGCTAAGGTACCTTCCTACCTAGGTCGTACGTAGTGTTAAGATTTTTGGGAAGTTTGATATTTTAATTTAAACTTTTTGTTACGAAGTCAATACAAACGAAACAAGTGGAAAAGTTCATGCCATCGATGGGATTCGAACTCACGTCTTTTGACTTGCCGGGTCAAACGTGTTAACCGCTACACCACGGTTGGCGCTGGTCAGGGACGAAATTGTAATCCATTTGCTTCGTTCACATATAGAATAGAATAATAGGATAGAATAATAACTTTATTTGCAAGAATACAGTAATGAATTAAAGATGTTATATATATATTACATAGTATATTTTTTATTTTAACCTTTAGCCTTACAGTTTTATAATAGATCCAGAATCCTAACACGAAATTATTTCTTACTACATTTCCTGTGGATTTTGCCAATCTAGTACTCCTACTTACTGGCAAGAACAAACAAGTTCCTGCATAATTTCTCAATAAAGACCTGACATCTCAGTCAAAAGCCCGCCATCAGAGACCAATGCCAGCTCTGAAAAAGGCTTGCGAACGTTATAATTACATTACTCATCAAAACGGCGCGTCCTCGGATGTTTTCTCCATATCTGCGCCGGCGTCGGTGACTCACGACGTTCGATATTTAAATATTTTTTGAATGTAGAGTCTAAAGGATGCATGCTGCCCACACAGATCGAGTCGAAAATGACGGTTGATCAACGATAATTTTAAGTAAGTGAGGTAAAGTAAAGATACCTACCTATATGCGTACTAGGTATCTACTAGTATATAATGTAAAGATTGCGTACTATCTACTGAATTTTGCACTGCGCTCTCCAACCCGCTTGTTAAGCGTGTTTCATACCCTACCAATTTCCCTTAGCAACAGCGTTGTCTATAAGGGTTATGGTTTATGAGGTCGTCCAGCAGTGGACATTAGCAGATTTTGATGATGATAAGACCCTGTATCGAATCATGTAATATGTTGCCAAACAATGTGGGAATTCTGAAGAGATAGTTAGTATAATTAAATGCCTCAATTTCCATGATTCAGATTAGCGGAAGTTGCAGTGCAATAATTTGTATGGGAACCGTTTAAAAGTTGATTAAGCGCTGAAACTTTGCATAGCTGTTCCTTAGGTAGTCTGGAGTGGATTGAGCCCGGGAGGCATCGGGAGGCACCCCGCGGGTAGCGGGGGGAGGACGGAGAAGTATGATTCCGGCGCATTCCTTTGTTAGGGATATATCTCTCGAACTATACATACTAGGGCAAGTGCGGTATTATTTTCGGGTAACTTAAGGACGTAGAATCCATTTATGGAACAAAAATTTGGCCTTTTATTATAAAAAATTGAAGTTATTTGACAATTCCCTAATAGCTGAACTTTATTTTTTCACTTAAGTGTCGTTCTATACAAAATTTTGAAAGGTATCACTATAAAAGATAATATGATTGGAAAGCCACCTTTACCAGGATTCCAAAAATATAACCATCATTGACGTTCTATAGCGGTAACTGACCATAAATGTGTTTAATTGGGGTAGAGTACATGAAGCGAAATATTTTAACTTTTATCGGGTATTCGTTGTTAATTCTATCGCCTCTGCCATAGTTTTAATCCTGTTCAATTAAATCGTAAAAAATAATTTAACACGTTCATCATCATATCGTATGGCCATCCCTGCTCGGATCAAACGTCAATATCAAGGGTTTTTAGCCAGCTTTCTGCATCAGGAGTATACTTGTGTAACTCGGCTATGCCACCTGGAAAACGGCGAAGTGGACATTCATTCACAACATGGGATAAGGTCTGGTCAGATGCTCCGCAGTCGCATTTTGGTGACTCCTTTAAACCCCATTTGTGAAGGTGGTGATTTGTTTTCCCGTGGTTGGTCCTAAACCGGTTTAGCCGAGTCCAAGTTTTCCGGCTGGCGTCAAAACCAGGCAGTTTTATCGTGGGATCTGGTACCAAACCCGAGTTTATACTCTCGAAAAGGCTCCATTCCGATCGCCATGCCTCATTTATGGAGATCTTCTGTTGAATACGCTCGTCAGTCCAAATGGGTGATCTTAACGGCAGACGGGAAACAGGAAGGTCGTCTAAGGTGTTCCTTATGGGCATGGGGCCGGAGCGGTTTAGCTGAGAGCATTTCTCCCATTCTTTTGCAGTTGCCGCACATCTGCGTAGCGCTGGCGGAGGTATATGTGCTAGGACGGGCAGCCATGGGAGTGGAGTGGATTTGATAACTCCCGTAATCAGGCGCATAGCCTCGTTGAGCTGGGTATCGACCTTGTGCACGTGTGCACTGCGACTCCATACGGGCGCGCAGTACTCAGCTGTTGAGTAGACAAGCGCTAGGGCAGATGTACGGAGGACTGGTGCAGATGCGCCCCAGCTTGTGCCTGCCAGCCTTCGAATGATGTTAATCCTTGATTTCACCTTTTGTTTGAAATTCTCTAGGTGTTGTTTGAATGTAAGTGAGCGGTCAAGTGTGACTCCAAGGTATTTTGGTGTGTAGTTATGTTTTAGATTTACACCACGGAACATGACATTTAGTTTTCTTTTGGCAAGGCTGTTCGTGAGATGGAGGGATGAGACTTCGGTCTTAGTAGGATTTGGGTGCAGACGCCACTGGGTGTAGTAGTCAGCCATGGTGTTAAGATCTTCTGCCAGTGCCTGTTCTCCCTCTTCAAAACTCCGCGACTGATAGGCTAGTGCAAGGTCATCAGCATATGCGAACTTGAAAGATCTTGTGTCTGGCATGTCGCGAGTGTAGATGTTGAAAAGAAGGGGGGCCAGTACCGATCCCTGGGGAAGTCCATTTTTGATGAGGTGATAGCGGCTGCAGTCTTCACCAAGATGAACTTTTATATACCGCGGGCCAAGCACAGCTTTGAGGAGGCGTAAGGTCGTACGACAGGGGATAACTTCACAGACTTTACTCAGCAGCCCGTCTAACCAGACTGTATCGTAGGCCGCGCTTAGATCAACGGAGGCTACTGAGGTCTTTAGGCCCCGTTGATAACCAGCCTCGATGTAAGAGGTCAGAGCAAGAGCTTGGTCTGCGCAGCTTCTATTTTCCCTGAATCCAGCCTGTTCTGGTGGTATTGCTGCATCTACAGTGGGATATATTCTGTTATACAAAATTCTTTCCAACAGTTTATATGTGACGGAAAGAAGAGAGATGGGTCTGTAGCTGGATGCTTCGTCAGGTGATTTTCCCGGTTTCAATAAGGCGATAACCTTTGCGAACCTAAAGGCTGATGGAATAGTACCAGATTCAATAATTCTGTCGAAGAACACTTTTACGTTTAACACGTTCACTGCGGCAAGAGGCCTTTTCGGCCCCCTGTGTGTTGTTCTTGCAGTGCGGCTATGATATACTATTACAGTGTGTCTAAGGACTAGTGCGACAAACTTAAGGGAGTGATTGCTTGGATCATTACCTTTTAGATTATGAAAATTTGACCTTCGTAAAATTATAATTGATTTATTAATTACTTGGAATACCTACTTAATTTATTATGTTTCAGATCCAGTAAATGCTCGTCAGTCAACGAATGTCGTAAATACCTATTTACAAAAAAGACCGGCAAATTGAGCACCTCCCACCAACAAAAGCCGCTTTACACCAGTACTTCTTAAGGGCTGTATATCAAGGCGTGCTCGTATGGGGGCAAATGGCACCAGTCCAAAGCCTACCCTGTCCTGTTAATTGGGGATGGGTAAAAGTAGGGGACAACTGGCAGCCAAAGTGGACGGAGTTGCCCAATGCTGCCGATGCATGCCTTGAAATGGTTAGGTGTAAATGTAAAAAACAGTGCGGTACGAGGTGCAGTTGCCGGAGTCGACAGTTAAAGTGCTCAAATTTGTGCTTATGCCATTGCACCTGTTACACAAATACATAATTCTTCTTGTTTGGGTCTATTATTTTAGTTACTAATAGATAGACTTATATGTTTGTACAGTAGGTACAATAAAGCGTAATTGATACCTTGTGCAATTACTATTACTTGTGGAATTGGACGCTTAGTTCTCGAGATGTTGTGTTTATGTGTGTGAAGCTTGGGGCCTGAGGGGTTAACTTATATTTCCTACAGTACCTAGTTTTTCCGTAATCTGAGCTAATAGCATAATTGCCATCTTTTAGATATCCATTTGACGACGAATAGTCAAGAAGGTAAGTGCCGAAAGCTTTGCACCACTCGGCCTTGCATTGAACATAATTTTTTTTCATACAGTTTTTAGTGCAAATTTCCAACAAAAGTTATATTTTTGTGATTCTAGTCAATGTGGCTTTCAGAATATATTTTTTTCATACTGATACCGTTTATGGTTAAATAGTAAATGACAGTTATGTAAATAAAATTAAATCACGAATTATTGATTTTTTTAAAATACTCCGTTTTTTTGTTAGGAAAGTTAAAAATTTGGTTTCAGAAATAGATTCATCGTCCTCGAGTTATCCGAAAATAATACCACACGTGCCATAGTACCTATACTTTAAGAGATATGGGTGTCAAAGTGGAGCGCGGCACATTCAAACTTCCTCCCCCTCCCCCCGCCACCCGCGCGGTGCCTCTCGATGCCTCCCGGTCTTAATCTACTCAAGATGACCTAAGCAACAACTGTGCCAAGTTTCAGCCCTTAATCAGATTTAAAACGGTTTATAGCACTGCATACTGAGCTAGATGGTTAAACAGTTGATTAAGGCCAGACAGAAATAAGCATGGCGATCATTTTATTAATCCATGTTTTAATAAATTAGTCATTCTCGCAAAGATATGTTATACCGACGAATTTCTGCGGTTTGACAAGGTAACTTCTCTGAAAAAAAAGATACGTAACGTAAAAGCGAAAATTTTTTGGTGCAAAATGCATAAGCATCCTACCGGATGTAAGGATAGTGTAGTTCGTGAAAAGTTTGTAGGCATGATCAAACCATGAACTTTACCTAGCCTATGTTGAGAAAGACTTTTCGAGTTTAAATAGAAATTTTGTATGAAGGGTTGATTTCTTTTTATTTTTTACTAACATTACCGAAATAGAAAAAGTTGTTCAGATCAGTTTCATGGGTAATCAGATCATGCTTGCACAGTTTTTCTTACATAACCTAAAGTATGCTTTGGGTATTTCTTAATCTGTTGCTTTTAGGTCCTAGTAGATGACGCTCGTGCGAATGATGTAAATTCTCAGCAGTGATTTTTCATAGATTGGCATAATCGTTATTTTTTGTTATGCACTGAGCTTGACAAAATGATTGGCACATCACAATTTAAGATTTGCATAACAAATGGTAAGGTGTCAATTTACTGTATCTGAAAAAAAAATTAGTTAAAACAAATCTTTCCTCATGCCGTGTGATGCCGGCTTCGAATAGCATCACCCCATTTCTTCCCCGTGGGTGTCGTAAGAGGCGACTAAGGGACTTGAGGGTATTGGTGTATTACAATTTTTAGGCGACAGGCTGACAACCTGTCACTATGGTGATACACATGTTTTCTGAAACAACCTTGGAAAACAATCCTCAAAAATGACAGACGTGGCGTTAGCGACCGCATTCTTACGGCCGTTAACGCTCTGCCTACCCCGCAAGGGATAAAGGCGTGATATATGTATGTATGTATGTAATCTTTCCTCATGATTATACTAAGTACGAAGAAGTATACCTACTTACTTATTAATTTACATGCTAGTGAGTATTATGTATTACAATAATCCAAGGCCGTGTTTACACTATAGTTTACACACCCGGTCAGTAACACTAATGACTCTATTACCATATCGAACTTAACGACAGGTTTGCCCGCTAAAGACCTGCGCACATCTGGAGCTATTCCGCGTGAGGCGGTTTTGCGAGGCAAATTGAAATTGAACTGAATTTAATTAAAAAATTGTGTTTAAAAATTAACGTTTAAGTGCAAAATGTCCCTTTCGCAAAATGTCCCCTGGTTCCAAAATGTCCCTTTCTCAGAATGTTCCTTTCCCAGATTGTCCCCTTCCCGAAATGTCCCTTTCCCAAAATGTTCCTTTTGCAAAATTTCTCTTACCCATAATGTGCCTTTCCCTTTTTTAACCGATACAAATGTTCGGAAAGGGACATTACGGGAAAGGGACATTTTGGGAAGGGGACAATCTGGCAAAGGAACATTCTGAGAAAGGGACATTCTGCATCAAGTCGAGAAGGCGTTTGACTTGGAAACTTTATGATATAAACTATTAGTATGATTAAATCTTTAAATACCGGAAGCTATCATTCTGTACTTACCAAGTGTCCAAAATGGAAAATAAAAAGGAAGCTTTGGAAATTAGTCCATTGAATAAAAAGTTCAAGAGTGCGAGAGTTAGTAACGTAAGATGTTTCTTCGGAAACATGTCAAGAGTCCCTAGGTAATAAACATACTAAAACCCCCGGACACTAGGAGGAGCCCCGGAGGGGGGGAAGGGGGGGAAAGGGTCCATTTTTTCATTTCTCGCTTAAATCTCAAAAACGGTACATGTTAGAGAAAAACGTTGAAGGAAAAGTTGAAAGGCAATAAAATTATCTACAAGTTATACCTAAATCACTTTTTCCTATATCCCACCGTTTCTGAGTTACACCCATTAAAAAATGATTTTGGCTCAAACAATTTTCCCATACTACATACCCATGTTTATCACATCAATCGATCAAAAAATATTTCTCTGTCCCATAAAACTCAAATGTGCAACTTGTGACCGGTACTGATAGATTGCTCTTGATTAGGTCTATCATTGGTAAAATAAACACATTCCCCCATGGAAGCCTTTAGGAGGAATCGATTGTCAAAATATTATATTAGGGTAGTTTTAGTTACTGAACTTGAACTATTTATTTTTTTCTTCCAAAAAAACTCAAAAGTGCAACTTGTGACCGGTACCGATAGATTGCTCATAATTAGGTCTATCATTGATAAAAATACTAGATTCCACCATGGAGGCGTTTAGGGGAAACTGAATTTTATAAGGGTAGTTACGATACCTGAACATTTTATTTTTTTTCTTCCAAAAAGCTCAAAAGTGCTACTTGTGACTGGTACTGATAGATTGCTCTTAATTAGGTCTATCATTGGTAAAAAAAACACATTCCTCCACAGTACCGTTTTTGAGATTTAAGCGAAAAATGAAAAAATGGACCCTTTCCCCCCCTCCCCCCACTCCGGGGCTCCTCCTAGTGTCCCGGGGTTTTAGTATGTTTATTACCTAGGGACTCTTGACATATTTCCGAAGAAACATCTTACGTTACTAACTCACGCACTCTAGACCCCCTTTGGAGGTACTCATTCAGTGGACTAAATGTGGACAACTTTACCAAGTTTCATAAAGTTAGCAAATAGACCACATTTTGCTGAAAGACCAATTCGTACAAGATTAGTTTTAGATAGAGACTATAAGTAGACCTGATGGATATTGTTCTTTATGTATCTTTAGTATTATATCTTTATCTTTAGTATTAAATTGTGTTTAATAAGCTTAACTAAATGCCAAAAGCCCTATAGCTAAGAACTGCACCGGCGGCGATAGTTATGCCAGGAAATATCGGCTTATAAGGGTTCTTTTTCATTTTTTTACTGAAAAAAACTCGCGCCTAAAGTATCTCGATATGCACCGGCCCTAAAGCCCCACTTTTCCAAATGCATACGGAAAGATCTTGCATGCCCATATTGGCGGGCAGTATGCAAAGTGCCTAGCGGAAGTTGGACAAGGCTACGCCGTATTTGAAAGATTGTAATCTGATCTTTTTATTTGCATTTTTACTTTGTTAAACGTTTGTTCCTGTTTACTAGAAGTTTAAGGGTATCTAAAAGCTACCTGTTCGAAAACGCTATCGATATACAGGGTGTGAGGGATAGCCCTATGAATACTGATATGGTGCATGTAGGTAGACATTGTTTGTAGAATTTATAAAATATTGCTTCATATTGAGTATAGATTATTAAGCAACTTTGCCCTAGAAACAATTGTCAAAAATGGTCAAAAATTCGACCTTCGCTACAAAATTACGATCAGCTTGGTTAAGTACTACGAGAAGTTTTTTTTTCATTTTCTGAGATATATTTCTTGGGGAGAGTTGTTAGTTTTATTGGACTGTATGCACCATATGTATGACCATGTTTTTTTTCTATAATGATGTCCAGTTTCGTGGGTTGGTGAACTCTTGACATTTTAATGTTTTCATTTTCTTTTATCATTCTACTAAACTTCGTTTCGCCGATCAAAGAACCAACTTCGTTTTGCTGACTACATAATGAAAAAAAAAACAATATTAAATAGTAATATTTCAATTTCAATATACATACAGTACCCGTCGAACTTTTTGGCCATCGCGGGAGGTGGTGGGGGGGCAAGTGGCGTCACGCACGCTCCGCACTACAGGTTTACAAGATGGAACACACCAGTAAAATAATCTGTAATATCTTTGGTAAGAGTTTATTGATTATACCTACTTACAAACTAAAAGTTACATTTATAAATCCGACACGACAATAAACTGTGGTGTACAGTCACAAAACATACACAAATACGATAGGACCTTCCCACATTTCATTGTTGAACAATTTATATGTCAGCAAGGAATAATTTGAGTGTTTGATTAATGTGACAGAGTTCTATGATGTATTTATCGTTTGTACATTAGCGCGTAGTCGATCACTAATGCCATATGCTGTTCTCATCACTTGAAAATTCATAAATCATATATATTGAAGTTCAATCTAACCCAGCGGATCGAATTATCGATAAATTAAGTTTTCTTCGAGTTTTTTTTTTATATGATGAGGGTCTTAACGCTTTGTCATTACGTGAATGAATATTTACTGCTAAAATTATTTATTTGGCTTTAAATGTTTCCTATCTAGAATTTGTGCAGAAACAGTTACAAACTAATCTACTAAATACTTATGACCCGGTTTTTACCAAAAAGGTACAAGCATTTTACATGTAAACATAACACAGTAATGTCGAGGTTGTAATTATAGAGTAGAAAAGATTTTCATGATTTCTGATAGCTAAAATAATTCTGAAAATATTTTAGAAATCTTGTTTTTAGGGGAACAAAAAGCCAAATACTTTATGAACTAGGTACCAAATTATCTTAAGACTAATTAATTTTTTATTAACAACAAGTTTGCGAACAACGCAATACTAAATAAATATATAAATCAAGTTGCCTTTTCAGGCAACGGAATGTAAAGTATAGGAGGTATTCTTCTAAACTATAAGAAATGGATGCGTATAGCAAAAAGAAATGAATTGTGTTTTTATTAATAAGAATTATGAAAGTAAAACTCTGTTTTTTATGAGAGTAAATTGTCATTTTGGGTTGCCATTTTTTTTCAAATCTTATATAGTGATGTGCCAGTACCGGTCACTTTTGTTATCGAAATGGGAATGCTTTAATCTATTTCTTTTAGTTCCTAGTAGATGGCGCTCGTGCGAATGATGTAAAGCCTAGCAGCGATTTTCTATCTAAAAAACTGGCAACCCAAAATTGCAATTTAATGTTTCTCAATAAAAAACAAAGTATAAGCACATCTTTTTAGATAAATTATTTTCATAAATAAGCTGTGTTAGATCATATCATACTGAACATGTTATAGAGTATCGTAATGATAGTTCATCAAGTTCACATCCCGAAAAATGAATTTTGTGTTGCGATATACTAATTATACTACAAAGAAACTAGATATACTTTATATTCCAGTCAGAGATTGTTCAAATAATAAATAAAAAATAGAGTATAAATTAGTATAGAAGTGCAGGTACTCTACATTTAAATTAGGAATCGGCAATACAAGGGGGTCAAAATATATCACTTTTACCAGGTTGGTTCCTTGAATATGTAAGTTGATTTGCTGCTAATAGAACAAAATTTAATACGGGATCGTAATGGATCCGATACGATTTCTTCTCAGGCATTCAATGATGAGATTTTGGACCCCAAGTCTGCTACATTTTTGTCATTGTAACGCCATCGAAACTCAACTGTCATTCCATTGCCAATGTGATTTTCTATATTTTAAACTGTTAGCAGACTACAAAATTACTAAAATCGTTCAATTGAGATCCAAACGACATCCAATTGAAACGATTTTCATTTAACAGACTTAGGTTAGGCCCCAGGACATTTTCATTCGTCATACTGTCATCTGTAAGTACGGTAAATTTGAAAACCGCGGTTGAGTTTTACAAAGCTCTATTGTGTCTGGGATAAATGGACCTTTTTTTTATTCCGAAAGTGTTATTTTTCGACCTCTTTGTATTGTCCATTGGAGCACTTATAAAGATTTCATTCGCATACTTAAATCAATAAAAAATTAAATGAATGAGCAAACTTCATTGCTTTCGAGTTCAAAACTTTATATATATTTTAAGTACATATTTCTTTAATGTACCCTCTACCTAAATAAATTAGTCTTTTTTAGCTTAGAAAATATAATAATTCAATAGAAAACAAGAATGTGATATCAACAATTTATAATCAAAAATACAAAGAGTATTACAGAAATAATAAAGTATAAAAATGAATATACAATAGAAGTACCTTATCTAAAAATCTATACGTAAATCATGTAGACGTTGTAACTCGTTCAGATAAAGAAAGAATCTGTACTTAAATGACGGCTGTTAAGTGCTTCGGAGGGCACGTTAAGCCGTCGGTTCCGGTTGTTGTTTACTAAGACGGTAGCCGTTACACAACCATGTTAGAGGCCTGTTACTGGAAGTAGGCGGTTGCAAAACTACCCCCAGTGTTCTTCGGGTTTTTGGACGAACCACATAAGAAGTTAGAAAGCCTCAGGGCAAGCGAGAAAGCATAATGTCCGGCCGCCTTCAAAGATCTTTTCTTAATCTGAACAGCTTATAACAAACTATCCGGTGATGCACAAGGAAAACATGCTATCATAAACACTTTTTCTTTAACAGATATATATATATATATATATATATATATATATATATATATATATATATATATATATATGTCTGTTAAAGAAAAAGTGTTCATGATATAATATAATATATATAATATATATATATATATATTGTGTAATCGCTGAACTTCGATACAAATCGATTTTAAAACTGCTTTTACTTTTATTTCAAGCTGAATCATCATCATCTTTTTTACCACGCGTAATCATTTTATTCCTTCGGTAAAACTGGCATCAGCCGGTAAAAGTGTTGGGTAAGCCGTTATGGTTTTTTTTCCATCACCAGATAGATTTAGGAGTTTTAGTTATATTTTTAAGTGTCTGCATTTTACATCTATGGGAATCACGGGGTTATGACATATTATTACATCAATTAATTACTGTAAGGTTTGATTGGATCATTGCATAACACTACCTATTTTTTCCTGGTGATGCTGACTTGGAATAACATCACCCAATATCTATCCTGAAGACGATTATAGAAGGAAAAGAAGGCGGAAAAAGAGGAAGAGGACGACCTAGGAGAAACTACTTTTAACAGCTGTAAGAAAAAGTGAATGTTGTGTCGTATCAGGAGGTGAAGTCACTGGCGTAAAAAGAAATGAATGGCGGTTGCTCCACCGACAAGAGCATGGCTCTTAAATAAAGAAGATATCTACCCTACTGAAATGCGACCAAGGGATGAATCCAGGCAATGGGCAGCCGCGTACTCTGTGCAAGGGCACTGCACTCTTCAACTCGCGCCAATCATGGTCAGTACGGCAAATACCCCTCAACGTGTGGAGTCCCACGTCCAGCAGTGGATTGATACAATTGTTGATTTTGATGTCTTCATTATGAGTATGAGTTTTCAGATACGTCATCGTAATCATTCATAGCGTCAGTTGATAAGCAAAGACCCAACCAAACTCCCAGAACATTTGACACAAACATCAATAAAATGGTATAATATTTGTGGACAAACGTACAGTTTGTCTGACTAGACTAAAGTCCTTGCGGACGTAGGTTTAATTAAGAGTATATTGAATGACTATTTTTTTAATGTTTTGTGCCGCCCCTCGACGAAAATCGTTTTTTTAAAACAAAACAAGGTTAGATAGAGTAAGATAGGCAGTGCCTTTATTTTATTTTTTTCCATCAGAGACGAAAATTGTGTTTTTTAATTTTCTCTTTTTACACTGAATTTTCCATTTATCCAGGGTAAATATTGTATTTGACATTCTAAAAGTATTCAATTTCTGAATCTGCTTGGAAATAAAACTTTTTGAATCTTGAATTTTAAAGATTAAGCAGCTCGGCAATCGGATAAATATGCTGGTTCTTCATACAATTATAATTAGTAACCAGCGTAAATTGATCCTTTAAAAGTTGGGTAAGTTCAGATTGAAAATAAAATTCTTCGTTTCTACTTTTTACACGAATAAATCCATACGAGTAAGTTATCAGTTTAGTTGTTTTTTAGATATATTTTAAGGCTCTACTGAACTTTCTCTATCTAACCTTGCTCCAACAATGCGTCCAACATTTCATTCGCAAGAGGTAGAGTCAAATAACTGCCACAGGGTCAAAAACAGAGCAAAATGTAACAGATTAAACGGGGAAGACATGACGATTTACTTACAAAATTTGCTATCTACAATTTAGTTTTTTTTTTTTGTAGTAAGACCACCGAAAAAGCTTGGTTTGACTATAGTCAGCTCCATTTCTATTTAGTTTTTAATGTAATGGCCACGTCAAATTAGTCAATTTCAATGGTTTTACTAACATATAATAACAACAAGTTAAACTTTGAAAAACAGAATTAGAGAAACATTCGTAGGTATATTTTTTCAGGCCTCCCTTTCAAATTAACTATTTTCATTATTTAATTTTAGTCAACGAACGAAGGAACTGGAAAATACTTAATTTCTTACTTAGGTACAATCGAGCTCAAGTACTAACAATATTTCAAGAGAGCACCAAGTGAACACATTTGTTTTATTTAATCTTGGCACACCAGTATTTCAAATTCTCCAAAAATCTTATATTATAAGGTGTAAAATAAATACCTATCCGCAACCTATTTTCAATGTTTGGTCAATCAAGCCTTGAAACCGACTTATTTCGTGATGTCCCCCAAAGGAAATATGAAAATTTGTCGAACCTCTTTTTTTTACAAGTTGATTCGGTTGAATTTTTACAATTTTTGTCTCACAATGCGATCAATTTTTGTTTCACGTTGCGATCAATTTTTTTTGCGGAAAGTTGTTCAGTTTCATAGATTGGTTTACCTAAAAATATTGGCAGTAATTTTTTTTCATCATGTATTTCAGTAAACATAATCCAGATAGGGACTTTTTGCAAAAGTTGATGATGGTTAAAAGTTAACACAAATTAGTGATACTATTTGCAGACACGATAAATAACAAAACAATTAATTTGAAAGGAAACCGAGATCAAATAATCAAACGCATGAAGGAATCGGAACAAATATCTAAATGACAACCGATTTCGTTGCTTGGCACCAGGGAACAATCGTTTTTAGCACGTAAACTATTGATATGGATTGGAACAGTAAAGCTTAAAAATATCACAATGAACAGGCAAAATTTTGTGCGATTTCTCATACAATTTAAGGTTATGTAAATCGTCAGTCTAAAGTTTGGTTTAAGTCGACCGGAAAACCCGGTCAGAGGAAAATAGGACCCTGTATAGGAAAAATTTGGCAACTGCCAGTTTGACTCGACAACTCTTGCTTCACAAGCCATCAAATATGACACAACCGTTACAAAAATTCCAACAATCACATCTTTGAAATTACAATCTAAGTACTTGTCTACCCTCTTGTATAGAAATGTCGCCAGCGTTGTTACTAGGTACAATGCGTTGAAAACTTGACTGAACACTTCATACGAACAAACACTCGCAGTTTTAAATGAAGCTGCTTTGGCACATGGCAAAATTGCGTGCAACACATTGATTGTCGAGGAGTTACGCTTTATATTTAAAATAAAAGATGAAAAGTTAAATGTGATGTAAGATTGACACGCGAATTTCATGTCTAACTCCCTTTCAACTCCTTCGTAAGTGAACAATCCAACGCCTGGCAATAATATTACCACCATTCGACATCCAATTCGCGCGCCCCGAACAGTTTTCTCGCATTCGCATTTGCAGAAAATGTGACGCGAGAAATTGTTGTACTTTACATCGCAGGCATTACTCAGCAATAGAATTTTAAAAATGTAATTTGTCGCTCGACATTCAATGTGTTTAATTTTGCATTTATCGTGTGTCATTTGACATTCAATGTGTGTAATTTTGAATTCATCGTGTGTCATTTGACATTGAATGTGTGTAATTTTGCATTCATCAGGTGTCAGTCGACATTCAATGTGTGAAAGTTTGCATTCATTATATGTCAGTCGACAATCAATGCGTATAATTTCGCCAGCATTGTTATCATTGCGTGTTACTCCGTTAGTATAATTGATGTCTGTTTTTTCGTAAGATTTGTCAGAATGGTGTGTAAAGTGTTCGTGTTTGTCTGCGTATGTGTCCAGCCAAGTGTACCTGTGTTGTAGTGGGGGGCGGCGGTGGGGGGGCGCGCGCTAAGCGGCGGGGGGCGGAGGCGCGGGGCTCGCGTGTCACCGCGGGCCGCACGCCGCGCCGCGCCCTCTCCGTCCTGGCTTGCCGCGACGGTTGAAGCCTCTGGAAAATGAGGATGGCATTTAAGTGCGGCACCTTTGCCCTGTGATGCCGGGTTAGAATAGCATCACCCCACATTGTTCCCGTGGGTGTCGTAAGATTCGACTAAGGGACTCGAGAGCATTAGCGTATTACAATTTTTAGGCGACAGGCTGACAACCTGTCACTATAGTGATACACATAATTGATAAATTTATGCATTACTTTATTTTTATATCTGTAAGCACTATTTTATTATGAAATAAATTATCTTTATCTTTATCTTTACATGTTTTCTGAAACAACCTTGGAAAACTCCTCAAAAATATCAGACGTGGCGGTAGCGACTGTATTCTTGAGGCCGTTAACGCTCTGCCTACCCCGCAAAGGATAAAGGCGTGATATGTGTGTGTACCTATGGGTTATTTTCTACAGATTTGAACCATGTGTTAATGAGGCCAAGATACTTTAAAGATAATGAAAACATAAAAACAATTTTAAAATAATTTTATCTTTTTTATCACTATGTGTGTTTTTAAGATTTGTGACCGTTTTTTATACCTGTAAGGTCCCTTGTAAGCAGCGCGTTGCGGTGAGGCGGGCGTAGAGTTCTCCGTCGACCCGTTCCCGTTGGCACGCGGGCTGTTGATAGACTCAGCTGCCTTAGCGCCCTCTTGCGAGCTTGAAGACGTGTTAGTTGCTTCCTAGAAAATGAATGTTAAAAATGTATAAGTTGATTATTCTCCTTTCGTGTAGGGCACCGTTGCGGCAGGACCGCAAGCCGTTTACTATGTAACTTTGTCACTAGGTGTCTGATTTGGTTCCCAATTGGAGAGAATAATATCAAACTTGTTGTAGCTGTAGTGTTAACAAAGTATTTCAAAGAAAGAAAGAAAGAAAATACGTTTATTTTAGTTACACTTTAAAAAACGTTTATAAAATTAAAATACATAGTTTACTTGTGCCTACTTATATAACTAAAAAGGGTCACCACTCAGCATAAGTTACAAGCAGTGGTGAGCAATGGTGAGCTAGGTATTTGTGTAATGGCCCTCATCTAAGTGTTCAAAAACAGTAACCAGGACTGACGTCTTAGCGAGGCTCCAAACAATGGAAACATCTTTTTACGGTCATTCAGACAGTCCCGATTGCAATGCCCTAATCGCGAGCGATGAGCGTGCGAGGCTGATCGTGCGGTCTTGAAGCAGCTATTGGGGTATTTTTTGTTTGCCTATGCCGTGTGATGCCGGCTTAGAATAGCATCACCCCACATCCATCCCGTAGGTGTCGTAAGAGGCGACTAATGGAGTCGAGAGTATTAGTGTATTACAATTTTTAGGCGACAGGCCTGTCACTATAGTGATACACATGTTTTCTGAAACAACCTTGGAAAACAATCCTCAAAAATCTCAGACGTGGCGATAGCAACCGTATTCTTACGGCTGTTAACGCTCTGCCTACCCCGCAAGGGATAAAGGCGTGATATATGTATGTATGTATGTTTGTTTGCCTACCTCATTATCCTCAGGAGTAGTAATGGTGAGCGGCGGAGGGCCGGTGTCTCCTGCGCCAACAACGCCACCTATGGCGATTTGGTGCTCCAAGAGTGCGGCCATTTTTATTTGAAGAGCCTGCAAGAAAGTATAAAAATGAAGCACTTTTTAAAGAAAACTGAAGCTTTTTAAAACCAATAATCAGTCTTCATTGCCAGATGGTTAGGTATAAATAACATCACCTTGTTTATACTTGCTATAGTTGTCGTTACAGGAGAAAAGAAAATAGGTAATAGGTTTCTACCTTGCTTGTTGTGCTTCTGTCTGCACAAGACATGCTAACCAAATATGATGAGATGATTAGCTGGGTCTCCATTGAACGAGCAGCCTCAGATGCTCACTGCCGCGCGCAGCATGCGGCGCAATGCGCGGTCGGTGTGGACGGTTTTTCGCCCGAGCATGAGAATTTTTACATGCGCTGCTCAGGCGAAACACTGAAGGAGCAGTTCAATAGAGACCCAGCTACTTACAAACAAGGAGGACACCCCACGTTGATAGAGATATAAGAATGTTACCTTGAGCTCAGCAGTCAAGCAGAATGGCAGGTCGTTGATGGAGTCCACAGGGGGAGGAGCTTTCTTCAAGGTGTCAACATCACATGACACCGGGCAGCGGCATACAGGGCATGTTTGCTACAAAGTAAATTAGAATGGTCAAAGATGGTATTTACTATAGAAGAAATACCTATTAATCTGCAAGTCCATTTAACAAGCCACTATATATTTGCCTAAATGTGTTAATTTTTATTGTGGATTAGAGTTGAATGTGTTAAAAACAAGTTGTGATTTCAGACTTTTGAAAGTCTGCGTGATTTGGCTATCAGGAGTTTAGATAAATTTTCATGGACACATGGACATTTTGAGCTAAGTCTAGGGTTTAGAATCTAGACCGTTTGTTGGGGGCTGTTTTGACTCGAAAGTCTTCTTTTATGCATCGATCCTGAACCTTCTTCATAGTATCTGAAAATACAGTACCTGATATGCAGGAGCGCCGACTTGCTGCCAATTTGGTAGCTTGGCCAGTTCTTCCTCATAGTACTTCTTGCCGGCGATGAGGTGGCTGGCCAGGCAGTAGCTATGGAAGTGGTGGTAGCATTGAGTCTTGATGAACACATCTCCCTCGGCAAAGCCGTACAAGCAGATCACACACTGCCCACTTGGCAAGTTGCTCTCGGTTAAGTTCTCACGGATTAGCTGCAGATTCAGGTTTACTAGTATTAACACTACTATGAAAATAATCAAAGATAACAATCTTTATTTATAACATAACAATAATAACAAGTCGAATGGTAATATCAATACAAAACTCCAAACTTAAGTAAGCTAAAAAAATTGCACATATCACATAGTATAGCTGATACTATTAAGTCCACAAATTTGAAATCGTACATAAAATATGTTTCGCAGAAAGCTACAAATTTAATAAAAATATTTTAACCTGTATGTATAGATGTTGTTACTAAAGTTAAGCAAACTAAAGTAAGTCTCAAGCTTTTACTCAGTTAGATATCTGGATCTCTAACATGAAATATTTTAAATTATGTTTGATAGCATTACTTTACTGTATATTCCATGATAGAAATGTTACAATAACAAATAGCCCCCTTATACTGACTCACAATAATTTAAGACAGGATCCTTACAGCCATACAATTGGGTCAGTATGTGAGACTGCAAAACTATGAAACAGTTGATTAGTCCCCTTATGCCAAGACCAGACTTGATTTCCAAAATTCTATAAAATAAGCTAGGAATAGAGAAAAACCTTTTATAAAGGACCATTGGAATGATAGGAAGCCATTAAGGAGCCACAAAGAAAAAACAAGTAAAAGAGGGATCAGGTTACAGTGATAACATGTTCATAACAAAAGGCTTATTGTGTGTGCATGGAATAACTCCAGACTGAAATCTAGGTCATGACAAACTACCTAGTTACAAAGCAAATAGCTATGCATAAAATATCAATGTGTATCTAGAAAAGACTGTGAATAAAAATTACAATAAAACACCCTAAAACATATGAATCCAGCAACTACAGCTATGATTTTATTGAATGTTTGAAGACATTTTTCCAGTTGTACTAGTCCAGCATACCTAGGTAAGTACTATTGCCAAAATGCATTTTAAAATGACTAAGCTGCTACAATTCAGTGCATTGGATAAATGTCAATAAGATTTTCTAGAAAACAAACGAAACATCTGCTTACCTCAATCAGTTCAAATACAACAGGCTGTCCTAAGCAGTCATTCAGTTTCTGTCGTATTTGTGAGTGGATAAGAGCTAATACTCCATCGTCCAGCCCTCTAGGGTTCCTAAGCGTGACTTCAGGGCTGCAGTCCGGGTAGCCGGGGGTCAGTTTGACCTCAAGGGTCACGCACACGTACTGCTGATCGATATCGTCACCTGTCGACGGGTGAACTACAGTTTCAATGAATTGTGGCACTTCATCGACTCGTTTTATAACAACATCGTCCATCAATATCGCTTCTAAAGCCTCTACTTCGTCTGTGACCCTGAAAAATATGCAAAACGTGCTTCAAATCCGGTGAAATCAGCTAAAATGTGTGGTTTTTGTACGAACAGTAAAATACGCACCTCTCGTCGACGGAGGACGACATGGTGACTGAAATCTGGCCGGGGCGCGTCCTGTAAGACGTTTCGTATCAAATGCATCCAGTTCAGGCAGGCGCAATGCAGATGCTGCAGCTGAACAGCTGTGAATTCGGTGAACTCCGACAAAAATCAATCATGCCATCGCTGTCACTCCACAGACTAAAAATATGGAATGCGTTTTGATTCTGCTCATATGATGCGTTTTGATTTGACCGTTTGACGTATGTTTTCAGTTTGTAAAGCATGGTATAATGAATAGTGTGCAGTTTTTCTACCCGCCTATAGATGTCACTAGTACTACGAACGTGTACCTACCTTTTCTAAATCGTTCGTTTTTGTTCCATGCGAAAATCTGCTATGTACTTATTATGCTTGTATCACACGTTCTATTTTACTTATTGATTCCTACATACCCTAGTAAATTCATACGTATCCTTGACTATAATAAAAACATCGAATAAAAGAAAACGTGCTGGGAATCGAATTACGACGTTTCAAAGCTCTATTTTTTTATGCGAGTGGTATTATGGATTAGGCAGGTCTGACGTTTTACCACTCTGTTTCAAAAATTGTCCTCTTAGTAAGAAAAAGTAGGTAATAATATTTTTAAAATTGTATTTATTCACATTTAACATTGTGGTGCTACATAACACAGTTATATTATACTTCTAACCAGCAATAAGTTAACAAAATATACCTATTTATTACATAAGATTAAAGAGATTGACTAGAAATAAATGAACTGAAAAAACAGCAGCAGTAGGTAGGTATCTCAGTATTTTATATTTTATTTATCATACAGAAAATTCCCCCTTTTTAGTTTTCTTAGGTATCGTGACAAATATTATTCTCATATCTGCTAGGTATACATAGGTAGAACACATATTAAGAAAAATCCTATTTCTGTTACCTACAGTGAAAAAAACTCCTATTTTCAATATAGTGAAACAGCCCATAAGATTGGAACTATTGGGTCGTTGGACTAGGTACTCGGTGAACCACACGATAAGAAAACAAGCTGGAAAAGAAATCTAAAGGAAAAGAGTACGACAAGAGAAAAACGAATTAGGTTAGGTTTTTGATGTTAATTCCTTGTTTGTTCAATTTCATGGGCTGGTTCATTTCTTTTTCAGCAATATTCTCAACACATACGTACATAAATCACGCCTGTATCTCTTGCGGGGTAGACAGAGCGTAAACGGCCGTTAAAACGGTCACTTACGCCACGTCTGACAAACGTTTGAGGGTAATTTCAGAACATATATTATAGTGACAGGTTGGTGATTTATTCTTATAGTTACAGGGCGTTAACAATCGTAAAATTACGGTCGTTATCGCTACGTCTGACAAGTAATGAGGTCCCTTTTCGATGATACATGTATCACTGTAGTGACAGGTTGTCAGCCTGTCGCCTAAAGTTGTAATAGGCACACATGAAACCCTCGAGTCCCTTAGTTGCCTTTTACAACACCCTCGGACATGGGGTGACGCTATTCTAGGCCGGCATCACACGGAAAATATAAAATAAAAAAATAATAATATTCTCTTTTCTGGAGTATTAATACTGGGCGGAGTGAGACGCAGGTCGGTATCTCGGCGAGCTCCGTCCTTGTGAGTGGATGCGCGCGAGGAAGCTGGGCGTGCAGTCCAGGTTCTGCGACTTGGGCCTCAGGGGGGATGGACCCGTGCGTCCTTCCAGCCAGTGCGTCATCATCTCGCCTTTGCCCTGGGAAATTAGAAAGTATTTCATGAAATAAAGAAGTAAGTAGTAAGTTGCAGATGTCAGTTGGCAGTCGCCCTGTGTAAAATCTTGGTTCCACGTCAAATTCCCTAGGTTAGGTAGCCGACCCCGACACCGTTCTGGGGTGGTGACGACGCTTGGAAAGCGCTGCTAGAGTCTGTCTAGAGGTCTAGAGTCTAAAATTATTTTTGTAGGCGCTTGGAGAAGGCACATTTCCGTCCAGTAATGGATGTCTCACTTCAGTTGGCGATGAAGATGAGTCGGGCTGACAGTAGTGAATTCGCAAACGGATACAAAAATAAATCAATTTTCTAGTCTCCGTCTATGTAAATATTGAAAGTTACCTTAACATCGATCATTCCCCTGGGAGATGTGACAAAAAGACCAGACCTGTCCAAGGATCTCTTCACGTCGTCCGATATCTGTATTTTCATGGCTGAAAATAAAAATAAAAAGTATTACTTGGCTGGCTTGTACAAATAGAAATAAGCCAGTTGGTAGTGAGCGGCAGAACTGCGTGAACGGAAAATAGAGTTTTATGGCGTATCTTGAAGGAGGTCTACAGCCAGCAGTGAGGATCTGAAGATTGCTTGGCAAGATAGGTCCAGGCCTCTCAAGCCACAATTGGGGATAGAATGCTAGGTGGCTCATAGAAGTCAAGTTCGCTAGGGGGGGACATTATAACGTCTATTTATAACGATAAGTTATATTCTCACGTTCTCCAGTGCTCTCCATCCGGCTGGCTGTATTGATGGTGTCTCCGAAGAGGCAGTAACGAGGCATCTTGCTGCCCACGATGCCAGCAACGCAGGGACCAGTGTGGATACCGCTTCTCATGCAGAGAGTCTGAACACACATGAAAATAATACGGAATAATATAACAAACAGTGCCCCATGTTATGATAGGGCTACAAGTCTATAGGCATGGGGTCTCATTCCCTACTAAAAGAAATTAGTCCAAAAATAAATCAATAGATGGGGATACGGGTCGCGAATGTAACTTACAGGCGGTAGATGATACTAAATACATTATTTACGATGTTTTGTGACGGAAAACACGCGAATTATTCACATTTATGCAATATTTTTCAATCTAATGTCGTCAATACGAAGTATCCAATAAATAAGCTAGATGTCGCTAGCAACGCACGCGCTGAGTCGACATATCAAATAGCCCGCCAATAGCCGTCCTAGGGCAATCGAACTCCCTCTATGACGTTAGGTATCTGTACTACTTTAGTAGTATTATATTATCTGTGCTATAGGTAAACATTTTAGTATATTGCGCAGCGGGTGAAAATAAATTACCCGTCTGCTACGCAATGTACAACGAATTTAACGGAGTACTTATTCATAACATGGAGCATATCTTCCATTTTAATTTTTAATAGGTAGGTATTTTTACTGGGTAAGTTCGACTTTACCTAAACATTTAATTTTCCTCAAAGAATGTCTAAATCAGGCAAAGGAATTTATATTTATCAGACATGCTTCAGTCATGGAAGCAGTACCTAGTTCTCCCTAGTCCTAATAACTATTGGTGTTCGTCAAGGTGTCTAACTCGAGGTGATACTAAAAGAAAGACCTACTCTACTTAAGCAGTTGAGCGAGCAAAAAACATAAAAATGCAAATCAAAATTTGTGCAAGACATGCAGGAAACTCGTAGCATAGATACTTAGGGCTGGCGCACGTTAACACAAACTTTTTGTAGAAGTAGCGTATTTGCGCCGTCCCTAAGCCTATAAAAAAACTACTTAGGTACCGGATCGGTATCCCTATTGGTTAAGCATCTATAACGCCAGGGCTTCGTAGTGTATTGAAGCAGCAGCGCTGAATCAAGTGGGGGCGCAGATGCGGCCTGGCGGCAGTAAACAAGCGGTTGCTCCTAGTAAACTGCAGCTGCGCAATACGCCTATTTATTTTATATAGAGCGTGGCGTTTGATTTCTGCAACGCTCTCGCGTCCTTCCGAAGCCCCAGCGTAAAGCGCATGCCAAGCTAAAACATTGAGACACGTATTACCTAAGTACCTGATCGGGGCGGTGCGGCAGGCGACACATTGAGGTCGCTTCCAGGAGTTCCAGCGCCATGCTGGCAATTTCCGTTGCGTGCTTGTTGCCTGAAACGAAAAAAATATTATGGCAAAAGTCTACCTGTTTTAGTAATAAACAATCAATGTTCGATTAACAAGTACCAAAGACTTAATCAAACTCTTCAGAGACTGACTCTACTATTCGACCGAAACCAATGCAAGAGCTAGGCTAACCGCACAGCTAACCAATCAAGTCAATCACAGCGGCAATGAGAGTCATAGGCGCACGTTACCTATTTGTCGTGTCGACCTCTGGAAGAAGGCTGTTCAGTGTCCACCAGCCGAAATGCACTGGGCTAAATCTCCAAATAATTAACAACTAAGTTGCGTCCATAAAGTAGGTAGACATAAAGCAGAAATTTGCCACTGACCGTTTCGAACAGGTAATCCTGAAGCCACCATGTAGGAGTCGCCGATGGTTTCAATCTTGTACACATCGTAGCATTCCAGCCGCTCATCAAACAGCTTGTACACCGAGTTCAGGAAACTTATCACCTGCAAATGCGAGGAAAATATTTTTTACGTTAACTGTCTGTGATAGTTGATCTACTTTTAAACTGTTTTTGTAATATTACACAATAGTAAACCTCATGATCATCATTGACCTGACTCGTCTATGACGGACGGTTTATTCAGAGTCTGTGGCAAGATTTCGTGGCTATATAAGCCGATGAGGGAGCGGCATGACTTTCAGCTCACTCTACGTATACAAGTGAGGGTGGAATTAAGATTGGAACATGCATGCATGTTTGGTGTCGTTTTTGCTTTTTGTTGGCGAGATCAGAGAACCAAGCATCGTCGTGAGTCTTACGTCCATCAGAAAACTTTTCCAAGCTTTAAAAGCCATAAACCTAACCTACCTGATAAGGTGTAGAAACAGCTGCGATGGCTGTGAACCCAACGATGTCACTGAAGTACACCGTCACTGATGCGAAGAATTCGGCTGGCACCTGGAAGTGAGATTAACCTAGTATTATTTGAGGCTCAGATTGAAGCTACATCAAATATTTGCTTATTAAAATGCGAAACTTGGATGTTGACTTCATCGTTATTCCTAAATAAACTGACAACCAATTTTGCGTCAGCTATACCATTTATAGCAGGCTGGGACGACAAAACGTACGGTTTTTATAAAATATGCAGCTTAGTTTAAAAACTACACTTCTTCTTTTCGTGTGGGACACCGAGTCGTCCAACGACCCGATGAACCCTAGTGTCAGAATTTTTCAACCGCCTTCTACATGTAGCAGGCTTCTGACATGGTTGTGTAACGACCGCCGTCTAAGTGATCATAGACAGCAACCGGGACCTACGGCTTAACGTGCCAATCGGGTAGTTCAGCCCGCTAAAGATTATACTCAAAAATAAAATAAATATACTTAGTATAATTTAAAATCGGCCGAGTGCGGGTTCCTTACCAACAAGTTAAAAATTAACGTATTATATAGCAGGTAAGTAACTATTTTTTGTTATTTAACAGCGGTGATAGAAATACGGCATTTAACAAAAAAACAACATTTTGAAATTTATCCCATGCTGTAGCCTAGCTGTATCTAACGCTCTGCCTACCCCGCCAGGGATATAGGCGTGATTTGTGTGTGTGTGTGTGTGTGTATGTAGCCTACATACTTACTATAAATATGTAAATACTACCAATACCAACCTGTTGCGTTTGCTTGAGTTGTTTTGCCACGCTGGGCGGCAACATTTGGTAGAGAAGAGAGTCGCTCAGCTCCTTCTCATATTCCAACTCTCTTGCCTTTTCGGATAAACTACTCGCGTATACCTGAAATATAATAAATACACAGTGTAAGGTGAATCGCACACTTGACGCACGACGGACCGCTAAAATATCGCAGCGTTCTGTCAGATCCATACAAAAAATGTCAACCCCCATACTAAAACCGCTCAACCGCTATTGACGCAGCGCTATCGCAGTATCGTTCGTCGAGTGCGGTTTTAGTAAGGAGAGTGACGTTTCTAGTATGGATCTGACAGGCCGCTGCGATATTTTAGCGGTCCGTCGTCCGTCAAGTGAGCGATGCGCCTACGATATGCCAGAAATGGTCAAATACCGCAAAAGTATGCAGCGCGCAGGAGATATTACAAAAGTAAAATAATATCAATAAAAGGATAACGCGTGTCACATGTGATTTTATTATTCGGCATTGAATTATTTGCTATATTTTTACCGTACCTGTATGGTATTGACAGCGTTTCTAACTAGAGCTATGATGATGGGCGACACCACGCAGACCAAGACAAGGATGCCAGCACACACCATCTCGCTCTTTCTCGCCTCGGTCAGGCTCTCTGTCACTCCATCCCTGAAAACATATAACATGTTTTAGTAAAAAAAAATAACTAAAACTAGAATGAAACAGAGGCATTATTAAGTTGTATGAGTTGATACTATCTTCGTTGACATACACACGCACACGCAAACACGCACTCACTCACACGCTCACACATACAATATGCGTTTATGTATGCTTGTCTTATAAAGATTTTTCAATTTTCAAAGCGTTAACTTTCTTTTTTATTTCTGTCCGTGTTGGGAGAATGAACTTAGGTCCTTTGGATTCTGATGCTAATGCTCAGGGCCCCAAGTCTGCTATTTTTTTGTCATTGTAGCGCCATCAAGTCAACTGTCAGTCCATTGCCATTGTGTTTTTCTATACTTCAAACTGTTAGCAGACTACAAAATGACCAAAATCATCCAATTGAGATCCAATCGACATCCAACTGAAACGATTTTCATTTAGCAGACTTAGGGCCCAGACCACTAGACCACGGAAATTTTCAGAACGTTCCAAAACAGAACAAGTGAACTAGAAATTTATCATGAAGGCCAATTAAAACGAATGAATATTCAATTATTCGCAAGTAAATTAAGTAAGTAAGCTCTGTAGGTCATAGAAACATGAAATGTTCCACAGAAAGAACTTTCAAAATCTAGAGTGAAGTCATGCAAAACTCGCCACATTAGGTTTCATGCGCAGTTAATTTCAAAAAGCCTAGTTCAAAAGAAAGCCCTAATACCACGCGGCATTCACTATCCCGTCAACCAGAGAGAAGACAGTGAGAAAAAGTAACAAATGCATTCGACCGGGTGTGAAATCTTATTACGGAAAATAAAAATTCCAGCAAAACATTTTTATTAAAAATGTGACTAAGACGAGAGCATACTTCATGGCATACCCAATCAAAACGGTATCAGCTGTAAAGTAGAGCTAAGCTTCTAAAACTATAATATAGTTTATGCCCTCCACTAACCCCCTAAATCTCAGGAACCACAAAAGCTCAGTCAACTTCGAAACTTCTAGGGATTGTAGTTTATGCACTCGCGCTTCGATTCAACGACCCAGATTTATCACAGATTTCGTATCAAAACTGGTAGATACGAGTGTTTTGAGAATTTTTAATTTCAGTCTGGTTGACGGTAGGGTTCCATAAGAAAAATATCTTTGATCTGGTACAAAGAAGCAATACAGTGTCTCAGTCACGTAGCTAATTAAATCAGCTGATCGCCTGCCCGCTTTATTGAGAGCTATTGTGGACAGAGGGAAAATTAAATTATTCAAAAGCAAGTAATTTGTAGCGGAAAACGAAGGACCGACTTCTTTCTGCTTACTGAGTTAAGTGAGTACAGCTTTGTGTTTCCTGTGTGTTATCCTGTGTTTCATGTCTGTTACTAAGTGTTACATACACAAATCACGCCTTTATCCCTTTCGGGGTAGGCAGAGCGTTAACAATCGTAAAATTACGGTAGTTATCGCCACGTCTGATAAGTAATGAGCTTATCTTTTCGATGATACATGTATCGCTGTAGTGTCAGGTTGTCAGCCTGTCGCCTAAAATTGTAATACACATGAAACTCTCGAGTCCCTTGGTTGCTTTTTACAACACCCACGGAAAGAAATGGGGTGTTACATGCATGTAATTTAGTTTTTCATGTGTGTTAGTTACCAATGTTTTTACCTGATTACACATACCTGATGTTTTCTCTCAATTGCCTCTGTACCACCCTCAATTTGTCCAGAAGTAGTCTATAGCGTCGGTAAAATGACGTGACGTATAACGACGTATCATAACGTGCAGTGACGTACCTGATGTTGCCTCTGCACCGCCCTTAACTTGTCCAGCAGAGTAGCTATCTGGTCGAATACTCTATAATGTAAGCCACGTGGTCGGCCACATAACGTGATGTAACGTGACGTGTGATGACGTGAAGTAATGTGCGGTGACCTACCTGATGTTTTCCCTCAGTTGCCTCTGCACCGCCCTTAACTTGTCCAGAAGAGTAGCTGTCTGGTCGAATACTCTATAATGTAAGCCACGTGGTCGGCCACATAACGTGATTTAGCGTGACGTGTGATGACGTATCGTAACGTCAGGTGACGTACCTGATGTTTTCCCTCAGTTGCCTCTGTACCGCCTTCAACTTGTCTGGTCGAAGTACTCTATAGCGTCAGCCACGTGACGTGACGTTATGTTATGTTATATACTTGATCTTCTCTGTCTACTGTATTTTGTGTATAAACTTTGTGTTTCCTGTGTGATATCTTGTGTTTCATGTGTGTTACACTGTGTTACCAACATTTTTTACTAAATTACACATACCTGATGTTTTCTCTCAGTTGTCTCTGCACCGCCCTCAACTTGTCTAGAAGAGTAGCTGTCTGGTCGAAGTACTCTATAGCGTCGGTTACGCTCCCCGCGCGCGGTTTGTTGTCCACGATCAGCTGATTCCTTTCGAAAAGAAGACTATTAAAATAAGCACCATGAAAAAAAAATATACAGAAGTAAAGGTCAAACAACTATAAGACCGTTCTCACACATAATGCAACGCAACGCTGCGTTAGAGCCTAGCGTTGTACCTGCGACAAGAGCTATTTTGACAGAATACTGCGTTATTTTAGCGCTGTGTCAAAATTGCCAGTGGGGCGTTCCGGTTTTATGGCAATTGCGCTCATCGCATCTTGGATTATCTTAACAGGTTTTAAAGTATTCGCCCTTAATAGATTGCGCCCAAGATTGCGAATTTTTTTTTGTCAAGGACTTCGGGACTTAAATTACATTATTAATATTCTTAAAGTACAATTTGCCCACCCCACAATATATTAAGGATTTTTTTTAAGATAAGCAGATATAAAAACTTCTACCGTAGTTTATACAAACTGCAAATTTCAAGGTTACTCGTAGTTAGGGTAAGGGAAACACATGTGAGAACACAGTCATCATAAAATAACTATTTTCTCTTTAGCTGGAGTTTAGCTCTATAGTATGTTCTGTCAGATCATAAAACAATTAAAGCAATTGGTAACAGATGTCGTTACAATATTCCAGAGCTATAAAACAATAATCTCAGAAATTAAAATGAGAATGGTTTTTTTTATATATAGTATAGGATACCGATTAGAACGACTCGATAGTGTCAGATGAAGTAGTGGCAAAATAACATAATCATCACATTCTTTAGAAATTTTAGTATTAACTTTAGCGTTATGGTTCTTAAAATATATGGATATAAGTAAATAAAAAATTAAGAACTTTACGATTTTCTAGCAATAAACAATAGTATTTTTTTTGTAAAGTAAACTGTTTTTCTAAACTATGTCAAACCTGCAAAAGTTAAAAATAGGATCTTTATTGTATTGCAATAAGGGTCAATTAATATTTTATGGCAATAAAACCCTATAAATATAGGCGCGTCTGGCACGCTCTTAGTCAGTTTTTCTTGCAATATCTCAGCTCAAATAACTCAAAAGATAACAGTTGCCAAGAAAAAGCTTTTAGAAAGAGCTTGGAAAGAGCTAAGTAAATAACGAAGCCAGCGTAGAAAGCTCAAGAGAAAAAACTGGAAGATTGCTTTAAAATTATTTTTACTCCTTAACCTTATCACACCTTGTTACTTCTAGAAACTTTGAATTATTATTGAAGATAAAGATCCAGGTATCAGCGTTTAATATGGGAGTAGATATGAAATCACCAGTTGTCGTCAAATTCATACAATCTAAAGTTTGTTTCTCTGAACCATACATTTATCAAAGCATCGCGGTATGACTATAATTTATCAGCGTTTTTTTATTACAATTTTTAAACTTTAGCAGATTTATCAACGAAATTTAACAGATTTTGGCAGATTTTTAACTATAAGTATGGTACATGGTTAAAATCTGCCAGATCTGAAAACTGGGCTTTAAAAACATGTTTCATTGCGATAAGTTGACATGTCTGCAGTTCTTGTGCTTGAAGAGACACGATAATTTTCTTGTTCTCGGTAACATGATGACATTAAGAACTTAAGTTAAATTAAAACCAGATCTTGTGATTCAAAGAACTAGGACTTCTTTAAAGCAATATTGCTCTTTTAAAAGTCTTGAATACTGTAGTTGGGAGTACTACGAGCGCCACATAAAGTTACCCACTCGATTAAAATATACAGTAATTTACTGGGTTTTCATTTTCAATTGGGATACATACATTAGAATTTTTTAAATAAAAAGTCGACGTGTATCTGTTATTTAGAGCAATAATTTGGAATTCATCTGAGTATAATTAATTTTCCAAAATTTTAGCTTTTATGACAGGTGATGTGAAAGTAAACTTCAGAGTAAAATATTTGTGTAATATTTTAAACATTTTTTCGCACAGCTGCCTTTTCAGCACACAAAATTTTGTCGTCATATTTTGGTCTAAAATAAAGTTGATATTGTGTACAAATGTACACCGATTAGGATACCGAGGCCCGAATCTGTTGCAGCATTTTGACATATCGTGAAAGCGATATGCCCTATAAGGCTTCGGTTACGGTTTTTACCATAATGGGAACAGTCCATTACAGTTTTTGTTACCAAAATCATACTCAATTTGCCTAGAGCCGGCAATGTAGGACCTTATCGCAAGCTATAAACCGTAAATACGCGCGTTTAAAAAGTTGTCATCTAACTGCCAAAAAAAAAGAATAAGTCAAAAAACGGTATGGGCCTATTCTGGCTTGATTTTGGCATAATCGGAACCAAATCGTATACACCGTCCTTTTCAGTATTTATGACACCGGTAGAAACAGAAAACATTTCCGCATATTGGTCCTAATACCGTTCACTCATAGTTCTTTCCATTCATTCAATTTCCTGTCCTAAATTTTCTTCTGTCAGTTTTAGCTTTGTTTACTTTGCAATAAATTGTATTTGAGTATGTGAAAATTCGAAATATTCATTATATTTTATAAGTAATTGTTATATAAGAAATACACATGGGTTTCACGGACCACGGATACATACATACGTATTATAATATGTACGTGCGACGATGTCTGTGTCGATTGTTAAAATAGGTACAATTTTTTTTAAGTATTTTGCTTTAGTTTTTTACTTATATCCCCCTCATCCATTAACATGATGGAGTGTCATGCTCAAATCGAACCCCGAAAAGTATACTCTGAGCGAAGGTAGGTACTATATTGAGCTAGAGCCTGATAAAGTGATAATGATAAGTCACCACGCTAGGATCGGTTCGGAACAAAATATCAGTTACATTTTTTGATACAGTGGCAATTTGATGACGTGACTGTCTTTCTCACTCTGCATGTATGTAATCATTGAAGCATTGCACCGATTCTTATTTTGTCTGCTTGAGAATCTTACTATGGCTTATAACCCATTATTGTCTCTACCAACTTCAGATATACCTACGCTATCAGCCTGCCTACCTTACAAGTAAAGATAGTAAAGGGAGTAAATTTTGTAAAGGAGAACTTCTCGATGAATAATTTGAAGATAAAAATATTTAGTAAATAAAACTAATAACGGTAACTTAAAACTATACGATTAGAATTTCTGAGTAGGAGCACCTGGAGCTCCATTTCTGAAACGTCGTAATTCGATTCAGGCTGTAAATTGTTTCCTTCTAATTATGCTTGTATCACACATTCTACTTTACATATCAATACCCACATATCCTTATAAATTCACAGAAAGGTGAGAATTAAATCTTAGAGTAATAGAAATTATAATACATTGGACCAGTCGTTGCGGACTCCCATACACGGAATCAAAATAAGTAATTTATGAAAATCTTTAAATTCTATCACAGTACCTACTGATTTTGATACACACAACAGTCTAGCTAGCATAGTACAGTTACAGATCACAGCGGCAGATAGAAAAAAGAACAAAGTAATAATATTAATTTCTGATTCCATTTTAGTTGTCATAAAGTGGCACGTGCGTTCTACCGATGAGGAAGAAGATTGTGCCGATTTCATTTCCGAGTACCAGTTTAAACACAGGTGGTATGGATGGTATTCGCATTTAATCCACCACCACTGCAGCAAACGAAAAGCAGTGCTTCTCTTCAATTTAAAGGAGAAGCGGAATGCCTACTGAAAATGATATCTCATCTAAAGCGTTTTTCGGCTGGAATTGCTACATGAGGATGATAAAAGAAACCAGGAAGTAATAATAGATTTCGTCGCTGATGACCAATCGTAGCATTTCCAGTAATCATCATCGTCGCAAACCTTGATTTACTTTGAAACTGTTTGTCTTCTGACGTGGTTTAATAATTCTTCACACATAAAAATGTTATTTAGCGTTTGATCTTGTATTTTTAATTTTTTTCTATGATTGTTGGTAACCTGATGAAAATATTTTTTCCTAATAATTTTGTTATTCTGCGTAGTCTCCTATAGTATTCCTCGTAAAGTCCAGATGCTTTTTAAAAGGTATGTTGATCTATAGTGGTGCAAACATCACTTTATAAAGCAACGTTATAGTTGTACGTTAGTATATTAGTTTTTCTCTGTGCTTATAGCTATAAACTTGGGCATAGTGTTTATCCTTTAATTATGTAAAATTTTAAAGTACATATCTCGTCTATTAATATTTTGTAGTTCAAACTAAGTAATTAACAAATGGCTCTGCTGGTACTGCAAGTTTCTGGAAAAACGGTAAGCTTATAAGGTTAATTTTCCATTGTAGAATCATACCTTTTAAAAAGGCATTTGGGCCGTTATTTGAAAAATTCTCACGAACTTCTGAGCCTTACGAGGTTAAAGTCCTCCTATAGTAGCATCATAGATACTACAAACACTTGGGCTCCTAAAATTATGAGACTACGACAAGAACACGCATTCCGTTCTTTTCCTTTCTCTATCTATTCGTATGCTGCTGGCACAAGGACATTGTTATTTTGAAAAATAGATAACTATGAACAAATAGGCACCGAAATGAGCACTAATAGTTTTAGAAACCCCTAAACGATATTCCTACATATTATAAAAAATCATAAAAAGCAATGAAATAACAGCATGATGTGATACATAATATGATTCAATAGATGGCGCTGTTAACATTTAAAACGCGATATCAAAATCAATCCTATTTAGAATTAAGGTTTCCTTAGCCTACTACAAAGCCTATTATGCTATATATATATATACAATACTACCTCCTTATAATTTCGTTTAATTTGTCTGCCTGTGTTCGAAAATGTCCGACTCCAATTCATTCGTTAGTTTTACACCTATGTAGTTTCATAAGAATAGTATTGAAGTAATTTTAGAACCGTCAGCAATAAAATAAAAAATGTTTGTTGAACCTTCCCATACATACAAGTGTTCAGACGACAGGAGCTACCAGTATATTGTTAGTCGATAAGCAGCCTATTTTGTCACAAAGTTTTTTGTAACTTTATCATCTCGGTGAAGGTCGTTGATGGCGGAATCCCCTACTATATAGGGAGTGCAATCAAGGCAAACGCCCTTCAACTCTCCGGTAAAATTGTTGAGTAGGAAAACAGATTTTATTTCAAACAGATTTTTTATTGGATCAATAACAGACTTTAGCCCAAATTAACTTTTACCAGCAGTTCTTAAAGTAACTTCTTTCAGAGAGCAGCAGATGTTTTCTTATATAAGTTTCATATTATTGTATTTGAAGTACTTGCAATTAAAGCAATATTTTCATGTTTTGTAATAGGAACAGTACCAGATGTTCTAAGATTCGCATTTTAGGTATATATTTTTTTGAGGACATCGTTCTGCAATAAATAATTTAAGTTTGTTAATATTTGGTCAATATTTTCACTAATAATCTACTATCCAACAATATATTCAAGTATCTAAAAACCAGTAGTGATCCGATCTTAGCTAGTAGTAGTAGCTTCTTGCCATACTAAAGATCAATTTTCACAATTTAGTTATTTTTTGTGTTTATGTTTTGATTTTTTAGACATTATGCAAGACGACAGCCCAATCAAAAACATTAACGTCAATCGTCCATAGATTACGTGACACGAAGTTACCAAAAAGTATGAGGAGGAAGTGTCTATGATTTAGAAGTCGTGTAAAAAGTTCTGTGGCCACGGTAGTGGCCCCGCCAAAGCGAGAAACGTGATAGTTTCCGATATACTAGACTGATCAAATTCTCGGGATATATTGTCAATAGTAATTTCATTAAACAGGCAAAGTTTCAGCTTTATAGCTCTTATCTATTTATTATTTTAACGATGTCTAAAATCCGCCAATTTCGTCATTGACACACTGATGATCATCAAATTGGGTACTTCCTGAAGTGCTAGAAAGCTGAAATTCGTTTCGATTAAACATCCCATAAACCCCCCACAACCCCACAAATTGAGGGGTTAAAGTTTTTATGAAACTTTCTGGGATTTTCATGCTAGAGGTTAGATATTTGGTATACGGACATAATATAATACAGTAGGCGAATCGAGTAGAAAACCGCCGCAAAATCCCTTACGTAGTTTTGAAGCTCTCGTACAATGGAACAGAGAGCAGATTGCCACTTTGTTGTACCTTGGTAAATAAAAAACATAGCTCCTACTCAATGGTATTCTTGACGTACAAACAGCTTTAGAAATAAATACATTTCGGGACTGTCGACTGAAGTTTGCACCCATTTTAAAGCAACACTATTTTTAGTTAAACATTGAACTTGGCTACCAACTTCCACATTTATGTTTACGGTGGGACTATCTTTGTTTCAAAAAAGCCTTACTAATAACAATCCTCCTTGTTCAGTCGATCTTTTTTGTAAAAAAAAATTGCCCAACACTTCGCCATATCGTTTTGTACCCCACCACTAAACGATATCGTTTTTTGACATAAAATAGCTATTGAAGTGTATCTTATTTTGACGTACGTTTATGCCAAAAACGTGTCCTTATTCGGGTAAATCATTCAAAATTGAGTGAATGATATATATTTATTGACCTACGATTTAGATCACACACACATTTTATGCAAAAAAAATATTTGGTATACATTGACTGCTATTAACCATATATTTTTTTTGTTTACTACAAAACTATCAATGTACTGCTAATTCAGCGCGATTTGTCGTCAATTAGCCAGAAACCAGCCATATGGTTTTCCATATCGTTTTTTGACGTATCGTTTTTCACACAGATTCGACCCCCAGGTCTTACAATCGTGAGACCCGAGTTCCACCCCGTTATGTACCAATATGTTTTTACTCACGTACATTTACCGACTACCCTTACGGGAAAAGAAAAACAACGTGATGAAACCCACAATTAAATAAACTTTGAATTCAGATGAATTAACCTAGGATTCGGGCAAGGTTAGCCTTCGGGTTGCAGAGGTCAGATGGCAGTCTCTGGAAAACTTAGTTCCAATCCTCTTTAGGTACCCGACTCCGACAGAGAACGGGATAAGGCAAGCAGAATGATGATTTTGTACCTAGAGGAACCCAAGCATGACAGGTTTTGACTGCTTCAAAAAATAAAGTGACCTAGCAGTTCGTACTTACTTCCTCTCCAGAACCTGGTACTCCTTGCTATCCTCCTTGATGTCCTTATGCAGAGGGATCAGCGAGGGCACCAGGTTCAACGTATTGTCTAGCAAATCCCGGCCCAGGATCATGTGGGCTATGTACCTGTTAGTATTGAAATAAATGTCAAAAACGTCACAATATTGTTTGCTATATCAAGTCGACAAAGGACTCGATGGACTCTAGTATAAGGGATTTCAGACTACATACTATTTTTTTTTTGTTTGGGCCGATTTGTAGAAATTATTTGTAATGAACGATTAACAATATTATACTGAGTAAGAAATGAATAGATAAAAGATGAAAATAAGAAATTGAGATTGAGAATAATATAGCTCTGTGAGTGCAGTAAATCCCAATAAATTGAATAGATAAAAAATACAAATTTTGACAGATAAACTATTTTTTTTGTAGGTAGGACGTAGCATATAAGTTTTCATCAAAAGAATGAGAAATTCTTACCTCTCATGATCCCTTGGCTGCAGCAAGCCCCTGGCGAAGAAGTTAATGCCCAGCACTGACGCTATGCCCTTGCATTCTATACTCCGCAGGAGATTCTTGAAGCCCACCAGATATCTGTAGATAAACAAAAAATATATAATAGTAGTTTTTATGACAAGGGACTAAGGTGAGATTTTTTGAGCAAGGGCGTTACTTTGAATCGATATCGGAATTTATGACGGATTTTAGAGTAGAATCCTGAGTAAAGCAAGGGATTCAATGTACGTCTCCGAGGATAAGTAACTTTAGGCCTGAGTTATTATACATAGACTACAGGCAGGTTTTTTTTTTAATTATTAAACAATTATGAATGCTGTCATGTAACAATGTTTTGTATGAGATGAGAGTAATAAAGATATTTGTATTGTATTGTAAATCATGTTTAGATATTAAGTATGCATTTTATGTATTCATTCGAGGACTTGAGAATCCACGTCCTCCAATATATGAGTTATTGGTATTTTACTGTCATATTTTTATGGTTTATTTTTATGGTTCCCGTAAAGCGAATGAGCTGTAAAACACGCCCTAATTCTTGTTAATAAAACCGTTTTTAATTTGGCAAGATTGCTTGGTAACAGGTTTTTACCCGATAAATAATCAAAATAACGTTTTTCGAGAGTGCGTATGCATTTATATTTAAATACGTATAATATGTATGTGTATATGAGGCCAAGTAAATTTACTTATTCACGGGGTACCAAGCGCAAATAGCTGAACGGATGTCGTTGGATTCGTTTCAGCAGCACAACTGAAACTCTAGCTATATATTATCGTACTCTCATAATAACTCCTTCACGCGAAAGCTGCTAAACTGATTTTCATAAAATTTGGCACACACCTACACGGTAACTTGTATTAACACATGGGATACTTTTTATCCCGAAAAAATGTTCCTATGATATGTCATGGCATGACTGCCACGCGGGCAAATAGAAAGATTTAAACCGGGCGGAGCCGCAGGCAGCCGCTAGTATATTTCATAAATTGAACAATATGGCGGATTACAAACGCAATATACAACTTTGAAATTACCGCAGTTGCAAACCGCAAAATAATATCGCGGCAACTCATGATTATTCCATACATCAAAAAAGTTCCCAAACAATAAATGTGTTGAACATTTTTAGGAAATGATGAAACATTTTTTTTGTACAAAACTTCTCGAACAACATGTACGAAACAGATGATTTGTTTTGGGAGTTAAAATTAGAATATATTTCTATTCATCATGGTGCTATCTATTTTTAAAGTTTTACACACACACACACACACAAATCACGCCTTTATCCCTTGCGGTGTAGGCAGAGCAAAGTTTTACAACAAAATGGAATGAACAAAAATTTTGATTAACGTAATAATTTTGCTACGGCGTAGCACTTATTTATGACGGCCTTACTATATGTACTGTTTAGTAGTATTAAATTTAAAGTCGTCGGTCTCTTTGTATTAACTTCAAATAATTTATTTATGTTTATTTGTGATTTGTTTCGGCCTGTCGATTTCAAAAAAACTTTACACAAAAACACGTTCTTTCTACTTCCATAATAATAATAATATCTTGACCCTATGAAGTCACTCGATCGGTTATTCAAGACGTTGCAAAATGGCGTCATAGAGAATAGCCACATGCCCAAGAAAGTAGGGCAACAATCTACTATAATATAACCTCTGATTAATTTGAGAGTCGCCTTAGCTGAACGATATATCACTAAGAAATATTAACCTTATTTATAAGCCAATTCATGAGTAGCTAGGAAAATGCAGAAAATGTTGTATGAGCAAAACCATTTTCAATCGAATTATGGATGACTTTTATATGAAGTACCAATTATAACGGGACAGTAAAACGATATATGAAACAATTTTGATTCCGAACGACTCTAAAAGTGATTATTAAGTATGGGCCCCAAAACTGAATTAATTTTCAGAGCGACAAATCTTAGTCGTTAAAAAACTATGATATGTGAAAGGAACACCAATTTCCCTTATCGTCGGCGTACTGTGATAACCACGTATGTACTTTAAGCACAATTTTACAGGACAAGCAAAAAACCTCCTGGTGAAAAATTTTGTACTAAACTTTTTTAAACACCTGACTGTATTATGTTTATGTGTGCAATAAGCATTGATTGTGTTTACTATTTTTAAATATTCCTGTCCAAGAAGTGCATAATGTGACTTGAGAGGTTGTCTCGAAAAACATAGTACTTTTTGCAAAAGTTTACAAGGTTTTCAATAAAAGAACAATGCCTTTAATCACAATTATCATTTTTATTTAAACTTTACTCACTACAAAGTAATCAGCCTTTTTAATTGTTCTTAAACCTATAGTCAGAACATAAATTATTGTGATTTACTTTATGATCTGTCAGCAATATACAGAAAAACAATGTAAATGTCATCGGCGATGTAAATAAAGTTAATAGAAAATGGCTTGTATTTTTTTGGAGTACGTTATTAATAAGCATAATACTGAGAAACGAATCACAAATCAGTCTGAAATGTGACTTCTTACGTAATTTAAGGATCAAAATCTAACGATCAAAATCAAAACAAAACATTAAGGAAGTAGGTACTTATTACGCCAAAAGCAATCAGCCTTTCTTACTTAACCATTAACACATAACCAGGAATTCTACTAATATTAAAGTTGCTTATTGAATAATACGCAAGTCATGCGTGGCGCTCACTGTTGGACTGACCATCGACTAATTGTCACTAAGCTACGACTCCGCCTCCGTCGACCTCGCAGATCCACAGTGAAGAAGCCTCCGTGTTTAAACGTGGATAGGCTGAAAGATCGCGAGGTTAGGGTGAAATATGCAGAAGCCTTAACTGAAAAGCCGTCGCCAATAACTGAAACAGGTGATGTCAGTGCTGCTTGGGGAGCTTTGTCATGTCATCTCATAGAAGCCGCTTCTGCTACTTTGGGTACTAAAGACCGGCATAGTGAAGACTGGTTTGATGACAATAGCGAGGCTCTTAAAGCAGCATTCGACAAACATTGACAGCTCCTGCGACAGCATAATCGAAGAGGTGGAAGTGTTGCGGTGGTCAAAGAGAGTGACCAAGAATTACGCAGGCTGTCTCGACAAATAAAAGACAAGTCGTGGCAGGACAAGGCTTGTCAAGTGCAGTGGCTCGCCGATACAGACCAGCTTGGTGAGTTTTACAGTGAAGTGCGTAAGCAGATTGGTGCGTCCTTCCGTACAAAAGTACCTTTAAGGTCTTTAGACGGTATGCACCTCCTGACCAGCAAGGAGGATGTACTTAAACGTGTGGCTGAGCATTTTCACAACTTGTTCAACGTAGATCGATCAGCTGATCTGCATAATATCAGTTTATGGCCTCAACTCCCGTTAGCCACGGAGTTGGACGAGCCCCTGTCATGTGACGAGGTTGTTACTGCCATCAGACAGTAGCATAATAACCGGGCGGTTGGTATTGACCTTATACCGGGTGAACTACTTAAATATGGTGGTACGGAGTTGCACACATCGGTATGGAAATTTTCATTTTCGTTCGAATGTGTGAGGAGGAGAGGGTGAGGACTTCAAAGTGTCTCGCATTTGTGCCCTGTAAAAGAACAAGGGTGACCGTTCTGACTGTAACTCTTATCGCGGTATTTCATTGCTGTCAGTCCCTGGAAAAGTATTTGCCAGAGTCTTACAGAACCGCCTCAAAGACGGTGAACAGTCTGATTTCTTCCCCGTCACCTGTGGGGTGAAACAAGGATGTGTTTTAGCGCCCACTGTTCGCCTTGTACTTTGCAGTTGTAGTCAAAGAAGTCCTAAATACTGTTTCCCAAGGAGTCCGCATCCGACTCCGCACAGATGGCAGTCTTTTTAACCTGGCTTATATGCATAAACGAGCTTTTCCAAAGCAAATCTTTCATTTGAATACCTTGCGAATGCGGATACAAGTTTCTCACAAAAAAATGGCGGTCTCGTCATCCGCACGAGGTTTTCATAAAACACAATAGATGGTGCTAGGAGTGTTGTATTTAAAATTGGACTAATGTCAAAAGACGCGTTCCGAGGTTTTCTAGCCATAACGTAGATAAAAAAATATTTGGGTTTTTTGTACTTACGAGGTTTTCACAGTACGCCGACGTTATACGGGATGTAAGGGACAGCGCGGCGTCCCGAATACTGATAGGGTGCAAGCAGACCATGAAACTGAACAACTTTCCCCTAGGAACATATCCCGTTAAAAAATTTTTGGTTTCCCATAGTAAATGCCGTCAGCTGATCGCAATTTTGTATGGAAGGTCAAGAAATTTTTGTCGTTTCCTGACATATGTTCCTAGGGGAAAGTTGTTCAGTTTCATGATCTGCTTGCACTCTATCAGTATTTAAGACGCTGTCCCTAACACCCTGCATAATTCTGTGACCAAACAAAGTTAAAGTGTTCTAAAATGGTCTGGACAACGTCCTTTTTTTTTTTTATATATGTAATAGGCCCGCATTTGTCTGCCATCTCACCTGGTGGTAAGTGGAGATGCAGACGAAGATGGTACATGCTTGCCTAGATAATGCCTATTCACTCTTGCCTCAAAAAGGCCCAAGTTATATTGTTCCGGAAAAAGATCCGCCGGCAGGGAATTCCACTCTTTAGCCGTTAGTCCTTACTTTGTATAATACCGTGTATCATTATAGTGATAAGTTGTCATCTTATAGCCTTAAATTGCCGTACACATTTACCCTCGGGACCTTTTGTCACCTCTTACAATACCCACGAAAGAGATACGGGAGGTGTTATTTGTAAGCCGGCATTACACGGCTAGCATCAATACTTAGGTAAAAGAAAATTGAGTCTTACAAGTTTTTCTTTTTTACTAGTTATTGATGAAATATTACAAGTTTTTCTTTTTTACAATGATTATTGGTGATTATTAAATTCTTGATGCTCGTCTCGAAGTGACGATTTAGCGACTTTCAATTATTATTGCATTCTTTTTTTCATTTTGTAAGACTAATAATAGCATCGTGAATGCCATAGATATGGCGTTTTACTAGAGTGATACCAACTAATTTGAATAAAATGTTTGACTAAGGCGGATCGCACACAACGCACGACGGACCGCTAAAATATCGCAGTGGTCTGTCAGATCCATACTAGAAATGTCAATCCCCATACTAATACTAATCGCTATCGCAGCGTCGTACGTCGAGTGCGGTTTTAGTATGGGGATTGACATTTCTAGTATGGATCTGACAGTCCGCTGCGATATTTTAGCGGTCCGTCGCGCGTTAAGTGTGCGATCCGCCTATGTCTTTCACCATACAGACCTCCACAGAGTGCTGCTGTCCGTGTCCTTGATTTCCTTGGTGAGATGGTTCAGCAAGGCTCCGTTGGCACTGGTGTACCACTCCACGGTCAGCGTCATCGACTGGCCCACTTCGTTGGTTTTGCTCCTGTCAACAAACGTATGGTATTTTAACAGCTGTTCTAGATTGGTGTGATGTCTGCCCATGTGATGGGATGAATCTAAACGATATTTTGTATGAAATACTGAAAGTATGACTTCATAGCTTGCAGTTTTGGATTTTTATAATATTTTGCAGCAAAAAATACTGTTTATTAATTCAAATGAATATTTCTAAAAATTATGAATGAATTCGGTACTCAGTACTATTCTTGGACAATAGTTTGAGAGTATTATTTTTGTATTTAATTCATGACCCAGGGAACTGGGGAATTGCCGCTTCAATAAGCCGATTTTGGCACCTGTCAAGCCCATATTAGAAGACATGTCAACAAAGAAAAAACATCATGTATACTAACATGGTTTTTAAAGCTAGCAAATATTCGAGCGGCGATACTTACCGAAGGCTCCGTACGAAGTCATGTTAATCTATGACAAGTTGGCGGTAAGAACTATTTACCGCGGATTTTGGGTCAACTTTTCATGTTATGTTAAAAGTCCTCACGTGTTTATAATGAATAAACCTGATTAGTTTACTTATCGTATAAAATAAATACGAGTAAGAAACCGATCATTTTGATGTCTTTTTGCACTCGTGATAGTATCATCGCGGCAAATGACCACTATTTGAATAATTTGTTATCATCTGTTCAGTTTATTATTTTTCATAAAATAAACCTCGTTAGTATGCATATCAGAAGTTTTAGTTTAGTTACCGCGACTAGTTTTAATTAGTTAATTATCTCGTTTATGGAAAAATGTTGAGAAGTTTCCTAGCACTCTGTCATGGTGATCGTACACTGTCAAGAACTTTATGATGTAGTGGTTAATGTACTCGTAGGAAGCTTATAAAATTGTGGTTGACGATAAGGCGTAGTGGTGGTGTGTCCACCTTTCGTGCAGTGGTCCCAAGTTCTCTGAATGTTTCTGTACCTAAACCTTGTCTAACCGTCTGTCTGTAGGTGCTGAAATTTACTTGTCTAACCGTCGTCACAAAAAAAACATAGTAACTACGAGCTATGATAGCTACATTACTTAAATAAGACCGTAAACTCAAATATGGGAAATCTCTCTCTTTTCGCTCTCTCTCTCTCTCCCTCTCTCTCTTTCTAAAAGTGAAGTAAAAGGCTGAAATTGAATTTAAAGCTTTGTAATAAGAGAAAAAAGTAAAGCTAGGCTTTGTACCTATTTATTGAATTGGTAATTGTATGTTTGAAAATGACAAATACTAAAAATCTATAAGCCCTTTTGAAATGATGTACTCCGCATAGTTCAAATACCCCTAAGTTTTGGGTAGGCATGTTTTTCCCAGTTTGGTAATTAAACCGGCGGGCCTATCGTAATCATATTTTGGTAAATATAAATTAACAATATTTGCGAAAGTAATCACAAGGGTTTCAAAACTAATTATGGTTTGTTTCTGTTTTCATTTCCGTAACAGAGTAGCTACCTATGTAGATGAATATGTTATAAATTTTGCAATATTCCAAGTCGCACTGTAATCTCATACTTTTAAACGAGTAAGGGATCTCGGAAATAACTCCAACGACAATTAAAAAGTTTTTTGGAGCCCTGTTTTCGTATGTTTAAATTGATGCGTAAAGAAAACAAAACCACAAGTCCCCCCAGCTGATATATGAATTGGTGTAGTGCAACTCTTAAACGACTAAGTGGGTACTAAAGTACCCATTACTGTAAAAAAAAACTTTCTGGTGGGGCAAAGTTTTCATTAATTCTTATTAATGTTGTCTGTATCCATTATTCAGTCTATTGCAGTGTTTATAGAACAAATATTGGCTTTTACTTAAATTCGGGTGAACAAACTTAAATACAATTTAAATGGAAAACATTCATTTGTAAGATGGTTCTCAAATGCACTGGTAAATCTTGCTTGTATCATACGTTCTACTATAAAAATGCATTCATATCCATATCAGTTTCTCACCCTAACCATTTTAAATCAATATATATTCTAGTTCGATTCGAACAGATGGTAGAGTTGGGAACTTCTATTTTTTTTGTACAGTTTCAAAAATGACTTTATTGAAAAATAAGCAATCCTAATTACCTACCTAAAGTCAACTAAGTTCTACTTAAAAATAAAAGCAATTCGTAGGGTCATGGTGCCAGTCGTACCTAAATCAGTCACACATGCAGCTACAAACGCACTTATCTATACGTATTAATGATGTGAGTTATGTGACTAATGTCTAAAATGAAAAATGCCTAAGAATAATAATGGAGTAATATGTTACCAAGAACGTAGCTTTAACAGGGGTGGGATCCCTATGTGGGGGGTTGTCTCCTTTGAAAAGGGGCTCACGTTTCGTGGATAACCATAGAAAATCAGTACAAAATTAGAGTTTCAGCGCACGCCTGATCCTCCTTCCAAATCATTGCCAATTTTGTTGTTATTGTTATCTTTTTACTGATTTGTGGAAGTTCCAAGAAAATTAAATATACAAGTAGCAGGTACCTGCTCGTATTCTAGCCAAAATAGATGCCTTATAAAAGGTATGTAGCTCTACAGTGGTTCAGGCCCAAGACTTACAAACATTACATTAGAAAGCTACCTTATATACTACTAACTTGGGCCTTATGTGTTCCTTAATTATGTAAACTTTTAATATAAATATGCTGGTTTATTAATATTTAATAGTTTGAACTAATACGGGGTTCCCTGAGGCATTTGATTTGGTTTATATCTGTAGACCCAGAATATCCTAGAACTGCAAGTGTCTAGGACAAATGAGTGCTCATAAGGTTAATTTTGTTTTGATGTATCATACCTTATATAAGGCAGTCGGGCCTTTATCTTGGTAAAGCTCACTGAGGTCTGGGCGTTACCAGGTAGGTACATGTTTGCACTTTCGTAATAATTTCGTAATAATGTTCCCAACAAACTGCGCAGTGCATGTATTTTTTCGTTGGACAAGCAAGATGGATTATGTATGGGTCCCCTAAACCCCCTTTTCTCATAAATACGTCCGTGTCTTGAGTAATATTTTTCATTATGTTTATTATGTTATGTTTTAGGCCCCATGTTCAAGAGATTAGTGTTTTTATTTATCCATTTCTTTTTTGATATAAACTAGTCTAGCATTTGTATTCGTAACGCATGCATCATTTAGATATAAGGAAAATTTAAATTCCCCATACTAAAAACTAACGTTGACGTTAACGGATAAACTTCGTTGTTTGACATAGGCATCCGTTGACGCAGGCTTATGCGTTGGATCTGCGCCAAGGCCGGTCTTTAGTATGCATTTGACAGACTAGCAGAATCGAGGGTTTCATGTGTATACTTGTCAGACGTGGCGATCAAGACCGTAATTTTACGATCCTTAACTCTCTACCTTCCCCCAAGGGACAAAGGCATGTTTTATTTATTTATTTATATTTATTTAAGGACAACCCATTGTAGTTACAATATTTATGTATGTATCTGACAGACGCATGAGTTATGGATGCGCTACGTTATGCGTTACGTGTGAGAATCAGAAACGTCAAATAAAGGTGTCGACGAACCAATAGACATTAAGCAACAAATAGAAAAGAAGATAGCAAATAAATGTGATTTTATTAGAGCCACTGAACTACCCTCTTAATAAAAACGCCGTTACAAGTTTTATATAGACGATTTGATGACACAATCGTAAAAGGGAACGATATGAAATGAATGTCTTTGATGATGAAGAGAAGCTCTGTAAGTTGTTTTTATTATGATTGGCTGATTGACTGACAGACGCACGTGTATCGTATGAGACATTAGGTCAACGAACGACCCAACGAACTTTGTTGTCAGAGTTACAATCCGCATACTAAATAATTTGTATAACTACGCCTCCGTCTTAGACGTGTACCTAACCTAACCTAACGATTGCCATTAGAATAGTTATATCGTCGCCCTAATAACGTGCCTTCTGAAGTACAGAACCATCTTTCTTAAGGCTTTCTGAATAGGTAAGAAGCGAGCCTGCTATCTTTCAATCATCAATTAACCTGCTAAAGTGATAAATTAGAATCTAACAATTTGAAGGACGTTGTATGATACTTATTTCATGTGTAGGTAAATATTTCTTCTGTTTTGTTTTTGTAAACACAATTTGTGTTTATCAGCTCTATGCATGCCATTTATCATATCATTTCTAATGTAAAACAACTTAAAACTTAATTAAATCTGTCAAAAGTTTATGCATTCATACGGCTTCTAGTTTCTAGGAAGTCGAGTGAGTATTCAAACGAAGTCCCCGATGAACTAATTAGTTCATACTACGCCTACATAGAAGATGTCTTGTAGCTTTGTGAAACATAAAGAGGAACGCACTTTGGGCGGATCGCACACCTAACGCACGACGGAGCGCTAAAATATCACAGCGGTCTGTCAGGTCCATACTAGAAACTCCCCATACTAAAACCGCACTCGACGGACGACGCTGCGAAAGCGCTGCGTAAACAGAAGCTTTAGTGTGTGGATTGACATTTCTAGTATGAACCTGACACCCCGCTGCGATGTTGTAGCGCTCCTTATGCGTTAAGTGTTTGATCCGCCTTTCCCTTAACAAAATAGATGAAATAGAATACTTGCCATAGCGAAATGCTCGGTCAGATTTGTATGGGAGTTAAAAAAAAAATTAAGATTGGTTCTTGAAGGAAGTTCTCACTCAACGTGTTCAAAGTAGCATTTTTTGGAAAGTTCCTTGTTCACTTTTCTGTTTTAAAAAATTTAGGTATTTCGATCAAAATAATTTGATGCAGTTCGGAGGCATTATTTCCATTACGTACTTTTCCACTTCAACCTTTGCATTCATATTCTAAGTAGTGGCCGTACACACGGGGTTTGACGACCTATACAAACTCCATTAGGAGAGTGGGTGTGACAACGATTATGACCATTAAAAGATATTAGAGAATGCCATCAAGATATTCATTGGCCACACAGAAAGCCATTAGGCGAAAGGTGTGGATGCACCTTTATGTATTCAGCGAAGAAGTACTTGGAAAATGTGAAGTAGAATTTTTATGTTAAATGGGTTGCGTCAAAACATTATTGTCATCAATCATTCATTCTCCTTGCCTAATCCCCATTGTCTGTCGGGGTCGGCTACCTAACGTAAAGTGCATAATATAATTACGGAAATAAATTGGTAATCTTACAGAATCGATAATAATTAAGTACTTGTGTGTAAATATGACAACTAAAAATCTTTGGTGTCATATTAAGAACAAGAACAATCGCATTTGTACCAAAGGATTCTACGGAAAATTTGTGACTATGCACATAAGTGTCACATCTAGAGTCATTACATTCGGGTCATTTGGCCTTCGGGTTGCAGAGGTCTGATAGCAGTCGCTCTGTGTAAAAACTTGGTTGCACGTCAAATCCCTTACGTTAGGCGGATTGCACACTTTACGCACAACGGAGCGCTAAATCGCGAATCACAAAGGGACTGTGATCTGACCTCTGCAACCCGAAAACTACCTTGGCCCGAATCCTAGATGTGACACTAATGTGCATAGTCCTTCGGTACACTTCAATTCTTATTATTAATATGACACCAAGGATTTTTAGTTGTCATACTTAATATCCCACAAGCGCTTAATTATTATCGACATGTTTACTTATTCAATTCCGTAATTAAATTATAAATTTATCATCAAGCTATTCATAGCAATTTGTTATATAGGGCATGGAATTTTTAACAGCTTAACAAGCCTTATAATATGTTTTACAATAGGGATAGCCATTTACATAAGTAGTTATATTCAAACCACTTTACACTATTATGAAAATGGATTACCTTCATCCATCATACATTACTGTACAGGTAAGCAAGCAATGTTTAATCTTATTATAAGACTTGCTAAGTAATAATATTTTACCTAATGTCTTCTACTTTCTTAGGCCCGTATTTATAAACCGTACTCAACTCTGAGATCGATCTTGAGTACGACTTTGAGTTGCTGTTAGTATTGACTGACAGTTGTCAAAACCGCTCTTGAGAACGATCTCAGACTTGAGTTCGATATATAAATACGGACCTTAATGTATTTTCCCCTTATTAATGATGGGATTTGACAACCTTTATTAGTTACTACTACTTACTCCTATCACACTTAAATTACACGACAATATTTTAATACTATAAACCTATATTGTATGTCATAACAAGAAAAGTTGCGCTGATAATATGTGACGTCATGAAATCTTATACATATAAGCATAACAATATTTCCTTCGCTACCTTCATTTTCATGAAGAAAATACGGAGGATAACGCAAAACTCTAAAGCCTTTTTTAATTTTGTTCTGTGTCTTTTGGAACAAAATGCTTTTACAATATGATGTTCGGCTGTGGCCAATTTGTGTTTTTTTTAAATTGTACTAGGACGTGTTTAATTTTAAGTATTAGGCTGGTAACCTGTTCTTATTATGGTATCATATTTTTCTGAAACGGGCCCATTGAACGTCTCTCAAAATATTTGTCTGACGTGGCGATTAAATAGCGTTCGTTGGTTAACGGCCATTAACGCTCTACCTACTTCATATGGAATAAAGACGTGTGTATGTGGTAGAATGAAAGTCGTTCAGTTTCATGGACTGGGGCCAATCGAAGTTGAGTCACAGGGTCCGTAATTCCTCTTTCCACAGCAAAACGTGGACATTCCCACGGGGCCAGCCCACGCTCTGCGAGTGAGTTGCCAAATGGAATTTAATATTTACAAGTGCCTAATTTCATTAAACTGCTTTTAAATGAGAAATAAATTATGATGTTAGCAGTAGCTGCGGGAATCGGAATACCTTGAACTCTATCTGGAATATTCCTGGATTTCAATTTTTTTATTGTCGCAAGTTACGTTCTACTACACAAATCGAACTTAAAAATCCATTTCATCAGTTCCAACACATTCTAGACATTAACACATTCGAGTGCCAAGTAGAAAATGTGATTTGAGTGGACAGATCAATCGTTGTGGACTTTAGTGCTCGATTTCAAAAATGTGGCCCTGAAAAATTTTTGAAACCTATACGGAAACACTTTTATGTAAAATATATTTGCTATGAACTTGGAATATTATAAATCTGTTACACGCGCCTCTGCAGTTTCCACGAAGGAGTAATATCTGACACGTGTTTTGAAAGTCAAGACTACCTACTATAGTTCATATCGCTATTAAAACTAATACCATAGATAATATTGCTATATGTATAAGTAAAGTATGTAAATGACATGTCAGGCCTTTTCCACACTTAGCCTACTACGCAGCGCTAAAATAACGCAGCGGTCTGTCAGATCTCAAATGTCAATCCCCATACTAAAACCGCCCAACCGCTGTCGACGCAGCTGCGTTATTTTGACGTTTCTAGTGTGTATTTAACAGACCGCTGCGGATTGCGTTATTTTAGCGCTACGTTGTGCCATGCAACTTGTGCGTTAAGTGTGAATAAGGTCTTGCTTGGATGAAACATAAAAAATATATACTGAAATGTTATAAATATAAATACTGAAATTTTATCGTACAAGTACATAAAAGTAATTTTTACAGGAGACCAAAACCGCGATAGAGTTTTTATTTAATTTGTACAGCGGAATTTTGACATATTTTTTTAACAAGTACTTAGAACCAATATTTAAAATTATTTTATACAAACCCTGGCCAAACCACACTTATCTTGCCTACGTCATCCCAATGCTGAGCAAGAACCTTCTCTCTTCTTTCTCCATCTAGTCCTAGGCCTCCGTGTACCAGTCCGCGAGAATGTATCTAGCTCGTCCCGCCACCCTAGATTTTTGAAATATGATTCCATAATCAATATAAATAACTGTCAAAACAACTTCCGACAAAGTTTGCCAGCTTAGCCAGTACGGAACAAGGTCCAAAGAAACTCTCAAATTTTATGGATTAATGGATTATTTTAACAGAATTAAGATCGCTTGAATAAAGATTTCATAATTGTTTTCTGAGAGTTTTTACTTTTATAATCGTGTTTTGCCAACTGGTGCCGACTTGGAAAAGTTGTATCAACCTACTTCTGGGTAGAAGTTTCATAAAATAAACCTAAAGAATAGACAGCTGGGCTCTCTGTGAAAAACTTATAACATAATTTTTTAATAGGCATAGGAGCTCAATTTCTGAAACGTAGTAATTCGATTCATAAGAAAATCTGAAAATGATTATGCTTGTATCAACGGTCTACTTTACAGGGGGCCAATCGCGCTAATGTTGAACGATAATACCAAAACCAAACCGCAGCCAAAAACGCTACGTTACGCACTTTTCGTATCGCGCTAATTGTTTGAGCGGAAACGTTTCGACTTTTCTTTGGAAGTTACGTTGATATAGCGAACGTTCGAACTTTTGGTGTGCATCGGTATCGCGCAAATTTTTGACAGCGTATTTAATCACAACCGTTACGTTGGGAACGTCTCAAACGCTGTCAAATGAACGTTTTTGTAAAAGTTCCTCTCGAGCAGCTTTTTCTGACACGTTTGACGATCGTTGGTGGATTTTATTACGGTTTCAACCCAAAAAAGGAAGGAAATCATGAAAATTTGCTGTGGGGCTCTATCTCCACACCATTGAAAGTGTCCATGAGGTAGATGTGACCAAGAAGAAGCCTTGACCCGCCGTTCGACCTATAGGTACATGATGTTAGGAAAAGTACTGACTTCCTTTTAAAGGATGAACCAGCCCATGAAATTGAACAACTATCCCCAAGAGACGTAGGTAATATGAAAATAAATTTTGGACCTCACATACAAACTGACTCAGTCGGTTAGTACATACATTTAGTATGAGAAATCCAAAAAAATTCGATCTGTTCCTAGGGCAAAGTTGTTCAGTTTCAAGGGCTGGTTCATACCTTGTAAGGAAGTTAGTACTTTTCCTGACACCTTGTATTTTTAGGGTAAACTTGTTTAGTCAATGAGACTGGTTCACACCTTAAAATATTTGCAGATGATTTATTTCATCCGTATTATATGCATGAACTTATAGTAGTAGAATCACCTCAAGTGATGAACTATTTCCAATGGTCATGGGGGCGACCATCGGTAACAGTGACCATCCTGGTGGTCGACAAGGGGGGTGACAAGTGGGAACTAAGGCTGTCTAGCTGAGGGTGCAGTGAAATACTTTGTAAATAAAAGAAACATATATTGCACCTACTATATTTATTTAATTTTTCTTATTAAACTTATAGGCTAAGCTCTTAGGGCTCCATATCAGATGATGATACCTGAAACAAAATAAATAATAGTGTAGGTACCCCAAGTACATATGAGATATTTTCTTGCAGTTAGAAGTCGCCTATTTCTGATCATATTCCATCTCTTAGTTTACCATATTATTTTACATATTTGTCAAAGTAAAATTAAAAAAACACTAGATTACAATATATTTTGCTAAATAGAAATATCAAATAGATGTACCTAGACACATGTCATGATTAGCATGTTCAGCCATACCATACGCCATGGTAGCTGTCTATGACAGCTTAGACGGTGGTTGTTATGATAACATGTCAGATGCCTGCAACTTGTAGTAGGTGAGTGAAAAACTAACTCACTGCTGATTGATTCATTGGGGCATTGGACAACCCGGTGTCCTACTAGAAAAGAAGAAGGAAGACTTACTTTGTGTTGAGCTTGAGTTTGGATTCTTGACGCTGTATGTGATTTCTACTGCCGCTGATGCTGCCGTGTATGATCTAGCATTGAAGCGAGGGATGGATGGATGGCTTCATTTGAGCTAAAACAGTAAATTAATAATCTTGAAACAAAATCAATGTGTAAGTTTATTTTATTTATATGTATGAACAAACAAGCAGATGGATGAATAGATGCTGTCATCTCTGATGTTGAGTGGTGCACTAGTAGTGCAACTGTAATGCTTGGTACAGATTTAATTCTAGGTGGGACATTCACTAAGTTGCTTTTTACTACTCCCACAGGTCGAATGGTAGTGATGTTATTCTAAGCCGGCATAGAATATTATGTACCTGTAAAACGGATCTTGGGTGATGTATGGAAGGCGCCCAATGTCTGTTTGTATAATATAAATCCAGTGCAGAGTGACTTTTGTCACGGGGCCACCTTGCTTTTCATGACATTCCACATCTGAAAAGTAATATACTAGTAAATATATGCACATACACTGATGCAGTAGGTATAAAATTAAGTTACTTTCCACATGTCTCAGTCTGTCTGTTATGGACAATGCCAACTCCTAAACTACATCACAACACAACTAAATAATGGCTTATGATGTGTTTTTTTATTAACAGCAGCTAGGTTAGGTTTTCATTAGTATGCTAACCTTGGTCCACTCTTTGAGCTGCCTAGTTTGGCCCTCACAATTGAGTCTGTTGGCGCGATTGGCCCATAAGTAGTTCGAAAGAGCCCGCGCCTTGAAAGGTAGGTATACTCTGACCCGCCTTTTGAGCGGAGTCTGCCGAGCGCCAGCGCCAGCAAAGCAAATAATCCCTCGAGCAGCTTCAGCTGCCGCACGCTCGTCGTCTTTCTTAGGTCCATAGTCTCTATAAAAACACAAATCGTAAATAACACAGTTTCAACTATGGAACCATATTGATAGCGTCTAAATGGTAAATTAACTTTGTATATGTAGATATTCTATTAGGTACTTACAGAAAAGTCACGTCGACTGGGTGTCCCACGAAATTTTAGCTTAGTTTTAGTTCTTAACTAAAATAATTTCAAAAATCTACGAAAAACCACGGCGGTTGTATAAACAATAAACAACAACCTGACATTTTTACTTTTAAAATAGTGCTGCCCACTACGCGAAATGCACAATCGAGCATCGATTATAAAAAGATTATCTAGTATTTTGAAATACTCATTGCAAACTCTAAACGGTTGTGGTTTGGTTTCGATTGGCTAACGTCAACGATTTATACGTTCAGAAAATTTACCGCGATAGCTTTTTTGACATTAACCGAATCCAAACCAAAACTAAATCGAAGCTAAATCGTCAACGTTACGTTGGAATGGTAAAATAGCGCGATTGGCCCCCTGGTGGATAAATTCTCACACATCCATGGCTATAAAAACATTGAGTAGTAGGAGTTTATGTTCCTACGCCGGCCTACGGGTGGTTAGACAAGTCGTTGCGGACTTCTGAGTACGGAATCGGATTACGCCGTTTCAGAATTAATTAATTTCAGAACCGCTTGTCAATTGAGGTGAGTCAATGATATTATATTGTTATTATCGTTGATGAGTATAGGATATACTCTCTAATTGAGAAGACGCATTGGGACTTACAATCTAGCGTTTTTTTGTAGGAAGATATGCTTTAAGCACGCGTTTGCCTCGCGTCTAACTTTTTTTGTATTAAGGCTCATTGTGTCGAGCAGTGAACTTTTGTGTCTGCCGTTGAAGATGATTATAATATGCACACAACACAAGGCACAAATTGAGGCAAATATTAACATTTTAATCAAGCTTTATACTAAAAACCACAAACGAAAATAGACACAACACTACCAGCATACCAGGAATAGCGTTATTGAGTTCCATCGAGAATATTGCATTAAACGCCTGTCAACAAGCTTACGCTCGCTGGGGCGTGCATTTCTAAAGCTCAATAGGTCAAAGGTCTATATTATAGTATACAAAATATGTACACCGATATAAAAGATATTATGATAGTTATATAGACCAATTTTCCGATGCTTTTTCAGAACTTGTTTTGGAAGGAAAATATTTTACGAAATCTTATAGGTACTAAATGGACTATCAACACGTCACCGCATAATTTGCGTTTGTCACTGTTTGTTATTTACGCGCTGAAGAGGTAGAAAGGTAGTTGCAGCTATAGTTAGTATTCTTTGGTAATAGGCGGATCGCACATTTGACGCACCACGGAGTGCTAAAACATCGCAGCGGTCTGTCAGATCCTAACTAGAAATTCAATCCCCATGCTAATACCACTGTTAACGCACGCTATCGCAGCGTCATCCGTCAAGAGCGGTTTTAGTATGAGAAGTGACGTTTGCAGTATGGATCTGACAGACCGCTACGATATTTTAGCGCTCCGTCGTGCGTTAAGTGTGCGACCTGCCCTAGCGTACCTGTGCCGTCGCCTTCTTTTGTATGAAAATCAAAGACAGGGAAGCCAAGTAATTTCTATAGATTGGTCACGTCAATGGGTTTTCGATCTCTTGTAACGATTTCTCTGAAATCTTGTCTTAAGATCGTGATATGACAACTAATAATGAATAATTGTGTTAATAATTATTGACAATTTGCGTCATTGTGCACAACCTGCCTGTCATGGTCTATACCCATCCAATGCGTGAGCCACCCACCCAAATGTGTCAACTAAATGTGTTATTCCGTTCCAATGAACAAATTACAATATGTGGGGTTTACAGCGGTAAACACTACTGCGTCATTCCCACAAAGGGGCCCTAAATCTGCTAAATTAAATTCGTTTCAATCGAATGTCAATTGGATCTCAGTTGGCTGACTTTAGTAGTTTCGTAGTCTGCTAACTGGTTAAAGTACAGAAAATCACAATGGCAATGGAATGACAGTTGAGTTTCGATGGCGTTACAATGACAAAAAATAGTAGACTTGAGGCCCAGATACAAAGTCATTTTTCTTCTCTAAGGCGAGGTGCAAGCTCTAAAAGCAGGTATTCAGATGCCTATTATATGTATAAAGGTTGCATTTAATACATACATATATCACGCCTTTATCCCTTGCGGGTTAATTAAGTACAATATTTTCAGGGCATGTTCTACAACTTCCGTTAGGATATGTTTTTGGAAATATGAAAAAGACTGTATCTCCCGTATCTCGGTCTTCTTCTTCTATTCGTGTGGGACACCGAGTCGTCCAACGACCCGATAGACCCTAGTTTCAGAATTTTTCAACCGCCTTCTACAAGTAGCAGGCTTCTGACATGGTTGTGTAACGACCGCCGTCTAAGTGATCATAGACAGCAACCGGGACCTACGGCTTAACGTGCCATCCGAAACACGGAACCATCTCCGTATCTCGGTTAGTTGGTATCATAGTTGGTACGTTCATAACCAAAAGTTTGAGTCATTACCACGATGAAGGAAGACAATGACTTACTCACTTCTATACCTTAATATCAATAAGCATTAATTTTATACCGTGTGATGCCGGCTCAGAATTGCATCACCCCACATCCTTTCCGCGGGTGTCGTAAGAGGCGCCTAAGGGAATCGAGAGTCTTGGTGTATTACAATTTTTAGGCGACAGGCTGACAACCTGTCACTATAGTGATACACATGTTTTCTGAAACTACCTTAGAAAACAATCCTCAAAAATGTCAGAAGTGGCGATAGCGATCGTATTTTTACGGTCGTTAACGCTCTGCCTACCCTGCAAGGGATAAAGGCGTGATATATGTATGTATGTATTAATTTTAGTATACCTACATTGAATAAAGTTTTTTACTATGACTTCATTTAACTGTTTATTACTCACAAAAATAAAACACAGGACAGTCACATAAAACAACATCACAAAAAGTTACTTCTTTTAAAAAATGATCTTATTCAGTAGTCCAATCGTAGAGAGATGGAAAAATGAGGCTGATAGATCGTGCACAACTGAACTAAATTCGCGTTGTTTGTCAAAACCATACTCTTGGTAACATTATCATTGATTTTGCCTGACTATTGACCTTTCGAAAACGGAATGGACAACCTCAACATGTAAGGAATAGGTAATTACAAGGAATATAACACCCTTACGTCGTAGGCAATAGAACTCAGATTACGGAAGAAAGTTCACTGATATCTACCCCTTTTCATTATGGATGAGGTATTCAGCAAATCAAATTATGGATGTCTGTAATAATCGTAGTCATGACAACAGTTAATAACCCTTTGTGTGGCGTTATCGAAAAGCCTGCTCTATGAATGACAACGTCAAAGCTGACACAATGAAAGACAGCGTAGAAGTGATTTTCCAAGAAAGTCTTGTTACAACTACAACTCTTGCTTCTTTTGTTTTTTAAGCGCTATTTATCAACATCTTCCTTGCCTAATCCCGTTTCTCTGTCGGAGTCGGCTACGAGTACCTAACTTAGGTAGGGGATTTGACGTGGATCCAAGTTTTTACACCGAGCGACTGCCATGTGACCTCTGCAACCCGAAGGTTAAGTTGTCCCGAATCCTGGGTTAAGTCACATGCAAATGTCATCTGAATCATCGAGATAATATGTACTAGTACGCTAGTACATATTACCTCGATGATCTGAATTCGGATTTTATTTGCATGTGGGTTTCATCACGATGTTTTTCCTTCAGCGTAAGAGCAGTCGTACGCATTCGTACATGACATCGAACTTTGGTCTCACGATTGTAAGACCGGTGTCCTAACCACTTGACAACCGACGCTCTTTAAGCACTATTTATCAACATTTGAAAAATGAACCATACTCTGCTGCACCCTGTGTTAACCTCTCAAGACCCGTCGATCCGAACGAATTCCTCTTTTAAAATGTCTCTGTGTTTCCATTAAAAGTTTAATAAAACACGAACAGATACAAATGGGTGTTCCCACGATGGATACAGATGGGCAAATCCATCCGGCAATTAATTTTACTTTGGCTTTATTGAACTGCGATTGTTTTTTTTCTTGTGGACTAGGACATCACGTTGACGAACGACCCGATGAGTCGGGGTTATTAATTCAATTGAATACTAGTATGCCTCTGATATCATTGTGTAAATACCACTATCTAAGTAATCATAGGTACTCGTAGCAACCGGAACCAATCGCGCATGCCCTTCGAAGCACGGAACCTTCATTCTTTTGTACAATCTACTATACAAACAGATGGCTTATTCTGCTACGTCTTGACGAAGAAGCAATATCAAAAACCAATAAATTTACAATTGTGAAGTTATACGTGTTTTTCTCGGAGAACCGAACTAGGGCCCTCCAGGTTTTAAGACTGACTGTCAGACCGCTAGACCACGGAGGCAGCTCTGCAATTAATCTTACTTAGTGTTCTAGAACTGCGCTTGTGCTCCTTTGTTCTCAGTAGTCCCTTTGGTAGTGCCTTTGAAGGGACTAGTGGGACTTTTCACTTCGGGTAATAATAGAAATTGAGTTGAAAACGCATCTTGCTTATTTGTGTGTTACTTCCCGAAAATCGAACCGGGGTCCTTCGGGTCTTCAGACAGACTGTCAGATCGCTAGACCACACAGGTAGCTCTGCAATTAATCTCCTCTGAAATCGGACGTGCAACTAACTTGTTTGTGTGTTACTCCCCGAGAATCAAACAAAGACCTCTGGGTTATAAGAGCGGCACACAAACTGCTAGACCATAAAAGCAACTCTGCAACTGCTATTTATCTTGTTTAGTGTTCTAGAGCTGCGCTTGTGGGAAGTTCACACGCGTTTCTGTTTAGATCGCCTCGTGTTTGGAAATTGAGTTGGAATTGGACGTGCATCTTGCTTGTTTGTAAAGCAGATACATACATGTAACTCGTAGTAATATTTATAAAGGCATGATGATGATGACCATCGAACGACCCAGTGAACACTGCTCTGCCACTGAGCTATCGTATCGACGCACCGTACATTTTTAACCTCTTTATTCTCCTCTCGAAGCGACGATAAGAAAATCTAGTAGAAGCTAAATATATAGCACTCTTTCTCTCTTTTCGTGTGGAACATCGAGTCGTCTAGCGACCCGATGAACCCTAGTGGCAGAATTTTTCAACCGCCTTCTATAAGGAGCAGGCTTCTGATATGACAGCAGCCGGGATCCGGAACACGGAACCATCTTACTTACAGGCAATCGGGTGGTTCAGCCCGCAATGTCCTAACCAGACTGGGAACAAATTCACAAATTGATAAATATCAACTTTGTGAGTGGCCCACCGAGAATCGAACCCGGAACCTTCTGCATCAGAGGCAGTCGCACTACCACTGCGTCATATCAGTCGTCATTTATACAGCACTGTGAGTGCATTAAAATTCCAATAACTTCTTACAAATCCAATTGACTTTCCGTTCACAAACAAACGTATTACCAGTTTCTCTTTGTTTTCACCTGTCAGTTGGTGATTTAGAATCGCAATCAAGTGATTCTTCCTGATTCTTTCCACTGAAAGAATTCTTTGTTTTACTTTAGTTGAAGGTCATTGCTATATCAGAATATAGGTGTACTACACTTGTTACGGCCTATTCAAACCTGAGCTATATCTGAACTCAATCTCAAGACAGTTTGTAGCAATCAGAATTTAAATAAATTTTGTATTGAGTAGTTATTTTTGTAACAACAAGTTTCAAATTATTTAAAATCGTAATCATAATATATATTTCACGGTCTTTCCGTATCAAAAGTATTGTTCCATAGTCGGTTTAATTTTCAATGGACATTCATTTTGTAAAATATTTTAACCTCCTATTGTATCCCTGTGACAAAATTGTTTAGCTTCATGGGTAATTTAACCCAGTAAAATATTTACTTCTATTGTGGCTCACGTCACGTGGTAAAGGCAAATAATAATAAGCTAATGAGCCTTTAACTAGTAGCTATTCATAAGAGTGAGAAAGAAAAATTACAAAATTAATATTATATGACACAATACGATACCGGTTAGATCTACAGCTCATTATATGACAGAAAATGTATGGTACCGCTGGTTTTCAGCGAGTTCGTCGTAGCGTGTGCTACGAACTCTACTACGAAGTGTAGTGGCCTCACTTGCGTCCAGTTCTTGAAGGTCAAGGTTTAAAGCCACTAATTTGGAGAGGTTACTAAAGGTCAAGGTCACTAACCTGAGGTCTTCAGCTTCTCTATGAAGGTGTCTCTATCCACAGGCTGACAGTGGTTATCGAAGTTCAAGGTCAAGTTCAAGGTCACTTACCTGAGCTGTTTCAATTCTTCTATGAAGGTGCTTCCAACTACCGGCTGGGAGCGGTTCTTGAAGTTCAAGGTCAAGGTCAAGATCAAGATCAAGGTCAAGGTCAGGGCCAGGGTCAGGATCAGTGTCAGGGTTAGGGTTAAGGTCGCTAACCTGAGCTCTTTCAATTCTTCTATGAAGGTGCTTCCATCTACCGGCTGGGAGCGGTTCTTGAAGGTCAACGTCGGAAGGTCACCCATCTGGTAGATGGCGTTGTCGGTGTCCGCGTAGCGCTGGTTCAGGTTTGACCTGTTGAATTTCATACAAATGTGAAATCACGCCTGCAATTTATACTGACCACGCAGGGAGATATTTGCATAATAAGGTTGAGTACCAGAAAAACGAGCAACATTGTAAAACCAATATTGTCAAGAGCCTTACCGACTCGTAGTCACACCAGGTAGGTAGTGCCTTGCCTTGTGATGCTGTCAAAACGTACGCCTTTAAATTTTAAGGCGGCCTACACATCAGCAAACCAATTCAAGAAATCAGCTTTTACTGTTTTTTCTTAGTATCTGTATGAAAAGTCAGTAAAAATTGAACATTTGTTTCTAGAGTTAACATGTACTTTACATAATGACAAGAATACTACTAATACTAGTACATAATTATGAAATGGTGTGCTATCCCGAACAATAGTAAATACCTAGATAATAATAATGTTCACCTTTACAAGTATTTAATCCGGCACAAAGGCGGAATTAGGGACCATTTACATGAATGATGAATGGTGGATGGGCTGTGGTCTTAAGCACGGGTACTAAGAAACATTTAACCTTTACAGGGAGTAGTAGTGCTGTGAAACTAACGCCACTTTTCACCAACAATGTAAAATTCTATATATTTAATTTCTTCACGCCGGCAATATAATAATCAAAGTAATTATCGAAGTATCGCCTACATTTTTGGGTAAACCCAGAAGAATGCTAGTTGCAATATTATCAAAACTACTATTTTTAGTATCTTTTTAACCTATAAATTTAAGTTTTTTAATTTAATTTGCAGGATATACTTTTATGTGATAATTTATTAAAAAGTAGAGGAACAACATTTTGCTTTTACATTTCTTTGAATTGTAAAGAAAACGAAGTAAGATTTATATTGAATTTATTAATTTCACATTATTAAGAAATTAGACTTAGTAAAATGGCGCTAGTTTCGTAGCACTTCTTCCCGTAAGTTGTTCTATTGTGAACTTTATCCATTTAACCTACAAAAGGACAGCTACAGGTATTGTTTTAGAGTGAGTTAAGCAATTTGTTCATTATGTTCAGACGAGTGAGTTCTAAAAGGCACAAGATTACGAAAATAAAACACTTGGGCGGAAAGACCTAATGGTCGCTATATTATAATAGCTTTATTCAAAATGGCCGAAAGCATTTCTTGGTTTAAGGCGGTATTTCCACTGACGTTAACTTGAAACGAGACGTCAAACTTTTGGCAATGATTTTCCTCATAAAAGTACTTTGATTAGATCCACAAATTGAATTACACAGTCATCATGTAATGAGTCATTTATGAGTAGGCAATAAACGTTAAATAATTAAAATACAATTAAAGCCATTATAACGAGTAATTCTCTAAGAGGGTGGTTAATACAAGCACCACCATTTTCCGGTGTTTTTTATAAATACGGGATATTATATAACTCGTTGCCGCAACAAACTGCGGCTGTCACAGTTAGGTATTTGTACGATGGCTATGTGATGTTACTGGGTCCAGTTGTTAAATAAAAGAAAACTTTGAATTCTTATACATAAACTGGGTACCATATCAGCGTCGTCTTACAAAGTTGCACCTGTCACAGACTGTCATTTTATTAGTACATACATACATACATATATCACGCCTTTATCCCTTGCGGGGTAGGCAGAGCGCTAACGGCCGTAAGAATATGGTCGCTATCGCCACGTCTGACATTTTTGAGGATTGTTTTCCAAGGTTGTTCCAGAAAACATGTGTATCACTATAGTGACAGGTTGTCAGCCTGTCGCCTAGAAATTGTAATACACCAATACCCTCGAGTCCCTTTGTCGCCTTTTACGACACCCGCGGGAAGGATGTGGGGTGATGCTATTCTAAGCCGGCATCACACGGCACCGCACGGCACGGCACGTCACATTTTATTAGTACAGGCTTAGATATTTAAAACTACACAACGGATTTTCGTGCAGCTTTTTTTAAAAGATAAAGTGATTCAATAGAAAGGTTAACAACTTATTCCTACGAGTAGTTACAGCGGGTGTAACTGCTGGACAGGCTGCTAGTTATATACATATATCACGCCTTTATCCCTTGCGGGGTAGGCAGAGCGTTAACGGCCGTAAAAATAAGGCCACTATCGCCACGTCTGACATTTTTGGGGATTGTTTTTCAAGGTTGTTTCAGAAAACATGTGTATCACTATAGTGACAGGTTGTCAGCATGCCGCCTAAAAATTGTAATACACCAATACTCTCAAGTCCCTTAGTCGCCTCTTACGACACCCGCGGGAAGGATATATAGGGTGATGCTATTCTAAGCCGGCATCACACGGCATAATGCTAGTTATATATTAGGCGTTTATGTATTTGTTACTGGTAAATGCACTCTAATATAATTTGTTATCACATCCTAATTAAGTACCACAGAAAACGGATACGAGTAAACAAATTGCGGAAGTTCTAACTCATTCAGATTCAAGGACACTGAACTGACACGTGCCAATATTTTCGTGTTCACGACCATCAAGTGAGTAAACAAACTATTTTCCACTGGTTTCATATCAGTTCACAAAACACTTATCTCCTGAATAAATATTTATTATCTACCCTTGTATTCAATGTTTTTTTTTAAATTTCAATCGCAGTTGGAAAATGGACTGCATTAAAAGCTTGTTTTTCAAAATTTGATCATATATAAAAAAAAAATATCGAATGTGCTGACGACCGATGTGGCGCAGTGGTAGTGCGACTGCCTCTGACGCAGAAGGTTCCGGGTTCGATTCTCGGTGGGTCACTTACAAAGTTGATATATATCACTCTGTGAATTTGTTCCCAGTCTGGTTAGGACATTGCGGGCTGAACCACCCGATTGTTCGTAAGTAAGATGATTCCGTGTTTCGGATGACACGTAAAGCCGTAGGTCCCGGTTGCTGTCTATAAACACTTAGACAGCGGTCGTTACAAAACCATGTCAGAAGCCTGCTACTTGTAGTAGGCGGTTGAAAAATTCTGACACTAGCATCGGGTCGTTGGACTACTCGGTGTCCCACACGAAAAGAGAGAGATCGAATGTGTTTTATACGTCTAGTTTCGGAAAAATTAAAAGTTTGTAGAGCCTATTTATTTCCTGTGAACTGCACTCAACGGACGACGCTGCGTCGACAGCGTTTTAGCGGTTTTAGTATGGGGAGTGACATTTCTAGTACCTATGTATCTGACAAATCGCTGCGATATTTTAGCGGTCCGTCGTGCGTAAGTGTGCGATCCGCCTTATGCTACAGAAATATTGCTGCATATTTTATTAGTAAAACAAATACTACGCTCGGCTGCCTTTGCTTACTTTTAAAATTATCTGCATTGTTTTATTTCTTTCTTGCTTGTATTGAAAGCACTGACGTGTGTATCTATCTGTTTTATGTCTTAGGATGTTTTGTCTGTAATTTAGAATGTAAAATAATAGGTGTTTACAAAAGGGAGCAAGTATTCAATACGTAGTCACTATAACTATGTGACGACCGATGTGGCGCAGTGGTAGTGCGACTGCCTTTGACGCAGACGGTCCCGGGTTCGATTCTCGGTGGGTCACTCACAAAGTTGATATTTATCACTTTGTGAATTTGTTCCCAGTCTGGTTAGGACATTGCGGGCTGAACCACCCGATTGTCCGTAAGTAAGATGGTTCCGTGTTTCGGATAGCACGTTAAGCCGTAGGTCCCGGTTGCTGTTTATGATCACTTAGACGGCGGTCGTTACACAACCATGTCAGAAGCCTGCTACTTGTAGAAGGCGGTTGAAAAATTCTGACACTAGGGTTCATCGGGTCGTTGAACGACTTGGTATCCCACACGAAAAAGAAGAAAGAAGACTATAACTATATAGTCACTTCCCGTGTCTGTCATTATGTGTGTATGCTTAGATCTTTATAACTACACAACGGATTTTGATACATTTTTTTTATAGATGAGTGATTCAAGGGGAAGGTTTATGTAACGTGCCGGGAAAACGTCTTATGCTTGAGGGAAAACGATAAGTAGATTTTTGCGTTTCTCTGTCTGTCTGTCATGAACATCGCTAACTCATAGTAAGCCATAGTGAAAGATGCATTTTTTTATATGCCGTTAGAGTGATTGAAGAAGAAATACGTCTCATTCCCAGGGAAAATAATCAGCAGCGGGTGCAGCCGCTGGGCGGGACGCTAATTGCTTATAAACTCCAAACAAAAACAACGTAATCAAATAATAATATGTGTGGGTGGCTTGCTGTTTGTTTTGACTTTAATTAACGTATTGTTGTTAAGTACTACGAGTAGCAGTTTGACTTACCATTAGGACTTAGGAGGTTTAAATTATTTTCACAGATTTTTTTCTGATAATGACGTAATAAGTTTTTAATTGTTGATCTTGTTAGACTATCTGCATCGTTTAAATTTACCCAGTAAGGAGTTTAAATTACGCTGGAAATTTTAGTAGTTGTATGACAACCACTATAATTTGATACCTTAAATATTCAGGTTAATATGCTGTTCATAGTACCTACTGATTAAAAATAAATTCGATTTATTGATTTAACTTTTCCATAATACACGCGTCACGTCTTTACTTCTTACGGGTAGGCAGGGCGACAAAGTGCGATCGTCTTTGCCACGTCAGACGTAATTTGAGGGCCGTTTAAAAAAATGTGTAGGTATCACTATAGTGATAGCTTTTCTGTTGCGTATCTTTTGTACTAATAAGAAAGATTACAGTTGATTGCACGACTCACTGACCGAAAAAGAATTATTGACAAGAAGAGCTGGCAAAAGAATGCCAGGGCGACTTATTCTGCCGGTGTATTACCATGACAATAGACTAGTTGATGAGAAAGCCGTGTTCCGGTCCCGGTCTGAAAGGCATAGACCCGAAAATACCAGTAGCATTGATGCTAGTAGTCGCATTTTGCGTCTGTATGTATGTTTGCTTAAAACTTTACAAATGCACAACGCATTTTGATGTAGTTTTTTTTTAAATAAATAGTATGATTCAAGAGGAAGGTTTTTATGCATGATACTTGCCGGGAAATCTCTGATTCCCACGGGAAAATGCTGGGTAGACCGCTAGTTAAATATATACCGACCTCGTTAAGATTTAAAGGTGTTTTAGGAATTTTTGATCCTAAAAGTGTTCAGACACGTAAGTATTTCATAAATGGAGTCTTTAAAACTTACAGAAGCCCATTATTTATACAACTTAACAGTACTAGACATCACGCACGACATAAGCTTTACTTACTTAAACTAAAGCTTCCCATATACATAAATCTGAATTGGCGTGATCTCATTTTATGAAAATGGATATGACTTTACATGAAAATGTGTTAAGGAAAATTTGCGTAAAACGGCCAACAGATTTCATCATAAATGGGTGAAAATTTGAAAACGGTTCTTCAGGTCCCTTTCCTGGCAAATTTGAAATTTTAGTTTTATGGTTATTTTATAATTGCATAATAATAAAGGCCTATTGAAAAGGTTATTTACGAAAAAACACCTAAATCGAACCACAGGTTTCGTCAAAATTCAATTTTGAAATTTGAGGTGCCAGTCAACGGGACATTTTACGCCAGTCAAGGGAAAAAGTAATTATTTTAACAAAATATATGAGTAAAAGCTGTTCATCTTTTGCTTTTAACTAAGTAGAATAGAAGTAAAAGTAGCCGCAGCCTACCAGACTAAGGCCCTGAAGCCTCAGTCTGGTTAAGACACGACGCACCTAGTCACAGACAATTTGCTCGTGTTAAAAACACGACACAGCTAGCCCGACATACGAAATGAAACAGCCACAGTGTTCGACAATCACAGTTGACAGGCGGGCGTACGTGATCTGTCGACCTCCGGAAGAAGGCTGTTCGTAAACAGCCGAAACGTAGACCCAATTCTCCACCAAAACAATAGTAACGTAAGTCGTTTAAACTTAGGCCATAATGAAACAGCTAACATGAGACAAGAAAAAGCCACCGCAAACATTATGACCTGACAATTAACTGTGTTGAGCCACTTAAGACATTTTGCGAATTGTACATTCTGCTACTGTACAGACGAAGATAACCTTAAAGATGACGCAATCAGCCTGAGACATGCATGACTCAGATAGCCGTAGACATCACTAGGCAAGCAACCTAACACACGACACTGTACTATACATAAGACACGACGCAATCAGCTTAAGAGACGTCGAAATCAGCCTGACATAACGCAGCCACCTTGAGATTCAACGCACTCAGCTAAAGAGACGTTGCAACTGACCTAAAACATGACGCAGCCATCCTGAGATACAATACAGTCAGCTGAAGAGACGCCGCAATCAACCTTAGACATAACGCAGCCAACCTGAGATACAACGCAGTAGGTTAAGAGACGACGCAGTCAGCTTTAGAGAAGTCGAAGTCACCCTTAGTGAGACATAACGCAGCCGCCCTGAGATACAACGCAGTCTGCTTAAGAGACGTAAAAACAGCCTGACATAGCGCAGCCACCCTGAGATACAACGCAGTTACTTAAGAGACTTTGCATTATGACCCTGAGTGAGATAAAACGCAGCCAACCTGAGATACAACGCAGTAAGCTGAAGAGACGTAGCAAAGAGCCTGAGTGAGACATGACGCAGCCACCCTTATATACATCGCAGTCAGCTTAAGAGACGTCGCAGTCAGTTCAAGAGACGTCGAAATCAGTCTAAACGAGACATAACGCAGCCGCTCTGACATACAACGCAGTAGCTTAAGAAACGTCGCAATCAGTCTGAGACATTACGCAACCACCCTGAGTTACTACGCAGTCAGCTTAAGATCGTCGCAATTAACCTGAAACCTAACGCAGAGATCCTGATATACAACGCAGTCATCTTAAGATACGTCACAATGTGCCTGAGTGAGACGTATTGCAGCCAATCTGAGATACAACGCACTCAGCTTAAGAGACATCGCAGTCAGCCTAAGATAAAACGCAACCACCCTGAAATACACCGCAGTCAGCTTAAGATACATCGAAATTAACCTGAGACTTAACGCAGCCTCCCTTAGATACAACGCAGCCACACCTAGAGACATAAAGCAAGTGTTTTTAAACTATGTTATCTGCACGAAAAACAATGCTGTTCACCTCCTGGAAACCCGTTATCTAACTTACAGTACCCATGGGGAGACATGGGGTGGTGCTATTCTACTCTGCAGGCACACCTTTACACAAAAAAAAATTGCAAAAACAATCATTAAAATAACATTAGTCACTTGACTGGCATAAAATGTCCCTTGACTGGGAAAAATGCCAGTCAAATGGAGCCAGTCAAGGGACAATTTTCTATGTTTTTAGTGATTTATTGGTAAACGCTTGAATGTAATCAAAATTTTTAAACGAATCTTAAATCTCGCTTTATTATGCGACATTATTTGTTCAGAACAAACCCTCTGTAATAACTCTTTCATGAATGAAACATGCACAGGAAAGGGACCTGGCGCGGGTGCAAAAATAGGATCAAAAAATTTAACTACCCCTATTTTATTCTAGAAGTGCCAAGGAGCTATATGCTCCCTCTCCAGGGATGAAGAAGCAATCCTGGCAGAAGGCAGAAACAAGACCTAGCTCATAGTTCTATTAGTTTCAGCGATTCAATCGTTTTAGACCACGTATTCAGAAAACACAAAAACGTGTGACCAACAAAAACTGTCGTTTTTATCGGTATACGCATTCAAATATTGTCCAATTAATAATTTTCAATGAATCTACTACATGATATAAGGATTATTATGATGGGTGAAAAGTTATATGATGTCCAGCTAGATAAAACTTTATGCGTGTTTGAATTTCGCAATAGCTGAGTGTGACACGCGAAGAACGCGTGTTTTGGCCCCGATTTCAGGTTTCAGATTAAGTTTTAGTTAAACATATTTCATAATTTGTGGATGGAGTTTTAGTTTCTGAATAGTCATTTTAACATTATTTCGTGTGAAAGTTAGTAAAAACCTGTAAGTGTTATACTTTTGAAGAAATTAACGTGTGACCGCAATTTTTACCCTCTCCAGGAATCACCCAAATTTACAAAAGAGTTTATGAAAAATGTGTATTTTTTCAGCGTTTGGAAGAACAATTTTTAAAAGACATAATGTGCTACTTTATTTTGTATTGTTGTGTAGTGCCGGTATAGCATAGAAACACCCAAATTATATTCATGGGTATCATAAAAAGCGACTCAGGGATGAATCTAAGGAATGGGCACCAACGTTCCCTGGAAATGCTAGTTCACAACACAATGCACTCGGCTCACAAACATGGGACCACCTGCCAGACATAGTGAGTACGGAAAATACCCTCCATTTGGGGAGATCTAAGGCATATTTCACACTCAACGTCCAACGCAGCGCAAAAATAACGATGCGCTAACGGATCCGTCTGTCAAATCTATACTAGAGACGTCACTCCCCATACAAAAATCGCTCTCGAAGGTTGTCCCAACGCACAACCGCTGCGTTGCTTGACGACACATCCGTTAGTGCAGCGCTACGCTAGTGCTGCATCGTGCCAAACGACGTCATTTCCCTGTCATTTTTATCGTGCGTCGTGCATTGTCACTGTGTTGGTTCAGCGTAATTTTAGCGTCCGTTTGACGGACGTCAGAAATGCGCTGCGTTGGACGTTGAGTTTGAAAGAGACCTAATCTGTATTGTATTTTGTAAGTTCCCCAGTGAATTTTATACGTATTTGAGAGAAGAATAAATAAGAAATGGACGCACCTGAGAGTGCTTCCGTTGGTGAAGATGTAGAACGCCACTTCAGACCTCTCCTGCTGCAGCCTGGTCACCAGCTTACCCAACTCTGTGGCTCTGCTCACCTGGTAAATAGAAGAAAATTATACATACGTACATATATCATGCCTTTATCCCTTACGAGGTAGGCAGAGCGTTAACGGCCACTATCGCCACGTCTGACATTTTTGAGGATTGTTTTCTAAGGTTGTTTCAGAAAACATGTGTATCACTATAGTGACAGATTGTCAGCCTGTCGCCTAAAAATTTTAATACACCAATACTCTCGAGCGACTAAGGCGCCTCTTACGACACCCACGGAAAGGATGTGGGGTGATGCTATTCTAAGCTGGCATCACACGGCAAGAAAATAATGTTAGTAAAATAATTGTTATATTGGGAAAATTACCGAACAATAAGGTAGCCTAGCCAAATATTGTACCAAGCATTTTGTAAATTATATCTCCTAAGTGGCAAATAAGGGTTCGAAGTATGTAGGTATTGAAGTTTATGAAAGTATTAGCAAACCTTTTCCGACTTTGAAAAGGTTATAAATTAATTATTTTATTATTATTATGAGCCTGAAGTGTCCCACTGCAGGGCAAAGGCTTCCCTCCCCTTCTTCCATTTATTCTTTAAATAATTATTAGGTATGCATTTTGTGATGATTATTGTAGAATAATGAGCAATTATGATTTGATGGCCATAATATTAGATGATGTCCTGTTTATAAAATACAACCAAGAAACTGGAAAAATGATATTCGATTAACCCTCCCACTGCCAGTGGCTCGTGTAATCGAAGAGACTTAATTGGACATTGTACAGAGGACCTGCCAAAACATTACCCCACAACATTTGGCAAGCCAGATATTGCTTCCTCTGTTTCCCATTTGAATCAGATTTATTGGAGACAATAGTCTACGGAGGTCCAGATTGTTATATATATATATATATATATATATATATATATATATATAGACCTTCTGAAATTTTTCTTTATGTTTGTGTCTTATGTGTTTTAATTGAGTACAGTAAATTGTTTAATAATCATGAACTTTGGCCCCATGCATAACCTCAAATAGACCGCGTGCCTATGGGATCGAGATTTTAAGGGATACCAACAATTATTTAACCTGTCGTATACAGCCGTAACGTAGTGGCCCAACTTTCCACCAAAAAAGGCGGATCACACGCTTAACGTACGACGGAGCGCTAAAATATCGCAGCGGTCTGTCAGGTCCATACTAGAAACGTCACTTTCCATACTAAAACCACACTCGACGGACGACGCGTGTGCGATCCGCCAAAACTAAAACAATGTAAGACCCTCCAATGGTGTAATGATTAAGATGTTAAAATAAACTTACATAATGGATACCAGCATAATAACAATAATAATTGTTTTGCAATGAACCTTGAAAAATATCAAGAAACCGTTATAAAATAAATGTTGCTAAAGTCCTCAAACATTTACGCTTAATTTACTTTTGTCGACAAAGATTTATTTCTAGAAAGGATTTTTCATTTCTCCATAAGAAAGTACTCACTCAGTTTGCATTTTTATTTGAACTTTTAAAAAGTGTGCTTCATCCAACCCACTCAATAAAATTTTAGTAGCAACGTTTGACGACTTTTTAAAAATAAAATTAGATTTTTTTTTCAAGTAATTGTAGAGACCTTTTAAAGGCAAGTGTCACAGAGTCGTAGTAAGAAGAAACTGATGTCCACGAGTGGGTTAGTGTAGGCTTAATAGATAGATCAAAAAGAGTAGTAAAAAAATCGGCAAAATTTAAAAATGTCTACTTACCTTTGACACGACAAGAAGAAGAAGAAATTCGGAAATATTTTAAGGGTTAGGGGTTACTATATTCGTAGATTTTGTAGTAATATACAAATCGAATATGTTATATATTTTTTCAGCATACTATCATAGTATAGTGTACCTAGCAGCTGCAAGTCGTTAAAACAAGAGCAGTGATTTCGTAGCAACATCGTAGCACAATTATTGCTACGCGGTTGACACCGGCTACGGGGAATTGTCAGCCATATTGTGAATATGTGATAGTGGAAACCACAGACAGCGTTTACCATGCAATACGGGTAAAACTGGGTGTAAGGGTATACTGATAATTCGGTCGAGGGGTCATGGACGAATCATTGAGTCGTTGGACGACTCGGTGTCCTACACGAGTAGAACAAGAGTGGCATTGAAGTTAAGTGCCTCGGTTTGGTTTAATTACAAAAAAGTTAGACAGTGTCTAAATTATTTTTCCATACAATTTGACGTTTTTAGACGACTCAAACCACACTCGACCTTCGTCTAACTTTTTTAAAAGCGAGAATGTGTTGGAAATCAGAACCGCTTCATATTTGAATAATATAAATATGACAACAAAGATTTTTCACCCGAGTTCACGGTATAATTACGGCTCTTAAATTGTTTTTATAAGTTATTTGCTCGTGCAAAATATTGCTTTTTTTTTAATTGCACCAAAACCTCTTCCGTACCTATATAAACGAAATTAGTTATTCAAGCAATTATGTTTGAAAACGTTATACTTTCTTACATACACACACATACATACACATATCACGCCTTTATCCCTTGCGGGGTAGGCAGAGCGTTAACGGCTGCAAGAATAAGGTCGCTATTACCACGTCTGACATTTTTGAGGATTGTTTTCCAAGGTTGTTTCAGAAAACTTGTGTATCACTATAGTGACAGGTTGTCAGTCTGTCGCCTAAAAATTGTAATACAATAATATACTCTCGAGTCCCTTAGTCGCCTCTTACGACACCCGCGGGAAGGAGATGGGGTGATGCTATTCTAAGCCGACATCACACGGCTATACTTTCTTACTTTTGATTATCTATGATTCGTCACTAAGTTATGGCTTCAGGAATCAACATAAAACAAACTTTCCATTTAGATTGTTCGCTTCAACAGACAACTCAAAATGCTGCTTAATGATACAAAAAGAAATAAATTCCTATAAACAATAAAATTCAGTCCCAATACGAGACTTATAAAAACAGGTCAATTCACTTTTAGGTCGAATCTCAGAAGCGTACTCATAAGAACAAAAAGTTATTCAGCCTGTGACAAACAGTTTTTCGGCGATCGATGTGGCGCAGTGGTATGCGACTGCCTGCCACGCAAAGGTTCCGCGTTCGATTCCCGGAGAGTCATTTACAAAGTCATTGAGGTCAATTCGGCCTGGCTAGGATATAGCAGGCTGAAGCACCTGATTATCCGTAAGAACTATGACTCCGTGTTTTAAAGAGCATGTTACGTCGTCGTCGTCGGTCCCGGTTGCTGTCTATAATCACCTAGATGGCGGTCGTTACACGACTATTTTAGAGGCCTGTTGCTAGTTATTAGGCGACTGGAAATTCCTACGAAGGTTGTTTTGATCCCTTGGCACTACACCTTTTTTTTATTTTAAGAACCTGCTACATCTATTTAGAGTTAACCAGTTACCTACACTCAAAACAGATGCATTTTCACCTCTCCAGCTTGAAAAAACAAGATTTACCGCGAAAAAACAGAGAGAAAAACCACTTTTCTTGCCATGCTCGTGATAACATTTTAGCATCCTTCGCAACCAAAATGAACTTTGCTTTCTCGTTGTACAACTATTCTCAGTTGAAATTATAAAAAAGCTTATCTAATTTACGTGGTGTCAAGTCTGTGAACATTTTCTGTCGGGTAGGGTGAGTGACTTCGTTGTCAACCGTCGGACGCTCATGAAAATTTATTAACCACGTTTCCTAGAAAACGCAATTTTCTCTAGCTACCATTTTGTGATTGGATTCGTCGATTAAATGGGAATTGAGCAAATGGGAGTGCAGTGGACTTGAGATATTCGCGCTTCAAGTACCTACATAATATCGGAAAGGTGTTAGAGGAGTTATCGGATAGGGGTCTTGTAAAATCTTTGTCCAGTGCATTTTTAGGCAGTAGCTACGAGATTATGATAAGTGGCGCAGAAATATTCAAACAATCCTTGTGACAACTAGGGTAGCACACATTCTTAAAAAAATACAAAATTCAATACTATTAAAAGTTGTGGTTATTAACTCGAAATACGCAAATAAATATAGATATACTATTATATTCTGTGATACGACACACGATACAAAAATCAATGCAAAAATTAGTCATTCAGTCAAGCACGAACCAATTATTTTAGACAATGTGATAGATATGAATCTGTCATGTGAGGTAACATATTATTCACAGTTCAGTGATTTTAATTAAAATTTAGATATTCTGATAGAAGTGAATGCTCTCTACAACCTCACACATTTTGCACGAAATATTAAATTATGCTGTGTCGCTTTTAAATTCAGTTAGGTTTGAATAATAATTGAATAGTTTCCATTTGAATGCATTTACAAATTTGTGTCGGATTAAATAAAATAATTTAAACAGAACCGGTAAGTATATTAATGGAAAACGATACAAAATTACAGAAAAGCCTTTGGTCTTTGCAAATTAAATTTTGATCGGAAATTTCTACGGCGAAAACTTATAGATGTTATTGTTTCCAGACTGTATTGAAATTAAAAGTGCTTTGGTTTATTTGTCATTATTACTATAAAAGTATATTCAAATAAATGGAGGGAATAAACAGAATGTTGCCTGGATACAATAAAATAAGTGTATTACAGTTAGGCCCTCGTAATAAGCCTCATTCGACTACTTTATCATTCATACTAAAACTGGCACCAACAAACAGGTATAAACTTTCTGCAAAGCAATACCACGATTCTGATAGCAGTCAAATCAGTCTTATTAAGATGGTTTTACTGTTATAACAATACGTCCACAGCCTGTTTCCTTTAGCAACGAGAAAGTAATGTGACAAGACACAGACATGACGTAATTCTGTTACGTTGCTCTAGTGTTCAAATCACGTAAAATAGGAGTAAAACAAGTTGCAATACAGTAGAAATTATACCTATCAACTTCATACATAACTGTATTTTTCATTCGACTTAAAGTTTTTCGTTTGTTATTAAGCTAATCCTAAGGTAAAACTATTCCAAACTAATAAAAATCAGTGAAATCAGTGTACCTAGTATAATTTTGAGGCATGCGAGGACAAACATACATGTTTATTATTTTGCAGACTCGAAAGCCTGTAGTGATTAATTTATTTTTCTTTTGATATCCACAATACAGGCTGTAGGATCAATGGTAAAACTTTTGTGAATGAAACATTTTGTATTTTGTTTTCAAATTCAGATTGTTTAGTACCTACAAACAGTTCGAATAATTGACCTCTTTTTTTGATGTGGGTACAAAATTATGTAAAGACAGAGGTCTTAGCGACCCAGATTTCGGAAAGCTACGCTGGAGACTGCTGAGACACGTGCGACCTGTCACTGACTCACTGTTGTTATTTTGCCTTACCAATATTTGTCCGTGGTTTTTAGGCGACAGGCTGACAACCTGTCACTATAGTGATACACATGTTTTCCGAAACAACCTTAGAAAACAATACTCAAAAATGTCAGACGTGGCGATAGCGACCGTATTCTTACGGCTGTTAACGCTCTGCCTACCCCGCAAGGGATAAAGGCGTGATATATGTATGTATGTATGTATGTTTTATATTAGCTCTAGTGTTACATAAGTGACCTAGATAACGTAAGAAAAACTCTGATACCACAGTTCATGCAGTCCTTCGTTCATTAGATAACCCAACTATAGTTAGTTGGGATATCTAAATTATGTAAATGGCAAACTCACGTGTCCACACAGTGCACGGGAGTTTACTGCCAAAATTGGCTACAATAGCCATCTCCGGGCGCATCAGCGTCGATCTGATTAGGAGTCGAAGTGGTCGCCATAGCCGAAATCAGTCGGAAAGATCATCATCATCATCATCAGATATCCCACACGACAGAAAATGACCAGTAACTTTATTGTGATATTAGAGATGGCTCCGTAGCAAAATCCTATGAAAGTTATTTTACTCCTTCACGCTAAAACTGCTGAACCGATTTTGATGAAATTTGGCACACAGGTAGAAGGCAACTTGGATAAGTTAACACATAGAACCCGAAAAAATGTTCCTGTGGGATGCTATGGGATTAAAACCGACACCCACGCAGGCGGAACCACTCCATTAAAAGTAGCAGAAAATCCTGTTGACTCTTTCAAGGTCGTCACATCACTTTACTGATGAATTTGATCCAAGCTATATTTCGTAGAAATGTAATTTATGCTACACGGAACCAAAAATTATGAAATGTGCATATTTGAGAACATCAAAAGCTTAATATTTATTCAACATACACCTTGTTTGATTTTCCCTCTGATGTTTGCTTATGTTTTAATTAGCTACATGCAGAGTAGGAGCAATTAAAAAAAGAATCTATTGGGCGGATCGCACACTTGACGCACGACGGAGCGCAAAAATGTAGCAGCGGTCTGTCAGATCCATACTAGAAACGTCACTCCTCATTTATTTATTTATTTACAAAAACATAAACATTGTAACAATAACAGAAATTAATCCAAGCAGTTACAAAGATTCACAAAAATACACCACTACTTAACATTTTTAAAAAATACTAACAAATAAAAAGACCTAAATTAAACTTATTGTATGGTACTTTTTGGCATCATACCTTCGAATACTTTCTTACATTGAGAAATTAAACTTGCTGGCGAGCCACTAAACAAATCACAATGTGGTGCTGATTCGAAGACGGAGTTGAGAAGCGTGATAGCTAGCGGTACTGGCGAGTGCGAGTACGCCTGGGTGCGCGCGCGGGGAGGCGCTAGCAGCGCGCGCAGACGCGGGCGCAAAGTCCTGCCTGTGCAATGTAGGTCAGGCACGTGCAGGCGCAGTACGCGCTCGAGTAGGTAGGAACTATCCACTCCTCTGCTTATTAACCCAAATACAAATTTGGCGAGCGCTAAGTACCTACGCAGTTGAAGCGAGTCAAAGCCTAGTTGCCCTTGGAGAAAGAGTGTAGGGTACATAAAAGGATAATACCTGTATTCCCGTTTATAGAGGTGTCGTAAAAACTGTTTTTGAACCCGCTCCACAATCAAGGCATATTTACTTTCATGCGGATGCCAAACCACCGAATTGTTTTCTAAAACACTACGAACAAGTGAAACGTAGAGCATTCGAACAGCTTGATTTGATAGGTGAGAGCTATTCCGCATAACGAATCCAAGCCGCCGATAAGCTGAGTCCGCCACCAATTCTGCGTGATTGCAGAAAGTGAGCTTTTTGTCAAATAAAATTCCGAGATCACGTACTTGCTCTACTCGCACTACTTGGACGTCACCTATATAGTACGTGTACTCTTGAGGAGAGCGTGAGCGAGTAAAAGTAATCATTTCGCATTTAACAGGGTTAAAAAACAGTTTATTACTCAGACTCCACTGATACACACGCTGAACATCATTTTGAAGTGCCAGCGAGTCCTCGACATTCTTAATAGATTTCACTAATTTGACATCGTCTGCGAAAAGCAAAATCAGCGAATCGTGTACAACTTCTGGGAGATCGTTAATCAATAGCACAAAAAGCAATGGCCCTAGGTTTGACCCCTGACTGACTCCAGAGAGTGTTCGATAGGGGCTGGAAACAAAGGAACCACATTTTACAAATTGCTCTCTGTCCGACAAATAATTTGCAAATAGTTTTAGTAATTTAGGCGAAAAACCCATCAATGCCAATTTCGATAACAAGACGTCATTATCCACCCTATCGAACGCCTTCTGGAAATCCAGGTAGACAACATCCACCTGATAACCATCTTCCAATTTAGTAGAGATGAAGTCCACAAGCTGTACAAGATTCGAAGACACGGAGCGTTTTGGAAGAAATCCATGTTGCGCTTCGGTAATGTAAGGGGTACATTGTGGTAATATACGGGCATATAATGTGCTCTCAAAGGTTTTGGCTAGCGCACATAATATAGCTATTGGTCTGTAGTCTTCCACCGCAGTTTTAGATCCCGTTTTGGAGATTGGCGTAACGCGAGACTTCTTCCACAGCTTAGGGTAGATTCCTGTTTTCAGCACCAGATTAAATATAAAACTAATGGGCTTAACCAAAAAATCAACGCAGCCTTTAATTACAAACGCTGGTATGCCATCCGGCCCGGGTGACGTTCCAGGTTTAAGTTTTTTTATAGAAGTCAAGACATCAGCCTCCGTAAAACTCGGTATATCCAGGTGTCGTGAATGGGAGTTTGTATCAGCACTAGCCTTTTCCCAATCTAACACAGGTTCGTTACTTAGGAAAACCGAGCTGAAGTGCTCTGCGAAGGCTTTCGCGGTCTCAACACCTCGATACTCAATACCACCCCGCGTAACCATGACCTCAATGCCACCCTTACTCCGCAAAGCGCTAACAAAGGACCAGAATTGTTTCGGGTCTGATACTATTCGAGAAGAGATACCGCGAACATAACTGGTGTAAGCAACGTATATATCCGCTTTTATTGTAGATCGTAGCTCTGAAAAAAGATCATAGAACGCTTTATCGCCTGTAATTTTCCATAGTCGATGATAATTTAACTTTGACTCAATATTAGAAATAATGTTTTTAGTATAGTAAACAGGGTATAGCTTACATGATCCTTTTTTCCGTATCTTTTTCGGGACACATTCGTCAAATATACTATAAAGAATGGTGTTAAGAAAAAGTACAGCCTCGTCTGGGTGAGCAATGCTGTATAAATAATCCCAATCAATGTTTTGAAGCAAAGTATATAGCGAGAAGAAGTCTCCCTTTGCAAAATTCCAGTCTAGTTGACTATCAATGTTTGCTGGGTCTATTTCTAATTCTTCTCCTTGAAATGAGAACTCAAAATGTGATATTAATGGAGGATGATGAACTTTGTCAACTTTGGTCAATACTTCATGCACAGTAGCCTCCCGCACTTGAACCGCGCTTGCCATTTCCGCACTAGTCAGCACCACATCTAATATTCTCTGATTTTGATTCAAAACATGATTATACTGGTTAAAATTACAAATATTTAAAAAACAATGAAAATACCTATTAACGCTATCGCTAGCACTGTACAAATTAAGGTCTCCAAATACAATAACTCTTTCGCTAGGAATCTTTTTACAAACTTGCTCTACGCTATCAAACCACTCAAAGTACAACTCCTCTTTAACTGTAGGTGGTAAGTAGATAACATTAATATAAATATATTGTTCATTCACTCTAAATCTGGCCCAGAGATCCTCACAGTGAGTTGTTTCATAGCATGACATACGTTCCAAGTAAATAGGAGAACGGGATGCTAGGAGGACTCCGCCACCATCACGAGCCACTCGATCTTTTCTTAACAACGACCACTCTCCCGAGCCACATATTTCAGCGTCGTGAATAGCGTTTTCCAAATTAGTTTCCGTGATTGCAACCAAGTCAATATCATCTAATAAGGCCAGACTGGTTTTTAACGTTAAAAGTTTAGTCCTTAGCCAGCGTACATTCTGATAATATGTTCCAAGTTTAAAAGTTTTCTTAGGTCTATTCTTAATTGTCTTCCTCTTGTTTACGTTTACTCATACTAAAACCGACACGGATGACACTGCGATAGCGCTACGTCGACAGCGGCGGAGCGGTTTTAGTATGGGGAGTGACGTTTCTAGCATAGATCTGACAGACCGCTGCGATATTTTTGCGCTCCGTCGTGCGTCAAGTGTGCGATCCGCCTTAGTACACTTGCATGTATTTTATAAAACCTTTTATAAATCTTATTAATGGCCTGTTGTGTTAACAACCTACGCTTACATTAGTTTAAAGAATTTATAAAATGGTGGAAAAATATCGTGTATCATTTTTGTTCCACGTTTATCTTTTTAGTCCACCATATTTTTTATACAGCTTTTATAAATATGATACGTGCGTGAGTGTTAAGTCATATGGATAACAATTTATCACAGGATTTATATGTAAAGGGCAAAATACTCGTACGTTCCAAAATTCAAGCTTATTTTAAATAAGAAAACAGCGATTTTCTATATTGGCAACACTATTTCCAACTAGGTGGCGCAGTGGTTACACAACTATGTTAGAGCCTGCTACTTGTAGAAGGCGGTTGAAAAATTCTGACATTAGAGTTCATTGGGTCGTTGGACATTTTCAGAACAAGATCTCTTTCTCAAGAGAAAAGCGGAAGAGAAAATGAAAGAGAAAGAGAAAGAAAAAGAGAACTAACTTGTTCCTTAAAATCAGCCACATCCCTGCCATTGGTGTCTGCCATTGGTGATACTGTTACTCAGCGAAAGCGTAGTCTGCACGATCAGGGCAAGGATAGGTATGAATAACCGCAGAAGTAGACGCCACAGCTGGCATCGACTACCTCCGAAAGTGAAACTTGTATCACCACAAAAAATAGAAAAGGAAAAAAACAGGAAAAAAGGGAACAGAAAGAGACCAAGAAAGCGGAAAAGAAGAAAAAAGGAACGGGAAGAAGAAGAAAAAGAAAAGGAAAAGGAAAGAAAGGGAGAAAGTGAAAAATAAAGTAGATTTATTCCAACTTACCTGTTCCTCAACATCGGCCACGTCCCTGCCATTGCTGATACTGTTTCTCAGTGACAGCGAGGTCTGCACGATCAGAGCCAGAATTGGTATAAACGGCAGTAGAAGTAGAAGCCACAGCTGGCACCGACTGTCTTAAACCCAGGCTTCTATACGTATATACATAGAAAACGAAGGACGAAAATAGAAAAAAAAGGGAAAAAGAAAAGAAGAACGAGAAGGAGAAAAGGAAAGAGAAAGAGAAAAGGAAAGATAAAGTAAATTCAATTCAACTTACTTGTTCTTCAACATCAGCCACATCCCTGCCATTCGTGATGCTGTTCCTTAGTGAAAGAGTAGTCTGCACGATCAGAGCCAGGATTGGTATGAACGGCAGCAGAAGTAGACGCCACAGCTGGCACCTGCGGCTTCGGCACCAGCGCTTCACGCGCCAGGCGCAGCTCTGAGACTTCTCCTCGGTTTTCTTAGGGGACTCTGGGATGGCTGGTGGCAAAGAAATTCAGGTGAGTATAGATCATGATGATGACGATTGATACTTTAACTCCTCATGGAGCATATTACCTCAACAAATTTCTTCCAGATATGTCGACTTTGGGCTTTTTCTTTAGCTAAGATCGTACAGTTGGGCTTTTTGGGCTTTTTTGTATAGATCATACATACGCAAATCACGCCTGTATCCCTGGTGGGGTAGGCAGAGCGTTAACCACTGAAAAAAGCAGTCGTTATCGTCACGTCTGACAAACGTTTGAGGGAAGTATAGATCAACAGTTAAGAATAACATCACTTAATTTCTACCCGTCGTTGTCGTAGAAGGCGACAATGAATCCAGGGAACGGGCAGTTGCGGTCCCGTGTCGGTGTCGTAAAAGAAGACTAAGAAATCCAGGGAACGGGCAGTTGCGGTCCCGTGTCGGTGTCGTAAAAGAAGACTAAGAAATCCAGGGAACGGGCAGTTGCGGTCCCGTGTCGGTGTCGCAAAAGAAGACTAAGAAATCCAGGGAACGGGCAGTTGCGGTCCCGTGTCGGTGTCGTAAAAGAAGACTAAGAAATCCAGGGAACGGGCAGTTGCGGTCCCGTGTCGGTGTCGCAAAAGAAGACTAAGAAATCCAGGGAATGGGCAGTTGCGGTCCCGTGTCGGTGTCGTAAAAGGCGACAATGAATCCAGGGAACGGGCAGTTGCGGTCCCGTGTCGGTGTCGTAAAAGAAGACTAAGAAATCCAGGGAACGGGCAGTTGCGGTCCCGTGTCGGTGTCGCAAAAGAAGACTAAGAAATCCAGGGAACGGGCAGTTGCGGTCCCGTGTCGGTGTCGTAAAAGAAGACTAAGAAATCCAGGGAACGGGCAGTTGCGGTCCCGTGTCGGTGTCGCAAAAGAAGACTAAGAAATCCAGGGAACGGGCAGTTGCGGTCCCGTGTCGGTGTCGTAAAAGAAGACTAAGAAATCCAGGGAACGGGCAGTTGCGGTCCCGTGTCGGTGTCGTAAAAGAAGACTAAGAAATCCAGGGAACGGGCAGTTGCGGTCCCGTGTCGGTGTCGCAAAAGAAGACTAAGAAATCCAGGGAACGGGCAGTTGCGGTCCCGTGTCGGTGTCGTAAAAGAAGACTAAGAAATCCAGGGAACGGGCAGTTGCGGTCCCGTGTCGGTGTCGCAAAAGAAGACTAAGAAATCCAGGGAATGGGCAGTTGCGGTCCCGTGTCGGTGTCGTAAAAGGCGACAATGAATCCAGGGAACGGGCAGTTGCGGTCCCGTGTCGGTGTCGTAAAAGAAGACTAAGAAATCCAGGGAACGGACAGAAGCGGTCCCTGTGAATATCTACAAGACCTGGCACTGCGCTCGCTAACTGGCCTGCCAACGTTGTGAGTATGGCAAATACCCTCAATAGTGGGAGACCCATGTCCAGCAGTGGACTGTTGTAGTAGTAGTAGCTTAATAGTTGACTAGTTTAGAAAGCACTGTCTGTAAAATGGTATTCTTTCACTAACGCAGTGATTCGCTTGAAATCCAATTTTGCTGTAAGGATAAAGCTTCAGACCGAATGATGCCGCCTTAAAATAGCATCACCCCATTTCTTTCCCGCGGGTGTCGTAAGAGGCTACTAAGACTCAAAGGCTTACGCGTATTACAACTTTAGGCTGACAACCTGTCACTACAGTGATACACGAATCATAAGGGCCCTCAATATTTGTCTAACATCACGATAGCGACCGTATTTTTACGGCCGTTTACGCTCTGCTTAGTCTACAAGGGATAAAGGCGTAATATATGTGTATATAAAATATGGAAAGTTTGACCTACAAAGTTCGTTGCCCCTAAACTTCTCGTACGATTTAATTATTTGAGGTTATTAGTATGCGGGACTGGGGTAAACAAACAACGATAATAATTTTGAAATTTTGAGATTGAATCGATTAAATGGTGTAATTTTGAGATTCATTCTATCGATCTAATGTTATTGTTTATTAGTAGGCCTAACTCAAATATAATAATAGGTCATTTTAACATATTAGCTTATGATTTTTTGACTCTATGATTAACGTTAATAAAATCATATTCGACCTCCATAGGAAGAATATAATTTCTGAAAAATTGTGCAATAGGTATGTGAAAAATGATAAATGATAAAAAAGTTTCTTGATGATATTGGTAAAACTTAGGCTACAGGCCTTTGCTCGTAAGGACTTTCCCACACTTAACGCACAACGCGGCGCTAAAATATCGCAGCGGTCTGTTAGATCCATGCTAGAAACGTCACTTCCCATACTAAAACCGCGCAAAAAAATATCTAAATAGCTCTCCGTTGTGCGTTAAGTGTGCGATCGGCCTTATCGCTACGGAAAGTACTACGGCGTAGCAAACAGCTACGATAAATCTAAGATAATCTTCAAACTTGCAAGAAGGTAACCCACATTACCACTAACTACACTCACGGGTATAATTTAACTGCCTACAGTATAAGCTTAAGTCAAGCAAGATGTAAGGGATTATCGTGACGAAATTTTTAGTTCGAGATCCTGTCATTTATAGGCCCGAATTTTCGCAAGTATTAATTTTTTTTCACGCTTAATACACAACGTAGCGCTAAAATAACGCAGTGATCTGTCAGATCCATGCTAAACGTCATACTAAAACCGCTCAACCGCTGTCGACGCTGCTGCGTTATTTCGACTCAACCGCGTTATTTTGACGAAGCTGCGATATTTAGACGCATCTGCGTTATTTTGACGTAGCTGTGTCGACAGCGGTTGAGCGGTTTTACCAAACTGAAACGGTTTTTTTCAAACGGTTTATAATGGCGGTTGGCGTTTTTAGTATGGGTCTGACAGGCGCATACGTTAGCGCAGCGTTATTTTTGTTCCGAAGTGCGAAAGACCTTAACGTAAGGTTAAGGTTATGTATTATGTTGTTTTTTTACGACGCAGGCAGGCTTCAGAACATTGCGTATCGTCTTAAAAGTTATCAGATAATTTTGATCGCGCTGTAAAAGTGGAATAAAAGTCGAATAAAACAGCTACAATACTTAGCTTGATGTCGTAAAGAGACTTATGTGCAGTTACGTCGTTATTCCATTGATACGAATTGTACTGCCTTTTAAATTCTTATTTATTCGTTTCTTTGATGGACAACGTTTTTAAAACTCTATCAAAAAGTAAAGATCTGTAGCAGAGTAGACGTCCACATCCTTCATAAACCACCTGTCCTAACACGAATCATTTCAAATTGGAAATTGGAATGTCGTCACACATTTTTCTGACTTTTTGACCCAGTCGCGATCAAATCAGCGAGCAACGAGGCTCAAAATATATAACAGCTAACGAATCCAGTGATTTGTATGTGATTAGCCTCTAGAGTTATATTCCTTTTTTTAAATTAAATACTACTACTAATTAATATATGCGTTTACTTTCATTGTCCGGAAAACGTTAGAAAAATGAAAAATGATCATAATTTTTTCCTCCTCATTATTTTTTGAAAATAGAAAATAATAGGGTCATGCTCTGAGTAGGCCTTAATTGAATAAAAAAGCTTATTTCTAGTCACTTTTTATGTCTGCCTGTCTAACACCTCCTAAACTCCGCAACGATTTCTAATGCGTTTTTGTCGAAACAAAGGTTTGTATATAAAATGCATGTCGGAAAAACGCCCGATGTGGCGCAGTAGTAGTTTAACTGCCTGTGACGCACAAGGTTCCGAGTTCTATTCTCGGTGGGTCACTCACAAAGTTGATATTTATCACTTTGTGAATTTGTTGCCAGTCTGGTTAGGACATTGCGGGCTGAACCACCCGATTGTCCGTAAGAAAGATGGTTCCGTGTTTTGGATAGCACGTTAAGTCGTAGGTCCCGGTTGTTGTCTATGATTACTTAGACGGCGGTCGTTACATAACCATGTCAGAAGCCTGTTACTTGTAGAAAGCGGTTGAAAAATTCCGACACTAGGGTACATTGAGTCGTTGGACGATCCGGTATTCTACAAGAAAAGAGAAGACAATCGCTCTCTGTCTTCGTGTAGGACATTGAGCCACCCAACGACCCTATGAATCATTATTATGAACAGTTTTCTGCAAGACTTGTTACCAAGCTTCATTCAAGCAATTAACTCGTAAATAAGGTGTTGTCTATTCAAAGAGTTGTTTGATACCAAAATACTGCGAGACAAAGGATAACTTTACTAAAGAAAGGACCCAAGCTCTTTGCTTGAGCGGTTTTCTCAACTGTCATGTAAATGAGATATTTATCCATTTATCCGCAGAAGTTATCCATTGGCAACACTTGCAGCCTGGGCTTGTATTCTGCTATTTATTTATTACTCCGTGTGATGCCGGCTTAGAATAGCATTACCTCACATCCTTCCCGGGTTTTTGTAAGAGGCGACTAAGGGACTCGAGGGTATTGGTGTATTACAATTTTTTGGCGACAGGCTGACAACCTGTCACACATGTTTTCTAAAACAATCTTGGAAAACAATCCTCTAAAAAGTCAGACTGCCCAAAACACGCTTAAGAACTGCTGTCATTGTCTCATAACCGTAAATACAATAATACTCATTCAAATATAATAAAAGAAATAAACATTCAAATGATATAAATGGTTAATTCAAAGACACGCTGAAAAACGACCTCAAAAACGAAACATTAAAAGTAAAATACGAATCATATATCCTTGGTTGGAAAAGTAACCAAGAGTCGAGTAGGTACGGTAACCCGTCCAAATTGTGTCATTTTACCCTTTGGGACAAATTGCATCGGACGCTACGGTCACCAGTGGTTTAAATAAAATGTCTTTTCATGTCGTATACAAGGTGAAAGGTGATTTGATGAACAGGGTGTAAATGATTTAGGTCATAGAACGAGTTGGTGATCCGCCAAAGCCTTCACTATGAATTGTAAAAAAATACGTTCCCTTAAATATATGTCTAGGGAAAAGTTGTTCTGTTTTATAGTCTGATGTACCTTACCAGTACTGAGACTTTCGCCTCATATTTAAGCACAAGTAAGTGTTGTGTGATGCCGGCTTAGAATAGCATCACCCCACATCCTTCCCGCCGGTGTCGTAAGAGGCGACTAAGGGATTTGAGAGTATTGGTGTATTACAAATTTTAGGCGACAGACTGACAACCTGTCACTATAGTGATACAAGTGTTTTCTGAAACAACCTTGGAAAACAATCCTCAAAAATGTCAGATGTGGCAATAGCGGCCGTATTATTTTGTGGCCGTTAAAGCTCTGCCTACCCCGCAAGGGAGAAAGGCGTGATATATGTATGTATGTATGAAAGTAGATAAGATAGCAGATTACCGATTTATATTTATGAAGGCATGGAGTAGAAAAATCGGCGAGTAGTCTCAGGTTCTCAGATGTCCTAAATCCTTCCAATTTTAGAGAGGCTTAGCCTAAGGCACTTGGTTGATAGGGCAAGCTATGCCTGAAATGTAGGTACTCGTAGGTATCAAAGGATAAGGACAAGTAGTCTTAACAAACATACATACAGGGTGTAAGGGACAGTGTAACAAAAACTTTGCAGACTTGATCAGATCCTGAAACTGAACAACTTTTTCTATCCCTCTCTCTCTCTCTTTTCGTGTGGGACACCGAATCGTCCAACGACTCGTGTGAGAATTCTTCAACCGCTTTCTACAAGTAGCAGGCTTCTGAGATGGTTGTGTAACGACCGACATCTAGCAAATAAATTATCATTATCATTATCATTATCTAAGTAATAATAGACAGCAACTGGGACCTACGGCTTAACGTGCCATCCTAAACACGGAACCATCTTTTTTACGGATAATCGGGTGGTTCAGCCCGCAATGCAATTTTTCTATGGGGCTATGTTGGTAAATGAGAAAATTTTTCGACCTTCTGTACAAAATTCCCGATCAACTGACTGCCATTTGTATGGAAAGGAACTCGAAAATTTTTCGTTTACTAACATATCCCCATTGAAAAAGCTGCTCAGTTTCAGTGTCGTACTTTTTACGTCTGCTAGCTGAAAATAAACTTCAAACTGCTTTAATTTTTTTCATGTAGGTAAAGAGCCAAATTGTCGAAATGTATATTTTGATTCCCATTTATTCCGTTAACAGCACGTTATTACAATTTTATTACAGTCAAACTTGTTTCATAATAATTGTCTTTTTACATTTTCATTTTGCGTACTTAGTCGGTTTGAGAATGGCATCTATATCTTAGTTTTTATTCTGTAGTAGTTTTCTCTTGTCAAAAACATTACGGCCGAAAATTATATAAGAAAATAATTTCTTTGTTGTTTATTTCACTTGTCAAATACAAAATAATGAAAATATTTTCCTTTATTCTATTCCACTAGCAGAAATCCTGTTTCATATACAGGCTGGTACCGGACGAGCGACTTTCCCGAAACCGTTAATTTCAACAGAACAAATGGAACAAGTTTTATAAATTACCCAAAAAAAAAATGGTTAAAACGCAAAACAAATTACAGACATGCTATATAAGATTTTTCGGTCAGCTGATTGTTTGTATAGGAGATCAAAGATTTTTTTTTTCTTCGACATTTGGTCCTTAGGGAAAGTTATTCACTTTGAACAGTAGTAGTAGAACTCAGCGTTTACGGGACATCAGTTGTTCTGTACCTGCCTGTACATTAATTCTGTGTTTTGTAGATTTAGGTGGATCTTAAACCTGATCTTTCCCTAGGCGATATCAGTTTACGTAAGGAACTTGTATACAATAACAAGATCGGTAGGTAGTGTCTACACGTTTTTCGTCCCGAGGGTAGATAAATATTAAGTATGATTGCTCAACTTGTCTGAATATTTGTACAAGGTCTTTATGTTTTAGGTATTAAAATTTGTAAAACAAATTCATAAAGGTCCTAAGGGCATTTCTCCACGTAACCGGCATCCGTCATTTGCCGGTCCGTGAATTTCCGTTCCGATTTAGAAATGGACCTATCGGCTATTACACTACTATTCATACTTTTCCACTCCTACGGCGTCCGGCATTTATCTGTCCGGGAATTTTTCAAACCGAAATTTGGATTCTGACGGCCCGAAGTGACAGACGTACAAAAAGTATGCATATAAAAGGTACTCTTTAAACTCTACCATGACGTCATTCTACTGTCCGTCTTTTATGGAAAAGCGTCATCCGGCATTGGAATATTGTCGAAAGGCTACTTCCGACATTCGGCAGCCGGACCGGATAAGTGGAAAAACGCTGTAACTAATTTAAAAAAAATATCGTAGAATTTACAATTGTATGAATATGTGAAGTTGTCGATTTATTTTTTAGACAGTAGAGTTTTGATCCTAAAATAATACTACTCTACAAATTTTGTAAAAGTAAGTAGAAAAAAACACTTTTGTTTATAAAAAAGGAAAACATGTTTTTGTTGAGCGTTTGTTGTGTATAAAAGGGAGACAAGTGACATTTGGTAGTGTGCCAAAAATAAATAGTGAAAAATGTGCGCCAATGATCTTTGATCTCACTTACAACGACACATTTATTGAAGCCTGTTGCTGATATAAGGGTCAACTTATAATGGTCGCTCTTGACAAATAGATAAACGTCGTACAATAGACAGATAGAGTACTAAATTATGTGTGAGAGGAGTATTGGTAAAAGTAATTGTGGAATGGCTTCCACACATTTTTCTGCCTTCTAACCCGCGCCATGTTGTGTAATGATAATTGAAATGCAAACAAAAGGCCAAAAATGTTCAAATATTTCTAGCCAGTTTTTTCTAATATTTATTTTGGGTTCTTTAAATCATAATTTAAAGATTAATCTATTTTATAATTTTAACAACATCCCTCACATTAAGTATCTAAGTTTGCGTTAATTTCAGCGTAGAATTTTAGATTGTTTCAGTACCTACGAGTACTACATAGGCACTGAAATAATCTAAAATCTTTTTTAGTTACAGACTGTACAATGAATTTGGCTTATAGTATTATTTTCTAGTGTTCATTCTCTAACTAAATATTTTCTTTTTGAAATGATAAATTAACTAACATTTTCTACCTTCTTTTAGCTTACTTACTAAATAGAATATCGTTCATTCCCCACACCTCGTTGCCCAGAACCGCAATTAAAGCCATATTACATAAAAGATTTAGGATTTCGGATTCCTGGATCTGCTAGGTCGATGGTCAGATGAAGTCTACGACTTTGCCATCCGCCGGATTTTGGCCAAAATCCTAGGACAGCGGCCGAATTACTGATTCTGCCATCTCACTGCGACATAATAAACGGGGTGTAAGGGACAGAGTCCCGAATACTAATAGGATGCAAGCAGACGATGGAACTGAACAACTTTCCCCTAGAAACATATGTCAGGATACGACAAAAAAATTTTGGCTTCCCTTAGTCAGCTGATCGCAATTTTGTATGGGAATGGGGGAGGTCGAAATTTCTTTGTCGTTTCCTGACATATGTTCCCAGGGGAATGTTGTTCAGTTTCATGGTCTGCTTGCACCCTATCAGTATTCGGGACGCTGTCACTAACACTCTGTATAATACATGTCGGAAGAAAGTCTCATTTCCACATAAAAATGATTAGCAGCGAGTGCAACCGCTGAGCGTAACGTGTGTACCTACTATACAGGGTGTAAGGGACGGTGTAACGAAAACTTTGCAGACGTGGTCAGACCATGAAACTGAACAACTTTTTATGTGGAGGCTATGTTGGGAACCGAAAAATTTTTTCGAATTCCCAAACAAAATCAGTCAGCTGATCGGGAATTTTGTATGGGAGGTCGAAAAAATTTTTTCTATTTCCACCATAGCCCCCATAGAAAAAGGTTGGTCAGTTTCATGGTCTGAACACGCCTGCAAAGTTTTCGTTACACCGTCTCTTACACCCTTTATAAGCAGGTGTGTCTCAACGTTTAGCGTTGTATAACTGAAATAGGAATCAGACGAGAAAATAAACTTGTCCCGCTGATGTCTTTTGATCAATGGACATCAAAAAGATCTGACAGATATTACAGTAGTTTTCTTCATAGATATCGGCTAATAACCTAGGCCACAGAATAAATAATAGCAATATCCTGGGCACAAAAAATGTGTGGAAGATGTTATTAGGTTATGCCGTGTGATGCCGGCTTAGAATAGCATCACCCCATTTCCTACCCATGGGTGTCGCAAGAGGCGCCTGAGAGACTTGAGGGTTTCAGGCGTATTGCAACTTTTAGGCGGCAGGCTTACAACCTGTCACTGTACACAATACATAAATTATCTTAAACGCTTAATATAATTGTCAGACGTGGAGACAGCGACCGTATTATTACGGCCGTTAACGCTGTGCCTACCCCGTAAGGGGTAAAGGCGTGATTATATGTATGTATGTATGTTATTGGGTTGTCATTTATAAGCTCGTCGACAACTGATGTGGCGCAGTGGTAGCGCGACTGCCTGCCACGTGAATGTTCCGAGGTTGATTCTCGGTGGGTCACTCACAAAGTTGATATGTATCTTTTTGTGAATTTGTTCGTAGTCAGGTCATTACAGGCTGACCTAATTGTCTGTCAGAAAGATGGTTCCTTGTTACGGAGGGCACGTTAAGCTGTACGTACCGGCTGCTATGTCAAGTCAAATTATTTATTCAAAGTAGTAAATTTTACATTTCGCTTTTTGATGGTCAAATATTATCAATTTTAACAATAACAATTTTATGAACCTAGTGTAAACGCGGCTCAGGTGGACTAAAAACTTAAAACTTAAAAACTATCTATGATTACCCAGATGATAGTCGTAAAACAACCGTGTTTGAGGCTTGCTACTGGTATTAGGCGGTTGAAAAACAATGACACGAGACTTCATCGGATCGTTGGACGACTCGTTGTCCCGCACGGAAAAAAAGTTAGTCTTTAACAATTTCCGTTGTATTAGAGTCCAGCCGGGACACATACAGCTGTGCGATAGGTTCGGCAGCCTTAAGGGTGCGTCTCCATTGAAGTGAGGCTGCGCTAAGCTAAGCTAAGCGCGGCATGAATTCACCAATCATGAGCCTCAAAATCCCCGAATCCCCGCCCTGCTTCAGTGGAGACGCACCCGGATTGGTCAATTCATACCCCGCTCAGCTCAGCTTAGCGCAGCCCCGCTTCAGTGGAGACGCACCCTGATTGGTCAGTTCGTGCCCCGCTCAGCTCAGCTAAGCGCAGCCCCGCTTCAGTAGAGACGCACCCTAAACGTTGCCGAGGCTGCGGCGACTTTAATGGTGGATAAGCATGAGCTCCCCTAAGCTGGGCTTTATATTACTTTACTGGGTTTTACGCACACTTCTTCGTATTTTGTGGATGAACAGTCGTGTTATGAAGTAAGTGAACTATCATGTCGTACTTCCAAAAATATTCCTGTAACGTCTTCACAGTAGTCAAATAAGTTCCTAGGACTGTAAACATATAGTAGAGGACAAATAAACTTACTTATTAGGCAAGTGAAAAATCCGCTAATAATTATATTCCCGAGGGAACAAGTCATGTTTTATACGTACAAATCTTTTGAATAGCTCTATCTACCTATTAAATCCGCACACTCATCTAAATCCATTTGTTTTGCAAAAGTTTGCGGAGTCCATTTTAATGTAACTTAAGTAGTAGTGACTTCATTTTAAAGTAATACATATTGATTACAATTTCTTCGATTAAAATTCCCGCAAGTGAGATCCACAGACCAGAAATGTCTGTCAGGCGCGCGTAGCGAGCGACGCAAGTGTATCTTTTTCTCTATGGATCCATCCAACTCTAAAATAATAAAGGTTGAATCATAGCTCATCTCTTGTCTTGACTCAAATGATGCATGCTTCTCCAAAATGTTGGCTCCCAAACCTAGGTACATTATTATTACTTCACCGTAAATAGGTCTACAAACTAGTGTTTTGTGCGTGAATCGTGTCGATAAATTTGCACAGCCATTCATTGATGTGCCGATTTGCCGTGTGATGCCGGCTTAGAATAGCGTCACCCCACATCCTTCCCGTTACGACACCCGCGGGAAGGATATGGGGAGATGCTATTCTAAGCCGGCATCACATGGCATCAAGAAAAAAAATTGTAAGTTAAAATAATGCTTTTACAAATTATTTCATACTCCCAGTATATATTTTTAACTTAGACTGTATTTTTTATGTTCCTCTGCCGAGGTCATTGACATAGTAAAGAAAAGTACCATTACTTTCTTAAGCTCTACCTTATAGACACGGTGAGGAAGTAAAACTTTTTATGAGGGCACTCAAAGACGTCTTTCCTTAATCTGGGATTCTTAGCCACATCACCAAAGCCTATATAGTAAGGAAAAAAAATACAAATAGCAGTTCAAGGCAAATAAAAAAAAAGACAAATTAAGGCAAATTAAATAGTAAGACAAATTAAATACATATGTAACAATCAAAACCCTTAACCAGTTAATAAGCTTATTGCTAGACCTGTCAATAAGGTATTGACTGATGGTGTCGGTCAAAACCCTTTTTGATACATACATACATACATATATCACGCCGTTATCCCTCGTGGGGTAGGCAGAGCGTTAACAGCCGTAAGAATACGGTCGCTATTGCCACGTCTGACATTTTTGAGGATTGTTTTCCAAGGTTGTTTCAGAAAACATGATGTGTATCACTATAGTGGCAGGTTGTCAGCCTGTCGTCTAAAAATTGTAATACACTAATACTATCGAGTCCCTCAGTCGCCTCTTACGACACCCACGGGAAGGATGTGGGGTTATGCTATTCTAAGCCGGAATCACACGGTTTTTTGATAGTTTTAGATTTTAAATCCAGTCATCCTTATTTACCGACGTGCCCAGGCAAAACTCTGACTGGGCTCCGCTAGAAGTTACGGGTCAAGTATACTCTCCGGTCGTATATACCCGGGCATTAGAAGAAAGAAGCGTGCCCGAGCTTCTCCCTCAAAGGCCGATCGCACTCTTAACGCACGACGGAGCGCTAAAAAATTGCAGCGGTCTGTCAGATCCATACTAGAAATGTCAATGCCCATACTTAAACCGTATAACCGCTGTCAACGCAGCGCTATCGTAGCGTCGCCCGTCGATTGTGACTTTAGTATGTTGAGTGACTTTCTAGTATGGATCTGACAGACCGCTGCGTTATTTTAGCGCTCAGTCGTGGGTTACGTGTGCGATCCACTAAAGTACAGCAGGCTCCAATCTGGGACTTCCAATTCGACCTATGTTCCTTGGGGAAAGTTAGGTACTCAGTTACATAAGCTGGGTCACAACTTTAAATATCTAGAGATTTTTTTACATGCTGTATAGCTTGCAAGGGATAAAGGCGTGATATATTACGTATGTATGTATAGCTGTCAACTCTATCGGTAATCTTGTTTTATTTATTAAGTCATTGGTTCATCTGATCTGATCTGACGGACGTCAAATGTAAGAACCGCCGAAGAAAAAGTAATCTCTTCACGAGTCAATAAGCTGCAGTGATATTGGAAGAAAATACTCTCTGACGTTCTGTCGCAACGCAATATGATAATTTAGTGCCTATGCCACGCAACGGTGCACATCTGACAAACAAAAAATGACAGCCGTCAACTGAAGTAACATTTTCTGTAATAAACTTTCATCTCAGGCTGTCATATTAAAACCCGTAATAAACTGCACTCAACACTAACTCTTGAGGTCGATCTCAAAAGCGATATTGACAAATGTCAGACAGTAATATGATATCTCAAAATCGAACTCAAGATCGATTTCAGAGTTGAGTGCGGTTTATTATTACGGGCCTTAGTAAAAGGAGATTTTTTTAATTTTAAATGCCTTAACTACAGATTTGTCAGACGTGGAAATAGCGACTGTATTCTAACGGCCGTTAACGCTCTGCCTACCGCGCAAGGGATAAAGGCGTGATATATTTATGTATGTACGTACCTATTAACTACAGCTTAACCTCGATAAAACACATCTAAGATAAGTTACGCAAAATAGTTTTGATTCGTTTTATACGATATCAAAAATATTTGTCTTTGCTGTTTTATTTTATACTAAGCGGAAATTTCGTCCCGTAATTATTATTAACTTTAATAACTATGATAATATACTAAATAAAATTACATCGTACTGAATTTTGTTCGTTAATCAAATGCTATCAAAAAATATTTTAAGAACCCATATTTAAATTTTATCAGTCTACGAACACTGGTTTGCAAATTACTGGGTTGCGAACCTAATTTTTCTCTAAATAATCAATTACTTAGTTTAGTATAGTAAAAGTTGTTTTCTACAAAACTTTGATGTAACAAAACATAAATAATTTTACCTATTACATATCCAAAATTATATGGGCGCAAACCTAATGAAACTCACTCAAACTGCTGAGCAATGACGCCAATGACGTAAGGTGTATCCCACACTGCATCGGCCCCCGCTCCGTTTTGCGGCGATCCGGTTAAAAGTTGGGTCAAATATCGGTTTGTATAGAAAAAGCACTCAGTAGCACACACACTGTTTTTTAGTGTGTGTAATACCTTGTGTTGTGAATCTACATACACATATCATATCAGGCCTTTATCCCTTTCGGGGTAGGCAGCTTACGACCATGAAAATACGATTGCAATCGCCACTTCTGACAAATATTGAGGGCTCTTTCAGATGATTTGTGTATCGCCTGGTTGTCAGCCTGTCGCCTAAGATTGCAATACACATGAAACCCTCGAGTCCCTCAGTCGCCTCTTACGACACCCACTGGAAAGAAATGGGGCGATGCTATTCTAAGCCAGCATTACACGGCGAATTATTGTGAATCTAATTGGAAAAAAATCTTGAATCTTTCTATCTTGCGATGGATCAGAACATCCGTACGAAGATACGGTGCGCTCTGCAGAGTATGAGAAAGACGCTAGCGCAAAAGATTTTGATAGAGTACAGACGCCGGAGCGGTGTGCGGTGTTAGTGCGAGATCCGCCTAAACCCTTGAGGTCATTGGCATGACAAAACCAATTTTCTGTCTGGCAAAATGCCCAGAGATTTTTACACGTGAATTTTACTTATTCCGAATGAAAACCAGTAAGTTTCGATGCAATAATGACTTTTCTAATTGCATTTGCACTTATGAGTATTGAACTCAGTCGTAATATTGATGAGTTTTCTTAAGTTTGCAAGTTCATTACCTAGACATGCCTAGACTATAATTAGTAGTCAGTTTTCTTTGCCATGACATCTTGATTATTACTCGACTGCCTCAAAAAGAGGGTTATTATTTTCAGGATTTTTACTTAAATACTTATTTAATTGAACAAATAAGTTGTTTTTCATGGGCTTAGCCCAAACGGCTACGTGGACGTTGATATACGAGGTTATTTTTTAGGTAGTACGCACACTTTGTGGAATGTTTCTACTCATGATTCTGAACAACTGAAATCGCAAGAAAATAATTGCCGAGTAGGTATGAATTTTTCTATGTGTGATGCCGGCTTAGAATTTACCGTGTGATGCCGGCTTAGAATAGCATCACCCCACATCCTTCCCGCGGGTGTCGTAACAGGCGACTAAGGGACTCGAGAGAATTGGTGTATTACAATTTTTAGGCGAGAGGCTGACAACCTGTCACTATAGTAATACACATGTTTTCTGAAACAACCTTGGAAAACAATCCTCAAAATGGTCAGACGTGGCGATAGTGACTGTATTCTTACGGTAACTATCGCTCTGCCTACCCCGCAAGGGATAAAGGCGTGACATATGTATGTATGTATGTAAAAGTTATTCAGAATCAAGACTAGAAAAACCATGCAAAGTGTGTGTATTGACTAAAAAATAACCTTGTCTCTGCAGCGCAACTATGGCGTAAGTGACACTGGCTATAAAGTCAATATGGCGGTTTTCAAAAGCAAAATTAAACTCCGAAATTACCCCCGTCCATTTTTCATTAATAGTGGTAATTTACAGACATTATGACCACACACAAACGAGTTATATGGAAAAGTCAGATAACCGGACTGAATGGCGTATACTCCACCGACAAGAACCAGACTCTTAAATGTAGAAGAAAAACGGATTGATAATGTGCCCTTCATCCGCGTAAGAAACCAGAGGTTTGTATCTAGTTTCGATAGAACGAAAAATACTTATCGTACGATACCAGTTATGTACTAACAAAGAGGATATTATATATCCTAAATATATATTAAAAAGTTTCTTTACCAGATTGTAGACAAAACTGAAATATCATTAAGTAGAAACTATCACAATAGACGTGTATAAATAGGTACTAGAGTTCTGTGCTCTGAAGGTTGTTTACTTGATTGAGTACATTTACCTCTTTTAGTGAAAAGAACACTTCGAAATCCCTTTGTTTTTGTTCATTGTTTCCAGAATAGCTTTTCTATTGTTCGTCCTTATAAAGCTAATATAAAAGCTTTTTCAAAAGCTTATGTAGACGCCACTCTTGTTTCCTAAAGTTATTTGTACACACACGTGTGACCTTTTAAATCTTATTTAGAGCTTGGTGACCCACACGAAGAGAGAGTAATTACTTACTTCGCCTGCTGGTCATCGTTTTCCCGTTGGGAATAAGACATTTTATTGGTATGAATTATACAAATCAACCTTCCTTTTGAATCACTCTATGAAAATTGAATGAAAATCCGTTGCGTAGTTTTAGAGATCTAAAAATATACACATACATACAGACAGACAGATACATAGGACAGACGCGGGAAGCAACTTTGAATAAAGGTTTAAAATGCTCAAAGCTAATTATGTAAAGTTGGCGGTGACACCTTTAAGAAATAAGGTGTACGGATTGCACATTTGACGCACGACAGAGCGCTAAAACATCGCAGTGGTCTGTTAGATTCATACTACAAATATCAATCCCCATACTAAAACCGCTCAACCGCTGTTGATGCAGCGCTATCGCAGTATCATCCATCGAGTGTGGTTTTAGTATGGGGAGTGACGTTTCTAGTATAGATCTGACAGACCGCTTCGATACTTTAGCGCTCCGTCGTGCATAAAATGTGCGATCCGCCTTAAGTATTCTTTTCATTAATCTGAAGTATTACAGTAGTAGACTACCAGGGGGCAAAAAGTCGTACTTTGTCTCACTCTAGAAATAAAACTAGAAACAAAATTTGCTATTAGTAATGTTATTGTTACCCACTAAACCGTTGCGGCTATTAAAAAGAGATAATATCAATTTTTAGATAGAAAATCATATATTAAAGAAAGTTTGGTTAGTTTTAGGTATAAAAAGGTTAGTTCATTAGAGGTAGAAAAAACGATTCTCATGTTATCTTGCGAAAAATCTCCAGGCTTGGATGGAATAAGGGCAAAAGACATAAAATATTTAAAAGCACAACTTAGCCCAATTATTGCCAATTTTATTAATATGTGCATAAATAGGTGTGTGTATCCAAATGATCTAAAGAATGCTATTATACGACCTATTTATAAATCTGGAAGTCATCTCAAATATGCTAATTACAGGCCAATAGCCATATTATCAATTATAGACAAGATTGTCGAAAAAATCATTATTGGTCGTATTACTGGGTTTTTGGAATGTAACTATATTTTATCTGACACTCAGCATGGTTTCAGAAGGGGGCGCAGCACCGTCTCGGCACTCGCGCGGTTTGCGGACTACGTTAATGGCAGCCTCGATTCAGGCAAACAGTTGGTTGCTTTATTTATTGATTACAAGAAAGCGTTTGATACACTGGATCACGATATTTTATTGCAGGCTATGAGGGAATGTGGAATCCGCGGACCTATGAATAATTGGTTTAGAAATTATTTAACTAATAGAAAAATTAGAACAGTAATCAATGGTGTGGCTGGTGAAGAGGCTATCGTTGACCTTGGTGTGCCGACCGGGTCAGTGTTTGGGCCGGTAGGGTACATAATGCATGTTAATGGAGTAGCTAATGTAATTAAGGAATGTCAAGTGTATATGTATGCAGATGATATGTGCCTAGTTTATGCCTCAAAAGACGAATCAGAGATTAAAAAATGCATACAGGACGATTTCGAAAGCATTACAAAGTGGGCTCATGATAATGGCATAATTATCAACATTGCGAAAACCAAATGCTTACATATACACTCCCCGTATAATCAACATGCAAAATCAGTTACTCTAAATGATATATCCATAGTAGGTCACTCGTATGAATGTTTGCATGCTGACAAATTACAATGTTGCTGTCCTGAACTTCAATATGTGGACAGGTTTACTTATCTAGGATTAACTATAGACTCAAACTTTAGCTGGAAACTGCACGTAAGTATTGTTTGCAACAAACTTAGAGCTATTTTAGGAAAATTTTACCAGTTATGTAGATTAATTAATAAAAAGACGCTATTTATTGTGTACTTTGCTTTGGCTGATTCAGTTATCAGTTATGGCCTTAGTGTATATGGTCGTACCTTTGATACATACTTGTATGAAATAAAAAAGATACAAATAAGACTACTTAAGTTTCTAGTTAGTAGGGAGTCAAAGTTGGTTTGCAAGCAGGACTATGAGAAGTTGTTTTCTAAGTGCGAAGTTTTACCGGTCGATAGTAAAGTGCAGTACTTGTTAGCTATTCAGCATTATTACAGTGATGAATACAAGAAAAAAAAGGAAAATCAGTATAACACACGTAGTGTAAGAGAACGTAAATTGATACAACCGAATGCCAATAATTATTATGGAGAAAGGGTAACCAGATATGTTGTACCAAAATTATTTAACAAGTTTAGTATCTTAAGAACTGAACCTAGATTTAGTACTATAGGGGAGCTAAAGGCGAGACTGAAGAAATCGCTTCTTGATGCGAGTCACTGATCAGCTGATTATCGCATCCATGACTGCATCGAGTGGCGGATCTCGTATGATGGCCTTGGCGCTCCCAGTATGTAGGTATAGGTAATGCATGTTAGTTTTAGTTCAGTTAGTTAGTACCTATTTGATATGTTGCTTTGTTTTTAAGGTAGGTCTAAGAGTGTAAACTCAGGCGCATCTCGCCATCAAACTGTTAGTTTGGCGAGTAGAATTAAGTGTTTCTGAAAATGTACTTACCTTAATTGAAATAAATTGAAAAAAAAAAAAAAAAAAATTGTAGCTCAGTTGAAAAATTTTTATTTTTTTACAAATTCCTTCTTAATGGAAATACCTACGCATTTTCAGTTTGTAAACAAAACCATTTTCGCGAACACATTTAAACTTAGCTTAGCAAATCAAAACATGGACGGAAAATTTTATTCTCCTTAAATTGAATTGTTTGGAATGTCTTTGACTGAGTCGCACACATACCGGAGGATACTGCGGTTTGTGACAGCCTCCCGATACGCAATTTTATGCGAAGAAGTGTGTCACTATCTTTTTTCTTATAGGACGAACGACCGGTAAACCGTGGTGTCAGAGTTTTGAAACCGCCCACTACTGCTGGACACATCGACATTGCAGGCTTAACGAGGGCTAAACAACCTGATTGTCCGAAAAAAATGTTCTGTGCTTCGGAGGGTTCCTGGTTGTAGTGCAACGAAACAAGTAATTACAACTACGCCGCCTAGGATAGAGCCATCCGTAATGTAGCGGTTTGCACGTCTAATCCAGTCAGTCAGAAGACGTGGTTTCAAATCCCATCGGTAGCGTGATTTTTTTCCATTTGTTTCATTTGTATAAACTCTGTTAAAAATGTTAATTCATGCCAGAGACGTACTAGTGTGCCATGGTATCCGGTTCTTCTTCTTTACGTGTGGGATACAGAGCTATCCAACACCGCAAGGCCATGCGGTGCGTATGAAAATCTTCATAATAAAGTGATTTGATTTAAATTTCTATCGAGTTTCGTCCCGTAGCACCTGCGACGTGTTTACTGAAGCTGAAGTTATGCAACGAACATCCTTGAAGCTTCAATAGAGGAATATTTGCAATATTCTTGACGAGAAATTTCTATTTGAAGTTTCTCTTAAGCACCAATAAATAGATATAACATCACTTTATACCTTTAAGCGAGCGAGAGTTGTATATAATTATAATTGGAATCTCGGAAACGGCTCCAACGATTTTCTTTAAAATTGCAAGGATTCGGGGGCGATAAAGCGATCCAGCTAGGTTTTATTTTCCAAAAACACTCTAAACGGCACAAAAATCCGAGCAACGGTCAAACAGGTACTTCTCTTAAATTCCACTATTACGAAAATTTTGCACAGGTTTGTAAAAATTATTGATGATTACGATGGATATTGGTAAAAATTACTTATACCTAGCATTGCAAGTTGTATTTGACATGAGGAGTTTCGTTGTGATGGCAATGTGAGTATATACTCGTTCGTACATAGGTACATATTCCATAACAACTTAATTTGTTACATATTTAATAAGTAGTGCCTGTTGTGTTTTTTATCTAAATGTGATAGTCCTGTAATCTTGTGTGCAATAAAAAGTTAAATAATAATAATAATATTCTCGCATATCCCTTACTTAAAAAAAAAACTTTGAACTTATCTATCGACGAAAATCACGATGATGCGCGTGCCAACATTATAAGCAATAATAAATTACTCTCTCTACCCCTCATTGAATGAAAATGGCTTGAATACGAAATGCGAAAGTGAGTTACTCTTTTACGCTCAAACGGAGCAACAGATAGATGTGATTTTTCACGTCGGTGGATTCCATAACAGAGGAGGAATAGCGTTACAAATTTGTAGGAAAAATTTACATTCTATGTAATATGTAGCTGGCAAGTTGGATAACTAATCCCTTTTCTATTATACCGTGTTTTCTAATTGAACTCAAATTCCCATAAAAAGAGATAAAACAAGCTGCTGTTGTTGTAAGACACATTGACTAATCCATTCATCCAGTGATTATATTGTAATAATAATATAATAAATAATATCTTGGACAATTCACACAGCGCCATCTAGCCCCAAACTAAGCAATGCTTGTACTATGGGAACTAAATAGCTGATATTGTTACTTATATACTTTATTTTTGTAAATAAATACATATTATACATAGAAAACACCCAGACTCGACACAAATATTTGAAAATTTTACTTAACAAATATTTGTGTCCGGTGGGGATCGAACCCACGACCCTCGGCGTAGAAGGCAGGGGTACTATCCGCTACGCCATCGGGACAGTCAAACTTGACATTCTAAAAGTATTCTTTGTGAATCTACATGGAAATAAAAACTTTGAAAATATTTTTCAATTCGCATGAATTAACTATGACTCAAGAAAAACCTTTGCTAATATGGTTACAATTTGAAGTTTTTACCACAAGCACTAGGCTCTTTAAATCCAGTGCTTTACGTAACTTCTGTCATATTTCAGTGATATTAATTTGTGAAATAAAACTTTTCAACATAAAATAATTGTATTATCGAAATACATTGGAAAGTAAAAAAAAAAAAAACTTACCCATATCTCAGCTTTCCTCGAAAACACTCCAAAACAATCCAACAAAATTACTACAATCAATTTAACATTCAGTTATTCGTAAGCTCTTGCAAAAATATTTTCTGTTTACGTATATCCCGTACTGTTCCGAGTAGACCCGACGTGCACCCCCCACGAGGGATGGAGAGCAACTGAGTGCGATGTGGCTCTAAGGGATCTGAGGGATGAATGAGGGATGCATCTATGAGGGGTTGGGGTGATGCGCGAAATGAGGTTCCGTTGCATTTGCGTTTCGTGAAATGGCAGGCGCTGCGCTGCAGTTTAGTTTCGGAAAGTTGTTTACCTAAGGTATATTTTTAAGGTAATGTGTGTATGAGATCAAAAAACGTAGCGCCTACGGATCGAACAATTCACGCACGACGGTGTGGTTTTACTATTGGGACTGACGTTTCTAGTATGGATCTGACAGACCGTTGCGATATTTTAGCGCTCCGTCGTGCGTTAAATGCGTGTGTGCAATCTACTTACAGTAATTTTGAATGCGATGAGGCTCTAGTGGCTCTGAGGAATGAATGAGGGATGCATCCATGAGGGGTTGGGGCGATGCGTGAAATGACGTTCCGTTGCTTTTGCGATTCGCGGAATTTCAGGCGCTGCGCTGCAGTTTAGTTTTGTAAAGCTGGTTTAGCGACCTAAGTATTTTTTCAAGGTAATGTGTATTGTGTGATAAAAAAAGTAGTGCGTACAGTAGTTTAGTTGTTACTGAGTGAGATGAGGGTCTAGTGGCTCTGAGGGATGAATGAGGGATGCATCTATGAGAGCTTGGGGCGATGCGTGAAATGACGTTCCGTTGCTTTTGCGATTCGTGTAATGGCAGGCGCTGCGCCGCAGTTCCATTAAATGTAGAGCATAGCTGTCTTAGTGTAGTAAGATAATGAGAAATACCTAAAATGATCATTAAAAGGTACAACATCGACAAATCACTGGCTATCCTTACAGGTAAAAAACGTTATGTAAAGTCAAAGAACAACCTAGTCTGGGTTGAAAGTGTGAAAACCTTACCTGAATGTGTAGGAAGGGATTTGCTGACTGAAGTGCTCATGTGAGCTTAGAGACAAAAGGCTGTGAGAGAAGTTACTAATGACATCTTAATGTCAAAAGTTCTTAATGGTAAAGTTTTAAGCTACACAGTTTTAAACTGTATACACTGTTCCTTAAAAGGAACTTAGTATTTAGTACCAATAAATATTTGTATTTATTACTCTATTCAATATCATCCCGTCACACTATCTTAACCCATAATAAAATTTACTTTAAAGACATTTTATTTTAAAGTCTGCTTTTCGTGCTTGTATCACAGGTTTTACTACACAACTCCCTGACACAAAATATCGAGTAGTGAAAATTCTGATACGACTGATTAAACCAAGTGTTACTTCTACTTCCGTGCATGAATTCACGCATTTAAAATAACTTCCTACAATATGTAGAATTAATATTTTTTTTTTCCGTTTAGGTTCAGTAGTGTTTAGTTGGTTGATGATTTCCACCACCTTATGCACGGTATCATAATCACAAATTATATAACGTAAACAACATCCGACAAGCATCAAAAGGAAGCAGGTGAATTGTTTCAGAATCGTACAAAAATGTGTAAAACTTTAGCACCTGCGATAGTTTAAAAGTACGGAGCTTTAAAATAGTACGGGATATAACAGCGTTGTAAATTTTCCATGTAAAATAGTCCCGGAATTTCATATTGCTTAAATATGGCATCAAATGCGAAATCTTGCACTCGCTCGCCGATTCACCTGCCAAGTGTGCTGAGGATAGTAAAATTTCCCAAAAAAGAGGCCTATGTTCAGCAGCAGACTTTTGTGGCTGGTAATAGTAATGTAAAAAGTTTTAAATCAAATAAAAATCAGACTTTTTTATTTATGGATATAAGTGTCAAACCCACATAAAACGGGATAACGCAAGGAGAATGAAATAATAAGTCTCTAACCAAAGCTTCTGATGTTTCTAAGGCCTTCGATGAAATAGTTCTATTTACTTTCTTTAACCTCTGTTTTGTGACCTACATTCGATTTTTCCTAGTTTCATATAAGTTTACTATTTTCAGTTTGGCTTGTTGCCAATACAAAAAAATAACCCCGAAAATATACGAGGTTCAAGGTTATAGGCAACATTTCGACTTACCCCTTTAAGGGATTAACCTAGTTTTCTGTATATAATAGTAATCAGAGATTCCCTTGGGGGGAAAACTACATGAAATGGATTGCATTATGGGGTTTAATTTTGTCTGTACGTAATAACTACATACAATATACAGGGTGTAAGAGACGGTGTAACGAAAACTTTGCAGACGTGATCAGGCCATGAAACTAATCAACTTTTTCTATAGGGGCTATGTTGGTAAACATAAAAAAAAATCTACCTTCCATACAAAATTCCCGATCAGCTGACTGACTTTGTATAGAAACTCGAAAAAATGTTTTCGTTTCCCAACATAGCCTCCATGGATGCCACAGGATGTACCCTGTACCCTTCAGTTAAACAATATTAATGTACCCTATTGGTATTTGGGGAGCTGTCCCTTACGATTACGATTTTATGTGTTCTGGAAATTAAAATTAATTTTCTAGTATTCTAGTTGTTTGGAGTTTCAGGTATCAATAAAAGGAACTCTAGGGTTCATTATTAACAGAACTAAACTAACTATAATTACTAAAATAGTCCTATCTTGTTGTTGTAACAGATGTTTGTTTGGGCTGAGCTGAATAAGGTTTTATTTACGGCTTAGCCTAAACATAACCCAAATTAGAATATAGATATTCAACAGATGTGATTAAATCAAACCCCTTTACTCCCTGTAACTTTGACGACCGATGTGGCGCAGTGGTAGTGCGACTGCCTTTGACGCGGAAGGTTCCGGGTTCGATTCTAGGTCGGTCACTCACAATGTTGACACTTGTCCCTTTTTGAAATTGTTTCCAGTCCGGTTAGGACATTGGGAGCTGAAACTCTCACGGTGGATAAATAAAAGTATAAAGCACTTGGTTTATACAAAACTGCTCTGCACCCGCTGCAACTCGTTTTTCCGTAGGTATAAGGATTTTTCCCGGCAAGTATTATACATCAAAACCTTCCTCTTGAATCACTCTATCTATTTAAAAAAATGCATCAAAGTCCGTTGTGTAGTTTTAAAGAATCAGGCATACAATACAGACAGACGGAAAAAGCGACTTTGCTATACTATGTAGTTTTTTTTTTTTTTTATAACGTGTTGATACGGAACACGTTTACATATTCCTGTCAGCCTTATTTTTCATAACATTGCGTACCACAATCTAACTTAGAAGGTCAAGTTCCCCTTATTGATTCTGAATAAGGTTGCCTATAAAAAGTTAGTTTGTTTGTGAGCGGCTGATATCATAAATTATCAGTAAATAAAGTTGTATCTTAGTTGTTTTGTTTGTTTTTAGTATTTAAGTTAGACTTGGGTATCATAAATAATCTACTAGTTCCTGTTTTATTTGCGTTGCGTCTTTTTTTTTCGTGTGGAACACCGAGTCCTCCAACAACCTGCTTGTCAGCGTAAAGTGAGGTAGAGTTTGGATCATTTAAACCATAGAACCACTTATATACTATTTAAACGGTAGGTTCGATGGTAAATGCAGATTTATTATGTAGGATTTATTAAGGACCCTTTGGGGGTCCGGAAAGGGCAAGCTTGGAGATTATATGTAGTACCGTTGCAACACTAACTGGACTTCATAACGACAATAAAGCGAGAGTAGATATAGTGTTCGAATTATATTTACAAAGTTGAAATAACCTGTAAAAGACATAGTGAAATTCGTATTTGTTTAATTAGGAAGGCCAAGAAATTCAGGTGGATTACTTCGGTATAATATTATTTTCTATGCGTAATTGTTCTCGGTTACATTGCAGGTTATATTTCCGAATACTCCAATTCCTATATTTATGGTTTTCTTCCTCTACACACGATAAAATAAATCAATTTAAAAACTTGGTAGCTACTATTTCAGACTATGTGTTTCAATTAAAATTGATGCCAAACATGAAACTGTAAAAATAGAAGTAAAAACAAAACGGGGTTTTCTAGTCACGTATTCTCTGTATTTTAAACTCGTGTACCTGTATCAGCACAAATATTTTACGATAGCAACACCTGTTTCACACGGTGACCTATTTCGTAGCAAGTAGTGCAAACTAGGGATATCTATTGCATGGATATTGTCAACAAAATTCATGTAAAAATTGTACCGCTACGAGCTGAGAGCAGTTTTAGTATTTTTGTTTAAGGCGGATTGCACTCTTGACGCACGACGGAGCGCATAAATATTGCAGCGGACTCTCAGATCCATACTAGAAACGTCAGTCCCTATACTAAAACCGCACTCGACGGAAGACACTGCGATAGCGCTGCGTCGACAGCGGTTGAGCGGTTTTAGTATGGGGATTGACATTCCTAGTATGGATCTGACCGTTGCCATATTTTTGCGCTCCGTCGTGCGTCAAATGTGTGATCCAGCTTAAATCATAAATATGACAAGTTACTCCAAACAGCAACTTTTCTTTCAAAGCAATATGACATGTTAAAATTAGTTTATTACCCGACTACGGCAAAGCAAAAAGGAGGGTTATGATTTTGACCGCTATGTATGTATGTATGTGGCATTAATTTCGTCTGTTCCCTCCTAACTCCTAAACTACTTATCGTAACTTGACTAATGAGGTATCATTAGAAACGTCTTAACAGCGCGGTGGTTATAGGCTGTGTCATGTCACTATCAATTGAATATGGCGCCCTCTATAGCGCATATAAAGAGTAACTAATAGGAAAACTAACAGCGACATCTGTTGTCTGAGAAATCTGACTTACTGAATTGAGTAGCTTGAGTAGCAGCACCAAGATTGACGTAATACATATTGCATATTTATATGACATACCTGTCACTAATGCTTAAACAAGATGATGAATTAATGCACTTCACAATGATATCAGATTATGACTTTGCGCATATAAATATGACATACCAGTTAAGATGTTTTCCCAAGATCTATCGAGTTAAATGTAAATATGTTTGAACAAGATATTGAATTAATGCATTTTACAAACATATTACTCAAAAACATTCTGCGTATAAATATGACATACCATCTAAGATGTTTTAGCAAGATCTATCGAGTGTTGATGCACGTAATATTTTGATAACCAGCGAGCCGTTTATGGTCACAAAATAAATACGTAAAATACTGGATGAAAATGTATTCTGAGAAATAATAAGGTTTTTTTATGGTGAGTTTTAAATCAACAGCCAACGTAGTACAGGAAACAGAATGGTAAAATCTGGTGACACAAAGGTTCATGGTACCTTACCCAGCGCCGACACGGGGGGTTGAGGGGTTCTTGCCCCCTCAGGAAAAAAAAAGAAAGCAAACATCTGATTGTAAATCGACACCAGCTGCAACCGGCGACACGGAGAGTTAAGGTAGCTTGCCTAGTGTCGATACGTGATGTTGAGTGGGGCTTGCCCTACTCAGAGAAAACATCTGATTGCCAATCGACAACTGCTGCAACCGATGATACGGCGATTACGGTAGATTTCCCAAATGGGCGGTGATGGTTCACAAACAATAAGAATATTCTAGACAGAGTTCTTGTAGTTCTTGGAAAGTCACTTTAAGAGACAAGCCTACGTCTCGCCTCTAGCAGGTTGAGAACTTGAGATGGTCTATTTATTTGTTACTTGGATACAAATAAATTGCTCAAAAATCCTCATGATGCGAACTCCCTTGAAGAACTAGAAAGGTTGATATTTTTTTCAATTGTTTTTACACTTATGAATTACTACCAATAAAATGTCCAATTTTGTCATTCACCATTTCATTTAATAATCACCGCATGCGCTCCACAAATAAGTCCTGAAACGCGGTATCGTAGTGCTTCCGCCGGTCGTTCCCGCTATCAGGCCTGTGTCACTCGTGTAGGTATACCGCGTGTAGGTATGAAAAACATACCTACACGCGGCGGCCCCTGCGCAAGGCCCAATCTAGTAGGCTGCCGCAAGCGAAAGAAGACACGAGCGCGCGCTATTTGTTTGACCACGATCAACTTTCTACAAAACGAAAAAAGCAAAAAGATAAGATACTTTGCAGTATTTAATTGTTTAAATTCGTGTTTTCCAACTGAATATCTCTTGAAAGTCTGATTAAAACGGTTTAAGAATCAACGATATTAGCGTTGACCGCCACATGTAGGAGTAAACGCTCGTGCTGTGCACTAGATGGCGTAAGTAGTTTCTTGAAGTAAGCAACCCTAGTCCAATACGTATATACACGTATAACTTATTATAAACCGTTGTCCTATGAATGAAGGCCCATATTCCCTCAAAAAAATTGGTAGGTATGTAAATGAACACGCGCTCGACTGGATCGCGAGCTAAATTAAATCATATTGTTTATCAGATTGAGTACATATTTCTTTGAAAACCATTGCGAAGTAAAGCTTCTGTAACGCTAGTTACTAGTTATTATTCTGTGCCGCTATACAACTTCCAAATATGTCCGGTAGGACCAGTCCGTTCCCTGGTCGCTACACCCGACCAAGCGGGTGGCTACCGCTTTCCCTTCTCCGTCATCATTTGGCTTACTGGCCTCATCATCCATCACTCCTCCTAAAATTCAAATTTTATAAGCATTTCCTCGCATAAGCCTAGAATGCCGCTAAGCTCAAGTGGGATTGGGCAGGACATGTATGTCGAATGCACTCGGAAAGATGGGCCAAAATAGCTACCGATTATACTCCAGAAGAGCGTCGCCGCAGAGGGAGACCTAGAAAGCGCTGGCGGGATGACTTGATCGAATATAATCCGAACTGGTCCGAAGCAGCCGCAGACCGGAAAGCCCAGAAAGAGGGACGGGAGGCCTTTGACCAGCAGTGGGACAGTTTAGGCTAATATAATATTATAACATTGACGATGTGACGCAGAAAGTTCCGGTTTCGATTCTCGGTGGGTCATTCACAAAGTTGATATTTATCACTTTGTGAATTTGTTCTCAGTATGGTTAGGACATTGTGGGCTGAACCACTCGATAGTCTGTAAGTAAGATGTTTCTGTGTCTCGGATAACATGTTAAGCCCTAGGTCCCGGTTGCTGTCTATCATCACATAGACGGCGGTCGTTAGGTACATAAGCCAGAAGCCTGCTACTTGTAGAAGGCGGTTAAAAAATTCTGACACTAGGGCTCATCGGGTCGTTGGAAGACTTGGTGTCCCACACGAAAAGAGAGATTGTGTACATTTCATTGTGTACCCTAATTTCAAGTTTTATACTAAGTACAAACAAAAAACCTTCTGTGCACTAGTGTGCACTGTCATCTCTATTTAATAATCAGAATTAGAATAAGAAAAACTATTCAGTGACCACTAAATGGTTAGAGACAACATAATTAAGGCCCGTATTTATCAACTCTGAGATCGATCTTGAGTGTGACTTTAAGATACTGTTAGTATTGTTGACATTTGTCAACGTCGCTCTTGAGATCGATCTTAGAGTAGAGCGCTATTTATAAATGCGGACCTAAGTGGAGGAACTAACAGTTTGTATTGACATTATAGTATCAAGTCTAAAATATAGCAGTACAGAAGTAGGTAAATAGTACACTTATAGGGACTCCATTTGTTAGTGAGAACACTGGAAAGGCACTTCCTTCAGCATAATTATGCTACAACAGTAGTGTTTACATACTGCGTAGCCTAAGTTTATGATAATTGAAGTACATTAAAATTACTTACATGCTGCACTTTTATCTGGATTTTATTGGATTATTGAATACGTTATTTTTTATTTACTTACAACTCCAAAATAATTAAAATAAAAATCAGTTCAAAAACTAACACCCGACTACAGAACAAAGTTATCGCGCTCTAAAAAGTAAGAAACAAGAAATTATAATTAACTTCTTATAACGCAAATATTTATAGTCTACGAAATTTAACAAAAAAACACAAAAGATATATGAATTAATATTAAATATAAATTTATAGTGATATTTAGGGTATAGCCGTGGTCGTATGTCACCAACTGACTGCCGAACTTTACAGTGACATACGACCACGGCTATAAACTAAATATCACTATAAATTTATATTTAATATTAATTCATATATCTTTTGTGTTTTTTTGTTAAATTTCGTAGACTATAAATATTTGCGTTATAAGAAGTTAATTATAATTTCTTGTTTCTTACTTTTTAGAGCGCGATAACTTTGTTCTGTAGTCGGGTGTTAGTTTTTGAACTGATTTTTATTTAATAACATTGCGTTTCATGATATACGTATAATAGCTGAGAGTTTTTTTATTTTTTGATATGGTTCTTTTTCAGCTGTAAGTTACTGGACAATTCCCACAATTTAACATACATTCATTGTCCCTTGTGGGTTAGGCAGAGCGGTAAATGCAGCAAAAATACGGTCGCTCTCGCCATCTCGAGGATTGTTTCAGAATAACTGTGTATTACTATAGTGACAGGTTGTCAAACTGTCGTGTCGCCTAAAGTTTTTTGATATAGGACCGCCCGTGAAGCTCGATATTAGGTACAATGGAGATGAAATACAAGAGCTTTACCACTTGTCAACCTACTCGGCTTTCGTACTAGAATTTTATCACGCCACAAAACTTTACGGCATTTTCATTAGCTACGGGGTTCCAATCATAGAGAAGCAAGCACCCAATCACCTCATCCCCCCATCAAATAGATCGTCAGTCAACAACAAATGTTTTCATTAGGAGACGAGTGGGGCACTTAATTGACGGAAAAATAGTCCATTCCGTGAACCCGTATATGGTAGAGGCTAATTAGCAGTGTTTTACCTGAAAATAAAACACATATTAAATACTTACCTTATTTGAAGCTTACCTGTTTGAGATAGGCTTTATCTTTTTTCCGCTTAGACTGTCCTTCTCTTTTACCCTCATACATCTATCTCGCTCGCTTCGCACTTCCGATCACCCCACCACCCCCACCAGGCAGCCACAATCGCGTGAGCCGATACGGTGGCAGTCTCGAGTCATTGAGTCGAAAACACCAGGCAGAATTTAAAGTGTAAGCTTCAAATAAGGTAAGTATTTAATATGTGTTTTATTTTCAGGTAAAACACTGCTATTAAATCCTAGACCGTTATTTGAAGCTTACCTGTTTGAGACGTGTTTGTTATCGCCTGGTGGTGGGGACGCCAATGTGAAAAAGGTTTCAGAAGCATTCATTAGTAGAATAGAACTATGCAACTAATGTTATAAACCTATGAAATGGAAGTGCGAGAATTTAATACCTCTAGGTATATTGGTATAATATAAGACTTAAACTGATTGAAAAGGCATAAGTATATCAATCAAAAATATTTATTTACACACTTATTTCGAGATAAATAACATCTCAGCGTTAAATGCACAATACCAGTGGTTATTTAAGTCGTAACAAAAAGAAACCAACTATAAAGCAAGCGAATTGATAATAAGCATTAGTTAACATCAACAGAGCAATTATTCTTAATTTATCAATCAATTTATCGGATTAAATAATGAAGTAACACTACTGTTACTAGGGTTGGATAAAACCTCACGTCTGTAGAAGCGCGCAAAGGTATTGCTCGACCTCCAATTACCTCGAGCTAAGATTTCATCTAATGGAACATTATTCGACCAATTCTTGGATGCTACTGCGGATCGTAAACTTCCAGGAGTGGATGTTACGCCCGCCTCTTTCAGTAATGATTTTATCCAGCCCGCAATAACGGACCGCGAAGCTGATTTAGGTTCGCCCCTGATCGTCATAAATAGATTAGGACTATGAGCTAAATTACGTCTATCTCTCAACAAATCAACCATCTGATTAACCCAAAAAACAGGATCCAAATTTTTGTTTTCGGGGTTAGCCAAAAGTTTCCAACCTGACTGTCTATAATTAGCATTGTCAGTTTTTGAACCGAACATAGGCCATAAAATTAAATAATCATCACATTGAATTAAATGCTGCGAGTCAATTGCCAAAAGTGTTAAATCGTGGACGCGTCGTCCAGAGCATAGGAGTAACAAAGTAGCTGTATGACTAGAAACAGCAAACATGTTGTGTTCGTCAACAGACTTAGAAGCAAGGTGCGCAGCCAGAACGTCTATGTCCCATGCAGGAGCTTTTCGGGAAACCGGTGTTTTTAGCGCTATAGACTTTAATATATGTTTCACAAGGACGTGAGAACTTAAAATACCTGCACCATCGGCATTACACAAAGTTGAAACAACAGATTTGTGAAGTAAAATCGTATTATATGACAATCTCTCAATCAAATACAAATCTGCGAGAAACTGAGCCAAATGGGATCCAGACGGAAGCAAAGGATCTAATGAGGATTTTCGACACCAATTAAGCCACCTTTTCCATGCTACCTCATAGGTTCTAATAGTAGACTGACGCCATGAAGAATGTAATAGGCTCTTTTGACAGAGATTCCAACCGGTCAAATTCCTTGACCACCCCCACATATCCAGATCTCCAGCGTCATTTGCTGTACTTTGGGCGGTGGAAGTCCGGTCGCAATGTCTATCAGGTTCCGAGAGAGGTTGCGAACCGTAAAGGGGGCTCCTAGAGCCCGAGATTTCAGGTCCGCCCGCCAAAATACCCGGTTCCATCGAGGAACTGCTATCAGATATCTCCCCATTGCTAGGTTGAGATGAGCCAATACCTTGGGAATCAGATATGGCGGGGGGAAGACCCAAGCTAGGTGATAAGTCCACGGACGGGAGAAAGCGTCGTGAAATAAAGCTTGTGGGTCGTTTAAGTCTAGTGACACATAGTTCGCAACTACATGCGCTCGTTCCGAGGCAAACAGATCCACTACCGGGATGCCGAATTTCTGAAAAATCACTTGCATTGCCTGCGGCAACAGATGCCATTCTGGAAGGGTTCTGTGTCGCGATAGATGGTCGGCGTGACCATTGTAAACTCCGGGCAAATACTGAATCGACAGATTTATCTGATGCCTGTCTAGTATTTGAAAGACCTTCAACGTCAGCTCCATCAGAGGAAGGGATTTTGTTCCCCCTTCGTTCCTTAAGTGGGCTACTACGGTCCGATTGTCGCACTGTGCTAGAGTCGTCGATTGACTCAAGAGGTGAGCGTGGCCTTGAAGGACTTTCAAGATTGCAAGCATTTCTTTCATATTGCAATGGAGGTGCTTCTCCTGATCTGACCATGTTCCTGATAGGGCTAGGCCGTCTAACTGTGCTCCCCACGCCAAATCGGAAGCATCTGTCGTCAGAAAGTGGCTGGGCGATGACAGATGGATAGGAGATGATAGGTGGCAATTTTGAAGCCACCATCTCAATTCGTCTAGGGTCTCTAAGGGAAGGCTGTACGTCAACAGACCGGGTAGTTTCAAGATGTGATTCACAAATCGTAGCAGGGCTCGGTAGTGTAACCTGCCCCTTGGAACCACAAAACTTACGAAATTCAGAAGGCCTACTAAGCTCTGTAGACTTGTGAGACATGTTTCGCCCTCTGCCAGCATGCTCGAAATTTTGTCTACAACATGGCCAATCTTGTCCTCTGGGAGGAACTTTCGGTTTGTCCAAGGGTCCCAGATAATTCCCAGAAATGCAAGGCTTTTCTGCGGGGTGATGATCGACTTTTCGAAATTTATTTGCCACCCTAGGGACTGCAATTGGTTCAACAGTAAGCGAACATGGTTTTGCAGCACCTGATGGTCCTGGTGGACTATCAAAAAATCGTCTAGGTAGACAATTATGCGCAGACCCTGATCTCTTAACATTTGCGCAACCCAGTTGGTCAAGGACGCAAACACCTTGGGCGCGGTGCTGAGTCCGAAAGGAAGGCACGTCATCTGCAGCAACTGCCCCTTGTAGATTAGTCGAAGGAAACGACGGTGACTTTTCGCGACTGGTAGATGGAAATACGCCTGAGATAGATCTACCTTGCACAGCCAATCCCCTGGTTGCAGGAATTCGGGGACACGAAAGACATTTATGAGCCTGAACTTTTCTATGTAGACATAATCGTTTAGAGCCTTCAAGTTGAATATCGGGCGGTGTGTGCCGTCGCTTTTTGCTACAAGAAACATTGTGGATATGAAACTCGGGGAGCGCCGAACCTCTTCCATCACACCTTGTCTCCTCATCTGCGTTACAATAGCAGTCATTGCCTCGGACTCTATTGTTTGATGAGGACCTTCCTTCAAATGAGGCCATACGAGAGGAGGTTTTTGGACAAAGGGTATGCGGTACCCGTTTATTATTCGCAGCAAAAAGTTCGGTGCTCCCAATTTTTCCCACACCTTGTGGTAATGTTTCAAACGGCCCGCCTTGAAATCCCTCGAGTCAGTACTTCCTTTTCTTATTATCCGAGTTGGGGGCTGTAGGGGGTCCGCCACGCTTTCTGTTCCCCTTGGTTTGGTACTGAGGCTTGTAATTTTGCCGGCCTCGTTGTGAGCGAAAAGACCCCCTCGTGCTTTGTCCCGTGCGACGGTCAGCAGCAGCACTATGATGGCGTGCGCCGTATCCCTGCGAGGGACGGCTATGAGCATGGCAACCCTGCGGGGGTTTGCTATTGGAGCCTTGGTGCGTACTTGCACAGCAACTATGGCTGGTACCCTGCGAGGGCCCATGAGCACAAGTCGACCCCTGCGGGGGGTGACGTACTGCCTTAGAGGTTGCCACTTGTGAAGTGGAACCAGTGGCAGGTTTGGATGGCGGCAAAAAGGCTTTTTTGACACCTCCGGCTTTCTCCAGCGCAGCAGTCAGGGAGTCCGCAGAAAATAAGTATTGATTAGACGGCGGAACTTTGCGTAGAGCAGATTTGACCAAAGGATCACGCACAAAATTGATGATCCCATCGCGGCGCATCTGTATCACCTCTGCCCTGTGGCCGCAAACTAACTGTAACAAGTCTGCCGAAACTTTCGAATAGTCACCTTGCGAAAACAGTTCATTAATTTTTTCATGCAGTGTGTCAATATTTAGGTCATTAGAGCCACGAGCCCAAACCAGAAACTCTTGCAAGTTTTTCTTCAAGGCTTCTCTTTGCTGAAGCACACAAAGCGTGAGGGCTGCATATGCCTTGTCAGCATAAGTGAGGTGACGCAGCTGATCATATGCTCGAATTTCCTCATTAGCTTCCAATTCTATAAAACCTGGAGTTTGATTATACAATTTCTGGACTTCTGCATAGCGAACCTCACACCAATCACTTTTTCCAAAATATTGTATACCTTGTAGAAGGTTTACCATTTCTTCCGACGCTTTAGGAACCGGCGGATCCTTTAATTTAGTTTTCAGATCAAAATTCAACTGTAAATCAGACTTGTCGGCTTCGTTTAGTTCGGTGTCAGATTCGGTATACAAAATGCCACTAACATTATCATCGATAGAAATAGCATCATCTTCACAGTGATAACTGGGACGCTTCGGTTCGTCATTGCAAGAAATGGGAGCATTTTGCTGTTTTTTAATCTGATTAACCTCGCGGGTTAGTTCTGCAAGGCGGCGCTCTTGTTTACGACGACTACGACGGCTAACGTTCTCCTTTTTCTTGCAATGACGGCGGCGGCTACGGCTACGGCGCCGGCGCCGAGAATGTTTCGATTTCTTTTGTTTACGTCTACGTGAATCAGAAGATGAACTCGACGAAGATGACGTCGACGAGCTAGACCTCGAACTCGAGCTCGAGCTTGAACTCGACGAACTCGATCTACGCTTTGGTGACCTAGCCTTTCGTTTACGTGACCGTGATCTAGCCTTACGTATAGGTGACTTGGTTTTACGGTTAGGTGACCTTGATTCACGTCTAGGAGGTTTGGACTTTTTACTCACAGTTCTCTTCTGGCTCACTGACCTGGCTCGTTTTGGCGCCTTAGCGTTCGATGCAGAGGGTTGAGTGGTCGGTGGAGAAGGCTGCTTGGCCGGCTCGTCCCGGGTATCAGGCGACCGTCCTGCCTCATTCTCGCTCATCGTTCCAAGAAACTTCAACCGTACACTCAATAAGATCGATCTAAAAATAGACAAATTCGTTTAAAATACTGAAATGACTCCATATATTTGCGTAGTTTCGTGAAAAATAGAAACTCACTAAGAAAAGACAATTTATCGTTATGAATTGTACGTTAAAATTTATTGCACGTGTAAAAAAGTATCTCGATTACGAAAATACCCCCCGAATATTCGTTACGCAAGTGAATAAGAATTTAATCGAGGGTATGTAGTGAAATTTTTCTTACATGTTGCAATACACGTGAAAAATTTGCAAAGGACAAATTTTAAATAAAATACGAACGGTAACACCGTTATTTCCGTTATAAAATATTTTAAAACACTTACCAGAATTATTCCTTAAAATAATTTCACTCACCACACTTTGGTAAAATAGCAGAATATAAGTTATTACGTTGCCGGCAAGCCGGACTACGAAATAAAATTACTTTAAAATTTGATATTTAAAAAATATTTTAACGCAACGGAAAAAACTACTCGGTTCTCCGTAGACAACCGTTCACGGCGGAAAAAAGGACGCCAATGACTCGAGACTGCCACCGTATCGGCTCACGCGATTGTGGCTGCCTGGTGGGGGTGGTGGGGTGATCGGAAGTGCGAAGCGAGCGAGATAGATGTATGAGGGTAAAAGAGAAGGACAGTCTAAGCGGAAAAAAGATAAAGCCTATCTCAAACAGGTAAGCTTCAAATAACGGTCTAGGATTTAATAATTGCCAAACAGTAAGGCAACTTACAAGTGTGCTATTTCTTCTACGTGACGTGCACGTTTACTTGCTTAGTTTTACGAGTTATTTCTCAAGTTGTATGTTTTACTTTGCACCTAAAATCCAGATTTTATTTTGCATAATTAATTAGGTAGGTTTTTTAGATATTAAAGAGCTTTTTTGTGTCATAAATGACATATTTTAATATGTACCGCTAACTTTTTGGCGCTGAAAATTTATTTGTTTCGCGTGATGCTTTAGCTACGTCCTGTTGGTAAAGTGAAGGCTAAACCAATAAATTATTTAAGAATGTCAAAACTCAGGACAATGCGCTAATGCTTCGGTAATAGAACTTATACTTTTACTCGTACAGTGTAGGTACTGATACTGGTAACAGATCTTATACTTAATAATGATTTTTGTCATTAAATTTTTACTCTTTCTTAATATCGATAATATTTACAATCACCACATCCACGAAAAATCTTAAAATACGGTGGTTGTATACAGAAACCTGTAATGCTCTTTGTTTTCATGTGAGACACCAAGTCGTCCTGCAACCCGATGTCAGAGTTTTTAATCGCCTACTTAGGAAGCGATTAGTAGGCCCTACTACAAGTCAGAACCACAGTTGTAGTAGAAAGTACTGTTCTGAAAGTAACTAGCCAATTTGACTGACCCTTTGGCTCCATTGCCCTAGTTTTGAGACGCCTCGCTGTGATCAAGGTGCAATTGAACGGTGTAATTGCGGTTGCTACCCGGAAAAGTACTCGTTTGCTTATTTTATTACTAGGGTACTTTTACCGATAAATGTTGTAGGTACAAATGTACAAAAATCACAAAACTAGGTTGACTCAGTTCATGATACTTACTAGCTTTGAAAAATCGTTTAGGAAAAATCATAAAAAAGTCTGTAATCAAACAATCATTGTTTCGTTAGTTTTTTGTCGGAAGTACAAACTAAGTTTATTACGAAAGCTCTTATATTTTTTTTGAGATCATAATACTTAAACCACTTGTATTGTATTAAAGTATAAGACTCATGTAATCCAGTGTCTAGTACGTACGTAGTAACATGAACAGTTCATTAGTCTTATAACTGAGTATTATGTTCACTACAGCGCTTCTAATTACGAATATGAACCTAGGAGATACAGCTACTAACACTAACAACTACCAACTAGTGGAAATAAAGAACAGGTTTGGCAGACAAGTGGTTAGTGTATTGAATATTGTTCCTGAAAAGGCGGCTACCACATCTAACGCATGTCGATGGATGCGTCTGTCAAACAACGCAAGCTTATGCGAGAACGTCGGTTTTTAGTATGGGAAATCGTGTTTTATAGTTATATACGACTGGGTGTCCCACACGAAAAGAGAAAGAGACAGTTATAGTGTTTCTGCACATTGTGAGACATTGTAATATTATCTGATTGGCGCATGTACAGTGTCGTGCAGGGAACCACCTCAGTCTATTGAACGCTGTTTATGAAAAAGGTTTAGTCGATCGCACACTTAACGCACGACGGACCGCTAAAATATCGCAGCGTCTGTCAGATTCGTACTAGAAATGTCAATCCTCATGCTAAAACCGCTCAACCGCAGTTGACGCAGCGCTATCGCAGCGTCATCCGTCGAGTGCGGTTTTAGTTTGGAGAGTGACGTTCCTAGTATGGATCTGACAGACCACTGCGATATTTTAGCGGTCCGTCGTGCGTTAAGTGTGCGATGCACCTTCGATTGTTTTCATTGGGTATACATGTGATATTACGCAGCGACGGCACTTTGAAATTCACTTTGTTTCCGCCAACCATAGCCCGATTGACTTAGGATCAAGTCTATGAATGTTGAAGCAGTAAAACGTGCGACAGCATACAGACACGTCGGTAAAAAGTGAGTTGCATAATCCGCTACCTTCTACTTCCTTAGCGCATAATACGGAACTTCAGTTTTCGAATAGATTTAGGATCTACTTTGAGGATATTTTACTATTTTCATTGTAGAAGGGGGCAGCTTTGCATAGGGTCAGATATGAATAAACGAAATACCGTCAACGCATAGATCACCAGTTCAGCGGCCAAGTGACTTTCAGAAAGATGTACGGGATTCTACTTCCGAATTTAATTATTTTCACTGTAATATCAGAATTACCTATCTATTTTTTTACAGTATCAAAGGCGTAACACTATGCGCAAAGTACCTCAAAGAGAAATATACCCTTGAATCGAGAATCCAACAACTCAGGCAAAAGTGGAAGTAAACAATAACACACGATGCCACGTTTCCGTACGGATATTAGTTTAATACAGTATCGTAGCTATTTTGGCAGTTTTCAAAATCATGTTGACACATTCTATGGTTGACACTACGATATAAGGTCTATTTTCTTTGTTGACAAGTCCTCTAGTATGGGCTTGACAGCTGCCGTATTACACCGCGCCAATGTAAGACATAAGAGATCATTTATTGGTAATAAATAATTACAGGTCAAAAGTGGTTACATGTTCATGTCATAATAATAAGTCCACACTGTCTAAAACTTGTCTGTAGCGTAAAAGACAAAAGGAAGATATTTGAAATTGTATCAGGAGACAAGAAACAATTTTGATATTTTTAAAATAGGAAATGCGAAGATGATAAATAATTCAAACATAGTCTGTCACAATCCTGAGCAGTCTAACTTTGAACTACGTCGTTCTTTGTTATCTTCGAACGATCCACTTTGTAAACAAAGACCAATAATCCGCCAATCTTTTCCAGTTCATTCTCAATATGGGACGAAAAATATATGGGTACGACGAATCACCAAAATATCATGAGGACATATTTTGTAACTACCACGTGTAAACTTATTTATTATTATCAAAATAGTATCAAAAGTATAAAATTAAAAATAATGTATAATAAAAATATGTATACAGCAAAATTTCTAAATAAACTATTATCTACAATTTATCTAGTACTTACATAGTAAATAACACACAACTCATACATACATACATACAATATTTGGCAGGTAACGGGGTATTTGGTTAAATCAAGTACCTATAATTAATTAATTAATTAAAAACCTACATAAATCTACTAAAATTCACTTTTACAAACTTGTCTTAAGAACTACTTTTCCTTTCACATAAGTAATTTTGTTCAAACTTGAGTTCCGTGAGAAAAAGGACGTCCACGGATCTTTGCTTTGAAAATTTTTCACCTCTACATCTAAAAAGTCTTCTACAGTTCTACTACAGTTTTTTCTTAGTTCTTTGAAGAGTTTTACAAACGAGTTGGAAAAAGTTCCCATTCAGACAAAAACTGTCAAAAATAAATTACATTTTCGACACCGACATGCTTAGAAGAAGAAAGAACATACTTGCTGGCTTAGACTATTGAAGGTGCGCTAGCGAGACCTTCAATAATCTAAGCTTTCTGGTTTGCTTGTTCACTTGCTTGATGCTTGCTTTGCTTGCTTGTAATTTCTGCACTTCAGTTGCTTTTGCAAGTGGTCAATCCAGGCCCTAAGCAAGCTGCGTATGCTATGGCGTGCGGTAGGAAGTTTTGTTCGTAGTTGCCAGAGAAGATGTGAGCCCAGGGTCCTTTTGCGAAGACCGCGACGTCTTCCCCGCCGTGCGTCTCTCGGGCTATCGGGACTAGGGATGGGTACGTGTAGTTTAAGCTACCTGAAAAAAAAAATACCGCCAATAGCTGCCGTCATTTATAAAAATAGTCCCCTAAGTAGATAAATGAAAGAAACATAAACTCAACAAAAAATAATTATTTAAACCATCCCATGATTTGTAAAATTTAGCTTGATACCTGTGACGTTTGTGACCTTGGAACAAATACTATGACACAAGGTCCATTTTCCTTTGTGTACTAGGAAATGTCATAGCATTTGCTCCAAGGTCACAAACATCACAGGTATATATAATCACAGGTATAAGCTAAATTTTACAAACTATAGTAAGTTTTAAAATCCGACAAATTATGGTGTATTTTTACCAAGTATGCTTTGCTTTGCCATCGTTTCGCCAAAATATGGTTTTATTTCTACATTCAAACAAGAAAAAAGGGATTGAGAAGAGTGAAAATACAGACCTGAAATCTATCTAGTACCTTCCTAAGCACCATTCGTCCGTATAAATCAGTGACCCGTATAAATGGTTCACAGCTACTGAAGCAAAAAGTTTTCAATCTATATAAAATTAATATTTTTCTAAGAATCAGCCCTTAAAATAATTATAAGGGATTACTTAACTTTGATAAGAACTGTTAAAGAAATACGAGTATCCCCTCTAATTATATTCAAACAATCTGAAACTCCGCAAAAGAATTTAAGGTAGGAGTGTTTTCCATCCAAAAGCTCATAAAAGATATCTACAAAAATGTTGGCCTTACCAAAAAAAAGTTAGACGCGAAGTGAAAGTAGTATAATATATATTTTTTTTCAGATTACTTTTTTTTGACCGAAAGTACTTTTTTTTGCTCGTGCCAGGTTCATAGCAATCGAAGCAAACTGAATGATTTACCAACACGCGAGGAGGCACAGAGCAAGTTGGTGAATCGCGCCGGTCGGCGAAACGAGCAAGTTGTACACGCGTACTAAAAAAACCTCTTTGCGTAGACATAAGGAAGAGCAATATGTATTAATTGTATCCAATATTTTTTGATGCTGGCTTAGAATAGCATCACCCCATTCCGTGGGTGTCGTAAGATGTGACTGAGGGACTTGAGGGTTTCAGGTGTATTACAACTTTTAGGAGACAGGCTGACAACCTGTCACTATAGTGATACACAAAATGATCTTAAACGGCCCTCTATATTTGTCAGGCGTGGCGAAAGCGACCGTATTTTTGCGGCCGTGGGCGCTCTGCCTACGCCGTAAGGGATAAAGGCGTGATATATGTATGTATGTAATATTTCTTCACATCTCAATATTCAATACACGTAGTCTCTCTCTTTTCGTGTAGGACGTATGCTCGTGCACTTTTCAATGCAATATTCAAAGCTACGAGGCTTCTACTACAAATAGGACAGAGTATTACTAGCAGTGAGGAAACGTTTCTGAAGAATCGTTTATACGTTTTGAATTCCACATATCTTTAGCATACACACACACAAAAATAACGCCTTTATCCCTTCCGGGGTAGGCAGAGTGTTAAAAATCGTAAAATTACGGTCGTTATCGCCACGTCTGACAAGAATTGAGGGCCCTTTTCGATGACACATGGATCACTGTAGTGAAAATTGTAATACGCATGAAACCCTCGAGTCCTTTAGTTGCCTTTTACAACATCGACGGTAAGAAATGGGGTGATGATAGCCGGCATCACATCTTTAACAATATGCATATACAAATATTCTTGTTGTTCAAAGATTCTTGTTGTTTCGTAAAGCAACATCCTGAATACTATAGGAAAATATCCGACGTGTCGTCCCGAAGAGTTAGATTACAGTATTCGAGCTTGCTATATCAGCCACCTTCGCGTACTTATATTTACAGGAAAAATGCATTCAATACTAGTATTACATTGTACAATAAGCTTCCCAATGAGTTAAAAGATTTACCGTCGAATAAGTTTAAAAGGGCGCTGACTAAATGGCTGAGTGAGAAGTGTTTTTACTCGGTGACTGAATATTTAAATAGTTAATTAGTAAATTTATAAAAAAATATTATTTATGTGTAATGAATGTTTGCACGCCTGCGATCAGGTAGAATACATGGACTTAATTATTATGTAAAGACCTTTGTAAATACTGTATTCATGCAAATAAAGAATTTACTTACTTACTTACTTACTTACTTAATAAATCCTGTCAGGTATACAAATTTAAGACAACTTATACCATCTGGGCTACCAACGCCAGGTGAAGCTTGAGCTGTGGATTTCGCCAATTGATAATTTTGATGATGATTATGATGATTTCCGACCGATTTTGGCCATGGCGATCACTTCGACTCCTAATCCTATCGGCGCTGATGCACCCAGAGATGGCTATTGTAGCCAATTTTGGCAGTAAACTCCCGTGCACAGTGTGGACACGTGAGTTTGCCATTTGCATTTGATAATTTGACTACTGTTAAAAGAAAAACGTGCGGGAGAAACTGATTTGGGTTGATATATCTCTTCGCCAACGAGTGTTTTACACTAGGTTATAAACTTACTTAAATCGTCACTGGTGAGGTTGTATCTAGAGTAGCCTTTGTTTATTTTATATCCTGGTCCGTTGGCGTAGCTCAACGTTGTGTAGGGCAGGTGATCGGCTGTCATAACCTCGAAAATAAGAAATAAAATTGTGATTATCATACTTTATACTGTAAACATATTAGTTTCGCGAGCTCTCGCGGTTCCACCCGCGTAGATGTCAGTGTTAATCCCGTAGCATGGGATCATTTTTGGCATAACAACTGCCCTGTGTGTTAATCCAAGATACTCTCTATATGTGTGCCAAATTTCATGAAAATCGGTTCATTAGTTTAAGCCTGAAGGAGTAACAAACAAAGAAACAAACATACACATCACAGTTATAATATTTATATTAGACTTACCTAGACCAACCTTAGCAGAGTTTTCATGTTTATTTATAATTTTATTTTGGATTCCTTATTTGACTAAACGTAGCCTACGTTAATATTTTTCAATTTTATATTTACATTTTAATACCAAGTGCAGGATTCCCTACTACTATCTTCTAATACTACATACATACATATAATATCACGCCTTTATCCCTTGCGGGGTACCTAGGCAGAGCGTTAACGGCCGTAAGAATACGGTCGCTATCGCCACGTCTGATATTTTTGAGGATTGTTTTCCAAGGTTGTATCAAAAAACATGTGTATCACTATAGTAACAAGTTATCAGCCTGTCGCCTAAAAATTGTAATACACCAATACTAGTAATCTTAGTCGCCTCTTACGACACCCGCGGGAAGGATATGGGGTGATGCTTTTCTATGTCGGCATCACACGGCATAGCCGGCATCACTCGGCATCTAATTATATACATTGCTGCCTCAAAAAATTCACCTTGTTGCTAAACCCTAAGATATCCGACCCCCGCTTGCTATATCCACTATAAGACATGGTGTGGCTGTGGTCTGAGGTCACCACTACCAACGTATTCTCAGGATCTACCATCTGCATCGCTGCTTCTACTGCTTTCGCGAACTCTGCTGTCTCATCTAGAGCTTTCCGTGCCTTGGTTTCGTGATGGGCTGTGTCTATTCTTCCACCTGTAAGAAGCATTACTTTATTTTTATGTTTCACACTTAGATTTGTTTCAATCTGAACTAAAAAAGTCATCATAAGGTTGAAATCTCCGTGTAGGATAATTTCGTTGGGAAAACGCCGAATTCTTTTTCTGTTGAGTCAATAACATGCCCGTATAAGGTGTAAAATAAATATCTGCAAATATTTTAAGGGGCGAATCAGTCCATGAAACTGAACAACTTGCCCCAAGGAACATAAATAACAATGCGCTGACGAATGTGCCTGTCAGATCTATACTGGAAACGTCAATCACCATACAAATACCGCGCTCTCCAGGCATGTGCAACAAACGACGCTATGCCAGCACTGCGTTAGCACTGGGTGGATTTAGTAAGGGGATCGATTTTTCTAGTATGGATCTGACAGGCGCATACGTTAGCGCAGCGTTATTTTTGCGCTGATGTGTGATAGAGACCATAATCTTCGACCGCGACCAAAACCAAGAGTACTTTAAACAATTCATTGACCATATTTTTCATTCTGTCGCTTACCTTCAACAAACAAAAAGTATCCATTACCATTCCTGGACAAAATTTCTAAAGCCTTTACTGTCATTTCAGCCAACGAGGGATCATCATCTCCAGCTTCTAAATGATACGGCATGTGGTTCGGAGAGAAAAGTCCAAGAACACTCTTGTAATATTTGATATCCAAGTTCAACAGTTGAGTCCTATTAAAAATGTATTTTGGATTAGATCCCATGGATTCCTTTGTCATAAGCCATTCTCGTATGAGATCTTGGTGGTCACTTCTGACGCCGAAGTTTCCTTCTGCGTCCTGTTTATGCCTGCTTAAGAAGTTTTGCCTTCCTCCTCCAAAAACGACCTGAAAAATATACAGGTAGGTATAGTATAGCGAGATATTTGTTTTAAATATATATTATGATATTCCGCTGATAGAAAACCTCCTAGAAAAATAAGTAGGTATATTCGTTATTCATGTTTTTTCATGACCATGCAGAGGATTACGTTTTACGCCTCCTTGCGTCCCATCGCACACTTGACGCACGACGGAGCGTTAAAACATCGCAGCGGTCTGTCATATCCATACTAGAAATGTCAATCTCCATACTAAAACCGCTCAACCGCTGTCGATGCAGCACTTTCGCAGCGTTTTCCGTCGATTTAGTATGGGGAGTGAAGTTCTTAGTAAGGATCTGACAGACCGCTGCGATATTTTAGCGCTCCGTCGTGCGTTAAGTGTGCGATCCGCCTCAATGCGGTACTACTCTTTGAACGTACCAGTAAAGGTACGTCTTCTTTCACTTTTCTACCAATTTCTCTTTTCACCAGCTACGCTTTTTTAATGAAAATTGTTGTCTAGATCTCGGTAAATCACTACCAATCTTCTATTTGCGATCCCTTGAATGTATATTACTATCTCTAACTTCCTTATCATCTTACTGCTAAATTTGTCCTTCAACAAGGTGCATTGATATGTGGAGACAATGTAGACCGGTTCTCGATAGAACACAAATGTGTCTTGTACATGCAATTAGCCGAAAACTATTTCTATGTGCTATGTCTTGCTATGTGTTGTCTATCTAGATGGCAGTCGCTTTGTGTAAAAACTTGATTCCACGTCAAATCCCCTAGCGTAGGTAGACCAACCCCGACAGAGAACAGTATAAGGCAAGCTGAATACATACATACATACATATATCACACCCTTATCCCTTGCGGGGTAGGCAGAGCGTTAACGGCAGTAAGAATACGGTTGCTATCGCCACGTCTGACATTTTTGAGCATTGTTTTCCAAGGTAGTTTCAGAAAACAAGTGTATCACTATAATGACAGGTTGTCAGCCTGTCACCTAAAAATTGTAAAACACCAATACTCTCGAGTCCCTTAGTTGCCTCTTGCGACACCCGCGGGAAGGATGTTGGGTGATGCTTTTCTAAGCCAACATCACACTGAATGATGGTGTGTTATCTATCTCTATCACTCACATCAATTTTTTTTCCAACGTCTCCTGTGACAAGCTGCATTGCTATATCGGGGCACTCCAGTGCGGTGCTTGGTAGATCACTATCAGCCTCCCACTTGCGGTCAGCGGAGTGCGCGTACGCAGCCGCTGGGGTGGCGTGCGTCACTCTGGTCGTTGTTACTATACCTGCGAGTTGACAGAAATACAAAAATTACTTATTGGTGGATAGCACACTTAACTCACGACGGACTGCTAAAATATCGCAGCGGTCGGTCAGATTCATACTAGAAACGTCACTCCCCATACTAAAACCGCACTCGACGGACGACGCTGCGATAGAGCTGCGTCAACAGCGGTTGAGCGGTTTTAGTTGGGGGATTGACATTTCTAGTATGGATCTGACAGAACTCTGCGATATTTTAGCGGTCCGTCGTGTGTTTTCGACCACGATCCACCTGACTCGTTCTGTGTGTATGCTATCAGCCCTTTTTGTTCTGCTATCCATTTTTCCGTGGTATATGATGACAAAAACTAATCTACGCGTAATAAAAAGCGTTTTCTGTTCTTTTTTTTCTTGGATAAAGGATTCAGATAGATAGAAGTGTTAATCTAATTAAAAATATGTATACGTATGTATTTTACGTTTTTCATATCTATGTCCTATAACTTCATAACATTTTAGCACCTTATCATCAAGGAAAACAACTTTTCCAATTGCAACGGAAAATTTAAAAAGTTGTAATTTTAATATTTTACAGTCTGTTAATATTTGAAGACGACCTCAATGGGTTAAATACCTAGTACTGAAAAAATAACAAGAGTTTAAAAATTCTGAACCTTTCAAAAGTAAATGAATTGACTTGACTGTCCCAATGGCGTAGCGGATAGTATGCCTGCCTTCTACGCCGAGGGTCGTGGGTTCGATCCCCACCGGACACAAATATTTGATAAGTCAATTTCCAAATATTTGTGTTGAGTCTGGGTGTTTTCTATGTATAATATGTATTTATTTACAAAAAACAAGTATATATGTATTAGTATCAGCTATCTAGTTCCCATAGTACAAGCTTTGCTTAGTTTGGGGCTAGATGGCGCTGTGTGAATTGTCCAGGATATTTATTTATTTATATTTATTTAATTAAGAACAAAGAACATGAAAATGCGCTCCAACGTAAAGGCGTCCTTTAGATTTTCCCGGATGTCGGTACTAAGGTGGATCGCACACTTATAGTATGACGGACTGCTAAAACATCGCAGGGGTCTGTCAGATCCATACTAGAAATGTCAATCTCCATACTAAAACTACTAAACCGCTGTCGACGCAGCGCTAATGCAGCGTCGTGTAGCGTTTAGTACGGGGAGTAACATTTCTAGTATGGATCTGACAGACCGCTGCGATATTTTAGCGGTCCGTCGTGCGTCAAGTGTGTTCCTCGTCATAGATTTTATCGGATGTCGGTACTAACAGATAAGTAATTCAAAATAAAACGCGGTAAGTACAAAACCGATAGACGGAAAATAAAAACTTTGATCTTGAATTTTCTTTGCTTTTGTTAGTCGCAAAGGTTATGAAAAATTGGGAAGAAGAATTTTCTTTCTTAAAAAAATTAAGAAAATCGCTTTACCATCAACCCTCTTATTCAATTGCGGGAAACAATAGGTGATACCAGCGGTAACAATGAATAAAAGAGAATTTTAAATGAATAAAGTAAAATTTATATTATTTCGATACTTACTACACAATAACAATAGACAAAGCTTTGTTAAAATTTCAATTTGATGTTTTCCATCACAATTTGTGTGAAATTAGGGCAACTCTCGATATGTCATCAAAAATCTTAGATCACACACACACACACACACACACACACACATACATATCAGGCAGAGCGATAATGATCGTAAAATTACGGTCGTTATCGCCACGTCTGACAACATTTGAGGGTTGCAGATAAGTAGTGTATTACTATAGTGACAGGCTGTCAGCCTGTCGCCTAAAATTGCAATACATTTAAAACCCTCAAGTCCCTCAGTCGCCTCTTACGACACCCACGGGAAAGAAATCGGGTGATGCTATTCTAAGCCGGCATCACACGGCACAAAATCTTAGATGTGATATTCATATACTTTTGGTAAATAAAATACGACCGTCTACACCCAATAGTTACACGCACGACTTGACAGTACCTACGCCTTGTAGCGACCTCTGGTGGCTACAACATGAAGCTCACTCAAGTGGTTCACATGCATACAAGACGCAACAGGAGTTCTCAACATATCGGAGAGATGGCGCCACGTGACAGAACAATGGGCCTGAAACGCGGTATCGAAGTGTTCACCGCGCAGCGCATATATACAACTTCCAATCCAATCCAGGAGGACCCGTCGGTCCCCTGGCCACAACACCCGGCCAGGCGGGTAGCTACCCTTTTCCCGACACCACCTGGATTCCTTCCTGTCACCCGCCATATTGGTGACCCCTACCATGGACTTCGCAGCCTTCAACCACGCATCAACCACTACAGCATGGAGCCAACTACTTCGTCATCAGCAACTACCACAGTCACAGCACCGGCGGCTTCACTGGTCTTCCTCATCATCCCGACTCACCGTGGACATTGGAACCAGGACGGCAGCTTCATTGGTCTTCCATCCTCATCCCGACTCACCGTGGACATTTGGAACCTACACTGCCTCGCCAAGCCAGACTGCATCATCACGCTACAATGACGTCATCAGCCCCACTACGCTCGCTTACGGTATCGACCTCCGGTCTTGAGGGGGAGTACTGTAGCGACCTCTGGTGGCTACAACATGAAGCTCACTCAAGTGGTTCACATGCATACAAGACGCAACAGGAGTTCTCAACATATCGGAGAGATGGCGCCACGTGACAGAACAATGGGCCTGAAACGCGGTATCGAAGTGTTCACCGCGCAGCGCATATATACAACTTCCAATCCAATCCAGGTGGACCCGTCGGTCCCCTGGCCACAACACCCGGCCAGGCGGGTAGCTACCCTTTTCCCGACACCACCTGGATTTCTTCCTGTCACCCGCCATAGCCTTATTAATAAACCCAATGACTGAGTGGTCACCATCCTGCTGCCCACGGTCCCACTGTTGGGCTTACCAGTACTCTTCCCAGCTCGCTGCGCCCAGTCCATCAACCCAGTCACTGAGTCGTCACCATCCTGCCCACGGTCCCACTGTTGGGCTTACCAGTACTCTTCCCACCTCGCTGCGCCCAGTCACTAAGTGGTCACCATTCTTCCCACGGTCCCATTGTTGGGCTTACCAGTATTCTTCCCGGCTCGTTGCGCCCAGTCCATGAGCCCAGTCACTGAGTGGTTACTATACTGCCCACGGTCCCACTGTTGGGCTTACCAGTACTCTTCCCAGCTCGCTGCGCCCAGTCACTTAGTGGTCACCATTCTCTTGCCCACGGTCCACCTGTTGGGCTCACCAGTACTCTTGCCCACGATCCCACTGTTGGACTTACCAGTACTCTTGCCCACGGTCCCACTTTTGGGCTTACCAGTATTCTTCCCAGCTCGCTGTGCCCAGTCCATAAGCCCAGTCACTGAGTGGTCACTATCCTGCTGCTTCTTGCAGTCCCCACGCTTCACAGCTGCACTCAAGCCCACGGTCCCACTGTTGGCCTTGACGCCTGTGAGGTACGCCGTTCCACTACACGCTGAGTCTGCTACGTTTTGGTCTACGCAATATGTCTGGAAAATAGTAGAAGTGTTTTAAATTTAATATGACTATATTATTAAATTTAATATATGCCTGGCTTCGAATAGCATCACCCCATTTTTTCTCCGCGGGTGTCGTAAGAGGCGACTAAGGGACTCGAGGATTTCACGTGTATTACAACTTTTAGGTGGCAGGCTGATAACCTGTCACTATAGTGATACACAAATTGTCTTAACCGGCCCTCACAATATTTGTCAGACGTGGCGATAGCGACCGTATTTTTGCGGTTGTTCACGCTCTGCCTACCCCGCAAGGGATAAAGACATAATATATTTATGTATTTATGAGAAAAAAATACAATTTGTGTTTTCTTGGCTAGCGAATAAAATACAAACAATGTTTGTTCCAATTTAAAATAAACATAGTTAAAAGTTAACAACAACCTTCTTCTTTTAAAAGTTTAGGTTTGACGTATTTTTTTTATAGTATATAGGCTTATACAAAAAGTTTAAAAGTAGCTCGTTCGACTAGTAGGACAATTCCGTAAAATTTCCATATTAGAAAATTTCTTTGTAATATTTAAAAAGACTCACACGTGTATGAAATTCAATATCATTGAAGAATTGAAATTCATTAGGTGGGTACCATTAATAACACGAAAATTGCTTTCTAAAACACCTTTTTGATATAATATGATCTGAATTTCTAGGAAAAATATGAACGAAGGTAATTATATCTCCCATAATGATGTTGTCATGGAAATGGTAAAAGTTAAGGACCATTTGTTGAATTACTTAGGGATCTAAAATATATTCTATAATGTTTTATGAGTTCAGATTGTAGCATGATCGGATATTTTTAATAACATAGTTCTTAAGTTTAAGCAATTCGGAATTCCGTAAACGAAACTGTAGATTAACATTATTTTTATTAACATAAACTTTATTTTAGATCCGCATGCATCTAAGTTTTTTTTTTTAATTCGTCCGTACCGAGTTAACTTCACTTGGTCTTTACGATACAGGCTTGCCTAGTGTAAAGATCACCGAAACTAGTGTGACCGGAAATAGACTCTCAGCAATGTTAAAATTTAAATTTTGTTCAACAGTGTTGTACTTAAGTTGTTCTTAATTTTGCTGTAATAAAACATTTTTCATTTTTTCATTTTAACATAAAATCCTGTGTCATGTGAAGCCACATGCTCTTCTCTTAGCCCTCAATTGTTGGATCGTTAGACGACTTGGTGTCCAAATATTAAGAAGTAAGAAGAGCCCACAATCAAGGTATCAAATGTCACTAAAATAGGAAAATTGCGGCTACTCCGTATCCTTGTCCACATTTTAAATAATGACATCAATTTGATAGCCACAAAAATAGAGCAGTTTACTTTTCCCAACTTACCTTGGCTAAGCCGGTGTACGGGAAAGACTCGAAGCTGAGTTTCAGTTCTTCCCCGAAGTGCTGGTACTTTTGCCCCAGGTAGACCCTGGTGGCAGCTAGGGTCGGGATGCTCATGCCGTCTCCCAGGAATAGGATGACATTCTTTGCTACTCGTGTGTTTAAGGGGGAGTTGATCTGAACGAGGAGCAAGAAATTAATGATTAAACGAACTTACCTGTATGTGAAGTTTGATCATAATTATACGAAGGCTTCGTCCGAAGAGATTAGCATAACACATGTAGTTGCGCATAGCGACTCGCCATCCTTGCACTATATTTTAGAAAAATAATAAAGTAGGTACCGTACTGAGGGTACCTATTATTTACATTTTTTTTTTATGCTGAGGGTAGAACCACCACCAGACCAGTCAACCATCTTTGATTTGTCATTTAGTTTAGAGGTAAGACATAATGATAGGTAAAAAAAATATTTCACAACTGCATGGGTAAGTTATTTATAACGGGAGGGAGGGATGCTAATCTCTTCGGACGAAGCCTTCGTATAATTATGATCAAACTTCACATACAGGTAAGTTCGTTTAATCATTAATTATACTTCATGCTTCGTCCTCAAGATTAGCATAACACATGTAGACTTTTAGAGCTTACTTATAGTTGTGAAATATTTAACTATTGAAACACAATATAATATAACAAAGTAAAAATTTTACTCTATCGAAAAATAATTAAACTTCAATGTGGGTAGGTAATTAATACCAAAGCATTAATTAGATAATGCCTAATCAGTAGGTATTTACTAATTGTACTAATCTAGGACATTATTCATAACAGATCTAGCAAAAGAATCATTATCTGCTACATTATTATCTAAAGTTCTATTATAGAACCTGAAGAATGTAGAGGAGGAGTCACTCCAGCCCGCGGCACGCCGTATGGAGTCAAGATTGACACCAAGTCGCCGAGCGGCAGACGTTGCAGCGTGCCGCGTGCTATGTGCTGTAAATATGGTAACATCGATACCACTCGCATTTAAGGTGTTTTTGATCCAACGGCTCAAAGTTTGTGAACAAACTGCCTTGTGGGGTTTCTTTATAGCAATAAAGAGAGAAGTTACATTTTGACGTAAATGTTTTGACATTTCTAAATAAGCTAGAAGTGTTTTTCCCGGGCATATTTCGGGTTTTTCCTCAAAAAACGGAATAGATAAAATTGGCTGATTAGAACCTAATCTGGAAGTTTTTATTAAATCAGGAATTTTTATGGTTATTTTATTAGGAAACACTTCAATATTACTTTTATTTATCTTTGACAAAGTTTGCACCCTATGTGCAGTTATCAAAGCAAGAAGTGTTACTAGTTTGTAAGAAATTTGTTCAATTGAAAGTTGCTCATTTGGATATAAATTGCTAAGATAATTTAATACAATTGAAGGATCCCACGTCACATTGTATTTAGGTAATGGAGGTCTTAAACGATATATGCCCTTGAAAAATCTTTTAATGCGGTCATCTTCTGAAATATGGTTACCAAGTATCAAACTTAGTGCTGATCTACAAGTATTAAGAGAACTATATTGAGCCCCACTTTCATACATGTTAGTTAGAAAGTAAATAACATTTGGAACCGATGCTGAATAACAATTCCACTCATTCTCTATACAGAAAATAAACCATTTTTTGAAGTAAACATCATACTGCTTAATAGAATTGTCGGAGAGTGATGCTGACATAACGTCTATCGCAGACGGAGGGATACTTCTATTTAACCAAGCCTCCCGCAGCAGAGCCCTGCCGCCAGGGTAAGCTGGGCGTGTATGTGGCGACTGCTGGAATAATGAGACAATATCAAATTTTCATCTGGCTTAAAAATTATGGGGGCGGACAACAAGAGGCTTTGAAACAGCGGATACCACGGCTGTGTAGGCCACAGAGGTACAACTAAAATACCTTCAGCTTTATCAGAAACAAGTTTACGCAAAGTTTTTAAAATAACTGAAAGAGGTGGGAAAGCATAAAAATGTAATTGCGACCATGAGATTGTAAATGCGTTAATAGCAAGCGCATCTGGGTCTCTATGCCATGAAACATATTTTTCACATTTGGCATTTATTCTGCTAGCAAATAAATCAATCTCCGGTGTCCCGAACTTTGCCACTATCCGACTGTATGCCTGAGGCGACAGCTCCCACTCGATGTCGGGGTGCACGCGGCGCGACTCCGCGTCCGCCGTCTTGTTGTCCTCCGACCGGATGTATGACGCGTACACATACAATTTACGGTATTCACACCACTGCCATAATTTTTTTGTTACGTTTGTCAAATGTGGAAACTGAATTCCGCCCATCCTATTAATATAGGATATTGCTGTGGTATTATCCACACGCAGCAATATCTGGCAATCATTTAGGTGCTTGGCAAATACCTTGAGAGCGAAGAAAGCAGCTAAAATCTCCAAGTAATTTATGTGCTGTTCGCGTTCAAGGTCAGTCCACATCCCGCTAGCTGTCTGTTCCCCGCACGCCCCTCCCCACCCCCTGGTTGAGGCGTCCGAACATATTACAAGGTCAAAACTATCCTGTTTAATTTTACTAAATGAACTGTCAATAACATTATCCCACCAAAGTAAATCAGGTTTTACTGAACTTGGAACATTCATATAAGATTCATAATTATCGTCATTTTTTAAATTTAGGTATTTAATCCGTTCAAAATGTTTAGTATAAAGCCAACCGTAATCTATAGCAGGGCAAGCTGAAACTAGTAAACCAACGAAACTAGCCATTTCCCGAATTTTGCATCGATTAATATTTAAAAACTTTCGAATTTCCTGCTTTAATCGAATCCTTTTCTCATCTGGTAGTTTGACCTGTAAGTTTTCTGAATCTATTATATCTCCTAGAAATACACAGCTTTTATTAGGTACTAAACAGCTTTTCTCGTCATTAATAATGAAACCAAGCGCGGTAAGTAGCTTTTTGGTTGTGTTTACATTAAATAAACAATCCTTATAACTCTGACCTATTAATAAATAGTCATCTAGATAAACGGTGGACAGAAAGCCAGCGGAACGGAGTAAACGTATAACCGGTTTCATAACCTTAGTAAATATGTAAGGGGCGGTACATAAACCAAACGGTAAAACTTGAAACTCATAAGTTTTGCTCAAACTGAAATCGTAGGTATTTTCTCGAATCTGGGTGAATTTTAATCATAAAGTAAGCATCCTGAAGATCTAATTTTGTCATGAAGCAATCTTTTGTAATTAATTTTAGCGCCGTACGCAGGTCTTCTAATTTAAAGTGCTGTGTATCAATAAATTTATTTAACTTTTTTAGATTTAGGATAAACCTCATTTTACCATTTCGTTTAGGTATCAAGAATATGCCCGATAGAAACTGATCTTTACAGGGCGTACATATTTTAACAGCGCCTGATAATAATAATTTATCGATAGCTTCACGAAAATGAATTTTATCCTCATTAGAATATCTCCGAGTTTGGGGCTCGCAGGTTTGAATTACCGGGCGAGAAAAACTTATTTCATAAGCTTGTATATACGAAAGTATAACAGGATTACTGGTGATTAAAGTCCATTGTTTATAAAATTGCGATAATCGACCAGCATAATTTACCAGGTTTATCGGCGGCTGTTGCGCGGCGCTCGATGTTGTTGCGACGGCCTCGATGAGTTCGAGGGCCGACTCCTGTTCGTTGCAGGCTCCTTCGTCCTCTGAGCTTCCGTCTGCCTGCGAGTCGGAAATGGACCCTTCCAGTTTAAATTTTTGGATGGTCTAGGTCCTGATGTCGCTGCCTTCTTAACGATGGATTGCAGCTTTGGAGCCGGAGCAGCCTTGAGTTCTGCACCAGATTTAGTGATGGCCTTGGCGGTTTTTATGGTTTCTGCGAAGTTCTCTCCAAACAAAAAATTATCCACTTTGCTGTTTTGCAATTGGTCTTTCATATTTTTCTTAAGTGTAGAAAGTATGAAGTTTCGCCTGGTAATCGAGTCAGAATGCTGACAGTCACATAGTAATCTGCTCGCATCCATAAGTATCTTGATCAGTTCAGAGTCTTTATCGGTAGAAGATAGAACGCGCGTCAGCGCCTGGCTAAGGGCAGCAATAGCTGAGGCCACTTGTGACTGCTTTATTTCAATAGCTTTATCACGTTTTGCTACCTGGTCAGATACAGCAGCTTTTATTTCAGCATTTAACACAGGGGCGTTGATCATCTTGCAGTTACTAGGAATGAGATATTTTTCTTTGAATTCCTTTCTTATCTCCTTTGACAGGCCATTAGTAACACAATGTTCCAATCTTACTGCCAAATCTTTCTGTATTTCTGCACCGAAAGATTTGATCAAAGTGGGGTCATCACCAAGTATCTCTAAAATGGAACTGTCTAATTCTGATGACCCTGCATTTTCAACTGGAGCACTCTCATTGACTGAGCCAGGAACAACTTCGACGTCAGTTGAGCTTTCAGCACTCGGTACAGGTACAGGTTTTTGCGTATGTTCAGCTGGAATCGAAAAATCGATTGCTAACTATTACAAAGTTAAGAAACAGTCCTATTATACTGTTCGCAAAACTTTAACTGGGTAGTGACAACTCCAAAGAGAAGCACGCAAACCCAAATGTATAAGTTGTATATGTAAACGTAAGAGACAGACCAAAGTACCGCCCGCAATTTCACATACAATTCAATAGGTAAGAGATAGCCCAAAGTACTACTCGCATTACCTAGATATACTACGTAATCACTAACCTTCTGGTTGTTGATGTAAAATCGGTGATTTCGACCGAACATCAGCCGAATTCCGGTGCGGCGCCGCATGCGGCGAGCGCGAGCGGGACCGGGGGGTGCGCGAACGCACACCAGCCGGCAGCGACGGGCTCCGTGATCGAGTATACGACCGCCCCCGCGTGTAAGAACGGCTACAGGAACGTCTTCTAGCACTGCGTGACCGTCGACGGTGTTTACGTTTTGTAGAACGTGAATCGCGCACTTTCCGTTCTAATTTCCGAAGTTTTTTCTCCAAATAATAGAAATCATCACTTTCATCACGGGAACACTTCCTTTTTGTCATTTTTGGCACAAAAAATCACTTCCGAATTAAAAAATCGACGAGACTGTGCAATATGGCGAAGCACTAAAACGCGAATGACAAATCAAAGATGGTTGACTGGTCTGGTGGTGGTTCTACCCTCAGCATAAAAAAAAAAATGTAAATAATAGGTACCCTCAGTACGGTACCTACTTTATTATTTTTCTAAAATATAGTGCAAGGATGGCGAGTCGCTATGCGCAACTACATGTGTTATGCTAATCTTGAGGACGAAGCATGAAGTATAATTAGCAATTTAATAAGACTTGTCGTGTGATGCAGGCTTAGAACACCCCACCTCAATCCCGCGGCACGCGGGTGTCGTAAGAGGCGACTAAGGGACTCGAGAGTATTGGTGTATTACAATTTTTAGGCGACAGGCTGACAACCTGTCACTATAGTGATACACATGTTTTCTGAAACAACCTTGGAAAACAATGTTCAAAAATGTCAGACGTGGCAATAGCGACCGTATTTTAACGGCCGTTATCGCTCTGCCTACCCCGCAAGGGATAAAGGCGTGATATGTGTATGTATGTATGCATCAGCCCATGAAAATGAACAACTTTCCCCAAGTAACATAGGTCGAAATATGAAAGGAAATTTTTGGACTTCCCATACAAAATGTAGCAGCCGAGCGAGTCATCTGTATGGGAGGTTCAAATTTTTTTTCATATGTCGACCTATGTTTCTTGGAGAAAGTTGTTCAGTTTCATGGACTGATTCACCCCGTCAAATAATTGCAGCTAATATTTTTACACCTTATATTTGTCAGATACTTGTTTTTGAACGAACCCACGAATAATTAGTGGTGTTACCGATATTGTCGAACCGATTGTACTGACGAAATAGTAGGTAAATAAAAAAAAGCTTTAGTATTACCTGTATTACGTTAATACATGCCTTGGAGCTTTTAAATTTTATTTTTACCTTTGATCGTAACGTCCATTGCGCCTGCAAATTCCAATGGTGTTTGTTTTTCTCATCAAATAAGGAATTTTGATTATTATCTGAAACAAATTTCGATCAATCAGTATTTGGATAAATAATTGATTGGATCAAAAATGAACTCATATGTAAACAAGTAGGAAATAAGATGAACCAAAGGTTTTTTGACCTACCCATACAAGTGGATCGCACATTGAACGCATGACGGAGCGCTAAAATATAACAGCGTCGTCCGTCGAGTGCGGTTTTAGTATGAGGAGTGACGTTTCTACTATGGATCTGACAGACCGCTGCGATATTTTAGCGCTCCGTCGTGCGTTAAGGTGCGATCTGCTAAAATGGTATTAGCTGGTGGATTAAGGGTGGATTATTTTGTTTTTCATATTTCAACCTACATTATGTTCCCTGGAGAAAATTGTTCAATTTGATAGACTAGTTTACCGTTTAAAACAATTGTATATTATTTTTTACATACTGAATAAGCCCTCGCATCGCAATACATATTTTATTTTTTTAAATATTGTCAAATAAAATAATTATTCCCTCAATAAAACCCATAGACCAAACAATTATATGCAGGTATATCTTAATATCAAAGAGAACAGTGAGAGGTACGTAACCAACATTTCCTTTGTAAATTATTAATTAGACAAGAGGGAATCTCATTAACCTGAGTTGAGGGAAAATGGAATACAAAACGGAGGATGTTTTTTTAATACCAGAAAGGGTAAACATTTTCACGTACATTGAACATACTCATCTTAGGGGCATTGATATTAAAAACCAGTCTTGCTGACGATAATAATATTTTGTTTTTGAGTTTAGATTCTTGGTAGGTATCACACACACTCTTTTTAATAAGGAGTAGGTAAAATTTTCCAAAAAAATAAAAATGATTATAGATGTCGCTAATATCCTGTATTTTAAATATAAGAATAAGAATAAGAAATTTTTATTACCAAAAACGACTTAATAAGTAATACAGAGCTTAACAAAAAACCAATGGAACAAGATATGATGATTTTGTGTGACACAGCGGTCCCTGCACTAAGCAAAGCTTGTATCGCAGGGGCCTAGATTACATACATTTGGATTTGCACTCGGACACAAAGCTTATTATTTATAGATAGGTTATGTACTAATTTATTTTTATTTTACAAAAATTCTAAAAGAAATAAAAATAAAACAATGGAAAGGCTATAACTGCGATCTATGTGTGTGTGTGTGTGTGTGTGTGTGTGTGTGTGTGTGTGTGTGTGTGTGTGTGTGTGTGTGTGTGTGTGTGTGTGTGTGTGTTTGTGTATGCGTGTGTCTAAGTATAACAGTATCAAGTCCCCCATATGGGTAGTAGTTCTTCAGTATTGGCATAATTGAGACTAAGAAGCCACTTCTCAATTGTACGTTTAGAGTCGCGCATATTTTTATCGAGTTTGTCCATTGGACAGGCAAAGGTTACACAGCGACAACCATACAGCCTCATCTTTAGTTAATAGTACTTGCAACAGTTTCGACACAGATTCATAATAAGTTCGACAACCGATGTGGCGCAGTGGCAGTGTGACTGCCTTTGACGCAGAAGGTTCAGGGTTCGATTCTCGGTGGGTCACTCACAAAGTTGATATTTATCACTTTGTGAATTTGTTCCCAGTCTGGTTAGGACATTGCGAGCTGAACCACCCGATTGTCCGTAAGTAAGATGGTTCCGTGTTTCGGATGGCACGTTAAGCCGTAGGTCCCGGTTGCTGTCTATGATCACTTAGACGGCGGTCGTTACAAAACCACGTCAGAAGCCTGCTACTTGTAGTAGGCGGTTGAACGATTCTGACATTAGGGTTCATCGGGTCGTTGGACGACTCGGTGTCCCACACGAAAAGAAGAATAATAAGTTATTAACGTAAGTTTCGAGCCAAGTCAAACACTTTTTGAGAGAGAGAAATTAAACAGCATTGTAATTCAAATATAATGTTTCAGGTACCTTTGTTTCCTTATTGTTGCCTCAGCAGTCAGCTATTTAAAATCTCAATAACACTTATGTCAAAGTAGGAAAGTACAATTTCCCTCAAATTGTTTTTTAATTGCGTGTTTCATGTTTCAAATTTTAATTGTTTAAGGAAAATAATTGGGGTTATATTATGGCGCAATTATATTTTATTAAAATGTTTTATACCTCTCCGTCTATTAAGGATATTTTAGTTAAGTATAAAATTAAAAGAGCTCCAATGATTTTCATGACATTTTGTATGTAGGGGTTTTCGGGTGCCTCGTAGTGCATACAAATAAAAAGTAAATAGTGCAATCAGTCGGAATTTATTAGATTAAATAATAAAATATTACAAGTCAATAACAAAAATAAATAAAAACATCATGTCAAAAACTTAAACTAAAACAAAATATCCGTCAAAACTCTTAAACTAAAAAATAAATAAATAAAAATTCAGTCAAAAATCCCACCCCGCGTCATTTTCGGCGCAAAGGTGCCCATTACACTCGCCACGTTACCACGTTGAATAGCAATGGACAGCCTCTGTACCAAAAATGACCCGGAGCGGGGGTCACAGCCTCTCTCCCTCAGACGGGAACCAACATAGTGCAATCTGTATAGTCCATTGAAAAGATTTGAGGTTTTTTATTTTGGTCCTCTTCACATTTGGTTCACTAGCTCAGGTTCAAACTTACATACATACATACATATATCACGCCTTTATCTCTTGCGAGGTAGGCAGAGCGATAACGGCCATAAGAATACAGTCGCTATCGCCACGTCTGATATTTTTGAGGATTGTTTTCCAAGGTTGTTTCAGAAAACATGTGTATCACTATAGTGACAGGTTGTCAGCCTGTCGCCTAAAAATTGAAAAACACCAATACTCTCAAGTCCCTTAGTCGCCTCTTACGACACCCGCGGGAAGGATGTGGGGTGATGCTATTCTAAGCCGGCATCACACGGCATAAAACTTGCCTATAGTAAAATACGTAATTCAACGTAATAATGTAATTAAGAAAGTATTTATAAGGCAGGGCCTTGCAGTGCAACACAATGAACGTTCGCAAATATTACGACGTGATCTATTATCAGCTGAAAGTAGGTTTGCCTTGATCTTGTTTACATCGTGCCATTGACCTCTTGGAGTATGAATTTTGTGGCCGTGTGATGCTGGCTTAAAATGGCATCACCCTATTTTATATCGTGAGTGTCCTAATGGTTGACTGAGGCGGGTCGCACACTTGACCCGCGACGGAGCGCTAAAACATCGAAGCGGTCTGTCAGATTTATACTAGAAATGTCAATCCCTATACTAAGACTTTTCGATAACGACTGTATTACTTTTAACCGTTAACGACCTGTGTATTACTTAAAAAAAAAAAAAATTGTTTTTTTATTATTAGTTAATAACACGGACTACCCTATCTAGGGTATCTAGCAAAGGGTTTCCAGCGCAGATACGATATTAACATTGTAAGACGTACATCGCACACTTAACGCACAACAGAGCGCTAAAATATCGCAGTGGTCTGTCAGATCCATGCGTGTCCATACTAAACCGTCTCTCCCTATACTAAAACCTCTCTCGACGCTTCGTTGTACGTAGTACCTAGTAGTAAGTGCGTAAGTATATTTTTTTAACCAGTATATATTTATACGTATTACATTATTTTTAGTATGTATTTTATAATGTATATTTATTATTATTTATATCTGTAGTTGTATGTAATATTTTAGTTATATTTCGTATGTATTTCCTGTTATTATCTGTAAATATTAATCATCTCGTATTCATAGCTATTGTGCACGTCTCATCCGCCTTTCGCCAAATGCCATTTCTCTCCTGTAGGTCTGCTGTAAGAAATTTCTTTTTTAGAGATAAGCAGTGCCTGTTGTGTCCATTTTATTTATGTTTTTTTTCCTGTAAAATTTCTTGTGTACAATAAATGGTAAATAAATAAATAAATAAGTGTAGGAAAGACCTTAGTTTGAGAAATGACAACAGTCAAAAATCTTTGATGTCAAATCCAAACAATCTGCAAATCCTCATTTTTCGGATACCTACCCCAAGTGCTACCCTAGGTTCACATAGGTACCATAAAAAGTCACATTAAAAAATCTAACAGACATACATTTTTCGTATTAAAATATATTTATGCAAAATCACGTTTTTATTAGTTACAAGCGTGCTCTATCATTGTCCAGTATTTTGGAAAAAATATGCATGCTAGGTTATTTATGCCGTGTGATGCCGGCTTAGAATAGCATCACCCCACATCCTTCCCGTGGGTGTCGTAAGAGGCGACTGAGGGACTCGAGAGTATTGGTGTATTACAATTTTTAGGCGACAGGCTGACAACCTGTCACTATAGTGATACACATGTTTTCTCAAACATCCTTGGAAAACAATTCTCAAAAATGTCAGACGTGGCGATAGCGGCCGTATTCTTATGGCTGTTAACGCTCTGCCTACCCCACAAGGGATAAAGGCGTGATATATGTATGTAGTATGTATGTATGTATGTATGTTATTTATGTCGGTGCGTATTTTTAATACAACACGGCCAATTCGTACTAGGTAGTTAGTTCAATCGGCCTATGATGCGGGCTTGAATGGCTTCACCCCATTTTATCCTACCTACCACGGCACCGGTTGTTTTAAAGGTTTTCCATGCAGCTACTTGAAAAAAAAACATCATTGTAGTTACATCTTGAACAGTGCTTCGTATATTCCAAAACCTGCTACGGAATTAAGTTTTTTTCTCGCTGCTACTTTTTAAAACATTCAACATTGTTCGTACATTTTGAACAATGCTCCGTACATTCCCAAAACAACTGCCTGTATGAATGATCGTATCCTCGACGTTATAGGGAAGTTTGACAGTTTGTTTCCTTTTTGGAAATCTTTTATGTAACTGGATGTCCCACGCATTACGGTATTCAAATCACGCTTTATTTCTTTGCAGAGCAGGCAACTTTTATAGCAACAGCTTAAGAATATTCCCTCATAACATAAACATAAATGTTTTAACAAAAAAAAACTTACATAAGCGAAATCATCACATCACACAAAACAATAACATATCACGCTTATATATGCGACTTGAATAGAGCGTAAATGGCTGTAAAATAATCTTTATCCGCATGTGATTTTTAGAATGAATATTTAATTATACGTAAAAAAATATTGCGTATACACTATACAATAGTGTAGTAGTACTTCTGTACGTAGGCTTCCCCCAAGCTACGGAATAAAGCACAATCTCCCGTCCAGCTCTGCAAATTATTGGTCTATCTGACCGGAACATGACCGACGCTACGTTTGCCAGGGAGAAAAGTATCTAATTTATATGATTGTGTAGCTAGAGAGAAATAAATGCTGAAACCTGTTTATATTCTTTGTCTTTTCGTGTCGTCCAATTTCATCATTTAGCATGATGATCAGCACGTTTTTCTTCTTTTCGAATGGGACACTGAGTCGTCCAACAAAATGTATGTAGAAACTCTTGCGGTCTTGCGCCGGTCTATTTATTTACAACTTTTATATTATCTCCAAAAATGTGAGCACCAAACATATACAGCTCTCTCTAGACTAATGCTATACATGGTGCAAGAGACGATGTAAATTTGCAAGCGTGATCAGACCATGAAACTGAACAACTTTTTCTATGGGATTGAGTTGGTAAACATTTAAAAAAATTCGAGCTTCCATACAAAATTCCCGATCAGCTGATTGACTTTGTATGGAAACTCGAAAAAAAAATAGTTTCCCAACGTAGCCCTCATTTAAAAAGTTGTTCAGTTTCATGATCTGATCACGCCTGCAATGTTTTCGTTACATCGTCTCTTACATCCTGTTTATAATGTGTAAAAATGTTAGCTGCAAATACTTTAACGGGTGAATCAGCCCATGTGAAATTTTTTTGGACCTCCCATACAAATTCACTTGGTCGGTCGGTAGTTTTGTATGGGAGGTCCAAAATTTTTGTCATATTTCGACCTAATGGTCTTTGGGGAAAGTTGTTCAGTTTCATGGACTAATTCACCCCTTTAAATATTTGCAGCAAAATTTTTTACACCCTGTATTTGTATGATTAGTATATTGAAATTAATTAGTTAATATTTTGAGAGGATCTAATACTTACTTACTTACTTACTTCACCGGCTCGACGACCCAAAGTGAGTCTTGGCCTCCGATACGAGATTTCGCCATTTTTCTCGGTCGTGTGCAGTTTCCCGCTAATCGCATGCTTGAAGCTCGCGAAGATCCGCTTCCACCACATCACACCAGCGATACCGAGGGCGCCCGACCGATAATTTATTACGTGTAGTGCAAATAAGTCAATGATCTAATACTTACTTCTATGAATATTCCTTCCATTACTTGGTATTGCACAAAAACAAAACACAAAATACAAATATATTGAGAGTCCCATTTTTCTAGTAACTAATTTTCAATTTAATGAAGTATCACTTTTAATTATTTGTTTATTTTATAAAAACCATATTTCATTAGTCCATTTATTATTTGTTTATTTTTATCATAATTCACAATTTGTAAAAATTATTATATTTCTTTTTTCATATATTATCATGTTATTTTACTCTCAGTGTTACTACATTGAAATTTGAGCCACAACTGATTGTATTATTCTCCCATGGTCTCTTAAAAGTGCAAGCAATAATTTTGACAGCACACAACTGCTATAGAGCTGCCATCAGTTTTTAATATATTACGTGTAGTACAAATAAGTCAATGATCTAGATATGAAATAACAATATAAGATATTCGTTGTAAGACATTCAATCTTGTACTGGTGTGAACTTGCCCTTGAATATAAGCACGTGCGTTTATCAAGGAAAGTAGGTCAGTGACCTGCATACATAAATATTACGTCGGTACCTACTTAATTTAGTTTAGTATCATTTTGGGTTATTATTTTAGGGAATTATTATAAGGGTTTTGCAGTGCTTCGACGATGTTTGCCGAGGCCTGACTTTCTATGCTGTTGTAGAGCCCGCATCGCCTCCTTCTGGGAAAGATTGCGTCGCTCTGGCAACAGCATTTTGAATGCGGTGTATAATGACATGGACAGCCCAATATTTAGACATTGTTTGTCTATACACGACAGCCTTAATGTCAAATGAATGACCGGTAAGTATACTTACTTATCACCTATTGTGACACTTTTGCTTTTATATTATACATTTGTACTTTTAAGTGTTTTGTAAAATTATGGGTCCTGTAGTGCCTGCTAAAAAACTTTATTTATTTTATTTTTTAAAAGCGTATCATTGGATGCTTAAACAGCCAGATGGACCTATGAACAGGCTCTCTCTCTCTTCGTGTGGGACACTGAGTCGTCCAACGACCCAAGGAACCTTAGTGTCAGAATTTTTCAACCGCCTCTGTAAGTAGCAGGCTCTAGATAGTAGCTCTAGTGCCGTAGATCCCGGTTGGTGTCAATGATTACTTAGACAGCGGGCGTTACACAATCATGTCAGAAGCCTACTTAAAGAGGATGACTGATAGCGACTGGATGACGAAAACGAGAGATCGTGTCTTATGACGTAATTGGGAAGGGGTTACTTCCAGCAGTGGACTGCTGTTTGCTAATGTGATGGGACTTTATTGTTGTCCATCATTAGCACAACTACAGTGACAAGAACATTGAAGTCTTTGAACTAAGTAGGTACCAATCTAAGAAACTTTAGCTTACATAGCACGATCCGGAGCGATTCAGGTACTTTATCATCGGTCGTACGTTGACGCAGTGTCCCATACAATAGAAGACCAAATCCGTAATACAGGGTGTAAAAAAATTTGCTGCAAATATTTTAAGGAGTCTTCTTCTTTTCGTGTAGGACATCAAGTCGTCCAACGACCCGATGAACCCTAGTGTCAGAATTTTTCAACCGCCTTCTACAAGTAGCAGGCTTCTGACATGGTTGTGTAACGACTGCCGTCTAAGTGATCATAGACAGCAACCGGGACCTACGGCTTAACGTGCCATCCGAAACACGGAACCATCTCACTTACGGACAATCGGGTGGTTCAGCCCGCAATGTCCTAACCAGACTGGGAACAAATTCACAAAGTGATAAATATCAACTTTGTGAGTGACCCACCGAGAATCGAACCCGGAACCCGGAAGGAGTGAATAAGCCCATAAAACTAAACAACTTTTTCTAAAAAACATAGGTCGAACAATGAAAAAAAATCGTACCTTCCATACAAAATTACCAACCAACCAAGTCAATTTGTATAGGAGGTCAAAAACTTTTTTTATTTTTTGACCTACGTTCCTTGGGGAAAGTTGTTCAGTTTCATGGGCTGATTCACCCCTTAAAATATTTTATTATTAATATTCATTTATTTATTTATTTTTATTGCCAGCTCAATAGTTTTTTGTGCTTCATACTCATCAATATTGTGAATGTATTACACAGTGATCGGGACAATCGTCTTCTGTACTTACATAATGTTTATTAAATACATGTGTAAGTAATTACAATCAGTATTTATTTGTTACGTTTCTATAACATTCCAACAAAATATAATTCCAACAAATAAATGAGTTTTTCTATACATTTAATGAGAATGTTAAGGATAATAACGTTTTAATATCATAGTATAAGAAATAAAATATATTTAAAAATAATGAAAAAAAAATGTACAAACAGCAAAACTATTTCAAAGAAAATGTAAATATGTAGATCTAAACTACTTTTCAAACAAAATAAAAATTAAGTTCTTTTCTCCCAAAGATTGCGTCAAGTGGTCCTCAAAAAAAATCTATGAATAAAAAGGATAATTATGAATAGTTCATAAAAGTTATTTTATTGTAACAAGGTGTAACTTTAAATGCGCAAAACCTCAGACACCCTCAATCAGCCCATGAAACTGAACAACTTTCCCCAAGAAACATATGTCGAAATGTGGGAAAAATATTCTGAAGTTTTTTGCATTTAAAGTTTCACCATGATTACAACTTGCATGAAATGTGTTTTTATTAACATACGATGACATTTTCATTGACGTAAAAGAAAAAATATGAAAATTATGTTTTATTTTGTAAAACTTGATTGTTACCAGCAACTGCTTGGTTTTAATTATATTTTTTATTATGTAGAGCAAAGAATTAATTGATAATTCAGCCATTGTAAATCATTTTATTCATAAAAATACGTTTCATTTCTATGAGATTTATAGTTATTTTATATTAATTATTTGGGTTTATTATCGCAGCGTTGTGCGTTGGACATGCGTCGAGAGCGGTTTTAGTATGGGGAGTGATAGGATCACCCCATTTAGTCCTGTGAGTGGCGTAAAAGGCGACTGAGGGATGAATCTATGGAACGGACACGGATAGCAGCGTTTGTAGTAGAGTAAAACCTCCGCATCCTTCACAAAACCACCTGTCCTTTCACGAATCATTTCAAATTGGAAATTGGTATGTCGTCACACGTATTTTCTGACTTTTGACTCAGTCTAGATCAAACCGTCGAGCAGCAAGGCTCGAAATAAATAATGTCTAATGTGAATGTGAATGTAACATGTAATGTGAAGCCAACCGTAACGTGTAACTCGTAACGTGTGTGACAGCGAAATCATAAAAAGAATATATTTTTCAAGTCTCAAGAACCTCTTTCATTTTATTGTTTACGGCACACAAGTTCCACACGTGAATATCTACAATATCTTGCTCTGCGCTCGCCAATCCGCCTGCCAAGCGTGGTGAGTATGGCAATCCCCCCCAATCCCCCTTAATCGGCCCATATCCAGGAGTGGACTGTTGAGGCTGTTGAAGAAGTAGAAGTATTCATATTCACTACTCGTTTACTACAACAATATATTTAATCATTACTTATTGTTTCAGTAGTATCTGAAATAAACACAAAACAGAAATGTTTTCTCTTTAGCGCCATCTAGCGCAAAGACGGTTAACTATTTAACTAAGTCTACCTGACCGTCCGTTATTAATGAGGTTGGTTGGTTCAATGCTACCGGCTACCCAACGCTGTCTACAAAGTTCCAGAGTATATGTCTAGATGGCGCTGCCAAGGTAATATGTGTTTTTCTAAAAATAATAACTTTGATTGATAAAATATGCCGTCTGATGCCGGCTTAGAATAGCATCACCCCACATCCTTCCCGCGGGTGTCGTAAGAGGCGACTAAGGGACTCGAGGGTATTGGTGTATTACAATTTTTAGGCGACAACCTGTCACTATAGTGATACACATGTTGTCTGGAACAACCTTGGAAAACAATCCTCAAAAATGCCAGACGTGGCTACAGCAACCGTATTCTTACGGCCGTTGACGCTCTGCCTACCCCACAAGGGATAAAGGCGTGATGTATGTATGTATGTATGATTGATGAAATTAATGTTCGATTTACACCGTTTAATGACAAAAAAATCCAGGCAACTAAAAGGATAGGTAATTAATCCAAACAATGTTTAACGATTTTATAAAACGGTAGGTGTGTGATGCCGGCATAGAATAGCATCACCCCAATTCTTCAGAGGGTGTTGTGAGAGGCAACTAAGGGACTGTAGGGTTTCATGTGTATTACCACGTATTATAACTTTAGGCGACAGGCTGACAACCTGTACTACAGTGATACACGAATAATCTGAAGGGTCCCTCAATACTTGCCAGACGTGGCGATAACGACCGTAATTTTACGATCGTTAATGCTCTGCCTATCCCGCAAGGGATAAAGGCCTGATTTGTGTATGTGTGTATAAAACGGTAGGTAATATGAATAAACCTTAAACTTAGGCGTTCAACTTTGTATTTCATACTTACTTACAAATTATTTTATACATAAATTATGTTCTTTTTATAAATTAAATTAACGTATCAACTAACCACATGGTTCAAAAGTCAAAATAACGCGCAGCGTGACAACCTATACATACAACATCAAAATTGGATAACTAATTAATACCTAAAGTTTGACCGTTCGAATAGGCCACATTTGACAGCTGTTAAACCCATACTAAAGGACATGCCAACAAATAAAAGTAGACCTTATGTCATAGCATTAGCATGATTTTCGATTCGAACGGCCATACTTTACGCCGTGTTTCGGAGTGCATTAAATTGGACACGTTGTTTAGAGCATCGTACTGAACAACTAAGATGCTAAAAACTAGTTAACATTTGACTTCCCAAAAAAAAAAAAAAATCTATTTATTTTTTTAGTAAGCGTGTATTTTGTATGGGAGTCTTTTTTTTTCAGTTCCAATATTAGTTCCATAAATAAAATTGTTTACTACAATGCTAACTACGATGCCCTACCTCCGAATCACGTTGTAATTAATTTATTTGCTCAGCCAATAAATATTAAATTAGTCAATTTATTTTATTAAAGTTACTCGACGTCAATTTTTGATACACAAAACTGATAAAGAAGGCTGTTGTGTTACCATTAAATATAATAGTCCAAGTTCCGGCTTAACTAGCACATTTTGACCCCTGTCTGTCTATGGCTTTTTTTACATATAACGCGCAACGCAGCGCTGAATAACGCATCGCTAACGCAGCCATCTCTCAGGTCGATACTGGAAACATCAATCTACATACTAAAACCGCTCAACCGCTGTCGACGCAGCTGCGTTATATTGAGTCATCAACGTTATTCTAGTACGGAGATTGACATTTCTAGTATAGATCTAACAGACCGCAGCGTTATTTTACCGCTGCGTTGTGCGTTTAGTGTGAAAAAGGTCAATGGGTAACTGCTTAGTGACAGTAGCAACACACAACACAGCCCCTGTCATTTTTTTTCAGATATTTTTATTAAATTTCGGATTTTTTTGACATCTTATACTATCATGAATTTTATATCATAATTTGATTTTACCTAATTGTACTTAAAAAAACATATAAAGCCTCAAACTATTTGAGTTTTTAACATTCCTTGATAAATTAGAATTCCTTATATTAATTTTGATATAATTATATTATGCTTACAATAAGTACATACTGAGTTAATGCCACTTGAATAAATGAAAAAATAGTAAAATAGGTATTGTCTCACTTACTTGAAAAAGTATACTTAGTTTATAGTTGGTCAAAATAAAATTCTTATAGTCACAGCCTTTTATTTGGAAGTGGCGATTACGCTAAATCATAGGAATTAGTTTCAAATGGCTAATAGATTTATTTATTCTGTAAATATTCGTAAGGCTATGTATCGTACGATATTCGCCTTCAGGCCATAGCTCAATATATTTGTTATTCGTTGTTTATCTTTCTTACTGCAAATCAAAAAAAAATTTTACATCAAAAATTAAACATTGACATTCAACTATTTACAAATTAGCAACTTAGTTGCAAATTGCACCAACCATCCTGTTACGTAAGATTTCGCAGCACACACGTCATAGCGTAATACTACGTCATCAGTGACGTCATAGAATCAAAATGGCAAATTTCGGACGGCGCCATCAACAAGCTATACATTTAAAATCAATTACCTAATAATAATACTCTTCAAAACATTCCTATACTAAAAATCACAGCCGCTATACTTAACAACAAAAACCATGAAGGTTTTCTATCAACAGCACTGGATGTCCAGAACCCTTTATGCCTGGTTCTGCAGTTCTCATGCTGATCTTCTGTCAGGCACATGGCATACGCCATGAAGTGAGGGATGGTGTTCTGCTCATAGCTGGCTGTGAACAGGTGCTCCCAGGGGCCAAGAGCAAAGACTGCCACGTCTTCTCCGCCGTGGGTCTCCGAGTCTAATGGAACCAGGCTTGGGTAGGAGTAGTCTAGGTCACCTGGAAGTAAAATACATACATTTACCATAATGTTTTTTTATGTTATTAACGGTTAGAAATTCATATCTGGAGAAAACAGATCAATCGGTCTTAAATCGATGCATAATTACAAAACCATAAACATGATTAATATATCTGGATTCTTGTTCAAAACCTCATCATTATCAACAACAGCCACAATAGTCTGCTACAGAAAATTTACTTTATCTTGTTTGTTATATAACCCTTCGCGACAAGCATTTGGGATAGTTGCACCATACAAGCATATTCGCAGGGAATGATAGCATGAGATCTCAATGATATTATCTTATTCTAAACTCGAACTAATTCACAAAATCTATAAAAAATGGGAATGAAAGTAAACTTACGCTTAAGGAATTCATTCTGCAGAGACACATCCACTCTGTGCCCATCAGAAGAAATCGAATGCGCTTTGCCATTGGCATAACTGATAGTCGTGTACGGAATCCCATCCATTCCTGTGGCAGTATCCACCGTGCCCAATATATCATTGCCCCTTGAGGGGTAACCAGCGACAGTCATGGTGTGGGCATGGTCGGAGCTGACGACGATCAAAGTGTCTTCAGGGTCGGTCAAGGTTTGGGCTTTCTTGACTGCTTTTGCGTATTCTACTGTTTCGTCTAGGGCAAGGTGGGCGAGACTGTCGTGGTGAGCGTGATCGATTCTGCCGCCTGGAAAATATGACAATAGATAAGAAAAGGTATTAGAAAATTATAACACGTGTTGGTCCTTTTCACGGATGCAGTCAGGTTTGGACCCGAGAGGGAGAAGCCCTTACGTGAGTGTCTTTGTGCACTCACGTAAGGGCTTAACATTACAAATAATTTCCATTTCCCACCATGGTGCGCTGCAGTGCTCCATAGAAATAGTAGTTCAGTTTGATCTGAACAATGAAAGCATGCCTCTAAATCCTTACCTTCGACAAACAAGAAGTATCCCTTAGGGTTCCTACTGAGCATCTTGATGGCGACTTCCACCATCTCCTCCAGGGTCGGCTGGTTGTTGGCTTTGAGGTGGTAGTCCATGTGGTCCTTGTTGAACAGACCCAGCATATACTCTGGAAGGTCATCAGAGTTGAACACCTGGAGGGATAGAAAGAGATTTAAGTAAGTAAGTGGGTAAAGCCTTATTTTTGAAAATGGTTAAATGTAAAAGGATTATGAGGCACAAAAAAGTGATAAAAGTTAGAGAATGAATGTAATTCCATATTTTCAGCCATCTTCCACAAAGTTTGTAAAATATAGAACGTGTGAGAGATACATGTTACGTCTGACAGAAAATCTCTGTATTTCAGTATCTTGGTATTCTACGTCTAAACTCCGGACGAAACTTATTCCATGTTCGCTTTCCTCTCATCATTACTAGGCACGGATTGGAAGAAGACCTTCTTCTGTTTATAAAGAGAAAGACAGACTTACTTTCATCAGCTCCGCGCTGTCAGTGACGTACTGATGCGTGGCTCCCTTCTGCTTCTTGTCATCATGCCAGAGCTCGATCAGGTCTGTCTTGTCCAGTCTTCTGCCGAAGCTGCCTGCAGCTGTAGTGTTTGGCAGGAACTCTCTGCGCCCACCACCCATGATAACCTGAAAAAAATTAAGAAGGGTTTATTTTAGAATATCTCTCTCATTCTTCTTGCGAAGCATTGACTCCTCCAATGCCCCGATGTACGCTGAAAGCAGTGAAATTATTTGTGTTTAATGTAATCCAGCAGTGGAAAATTGCGGTTGTTGTTAAATTAATATAGAAACATTAGATTTTGTATTTGTGGCCTAACATCGTCCCAGAAAAAGGTGGAAGACGAGCTACATACCTACGCCCATAATTGGATGGAGGCGGCCCAGGATAGGGAAAAGTGGAAGAAAGAGAGGGAGGCCTTTGCCCTGCAGTGGGACATGTCTGGCTCAAATAAAATAATAACAAACATCGATATTCACTTTTTTGCAGCTTCATTCAATTTAATTTGTCTTCACTTCTGCAGAGATTCGCCTTATAAAAGCCTAGGGTTTCGTCAAAAATGTGAATGGCAAAATGTATTGGTGGGATCCGGCTTGTTTGGTCGCCTGTACGTCATACCAGCATTGTGCCAAAGTCGTTATCCACTTAAGTATGTGTATTATGAATGAATCACGTACTATATTGTGTTGTGTATAATCATAAAGGGAGAACCTACTCACTACTTATTAGTATTGTATTATGATACTAAAGATAACTCGTGTTAAGAAGGTAAACATACTTGTTTGGCTTTTCATCACACAGTATTAAAGTCGTATTAAGAGATAAATTGCTTGTAATCCGTGATTGTTACTTTGTAGTATATTTGAAGATATATAAGTAGAAAATTGTTTTGTAATTTATAGGCCTCGATAATCCATCACGATATCGCCTAAAGAAGACAAAATTCAAGACTAAATGAATTATGTACCAATAATAATTAAATTATTAAAAATTATGATACTGAATCAATGAGAGGGTTTATTAAAACGTAATCTTTCTGAGCACGAGCTACATCGAATTACAGATATAATTTACATAAAAGACCTTTCCTTGCTAATTATTAAAACCATTTACTGCATTAATTGTCTCTATTGTATTCTACCAATGTCGTCCATTCTTATTTTTTTTTAATTATTTACTTCACCATTTTGTGTGGACTTATATATAAACAGCTTGGAAGATAACTTTAGAATTTTGAAAAACGGTGGCATAAAAAAATCAGTTTCTTTAAGTTTATTTTTGGTGTTTTTGTAAACTGTATTTCAAAGATGGGACGTCATTTACTTAATATTTTTTTTATTATTTACTTTGACATTTTGTGTGGAATTATTATAACAGCTTGAAAGTTAACATTCGAATTTCGAAACACCCTGGCTTAAAAAAATCAGTTCCTTCAAGTTTATTTTTGGTCTTCTTGTAAACTGTACTTTAAAGATGGATATATAATATTTGGAACATTGATTCAAATTAACACGGTGCATAGGTATAATATTTAATTGATTTTAATTGCTATAATTAAAACAGAAGGCAATTTCTAAGAACTAACTTAGTAAATATTAGACTTGACGTGTCAATATTCACTTAAGCAAGTAGGTACTTAAAAAAACTAGTGTGACAGGTAAGTAACCCAACTGACCATTATTTAACGTATGATATGTAAACCGAGACGATGTTTTTGTTCCTGCGATTAACCTTTAAGCTGAATCCAATCAATTGTAAACTCATCTCAAACTACATTCCATCGATATAATTTTAACTCAACCTCTTTTTCCCGTGTCGTGTGATGCCGGCTTAGAATAGCATCACCCCATGACCTTCCCGCGGGTGTCGTAAGAGGCGACTAAGGGACTCGAGAGTATTGGTGTATAACAATTTTTAGGCGACAGGCTGACAACCTGTCACTATAGTGATACACATGTTTTCTGAAACAACCTTGGAAAACAATCCTCAAAAATGTCGCACGTGGCGATAGCGACCGTATTCTTACGGCCGTTAACGCCCTGCCTACCCCGCAAGGGATAAAGGCGTGATATATGATATGTAACCTCTTTTTCAACCTCTGTGAGTTTTGTGTACAGACCCTTTGGCATAGATTGAAATTATGATATCCGTTTTCTGGCGATATCTTAGTACATCCATAACGCATACTTCTGTCAGATCTGACAGTTCACATTTCCCATTTCACCGATACTAAAAACTCACGTTGACGCAAGTCCTAGGCATAAACCTGTGTCAACGGATGCGTCTGTCAAACAATGCAAGTTCATCCTTTGGTGCTTACATTCATCTGACAGACGCATGAGTTAGTGCTAAAAATTCGCAGCGTCATGCGTTAGATGTGGGATTTGCCTATCTCTAAGGATTGAAGTATTCAATAGCATAGAGATCCATAAAGTAGTTCTACCTTGTCGACATCCTGTATCGCGTGTATTCTATTCTATTCCTAATGTATTTGTTCCGTTTTTTTGTGCCGGGATTATAGAATGGTCATTTTAGATTTAAGGTATAAAATATTAGCTGCAAATATTTAAAAGGGTGAATCAGCCCATGAAACTGAACAAGTTTTCCTAAGAAACATAGGTCAAAATATGGAGAAAATGTCTTCTTCAAACTTTAGGCTTGCCGGTAGAGTAATTTCCATTCTTCCCTTCTCTCTGCCCACATTCTGTTGCGAGATATAAATTTTTTAATCATATTTCGTTCCTTGGGGAAAGTTGTTCAGTTTCATAGACTGGTTCACCCCTTAAAATATTTGCAGTAGATTATTTTACATCTCCTGTATATCTCTATTACTACCTAATGTAACTGCGTTTGCTGTAAATGTGGACAAATAAAACTGTTTTAATCTGGTATATAGTCATCTACTTGTCGTTTGGGACACCAAATCGAATAACCCAATGAACCTTCTATAAATTATTGCAGCTAAAGCAAAGAAACCAGCTCCTACTTGCCTGTGTATTTATTATTGTAATATCAGCTTTACTAATTCGAAAATGATAGAGAACAGGCAAGAAACCAGCTCCTACTTGCTTTTGAATTTCATATTGCAAAATTAGCCCAACATTATTTCAAAATTAAAGAAACCAGGCAAATTTCGAGAGAGAGCTCTACCATCTACTCTCTCGTTTTGATCATGTTTAATTTAGTTAGTAGCAACCAATTCTAAAGGAAAAGGACATACATTTTGCGCTGCAGCAAGCGTGGTGAGTTAATATGGCAGATACGTCGTAAGATACATTTGCACCCTACGGAAGAGGCCCGTGGCCAGCAGTGGAATGGTATGACTATTGTACTTGCTTCAGCCAGGCAATAATATTTTTTGTTTACTCATCGTTTTTATGTGGTAAATGGTTATCCATAAACAAGGGCAATATAATGAACATTACAGTCAATAGATTATTGTTTTCAAGTTCACCAACCCGTTTGATGACTGATATTATTTTTAATTATTTTTTTGTTTGTTCATTTACCTTGTTATTGTACTTCTGTTTATACTTGTAACTTCACCTTCACGGTGTAATTCCATGTTTGTACCCCGTATCGTGACAACGCAGAACCACCTACTTACCTAGGTACCTATCAGGAACTGAACGCACACTGAAAACTCATGAAACGTGTAAATCTGAACACGTTTTACAGTATAAGTTGCAATCAATTCTACGGTAGCTAAAGAAAGCAAGAAACGTGTCACAAAGTACTGATAACCTCACGAATCTCTTTCGCGAAAAAGGTTGTGTGTTTCATAGTATGTGGCTTTGTTTCTTTTCATTAATTTTATATTATTATAAAAACTTTATTATTATGTAGTGGAAACGTTGGAAAGGGGAAATACCTAGATGAACGAACCTAGATTTACTCGGGGACGTTCTAAAGTCTAAAAAGGTCTAAGTACCCTAAACCGACGAGCATGTATGAAAAGGGTGATGAATGTTGAGGAAGCGAAAGAGGTATGTCAAATCGTAGCAAGTGGGAGGATGTAGTCTCTCCTACCCCTCCTGGAAAGAGGCGTGATTATATGTATGTTATACAAAATGTTTTATCCTCTTTTTATGCCCAGCTTTGTCTATGGAAAAACGTACCTTGAACTGCCTCCCAGGGTCGCTGGAGACCAGCTGGTACGCGATGTCGTGGCAGCCCAAGGAGAGGCACTCCTCAGGAACATCAGCGTCAGACTCCCAGTTCCTCTCGGACACGTGAGCATACATGCCTGCAGGGGATGCGTGGGTCACGCGCGTGGTCGTCACTAGGCCTGGAAGAGAATACAAGTGGTAAGCAAGACAAAAATACCCATAGTTTTGAAATAGGTACAACCGTTATTAACTATCAATCGCAAACAAAACAAAAACATATTAAAAAACAACCAATAAACAATAACAAAAAAACAAATATCAAATCTCTATTTAATAAACATAATTAATAATTCTTCTTTTTGATGACTGTCGTATTCATACATTCTAAGTCTTTGACAGAAAGATCAAATTTTGCCATACTATTGCTAATAATTGTATACCTACTTTTGGATAGTTTGAATTTGACATCAAAATTATATTATACCAGTATCATCTTTTTTATGCTTAACAAGAATCTATCCATTACTTAAGCTTAGACATCTAGGTAGTTACATAAACTAATAATTTAAAAATGACTTTAATATACCTAATATAATATTGAGAGTCTTGAGGCGGGAGATTGGGAAAAAACGGCCTCCTAAGCCGAGATGTAAGGCATTTACAACACCAATAATATAATACAATATACCTAATAGTAATATAATCAATCAATTTCAGAACTCTTCGATAAATTAATTCTAAACCAAATCTTAAAATAAATCATCATGCTGCAAATAATCAATAACAGAAACCGCGTACTTATCTTTACGACAATCGATACCTTTGAATAACTTAAAACAATGGACTATTACTTATTGCATTTATGGAAAAGAAGTTATAAAACTTTGAATGAATTGAGACACTATAATGGAACGATAATTTGTATAAAGTTATCTGTGGCCGTAAAATGACCCATAATTATCATAGGTGAAAGATTATTATAAAGGTGAAAGATTATTATACCTATCGTAATGTAAAGAAAAATATCTTTTCTAACATTAAGTCGTATACGATATATTATATATTATAATGTTTATTTATTAAAATGACAATAAACCATCGTTTGACTTCTTTGGCTCGTGTAACTTTTGTGTTTAAAGATAATGAACTTCCATTATCCATACAAACATCGTAAATGCCAATATCTCTATGCAAAGACACTTGTAAGAGAATAACAATAATGTTTCTTATGGATTTCTTGTCAGAAATTGTCTAATCATCCGACATGAAACCCTTGTTCTATTGCCCTGTGGCCAATAGACAGAGGTTGAGAATGACATTCCTTTTCTTGACATTGCAGTCAAGTCCTAAAACTTTATAAACATCTTCACGTCATTCAAGAGTCTCACAAACTCACAAACATCAAGTACCTGCTCCGGAGCCCATTGTCCAATAGACGGAGACCATTTTTTCTTATGATGCTGGGAATGCTTGAGGATCTTGATCTGACCACCCAGTCCGATGAATCCATATCTAATTCTTCTTCACGCTATTCAAGAGACAACAACTTACCGACATCTTGTCTTTGCTCCATCGTCCACTGTCCAATGGAGGGAGATCAGTTCTTCTTATGGAGCTGGGGATGGCAAGATCTTCTCATGACGTGGCCAATCAATCCAATGACTCCATACTTCCTCTATAGCTAGTCAAGATACTCAATAACTTACCAACATCTAGTCCTTGTTCCAGCGCTCACTGTCCAATGGAGGGAGACCAGCTTTTCTTATGAAGCCTTGAATAGCAAGATCCTTTGGTGTCGTTGCTATCCAATCCTATGACTGCATGCTTCCTCTTCACCCCAGTCAAGATACTCAATAACTTACCAACATGAAGTCCTTGCTCCAGCGCCCACTGTCCCATGGAAGGAGACCAGTTCTTCTTATGAAGCTGGGAATGGCAGGATCCTCTCGTGACATTGCCGTCCAGTCCTATCATTCCATACTTCCTCTTCACCCCAGTCAAGATACTCAATAACTTACCAACATCAAGTCCTTGCTCCAGCGCCCACTGTCCAATGGAAGGAGACCAGTTCTTCTTATGAAGCTGGGAATGGCAGGATCCTCTCGTGACGTTGCCGTCCAGTCCTATGACTCCATACTTAGTCTTCACCCCGGTCAGGTAAGCCGTGGCCGTGCAAGCGGAGTCCGCGACTTGGGCGTCTATGCAATAGGTCTGGAAAGAGCAGGTAATATGAATAATACATATCTTTTACAAATTACTGAATTACTGACAAAAATCGGTTCATGCATCTTCGTCGCATTGCACACTTGACGCACGACGGAGCGCAAAAATATCGCAGCGGTCTGTCAGATCTATACTAGAAATGTCAATCCTCATACTAAGACCGCTGAACCGCTCTTGACGCAGCGCTATCGTAGTGTCATGCGTCGAGTGCGGATTTAGTATGGGGAGTGACGTTTCTAGTATGGATCTGACAGACCGCTACGATATTTTTGCAGTCTGTCTTGCGTCATATGTGCGATCCGCCTTCTCTGCTGTTTTTTTGAATGAAAATGAGAATCATTTACCTATGGTATTCAAAAACGCGTAATTCTGGAAATTAAATTTCAATACGGAGAAAAACTAATGACATAAAACATATTTGTACAGTCGTGATCGTAACTCATGACAAATTCAGGTTTCAAGGTTTCGATTTTCTCGTGTTCGTTACCAACATGTTACTGCACATAGAAAATTAATAATTATTATTGAAAAACGCAACAGTCTAAAAAAACGCAATTTTTTTTTGTTTTTTGTTCAGGAGTGTCGCGGAGAGACTATACCCATGATCTTAATTAGGTTAATCTTAAATAGGTATATAATGTTTTTTAAAATATAATTTCAATGTTTTTATTTATAAAAAGTAACATTTTTTTTACACAAGTGAAGTGATAGCAGAGTAATTATTACCGTCTATACCTAGATCTTACATATTTTTATCTGTCACAATTATCCTGCAACTTATTAAAAAGGTAAATCCCTCGCATTTCCTAAACGTCCAATAAATAAGTGGCGATGGCTATCAATGTCAAAATGGCCTTGTACAAGTACAGTTAGCCAATTAACCGGTGTACAAGATAATTTCCTTAGTTTCCTTCCCCGCATTGTCACATTTACAAATCACGTTGACGCGTGAAGCCATACAAATAAAAAATTGAATTTAAATTCACTAGAATGTAGTTACAACCTGTCACTAAGTGATACATGAATCATCTGATATGGCCCTCGATACTAGTCAGACGTGGCGATACATAATCATCATAATCAATAGCGGCGGTAATTTTACAATCGTTAACGCTCTGCCTACCCCTCGAGGGATAAAAGTGTGATTTATGTGTGTATGTGTATTAGTTGTAGTTTTTTATCGATTCCATACAGATGAAGATCAATTTTATATAATTATATGGTGATCAATTTTATATATGTATTGACGTTTCTGGTATAGATCTGATAGACCGCTGCGTTACGGATGCCTTATTTTAGCGTTGCTTTGTGCGTTAGGTGTGGGGAAGTATAAAATGAAAATTGGTTTTCCAATGAATCATCCCCTTCAAAGCTGCAAAAGTTCACTGCTGGATATGATGACTATTGGGAATAAAAATAATTTTATTCAATAAGTAGGTACCTGCAGCTAGTTGATAAAATAATAATATTATAAAAATAATATATATATATAATAATAATATAAATAATATATATTCAAAATTATATTTATCTTTTTGTCGTATTAGGAAATTCAGGTGCGGTTAAAATAAATTTAGGTATATTATGTTATGTGTGTCTAGGCAAATGTATAAGATTTGTCCATGGTCATTGATAAGATACAAAATATTCATTACTACAGTTTACACCTTATATAAATATTTACGTTTCACTGATAAAACATTAGCTTTTGTACTGGTTATAGTATAACTTAACCTACGATTACTTATTCTTTTAGTATTTTGTTATCAAAACAGGGATAAGTCAGGTGAATCCAACGCAAAGCAATCCGTATAGTAGGCCCATCGCATAACCTATTTTCATTTGATCAAGACATAATAAATTGTTCAGTTTAATGGGCTGGTTTACCCCTTTTAAGGAAGTTAGTACTTTTTCTAACACCTTGTATAACAATAGATGTCATTGTTAGTTTTCTAAAACACGCTGTCATTATGTTCTTTCGAAAACTATACATGGCTGTTCGTCGCTTAGTTTCGGAGATTAGCGTGAAAAAGAAAATACAAAATGGTGGTTGTTCATATGACAATAGATGTCACTGTTAGTTTTCTAAAACACGCTATCATTATGTTCCTATAACCCACTTCTATGCCCACATAGTCACAGTCTTCAGTCGCGGCCGAAATCGATCGGAGAGATCATCATCATCACCATCATCATCACAGTCTTAGCAAATTGAAATAGATAGATCTAATGTAATAAAATTTATGAAATAATAAATCAATTAATCATATTTTTTTTAGCTTGCGCCAAAATTCGCAAGCAATTCCTATGACGTCAAAGCACGCGCGGCCTCTGCGCCGGCGCACGGTCGGTTTCCTTGAACGTGACACACCGGCAACTTGACCGAACACTGAGCTCTATGCGTTATTCAATGTCATCAAACCTTTGTTTGCTTTTACGGAACCCGAATTTTGGTTGCTGTAAAAAATACGCTGCCTGTATTTTACCTATATTTTTTTCATGATCTATCTTCTTAATAAATCATATTTACATGTTGGTTCCCTTCTCTACCGTTTTGTACCCGTATTATAAAATATTGTCGTGTGATGCCGGTTTAGAATAGCATCACCCCATTTCTTTCTCGTTGGTGTAGTAGAAATCTTCTGAGGGACTCGAGGGTTTTACGTGTATTACATTTTAAGCGAAAGGGTGACAACCTGTCACTGTAGCGATACACGACTTATGTGAAACGACCCTCAAACATTTTTCAGACGTGGCGATAACGACCGTAATTTGGCGGTCGTTAACGCTCTTCTCACCACGCCAGGCATATGGGCGTGATTTGTGTATGATTGTATGACAAAATATTAATTTCATATTGGCTAAAGTATTTCAAAATTTATAGAAATCGACGGACTAGAAGTAAGTAAGAGTTAAATTTGTTTGATGGGTATCTATACTTACAAACGCTTCATAAAATATATTATCCAATGTTTTATAGTGAACAATTTTAAAATTGATATGACAGATCTTATATAACAGTAATCGGTGACTAGGTATATTAAGTTGATCACTCATCCGAAACGGATTAACAGTTTACCGATCGTAAAAACTGTTTGACCCACATTTTGTTTGCCTTTTTATTGTAACTGCTTATAGAAGAGCGCTACAAACCAGTTCTATTCAAATATCTCGTACATACTATTATATAATTTGGTTGTGGACTAGGTCATTGGTAAATTATAAGAGTTGTTCTACGGACTTCATTGATATTATTCAAAATATTCAAGGTTTAAACTAATAACTAAAAAATTATATAAAAATGTAAGTCTTCTGACGCCATCCAAAATAGCAACGTATGACGTTAATAGATTCCTATTTTTATACAAGATAATGTTTTATATAGTTTTTAAAAGTAGCTCAATTGACATGGCAGTCCACATCCCTATTAAGAGTTTTTTAACTTTCATGTGCTATATTAGGAACCCTTGAGTCTCTCGGTCAACACTAGATTAAAAGAAGTACGTGATTACTTAGTACTAAACTAGTATTCAGAATAAGATGAAAAAGAAAGCACCTTGAAATAGAAACAATTAAAAATAGAGACAACCACTTTCTCTCTCTTTGGGTGGACACTTACCCTCGCCAATCCACTGATAGGGAACTTCTCAAAATCCAGTACGTTCTCTTCACCCAGCCCCCTTTCCAGCTGTCCACCAAAAGTCCTGGCGGCCATGACAGTAGCCAAGGACATGCCATCTCCAATAAAGAGTATTCCGTTCTTGGCTTTGTTCTTGTTCCGTTTTTCCTGAAGCTTTGCCTTCATGGTCTCTTTAGCCTTGGTCTTCCAGTAGGAACCGTGTTTCTCTTCAGCTGGGATGTAAGCTGGTGCCATGACGGTGTCAAGCACTTTTTTTGGCTTCGGAGTGGAGACACCTCCTGTGGAAAAGGAGAACAGTTTGAAGTTTGTTCCGTAGAACTACAAAAGTTTATCATCACAATAAAGACGTATGTCTTTCTCTCACTCTTCGTGTCGGACGCTCTGTCGTCCAATGTGTCGTATGTGATAAACCCATATAATATTTTAGAAAAGGCTAAAGGCTGATTCAGATGTACGCGCCGACTAAACGCGTGATCTGCGCGTAAAGTCATACGCATAACCTACGTGGTCACCACACGCCAGCCAGCGCGCTGGTTGAGCGCGGGGGCAACGCGTGGTGAACGCGTAGGCTTTGCACTACTCATCCCGCATCTAGATCATACATGTGCATATTACAATACTTATAATTGTTGTGTCTCCATCACTGCTGCAATTTTGCATGCCAAATACTGGCGCATCACGCATGTGCGAATTCAATTTCAATTCAATTTATTTATTTCATAAAACAGTTACACTGTGTGCGAAAGTATACAACCATCAAAATATTAAAATGATCACAACGTAATAATTAATTAAGTACAACTACAAAAAGCATAACAGAAAGAACAAAAATGTCTGTTGAAATAAAATATAAATGTCAACTAGATAAAATAAAAAATACAATAAAATATAATTAAAAATGTCCACTATAAGATAATTAATTAATAACAAATAAAATAGAATCATACATTACATAATCAGAATTAAAGTAAAAATTTATGTCAACTAAAATAAAATACTTATCTAAAACTCATCAATTGTATATAAATTTTTCTCTAGCAGAAGCTGTCTTAATTCCTTTTTAAATTGACTGAAACCAGATATAGTTTTTAAATTTGTAGGTAGTCTATTAAACATAGCTACAGCCTGATACTTTGGGCAGTGCTTGGCAATATTCAGGGTGTGTTTAAAAGGTTTGGCCAGATCTTTCCTTCTAGTACTTAAACGCAATTGCATCTCCTGGTCAGACTCAAACAAGGTTCGGTACTTTAATACATCAGTAAGTAACACCATTACGTACAAACTAGGAACAGTCAGTATTTTATATTTTCTGAAATATTCACGGCACGACTCCCACGGTGGGATACGCGCGATGGTACGAATAGCCCTTTTTTGCAAAATGAATGCCTTATTCATATTATAGTTAAAACTGTTGCCCCAAAATTTCACACTGTACCGCAACTTAGACTCGATCAAAGCGTAATAAACTTGGAGCAACTGATCAATCTTTAAGACGTCCCTCAGTGCTCTTAACGCGTAGCAAGATGAACTTACAGAACTCTCTATTTCGGTTAACTCTGATTTCCAATTCAACATTTCATCCACGTGCACGCCTAGAAATTTTACTGTGGGAACTTCGTCAATTTTATTTTGCTCTAGATATAGCTCTAATGTGTCCTTATTTCTAGCCGTGGACTTAAATAGGATAGCATGTGTTTTCCCAGTGTTAAGTTGCAAATCATTCAGGGTGAACCAACCACTAAAAGTGGTTGAATTACTGTAATGACATGTATTACCTACTTTTAAAATCTTTAATGTACCGTGTACGAGTATGTTTGTGAATAAAATATCTTTATCTTTTTTAAATAGTTTGTTTTGCTAGTGCAAACTTGCTTCCGAGAATAATATTACTCCTAGAACTATTCAATTAAATGTATTCAATTTCTCGTCTTTTGAAAATGCAACTCAAATATTTGTACAGATACAACATCATTACTATTGTCTATAAAACTGTTGAATTTTTGGTCCACACCAGTGTGGACTAACAGAAACCAATGAATTAATAATAGTACCAAATAATAATAGTAGTATTAATCATTATTTGTACACCTAATACTTATAGTAACTTTTCTTTCGCAGTGTCGTCCGCCGAGTGCGGTTTTAGCATGGGGAGTGACGTTTCTAGTATGGATCTGACAGACTGCTGCGATATTTTTGCGCTCCGTCGTGCGTCAAGTGTGCGATCCGCCTTAGATGATGATGATGAAGTAATTATGCTAATCAATCCGTGATTAGCTAAGCGGTATCAGGAGTCAATCAAAATTAAAATCCAACCACTTGTATTACAACGCCAATAAAGATAAGGGAGCTGGGAGTCAATTTCTAAAACGTCGTAAATCTGTTCCGTGCACGGATGTCTTAAACGACTGCTCTAAAGACACGTTTTAAATTTTTAGGGTATGTGAATTTACTAGGGTATGTGGGAATCGAAATTATTTTATAATAATTAGTGGCAAATTTTTGCATGAAACAAAAACGAACGTTTCAGAAATTTAGCTACTGGTAACCTTTCATTGATTGTAGTAAAAAACACGTGTACCTAGACGTGTAGGTAAAGTGATCACTAAGTCGTAGGTATAGCCTCACCTACCAATACTATTCCTTGTGTAGAAATACTATACTTTTACATATAAATCCTACCACCGATAATTCGCATTGAAGGTGAAACAACCGTCATTTATTACTTGGATACTCATTATTTTATGTCAAGTCGATGAGGATATTTTTGACTCATAGCAACACCGTTCCGAACTAGGTGGCACTGTTAACGTTTTTAACGGACTTGAATAAAGGATGTTTTCAGTATGACCTGTATGTATGACTTTATGTATGTATGTCTGTCTGTATGTTTGATTGTCCGCGATTATGTCGCGTTTGGATGAACCAATTGTCAAGCAATTTTCAGAAAAGTATTTGTCAGACCTGGGACAAGGTTTTAGGCATATAAATCGACTAAAAATTAAGCTTCACACTTTTATATTCCATTAAAGTCGGTTCTCTTTTTTAAAAGTTATTACTTGTATGCATCCGAGTGAGACATTTTGTTCAATAGCTCTTTAATAACAAGGATCTCAACAATTTGATAAATTCAAGAGGATAACATTGACATAAGGCAAATTGAAAGTGTTCTTGAAATCTTTTCCTTATCAGCGGCAGACTACCGGTTTGCCATGAAAACTTTTAGCATATCTCTTACAAAAGTACATTTCAAAAATGATTACTCTCATAGTATTTCTGTATTTATATACGGTGTGTGGGGACTCATAAAAAGTCGTTTGACATAGCCATCGTGCGTCAAGTGTGCCATCCGCAAAGTCATTACACTACATGCGACTTGACGTTGTCAAATGACTTAGGCCATGTCTAACTATTAAAATACGCATCGAACTTTTATGTAATCGAACCTGGGATTTTAGCGGGGAAAAGTAGTAGACCCTGCGCTACACCATTCGTATATCTTTTTTATTCATTTACATCTTTGACAAGTTTAGCCGTCGTTTTTAAGTTGCCTGTCTATGATAGGGCAGAGGTCGTTACAGAACCCTTTTGTGTTTCGGAGGGCAAGTTAAACCGGTTGTTGTCTTTGATAACAGACGGCGGTTGTTACTCAATCATATCAGAGGGTTGGTACTAAGAGTAGGTGAGTTAAAATCTTTGACAAAAGAGTGTCGTAAAAGGCGACTAAGGGATGAATCCAGGGAACGGGCAGCAGCGTTTCCTGTGAATATCTACAAAATTTTGCACTGCGCTCGCCAATCCGCCTGCCAAGCGTGGTGAGTATGGTAACACCTCCCAATTGGGGGAGGTCCATGTCCAGCAGTGGACTATTGTGGCTGCAGCAGTATCAGGGTTTATCGGGTCGTTAGACGATTAGGTGCCCCACATGACAGAAAATAAATAAACCATTCTCATAACATTATTGTGCTTCGTCGTCTCAGCCGATAGATTATTGTGCTTGACAGGGTAAAATTGTATTGAGACATTCACGTTGCATACTTATTATGAGCTAATGATGGCAATAATCTTTACTTTGTTTATTGATAATAGATTTAATATTTACTGCTAATACAAAAGTGCCTTTGGTCACGTTCACGACAATTTTCTATTGACAAAGATGTTGTCACGTTTTCCTAACAAAATCATTCCATTGATATTTCGTCTATATTCTTATCAATGAATGTGTTCTATCTGTCATATTTTGATTCTATTGCCTATTTATTATAATGGTATATAATGTGTAAAAATATTAGCTGCAAATATTTTAAGGGGTGAATCAGCCCCTGCAACTGAACAACTTAGGTCGAAATACATATGAGAAATTTTTTAGGACACTAATTGATTGGTCGGTTGGTAATTTTGTATGGGAGGTCCAAAGTTTTATTTTTATATTTCGACTTAGGTTCCTTAGGGAAAGTTGTTCAGTTTCATGGCCTAATTCACCCCTTAAAATATTTGCAGCAATTTTTTTTACACTCTGTATTTCGTATTAGCCGTTTTATGCCGGCTTAGAACAGCATCATCCCATTTCTTCCCGCGGGTATCGTAAGATGTCAATCGATTATCAATTACCACTTCAGATGGCAGGATGTAAACCGTCACTTCAGTGATACACGTATAAATCTGAAAGAGTCCATAATTTTTCTTAGACGTGGCGATAGCGGGCGTGTTTTTATGGGCGGTAACGCTCTGCCTACTCCAAGCAAGGGATAAAGCCGTAATTTATTTGAGTTATTAGTGTTATTTATGTTTTTAAAGTAGTAAATTTTACATTTAACTTTTTAATCGTAAAAACCAGTCATTGTAAACATAAAAAATGTAGGACAAATTTTACTTTTTCTTAAAAAAATATATGAACCAAGTGTAAACGCAGCTGTGTGTGTGTGTGTGTGTGTGTTATCTATCAAAGAGAGAAGGCAGATTTAATTACATAACTTTTACATAATTGATTGATTGACATTTGTGATGCAAGTAAATAGCACCAACGTCAGACTTCCCCGCAAACAACTTTCCCCAAGAAACAAAGGTCAGAGTGAAAAAAATCGACATCCCAAACAAAAAAGCTGCTTATTGAGCAATTTTTATGGAAAACTAGCCAGATTATGGGTGCCTGCAGCTCCGCCCTTGTGGAAGTCAGTTTTAATCCCGTAGCATCCCAAGGAACATTTTTACCGGATAAAAACTATCCTATGTGTTAAAACACGTTACCCTCTATATATGTACCGAATATCATGAAAATCGGTTAAGTAGTTATAGCGTCAAGGAGTAACGGACAAACAAACAAAAATACAAACTTTCGCATTTATAATATTAGTAGGATATATTTTTATAATTTGATTTTTTTCCCTTGGGGAAAGATGTTCAGTTTTATCTATGGAGCTAGCGTTAATCCTCTCATGCGAATGATTTGTGATAGTATGTAATTTTTTAGCCTTCTGTTCTGGAATCTAGGGCTACGCAACAGATTGGGTCAAAACAGCATCAATCCGGACTTAGTAATGCCAATTGTCCACTTACATAAGACTAGTAAGTAGTACGAACTACAGAGGCTCAATCCATGTAAGCAACACTTAGTATAGGTACATAGTCATTAGTAAAAAAGAGACTTGTATGTTTCTTTATTTTTCTATAGGGTTATAGGGATGACCCTCCAAATAGTAGAAGGGTGCATGTAGACCAAAAAACTGAACAACTCCCCACAGGGAACATGTTATGTCAGGAAACACCTTAAATATTATATTGACGAAATAATGATCTGTTGACTGATTTAATTAAGGGAAGTAATTTTTTTAGAATATTCTTGATAATATCTAGGTAGATGTTTTCTGGATTCATTCTATGAATATACGGAGGGTTCTCCCTTACACCATAGGTATATTATAAATATATCTATTATAATAACTGTTCCAAAACTGATTGAATTCAGATGATATTTGAATGTGACTTAACCTAGGATTCGGGCCAGGTTAGCCTTCGGTTTGCAGAAGTCAGATGGCAGTCGCTCTGTTTAAAAATTTGGTTCCACGTCAAATCCTCTAGGTTAGGTAGCCGACCTCGACAGAGAACGGGATAAGGCAAAGAGAATGATGAATAACTGTTCCACAATTACTACTTATAACCGTTCATTAAAAAGTTAAATAAAACTATTTTTTAATGAGAAAAGCAATATCATAAATTGATAATTTAATTATATCATTAAATTTTAATATCATGGCTTATTTATTATGCTGGCGTTTGTAAATGTTCCCGCCAAGGAAAGAAAGAGTCAAGATTAGTATAGCAGTAATTTTAATTTTATTATAATCATGGGAACGAGTTAAAATTTACCTCCAGCTTTGTACAATGGATTATTTTTAAGACTAACATAGAATCATGCTTTTATTTTAATCTAATGAATTCAAAATTAAAAATGAAAATTAGAATTTGAAGCTTCCTAAATTCCATTTAAAAAATTAACACTTGTTGCGCTCCACAAAGTTTTATGAAATCGTTGCTTTGTTTTTCAACACAAAATTACCACTTAGGCACGGATGAATTTCGAAAAAAGAACACAAAACGCACCTGCCAGTACTGTCACAGCCGCGACGGCCAAAACGGCCAATGAGATCGATCCTGCGCGCGCCATTTCCGAAGCGGGCGCGCTTGCGCACCTGATTATACCAACTGAGGTTATCACAGGCAAAACTTGAAGAAATAACTGCGGTTCATAAAGACCTGTCGTACTTTGCTACGTAACTGATACAGTTCACTTCGAATCGATTTGAATGACTTTGCTGTTTGAGCGGTTAACGACTTTTGGATTTCCCTTTGCCCTTTATAAGCCGAATTTCCCGAGATGAAGATTTTTTTTTCTCGCTAAAGCATTGTCCACAAATTTAGTGGTTCCATCCTCTTCTATCCGGTTTCCTATAGAAACCATAGTATAATATATTATATTATTCGTTATAAAATAAGCGTATGTACAACTAATAGTATGATAATGTAACTTCTACAACCAATATACTATATTTGTTCACATATGTAGGTTCTGAATGAAATTACCAAAATTATTTTAGTGTTTAGGGAATATTGTTTATTTGCTGGGTTCGCAGAATTTTTAATAATGCATAATGTGGCTTTGTCTATTCAATAGTTGTGATGACAATGAATACTCGTATATTATTACTTATGGGAATCTTTTATTGATTTACAGTTAACATTAATAAATTTTGTATACTAATCTAATAATAATGTATCATGACCTGTAACTTCTTTGTTGTCAATAAATGATTGTATTGTATTGTAATATTGTATTGGATTAGGTACGATTTTATTTTACTGAACCGCTAATATATCACAGAGGTCTGTCAGATCCAGACTAGAAAAGTCAATCTCCATACTAAAACCGCACGATAGCGCTGCGTCGAGTGCGGTTGAGCGGTTTTAGTATGGCGACTGACATTTCTAGTATGGATCTGATAGACCGCTGCGATATTTTAGCGGTCCGTCGTACATAAGTGTGGGATCCGCCCAAAGTTATTTGGTTCACTACAAAATAAGAATAAAAATGTGTCACATTTCTTCTACACAATAGTTTTTTGTTGTAAAACGTGACAGATACGGTTTATATCCTACGTGAGAACATAATAATTAATAAACAATGTACAGCACTTACGGCTCATTTCTAAGGACTCAAACTTATTGACAGTTTTAATTACCTATGCTATCGCTAGTTGGGGTTCTTACAGACTTACCTAAAGATCAAGAAAACGTGGTATTCAAATACACTAATTGGTACATACATACATATATCACGCCTCTATCCCTTGCGGGGTAGGCAGAGCGTTAACGGCCGTAAAAATACGGTCGCTATCGCCACGTCTGACATTTTTGAGGATTATTTTCCAAGGTTGTTTCAGAAAACATGACATGTTTATTACTATAGTGACAGGTTGTCAGCCTGTCGCCTAAAAATTGTAATATGCCAATACTCTCGAGTCCCTAAGTCGCGTCATACGACACCCGGGGGAGGATGTGGGGTGATGCTATTCTAAGCCGGCATCACACGGCAATTGATTCATAATACAAATAACATCATCAGATAAAGAAAAGATCTGTAAATAGCCGTGGTTACCTAAGTGTGAGGGAGAAAGCATGAACGCCTGGTAAGTGCTTCCGTGGGAGAGAGAAAGCACGACAATCGTCCGCCATTTACATATCGTTTCCTTAACTGTACGGGGTCTACTATGCGTACTATAAAAACTTGCAATAAGTATTTTAAGGGGTTTCACCAGTCCATACACATAGTACATTGAAGTGCCGTGTGATGCCGGTTTAGAATAGCATCACCCTACATCCTTCCCGCGGGTGTCGTAAGAGGCGACTAAGGGACTCGAGAGTATTGGTGTATTACAATTTTTAGGCGACAGGCCGACAACCTGTCACCATAGTAATACACATGTTTTATGAAACAACCTTGGAAAGCAATCCTCAAACATGTCGGACGTGGCGATGGTGCTGTTTACAAAGAACAAAAATGATCAAAAACATTAACCTTTTTTTCACAAACCTACTGTATTATTTTACATCCTGTATACGTTATACCACTTCATTTTGAAGGTTTACGTAAGTACCTTTATCAATGTTACTTAATTTTTATATTTTTTTCCTTTGACAATGACAAATATCCTTGACTCCATTCAAAATCGCCGATTTGCAAAATGTGACTTGACTCTTTAGTGATAATGAAAAATTTCCATAAGAACGATATGGTTTATATTGAACGTATATTCAGTTAAGGAATTTAGAATAAAATATTAATATATAAGATATTGATTCATTTTATCAATCATATTAACTAAGCGTTAGCGCAGCGTCGTGCGTTGGAGCTGCGTCGAGAGCTGTTTTAGCATGGGAATTGACGTTTCTAGTATGGATCTGACAGGCGCATACGTTAGCGCAGCGTTATTTTTGCGCTGAAGTGTAAGAAAGTCCTAAGTAAACATTACCACGTGTTAGACGTATCTGCTTCAAACCGGTATCACGAGTGTAACATCGGATTGTCACAGCATAATCGTATAATAGGCTAAGATAATACTAGATGCCACTTAAATAATTACTCGAATTATCGTACACCCAAGTCATCTCACAAACAATGCCTATAGAACGTCATGTTATTTCTTAGGTACGGAAATAGCACTGGATTGTTTTTATATAAGTGATAGGAGATTATACTCCATCGATATAGAATGTTGGGATAGAACACGTAAAATTCTGTATACTACATCTTTATAACAGGAAAGGAGGAACTTGAGTTGTTTACGTTTCAAATTAGCGGGGAACAAAAATCCATACAAATCTCTTTACTCTCCAAGGGAGAAAAAAAGCAACTGTCAAAGTTAAGTAAAACGGAACGTAAATCTAATGTATTTCTGCAGGAAAAATGGAAGACTTGGCTGAACAGAGTGTGGGTAGCTCATTTGGCATATGTTTGCGTATACTATACGAAAGCAAAAGTAAGTAATCACTTATTTTGTTTAAAACACAGGACAATGACACGTGTGATAGATAATATACTGCATAACATACTTACCCACAAATAAATACCTACATAAGTAATGCAAAATAAGATCAATACCCTATGTATATAAACAGCTGATCAATTGATCTCATAAGAAAAAAACAAGTGATTCAATCCAGAAAAATACAAGGTGTAAAAAAACTGCGAATATTTTAAGGCGGACCGCACATTTAACGCACGAGGGAACGCTAATATATCGCAGCGGTCTGTCAGATCCATACTAGAAACGTTACTCCCCATAATAAAACCGCATTCGACGGACAACGATGCGATAGCGCTGCGTCGACAGCGGTTGAGTGGTTTTAGTATGGTGATTGACATTTCTAGTATGGAACTGACAGACCGCTGCGCTGCGACATTTTAGCGCTCCGTCGTGCGTTAGTATGCGATCCGCCTAAAGGGTGAATCAGTGCCTGAAGCTGAACAACTTTACCCAAGAACCATCATCATCATCATCATTGGCCTCGTACGTCTGTGACTGACGATTACATCTGAGGCAAGACTTTTCGTGGCTATATATAAGCCGATGCGGGAGCGGCATGACTTTCCGCACACACTACAGGTGAAGGTGGAATTAGAGACTGGAACATGCATGTTTAGATGTCATTTTTCCTTTATCTACCCAAGAAATATAGGCCGAAATTAAACATTACGGAATTGGATCCGCCATACAGATTAACTTCGTCGGCTGATAGATTTTTGTACAGGAGCGGTATTAATACAATAATACAAAATTAGTTGCTATTTTTTGCATGGGAAGTCAAAATTTTTTTCATATTTCGATCAATGTTCCTTAGGAAAAGTTGCTAATTAACCCCTTAAAATATTTGCAGCAACTTTTTTTAAACCCCGTAGGTACAATTTTTTTTATTGATATTTTGATCTTAGTACGTACGTACCTTGGAGAAAGTTGTTCAGTCTTATGGACTGTTTTACCCCGTAAAATATTTGCAGTTTTTTATTCCCTGTGTACCTATATAAGTACAATAGCACTAAGGCGTGTTGTTTACTTATCTGTATCACAACGAGAGATCCAGAGGACAAAGCTGATTTTAGGTCCTCGACCTCTTTATACAACATTTCTTTATATCATGATGACCCTTGTTACATTTACCTTCTTGCAACACCCTGCCTAATGGTTCCAAATATTAATAGTGAGATTTTACATTATATTACCATGTGTTTTAGGTTTTTACCTACTTAGTTTTTTTAAAGTAGGTAACATTTGCTGGTGTTGGTTAATGGTAGTGTTTAAATATAAGCCGCGTGGTTGAGCTCCGCATCAATTTTTTTTTATCTTTCCCGAGCAAGTTTCTATCAAGATAATACAAAAAAGAAAATTAAAGATTTCAATTTTGTTTTTAATAATCATGATACGAGTACATAAAAATCGAAAAAAATTGCTAAGTATTTGCAACTTGTATGGCTGACTACAGTTACTAACTCGTACTTTGTAACTTCAGACCAAAGCTATTGTCTTTGAAAAATATGTATTAACACACACACAAATCACACCTATATCTAAAAAAAACTACGATCATTATCGCCACGTCTGATAAATGTTTGAGGGTCGTTTCGTAAATCGTGTATCACTATAGTGACAGGGTGTCAGCCTGTCGCCTAAATTGCAATACATATGAAATCCCTGAGTACCTTAGTCGGTTTCTACGACACCCACAGGAAAGAAATGGGGTGATGTTATTCTAAATTCTAAGCTGGCATCACACGGCGAAAATATTAAAACTGTTTTAAAACTACTACTACACGTACCTACTAAGTGCTATGCTTGACTTATTTCAGTTAGCTACAGATAGTTTAAAAATTAAGATCGACCTTGCACTGTTTACAAAACCGTTATCATGCGTTTTACAAGTTATTTAGTTCAATAGACTTGTAGTTCAATACACTTTATAACTTTAAAACTAAAAATCAGTTGCTTTAAAATTGTATATAACTAAAGTCTTTTATAATTTTTTCAAATAGCCAAATTCAAGATGTCCCTTAGTCCGTTTTCATAAATTTAAAACATAACGGAGCAAAGTATCTTTTTGCCTCTTGAAACAGTACTATATAACTGAGAAGTATGAAATTTGGTAAAAAACCTATTACTTAGGGGGCGTTACAATTTTAATGTTTTGAATACAAGTTAAGATTATAATAATAGAGAAAACGTGATAGAAATAGTTTGGACTTCGGTTAACAGGCTTTGGACTTAGGGACTTTTAAATAAGACTTAGGGATTTCTTACTGAACTTAGGGTTTTTAATAAATAATATTATGGACTTAGGTGGCTTACAAAATAGTAGGTATTATTAAATTATGTTATTTTATTGAATTTCCATATCCTGCGTATGTTTATTTAAAATATGCATTATTGTGAATGTATTTTCAGTATGTGTTAACTTATATGTAGGTAAGTATTATGTATTTTTGCATGTAATATGTATTATGCATATCTGAAATTTCTGCCTTAGGTGATTAGCTAACTTATTTTATTTTAGTTTTTATGGTGTTTTACCGCAGCAGTGATAAAAATTTTATTCGAAAAATGACGGTTGCTGTCAAGAAAAAATAAAGTGGACTTCTTGGACTTAGGAACTTTTTGAACCCCAGTGAGTGGACTTGGGTTTTTAGATGCTTTTAAAAAAACGAACTTAGGGACGGTTTATAAATGATTCAAATATACAAAACCATAGACGATGTCTAGATTATACCAGCAGTGTTGCTGGTGCATAAAATCCAGTAGTCTCGTAGTACCATTTCCGAATGTCTCCCTTTTTCAGTTTTTATTGCGTTCTGGCATACCTTTACATAAAATTTTAAAACCGGCTCTGAAGGAGTATTACATTGTCTACTTATCGTAATTTATTTATTTCATTAAGCTAGCACTTTTAGTTTCCGACATATTTACAATTTTGCACATGACCCAAATTCATTGCTTTCCAGTGCATTTTTTTAATATTTTATTCAATAATTACGAAAAACAGGTAAGCACCTGATATTTAGCAAATAAAAATAATTCTAGGTTTCAAATATAGTCAATACTTGATAGAGTATTAATTAGTGCAGGTATTGATTTTATTATAAAAAAAAATTCTTTCGCCTTGCCTTATCCCGTTTCTCTGTTGGGGTCAGCTATTAGGTAGGGTTTTTGACGCGGAACCATTATTTTACACAGAGCGACTGCCATCTGATCTCTGCAACCCAAAGACAAACCTGGCCCGTATCCTAACTAAAAAAACATAACAAAATTTTTTATTGCACAAAATTGTAACAAAATGTAGAAAACACAAACATAGGAAACAGTACAACAAGGTGACCTTAATGCTAGGTAGCATTCTCTGCCAGTCAATCTTAGGGTGAAAGAGAGAATGCGACTATGGAAGCGGGATATTAGAAAACTAAATATAAATATTGAAAAAATACCTAATTATATTATTTTTGAATTACAATCAGACATTTTGTATAACGAACACTTTTTAACTCAGCCCTGATCATCCTATGTTTAGAAAACATCGTTAATAATAGTTTTTTAGATTATTTATATCATATTTAGTATTGTTATCAATATTTTTTATTTTAAGCACGTCATGTTGGCTAATTTACTGTTGATCTTATGAACCCTACGTCGGGTGGGGTTTATCTTTTTTTCTTATCTTTTGCAGTGAAATTATCTATTTTAATTAATAAAATATCGTTACTGTTGTATGTGGGCCAAAACAATTTCCATGAAGTAGATATAAGTAATTAATTTTTAACAATCAGTGTTCCAATATTAGCTTTCAAATAAAAAAAGGGTTGTTTCGTTTAGAAACTACGTAGCATCTTATCTATTGGGTTGTTTTATAAGGTTCGTTACCCAAACATCAGCAAATACCTACCAAAAATTAGATTCAAATAGGTGTTAAGGGAGGCTTCTGTCCGATTGTTTCTATTACCTACCGGTCTAGATTTTTTCAAGATTTCAATCGTTTATTTCCAAGTAGATTCACAATGAATGCTTTTGGAATATCAGAATTTAACAATACAGTACTGTATTTGAATAAATGAGTTAGCATTATTACAAAAAAATTATACAGCTTAACGTGCCATCCGAAACACGGAGCCATATATCTTTCTTACGGACTGTCAAATCAAGTCTAAAATACAACAATGTCATGAATATTTTAATTATTTTCTTAGGAAAAGATACGGCAGAAAATTGCCAGTGATCTTTTAACAAAATATTTTTCAAGATTCTACAACATTTTGTCAAACATACCTAAATTACCTATAAAGATGTTCCCGACCTTGTCCAAGATTAGTGTAGCCATTGTATTCCACTTGAACTACAAATTGGAACTACTCCACCACTCCACTTGAACTACTCGTCTTCATCTTCATGAAAGACAAGCAATATAAAAGAAAGAGTTTCTTATCTTCTTTTTTTTCAGAGAAAGAAAATTCGATCATCGAACTTTACGCAATTGAATAATCACTTTCACATTGACCAATTCTGTCAGTGACTTTTTAAAAGTGCATTTTCTTAATAAAAATCAAGCCATAAAAGGCCACTTAATAAAAAAAAAATCCTATTGAAAATTATCGATTGAAGGTCGGCTATTAAGAAAACGCCCGTTATCGGAAGTTCATTGTATTGTATAAAACAATATGACATGCGCGGAAAATCTCATATCTATGTCATTCAAGATGCCTTTCGTATTTATTGAGATTAAAATTACGGTAGTCATTGGGCTGCAAATAAAAAATATATATATAGGATTTTATACTTAGTTTTTGGACTTCAGTTATATACTATCTACTCATAAACAAGTCCTCAACCTACATGATCACCAACAAAATCAACACATTGCAATATTGCAATTTCGCCAAAAGTCAAATCAAATTAGCAAACCTAAATAAACACTCACCGTATTGACAGCTGACAGCTGTCAAACTGGCCAACAACAGCAGTACACCCGCGGGCGACATTTTGCCTAATCACACCGGGACCGACGCAGGCGCACCGCGCACACCCCTGAGACGCGACTGCAGAGATTATGAAGTATACCACACTTTATACTTAATTAAAATACTATACAGGGTGATACATTAAAAACTTTCCTATGTTACTAAGAAAATTCATTGATATGCAACGTCATTTACTTTATTCCATGATTTTTCAGTACATATTTCGCTTGTAACCTACGTCATAAGGACTAGTCGATACGGTACCTTGTTCAACAGGAAATAAGAATGATGACGCATTTTTGATAAAACAGTACAACTTTTAAGTTATTAGGTTAGGTAGCTGACCCTGACAGAGAAACGGGAAGGAGAATGATGATTGTCTGCTCCTTTTAAAACTATAAAATATTGTCCTTAAAACAGGTACGCCTTAAACAATGTGTTCGCATTTTTGTGCTAAAAAATACGAGACTATTTTCAAGTTATTTTATAAAGGTTTAGAAAACGTCGACAAGTTTACTTACAATCTTTTGACATGTTTCTCCATCTACCTTACATATAAAGTTGTTTGAATTTTTACTGTTATTCATGGCGGCGTTGTAGTCGCTTAAGACTTTTTGGAACGACATGCTTGCCAAGTCACACTTACAATAAGGAGATAGGTACCAATATTGCAAGTCCACTTGCTACGTCACACTTCAAGGTAAAAACCGTCATTCCATTGGAAGGTTTTTTTGCGGAATAAGAGGACAATAAACTTTAGGATTGTGTCACAAAAACGAAACAGCCAGTTTTCCTCATCCAATCGATTGAGAGCAAACGAACTGGTTATAACTGGATTATTGAACGATTATCCAAGAATCTTTGAGAACGTTTTTTACTGCTGCTTTTTGAATATGACCCCGAATCAACGTATGACCCAATGAACTCTAGTGGCAAGATATTTTGAACTGCTTACTACGATACTGAAAACAATTCGCGAAGAATGGACAACCTCCTATGCTTATTGTCGGTAAATAAATTAAATTCCGTGACTGAAATTTCTGCAGGTGAATAGAGCTATCTCGTTTCAGAACAAAATACACTTAGGTTTCGGATTGCTTGAATATGGCATCGAATATTTTCAGTGCATGTTGTCATTTCTCATACAATCTTCGATTTTGCGGTTGAATTGCAGACGCAAATCAGCTTCGATGCTTACTGTAAGTTTATTTAAACATACTCATATATCACGCCTCTATCTCTGATAGGGTAGGCAGAGTGTTAACGGCCGTAAAAATACGGTCATTATCACCACGTCTGACAAATATTAATGGACCTTTCATGTGTTTCGTGTATCACTGTAGTGATAGGTTGTCGGCTTGTCGTCTGTAAGTGTATTGTCTTGCAAGTTTCAGACTTCTTCTGCTCTCATGCGGGACACTGCGTCAATAAACGACCTAGTGGACGCTAGTGTCAATTATTAGTTCACTATGTAAGTACTATTAGCACTTTTGGAACATTCTGTAGCATCCACGCCTGCCCCCCGTGCGATGGACCGCTGATAACGTATCATCAAGCACTTCTTAATTTTTTCTCCGTTTATCGTGGCACTTAGTAAACACAAGCGTAAACAGTGCGTGAATGCGTGTAAGAAATTATTTATATAAGGATATATTTCCTTTAGAATGGTTGTCAAAAATTCCTTTTTGTTTTGTAAGTAACTTTAGTTACATTCACGTCAAGATTCTCAGTAATGAAAGTTGAAGCAAAAAAAGATGTTTTCAACAAGCGTAAATATTGGTCGTGAATGCGTGTAAGAAATTACTTTATAAGGAGATATTTCTTTTAGACTAGTTTCCAAGCATTCCTTTTTGTTTTGTAAGTAACTTTAGTTACATTTACGTTTTTGTCAGTAATGAAATTGAAGCAAAAAATATATATTTTGAACCAGCACTGTAAACATTGTGTCTCCTTTAGACTGGTTGTCAAAAATTTCATATTGTTTTGTAAGTAACTTTAGTTCACGTTGAGATTGTCTGGTCTCTAATGAAAGTTGAAGCAAAAAACTGTTTTTACTTGAGAAAAAAGCATTAATATTTTTAATTAAAATGTGTAATCTTGCGAAATCTTGAGGTTTGGTCTAAATAGGAATATATGAAAGAAAAATTACAAACAATACTAAGTACATTATGGATAGGAGACACTCGTGACGTTTTATCTATTGAGAACTTTGCCCCCAGGACCGTACCGACATAAGTCTTGTAATAATGTAGTTTACCTAGTTATGTTCCTACATGTACAGGACAATGATTTTACTAACTTTTTTAATCTCCTTTTTTATGTTAGATACCGAGACGGAAAGATGTTGGGACACCTGATACGACATTCAAAACAATTATTGAAGGAAAGATCGAAGGAAAAAGAGGGAGAGGCAGGCCAAGAAGAAGTTATCTAGATCAAGTGAAGGAAAGAATAATGGCCATGACGTATGGGGAGGTCAAGGAGAAGGCGAAGGATAGAAACAGCTGGCGAATGCTCCACCGACAAGCGCAATGAGCTCTTAAATATAAGAAGAAGAAGAAGAAGACCGAGACGTCCAACAACCCAATGAACCCTGGTGTCAGTTGTTCAACGGCCTACTACAAGTGGCAGGCCTCTGACTGGGCTGACGACCGCTGTTTAAGTAACATAGACAACAACCGGGACCGAAGGCGTAACGTGGCCTCCGAAGGACGTAACCATCTTTCTGTTATTTTCTTATTAAACAAAAAGTTTAATAATTTTATAAAATAAAAGCAGTAAACAACATGCTTTAAAAATATTCTTGTCACAATTTAAAAACGCCTTATTTTCATTATGTCTCTGAATTGACAATAAATAAATTGAAAATTAAACTTTAACAGCTAAGTATGGAAATTCCTTATCATAGAAATATTATTATTTACAAAGATGGAAAAGAAATATGCGGAAGCTATAGGCATAGAATAGATCAGTTCTGAAGTACATATAACTATTGTTTTTGTACCTAGGTAACTATTGTTTTTCAATTCAATAGCAAATTGTTATTAGTACCGTAAGTAGTTTGACTGATCGCACACTTGACGCACGACGGAGCGCAAAAATATCGCAGCGGTCTGTCAAATCCATACTAGAAACGTCACTTCCTATACTAAAACCGCACTCGACGGATGACACCGCGATAGCGCTGCGATGAAAGCGGTTAAGTGGTTTTGTATGGGGATTGACGTTTCTAGGATCTGACAGACCGCTGCGATATTTTTGTGCTCCGTCGTGCGTCAAGTGTGTGATCCGCCTTGGTCTGTTACTGAATCTAGCAAAGGTTCAGTCACGGCAGCCATTGATTTTCTATTTTCCTCATAGATCGATGATCATCGAATTACCATCAAATTCAAGGCCAAGTCCATTTCATGGTGGGATTATTTCCTTTAGAGGTTAGGTAGGATTATAGCGGCATATCGCCACGATCGGCAAATAAAGTGTTTAAAAAATAGTGATACATACATACGTACTTTAGGATAAGATGATTGATTGTAACCGTTTTTCCCAAAATAGGTGTAATACATGTATCTTGGAAGATAGGGACCGTCACATTAAAAAATCACAACCAATAATGCCCTTAGAAAAAAAAACACGATGAATTACATGATGTTGATGAAAAATATAATTTGAGCCGATTCAGCTTAGGATCTTCTTAGAAAACAATCGTTTAGAGATAACATTCATCGGGTCAAATTATATTTCCTAGACTACAATTTTTTAAATTCAATAGTTACAAAACTTTGCTGAGAATGCTGATAATGGTTAGAGGAATATAAAACCGCGTCTCGTCAATACCTACCTACTCTTGGCAGAAATAAAAAGAAAATGCCGTTCTGGTCTGGCATTTTTGTAGTCACTTCGTTTATTTTTTGCCGGCAACTTGACGAGGTTTTGTCGATCACAAATTACGTAACTACGGCGAGGAACATACTTGACGCACGACGGAGCGCAAAAATATCGCAGCGGTCTGTCAGATCCATACTAGAAACTTCACCCCCCATACTAAAACCGCACTTTACGGACGACACTGCGATAGCGCTGCGTCTACAGCGGTTTAGCGGTTTTAGTATGGGGATTGACATTTTAGTATGTATCTGACAGACCGCTGCGATGTTTTAGCGCTCCGTTGAGCGTCAAGTGTGCGATGCGCCTTATTTGTAAATAGGTAAAGATAAGATAGGAATACTTTATTTTCAGACAAAAGGAAACATTAAGTTAAAGGTACCTACCAATGTTTTTGGATGCAAATTGAGATTATAGACATGGAAAGAAACGTGTGATGCCGGCTTAGAATAGCATCACCCCACATCCTTCCCGTAGGTGTCGTAAGAGGCGACTAAGGGACTCGAGAGTGTTAGTGTATTTACAATTTTTAGGCGACAGGCTGACAACCTGTCACTATAGTGATACACATGTTTTCTGAAACACCCTTGGAAAACAATCCTCAAAAATGTCAGACGTGGCGATAGCGACCGTATTCTTACGGCCGTTAACGCTCTGCCTACCCCGCAAGGGATAAAGGCGTGATATATGTATATGTAAAGAAACGTGATAATGCAATTTATTTGGCATCAGCAAAGGAGTGTTTACGATATCACTTTAAATGACAGTGCTGCATCTGTAAGACTTTTTTCATTGCATATCGCAAAGTCTAGGTCTTCAGTGTAATAGTACCTAGGCCACAACGTACACAGTGACCTTTTAGCAGGGTTAATCAAAACACAACAAAAGGTATCAGAAATTACTCTATTATTCCAATGAGAAATATGTCTAAGAATACATTTTTATTGTGCTTTATGCTATTGTACACGCGCCATTCCCGCTAAAGAGGAAGTCGGCCATTTTCTGTCGGTCTTGTCAGATGCTCTGCTATTGTGATTGCATTGCAATATATTTGCCCGACTGCTAGAGTAGAAGGGTTGTGTTTTTCGAAAGTAGATGTTTTATTTTATTACATACATACATACATACATATATCACGCCTTTATCCCTTGCGGGGTAGGCAGAGCGTTAATAGCCGTAAGAATACGGTCACTATCGCCACGTCTGACATTTTTGAGTATTGTTTTCCAAGGTTGTTTCAGAAAACATGTGTATTACTATAGTGACAGTTATTTTATTACAGCTAAACTTAACTTAACTTCAGGTAACTTACAGCCTTAAAAACATTTTTAACGTAATGTACACACATAGGTACATTACGTCAACTGCCTCACTTTATGCCATCTCACTACCCTAGGTCTGCTGGAAGAGATTTCTTTTTAGAAATAAGTTGACTTGTTGTGTATTGTTCTCAATGTTATGTCCTTTGTGTTCTATTGTGTACAATACACGGTTAAATAAATAAATGAAATACATGCACATATCACGCCTTTATCCCTTGCGGGGTAGGCAGATCGTTAACAGCCGCAATAATACGATCGATAGCGCTACGTCTGAGAAATATTGAGGGCCTTTTTAGAGGAATCGTGTATCACTGTGACAGGTTCTCACCCTGTCGCTTAAAGCTGTAATACAGATGAAACCCTCGAGTTCCATAGTCGCCTCTTACGACACCCACGGGAAGGATATGGGGTGATGCTATTCTAAGCCGGCATCACGCGGAGCATAACTTAATGTAGGTATAAACAAATGTCAATAACAAGCTTCCCCCTGAACAAGTGGCGGCACGCATGCGCTCCTCATACAAGTCCTGAAGCGCGGTATCGAAGTGTTTCCGCCGATCGCTCTATACATACTGGTTTTAAAATCTGAAACCAGTCAATAAGCTTATTAACCGACAGCATCAGTAGATAAGTTTATTGACTGGTTTTGCCGGTCAATAAGCTTTTTGACTGGTTAAGGGTTTAGACTGTAACATATACAACCTAACGGAAATAGTCTCTGCCTACCCCAACGGGAAAGAGGCGTGATTTATGTATGTATGTACAAACTCCAAATATGTCCGGTCAGACCAGTCGGTTCTCTGGTCACAACACCCGACCAGGCCGGTAGCTACCTTATTCCTTCCTTTGGTCAACTGGCCTCATCATCCATCACTCCTCCTAAAAACAAATAAATTATTTTTTACAGGGTTAGACAGCCCAGATGATCAGGCAGATGTTACATCAAAATATGAGATGTTGTTAGATTTGTCCTAGCATCGCGAGTGACACTAAAATGTCATAAATTTAAAAAAGCTGATTTTCCCAAAATAGAACTCTGAAATCACCGAAGTCGGTTTTATGTTTTTTAATGATTATGATTATTGAACTTTGGCTTCGTATGCTATCAATCTAAAATACTATCAGTAGGTAGCATAGCACCTCGACTTACAATATAAGACCGCAATTATGCACTGGTTTTATAAGGCTAAATCCTAACTAGGTAGCTATAATTTTCATTGACAAAATACGTGAGTTATTATCGCAGAGACTTTAACACAAGTATCTATTTACACACTAAATCATATACATTATGTATTGCAGTAAATAATTATAAGATACGTAAATACATAATCGAGTAAATACTAATCGGTCTACGTGTACTGATAAATGTTTGTAACGTCGCAAATAACAGCATTTTACGATCGTTATCGCTCTGCCTACCTCTTCGGACTTCGGACAGTCCCACTATGTCCCACTGTAACCTGCTCAGTTCTTCCTCGAGTTCCACTAACTTCTCTTCCGTCCGCAGTGTGCACGCGTTATATGTTGCCAGGGCCAAGGTCGTTCGGCGAGGGATCCACGCCGCCCGGGTTTGGCACTTACTTGACCTATATTATTCTGTGCTTATGTGCTTACCTAAGTGTTCTTTTTAAATAGAGAGAATGAAAGCACAATAAAATATGTCCTGTTAGAATGTCATCTGATTTCAACCTGTTTTTTTTTCTTATTCCAACTTTGATGAATATGAAATTATTATTCTTTCGAAACCATGTAAACTATTGCCCAACATAAATAATATCCAAGGTAAAACCAGCTTAATATTTTATCAGTTTTATCCTACTGGCAAAGGTTATCCTCTTTCGAGTTTGGTACCAACATTAACCAAGTCTTGAGTTTAAAAAACGTGACAGTAGGCGGATTGCACACTTGACGCACGACGCTCCGCTAAAATAACGCATCCGTAACGCAGCGGTTTGTCAGATCTATTCTAGAAACGTCACTCCCCATACCAAGTATTTATTCTGTGCCCATACTCAAACCGCTATACCGCTGTCGACGCAGCGCTGGCGCAGTGTCGTCCGTCGAATGCGGTTTTAGTATGCATGAGGAGTGACGTTTCTGTATGGATCTGACAGACCTCTGTGATGTTTTAGGGGTCCGTCGTGCGTTAAGTGTGTCCGGCTATTGTTAGGAACCACTTTCTGACGTGACTTGTGCAAAATAAATTTCAAATATGCGTTTTTTTTTTTTTGTACCTTTCCAAAATCTTTTCCTTCCTTCCTTCTATTTTGCCTTTTTTTTCGTTTTTATTGCAGTTTTTTTGTAGGTATATAATATTTTGTTATCCTTAAGCCAGTCAAGACCATTAATTACAATATAATTAAAAGCTACTATCCCCTAGATTTCCCAACCTCAGTATATGACTACTTGTTTCTCCAGCCCAAGATAATTTCCTCAAATATTCGGGTCATAAAAACAAGTGTTTTGACGTCACAACACAACGCACGTGCGTACGCGGCTGTCGGTTGTCGTCTAGACTGCTCAGGGCAAGCTAATTTTTGAGAAGGAATTTTACGTACAACTGAAACGAACTGAACGAAAATTCCTCGCAACCAAAATGAGCACCCGTTATAACGCATATAAGCATAGGTATATAAGTATACGTAATTTCACAGGAACTGGAATACTACTTATATCAACTATAAGGTCTTAAGTATAGTTTTATTGTATTTATTTAATTTTGTTGTATTTTAGTATACGCGCAAAGCCTGATTGTGACAAAATTTTCTGTTTTTATAGCATACGTAAATCAAGTTTCACCGTACTATATTCGTCAAAGCATATACCTACTTTTTTAACAAAGATTTGATAATTTGGATGTCTAATTTGGTATTCCCCACGAACGAAGAAGAATAAAAAGATAAGAATCTTGAATTATAAACTTAATTACAACAGGCACAACGAATAAAATACAGTTAATTTCAACCTACCTTTTTATGGTTTTCTTCGAGTTGTACTTACGAAGAGTTCTGTTTGTATCATGTCCTTGCTCTGAGCGAGCCGGGCAGCCAATCAGAGTGCGCATGTGGAGCCACACCGGTCGCACGCGCCACTCGCGTGGGGTGTGGCGGAAGATACCGGGGATAGGTTAGTGTGGATATGGATTTTCTAACTCATATTGTTAATTATTATGTAGTTTTATTTCTTGTATTGTGCCGTGTGATGCCGGCTTAGAATAACATCACCCCACATCCTTCCCGCGGGTGTCGTAAGAGGCGACTAAGGGACTCAAGGATATTGGCGTACTACATTTTTTAGGCGACAGACTGACAACCTGTCACTATAGTGATACACATGTTTTCTGAAACAAGCTTGGAAAACAATCCTCAAAAATGACAGACGTGGCGATAGCGACCGTATTCTTACGGCCGTAACGCTCTGCCTACCCCGCAAGGGATAAAGGCGTGATATATGTATGTATGCATGTAGTTCTTGTATCAAAAAGACGTGGCGATAGCGACCGTACTCTTACGGCCGTTAACGCTCTGCCTACCCCGCATGGGAAAAAGGCGTGATATATGTATGTATGTATTTCTTGTAATGTTTTATTCTTTTTTGCAATAAAGCATATTTGTATTGTATTGTCATGCATAAACAGCCAAGACAGTCCATTGCTGTACATGACATAAGATTAACAATAGACCATAAACATAGTTTGGCACTCTTTTACACCACTTTCATCACGTTACAACGTTATATTTTTAATAAGTACCTAGTGGTTTACATTATTTTTTAGATCATTGATCATTAATGTCATCAAAACAATAAAAATGGTTAAATTATTATTTGCAAGTTTCTTTCAATTTTAGCTCACATTCTGTTACACGTGTCTTTTACTATAAAAAGCCGTTTTCATACTTCTTTAGCTTAAAAAAGACTCGCTCTATTAAGATAGCACCGTTGTTGATATTCTACATACACTTCATTATAATAATAGTTATCATTAAAGTGTTTTATAATTATAAAGTATTGTAGCAACAATTTATTCTGAAGATCTTTTAATCAGGGAATTAAAATGCGTCGCTTTATCAGTCTTATGCCTCCGTCTGATAATTTTATCAGACGCCCGTCTATTTGTAAGTGAATGATGTAATCTACGATTTCTGTACGCGGGAGAAAATTGTAAATAAACAAGTTTTTAAACCGCGGGAAAGCCTTGCAAGCCAGCGTCGTGAGCAACGCGGGCGACCGTTTACCGTAATGCAGAGGCGCATTTTATTTGTCTCGGTTTTTGAAAGCGTCTGAGGTAGGCCTACACAGCAATCAATCATACGACACAATTCATCCTGCCCGATTGGGTAATATGGCTCGTCCTGGCATAACCCGTGTAGAAATTCCATGGCTTTTCGTAGTAGTCGATAAACTATTCGAAATTAGTCGCACAAAAACCAGAATTTGTCGGAACACGAAAAGAATGTAGCTTGCTGGAGAGATCCCTTCTGCAGCACAGCTTTGTCATGGATTTTGAGAAATACATTTCTAGGAAAAAAAAACAGGATTTTGCCAGGAACAGAAACACAAAGTTGTCGATCTTTGGTTAAAAAACTAATGGCATGTACTTACATGTATCTCCAGTACGCCGCATTCTTTACATATATCTTTTGAAAACGTTGTCCCGTAAAATTCTGGTTTTTGTGCGTGTGTGTGTGTAATTTCGTCAAATTATCGACTTTTATTCTTCTACAGCATAAAATTTATTAATTTTCACATGGGCCGTTCTAGGGCCAGCTACTCGATTCGGTATACATACATTGTCATTTTGATTTTACTGTAATGCCACCTATCAAATAACTCGCAATATTTGCGCCATCCAATTTTTGTGCAGCAGTGGACAATGTTGATGATGTACCTACGTTCAATATTATCTATATATATATTTCAATTACTATAACAAACGATATCCGGGCCCTTATAATTTAAATATAGCGACATCTGTTGACCTTAATACTATTAAGTCAATTGGTACCAAAGATGGTACCAGTATACTACAATGGCTCAACCCTAGTCTTTGATGGGAGCGGGATTGGTTCGGTAACTGGATAAGAGATGGCGCTGGGAGTCATATTTAGGTCGATTGTTTGTGAAGGTGGGATTCGTGTGTGTGTGTGTGTGTGTGTGTATTTATGAATGAAAATTATATAAAGTAGCGACGCCTGGTGTCGAGTAGGAGAATTATTTAGAAAATTCTATAAGTATGTGTATGTGTGCGAAGGTTCCGGAGAATTCAAGAAAAACAATTTTCGAGAAAATGTTTCGAGATTGATCGATTTTAGGACTATATAAGCCGGTCGCACGGCCGTCGGAGGCAAGTTTAATTTTACCGAGACTACTCGCTGGATAAAGTGAGAAGGTTTCGAAGTAAAGTGAGAAAGTTAGTGAGTGTGCTGTGAGTCTGAAAGGTCTTCGTCCGCAATCAGCTGTTCGTGCCGTGTCAGCTGATTGATCCGCGGGTGAAGTTTGGTGTACCTAGTGCTGGTGTCTTGTTATGAGGAAAGAGGAGCAGCTGTGTCGCTGGAGGGTGCTGATGCTGCCGGTCTATTCAGCGAGGGTGGAAGCTGTTTGTTCTGGATAGTTTTGTCGAGAGATACTGTTTCCTGGGACTCGCCAGATAAGTACAAGTTTTGCTATTCTAAATCTTGTCAATTGTAGCTAATGAATCATAGATTTTTAGGCAAGAAAACAGTTTAGACTAAATATCTAGGTCTAGGTTATACAGAATAGACTAGTTCAACCTATTTTATATTTTTATAGAAATTGACAAGATTTGGAAATGTTAGGCTTCTTTTTCTTAGGCTATACCTAGATTTATTCTTGTTGAACTTTGTCTTTTGTTTTGTTGTCGGTTCCGTTTGAGTTCTTCATGCAAACCTTATCATTTCTTAATTCTGCAACCAACAACCATAATTTCTAAATATTTCAAAATCTTTTTTTATTAATCTGCCTAAGCAATTGCTGATGTTTCAATATAGGTAATAGGTAGGCAATCCCTAAATCTGATCCTATCCTAACCTCTTCTATTCTACCAGAAGATATCAGGTCTGTGCCTGCACTGGACTATTTTATATCTACAGTTTTGATTTGTTCCTGTTGGGACTATCATATTAAAACTTTGCTGCTAAGGCGACTGAGGAGAAAAATACTCTTTGTGTCTTTTACTTACATGGGCTTTGCTCAGTGGTATCTATTAATAATATTTACAACTAATATTTACCTATTGTTTTGCTTTATAAGCAAAATATGTTCATAAGGAAAGTGGCTTTGTTCATCAGTGGATTAAAAATCTACTATATTTATCACCTACTTGTGCTTACTATTTTATAGTTAAGTACTTTCATCATACTAAAAATATGGCTGGTAGATTAGAAATCTCCCATCCTTTGTTTCCTGTCTAAGAACAGGTTTCAGATGTTAGTATGCATCTTAAATTATTTTATTGTTTTATAAAATCTCTCATGGCTTGCCTGAGAATACCGGTGTGTTAACACATACCAAATTAATTGTCATTGAATGATGTATGACAACTGCTATCCAACGCTCCTGATATAATATACTTACCTATAGTATTCTATATGGCTGTAACGATATCCTGTTCCTATAATCATTTATATGACCAAAGGAGGTAATTATGGGTTTCATATTCGCACTAGCCACATCTATCTATATCTTACAATGGGATTAGCATTAGCGTCTCAACCTACTATTGGCTCGCGGAATGATCTCATTATAAAGGGACTAATTTGCTAAATGCATACCCTTAACTTCCGTATGGAAATCATATAAATGTATGGGCAAGTTTGGTACAGTCTTTATATTGAATACTGGCCTGAAAGGTCAAAATAACAACAAACTACTACTGAATGATTCCAGTTGGAATTATATTATTCAACTGATAATAATACATCTGACACATTGGTGTCTTCTGGCTGGTCATGAAGACTGGTTATACTACAAAATCTAATATTTGTTCTTAAAGAACATCTGAATCTGTTCAAAAATCCTGATCATTTTTCCGTAGCGCTGCTTCAGCGCTACAGTGTCAGTGTTATGACACATCTTTTAGCAGGAGAATAATCTCCAAATCCAAACCCAAATCTTCAAGGGGACCTGTTGGGCAGCGTTCAGTTTTGATAATTGACTCCTTCCTTGTGGATGTTTTTGCATAATTCATGATTGTGTAAGAATATCCATGGGCAGGCATTTTGTCAAATATTGGATGTTGCTGGGTCGGAGGTCCATTCGGTTGAGCGAGGATTGGGGGCTCTAATCGGTCTCGTTTGTCCGTCCCTGTTGTCCAACCTTGTCCTGTCTAACAAATGCCTACCTAATAGTTATCATAGTCCAAGAATTCCATATACCAGCTTAAAAGAACTATTGGTTTACTATATCTTATAAAACACAACGTATATAAGGGTCCTAAGTATTATCTAGACGATCACAACTAAAATTTTATCACGAGCCTTTCATCTAGACTTCTATGTGAGGTCTAAACCTTCTATAGGTCTTCTATAGGTCTCCCGGGCCACCCAGGGCTGAACTGTTACATTTGATGCGCAGTGACCAGGATAAGTGGTCCCAAATGTGGAATTCTTGGACATTTGGCTGGTTGGACAGGCTGTGGTGAAGAGTTTGCGAGGATTCGGTTGACCTTCTCACTGTTTTCACTGACGTTCACTTTTTGTTGTTGTTTTGGTTGTTGTGCACTTGGAAGGACAGGCGGGACGATTTAGGGCGCTTAGAAATAGCATACACGTCAAATTTTCGCTGAAAAACAAGAAATTGGATAGGTTTTACAAATATTTATGATCAAGACCGGGGTTCGTATGGTATGCGTTCATGAGATATTTTTCCATTACGGTTTTTTGAAATGTCAAAATCAAAATTGGAAAATTTTAATGTCTGGAACGTTTGAATAAACTAAACTTATAAAATAACATTTCCTACGTAAATGTTGTAACATATTAGCTTATTTTTGTGTTATTTAGATTTGTTTTTCAATTAAATTAAACTAAATTTCGGTCGTAAAAATACCCGTATAAAATTACGAACGTACCCTTAGTACGGTCACAGATTGGTTAACATTGTTTCTTTTAATGAACGAGACAAAAGATGTTTGAATTGTAGCGTAGTCTATGGTAAACACAATTCAGTTGTCACTTTAATCGTGCCAAAAAAACAGCACGAGATTTACCGCGAAATTCAAACCTACTTATACTAGGATTTTCCACAGACAAGAGAATATCGATTCATTAATAAGAATCGAAATCGAGTCAATAATTTTTATAGGGGTGAACAGTTTGTTAATAAATTAAATAATGCATTTATTTTGTTCTAGTAATCATATTAGAAAGAAAATCGATAAAGGTCAAGTTCCATTCTTTGTAGTGGTTACAGAATAAATACTAGAGGGCGCGGAAAGATTTGAGGCCGAGTGGTTAACATGACGAAATTCGTTCAGGAATTTGATAGACGCGAACGTCTTACAAGTTAGAAACTGTAATATAATACGAATATGGTAGCATACCAATTATTCTGATGAATATTAATGTAAATTTCTAAAAAAATCGCTTATTGTATTTAATCTTTGCGTACTTTTCTACAAACGAAAATTATATACGATCAATTTCATAATCGATAACCGGTATTAATATTGAGTAGGTAGGTACAGCACTAGTGCCGGCTGACGGATAATGACGGATTAAAGAAAAAAAAACAGTTCGGAGTTCGCTCGTTGAAATTGCAATCGTTCATTGTTTTGATTTGTTATTTCGCGATTTTTCTATGAAAAGTATATCTTAATAACTGAAATAGTGAGTAATACTAATGGCAAAGCAAAGTTCAAACTCAGTTTACGTGTTCCTTTTGCTAGTACGTGTGCTTTTGTAAAAATATTCATCCACATAGTGTTTATGTCGCCAGTGTAGTGTAAATATGATAAAAATAGTGGTTTTAGTGAAAATATGTGAGAAACAAGATGATACAGGCGTCACTTAGAACTCAGGTAACTTTTTATTTGTTTTTAGGTAGATAAGTAGGTTATAATTTCTTACTAAACTTTGTTTGGTTCCAACTTTGAAATTAGATATTCGTCCCTTTTAAAACATAGATTCCGCATAAATCACTCTAAGAAACCGGTAAAAACGTTATTCGGTGTCAGTTTTGACTCCAAACAGTTAGCTTATCATATAAATCACTTGAGTTTTGAGTTCCAGGCATGATTCTAGTGTTCTTATTTTATGCCTATTTGAGACCTATTGAAATTACGTCATAACATTTATGAAACTTATTTGGCTGAGGACAAGTCATTTCATAAGTATTAATCTAATAATGAGACCGGGAAATTCACTATAAACCCAACAATACCTAAAGGATAACTTAATGTCCCACAGGAAAGGAAAGAAGTAGTTACTTTGTCTGTACAAGCACTTAGATAATGATAAATTAGTGTAAATTATTATAAATAATAAAATATGTCAGCTTTTAAACATTCAACAACGGGATCAGTATGACTATATGATTAAATCAATATGTCTGCTTATTTTGCAGATAATAAACATAGGTATGAATAGAACCACATATAGTTATATCAATATATTGTAGAAAGTAATTTGAATTGTGTTTGATAGAATATTCTCCACTTTTGCTTTATAGCCACAAATTTTGGTTAATAAATTTTGAATCTTATTCTGAGAGTCAGATAGGTACCTATATATGATTATAATAACATCTACTTTAGGTATTTCTTTTACAATATAAAGTATAAGTATTGCATCTATTATACACCATTGTTCACCAATAACGGATTAAGGCATATTATAGAAACCTAAAGTACTGGGGGCGAGAATAATTCTTATGAATGCATACTATACTATGACATATCAGCAATCATAATTTTTGTACAGAATATTTAGGTCTAAGATACAAAATAAAATGCAAATTTGTAACATTTCCTTTTAATTTTAGGTGAGTACAAGGATATTCTAACAGAATTGTGCGGCTTCATAATGATGTGATCTGCGTTTAAACTATACTTAACTTAGAAAACCTAATACTCAGCGGTTGACTATATGCATACACATGTATACATGCGTATCGCGCCTTTGTCTCTTGCGGGGTGGGCGGAGTATTGGCGGTCGTGGGAAGGCGGTCGCCGTCGCCATGTCTGACAGATATTTACAGCAGTGGATTGATGGTGATATGATAAGTGTATAATGATTAATTTGATGATGATGATTATGTGCATAAAGGCTGATGATGATGATGATGATGAGGATAAGAGCTGATGTGATAATTATGATAATCAATCAGTGACTTTAAATGTATATTCTAAATTTTTTGTGTAAAAGCAAAACTATCAGAAGCCAGCGTTCAAAAATAATTTTAATTTAAATTTAAAATAAACTGTTTTCATTTATCTTGCAGGTGAACTTATGGCCTAGGAGGCGGTGTTCTGATTGTAATCTAGGAGTTAGGGTCTATCTATGGTCTGAGAGATATTTATTGAAGTTATAGTCTAGAAAATGGTGATTAAAGAGTTGAGGTTAGCTAGCAAAGTTCTAAGAGGCAAAGATTTAGTCTAGAAGGTGGTGTCTATCTTGTGTTAGAGTTTCAAATACCTACTTTTGTTACCAATTCGGTGTCTTTCATTACTTTGTGTTCGGATAGGCAATGTATAGGCGATGTTTTGTTACTTGAATGCATGATGGATGTGTTTTGTGTTAATTAAGTATAGTCCGGGAGTTAGTGTCTATCTCTAGTATAAGAGTCAGTGATCAAATTGTAGTCTAAGGGGTAGAGACTATAGATTGAGAGGAAGTACTTGTTTTATTTTTGTGTTTCAAATATTTATTTTCTAGTCTTTAATTAGTGAAATTATAGTCTAGGAGGTAGAGACTATAGGTTAGGAGGTAGTGCTCGTTTCATGTTGGTGTTCCAAATATCTATTTTCCGGATCAATTTTTGAGAATTTTCGTGAAATTATAGTCTAGGAGGTAGAGACTATATGTCTCTAACATTATGGTTGTTATGGTTGCTTTATTTTGGTGTTTCAAATACTTAGTTGCCGGATTGGTCTTCTTGAGAATTTGATTCTATAAGGAATGGTTTTGTCACTTGAATGGGTGATAGATGTGTGAGTGAAATAGAGCGTAAGTTTGGTGGCTGCTTGAGGTTGATAATCTTACTTAACGGTGAACTCTGGTAACTTCTCCATTGGTAAAAAAAGGGAAAATATTTATATGTTTAAAAAGTTTAATAGTGTGGGGGCGATGTTTAATTTATTTAATGCCTGAATTAAATGTTATCATATTAATTCAGCATATTAGCGTAAATCTTACATTACTGTGATTGTCTGTTCAATTTGTGAGTGTCATTGTATTCTGTTGGTTCTGTCATAACGTAAACTTGATTTACTGACATCCAGTTTTATCTCCATCCATGCTTGGTAATATAATTTTATTTTCTGTCCTAAGTCATTAAGTTATAATAAAATTATTTTTTATAAAAGGTTCACGATCAAATCACCTCACAACACTCTGTATTTACTTCAGCAGTGATACTACTGATATCATAACTTGTTAAGCACAATGACAAGTTAAGAATGGGTGTTATCATTGTACGAGGTAATGCTGGAAGCAGAAATACTTTCAAAGTACCAATACAGACTTTATCACATTGGGCCAGGTTGGTCTAGACATACAACAAATAACACGATTTGGTCAGAACTATTTTTTTATGATTTTTTGCTAATTCTATCAAGTGATGGATGTGAATAGGGCCTTTGATTTACTGAAGTAATAAAATTCATTCAAATTTCTTCAATCGGGATCTTAGCTATCTTGAGTTAAGATCTGGTTTAAGCCAAATCATTCACTACTCTGTTATTACTGTGACAGATAATCGGTGAAGGGTGGGCTTCTTGGTTCAGCATCGAGTCTAACTTTCTGCTGATTCGCTGTTTATGGTGATACTGCAAACAATTACACTAAAGGAGTGGTACAGAGATGTATCACTCCGAACAAGTACCTTTACTGACTATACAAGGGGGTCATAATAGGTTAAACTGATGCCAAGCATTGGTTAATCTATCTGTGACACAAACTACATACAACAAACTACATATGGATTTGGTTTAAACTTTTAAATTCATTTTTTTTTTGTGTAGCAGATAGGGCTTTCTAAAGTGAGACTTTGATTGGCATGTGCAGATTGAACAGATTGTTCAGTTATAATTCTCTTGATTGCATTTGGCGTGCCTTCATATTTGGCGTAGTGCTTGACTAATTGGCGTATTAATAAAAGGCATTTGGCGTAGTAAAAATGTTTCACTATTTAAGAAAAGAGTAGGAACTTTTTTAAATTAAATTACTTTGCATTTGGCGTAAATTGCATAATTGAGTAGATTTTAAGCATTTGGCGTATTATATGATGTTGGCACTTTGTTCAAAAAGCATTTGGCATAAACATAATTAGCTTTCTGCGTAGGCTTCGACTTATAAAATTAGGAATTAGGAACATTTGGTTCAGGCATTATAAGGGCGAGGTTTATGGGGGCGAAGATTATGGGGTTAAGTGGGAGGTTTAGTGATTGTTTGAAATTTTTCTTCGATTTTGTTTCAAGAAACAAAAGCCTCATAAAAATTTGGGGGCGTATTATAACAAACGATATCCGGGCCCTTATAATTTAAATATAGCGACATCTGTTGACCTTAATACTATTAAGTCAATTGGTACCAAAGATGGTACCAGTATACTACAATGGCTCAACCCTAGTCTTTGATGGGAGCGGGATTGGTTCGGTAACTGGATAAGAGATGGCGCTGGGAGTCATATTTAGGTCGATTGTTTGTGAAGGTGGGATTCGTGTGTGTGTGTGTGTGTGTGTGTATTTATGAATGAAAATTATATAAAGTAGCGACGCCTGGTGTCGAGTAGGAGAATTATTTAGAAAATTCTATAAGTATGTGTATGTGTGCGAAGGTTCCGGAGAATTCAAGAAAAACAATTTTCGAGAAAATGTTTCGAGATTGATCGATTTTAGGACTATATAAGCCGGTCGCACGGCCGTCGGAGGCAAGTTTAATTTTACCGAGACTACTCGCTGGATAAAGTGAGAAGGTTTCGAAGTAAAGTGAGAAAGTTAGTGAGTGTGCTGTGAGTCTGAAAGGTCTTCGTCCGCAATCAGCTGTTCGTGCCGTGTCAGCTGATTGATCCGCGGGTGAAGTTTGGTGTACCTAGTGCTGGTGTCTTGTTATGAGGAAAGAGGAGCAGCTGTGTCGCTGGAGGGTGCTGATGCTGCCGGTCTATTCAGCGAGGGTGGAAGCTGTTTGTTCTGGATAGTTTTGTCGAGAGATACTGTTTCCTGGGACTCGCCAGATAAGTACAAGTTTTGCTATTCTAAATCTTGTCAATTGTAGCTAATGAATCATAGATTTTTAGGCAAGAAAACAGTTTAGACTAAATATCTAGGTCTAGGTTATACAGAATAGACTAGTTCAACCTATTTTATATTTTTATAGAAATTGACAAGATTTGGAAATGTTAGGCTTCTTTTTCTTAGGCTATACCTAGATTTATTCTTGTTGAACTTTGTCTTTTGTTTTGTTGTCGGTTCCGTTTGAGTTCTTCATGCAAACCTTATCATTTCTTAATTCTGCAACCAACAACCATAATTTCTAAATATTTCAAAATCTTTTTTTATTAATCTGCCTAAGCAATTGCTGATGTTTCAATATAGGTAATAGGTAGGCAATCCCTAAATCTGATCCTATCCTAACCTCTTCTATTCTACCAGAAGATATCAGGTCTGTGCCTGCACTGGACTATTTTATATCTACAGTTTTGATTTGTTCCTGTTGGGACTATCATATTAAAACTTTGCTGCTAAGGCGACTGAGGAGAAAAATACTCTTTGTGTCTTTTACTTACATGGGCTTTGCTCAGTGGTATCTATTAATAATATTTACAACTAATATTTACCTATTGTTTTGCTTTATAAGCAAAATATGTTCATAAGGAAAGTGGCTTTGTTCATCAGTGGATTAAAAATCTACTATATTTATCACCTACTTGTGCTTACTATTTTATAGTTAAGTACTTTCATCATACTAAAAATATGGCTGGTAGATTAGAAATCTCCCATCCTTTGTTTCCTGTCTAAGAACAGGTTTCAGATGTTAGTATGCATCTTAAATTATTTTATTGTTTTATAAAATCTCTCATGGCTTGCCTGAGAATACCGGTGTGTTAACACATACCAAATTAATTGTCATTGAATGATGTATGACAACTGCTATCCAACGCTCCTGATATAATATACTTACCTATAGTATTCTATATGGCTGTAACGATATCCTGTTCCTATAATCATTTATATGACCAAAGGAGGTAATTATGGGTTTCATATTCGCACTAGCCACATCTATCTATATCTTACAATGGGATTAGCATTAGCGTCTCAACCTACTATTGGCTCGCGGAATGATCTCATTATAAAGGGACTAATTTGCTAAATGCATACCCTTAACTTCCGTATGGAAATCATATAAATGTATGGGCAAGTTTGGTACAGTCTTTATATTGAATACTGGCCTGAAAGGTCAAAATAACAACAAACTACTACTGAATGATTCCAGTTGGAATTATATTATTCAACTGATAATAATACATCTGACACATTGGTGTCTTCTGGCTGGTCATGAAGACTGGTTATACTACAAAATCTAATATTTGTTCTTAAAGAACATCTGAATCTGTTCAAAAATCCTGATCATTTTTCCGTAGCGCTGCTTCAGCGCTACAGTGTCAGTGTTATGACACATCTTTTAGCAGGAGAATAATCTCCAAATCCAAACCCAAATCTTCAAGGGGACCTGTTGGGCAGCGTTCAGTTTTGATAATTGACTCCTTCCTTGTGGATGTTTTTGCATAATTCATGATTGTGTAAGAATATCCATGGGCAGGCATTTTGTCAAATATTGGATGTTGCTGGGTCGGAGGTCCATTCGGTTGAGCGAGGATTGGGGGCTCTAATCGGTCTCGTTTGTCCGTCCCTGTTGTCCAACCTTGTCCTGTCTAACAAATGCCTACCTAATAGTTATCATAGTCCAAGAATTCCATATACCAGCTTAAAAGAACTATTGGTTTACTATATCTTATAAAACACAACGTATATAAGGGTCCTAAGTATTATCTAGACGATCACAACTAAAATTTTATCACGAGCCTTTCATCTAGACTTCTATGTGAGGTCTAAACCTTCTATAGGTCTTCTATAGGTCTCCCGGGCCACCCAGGGCTGAACTGTTACATTACCCATTGGGAAAGTATTTACTAGACTATTTAAAGAAATAAAAATACAGCCCTATTCACATATCAATTTTATTAAAATTCCTTTTGTCATATGAAGCTTGTATATTCTTCTAATTACATCGAACTTCTAACTTGCAAATACATACAATAACTTATTAATAACTTTTATACATGCACAAACTTTTTTATCACTATAAAATAATGGTAGCCAACTTTTTCCTTACTTTTATTTCAACATTCTTATCAATAGGGAAGCCAAAATGTATACAAACATTTAAAAGCGACAGATAGTTTAAGTATAAAGTGCTATGTCGTTTGAAATAAAATTGGACAATTTGTTATTTGAAATCTAAGAAGCTACAATTTTGAATCATCGTTTTGATCAGATTGAAGTAAACATACATACATACATATATCACGCCTTTATCCCGGGGTAGGCAGAACGCTAACAGCCGCAAAAATACGGTCGCTGTCGCCACGTCTGACAAATATAGAGGGCCGTTTGAGATCATTTTGTGTATCACTATAGTGACAGGTTGTCAGCCTGTCGCCTAAAAGTTGTAATAGACCTGAAACCCTTTAATTGAAGTAAAGTCAGAACTGAAACTAATTTAAGGTAGTTTACTTTATATTAAAAGTGCTAAAGGTGAACTATCTATAGTATCAACAGTGAACCAGTTGTAAGGTGACGTTGAATACAAAATTCAGTACTACATAGGTATACCTAATTCAATCTGATTAAAATGAATAAGGATTTCAAAGGTCGTTCTCAAGATAGGATAGAACAGACGTTTTATCTTATGATGAAAAATAGGTAAATATCAATTTTAGTGTTATATTTTCACGGCAACTTTTTGCCATGTCATCAACCTTGAAATAGTATAAACAAAACTCAAATATTCTTACAACATAATATTTCGCGTCATATTAATTTCATCATTTTGATATGATAAAATATAGTGCGACATATTCTGACAACCCTATATTACAATCATTATAATACTTGCCTCAATACATTTGCCCAACCAACATCACTACGTGTCATTTAGTTTATAACAACAATCATTTTCTTATCATCAATCTCTCAATTCTTACATTTAATGCAATTGATTATGATGTCGAATGATTTAAAAATATGTTACTTAATTGATTATATAATAATTTCGTATTCATAATATAATCTTTATAAACCACTTTCCATTGACAAATAATTGTATAACTAAACTATTTATGAATACAGATTTTGTTTAATGTATTTTGTAAATATATGATTTCTTTAAATATGATCTTTGTAAAATAATTATCTTTACAATACAATTTTATTGCTTTTGATATGCGAATGGTAAATATGAATAAATAAATAACTATTATATAATATAGCTTTTATATTTTTAATTATTATAAACGTAAATAATTCTTTTTTATTGTCTTTAAAATTTGTTATGAAAATTAGTATTTAAGATATAATTTAGGTATCGCAGCATAGTTAGGTAAATTATTAAATACGTGTTCCGTGGACCTATTAATTTTAATACAACAAAAGTTCAAAGATAAATAAACACATTTTAAAATGACATGAAAGGAAGACCCATGAATTAAAAATTAAAATGAAAATGATCAATAGTGATAGCGATACTGTCAGATTTTATAAAAAATATTTCCACATATATTATTTTACCTACACGTTCAATTCCATTTAGAAGGAACCTAAAGATAGATAAATAATTTAAACATAGGTCTGAATGTATATCATGAGATGACTATAAGATATTAGACACATTAGAAAAGTAGTGAAATGTGCATTGGTGCACAGAACATCGGTGCATAAACGAATCCATGAAAATAGAAAAAAAGTGAAATTATGTGTAAGAAAAGTTTCTTTACAAATATAAAGTTCACATTTGGTTATTTAAATATATCCCCACCTCCCATTTCTCTGATCTTCAATCCAAATTGACATTAAATCTATGAAATTAACGCGATGCGATGTTTGCATCTTTTGAAACAAAGATTCATAGAATTTCAAAATTTTGCACACATTTTTAATATTTTCCGTTAAAATTGCATAATAAATTAAACACATACAGTATATCTGTAAGTAGTTTTATGTCTTTTATTAAAATTATTCATTTCCTTCATTTCAGACTATTACAGATACCGTGACGTGAAAACAGATGATCACGGATTAAAACGGATTCTACAGATCGGAACGTTAAAAACTTTATATGGTTCAAATAATAAACATAACTTTAATACATGAAAATATTTTATTAAAATAAAATTGCAATTTCAAAATTTTGGAACAAAACTGTAAGATTATTTCTAAAGTTGGTATGTTCTCCCTACACTTGATGACCTATTTAAAATGACTTATTCATAGCTTAGCGTAGATTTAAACAAATGTTTCTTTTTTTTTACATTAAATTTAAAAGTACCCTTTCTTGTGTCTTTATAAATTTGGTATTCTTTTCTGCGTACCGAAGAACTTTCAATCATCGTGTTTATTTAACTAAGGATTTTTGGTATTCGGGTATGTATACTAATCTTTTATTAACATTTTTACACAGATGTAATGTTAATTACATAGTGAACAATATTGCCAACCATTCTTAAAATCTTACTGCAATAAATTATTTTCTTAAAAATTAAAACTGCAAGAACGTTGCTTAGCATTTATGTTAATCCAAAGAACTGAAAAAAAAAAATTAAATAACATTCGATTGATTTTGTTCACTTTATAAATTTTTTAGTGATGTGTTATGTATGATGGATGATTGAAAGTCCTCGATGCAAAATTAATAAAATTGTCTTAGTTTACCTACACATCTCTAAATTTTGCTATAATATTTTTGATTCTTTTTATCATTAATGAACTCAGTTTATATTTGGCTCATTTTTCAGTCAACCTTCACTAACTGGAAGACTAACGAAAACTTTTTTATTTAAACATTCCCAACACATGCCTACACATTCTAAGTCTACACAAAGTCATCCAAGGTGTATACGTACAGAATGCTTTTTAGTTAACACAACCTTTTGGATTCGAAAAACTTTTGTGCTAAATTGGAGTTATATAACTACTAGCTGGTGCCCGCGAACTTCGTTTCGCCATATATCATCCATCATATAAGCTATATAAAGGAAGCTCACTGATAAACATGGGCCTCCCCCGTAGACTCTAAGAACCATAAAATAATATATTATAAGCTTATATTAAATTGTTGGTAGATAGGTACCCAAAAACTTGGTTTCGCCGACTATACAGTGTGTAAAAATATTAGCTGCAAATATTTAAATGGGTGAATCAGTCCATGAAACTGTACAACTTTCCCCAAGTAACATAGGTCGAAATATGGAAAAAATTTTTGGACCTCCCATACAAAATATAGCAGCCGAGCAAGTCAACTGTATGGGAGGCCCAAATGTTTTTTTCATATTTCGACCTATGTATTCCTTGGGGAAAGTTGTTCAGATTCATGGGCTGATTCACCCCTTAAAATATTTGCAGCTAATTTTTTTACACTTTATATGTAATTTAAAAAAACTGTTAAATCCTAAATTTACAATTTCCACATGCAAAAAAGAGTAAGAAAACGGTGATTCTTTTATATATGTTTGGTCTTTTTGATTCCTGTAGGTTGAATTTGCTGAATCAGGTTACAGATTAGTCACTCCCTGTTCCAAATCCTCGCTTTCCAGTTCATTTTAGCAATTTTTTTAAAATCGTGCGTTTACATCCAAAGGTATCAATTCCGTGAAGTAGACTGATGCCACATTTCTTAACATTGTGATGGATGAATAAAGACCGAGTTCATGAGTGTGAATAAATAAAACATAAGCTTATTAAAAACCAAGTAATCCCACTACAAATCCTATCCTATCCTACTTCCTACTAATATATTAATACAAAAGATTTGTTTGTTTGTTACTCCTTCACGCAAAAATTGCTGAACTGATTTTCATGAAATTGGGCACAGATGATGTGTGATGCCGGCTTAGAATAGCATCACCCCACATCCTTCCCGCGGGTGTCGTAAGAGGCGACTAAGGGAGTCGACGGTATTGGTGTATTACAATTTGTCGGCTAAACATATAATAACAGTATGTAACAGAACAACATTGGCTAGTAACGTAGATATAAAGAATAGCCTTAACAAAATGAGCAAGAAAAATTAAAAACAAAAAATTGTGGTACTTCGCTGGCCGACTTACATCATAAGCAGATCCATTTCCGCCGAGTCATTTTAACCATGGTTGGAGCGGCAAAAATAAGGATCAGGTATCCCTTCACACAAACTTTTGCTTTGTAGCTATTGCAATTTTCCCGCGGTAAATAGTAGATTACGCACCAAGAAAACGATCCATAAATAAAGATTGTATCGTCTGGTACGCAACTTACACGTCTTGTACCACGGAACTTTTGTTTTCGAGTGTAAAAAATATTGAATTATTAAAAGTTAAAATTATTCCAATATTAAAAAGATATTTTTGTAGTCGTAGACATATTCGTAGATTTTACTTTTCTCATTTATTGAGGTTATAAAAATATAGATCACAAAGTACTTTAATATATATAGGGGTATAGAGACCTATCTCAGCTGCCAAAACTGGCAATGCGTAAGTAGCGCCCTCTCAAGCACTTAGTAGGAACTAACTACATAATATATATAAATACATCTATAGCTATATATAACATGTATGCAGCTACTATATAGGTACTTATACCGAGCCTATATCTGAAAGTACTCATGAAACTAAACAACTTTCCCCATGGAAAATGGGTCGATTGATAAATTGGCAACATAGAATTTGTAAACTGCCACGCCATCTGTGAGATATAGTAAGAACAACGCTTCGTAATTTCGCATCGTATTCCGAAAGTGTTCCCCAAATCACAGTACTATATAGATTAAAAATAATAAATACGGCCTCTTGTTATTTTTCTTTCTGCGCGCTTATTCAAAGTGACACAGTTCGTGCTGGCCAGTTCGAAATTTGAAATCAATCTCGGGTCCAATAAGCCCATACACATCTTTTTACTACGCGGCACTATGAAATTTACGTGATCTACAAACTTATTTTATGCGTAGCAGCCAACCCCCCTTTTAGGGGTATGTTTTTTTTTAGCCTATATCCTGGTCGGTGATTTACTTGACATTTTGGTTGTATGTACAGACTTTCGGTCCTCTTGAGCTTTATTATATGTATAGATATATTTTATATTTCTTCCTTCTTTAATTTTTTGATTTATTATCAATATACATATTCATTAAAATTTTACTCAGTTTTAAATCGTTTCTTTTTTAAAATGATGTTATTTTATTTAGTTTTATTTACAAGAAACTCCAATTTAGTACAAAAGAACACAAAAAATATCGTTTCTCTAATAGGCATCCTTTTTATATTACTCCTTATATGGATAAATATTGTAATAAATATAATAAAAAATTGAAGTCAAATTCTGCACCTGCCTAGTCAATTTACTGTCAATCAATTTTGGTATATTGTTTTAGTATATAGTAGTAGTCTTATGTTAAAATTAGTTATTTAGATAGTTATGATCTATCAGCAGCATTTTAACTTCTTTCAGGGATTAAAAGGTATTACTAGATTTTTTTAAGAAACGATCCCGAATGGGCAACATTATTGTTTACACCCCCTCATCATCATTGGCCTCACACGTCTGTGACAGACGATTTAATCAGTGTCTGAGGCAAGACTTTTCGTGGCTATATAAGCCAATGCGGGAGCGGCATGACTTTCCGCACGCTCTACAAGTGAAGGTGGTATTGTAGACTGGAACATGCATGTTTAGATGTCGTTTTTGCCTTTTGTTGGCGAGACCAGAGAACCAGGCGTCGTCGTGACACCCCCTCATATATCATATATTTTGATAGAGAGACTACAATAATGTTGCCGATTCGGGATTGTTTCTTTTTCTGTACGAGATATACCTTTCCTTACATAGGTTTGTATTTATAAATCGCAATCATCTCTAAGATCGATCTCAAGAGCGGTTTTAACAAATGTCACCCAATACCAACAGCATCTCAAAGTCGCAGTCAAGATCGATCTCAGAGTTGAGAGTGGTTTATAAATACGAGCCATAGAAATAGGCATAACTCAAAATGCTGCTGGTAATACCTACTTACTAATACTATTTTTCTATTACCTGCTAATGACTCAGTATTTTAGTTAAAATCATTTTATTGTATCTATAATTAAAGGGTATTTTCAGAACTTTCTTAACCAACAACGGTTTTCTGTTAAAGTGTCAATTTGATCTCAAATATATTTTGAATAAGTTCTCATATAACATACTGATACATATAGCTCGGTCGGAAAGAGTAGAAATTAAATAAATTGGATTTGCGCCTGGGCATTAAAATAAATGAACCACATAAATGCGTTTGCGGTGCGGAGGTGAACAATTTGGGGCACCATGGGCTGTCATGCCAAAGGAGTGCTGGTCGTCCGTCACGACATGCCAGTTTAAACGATATTATCCGAAGAGCACTTATTTCTGCACAAGTACCAGCAGTACTGGAACCTAATGGTTTGTTTCGTGCGGACGGCAAAAGACCCGATGGAATGTCCATGGTTCCTTGGAAGTTGGGTAAGTGTGTGGTTTGGGATGCCACGTGTGTCGATACCCTGGCCCCCACTCATTTGCCTCTGACATCGCGTTGTGCTGGAGCGGCCGCAGCGGCGGCGGAGGGGCTCAAGCGTCGAAAATATACAGACCTGCTAACTAATTATGTTTTCGTGCCCTTCGCAGTCGAGACTTTAGGTCCATGGGGCTCTGAAGCCAAAACCTTTTTCGGTGAGATCTCTGCGCGTCTCCGTGAGGTTTCGGGCGATCCAAGGTCAGGCAGCTACCTTGCTCAAAGGTTGAGCATTGCCATACAAAGAGGGAATGCTGCCAGCCTTTTGGGTACCTTGCCTCGCGGGGACGCGTTAGACGGTATTTTTTATTTGTAAGTAGTTTTTAAGTTTTATAATGTATATAGATTAAGTTTTCATCTGTGTGTGTTTTTAATATGCGTCTATTATTAATATAATATACATACAATATAAAAGTAATAATTGGAACTAAAAAACTGTTGCCATAGTTAGGCGTTATCTGTCAGATTTGACAGATCGCGAAGAAAGTGGCGCCCTCACTTTTTATCAACTCTTTATGATCAAGCTATAAAATCTCGCAAGTATAAATTATAACGCTTAAATGTACATATTCGCTTTGATTTTTCTGAAGATACTCTTTATTTTGAAAAGGTATGTTCTTAGGTACGAGTAGGTACTAATAATTTAGGGTGTTATCATGAAATGAGTGCAGTTGTAACCCTGCTTCCCGTAAGGTAATGGTTCATTACGGCCTAAAATAAAAGTAAAGCTGCTTATAGACAGACTCAGGGTCGACGTCAGCCGTCAATGAGCCGTGCTACGTTGCTACAAGAAACATAAAATAGTTATAAAAAATAAAATTGTACCAAAAAATAAAATAACAGATAAAGTTGAAATTGTCTCTTTTTTACAATCGCTAATCCATTTATATATCGATAGCTTGAATTTGAATTTGACTCGACAGCTGTGAAAGCCTTTTCCACACTTTAGCGCAAAAATAACGCTGCGTTATCGTGTACACCTGTCAGATCCATAATACAAATACCATCGAGTATGGATCAGACAGACGATAACGCAGCATTATTTTTGCGCTAAAGTGTGATAGAGGCTGACGTTTTGACGGAAGCCGTCTATGGCGTTGTTTTAACTGATATCGACTCGTTGATAGTTGCCGTCACACAGAATCGTCCATTTTTAAGCAGCCTTCAAATGTATCTACTATGAAAAATGCAAGATTTACAGATGACATCGAATTACTACTCATTTGCACTGTCGTAAAAAACTCGCACTTCTAACATTTAGTACGTATACACTGCCACCAAGTGTTCTATGGGTATAGCATTTTAGTTTTTATTCAGCCGTTCGCTATATAAGAGTTTCTTTCCCTCCGAACTTTGATAACTCCTGGTGGGGAGCCGGACCAGGGGTTTTGGGGGGAGGATCGTGGGGGGGAACGTCTCTCTTCTTCGGCCTTGGTTCTGCATACTAGTTTTTCGAAGTCAGTATTGTCACGAACTCTGGAAGGAGAAAATAGAATTATTTTATAATTTTGATTCGTATAGAATACAAGTAGAATACCTACCCCCTGATGAAACTAATACTCGTACCCAAGATAAGAGTTAAAAACCATTATTTATCTGAAATTGTATAATTTTCTCTTATTTGTTATTTTTTTCTCTATATTGTATTATCTATAATATCTGTTTCTTTCTTCGTATTGCATATTATCCTATCATCCATAGCTTAGATATGTATTAGTTTATTTTAATGTATTTATTAGTATATTAAGTTTTTTAAGTATTGCTATGTAAAATTGTTTATGTATTATATTGTTATTTATTTAGTATCTACTATTAGGTAATATTTGCACTATCCCGCTTCCATAATCGCACTCTCTCTTTTACCCTAAGGTTGCCTGGTAGAGAATGCTACCTAGCATTAAGGCCGCCTTATTGTACTGTTTCTTTTGTGTTTTCTACATGTTGTTACTTTTTTGTGCAATAAAGAATTTTGTTATGTTATGTTGTTTGTTATGTTACCCTCTAAAATTTTTATCACTGTAGAAAATCTAAACAAATGAGTCCAGAGAAAACTAGAGACAGACGTGACGCTGGGAGAATAAAGTAACGTCAGCTAAATGTAGTGTCTAGAGTTTTGTGCTAAGAGTGTTTGTTTTTTTCTTAAAATTACTGCCCCATACAATTTTTTTTTCACTCTACTGACATTATTAAGGCCGCCTTTGCTTACTTTTAGTTATAGTTTATTGTACCGTTTTGTATTTTAATATTGTGTTTGTTTGTTGTAAGCAATAAAGAGTTTATCTATCTATCTATCTATTATTACTACCCTAGGTCTGCTGGAAAAGATTCCCTTTTAATAAGTTGACATGTTGTGTATTGTTCTCAATGTTATGTCCTTTGTGTTCTATTGTGAACAATAAACGGTTAAATAAATAAATTATTACATTGTTCCTTCAGGCAAACATCTTGTCACACTTTTGTCAACGTTTCTATCATCTATCGCCCGCTTTTCAATTAATATTTACTGCTTCTTCTTTTTCGTGTGGGACACCGAGTCGTCCAACGACCCGATGAACCCTAGTGTCAGAATTTTTCAACCGCCTTCTACAAGTAGCAGGCTTCTGACATGGTTGTGTAACGACTGCCGTCTAAGTGATCATAGACAGCAACCGGGACCTACGGCTTAACGTGCCATCCGAAACACGGAACCATCTTACTTACAGACAATCGGGTGGTTCAGCCCGCAATGTCCTAACCAGACTGGGAACAAATTCACAAAGTGATAAATATCAACTTTGTGAGTGACCCACCGAGAATCGAACCCGGAACCTTCTGCGTCAAAGGCAGTCGCACTACCATTGCGCCACATCGGTCGTCGTTACTGCTCAGATATACGGATATTTAATCAAAGTCTTTTAAAACTACAAAAGTGCTGGGTTGTATCTGCTCGATCCTTAGATTTTTTTTATGCTACGTTGCTGTATGGCTAAACTTAGGTGCGTATTTATAAATCGCACTCAACTCTGAGATCGATCTCGAGTGCGATGCGATGATTTGAGATGCTGTTAGTATTGACTGACATTTGCAAAATCGCTCTTGAGATCGATCTCAGAGTTAAGTACGATTTATAAACACGGGCCTTAGACTGTCATTACTGTTTTATACCAATGTAATACCTACCATCGTAGTTGACCATGCCGTCCCCATCAATGTCAGCCTCACGGATCATGTCATCCACCTCTTCTTCGCTCAACCGTTCTCCAAGGTTGGTCATCACGTGTCTGAGTTCCACGGACGATATCAGCCCATCGTTGTTTTTGTCGAATACCCTGGAATTGTAAGAAAATAAACCTTGTTTGATTTCAGTCTTTCCTATAAGAATCATATTTATTGTCGCGGAATGTGTTGAGTTTGTTGACCTCTATGATATCGTTACCGACTTGATCTACTTACATCTTTCAGCGTGACTTTGACCTTTCTTCTACTAGGTACTTATGCGTACATATACCGACCTTCGTCTACTCTCGCATCATCTTAAAAATCTCGGTAAAATCTATGGTGCCGTTGCCCACTTGGTCTACTTGTTTTTCCATGTGTTGGATTCGAGGTAATCATCTTCTACCACATAAATATACGATTACAGGTTAGTTCATTCGCCATTTCCCTACCTTATTGAATGTCTTCTATGTTGATATATCTTATTAACGTACCTGAAAGCCTCTCTCAGCTCGAAGTCTCTGTCGTGTACTTTAATTATTTTGGACAACGTCTTAGGAACCAACTAGTTGAACTTTATGGTTTAGTTGCTGTCTTACCTTAGTTTCTAGGTAGCTCTCTACTTTAACATAAGTATACACCAACATAATACGTATCTGTCCTCGGATTCTAAGCAACTGTTTCCCAACATACCTGAAAGCCTCTCTAAGCTCATCTTCTCCGTCGTCTATTTTAATCTTCTTGGACATCATCTGAAGGAACTCGTTGAACTCTATGGTGCCGTTGCCGTCTTGGTCTACTTCCTTCACCATGTCTCTGAGCTCGGTCTCTGCAAAGGACAATGAGAAGGCTAAAATAAATTTTATTTTAAATCGGCTTAAAAAAAATACCTGAATAGTTTGACCTGTACGTATGTAAGTATGTACGATTATCTCGCGTTTGGATGCACCGATTATGATTATGTTTTCAGAAAAGTATTTTAGTCAGAGTTAGGAAAGAATAAGGCATATTAACCGACAAAAAAATGGAGTTCGCACTTTTATACGTCCGCTGAAGTCGGTTCTCTTTTAAAAAAAGTTTTTATGGCATTATTTTCTTTATAGTTAAACCTGTGTTAACAGAGTTATTTGCATGGGGAGTTCAATATATTTTATGTAAATTTCATACTCTCTCTTTTCGTGTGGAACACCGAGTCGTCCAACGACCCAGTGAGCCCCAGTGTCAAAATTTTTCAACCGCCTTCTACAAGTAGCAGGCTTCTGACATGGTTGTGTAACGACCGCCGCCTAAGTAATCATAGATATCTAATTTGTTATTCCTTAAAAATTTCATACTAGTTTATAGGAGAATACTGTTTTGTATCATTGTGAGGTTCACTGGTGCACCTGTTGTGTTTCAAGTCTGTGTTGAGTGCTTTTTGTAGCCTGTATGTATATATAAGGATTCAGGCCAGGTTAGCCTTCTGGTTGCAGAGGTCTACACAGAAGTCAGATGACAGTCGCTTTGTGTAAAAACTTGGTTCCACGTCAAATCCCCTAGGTAAGGTACCTAGCCGACCCCGACAGAGAGCGGGATAAGGCAAGGACAATGATGAAGTATATTACATAAGCAAGTTATAAATAACATTACACGAAAAAGAACAACTTAAAGAAAAAGAGTTTCCACTACCATATCCAAATAACTGAATGGATATGGCAAACTTACTAGTATTTTTATTTCTCCAGCCTAAAATGACAGACGAAAAAGGGTTTCAGTATTGTCCCAGTAAAAATTCATGAATTCACATCAATCTTCACCGCAAATTGAAACGTCTACCCAAACTATAACATTTCTTTATTTATTCATTTCTATTCAGTCGGATATCTTCTCCAGGCGTTTCCTTACTGTTATCCTGAGAATGTATTATTTAGCATCTGTTTTGCGGTTAGAAGAAGATAGGTAAGTACCTAGAATCTAACCAGGACCACACTATGGAAAAAAAAACACTTAGCTATCTCATGAAGACGCTATATCGATAGGTATAGACGTAAACAATCTGTAAATATAAATAAACCCCCTGTAAATAATCTTTAGTACCTGTTAACTACGTAATACTTAATCTTCTCTAACAGCCTTTTGTAAAGTTATCATTTTTAAACGATGAGGGCAACACATACATTTGGTACACATAGTTAAATTTGAGTCGAAGCCAAGTGGTAGATAATTTCGCGCCCCCGACCATCGGCGCCGTGGCTTAGTTGGTTAAAGCGCCTGTCTAGTAAACAGGAGATCACGAGTTCGAATCTCGTCGGGGCCTGAGTGGTTGGAAATCTTTTTTCTGCAAATTAGCTGCAAATATTTTTATGAAGAAGGCTTTTTGTATTACTTTTTTCAAAAATAACAATGAAACAAGTGTCATGAATGAGTATTTTTATGTAGAGTTTGTTGTAGGAATGCTCGAAAATTGGCAAACGCTCCAATTTTGCTACTAAAATATATGAGACGGAATCTCTGTAGTGTTTGGCGTTTATGATCCTCATAACAGAAATTATCCATTAGTCTTGTTTACCGCACTTGTTTGATTTACTAGCTGTTTAATGAATAGGATGTGGGTTGTAGAAATTTTTGCCTTTTACAAAAAAAAAGTACACGGAGGCCCAGGACAGAGCTGCATGGAGAAAAAAAGAGTCTGCCTTTGAATATTTTTTTTCTTATTCTTATTCTTTTTCTTTGCCCAGCAGTGGGATGACGTAGGCTAGATAAGATAGGAGGCGTTTTCTGCAAAGGCCCTTTACTGCCCTGCATATTACCTACTTTATAAGTACCAATTAGGTCATACGTGAAAACACAATATTAAAGAAGTTTAGATACCTACTATATGAAACTATACAACAAAAGACAGAGTTCAGTCAGTCAGCTTTGTCCTTTTCTATTTGTATTTGTCTTTTATTAAGTTTTTATTTACAATTTTTAGAAGGCCTAACCCGCAAGCGTCTAACATATGCCATGATAGACATTATGCTGAATCGTGACCTTTCCACTGTTGTGCCCTGTTGCATAATAATGCATAATAAGTGTAATGGATATAGTCTTTACATTTTAGTGTGTCAATATTTGAATAAATGATTTTTCTTTCTTTTCTTTCTTTCAAGGGATAAAGGCGTGATATGTGTTGTATGTATGTACTTTTGCTTATTTGTTATCAAAAATGCTCGTGATAATCTCGGTAACCAAAACAAAGTCAACCTGTTGTGGTTGTTGATGATAATGACACCGAAATTTCATACTCAATAACATTATCTACGCCTGTAGATAGATATAATAAGTACCTACGAGTATTATTACTACATAGTAAAAATCAAAGTCGCTTCTCGCGTCTGTCCCTATATTGAAATTGAAATTTTGAAATTGAAAACAATTTATTCTCTTTTCACAGTACACAACACAAAACAAAAACAGTAGTTACACAAAGCCAAACACAAGTACACTTTTAAAGAAAATATACAAAAACATATTAACAACAGGACATAGGTACAGGTAGGTAGTTGTGTTCCGTACTGTGCCAGAGAAATGGTTCTGACTCAGCATAAGTCGCAGTGTTAACCACGACGCTGGTATTCTGCCAGCACCAAGCGATGATCTCAGTCGATAGCAATACGGAGTCGTAAATATGTAGGTATGTATGTACTGAACGTATAGGAAAAAATAAAATGGATACTTAAATAAGAATTTACATGTACATGATAATAGAAGTTGTAAGTTAAAAGTATTAAGTTATTAATAAAAATATATGCACATATATATAGGTATAAATAATGATAATTAGCAGATATGGAAAATACGAGTAGGCAATAAATAAAATACAGTTCTGGGCATGCATGTGTGAATTTGAGTAGTGGTGTCAAAATAAATAACAGTTTTAACAATTCTTAATATGGTAGTTATACACAGAATAAATATATAGGTATTTAGGTCTTTAGATACAAGCCTCATTTTTTTATGATACTTTCAAAAAGAAAGGTTTTATATGTATTTTTAAAAGCGCTCACAGTAGATACATTTCTTATTGGAGGTGGAATGTTGTTCCAAATCTTAGCGGCGTTGTATCTAAAACTGGAACAAAAGGCGGCAGTACGGTGACGAGGTATTAGCAGTGGAGGCACACAGGTACGGACTCGGTCGTTGGCACCGCGGGACGAACGCCAGTTAAGTTTATCATACAGGTACCTAGGAACTTTGTTTTTAATTACTCCAAACATGAGCGTTGCGATATACAATTTTTGTCGTTCGGACATTTTAAGCAGCTTTGAAGCCTGAAGGTATGGTGTTACATGTGTGCGAGGTGGAATATTAAAACAATATCTGGCACAGGCATTTTGAATGCGTTGAATAACTTTTTGGGTTTTAGCAAGAAGGCATGGGCCGTAGACAGTGATGCAATAGTTGAGCTTTGACAGTACCAAGCTATCACACAGCATGATACGTACACTGGTACTAATGAAATCACGGATCCGGTAAATAATCTTCAAACGGTAAAAACACTGGCGAACCAGCTCGAGAACATATTCTTCAAAGTGTAAACCTCCGTCCATCAGGATACCTAAGTTTCGAGCCGTTTCTACACGCTCGATATTCACGCCTTGCATTCGTATGATGGGGTTAAGTGCTATAGTATTTGAAATCTGTTTGTCAGTTCCAAAGATCATGTACTTTGACTTTGAGGGGTTTAAGACCAAACAATTTCTTGCAGACCAAATAGCTACGCGATTTAGGTCGTCGTTGAGTTTGTTGATGGAATTATCAAACTGATATCTATCCAAAGGAAGGTACAATTGCAGGTCGTCCGCATATAAATGGTAACTACAGTTCTTGATACATTTTATGACATCAGCAGTATACAGTATGAATAGAAGTGGTCCAAGAATCGAGCCCTGTGGAACGCCCCTATCTATCGGCCTTTCTTCAGAAGCAAGAATTGATCCGTTAGCATCAGTCATTTCAACAATTTGAGAACGGCCTTTCAGGTAAGAGTTGAACCACCTAATCGTAGAATTGTGGAAACCGTAAAACGACATTTTCGATAGGAGCATTGGTACATTAATGCAATCAAAAGCGCGGGAGTAGTCGAGAAGCACCAGGATTGTAGCATTTCCGCTATCTCTGAATGACAGGATGTTATCGATAACATCAGTAAGCGCCGTTGCTGTACTCCGACCCTTTCTGAAGCCTGACTGCTGATCAGGTAGAATTTGATGCTTTTCGCAGAAATGTATAACTTGGCTATATACAACCTTTTCCAAAATTTTTGAAAGAAAAGGAAGCAGGCTAATAGGCCGCAAATCTTTGGCGTCATTAGGAGTATTTACTTTAGGGATAGGACGAACTACAGCTTTTTTCCAAGAAGAGGGAAACGTACATGTATTTATAGACAAATTGATTATTTTAGTAATTACTGGTAGCATATGGGGCATTGTTAGTAGTACCATGTCCTTATTCAACCTGTCACATCCCTGTGCATTAGACTTTAATTTTAGAAATATTTTAGCGATGTCGTTTTCTGTAACAGGGGTGAGTTTGAATTCAGCAGACTGATCTTTATTCCATTCAAAGTAAGTAAGATCTGAAATAGATACATTGTTTACACCTGGTATTTGAAGAAAATGAGAGTTAATATTTTCCGGGTTTAAAAGATGAGGTGGTAGCTCAACGTTTTTCTTAGGATCGGGGAGCACAGTGTGTTTGAGGTTTTTCCACAGCGCCTTCGGTTGTTTTATGTTTTTATTTATATTTTGTTCGAAGTAAGCTTTACGTTCAGCAAAAAGACTCAAATTAGTTAGTTTTTTTAAATCTTTGTACTGGTCTTTGTGAGAATCTTGACCCGAAGCTCTATGTCTATTTTTAGCTTCATCTCGCAATTGCATTAGGAACAGTATATTGCTGGTTATCCAAGGTGTAGGACAATCTTTCATAGTGATGGTCTTTAAAGGGGCATGAATATCGTAAAGTGCAGTAAGTGTACGTGTTAAGTTATAGACTAACGTATCTACGTCATCACAGAGAAGCATTTCATTTAGGCCTAGATTTAACAAATCTGCGTTAAATATATTATTGTTTATGCTTTTTAAGGGTCTAAAAGTTACGGTTTTAATGGGAAATTTATTTTTCTTTATTTTGAAAGTTGCACTTACTATGGCATGGGCACCAAGATCGGGTATGTAGTTAATGTTAGTTTGCAACACTCCTATGTCTGAACAGATTAAATCTATGGCGGTCGCACTGTGCGAGGTAAAATGAGTTGCATTAGTTATATAATTTATTAGATTAAAAGATAGCAAAAATTGATGAAATTGGTTGTATTTACCAGTGTTCGGAACCAGTTGATCAATATTAAAATCACCGAGTAAAATTAAATGATCGAATATAGTAAAAGAAGCAATAGAATCACTTAATGCGTCCAGGAAGTCAGCTACATTCATCCAGGGTGGGCGATAAGCCGTACCAACCATAACACGAACTCCACTAGAACTATATGAAATCCACATTTGATCGACATGATTAACAGGAACAGGATGTGGGCAGGTTCGCACCCTGAGTCCGTCCCTGATGTAGAACCCGACCCCGCCGCCACGCATTTTCTCGCGAGTCGGTGGCCTAGGCGTATGGCGTAGTCTGTACCCTGCTGGGGCTGGGGCGAGGAATTCCTGGTCTGCCTTCAACCATGATTCGTTAACAGCCAGGATGTCTGGAGATAGTCGTTGCAGTGCTGCTATAAATTCGTCGTGCTTGGTATTCAAAGATCCAGCATTAAAGAGTCCAATTGATAGGTGTTTATTATTAATCATTTATGTAAATACAAAAATAAATAAAATGTATTTATTACTCATGTGAAACCAAGCACACTGAGCATAATGTGAGTATCTAATTTTATAGCAGTACTGCAGTGAAAACACCATTTTGAAATACCCATGGTACTTATATATCAGATGGTGCAACGATACGGTACGTAGGTATAGAAAAAATAGAATGACCCAACTCCTGGCGGTTGCGAGTATTATCCGTTTGTGAGAATAATGTAAGGTTCGATAGGTAGTCGCGAGTATACCTCCCGTGCTAAAGTGTGTATGATCATTAGGTACGTAAGATTGACATGAGTAGAACAATTTAAGATCTGCGTTATTAGTTATTACGAAATTTATGTTATATGTGAGTTTTAGTGTTGATAAAGTATGTATGCAGGTTATTAAGTATGTACAAAAATATGTAAAAAAATGGCCCAATATATAAATGATACTAAGGAACATAGATAAGGGTGCGTTATATTCGTTTCTATAATGATTCTCTGGCACAGTACATGTACGCCTATCAAATAGGCGCAATGAGTCGAGTTGCAAAAAAGGTAGTGGTAATGTTGTTAAACAAAACAAGTAAAAGACATATAGCATGCACAAAATTATTATAGTTATTATAATTGCTGATTAGATCGAGGGGTGAGCATGCGCTCAACGTCATCCAGGGAGCGCAAACGTAGAATTCCAGTAGTCTCCGTGCGTCTCGCGAAGATCCTGCCCTCTCGCGTCCATACGAACCTCCACCCTGCGGTCTGTGCAGCCTCACGCGCTTTACCAAATATTGCTCTGTTCGCCTTGGTGAGCCTTTCATTTATATGGAATTTCATGGGTGTATGTTGGGGGAGGCCTAGTTCTGTTGTATCAGCGCCACGCCTCACGCGCGCCTGCTTGATGAACTGGTCGCGAAGGGAACGACGAGCCAGCCGCACGACGATGGGTCGCGGCCTTGACCCTCGCTGTCCGGCCCCCCCATTCAGCTCCACTTCATCTGGACCACTGCTGGAACGATTTTCGCGCCCACGCACTCCAACTCGCTCTGAACTGACTACATCTTGGGCCGTGATAGAAACACCTAGTTTCGATGCGATTGTAGTGGCTAGATGAACCGTTGACTCTCCGTTGAATTCAGGTACTCCTGTGATTTCAATGTCATTTAGGAGTGTCAATTGCTCCTGCTCATTAATTTCACTGCGCAGTTTAGTGATGACTTCAGTACAGTTGTCACTATGCGTGTTCTGCTTTATTGCGTCCAGCTGGGATTGTAAATTTTTATTTTCCGTTTTCAGGGATTTGATTTGAAGCTCTTGCGCGTTAAGATTTTGTTCCAACTCACGTACCTTAGTTGTTATACAGTCGATGGATGTGGATAACTCAGCTTTAATACTTAATGAAACTGTATGTATCTGTTGTCTTACTTGCCGCATAATGTCCAGTTTATTATCTTCCATTTTCTGTAGGATTTCATGCTGGCTTGTAGATAGTTTCGTGTCAAGCAAAACAGAGAAGGCATCGTATGTGATAACATTGTTATTATTAGCGGGGGCGGTAGGCTGCGCCCGCTGCGCCGCACCTGAATACCCTTCGGATGGGAAGGATGCACTTATTTCGCAGGTACGGTTTTCAATTATAGAATCCTCATATGACATGTTCATCTGAGTTTCATTCGCAATTCTGCGATATGTTGATACATTACAGCATTCTGGACATTTCCACGACGATTTCAGCAACAGTTCCTGTTCTTTGTATATTTCATTCGAAATATTTACACATTCATGGTGGTGAGCATGTTTACACAAAACACAAGTAAGCAGAACGTTGCATGGAACCTTCTTGTTGCAGATAATGCAATCCATTCTTTTGTTATTATTTCTCGCAGTTTACCGTCTAAAGTTTAAACGTCGGACAGCCGAGAGAGTAGGCAAATAACAACAAATAGGTAGGAAGATAGCTCGGCTCGCGTCGTGTAGTTGCTCCTATTCGATCGGTCGATGTTCGTATATCGCTCGGGTGCGCTCGACAGGGATCGTAAGCGACGATGTATGGTCAGGTGATCGCAAATACTGGCCGCTAGAAATTAGCACTCGGCAAAATTCTTTCACTTATTTATCGGTAATATTTAAACTTGAACAAAAACTAATAGCAGTGTTCACACCATCAAGACGTAAGCCTTCAGAAAATATCACACTTAGGTTGCGAAACTAACTTTTGACTAGAAATTTTGATTATAATTTAGAGACAAAAACCGATAGCGTCTGCTCCGTATCGATCGACCGAGGTCACTTCTGACTATATGTCTTGACTTTAAGTCTGCTAAATGAAAATCGTTTCAGTTGGATGTCGATTGGATCTCAGTTGGATGGTTTCGGTCATTTCGTAGTCTGCTACAAGATTGAAGTATATAAAATCATAGTGGCAATGGAATGACAGTTGAGTTTCGATAGCGTTACAATAGCAAAAAAATAGCATACTTGGGGCCCTGCATGTATGCATGTATTTATGCTTAGATCTTTACAACGACACAATGTATTCTGAAGCAGATTTTTAATAGAGTGATTCAAGATAAAGGTTTATAATAATAATACTTTCCGGGAAAACAACTAATTCCCACAGGAAAATGAGTTGCAGTGGGCACAGCTGCTGGGCAGGTCAAATCGCTAGTAATTTATACATACATACATCTATCACGCCTTTGTCCCTTGCGGGGTAGGCAGAGCGTTAGCAGCCGTTAAAATACGGTCGCTAACGACACGTCTGACAAATATATTGAGGATGTTTCGTGTATCACTGTAGTGGCAGGTAGTAATACTATAAAACAAAGTCCCTCTCGTGACTGTCCCTATACACAGCGGATTTTAATGTTTTTTTTATATAGATATATGTGTGATTGAAGAGAAAGAATAATACTTTCCGGAAAAACAACTTATTCCAGGAAATTGTGTTACAACGGGTGCAACCGCCGCGCGGGCCACTAGTTAGTTAATATGTGCGCCACTTGGCACCAGTGTAGTAGTTAATTCTGTGATTTGTATATTTTGAGAAGAGTGCGATATATTTCTGTTTCTTTACGGTTCTCTTTGTTTCTGTAGACTCTATTTTTGTTCGGGCTCACGAGGATTTTTCTTACCGTAGTCGTTAACCTCAATCACAGAAACGTCTTGATTTTTATAAATAGATGTCAAGTCAACAACAGTAGGATTGCTGTGTGATGCTGTCTTAGAATGGCATCACTTCATTTCTTTGCCGCCGGTATCGTAAGGGGCGAATAAGGGACTAAAGAGTTTCATTTCATATTTCATATTATATATTACAATTGTAGGCGACAGACTGACAATCTGTAGGCTCACGTTTATCTAAAACAGCCCTCGAACTTTTGTCAAACCATATTTTGACAGCCGTTAACTTTCTGCCAATCCCACAAGAAATAAAGGCGTGATATGTGTATGTACACATCCTCACACAACTCACGCCTTTATACCTTGCAGGGTAAGCACAGCGTGTACGATCGTAAAATTACGGCCATACAGTCTGTATGTATGTACATTATATTGCAAAATGTCGTCTAAGTATAATATGAAGTACTAGGATAATAAAACTATGAAGTGATATTGAGACTCGGCAGATGTTGCGGCTTCCCGTCGAGCGCCGTGGTTTGTTATATTGCGGGGTAAAGCTGGCCTAGGGATGTGTAGAATGAAAAAAACGGAATATCATTGTACCGAAAACGGTGTTCCCGTTCTCCCCGATGTCCACGTCCTCGTTAAAAGTGAGACAAGGTTTGGCAGGGTGAGCAAAGTGTAGCTTGGTAAGACATTTCCCAACTCTCAGCGATAATTTACCCCACCTGCCCCACAAAACGACGCTATACGGTAGTTCATGTTAAATCGAGTTTGATGCCAATATTTGACTAAATACCTAGGCTTTTGACCAAAAACCTCATTGGATCAAGCATCTGCGACGTAAACATACAAATTTGCGAAAAATATAACCATCTTTCTGAGGAACTCGAGTAAAACACCGGTAATCTATTCATAGTAATAATTTTAACGGATTCTAACCGACGAATTCATTTTATTGAGATTCCGATATTTCTACGCTGTTGCAAGCGTCATGATCATGGGGTATAAACAACCACGATTGTTTAAAACCGGTAATCTTATTACACCATTCCGGTTTTTCACCCCTAGCTCAGTAAAGCCGGTAGTATATCATATCAGAGCGCGTGTCGGCCATATTTTATAGCCTTGTCACGTGTTGTCCAAGCGGACGTTGAAATTGAAAGATACGGATTTCATATTTTGGCGATATTCTGTAATATAATACCTAGATGTTTCTTATGTAGGTTAGTTGGCAGCATATTTCTAACATAAGAGATTAATTTTTTACAGTATAATCTGGTTCTCCATACAATTTCTAGCATGTAGATAGGCAGTTTAAATATTAAGTCGAGGTATGGTCAGTTATATAAGTAGTCTAGATAGGACATATTAGGTTAGGCTAGATTAACAATGGCAATGGAACGACAGTTGATTTACAATGACAAAAAAAGCAGTCTTGGGACCCTGGATCAGAAAGTTCATTTATTACCTGAAGGTCTCTGTCCGAGGGACCGCATGACGACACCAAGTTCTGCCATCGTGATGGTCCCGTCTTCATCCTTATCGAACAACATGAAGGCTTCTTTGAATTCTGAAAAAAAAAACACACTATAACACAAGATATAACTTTACAAAGCACGGGTATAAAGTAGGTATGTAGTAAGTTTTCTCAGGCGCATTGTCATTTCAATTTTCCTCAATATATTTTGTTGAATAATCTATATTTCGTTGGCGTCTCTGAGTCTATTATGATTACAAACTTATACTAGAACTACAATAACTACAACAGCCACAAAAGTCTACCTACTGCTGAACATAGGCTTCCCTCTATATTGGGGATCATTTTTCATTCTCCATGCCTTATCCCGTTCTCTGTCAGGGTCGGCTACCTAACCTAGGGGATTTGACGTGGAACCCAGTTTTTACACAGAGCGACTGTCAGATGACCTCTGCAACCCGAAGGCTAACCTGGCTTGAATCCTAGGTTAAATCACATTCAAATATCATCTGAATTCAAATTTTATTTGAGTGTGGGTTTCATCACGATGTTTTCCTTCACCGTAAGAGCAGTCGATAAATGTACGTGAGTAAAAACACATTGGTACATGGCGGGGATCGAACTCGGGCCTCACGATTGTAAGACCGGTGTCTTAACCACTTGGCCACCGACGCTCTTATCGGGGATATTTGTCATAATATTTGGTATACCTATCAAAAACTTATATCGCAGCAAAATTGACTCAGCCCTGAAATATATAACTGGTTTTCGCTGAATACGCCGTCAATCTAGACTTTGGCACCAATCCTAGAATATTAACGCCCTAATTTCGAAACGTTTACGAAGCTCCCTATTACACAGTCTTTCACATTCTTAACCAACTGAAGTTGGCTCCGAATTGCGATTTTCGAACTTCAGCGTTCCAAGTTTGAATGAAGTCGTTACGCCAAATTGCCTGGTATTGTAGAGATTTTTCAATGAAAGAAGTTTTTTGTAAGTGCCAGAATGTAACCACCAGGCGCTTTTAACTTCTTGATTTAGTTTTAGTCTTTCTACGTATATAATAGGTAATATATTTAAGTTTATAATAAAAATTACGTTAGAACGTACTTTTACCTATAAAAATACTTAATAGTATATTGTATTGAACCAGAAAAGGGTGTGAAAATACTATACGTTCGGCTTAAATAAGTCAAGTACTTTATACATACATAATACCTAATCTTCAAATTATCAAGTACCTCCGTATGTATACAGGTATACGTACGTAGGTAGGTATTTTATGGCATTTATTCGATTGTATTTTCCATCTTATCGCATTAAAACTCGTAAAGTAGCTAAAACCAAGCAAAGTAGCTATACAATAGGCACTTCACTGTTTTTCCAACTTGACCAGCGGTTTTTCGATAATATTTATAAATACTTACTTCCTTTTCATCGGGTTATGAATTTTTATGTGTTGCAGTCATCTTATAGTTTGAAGGTGTAAATATAATAGCTGCAGATATTTTAAGGGGTGAATAAGCCAATGAAACTGAACAACTTTCTCCTAGAAACATAAGTCAAAATATGAAAGAAATTTTGACCATCCCATACAAACTGCAGCGATCGGCCAATAGTTTTTGTATGGGCGGTCCAAATTTTTATATCATATTTCGACATACTATGTTCCTTAGGAAAAGTTCTTGAGTTTCAAGAATTGGTTCACCCCTTAAAATAGGCATCCTGTACTATGTGCTTTGGGAGCCTCTTAAGTTACTAATTAGAGAAAAATAAAAATAAAAATTAAGGCAACGTACCTGCAACCTGTTCCTCCGTAAGGCCATATTCAGACTGCAAAGGAAAATAAATTTAATGAGTTACACATTACTAAATCACGAGAAAAATTTCTAAGACTTCAGAATAACAATGTTTTTGTTAATAGACGGAGTTTCGAGCGGAATTTAAAAAATCTATTTCCCGTAGGTACCTACAAACTGACTCGGTCGACTGGTACATTTTGTATGGGAGGTCTATTTTTTCTTAATATTTCGACTGGGGAAAGTGGTTCAGTCTCATTAACAGGTCCACCCACTTATATATTTGCAAAATCGCAGTCCCTAAATTACAAAGGAATATTGGTATGATTGGTGAAATTTTTCAATATCGGTCAATATTCTTCTGTAGTAATATTTAAGCCTGTATAAAGCACAGGTTTAATAACAATTTTTAGGCGACAGGCTGACAACCTGTCACTATAGTAATACACATGTTTTCAGAAACAACCTTCAAAAATTTCTTTACCCCGCAAGGGATAAAGGCGTGATATATGTATGTATGTTTAAATATAAAACACACCGAAATCTGTCTTAAAGCCAAATCCTTGGTCATACTCCGCAACCGTCTGTACTCTTTATGATACACTTCTTCTGAAGCCGCCATCGCCATTACTATTCCACCACAAACACACAAACTCACAAATCACAATGTCAATGCCAACAACACTCCACTAATTGAAAAACTTTTACTCAATATTGGCGGGAAAGTTCGACTCTCCCTCCAGAAATAATCGTTCGTTCACTTGTTTATTTGGACGCAAGAAAAACACTGGATTCGAAAATAGAATGACAGTTCTTTTATTTCTAAATGAAATCAGCCAGTAATTAACTACAACACACACAATCGTAAATTATTTTAGAACTATCAAACATTTTCAAATTATATTTTCTGAATTCAAAAACGTTTTTGTTCCGCACGTTTTATTTTTTCAATAATGTTATCAAACTGACCAGCAATAACAAACGCGACGCTACAATGTCAGCTGTCAAGTTCGAATGTAGAGTTCTATATTTAAATTTGATTTTTGCGCGCGTATTACTGCGCTTAGCGTGTCTGTTCCACAATGGTGACAAAATTCTTGGCTCGTTAGCTAACTGCGATTTGTAACGTTATTATTACTAACAGTTAGTTTTGTATAATAAACGTAGCACACCTACAAAACAAAACTATAGCCAATAGGCCAATAGGTAAAACAGTAGATATTATTGCTTTACTAAACTATAGATAGCCGAAAGTACTTTTCTTAATAAAACATGAAAATGATCGTCATAATCAAGCATTTTTATTAAGTGTCTTTTATCTAATAGGTAGGTAAATAGGTAGGTACTTGGTTAAATACTTTTTAAGTACTTTCGTTAGCAAGGTCAAATACGCAAAACAAAATGTTAGGAATAAGTCATATTAATAGATAATAGTAAACTTAGCTGAAATGAAACTTCTGATATTAGACCATTTATTTCTGAATTCTCAAGATAGAATTGCTGTGTGATGCCGGCTTAGAATAGCATCACCCCATTTCTTCCCGCGGGTGTTGTAAAAGGCAACTAAGGGACTCGAGGGTTACATGTGTATCACAATTTTAGGCGACAGGCTGACAATCTGTCACTACAGTGATACACGAATCATCTAAAAAGGCCCTCAATACTTGTCAGACGTGGCGATAACGACCGTAATTTTGCGATCGTTAACGCTCTGCCTACCCCGCTAGGGATGAAGGCGTGATTTGTGTATGTATGTATGTATGTATGAATTCAACGAATTAAATGTTTTCCGTATTCTTGGCGAAGCGCGAGGTTAGTTTTGGCGCGAAAGTAATAAATAGTAGCAATAAAGTAAATTCGTTTCATGTTTTCATCAGAAATTCACGCTCATAGAATTTGTAATAAAAACTATGTTAACAAATCTATATAATGTAGGTATGTTTTCTTTTAGAAATTCGTTTACATTGAGTTTTTACGGTCGGTATAAATTTATAAAATGTTTAATTTAACATTTCTTTTCTGACATACACATTTTTAGTCGGATACTTATTGTAAGTACCGACATCTTGTGGCACTATCAAGAACTTGTAATATCACGATTGGTCTAAATTCTACATGGAGCCACTTAGAACGTTTGCTGGTCGTTCAATAGAGGGAGCTGTGCTGTGTCTTTAGAAAGCCTTCTGTTTATTTTATATAGAGTTTCGAGAGGTTAAGCGCTCCATAAAAGAATAAATTGACTATATGACTAAAAAAATCTAATTAAACTTTATAAAATTTAGCTTGATACCTTTGACTCTGACACTTTAGGGCAAATGCCATTAAGACTATTTTCCTTTTTTTTACTTTTCTTTTAGCATGGATCTGTCAAACGTCACAGGTATCAAGCTAAGTACCTATATTTTATAAACGATAGTCCGACTTTTCGATTCTAAAAAAATATTGCGTACACGTATTTTTCTCTGTTTTGCTGGATTAAAGGAGACTGCGTGCTTTTAAAAATGATGAAGATGAGGAGAATTGGCGTTGAACTTTGATATCCTCGGATCAATCCTGGGATATCCAGATCCTGAGGTGAACTCCTGGACAACTTCGCCATGGAACCAATTTAAAACAATAAAATTTCTCTTGTGAAAGACGAGTTTAAATTCCTGACATCATCTCTGTATTATTAGAAGCTGCGTTTTTACAACTATTTTATTCAACAGATTCATTCGGCACTAAACCATACGGATATACGGATAAATAAACTAAGCTTTGTTGAGGTTTCGACATAAAAACGTCTGTAGTTGACTTTATTGATAACGGTTTCGTAATAGTTTTGGAAAAGTGTGAGTAAGCGTTTTAGTAGACCACTCGTCGCAACGTGAAATTTTTAATCTGTTCATTTAGTTCCTAATAGGTGGCGCTCGTGCGAGTGATGTAAAAACTCAGCAATGGTTCCCATAGAGTATTATTTATTATTATCTTGACAGATAACTTCTCAATATGAAAATATGTCAACAGCATCATGTATCTAGTTAGAAGTAGTAGTTTTATTTTGATTTTTCAAAATGGCTGCCAGCTTATAAAATCGTTGATGACTTTTTATTATTCTTGAAAGATAATTCGTAAATAAAAGATTAATACTTCTTGAAAGACAAATAACTTCAGATATCATACAGGTCAACTACATATCTACTCCCCAGAGTTCACGAATAAAACTTCTGACCAGTCGACGCCCTTAGGTCACAGATAAGAAAATATCGTCCTTTTCCCCCTTGGGCGTTACACTCAGACCACATCCTGTAACAGACAAGGCTCTTATCCACATAACTGTAAGACCTAGAGTAGTGTGGCGGGTAGAACTCTTAAAGTATTTGGACTCTAGTATCTGTAAAACAAAGATTTTATTGTATGTACTTTCCTAGCTTACAGGTCGTCTGGGGTTAGAAGAGGAGGGTGTAAAATTTTTATAAGACGTATCTTTACTTTGTAAAAGTTGCAGAAGGATCTCAAGTTGTAAACTTTAGATACAAGCAATGTTTTCATCAGGGATATTTTTCTCTACAATGTGCTAGCTACCAGCATTTTATTCAGCTTGGTAATTCTATCATTATGAACAACTTTTACAGACCGCCTACGAAGTCACGGAAAAGAACTTCCTTACAGGGGTTCCGTACATTTTGCTTAAGTTTGTGTTAGGCGTCTCTATGGAGGACATTGCGTCGGGAAGGTCTTTTTGCATGATTTTACAGATAGCCCCAAAGGATGGACTAAAATCTCTAATTTGAAGAAATGCCCGCGTGTCAGTAACACGCCGTACCTATATGTTTTGATTGCATCTTTTACTTTTAATGTGGGGTTTTTGTCAACATAAAAATTATATATGGAAGTTTATTTAAATTTCGTGACTAACTGAACTTTAAATTAGAAACTATAACTTCTCTACTTTTAGATAGTTGCGAGGAGTCTAAATGGAAAATGGCCTTTCTGAACTTTGAACAGCGCCGACGTTCAGCAACTCAAACATATTAGAGCTAACTGCTGCACATGAAGTTTGTACAAATGTTTGAATTTCGTACCCAATAGTACAAGAGTCAGCTGATAAGTTTTCCGTTTTGAAAAAAAGACAGATTTCGGTTGTGTTTGAGAGTTTTTACTGCCTTAGATATTAAGCTGTTAATTTAAGGAATCAATTGATTCTTCTTTTTTTTTAATTCATTAGTATATCAATGTTGAGTCTCCGAAACGTAACTCAACATGCGTTTGATCTGTTACGTAATGTGTACGTACTTACCTTGTACCTTATAATCGATGTCTTCAGCTTTTTGAATAGACAGTGCGGTAAAAACCCAAGGAACCTTATCAACCGTTTTAGTAAAAATCTTAAATAAAATAAATTTTAGATGGTTTCGCAAGGGTTTAAGAACATTCTCGAATTTCCCATAATTTATGGGGTTCATAATGACCTCATACTGCTGATACCGCTGTTACTTCTTTTTTTTTCCCTGAGGAGTTTTGAGAGCTGAAGGTTCTATACAATTCTAGAATATTATTTAACGTTCATAGTGACAATGAACTTGTACTGCTGATATCTCTGTTGCTTCTTCTTTTCTTTCTTTTGGCTGAATGTTCTAAAAGATTCCATAACTTACGAGGTTGATAGTAACAATGAGTTTGTACTGCTGGTATCTATGTTGCTTCTTCTTCTTTTTGCTCTTAAAGTACCTAGCTGAAGGTTCTAGAAGATTCCATAACCTACGAGGTTAATAGTGACGATCAGCTCGTATTGCTGATGCCGTTGTCCCTTCTTCTTCTTCTCCTGAAGAGTCTTGACAGCTGCAGGTTCAAGAACATTCTAGATGATTCTCTAACTTACGAGGTTGATAGTGACAATGAGCTTGCACTGCAGCTGGTACCTCTGTTGCTTCTTCTTCTTCTTCATGATCTGAAAGTACCTGGATGATGGTTCTAGAAGTTTGTATAACTTACAAGGTTGATAGTGACGATGAGCTCGTACTGCTGATGCCGTTGTCCCTTCTTCTTCTTCCCCTGAGGAGTCTTGACGGCTGCAGGTTCTAGAACATTCTAGATGGTTCTCTAACTTACGAGGTTGTTAGTGATAATGAATTTGTAAATTAATTTGCTGGTATCTCTGTTGCTTCTTCTTTCTCTCGATCTTAAATACCTGGCTGAAAGTTCTAGAAGATTCCATAACTTACGAGGTTGATAGTGACGATGAGCTCGTACTGCTGATGCCGTTGTCCCTTCTTCTTCTTCCCCTGAGGAGTCTTGACAGCTGCTGCAGCTGCCTGCTTTGGTGGTGCTGTCTTCACGGAGCCTTTCTGCGCGGACGGTTTCACTGGGGTTTTTGGACCTCCTACAAAGAAGAAAATACATTAGCCAATCAAAAACTTTTAAGGCCTATCAGTGCGTGGCGCAACAATAAATCCCTGTCATCTGTTCTCAAAATTTTGGTATGTCCTGGTACCTTAATATAGGTTATCCTTGCCTTGTAATGAGTATTTACTTTTCTTATTTGACGTTTTTTGAGAATCTAGGTTTTTTTTTTAAGTTATCTTACAATTGTTTTTTCTAGGCTAAAGTTTAGAGTGTCTACAAAATTTTTGGCCCAAGAAAGTTATAATAATTCTGTTTCATTTTTGCTTGAAATGAGAACCCTAAAATTAAAGTTTCTATTATACAAGTGTCCCAAATTCATAGTAATGAATTTTCTCAGCATGTACATGATTGTCAAACTACACCATTTAGAATTTCAATTATCCTCTATCTAGACCAGCTGAGCCATATTGTATTCAGACCGCTGTATCAGCATAATTGCTTCTATCAAACCTAATGTTCTAGGGTTCTGCCCATTAGAGTTGGCAGCCCTGATAACAAAGGTCAATGAACTAGGATTGTAATCTGGAGGACATCATAGCAACTTGTAATCTAAGTGTATGGTCGCTTGTGGTGGTCGGTGCTTTATAAACACGAAAAAAAAATCATCCACATCTCACACTAACTGTCATATCATAAGATTATCATAAGATTTGAAGGTCAATGACCGTTTGTCGGAATTTTAAAGTACCAACTATAGTCATTTTCATTGAAATGCACAATTCGTAATTGTTTTCTTTAACAGGCGGTTACTTAAAGAAAGAAATCCAGGTGCTTTATTTAATTTTCGCTCTTTCAACTACACAAATCCATTCAAACATATCCTAATCAATTCGAACACATCCTGGAGATTAACGAATGACAGTAATAAGTAGAGCCAGTTAATGCCGTGTGATGCCGGGTTAGATAAGCATCACCCCATTTCCTGCCCATGGGTGCCGTAAGAGGCGACTGAGGGACTTGAGGGTTTCAGGTATATTACAGCTTCTAGGCGACAGTCCGATAACCTGTCACTATAGGGATACAAAAATTATCTCAAACAGCCCTTTATATTTGTCAGACGTGGCGATAACGACTGTAAGTTTACGATCGTTAACGCTCTGCCTACCCCGCATGGGATAATGGCGTGATTTATATATGTATGTATGTATAAGCTTTCGTGCACGATATCAGAAATCACACTTTTAGAAATAGAGCTCTAGGTCAACAGCTCTATAACTTGCCGTAAACTAGTTGGGTAAATTTCTAACAGCATGTGTGCGGGTAGTTGAATGCATTCGTGGCCCCGATCCTTTGGAGCTTTACTGGTAATGCAGTTTTACTACCCCGTTTCCTGTGGCATACTAAAGTTTATTGATTTTCATGGAAAGAAAAATTTATTGAATAGATTTTTAAAATACTTCCCGTGTCATGTAAGGTATATAATTTCTAGAAAACTTCCAGAATTTTGTACTGCAGTGTCAATTTTATCGCGAGCTTTTATCGCTTTGACTATAAAAGTTTTAGATTTTGACTAGACTATTTATACAGATACTAATACTTACTAGTATCTTTAATCTGTATAGGAAGAATAAGAAGAAAAACTGTTGCGGTACCTAGATGGAGCCACGCGTTATTGCTAACACATTCAAGATACGTTTGCAAGCTAGAGACGTCGCTATGTCGCTAGTAGTAATAGCGAAAATCGCAAGTTCAAATCCTGCCTGTGGTAGACACTTAAGCATGTTTTAAAAAAGGTTGTTAGTAACGCAATGTGACAAAAAAACCGAAGTAAGTAACCGGCAAGAAAAGTGATATTTCGGCGATTTATAAATAAACCTCACTACCAGAATTTTCAAATATAACATTGTTTCAAACATAACTTTGACAATGCTCACCTTTCTGATTTTGCTGTGTAGACTTCTGTCCCGCGGCGTTTTTCTGATTGACGTGGCCTCCTCCGTCGGCTGGTTTGTTCCGAGCCTGGGGACAAAATAAATTATTTTCATTAATTTACGATTTTTAGCAAAAATATCTTCACTAAAGTTTATCGGATTGTTGGTTGTCTCTACATGAATGACGAATAATGAGTATGTAGGATACCTATCCTTCTACCAAATAGTTACTCAAAAAGTAAAGGAAGCCAATGGATTCATGAATTTTAGTGAAATGACCGAAATGTTTCTAATTTAAATACTGCTGGAAAAACCACTATGGGTTAAAAAAGTTACGAGATATATCAATTTACAAATTATTTGAGAAGGGAATCAGATTGAGGAAAACCCACTAGTACTTACAGTTCCAATGTTATGTCAAAGGCCCAATAATTCCCTTTCGTGTTTCTTCAGATACTAATATCGATGTTCTCAGAATACTGATACAAAATAATAACTGACAGTTTTGGAATACAAGGCAAGCAGTAGGCAGAGTAATCATTTTCCACGGCCTGTCGACGACATCCGCTCAGCTGTGTGCAGGAAGCTCATACGTCATCTGTTAAATTGGCAACACTGTTACATGCAGCTGTCATGTTGGCAACAGAGCACTTCCCAAGTTACAATGGAGTACGAAAACTGTTTGGGCCTTATGCCGCATTTTCTTTCACTAAATAAAAATAAATGGTATCAATACATTGTATGAAATTAAGTAACTTTTTCGTTTCGTTTTTTTTTGAGAGAAAGGTTTATGTGTATAGTAAATGCCATTAAACGTCTTATCCCACAGGGTTTAGAGTTCAACCGCTCGGCAGGCTACTAATATATTATTCAATTCTATTTATTTATTTGTAAATATCTTCACGTAAATGTGAACTCAGTTGCTGGCTAACAAATGGTCATCATCTGTCAACAACGACAAAGATATGGTTCCAAATTCAAATCGTTCCGCGCCATTAGGCCGGAAAAGATGAAAAATGAAGTCCCTAGTTCCCGCGCCGCGCCGAGACCGGCCGCCATAATGAGGACCATTCGTTTAAATTTTCCCGCGTATTTCAGCCCTCCTCATTGCGAAGTAGGAATTATTTATAATTAGATCTAGATTTTTGTCGACAGTTTCTTTCATTGAATTTCCATAGGGAACTGGTGTTCCATGAAAAATTTCAACAGATCTATTCAGTAGGATTTTTTACTTCGGAAATGCAGTGATATTTCTAACCAATTTAGTTTCTGCAAAAATTTTAGTGTACTAGGTTTAACGGTCTATTTTTGGCCACTCATCAATAGCAATACAGTAAATTTTCTGAAAACCATGTAAAATTGAGCAGTAAGCGACTTTATAGCGGTTACAAGCGTCCATTATGCGTAAGCTGCTGGAAACTGACTATAAAAGCGCAGTAAAAAACCTACTGGTTTGGACGACGTGACTTTGGATGATCGAACAATTGCACCATTGAAAATCGATATTTAGACATATATCACGCCTTTATCCCTTGCGGGATAGGCAGAGCGTTAACGGCCGTAAGAATACGGTCGCTACCGCCACGTCTGACATTGTTGAGGACTGTTTTCGAAGTTTTAGAAAGTTGTTTCAGAAAACATGTGTATCACTATAGTGACAGGTTGTCAGCCTGTCGCCTAAAAATTGTAATCCACACCAACACCCTCGAGTCCCTTAGTCGCCTCTTACGACACCCGCGGGTAGGATGTGGGGTGATGCTATTCTAAGCCGGCATCACACGGCACGGATATTTAGAATGATTGTCAAAACAATGTACCTACTTGAGTCAAATACTTTCAACTGATGAACGAAATAGAAACCCTGCTTGAGATTCAAAAAAAGTGTGGGATCTGAAACTATAGACTGTTTTATAAGGGAAATGAAGAGAGTTTATTTTAGGTTCACAACCAGTTTACCTACAGAAAAGGATAAGTAGGTACATGTATCTATGAGTACATGTATGATGGGACGAAGATGATTTGTTATTTTTTACTTTTTTAAGGTTTCGTAACCAAAGGGTCGAACGCGATCCTATTGCTGAGACTCTCTGTCTGTCTGTTCGCCCACCTATTGGAGGAGAGTTAAAAACACAGATGCCGTATTTCAGTAGATAGTAAAATAAATGTTAAATCCAATACAATTAACGTTATTTTTATGATTACATTTTTAAATGGTACCTTATGGACGGACGGAATCCTACGTCCACGACTCACACTTCGCGACTTTTTTACTTGTTTTTTATTTAAAAACTCCGGCTTCATACAAAATTAAACACTTAGTTCGAGTAACAATGTCGAGGCACGCTCTTCGAAGTCCATGCATAAATTAAGTTACTTATAAACTTCATTACCATCGGCCGTATCTCCTAAGGCGAGTGGTGCCGCAGAACTAGCGTCAGTTTATGAAAAAAATTTTTTTTTATATGGAATAGGAACAGAAAAGACACATCTTTTGTATATGGAATTAATAGGTATGGAATGTTCTTTGCCTTATTGGTTCACATCATGTTTTTTATTAGACTCTGAATTGATGAAATATTTGCATAATTTAAGTTACAATTAATTCCGTTTTCTTTCGGACATAGTTAAGTTGTTGTTATAATTATAATTATGTAATTAACAAATATTTTACTGTGTGTACCAGTTCAATTTTAAGACAAAGCCAATAATGAATGCTCCAATACATTTTTTGCAAGTAAATAAATATTTCGTGAAACGGCGCTAGTTCCAAGGTACCTCATCCCTTAACTCAAGATATAGGATTTAGAACTTATTTCTCCTAAAATTTCACTTGCAGCAAGTGTTTAGTTATGCAAATATATAATTAAGAGAAGAAATTGTACAATTTTCTTGTGATTCTGTAGCGTCAGAGATTTTAAGCCAAAATGATTTTATTCTAACATTGCTCAGGGCTTAAAGTTTTTGTTGAATTAAGAATTTAACTACAAACGAAAACCACACGACTTTTGTGATTTTGTAAATTGCTTTAGATTGTTACTCATTCTGTTATGGTTATATGACTTTATTTTTTGTTTTTATTTCGTAGCATTTGCACTACTTACAACTTTTTTAATTTAATGACCTCAGAAATTCATTCGTGAATAACCTACACTGCCTTTTATTTATCTTTTTTTCTTTGAATGGCATATTTTTCCAGATCGTTCCCGAGGCAAGGAACATTATTTAAGTACGTTCCTAGAAAACTAATACCCTATTATGTCTCGCAAACTCGCAACATGTTTCAAGAGCGAGACTAAATTGCAGCGATAGGTCACAGGTAACGTCTGCCACAGACTAGTTTCCCCGGAGCAGCGTAATTTGATATACTGAAAAATAATTGCTTTCGATCTTCAGATGTTTACAACTCTGTGGCTTACGGTCTGGTGAATTTACAGCTGATTACTTCAGTAGATATAATACGGTTAAGCAGACAATTTTTTTTAATCTGTTTGTGACGGGCTATTGACAACTATGAACTTTAAATATTTTGAAAGAAATAAAACGGATTATAAAGGACTTATGTGTAGCTTTGTAATCCTATTACCAATATCTAAAGGCTGTGTAGTACAAGCCTGAGCATAAATATTTTAATCATAATAAGTAATTAGGTACCTACCTAAGCAATTACAAATCCAAATTCGAGAATAGCAAATTAAACTTCTTATACAGAAAAGTATAAATATAACTCTTTACTTTCCTCTTAAAACAGACAGATAAGCTTAATATTTGCCATCCCATTTCCTAACGACTCTGAAATTATTTACCCTCTTATACGGCAATGCAGCGCGTGCAACCTTTCACAAAAAGTAAACAAAAACAGCTGGCTCTCTCTAAAAAATTAAACTGCTCTGGTTAGATAAAGACTTTGAGAAATTTTATACTGAAAACTGGAGCTAAAAAGTAACACCATATTTTCTAATAGTGTTATAAATGAAATTAATAAGTAAAAAGTATTAAATTTAATCTTGAAGTATTCAAACCAAACTCAGGCAGCTTAAATATTTGTAAGATAAATGTACAGAAAAAAGTATAGTCTGGTATGGCGTTTGTGTGCAGCAAACAGAGCTGCAGAGAGATAATCAGATTATGTATGTAATCCCATTTGGTTTGATTCCGCCTTGCGTAAGTACATTATACGACTTTCATTTACATTTAAGTATACGATTTTATCTTCGAACGCGGTGATACGGGCACTTTTTACATGTAAAATGAGCAGCTTTATCACTTTAAGTAAGTATTTTTGTCTTTTTATTTCATCTCCACACACAGGCGCTTTTTTAATTTACGTAAGTATAATGAATTGAAAATTTTTGAATTTCAAAAAGAAAAGACGTCAAATATTGGTAACATAATGGTTTACCTTTGATTTGTTATAAAATAACGAGTCAAATAACAACGCCGTTGCAAGATCATCTCATTTGGAAAAAGGAATTTAACGCTTCGCGCTTCCATGCTTGGACGCCATTGTCCGATCTTCAGTATTTCCAGCATCAGTGCAAATTTCGAACGTCCCGAAAAGTGGCTAGTTTGATTACGATTTTCCCGCGCACGGATTGAAATTTCCTTGCTCTTTTAAAAAACTTATTAAAAAGATATCATGGTGCGTTTAAATATCGCGAAAAAGAAATAAATGATTTTAATTTAAATTACCTAATTTTAATATTTATTATTTATTATGTTTCCAGACGGCTCAAATAGACGATGAACAGATCACAAGTAAGTTTATTTTATTTGTTTTAAATCCTAGGATCAAAACACTTTTCGTAAAATTCCTGCAAATCAAATTGCCATCCCCACAGAGAAATTAAATTAAAAATAAAATGTACAAATCGCCAGACCGCAGGGCGCCAGATTTCCGTATAATTTATGCCACATAAGCTACACTTTTGCGGTACAAAACTGGCATAGAAAAATGTTGTGAAATTCTTTAGCGGTTTTCAAATTTATTTAGACTAAGGGGCTTAATGCGCTGCTAATCGTTTTTCGGTAAAAATAAGTGTAAGTAAGTACATACATTTTTACACGCACTTTATCTAATTTCTCATGTAGCAGGCTTCTGACATGTAGCAGGCTTCTGACATGGTTGTGTAACGACCGCCGTCTAAGTGATCATAGACAGCAACCGGGACCTACGGCTTAACGTGCCATCCAAAACACGGAACTATCTTACTTACGGACAATCGGGTGGTTCAGCCCGCAATGTCCTAACCAGACTGTGATAGATGAAATAGAAAGTGATAAATATCAACTTTGTGAGTGACCCAGTAGGTGACCCACCGGGAATCGAACCCGGAACCTTCTGCGTTAAAGGCAGTCGCACTACCACTGCGCCACACTTTCGCTTTTATGATTTGATGAAACACGAAACCTAAGCATATACAAAACTATTTCGAATTTGGGACATTTTCAATAAGACTTATAGTAGAAAATTTCAGAATAGACTTTTCAGAATTTGCGTGCACATGATTACTACAACCAATTTATTGTGAAAATGTGAGGGAAGCAAGATAGTTGGTACCAAAATTATCTTGTCGAAGTTTTGGAAGAACCCTCGATATTCGCATAATTAAGCCTTCAGGCGTGTCTGCCGATAGTTTTGGAACAATCAACTGAACGTGGGGTGAACTTCGTGAACTGAAAACTTTGATAAGTAAGCATTTGATGTAAAAACATCCTACATACATACATACATACATAAATCACGCCTCTTTCCCGTTGGGGTAGGCAGAGACTATTTCCTTCCACTTGCTACGATCCTGGCATACTTCTTTCGCTTCTTCTACATTCATCAGTCTTTTCATACATGCAAAAACATCCTATAAGGTGTAAAAATATTAGCTGCAAAATATTTTAGGGGGTGAACCAGCCCATGAAACTGAACAACTTTCCACAAGGAACATAGGTCGAAATACAACATCATACAACTCGACTTGATCGGTCAGTAATTTTGTATGGGACGGCCTAATTCTTTTTTCATATTTCGACGTGTGTTCCTTGGTGAAAGTTGTTCAGTTTCATGGGCTGGTTCACCCCTTAAAGTATTTGCAGCAAATTTTATTACACCCTGTATAATGGGAAATTTTTGTTCCTAGTGTGGTGATGTGCGAATGATTTGTGAAATTCAACATAGGTAGTGCTTGTTTTTTTTTTTGTTATTGTGCACTGAACTTAACAGATGATCCCGCAATCTGAGAAAGCGCTACCTAGTGCCACCTAGTTCGGACTACTGTTGGGATTCGTATACATAAAAAAACGGAAAATTGTGTTTGTCTGTCCTTCTTTCCTGTCGCAACAAACAACAAAACTAATGTTACTGTTTTTTGTATGCAGTTAGTTAGTTGAGAGGCTAGAGAGTAACATAGGCAAATTTTGACCGCGTTAAAATGTCTCACTCCCGTGTGAATATTGGCCGTGGAAGAAACCGCGGGACGAAAAGCTAGTTCTGAATAAAAGAACAAAAAATAAAGCAATAATTACTTTTTTTCCGTACAACGGGTAAACGCCGTTTTACAAACAGCTTTCCCGGCCATTCCGGTACTTAATTAGTTAAACATGCAAAAACCTATGAAAAAAATGTGCTAAGGCAGAATGTATGTAGTTACAAAGTATGTAGTAGCGTAATTGAAATGTATTTACAGAGGTTTTTTGTGAAACATGAAGTTTCAATTTACGGCAAAACATGTTTAAAAATTTAGCAGCAAGTTTGCAAAAAAATCACAAAAGAGTTTAAATCTTTTGCGCTAAATTGGTACCTACCTACAGCGGGTAGCTATACCTAAAAAAAGGGAAACTCAAATCTTATATTGGGTGTACTTCCTTTCAAGGGATAAATCAGCCCAAGAAACTGAACAATATTCCCTAAGAAACATAGGTCGAAATATATAAAAAATTTGGACCTCACATACAACCTTATACAACCTGACTCAGTCGGTACAAACCTGATCGGTCAGTTGGTATTTTTTATATGGGAGGTATTACTTTTCCTAACAACAATAAGTACAGAAAATAACTATAGACATTTAAAGGGTCAACCAAGAAAATGAAGAACAATCCCCAAGGAACATAAAGTCGAATTAGGAAAAAAAAAACATGAGTGTGCATAAGTGTATCTATCTACTAATTGCAAAGATAAAGAATCAGCAATACTTCTTCAATACAATAAGAAACCACAAAATATTACGATAAAATTGACACAAGTATAAAATAGTGCATCTTTAATATCGGAGTGCATAAAATGCATTTGGACGTTTTCGCCGAACGTCGTAACGTATGGATCGAATAAACGCGGGAAAGCTCGAAATCCTACCGAGATACCCACATCCAGACGTCGAACGAACATTTCAATAAATTTTGATCTCAGAGAAAGGAAATGCCTTAGAGAGGCCTAGGAACAAATATAATGAAGCCTCGAAAACTCCTCATAAATATGTTTATTGTTTATTTATTTATTTTAAAGTAGTAAATTTTACATTTATCTTTTTGTACGTCAAAATCAGACATTGCAAAAAAGAGAAAAATGTACAACACATTTTTTGTTTTATGAACCTAGTATAAATGCGGCTCAGATGGCTCTCTAAACATAGTTAGGAAAGATAACTACATACATACATATACATATATCACGCCTTTATCCCTTTCGGGGTTGGCAGAACGTTAACGATCGTAAAATTACTATGTGAGAAAATACTCATAAACACGCATACAAAACAAAGGAATAATAAATTTTCTATTTCATCAAAAATATTTTGTGTTTTTCATTATCTATTCATATTTTAACGCAAGACATTCGATTGCGCAATGATTTCCATGTCTGTATTCTGCTTGCTCCTTTCGAAAAATTTCAGTTGCTCAGAGATTTTAACGTAAGCGGTGAAAAGTGCTCTCAAGTGTTATTTGAATTTTAAATATATACGTGCAGCAAGAGAACTGCAAACGGCGTAATTGTATAGTGCAAACTTACAGCACTTTAGGTTTATTGCAAAACAAAGTCGGTAGGTTTCCGAGACTGAGTTCATCGGGTCGTTGGATGGCTTATTGTCCCACACTTTCGCACCCATAGATCATAATTTTCTCTTTTTTATAACAATTGTAAAGTCCTTGTAGTAGACGCGGCGTTAATTAGGTACTGGTGTACTTTTGAAGCTTTCTTCTTTATGGCGATTTCAAAAATGGTATAGTTAATATTACCACTACCTATATTACGGTAATAAAACTCAGGAAAAGCGTCGTGAATTGCGAAATTTTACGATTTATGACTAATATTTTCCTTTATTGCGAGCGAACGGAATATTAGAAGTAAATATTTCATCGCTAGACAAATTGGAAATGTTGACAAATATAAAAACAAAATGAATCGGTTGATTTTTTATGAATTCAAGATTTGTCATGGAGTCAAGATTTATTATTAAACTAGTAAGCGCCCGCGGCTTTGCCCGTGTTTAAGTCGGTTTTAATTCAGTAGCATCCCACAGGAACGTTTTTACGGGATACCAACTGTCCTATGTGTTGATCCAAAGTTACCTCCTATCTGTGTGCTAAATTTTATGCAAATCGGTTCGGTAGATTTTGCGTGAGTAACATACAAACGAACATACAAACTTTCGCATAAAATAATATAAGTAGGATTAAATTTTTTCAACCTATTCATATTTAAACCAAAACACGTTCTGTGTAAAAACAAATATTTTAACTCTCCAGAGAATCGAACCTAGGAATAAGAAGCACAAGCAACAGCTGCACCAGAACCATCAATGGTCGCGGTCGGAACAGCAAGGGCAGTAAAACTCTAGAATTTTACGATCCCAATGTGTGGCGGTCGTAACTTTGACATGAAACTAATAATCTTTTGCCCACTAGATATTTGAGCGAAGTTATTTTCTTCTTCTTATCAGGGCGATATATCTTTTATAATACTTTTCACTTAATTTAGTAACTTTTAAACCCGTACGGTGTAGTGACCACACCTACTTTAGTAGTATTATATTATCTGTGACCACACTAAACCCGGAACGGGGTCTCCGTCAAGGGAGTGAGTGTGACAGAGGTCTATTGCGCGTTAGACTACTAACGTTAATCATGAAACCTGTACGTACGATGTTTTCTTTACGAATTAGTTAGAAATCTGTGTTCTAAGTATATAAATAGGCGGGTATAACAAAAACTTTTATTTAATTTAAATATATTTTATCCCACAGTGCTACGACGGGCGTTCTTGATGTTCGACTCAACGAAGCAGGGCCGAATTGAGAAGGAAAAGGTCCGGACCATACTCAACACGATGGTCCACAGCTACGACGACAGAGAACTGGATCAAATGCTAGATGGCGAGGATGCCGATGGTAAGACTTAATTTGGTCAAAAGATAATTCTTTTAAGTTCGATTCAAAGAAGCAGGGCCGTATAAGAAGGAAAAGGTCTGGACCATTACTCAACACGATGGTCCACAGCTACTATGGTAGAGAACTGGATCAGATGCTGGATGGTGAAGATGCACTTTTGGTCAAAAAGTATTTATTTTATGATGAAAGGTATTGTGACGAATTATTGCGAGCGAAAATATTAGCGGCTATTCAAAGGCACAAATCTACAAATTGTACATACACTCTTTAGCCGAGGTTGAAAACAAGATAGAGAGTTAAAACTGTGCCTCTAGTGTAAAAGGGTTAAACTCAGAAATCCAAATTTTACAGGAGAGCAATAAACAATTTCAAAACACTTTTTATTGCTTTCATCGTTAAAGATATTTATATTTGATTGATGAACCGAGAAGGTTATTAAAATAACTTAAATTGTAGCGTACAGTTGTCATATTTTTTAAAACCGAAGAAGAGATATTAGCCTTTGAAAATAAGTTTGATCCTTTTGCACAAAATGCAACTATGTTCATAACGATCAAACTCTAGTTATGCTCATGACATATTCCGAAATCGTTAATGTTGATTGTGTAAAATGGAACTTTTTCAATACATTTCCTAAAAATTTAGGATGTATGATACCGAAAGGAATGGTACTAAGATGTTTTAAATATTAATAATATGGCTTAAACATACACCTGCACTATAGTCCACTCATAGTGCGGCGTCCAGCCTGAGATGAAGGACAAGCCAAGTTACGCTGGTCGCAATACTTAGATACCTTCTAAGCGAGTTGCGTAACTTGACTATACCATTGGGCTGGCCATGGTATCGAATGGACTATACCACTACAGTTCGAGTCACACATACTCCACTGCAAAGCAAAGGCTATACCTGCCGTTTTCCACTTTCTCCTTTCTTGATAATGTTGTAAAAATCAAAAATCGTAACGCAAAACGAGCTTGTTGTCCTCCCTTAAAAAAATGAGAGATAAGTTGAAAAAAAATTACGATGCATGGCCACGTATTCTAGGACTGAGGGTCCCAGATAAATTCTTTCTTACCATTATAGGTGCACCCATATTCTCCGAGGGCATACAGAACTGCCTGTAGTCCAAAAAATAGAGGCTGACGATTCTCTGACGCTTTCGAGGTAATTTCCTTTAACTTATAGTACCTGTGCAGCTGCTACAACAGTCCACTGCTGGACATTAACCTCCCCTTCTTGGGGGGTATTTTCATGCTCACTTGGCGATTGGCAAGCATAGTGCAAGCTGCTTTATTCACAAGTAATGCTACTACCCATTCCCTGGATAATTAATTCTGAGTCGCTTTTTACGACAGCCACGGTTAGAATGGGGGTGATGATATTCTAAAGCGGCATCAGCACAAAATTTTTAGCAATGCCAAAACTGACATACCTACTTTATTAGAACATACCCACCAGGATGCACACAAACCAAGTCCTTCTCTTCAACAGTGCCCTCAAAGGTATAATCAAGGATACCCTCAACGTGGGCATAGTCAAAGAACAATGGTGCCAGGCTTGTCTTCCGATTCATCCTAGTGGCCTGTAGATGACGAACCTTCATGTGACTGGTCCAATTGATTTCTTGTCTTCTTTTATGGGGTTGTGGACCTTGTCACTCACATACTTTCTTATTATGGAGGCAACATCTAGATATCGAAAACCTTGGGAATTCGGTCAGTCATATTCTGTCCTAGCGCTTCAACACGTACTTGCATCAGCGGCTCGAGGGTTGAGCTCAGTGGCCATCACAGCCAGAGCTGTATTCCCTGCGCCGGCCATCGACTACGGCATTACGCCCTGAACGAAATTATCAGTCGGGCACTTGTTTCGACCAACGTTCCCTGCGTTCTTGAGCCTCGAAGCTTGTTTAGGTCAGACATCAAGAGCCCTAACACCTTACCTTAATTTCTTGGCACAGAGGGCGCATTTGGGACACTGCGTGCATCAGCGCCTTTCCAGCTTGCCATATTGCCAGCACCATGAGGAGCGCTGGCGCGGCAGTCAAGGCGGCGGCTTGTAGCGAACGTTCCAAGTATTTTGCCGTGGAAACATCCTATGATTCCGTGTCATTATCCGTGGAGAAATCCGGAACCTGAAGCTCATTTGCTAGAACGCTTCTCGCCAGCGAACTTTAGCGAAAGTCACAGAATACGCTAAAAAGGAGGGGACCTGCGATCTGGGTCCTTTTTGGCCCATCGTGTCTCGCTGGTGATCCCAAGACAGAACGCGTCTAGCATGCTGGGCACATTTGGTGAAACTAAACTATGTGGGGGATTGTTATTTATTTATTTTTACTAATTTTAGTAGTTATTTTTTTAGTTTTACATCCCTGTAAATACCACTAACTTTGGCTAAAATCCGCAAACTTTCAGATCTATATTGATTGAAGTATATCTACTTAAAAGTCGAGTTAAACCCTTTCTCACTAAAATAGTTTCTTTATATTCACATCTACATAGATACATCTACATAGATACATGAGCCGATATAAAAAATATTGGCGACTATCTAGATTTTATCCTACGTAAAAAATGTTGAATCAACAAAAAAACTGTTTGTGTAAAACGATCAAACTTATTGTTCACGTAAATGTTTACGACTGATGGAAGCGCGCAAACTTCTATAACCGCGCACTGTACGCGTATACACTGCGTCGCCCCTCAAGCTACTTCACCCCCGCGCATCTTTAGGATTTTGATCATTTTGATCAACGTGTTTATACCTGCTTTAGTTCAAAAAGGATTGAACTTTACTTTTACTTCCTATGTTACAGGGATTAAGATATGTGAAAAGAAAGTCATGTCAAGATAAACCCTTTTTCACGATCATTGCTTTAGAAAAGTATTTTTGTAAATCGGTCTATCTCAATCTTGATCCATTTGAACAAACTTTCTCGTAAAGAAAAGTTTGTTCAAAAGGATTTAATTCGACTTTGATCATTTTAAATAAAACTATTATGCAAACTTTCGCACGTGCAAAAGAAGGGAACTCAATTCATACCCTTATGTACAAAGTTAGTCTACAAATTCGACGTATGAAAACGATCAAACTCTAATTTAATCCATTTTCACTGAAAAAAAGTGCGATTTTACAGAGATTGATCGTTTTGCACAAATCTATATCTCAGCAACTAACACTCATAGCGAGCCATGAGTCAAACCATTCGATACAGAATAGCACCAAACGGGCAATGATAAAAAAATCCATATATGCGCATAACTCGAGTTTCACCCTTTTACACTGGAGGCACAGATAGAAAGGAAATTGATAACAAAGGATCGAAAAGTCTGTAGGGGGCGTCGAATTTTATTCTCTCGTTTTCTAGCATAATTTTTTTATAGGGAAAGTTGTACGGTGGCATGGTCTGAAGATTTCTGCAAAGTTTTTCCAGCACCGTAGTATCTATCTATACCGTAATATCTTTAGTTGTTTTTATTCAACAGGCACACAGAACAACCTGCACTGACTACACTTACTTACATTTACTTAGTTACTTTATTTTCTCGTCTAGCAAATAAACGATAAATACCAATTGAGTTCTACCGAGAAATTCGTCTGTCCTGTCTCTCTCAATTTAGCGTAAGCGGAGACTTGAACACTTTGCTTCCTCGAAGCAATCTCAAGTTCCCTCCGATCAATATCTTGATTCCGGGAAACTTAGTTGGGAGTGACACGGCTAACAAATTAGTCGTTTCATATTGCGTGAGATGTCGAGTTGACGAACGACCCGATGGTGGAGATGTGCGAGTTTTTAAACCGCTTACAATTTGACTATTTTAGTTGGCTTCTGACATGTTTGTGTTACAGCCGGCTTGTAATATAAGTCGTGCAGATAAAGTAGGGATCCCGAAATGGCAACAATATTCTCCCTATTCCACTCGTGCGTTATATATTATGATAGAGATAAAAATAATTATGTTGCCATATCGTGATCCTTTCTTTGTCTACGTGAGTATATAAGAACCAATTAATCATAGACAGCAACCAGGTGCAGAACGAAGTCATATTTTTTACGTAATAGTACTGATACATTCAACATATTATTTTATATTACTATACCTGCCTACCCTACCTGGCCTACCTGGCCGTGTGATGCCGGCTTAGAATAGCATCACCCCATATCCTTCCCGTGGGTGTCGTAAGAGGCGACTAAGGGACTCAAGAGTATTGGTGTATTACAATTTTTAGGCGACAGGCTGACAACCTGTCACTATAGTGATACACATGTTTTCCGAAACAACCTTAGAAAACAATACTCAAAAATGTCAGACGTGGCGATAGCGACCGTATTCTTACGGCTGTTAACGCTCTGCCTACCCCGCAAGGGATAAAGGCGTGATATATTGTATGTATGTATTTATTTGGGGTCAACAGTCAACACTACCTACATATTTTGTGCTGAAAATAATTTTGCAACTTTTAGCCAAAATGTATTACGTTGTCGATGATTCATAAATATTTACAAGAACAATATCGATAATTACACCGGTATTGGTACATCCCTAACGTATCGACAGTTTGATCGACATCGGATATTCTGCACGTCAACGCCGGTTCATGTCATGTCAACGTGAGTCAACTGATCAACGTAGCGGAGCGCGTTTACTGATGTGCTGGCAATCTTTACTGACACTGGCAGAATTATTCTTGTTCTACAGGAGTCCATTAAAAAGTGTCGCTTTTTTTGGGACGTGATTTGTTGTCAGCTGTTGTGCCATTGCGACATTGACCTCAATAATCTCCACTGCTACCTTTTTATGCTATGATTAGTGTTATATCTGACTTTTTTCTTAGCGATAGCGATCGTATTGTTGCGTCCGTTAACGATCTGCCTACCCCGCAAAGGACAAAGAGGTGATATGTGTTTATTTGAAAACTTTGAATTGATGACTTAAGGGTTTCATGTGTATTGCAATTTTAGGCGACTGGCTGACAACCTGTCACTATAGTGATACACGAATTATCTGTACGACCCTCAAACACTTGTCAGACGACCGTAATTTTACGAATGTTAATGCTCTACCTTTGGGAGGCCTTTGCCCTGCAGCGGGACGCTGAACAGGCTAATAAAAACAAAAAAAAACGCTCTACCTACCCCGCGAGGGATATAAGCATGATATGTGTATGTACTGAAAAGTTCCATCGAAACCGAATTTCGTAACGAAGGCAGAGAGTTTATTATTATCGTAACCGAGTTAATTGACGCTACGGTAATTTTGCTGTTGACAAGGGTGTAATTAACCGATACCAGGATCGCGAGTGGGTGTATGGAAATTACGTGTTGTGTACGTTTACTCTATTCGAAAGTTATAATGTGACATTAGAATGCGGTTCCAAGCAGACTGAGCGGAGCCATGGATCCAATCACTGACTGCGTATTTTCAGCAGTATTTCGAATTTTCAAGAGATCAACGCGTAGGTACAAGTATTTTTTTTTTACTTGAGATAGGCCCCGCATTTGTCTACTATTTTACCTGATGGTAAGTGACGATGCAGACGATAATGCCTATTCACTCTTGCTTTGAAAAGGCCCAAGTTGTAATGTTCTGGAAGCAGATACGCCGACAGAGAATTTCATTGAATATTCCAGAAAGTTGATAATAGTTAATAGAATCGGGTACATTGGGTCGTTGGATGAGTCGGTGTCCCACACGAAATGAGAGAGAGACTAAATAAATTCTAGATAAATTCTCTGGTCTGGGACATTTTCTGTTCAAAATTCTACCTACTGCTACAACCACAACAGTCCACTGCTGGACATGGGCCTCCACCATGTTTGGCAGGCGGATTGGCGAGCGAAGTGCAAGATTTTGTAGATATTCATCCCTTAGTCATCTTATACGACACGGGCAGAAATGGGATGATGCTATTCTAAGCCGGCACCACACGGTTAAATTCTATCTGCTCAGACAAAAAGTAAAAAAAAAAACATCACAGCATGAGTATTTCTGCAATTCTTGTTTATTTATTATTATTATTTTATTTCATTTCATTTCTTAACTTTATATTTTACACAATACTTGGTGCCATTGAACCTAAGAAAGGTTTACAATATTACAGTTACTATTATGTAGTAGAAAGCTAGCGTACATAACGTTGTACATTTACGAGTGACTTCCCTCCGGTGCGATTTCTCTTTTCAACATTGCCATAGCTGCCGAGTTTTACAAGTGCAGAGCGGAATATTGCAGCGAAAGCTTGGGTTCGGTCGTTCAGCTTGAATCTTTTAAAACTTTTGAAAAGGTTTAAACAATAAAACAAACAAGTACATAATACTACTCGTAATACCGGACCCGACCAAGCAAAATGTGTTTAACCCGCCAAGAATGTGGCAGGGTATGTCATACCCAGACTGTTGCTTATCTGCAAATATTTTTGTAAACTACCGTAATTTTTTCTTGTCGCTCCATGTAGCTGCAACTAAAGGTGTGTGAAATAGGCTATTTACGTGATTGTAGTGTGACAACAACCAGCGTCGGAGATAATCGTGTACAAAGTGCTTTCGGTTACGTAAATACGTGATACTGATTCATATTAATAAGGTGTTATATTTTTTTGCAACCATGTAAGGTTCTTTTTTATATCTTATTTTATGTTCGTTTCTGTTTATTTTTGGAGTTTTTTAAGATTTCATTTTTTTCTATTTTTTTAAGCTTGTAAGTGAAGCGCCTATTAATCAGTGCCTAAAATGACCCGGACTTGTTATTTCTATATTTAAATATAAAGATATAGTAATATATTATTTAACATTTATTTATTATAATACTAATATATCCCACTAGCTATTAATATTAAAACAATATGTTATTTGGTATTTATTAAATAAAATATAGGCAATTTAAAATTCGGATATGTCATACCCTGCCACATAGTCCGTGTTACATTTTCTCGCCACAACCTGCGCGGGTTAAAAAATGGCCACCAGAAATTATACCCATGAGTATTTTGGACTCAAATTCAGACCTAAGACCAAATTACAGTCAAGGGTTTTGATAGGTACCTAAATCCTAACTTTATTTTTCTACCTAATATTAAAAATGGGTACAGTCCGCGCCACAAAAAAGTAATCAACTATTAGAAAGAAAACGTGTTCCTTTTTATGTTTGTTTTATAAACATAAAACCCTTTTATATCGCTTTATCTATTTAAAAAAAACTGCAGCAAAATTCCTTGCGTAGTTTAGAAAAAGTTTGCGGTATTCATGAGCGACTAAATTTTGTAGACAATTGACAAATATTTTAGGACTCTTTCTTTGGCACGATCTCTAGATAGATATGACTAGATAGTCACAGATAGGTACAGACAGACCACAAGGCAGTTACCATCTCGAGTTTTACGACAGAGATAAGCGAGGCACGGGCCGGCCCGCCTACGGGATTAACTGCCTCTTAAATGCTGATTTCGGCACAATACTCTCGGGTTTTGTTGCTCTTTGTAACGTCCGCAAAAACATCAAGGGCCTTACTACAAAAAAGTTAGACGCAAGTCGAACGCGAGTTTAAAGTAAAACTCCATACAATAAAGCGCTAGGCACGCGTTCAACGCGAGTCTATCTTTTGTGTGGCCTTACCACCGTCCCGTTTTTTTAATTTGATGATTGTCAAAATTGATAATATATATTTCAGAAATTTGAGAAAAGTCCATGCTATACTTAAGGATTTACAATTCTGACCTACATGCCTGATAAAATATAAAAATAAAACATATTCGAACTCTGCCCTTATCACAATTATTTGGGTGCAGTATAACATGTTTGTACTCAAAACGACATTGTAATAAGATTTAACTTAGTTTGACAGACGGTGCCTGTAGAAAGTTTTTTTTTCTATTATTGTACCTTATTTATGTTTGATTGAGAACGTAGTAGGTAACGCTTCAGGAGAGAGCTTCTATGAAAATATAATAATTATCTTTTATTGGTTATATTAAAAATGTAATCTAATGTAATTTTTTGTAAAGTAGGTTAGTATATGTTTAAAATTACATATACCTATATTGTGAATTTCATTATGAAGATGAAGGTCATCGTTATTTTGAGAGTAAACAAAAATCTACTCTTTTTATTAAGTAGGTGCTGCAATTCAAATCGCATTGCCGAAAATGAAAATAAACTGTCAGCTATTTCAAGAAACCCATAAATAAACCATATTTATTCAAATGGCCGTTTTCAATCTTCGACGAAATACCAAGTTATTTTGATCGAAAATAATTTACGGAATGCGTATTGGAAGACCCTTATAAATCAATCGTCTCTGCTTATTTTGCACACTGTACTTGATTTAATGGGTGAAGACAGATTGCACCTCTCTGCCGGGAATCTAGGTAGATAAAATAAATATATGGGGTTGCCAGTTTTGAACCTGTCAAACGAGGATTTTTTGGGGCGATAGCAACACTTGTCTGTACTAGGTGACGCTGCTGATATAATTATTTGTCACGTTCAGTGACTCTATGGGAAAAAGTTTTCATTCACAAACAGCGAAATGCTAGGAACTAAACGAACAGTTTAAAAAAATTTCATTTGCTTGATTATTCTGTAGGCAACATGTTACTACTTTTTTGACAAGCACTGATAGGTACATGCTATTCGTACAGCACATGACATAATAGAGGAACGAATGATCCAAGCCAATAGATAGAGGAACGAATTCCTTTGCCCAGTAGTGAGATAGTGGGACAACTCAGAATAAAAAAAAAAAAAACAGCCAAGAAGTATTTTACTGCAACCATCTGCCATTTTATACGCAGGATCTAATTGCAGCTCTCAAATTACTCTAATTTACTTCCGCAGCACGAATAAGATAGGTTTTTTAAGGGCCCTTTCCAGATGAAAGGAATTTAATTATGGCGTAAAACGCTTTATTATCATTAGCTTGCTTTTGACGAGAGTTTTCCAACGGTTTTTTTTTTATCAATTAGATTGACTGACATTATTTTAAATAAATGTTTAGTTAATTTTATTTCTGTTTAATTAGCACACAATAAGTAGGTTTTTTTAAACTCACAAAAAAGTCGCTTAAAAACGCAATAAACCAGTCAGTGTCTAAATTGATTTGTACTTAAATGAGTCATGACAGTAAATAACTAATTTTTCAGATCACTAACTTGTCACGTTTGTGTGTTTCCACGACGTCGACGACAGTCGCAAGCGCGGCGTGGACGCATAGGCACGTATGACTCTCCGCCCGACGAAGAACCACCGATTGGTTCGAAACGTCGCGAAAACACACAAACATGACAACTGAGTGATCCGAACCACTGGTTATTTACAGTAAATATCTATCCATGCCTGGAAATTTCCTGAGCTTTCGGATCCAGTACCCAAACGTTAAGATATGTCGAGTCATATTTAGGTCAGAAGGACCGGTCACTTTGAATATTGGGATAATGCGTTTCAAAGATATTAGTCCAAGTGACGGGCTTAGGGTCAGTTCCGACCCTTAAGAGCCCTCGTGGTTTTAGCTCTGTCATACAAACGTATTTCGTGTAACGACCCAGTCATCTAGCGAATCGTACGAACCAAAGGGTGCAAAGGACGGTAAACTTTGCAGGCGGGATCAGACCATGAAACTAAATAACTTTTTCTATTATATGGAGGCTATGTTGGTAAACTTAAAAAAATTACGACCTTCCGTACAAAATTTCCGTTTACTAACATCACCCCTATAGAAAAAGTTGTTTAGTTTCATGGTCTGATCACGCCTGCAAAGTTTTCGCGACTGCCTTTGACGCAGAAGGTTCCGGGTTCGATTTTCGGTGGGTCACTCACAAAGTTGATATTTATCACTTTGTGAATTTGTTCCCAGTCTGGTTAGGACATTGCGGGCTGAACCACCCGATTGTCCGTAAGTAAAATGGTTCCGTGTTTCGGATGGCACGTTAAGCCGTAGGTCCCGGTTGCAGTCTATGATCACTTAGACGGCGGTCGTTACACAACCATGTCAGAAGCCTGCTACTTGTAGATGGCGGTTGAAAAAACCTGACGCTAGCGTTCATCGGGTCGTTAGACGACTCGGTGTCCCACACGAAAAAGAAAGATCCTGAAAACTTAATCTGTATTAAACCCCTAAGTACAATAGCGTGTACCAGTTTACGTGTAAGTACTTTACCCCGAAGTTAACTGTGTGTGTTGAACACGAGTTTAACTGGGGTGTAACGTGAACATTAGAACATAACCGAGGTTCAAATATGGATGGGATTATTCTAATGCTACGGGTTTAGTGGCAGAATTCATGCAGTGTTTCGAAGGAAATGCATTTAATACGTACATACATACATATATCACGCCTTTATCCCTTGCGGGGTAGGCAGAGCGTTAACGGCCGTAAGAATATTATGGTCGCTACCGCCACGTTTAACATTTTTGAGGATTGTTTTCTAAGTTAGTTTCAGAAAACGTGTGTATCACTATAGTGACAGGTTGTCAGCCTGTCGCCTAAAAAATGTAATACACCAATACCCTCGAGTCCCTTAGTCGCCTCTTACGACACCCGCGGGTAGGATATAGGGTGATGCTATTCTAAGCCGGCATCACACAGCTGAATGCATACCAACCATACTAAAACCAGCCTGTGTGACGCAGTGATAGGCGGGTGATGTAGTTTGAATGCGACGCAATGCTTCGGGTTCGATTACATATCAGTGGTTATTACCCGTTTTAGGTCCGTTTTTAGAAACCGCACTCATCACTGAGATCGATCTTGAGTGCGACTTTGAGATGCTGTTAGTATTGACTAACATTTTTCAAAATTGCTCTTGAGATCGATCTCAGAGTTGAGGGCGATTTATTAATACGGGCCTAAGAACTATAAATTACGGAGACTGCAAACGTTGTGATCTTGGGCGAATAAAAAAAAAAGTTACTTATTTTGTTCGAATATTTTCATAATACTACCCTTCTTGCTTACTTGCCGCGTGATGCCGGCTTAGAATTTGCCGTGTGATGCCGGCTTAGAATAGAATCACCCCACATCCTTCCCATGGGTGACGTAAGATAAGAGGCGACTAAGGGACTGACAACCTGTCACTATAGTAATACACATGTTTTCTGAAACAACCTTGGAAAACAATCCTCAAAAATGTCAGACGTGGCGATAGTGGCTGTATTCTTACGGCCACTATCGCTCTGCCTACCCCGCAAGGGATAAAGGCGTGATATGTGTATGTATGTTGCTTACACGCGCCATTTTGTAAAGAGATGAAACTTTAAGATGGCGGCTCGCGATTCGAGAACGACTTGAACTCGGGTTTGACAAATGGCGGGAAGTTACGTCTCGTAAATCAGGGGATATATATTTCCAACTCAGTTTCTAATACTTCTTGAACTCTGGTGATTCTTATTACAGTTTCTGGATAAGTTCTTGGTATTTACGGTGGCTTTGAAGAAATATTAAAGGAATTTTACTCTTTTTATTTAAGTTTATTGGAGAATAAACCAACAAACTTAGATGATAAATACATTAGTCTTTAGTATATTATAGGTCCTTTTCTTCATAATAGATTGTTTTACCTTCAGCTATTAAAGACACCTAAGCATTGGTGAAGACCACGCATCGGCAAGCGTACCGTTGGACGCCCTCCGACGAGATTGACCAATAACTTATAGAGAGCGGCTAGTAGCGACTGGACGGCAAAAGCGGGAGATCGTTCATTGTGGCGTACCCTGGGATAAGCCTATGTCCAGGAGGGGACTGCTATAGGATGATATGATGTGATGAAGCATTGGTCACTCAATAAAAGTTCAGTACGAACGACAAAATATGTCCATTATAATGCATTTTCTCGAAACACGGTGTACGTTACTTACCGCACGTTTTTAGTGATTCCATAGATAATAAGATAATATTTCCCTACGTTTCAGGCAGCGGCAAGCTGAACTTCGATTCCTTCGTCCGAGTGGCGACACATTTCCTGGACGAAGACGACGAAGCGCTGCAGAAGGAGCTAAAAGAAGCCTTCAGGCTTTATGATAAAGAAGGTAATGCAGTGTAGCTACTCCAGTAGTATTATATTATCTGTGATTACAGTACTAACTGTGACCTAGTACGATGTTATTTTTATTATGAAATGGTAGTACCTACTCGTTTCTGCGAGTGTATGAGAAGCTAAAGTTGTTAAACTAATTTTGGGTTATCGTTAATAGTGTTTTGTGTGTTTATCAAAAATAAAACAAACTTTTGTTCTCCTTTTTCTGGTAGTGCCTAGTGCCTCTTCCTTCAACTAGTGAAGGTTGGCAGTCAGCTCTGCAAATTTCCTTCTACATTCTACACTTTCTAACAAGCTATAGGTCCACTATTCGTAGGGTATGCCGTGTGATGCCGGCTTAGAATAGCATCACCCCACATCCTTCCCGTGGGTGTCGTATGAGGCGACTAAGGGACTCGAGAGTATTGGTGTATTACAATTTTTAGGCGACAGGCTGACAACCTGTCACTATAGTAATACACATGTTTTCTGAAACAACCTTGGAAAACAATCCTCAAAAATGTCAGACGTGGCGATAGCGACCGTACTCTTGCGGCCGTTAACGCTCTGCCTACCCCAAAAGGGATAAAGGCGTGATATATGTATGTATGTATGTATGTATTCGTAGGGTTCGAACTGTCAAAAATGTCAAAATACATACTTATGAGGAAAGTTTAGTCCTTTGAAAGTATTAAAATGACTTCAAATATTTTCCACACTAACCATCATTCTCACAGACCAGAGATGTCATGCGCGTGCAGCAGCTACGCAAATGTAATTTTCCTCTGTGGACATTCCATACAAATTTCTTACACTGTTCCTTCTATATTGACATTACAGAAGAGCTCCAACGCTAAAAGCCCGTTTTTAAAAGTTTCCCGCCATAAGCGATAAAACGATTTGCATACAAAACTCCACAACAAAACAACATGGCCTTCCAGTGAATGACAAAAGTCTCTATCCCCGCAGTGTATTTCCTGTTACAAAAAATAAAACGTCCCATAACCCAAAACAATATTGCGTACAATAAATAAAATAAAAATTTATCGCGGGCCTTGGATTAGGGTTGCTCTACGGCCATATTTCGAAAGCCTTTTCTCGGCAAGAATAGTTGGACAATTGACAAGCGTTGGGTCTATAGGATTCTTTACACAATATAAGCACTTTAACCAGGTCAAACGAGATAGTTTTAAAGTAAATATGATCAAGCTTTTATTTTAGGCACTATTAGAACGTAAAACGTCTTGTTTGGTTATTTTTATGACCTATTTAACGATCACTCTTATGTTCTATGCGAAAAAGAGAGAAATATATAAGCCGTAAAATTAAGAAGCCATTCATATTCATCGTTTATTACAGGCGCAGATTTCGTCAATCGCGTCAACTTTGTTTTATTTACTTACTATTTATGTAGTGTAGGTATGTCCTTACAATATATAAAATCAGGTAGGCTGAATAAATATTATTAGCGTTTAAATCAAATAGTGTTGATGAAATAAGTCACTACGGCAATGCAGTTTAAGAGCCCAATTTTGTATGTATAGCGGAAGGTATGGCGTCTTCCTGAACAAGATTTCTCTGCATTTATTCCCCTTTGCAGGTGTCAGCCCTAAAAATAACAGCCACTATGTTATTAGGGTACGAATAACACGTTCTTAACTTCTTAATATTGGAAGTTATATGTTTGTTTGTTTATATTGAACGTATACGAGTATCGCCTTCGACACTTTTATGGGGTCAATTCGGATACAGCTTTATTTGTTTCGTAAGTGTTTACAATAACACACACATATCACGCCTTTATCCCTTGCGGGGTAGGAAGAGCGTTAACGGCCGTAAAAATACGGTCGCTATCACCACGGCTGACAAATATTGAGGGCCCTTTCAGATTGTTCGTGTATCACTGTAGTGACAGGTGGTCAGCCTGTCACCTAAAGTTGTAATACACATAAAACCCTCGAGTCTCTAGTTTACAATAACAATACTAACAAAAATGTTTTCACAATTTTAAAATACCGAAAATTGAACGGGATCTTTTTATACTCATTACATATATCACGCCTTTATCCCTTGCGGGGTAGGCAGAGCGTTAACGGCCGTAAGGAGACTGTCGCTATCGCCACGTCTGTCATTTTTGAGGACTGCTTTCTAAGGTTGTTTCAGAAAACATGGGTATCACTATAGTGACAGGTTGTCAGCCTGTCGCCTAAAAATTGTAATACACCAACAACCTCGACTCCCATAGTCGCCTCTTACGACACCCGCGGGAAGGATGTGGGGTGATGCTATTCTAAGCCGGCATCACACGGCATTTTTATACTCATCTACGGAATATAGTTTGTGAAATCGTTCCGCTTTTGGATTCCACGTTATTTTCCATAAAAAATATTATTATCGTAAATAACTAATATTCCGGATCACTCATTACTTGTTTATATTATTGATGTCTTCTGCTATCTCTTGTATATCCCCAACACTTAATATAGTACACAAGCAAATCTTATTTTCCTAAATTGTCAGAGGTTCCTAAGAACACATGCCCCGACGATGTTTTCAGAGTGTGTTTGTTTGCTCTGTCGTCATAGGAATACCTTTGATCAGGGATGCGATTTTAGTAACAAAAAATCGATTATTTTAAATCAGAGAAACTTGATGAATCGATCTAGCTTCTCCAAGTAAAGACCAGTTTTTTAATTACCGTTTTTTCTTTTTTTTCGCAATATTTTTTAAATTATTGCCTGTATTCAGCATTTCCCTGCTAAATGGCAATGTGCAGGCCACATTGCTCGTAGAACCTATAACCAGTGGTGGAGCAGAAGAGTTCTCGAAGGGCGACCACGTTTCGGTAGGCGCAGCGTGCGAATGCTCTCCGCGAGATGGACAGACGATCTGATTAATTAAGATCGATTAATCTTAAAAATAATCGATACGTTTTCACATCCCTACCTTTGATGGCATTTCTTTGAAGACTGAGACGCTGGCATTGAGAAGCACCTTGTTTGTTTACTGTTTACTTTGCTGAGAACAATTGCATTGCATGTGAGTTTAACATACATACAGTTTTTTTTTTTTATACATACAGTATACACATATCACGCATTTATCCCTTGAAGGGTAGGTTATCGGTCGCTATCGCCACGTCTGACAAATATAGAGGGTCTTTTCAAATGATTCGCGTATAGCGGTAGTGACAGGTTGTCAGCCTAAACCCACATACAAACATACTAAGCCCTCGAGTCCCTCAGTCGCCTCTTACGACGCCCGCAGCAAAGAAATGGTGTGATAGTTGTTGTCTGTACGAAAATATAGTAAATATTCCCGACCCCACTCTATTTTAACCACAGATAACCGTAACCCAACCAACATCGGCCTCGATTCGAATGCAAATTGAATTTTCTGCATAATGCACCGAATAATTTTGGAGCCAAAATCCTCGCAGGTTCAGTGTTACCTACAAAGCCGGTGCTAAATCGGGCTAACCGATCGCTTAACGAATATTTCCATTTGGCTCTGGTCACAGATAATATAATACTACTAGAGTAGTACAGATACCTAAAGTCATAGAGGGAGTCCGATTGCCCTAAGACGGCTATTGGCGGGCTATTTGATATGTCGACACAGCGCATGCATTGCTAGCGACATCTAGGTTTTTTATTGGATACTTCGTATTGACGTCATTGGTATTGAACAATATTGCAAAAATGTGAATAATTCGCGTGTTTTCCGTCTCAAAACATCTTAAATAATGTATTTATAAATTTCCAATACTTTGTTTTTGTAAATTATCCTATATTTCGGACTCTTTTAAGTTACATTCGCTACCCGTATCGCCATCTATTGATTTTTTTCTGGACTAATTTCCTTTAGGAATGAGACCCCACGCTCTGGTGTATCCGACTCATCTTCATGATATGCTACGATTGTTTTCATTCACATTGTAGAAATTAAACCAGTTGTACTTGTTCCAAGGCGGATCGCACACTTGACGCACGGCGGAGCGCAAAAATATCGCAGCGGTCTGTCAGATCCATACTATAAATGTCAATCCCCATACTAATACCGCTGTAGACGCAGGGCTATCGCAGTGTCATCCGTTGAGTGCGGTTTTAGTATGGGGAGTGATGTTTCTAGTATGGATCTGACAGATCGCTGCGATATTTTTGCGCTCGATATTTAGGCAACACCCAACTAGTTTCGCTCACTGAGCATAAATATACCTAATACACATCGAAATTAAATATAAATGTCCAATAAACATTATTGTGTTTACATAGTGTGTTTAACTACAGTTTTCATTCCCAGTATTGGTTTTAATTACACTACCAAACTTTGAACCGTATTGCATACCTAATCTTCTTTAAATAAGTAGTAACTAGATTGGAACAAGTATCCGAGGAATAAAAAGGAAAAAATATTTTATTTTCACGATGCGTTGGTCAACATTATAGTACCCGACTTTCTGGATCCAAGAGTTCGACTTTTTTAGTTCAAAAACTATATGTCCTTGGTAAGGACGTAGCAGGCACACCTATTGTAGATTTTCTGAAGGAAAGATTCATTGATCTAGTATGAAAATTTGCTCACATTTTTCGTACAAATTACTCGAAACACCAAAAAGTACAAAGGTAGGGGCTCTACTTTGGCTCGTTGCCAACAAATCGATTGAACGCGTTTATTGCAAGCAATTATCACCAAAATTCATTGTTTTCTCTCCCATAAATCCACACATACCGATGATAGTAATATTTTTATCAACAATAAAAATTGGATTGCAATTCTTTGTATGTTTGTTTGTGAAATACTTTTGTCAAATAGTTGGCGCATAAATAATTATAAATTATGATTAAAGCGTACAGACAAAGCCACAAAACTTTATTTATTTTATGTATTTAACAAGACACAAACAGACATATATATCTACCTGTAATACAGATCAGTCTTCTCAGCTTGTAGACCCACAGTTTCCTTAATATTAATTACACACGACATTCTTACACTAAATAGGATCTACCGCTAATAGTTTTAATTAGGTAGGTACCTGACGCACCTTAAAGCTAATAAAACGAATTATCTAACAGACAAATAATATTATCAAAAATTTAGAAAAGGTTGTATCATTATTTAGTAGGTAGGTACGGAAAAAAAAACATTCGTGTCGCCCGCTATGACATCTTTGGTCTGTGGTACAGCTAAAAATTGACGCGAAAATATCTAGTATCTACGTAACTTTGACTTTCGCAATTTTATTTTTTGCCTCCAAAAACAACGCAGTGAGAAAAACTGCTCTTTCCATCCATATAACGAAGCATTTTTGCTTCCGCCCCGCGGTTCGCTTTAACAATTCAACTACACCATTCTGAGTAAAGTGCGATTGTACTTCCGTTTCCCAGCAAAATGTTCATATTTTATTATTTCGCCGATTTTCGTAGCGAGATTTTAAACGCGTTGGACAAACAAACGCGAATTTATTTCGTCCAGATAAATGTTTTGGCAGTTAATAACTCGTTGTTTTAAACATGTATTTTTAAGAAATTATTTTGTAGATTTTAAAACAGAATTGAGTTTTGAAAGTACGTAAATATACTATATTTTTCCACATTTACTGGATTACTATTTAGCACCACAGGTTTAATTTATTGAGGCTTAGATCACTCTTAAATGCGTGCTGGTAAACTGTTACCTTATTGAGGACCTTTACTTCATTCGCTTACATAGTGTCACGACCAGCGTAACTTTCAGTATGCAACCGTACGTGCGTGTATGGAGCATTGAGGTCAAGTTACACTGGTCGCGACACTATCTAAGCGAATGCGCTATAACAGAGTAGTTTTTTTTTAATTTTCGTTACATGTTATATGTTATATGTACAACATGTATAGTAAACGCTCCTACTTGACCTTCTATTAAAGCGACAAATTAGGACCACAGTAAACCCAGTATCAAATACTATATAACCTTACTTTCATTACCAAAAGTCGAAAAGTTTCCGACGCATTGAAAAACCGAAAATCAGGCACATTTTGACCTGTCAAAACGTCAAACGAATATTATCTTATCGAGCCTACATCTGAAATACAGCCATGAAACATAATGTAATTTCCTTTTTGTGATATACGACCGTGATCTAAGTGTCACAGTATATTATATAGGCTAATGCAGTAAGGAAACTTTACACAAAAGCTCATTAACACTCACACAGACGCACGAAGGCGACCAACAGGCACCGTTGCTGCGACAATGGAACGATTGGAAAAATGATTATAATGAAATAGTAGTATTAGATTCTTTTTTGTAAGCTTGCGTTAAAAGATATTTAAGAATGGACATACATATTAATATTTTCATGTTAATATAACCAAATTAGCAACCTACACACACGCTAATTATATATCCAGAAACCAGTGTAGTTTTACTACTGTTTTTAGCATAAGATCTTTTTCATTCTTAACGCACAACGCGTCCGTAACGCAGCGGTCTGTCAGATCCATACTAGAAACGTCAAACCCCATATTAAAACCACTCAACCGCTTGAACAGTTGAGCAGTGAGCGGTTTTAGTATGGCGATTGACATTTCTAGTATGAATCTGACAGACCGCTGCGTTAATTTAGCGCTGCATTGTGGATCAAGTAGGGAAAAAGGCCTTATGCTAAAAATAGTAGCAAAACTCGCTCCGTTTCTGGGTATATGTACTGTGACTGTGGACTCAGTATTGGCTTGTTATGTAACGTACTCACTTGTTTTTGTGTTCTCTCGATTGGTTGGTGAATTGGTATCGACATGTGTGTTGTCATAATCGTAAATCTGTCTATAAAATATACTGATTTCGTAATAAGAAACAATTAGTTGGTTTGATACCTAAGGATCTGAAAATCCACTGAACTGATTTCAAAATAAATAATTCAACTTACAATTCTGGATGACTGGGTCATTAATAAAATACAAAAGTTGTACGCTTAAAGCTATTGTCCAAAAATACTATAGAACCCATTTATAGTTTTTGGAAATATTCAAAGTTTGAATTAACACACAGAAAATAAAAAATAAAAGTAAGTGTTTTGACGCCACCCAAAATAGCGAGATATGACCTCAATCAATACCTCATCTATTACTATTTTCAAACAAAATATCGTTTTAAACAGTAGCTAATTTGACCTGCCTGAGTTATCATGCCTAATTATTGTAGCAACAAATGAATTTTCTTTGCGGTTCGGTAAGTAACATCAAAATGTAACTTATGCCTTCAAAATTACTTCCAGCCTAGATCTAATGTCTTGTGTAGTCTTGGATACAACATTTCAACTCCTGATCTCAAGGAAACCCAAGACTTGTTTTAGGTACTTCACAAGTAGGTTGAAGAGTTTTGGTACTTTGGTGGTCTAGATAAACCTTCCAGTTAGGTTCAGTTATTCTTAGCAACGAAATATAAAGCCACGACTTTGGTTAAGATTTTATTCATCAACTTAGTTCATAACTCCTACAATAGAGTACATTGCATCGTTGGACGACTCGCTGCCCTACTCGAAAAAGCAAAATTAAAAAAGTTAAAATTAGTACTTAGACATATTTTAATATCAACAAGCGGTCCGTCATATGCTCTCGCTGCTAGTAGTATTTCCTGGTGTGTTTTATACACACAAACCTACCTCTTAAATCATTCTATCTATTTAGAATAACCGCATCAAAATCCGTTGCGTGTTTGAGAAGAATTTCCATGAGACACACACAGACAGACGGTGTTCACGACAGAAAAACGGAAAATACTATGTTTCGATTCAAAAATTTGTATTTCCAGGCAACGGCTACATCCCCACATCAAGTCTCCGGGAGATCCTGGCTGCCCTGGACGACCAGCTGACTCCTGACCAGCTCAACGAGATGATAGCAGAAATAGACACCGATGATTCCGGGACAGTGGACTTTGATGGTACGTTTTAGGCGCCTATACACGAAATAGTATTGCTCAAGACCGAGGGAAATGGCGACATCTTGTAAAGACCCTATGCACCACTAGTGGGGACAACTAGGACAACAATATACACAAAATAGAGAGTAGCGGCGCGGCGCTCAAAAGAACATAAAGTAGGATAGGCATCACTCCGTTTTTACCAGTGGGTGTCCTAAAAGGCGACTAAGGGATGAATTCTGGGAGTGGGCGGCAGCATTTCCATTGAATGCAACACCTTACACTACACTTGCTAGTCCGCCTGCCAAGCGTGGTGAGTATGGCAAACCCCCCAATTGCGTAAGCGCCGTATCCAGCTGTGGTCTGTTGGGGCTGTAGTAGTAGTATATAATAAAACCTTAGCCGTCTCCTTCAGTCGTGGCAGAGATCAATGGCCAATCAAATGCTAACTCGAAGTGTGTGTTATACCATAAGAGCAATTTGTAGGCCAATATTTTTGTTCTTCTTTTCATGTGGTACACCTTGTCGTCTAACGACCCGATAATACCTGGTGGTCTGTATTTTGTACGATAACTTTTTTTTGTTTCAGAATTCATGGCGATGATGACTGGAGATTAACCAAAAATTATATTATTTGAGAAATTGCGTTTAGTTTACTTAATACTCACAGCACTTATCTATAAAACACCGATTTCATTAGTTTAAAATGTATTCATAATAACTACTTAGATTTTACTTAAATATTACCATGTCACTTAAATATTAACGCAAATGAATCGAATTTTTTCATTCGATGATTTTCTTATTGTCGATATTTAAATTGTTTTAATAACCATAATCATTTTATTAATACGATCGCGACATTTTACTTATGTAGTTATTACATAAATGAAATACAAAATTTTGTTATTATGTAAGTATAGTTGCTTGATTTAGTTATAAGTACATTCAATTGATTTAATAAACCTCATATCATAGTATACATGAAGGTTTCACTTTACTCACTTTGTTATTTCATTCATGAAATAATTAAATTTTGAAAGTTACAAGGTTTATGAGCATAGCCTTTAACATGCGACCCATATAAAACTCTTTAATTTTGTATGTTTTCTTGTACTTACGAGCACAAACAATACCGTACCGTGTGTGTATCTTAAGAAACAAACAAACAGAAAGTAAGACTCCTTAATTAGCGCGAACCAAGAACGTTGTGGTCTGAATATGTAGAGTAGTCTTCGTATAAAATGCTACAGTCACACACACATCGCTGTTTCTGAGGAGTGTGCTACTGAAGTTCAGCAGCCACAACAGCCCACTGCTGGACATGGACCTCCTCCGATAGAAAGGTAGGTATTTGTCATACCTACTAAACACGCTTGCCAGGCGGATAAGTGGACTCAGTCACCATTCTCCTCGCCTTATCCCATTCAATCTGTCGGGATCGGCTAGGGGATTTGACGTGAAACAAAGTTTTTATACAGAGCGACTGTAGTGCAAGCACAAATTGGAAAGACGGTGCGGTGTAAGGCTGGTTTCAGAGCGACGCGTCTCTGCTGCGCTGCCCAGCCGCGCGCGCCTCGCATTACACTAGATTGTATGTAGCGTTTCACAGTGACGCGTCTTGGGCCGCGTCTCGGCCGCGCCGCGGTCGGATCTCCTTCGATTGCCAGTAACGTCGACTTGCAATCTTTTAAGACGTCGTTGTTGCACTCTTTTCCATATAACGTATATAGCTAATATAGTGATTAAGTTTGCTGGCATAATGATTCTCTGCACCCGACCGTACACCACAACGAAGCGCGCGCGTCTGAATGTCGTTACACAGCGAACGCGCTGCCCAGCTGGGCAGCGCTGCTGAGACGCGCCGCTCTGAAACCAGCCTAAGGAAACAGAAAACCCTGCTGACCATTCCCTGGATTCATCCCTTAATCTCCTCTATGTCACGCACGGACTGAAATGGGGTGATGCTTTTCTAAGCCGGCACCACAGTCAAACATGATACTCTACGAAAAATAAAACAGAACCTGAGCCAATCCAATTAAGAGAAAATGTCAAAGCTAATCACAGATGGCGCCACCCGCGCCTGTGCGTAAGCTCTCTAATGAGAAGTCGCTCTACGTTGACATTGACACATTTTTAACCAATCACAGAATAATTGGCTTAGACTAAGCGACTTGGCGCAATTTTTCTTCTTCGTTGCGTCAATGGATCATAATATTTGTGATTGCCAGTATTTGGCGACCGTAATGGCGTTCTCTGTTGCTAAGATTAGCTCCTCCCTGCTGCAAGAGACGGGCAAAAGAAGACACCTTATCGGTGCACCATAGATTGAGATGGGGCCCCACAGTCGACATTTAGTTGCTAGGATTCTGGTTTTTTCGTAATATTAGTAGTAGCCTTCACGAGTCTAGCTTTTCTCAACGGCTTCAGTTCAGATGTAGGGTTAGGTTTTTCACTTACGACATATTATTAGGTGTCGGAATATTTCTTTATAAATAAACTTGGTATGTTAGTTAATTTATTCAACAATTAAATAAACGCGAAATATAACTTCTAAATTACCGCATTGGGATTTTGTTATGTATTAATTATAGTCCTTTCGATCTTGGGTTCTTCTCCAAGGTTCTGCTACTCAGCAACTATTTGGACAAAAATTTCACGGTTCACCTAGGTTCCTAGCCTACAAAATTTGCAATTTTCTCTCTTTAGTGTGTCGGACTGTAACAATGTGTTTAAAATGGAAGTAGGACGCTAGGTAGGATCTAAGTTTTGTAATAACTTTGGCGTGAAGAATGGTCGTCTTAGTTGCTGATATGCAAATCACAAATCACGCTTTTATCCCTAGCGGGGTAGGCAGAGCGTTAACGATCGCAAAATTACGGTCGTTATCGCCACGTCTGACAAGTATTGAGGGCTTTTTTAGATGATTCGTGTATCACAGTAGTGACAGGTTGTCAGCCTGTCGCCTAAAATTGTGATACACATGAAACCCTCGAGTCCTTTAGTTGCCTTTTACAACACCCGCCGGAAGAAATGGGGTGATGCTATTCTAAGCCGGCATCACACGGCTAAGCCAGCATCAGACGCTGATATGAACAGATTACAATGTTAAATTACGTGAATACTAGTGAATATTTTTACGACTTCGAAATGTTTTTAACAAATGCCGGCCTAGAATAGCATCACCTATTGAGGTAGGATTCCACCCTACCCATGGGTATCGTAAAAGCGACTAAGGGATAATCATCAAGGGAAAGGGCAGCAACGTTCCCTGTTCATGCAACATCTTGCAATGCGCTCGCCAATCCGCTTTCAAAGGGTGATGGATAAGTATTGCGATGATGACAGACTATTTACCAGGGGACTAGGGGGAAGTCCATGTCCAACAGTGAACTGTTGTGGCTTTCAAGGTGCGGTTTAGGTCAACTAACTGGAAATTTCTCAGAATTCCACCACGTGTTCCTGAGATGCTATTGTCTCAACTTTTCCTAGAAATGTCGCGAATGTTCACATGAAAAGTTCCACGAAATTTTCTCAGGAACACGAGGCAAAAACATTCTTCGAAGTAAGACATTGGAAGAAAGTTCAAGTATTTTCCACTGAATTGGGGTAATTCGCACACACACCAGATTATATTGCGGCTCGTAAAGCTTGCAATGGGATTTTTTGTTCATTTAGTTCCTAGTAGATGGCGCTCTGTGCGAATGATGAAAAAGCTCAACTGAAACTTTTCATAGATAGGGGTAATAATTGAATTATAGCCACTCCTAATCAAAATGGAAATCGAGTAGATTCAATTCTATATTGACTTCCCTACATTTTTTTCCCTAACAAATATTTTATTGACTGACTTTGAAAAGTAATGCAACCTACATTTCAACTTATCAAGACATCATCAAAAACACATCAGTCGGGACAAACATATTTTCAGAACACATCATCAACATAAAAAGCTTCTCGTCTCCGTTATAACCCAGGACATTTCCTTGAAAATATTACCAATAAAACGTTATTTTACTTCCCAAACCATCTCCCGGCCAATAACACCTAATATCCCACTATAGGGTAGTTTCCCCATCGAACGCACGACGCTGCGCATTTTTAGCGCATCCGTAACGCATGCGTCTGTCAGATGCAAAAAAAAAAAAAACAACAATCCGTACTAAAAACTGGCGTTGCCTCAGAAACAACGCAAAAATTTGCGTCTGCATTTGACTCTGTTCCACTTATTATAATAATAGAGGCCCGCCCAGTTGCAGCCGCTGTAACTGATATTCCCGTGAGAATAAATAGTGTTCCCGTAATGTAAACCTTTTTCTTGAATCACTATCTATTATCAGTCCATTTGGTAGCTTGAAAGATCTAAGCAAGCATACATACATACAGAAATGTAGTGATACCTCTCTCTGTTGCACCAACGTCCGTCAAGTGTGGGATTCGCCAGAAGGACCCACCGATTCCTATGCTAATTCTTGTGACCTACAAACCCACTTACTATTGGAAACGCCGTTATTTTTCTTTAATATGTTACCTTTTGGTGATAAGAAAGTTTGTCGCTAAAGGAAGATTGATTGTGCGATAAAAGACGAGATTGATCTCGATTTTGCGTGAAAGTTTTCTTGGAAAGCGTGTAGCTATAGGTATCTGTAATTTTTCTATTGAAGCATTTGAAAAAAGTTGTATGAAATCGTATGAGGATTGATTTCTGGATTCTAGTGGATTGGAGTCACAAATACTCGAAGATATCTGATTTCATTTCACAAAAAAAAGTTGGTACATAAGTATCAGTATGATATCTAGTTCCCATAGTACAAGCTTACTTGGGCGCTGTGTGAATTGTCCAGGATATTAATTTATTTATTATTAAAAATAAAAACTTATTTTACCCAATGCCCAAACTAATAAGCTTTTATTTGTGTAAAGCATACGAATTCTTTTGAAGTTTACCACACTCAAGAGTTTTTCACTCTTTCATGTTTTTAGCAAAGAATTTATAAAAATACTCCAAATGCGCAAACTTGAATATAAATGTTGCAAAAAGTGAAAGTTTTTTTCACAAATTAGTTGAAATGGGTGCTGAAATTCAAAAACTTACTTAATAATGTTGTAAATGCGAGCAGATTTTATTTCAAAAACATTTTATTTATTGCTGTAGGAAAAAATACATCGATCGCACACCTACCATATTCCATTTTTTGACAGGCAGTTGTGATAGCCGCACGGTAATGCGGCGTCGTTTGCGATGATATGCAGTTTTTATGAAAATTCATACAACTACATATATCGAAACTTGACCGGCCGAATACCGCAAAGTTTTACAGAGCGTGTAAACCGCCTATGTTCTGATGCAATGTGCTTTCTTTTAACAAATGTAAAAACACATTGCACATTCAAAACAACAAAAATGCTCATCATGCATTTTGTTTGAAAAATGATCAAAATCAAGACGCTATGCTACGGTTCTTTCACTCTCCACGAACCTAGTGCAATCTTCACCACTACGTTTACAAACAGCCCACAACCGACCCAAAGACCACAAAAAGCGCTTGGCAAAGGCAGATCGGATCAGCCCTTAATGGGAATGTGTCTCGATGGCACTAGAAGGTACCTGTTCTCAAAGTACTAGGTACCTATACAAACAGGCAAAGGCTATTGAGTTTGGCGAGGGTTGGACAAACAAACAAGTCTATATCAGTTGTGAGGACAGCGTTCTCGCAGCGCATTTGGGAATTAGAAAAAAAGTAGAGAGAGCGCAAAAGACTTTGTGACCTAATCATAAAAAGTAGGGATATAAACATTCGAAATAAAATTTTAAAAGGAAATTGAATCCTATAACGACAAGGTTGGGTAAAATGTGTAGATAACGGTTTAAAAAAATTTTGATAGTCTTTTTCATAGACTGGGGTGGTCCCCGAGGTAGCAGCAAAGTTAGAGACACATACAATTCGTGCAAAAAGAATATGTACCTATCCTAAAATGGCAACATTATTTTTGACATGTACCATGTATTATGTTGTGAAATTATGATAATGTTGCTATTTCGGGATGCATTCCTTTTCACAATGTTGCTTGTAGGTATATTACCATGAGCTAGATCGTGCCTGGAACTTGTTTTTGTTACATCTTCATTTATTTTTTCTCATTTAAGTGTTCGACATTGCGAAAACAAGGCAAGGTCGCCTTCAGATCTGCGCCAATAGCGATGCTAATACTGTCCATATTATTGTGCCGTTCTAGACAAACACTTTTTGTGTAATTGACTTCACAAAATACTGTTCTTTTATGACTTGTTATCCTCTACAAAATGGATATCATACACGTCTAGAATATGTAAGAAAAGTCATAGAACCAAGACATATAGTAAACTTTGTGGCATTTACCTGAAAATCCAGTAGAGTCAACTATACAGGATGTTAGGAAAAGTACTAACTTTCTTTCATGGGGTGAACCAGCCTATGAAACTGAACAACTTTGTCCAAAGAACATAGGTCAGAATAGGAAAAAAAAATAGGATCTCACATACGAACTGACTCAGTCGGTTGGTATATTTTCCTTGAGGAAACTTGTTCAGTTTCACGGGCTGGTTCATTCCTTGAAAGAAAATTAGGACTTTTCCTTTTCCCTGTGTATTAGCTGTTTTAGATACCAAGAGATCATCATTTGCTACGATGCGGCATCGTGTATTAAGCGGTCGATTCCTAATTGAATTTCATTGGAACCCATACAAACCAATATCATTTGACACTGCTGCAGCAGCTGCTATTATATGTGGTCTCATGTTAATTGTACCTTTAAAGAACCACACGTCGTGGTACTTTGGGTAAACCACCAACACAATATCTTACTCCAAGTAATCTGATATATTCTACATTCTAAGTTATGTAAGTATGTAGTTCTACGATGGTAGATGTGTTACTGATTGTGTGTTTGTCTGTGACTTACCAGTCTCCAACTCTACTATGAAGATGACGCTACATCTAGTACATACTACAAGGTTATGCGAATGACATGACGGAACCCATACCTATTGGCAACGATTTTCATCAATACGCTTTGTCAAATTGTTGACTGTAAATAACTTATGTTCAACCTTATTATATTAAAACTTATGTTTAACCAATCGGTGGTTCTTCGTCGGGCGGAGAGCCGTGCGTGCCTATGCGTCCACGCCGCGCTTTCGAGGAAGATTAGTTATTTACAATACGCTTTGTTTTGAATTTTTGCGGTGATATACTTACAAGTATACAATATTGTTATATTCTTTTATGGACCTCCAGGTCTTTTATCAAAATATGTTTGTATTTTCTTTTGCATGCATGACTGTATGTGTCCTAAATAATAAATAATAATAATAATAATAATAAACGCCGTGTGGTCCCCGGCTTTAGAATAGGGCCACCCCATTTCCTCCTAGGGGGTCGTACGAGGCGACCAAGGGACATAAGGGACGAACTGATCAACTAGTACCTCGGTATACTTGGGGCCCGAATTAGGGCCTCCGTATTCATAGGTTACTAAGTCCCTAGCGCAAAAAACCCTTTCAATTGGAAGAAATGAGGCACTGCGCTCCTTTGTTACCATGCGTACCGAATAAATCATACCAGTCTGATTTCACCCGGGTGGATCATTCTGACGAAGTCCTACACTCGGGATCACCAAACAGCATGAAAGCGGCACGAAATAGAATTAGTGTACCCCAGGCGGGTACCAGCCGCGCTGGAGAATCCCGTCCCGATTCGGGCTGCCCCACGTATTCTGGGGGGGGCAACGTACCGCGAAGAATAACGCGATCGACCACCAGATCGCCGTCTGTTGACGTTACGCAGGAGGAAACCGCAACCCACACTGCGTCCGCCACAGGCAACATAGATTTGCGTAACAGGCGCCAGCTTACCACACCAATACCAACCGAACAGCCTAGAAGTGTTTTGCAGGAAATACGTCCTGCAACCACCCTAGCTGGCCGAAGTAGACAACGGATGTCTTGGACAGATAACATTAATCGACAACTGCTTCGTTGCTACTACCAAGTCACAAATTTAGGAACCGATTTAACTTTATATCGCCCACGCATGCATCAAAAATTCATTGAAATATTCCCCGAACTAAATTTCATCACCGAACAAAGACTTGCCGATCAAATACGTGTAATACATAAACACAATCGAATAATACCATCTGAAAGAGATAAAATAAAAGCAGAACTTGGAACACTATACAACAATAACACATTAACAAGTATAGTAGAAGAAGAAGAAGAAAGGAACCCTGACACAGATCTACTTAACGAAAATGAACACACACAAGTAACCCAAACACTACCATTAATCACACAGCCAACATCCATCACTCTTTCAGATTCATGCAATTTTCAAGATCCCACACACACAACACCAGATTTAATTGAAAGCACAACATCGCAAAGTAATACACAATCACAAACATCATCAGACGAACCAACCTCAAACACGGAGGAAACCATACTCACAAGCCTATTACATGAAGCGCTAGATAAATACACAGGTACAGATCCTACGTCTAGACCAGGAATACCAAAGTTGGCTTTTACACGCAACCTAAACATCACAATAGATACTATGAATCTTATAATACAGAAAATAATTAAAGAAAAACAAAAATTTCATATTGACGACATACATGTACTGATATACTGTGCAGCAACGGCCCTAACAACATACATAAACCCTAAAAAATCAAACACAACTAATAATAACAGTAACCTAAACAAAAACAGAACTGAGAACAAACCTGGATGGGAACGACGTTTAGAGAAGAAGATAAAAATATTAAGAAAGGAAATAGGACAATTAACACAATATTTGGCAGGAAAGTTATCATTAAACAAACAAAGAAAAATTAACCCAAACAATCTTAATACAGAACAACTAAGAGAAGAAAAAGACAAAAAAACACAAACCCTCCAAGCTTCAGCAAAACGACTAAAACGGTACTTAAAATCTAAACGAAGAAAATTGGATAACAGAAACTTCTCAAATAATCAAAAATTGTTTTACAGGATGTTAAATAATGAAAACAGTAACCCAATAACTGACCCACCAAGTATTGATGATACAAAAAAATACTGGAGTGACATATGGTCTAACCCAATAGATTACAATATAGATGCGTCCTGGATAGAAGAAGTGGAATCTACAAACACAGAAGTAGAAACAATGGAAGGAATAACAATAGAAGAAGATGATATAAAAAATGCCACAAGTTCAATGCTTAACTGGAAAGCCCCAGGGCCAGACAAAATCCAAAACTTTTGGCTAAAAAAACTGAAAGTGTTTCATAAACCTATAGCAGATATATTTAACAACTTTATCGAAAACCCGCAGCAAGTTCCTCAATTTTTAACTCAAGGCATAACCTACTTAAAACCGAAAGATAATGATACTAAAAATCCAGCAAAATACAGACCAATTACATGTTTGCCCACATTATACAAACTTCTTACATCCATCATATCACACAAAATTAACCTACACATAACTCAAAATAACCTGATAGCGGAAGAACAGAAAGGGTGCAGTAAAGGTAGCAGAGGTTGTAAGGAACAATTAGTTATTGACAGTGAAATTCATACTCAGGCAATAGATAGACATAGAAACCTATACTATAGTTACATAGATTATCAAAAAGCTTTCGACAGTGTTCCACATTCATGGCTCTTAAAATGTCTCGAGTTGTATAAAATAGATAATAAAACAATAAACTTCCTTAAAATTATAATGACCCAATGGACCACCACACTCAATATCAAAACCCATAAAGAAAACTTAGCATCCGAAAAAATCAACATTAATAGAGGCATATTCCAAGGGGACTCCCTTAGCCCACTTTGGTTTTGCCTAGCCCTTAACCCTCTTTCACAATTACTGAATAACTGCAGTGAAGGATATCTTTTTGACAGAATAAATAATGTAAAAATAACCCATCTCCTATATATGGACGACATAAAGTTATACGCTGCCACTCGAAAACAACTGAACCGACTACTTAATATAACAGAATCATTTAGTAATGACATAAACATGAAGTTCGGAGTAGATAAATGTAAAGTTAACAGCATAATTAAAGGAAAGCACCAAACACAAGAACCATTTAATCTTACAGAACGACCTGAAACAATAGATAGTCTATCCCTAAATGAAACATACAAATATCTCGGATTTCATCAAAGCCATAAACTAGACCACAAAAAAATTAAAGACGAACTTAAAATTAAATACAAACAACGACTCACCAAAATACTAAATACACAACTATCGGGCCGAAATAAAATAAAGGCTATCAACACCTACGCAATCCCTATTTTAAACTACTCGTTTGGAATAATAAAATGGACAGACACAGAATTAGAAGCACTTAACACACTCACACGAACTACATGCAACAGACACCTTATACACCACATTCACTCAGCAGTCGAAAGATTCACATTAAAAAGGGAGAAAGGGGGCAGGGGGATCATAGATATTAAAAATTTACACTACCAACAAATTGATAACATGCGCACCTACTTTCTGAAAAAATCTGATACAAGTCATCTGCATAATGCTATCTGCTCAAGACCTAACTCTACACACGGCACACTAGAATTGAACGACACAAATTTTAAACCTAAAGATAAGATCAATACAGAGGAAACAAAAATAGAAAAGTGGAAGTCAAAAGCGTTACATGGAAAACATATAGCAAATTTACAGAAAGATCACATAGATTATACGGCATCGAATACATGGTTAAAAAAAGGCAACATTTACGCAGAAACAGAAGGATTCATGATAGCCATCCAAGATCAGATCATAAAGACGAAAACATATCAAAAACGAATAATAAAAGATCCTACCGTAATATCAGACAAGTGCAGGCTATGTAACCAGCAGTTAGAAACAATAGACCATATTACCGGAGGCTGTAATTACCTAGCCAACAAACAATACACAGACAGACACAACAATGTTGCAAAACAGATCCACGCCCGATTAGCCAAAAAATACAATTTAATTGAAAACATAGAACCTTACTACAAATATAAGCCTCAAAATGTCCTTGAAAGTCAATCAGCTAAGCTTTACTGGGACCGGGACATTATCACAGACAGAACTACACAAAACAATAGACCAGATATAATTCTTACTATAAAAGCAACCAAAACAACCTACCTTATAGACATTTCCGTACCCAACACAGACAACTTACAAAAAAAACATATAGAGAAAATCCAGAAATATATACCACTAGCAGAAGAAATACAAGCCATGTGGCATCAACATCAAGTCCGCATAGTTCCCGTTATAATCTCTTCAACCGGCATAATCCCAAAAACATTACACAAGGCAATAGGTGAATTAAAGCTCCCAAAATCAACGTACGTTAATATACAAAAATCAGTAATACTTGACACATGTTCCATAGTTCGGCGATTCCTCTCTAACGCAACTATATTCCATACCGAAGACAATGTAGCATCAGAACCAAGTCACTTGGCATAGCCCGTACTTGGTTCTGTAAATACCGACATGCTCGTAATGTCGAGATAAGTAGAACAAACTACAGAAAAATAATAATAATAATAAGCCCCCTACAAATCTAACATCACGTCCGGCACGAACATCTGTTGCCACGTGGGGGGCGGACACTGGCAGCTCTTAGCTCATGACTCACCAGTGACCAACGGTGCGCTAGTTAACACAAAGCGATATAAGACTCAGAAATAGAGTTATTCCTCAGGTGGGTACTCGCCCACGGGTGAGAGAGTCCCACCCTGCTCCTTCGGGTTCAGGCAGCCCCATCGTATCTGAGGGGGGCAACATATCGCCTAATACTGCCCAGGCTAGTACTGTTGCAGAAAACTACAATACACTCACTACACAAAATAACACGCATACACCATCACCTAATACATCATCTTCAAGCCTTTTTCAGACACCCAGCTCATCACCATCACCATTCATATATCATCAACCAGCACCATCATCTACCACCACATCACCCATGTCAGACGCTGTTGCAAGGGAAGCGTACGCTACTTCTCCCGCGCCCACATCTGACATCACCAATCCTACGCGCACATCGCAGAATAATCCATCTAATCGCGTAGCAAACACACAATCACCATTCACCATCACTAACACACCAGTAAGAAGTGTTTTGCAGGACATGCTGCCTGCAACCACCCTTGCTGGCAAAAGTAGACAACGGATGAGATGGAGTCATGAAATTAATACTGAACTCCTCCGTTGCTACTACATCGTCACTCTTTGCGAAACAGACCTAACCGCGTGGCGACCTCTGCTACACCAAAAATTTATCGAAGTTTTTCCAGAACTGAATCATATATCAGAGCAAAGACTAGCAGATCAGATTCGAGTCATACACAGGAATAATAGAATAGCAGGACCAGATAGAGAACGAATTAAACAATCAGTTGCGCTAACAAACCCGATAACTACAAACAATGCAAGTGAACAGAACTATATCAACCAGAACGCAGAATCAGAATTACTCCCAAATACACAAGCGACCAACAATTCACAAATACCCACAGATGATTGCATTACAACATCCACTCTACACACTCAATTGACATCCACACAACAAACTAACACCTCATCATTAAATTCAACAAACCCCCTAGGGATAAGTGAACATATTCAAACACAAGATACCGAAGTTGAAACCGTAATAGACCCGATTGATTACCGTAAAATAGAACACACGTTTAAAGAAATGATCGTAAAATACACAGGTACGGACCCAATTTTAAGACCAATCATTCCTAAAATTCAGACTACACGTAAAATAGTAAAAACAATCAATACTTTAAACGAAATACTCGAAACCTACGTACAAAATGAACCAACAACCAACATACAAGAAATACACGAGATTCTATACTGCGCAGCTATTACTGTAACGTCAATACATAGTAAACCACAAAAACAACCTATCAACACTACTAGAAAAACAGAAGAGCAAAAGAAACCACACTGGGAAAGACGGATAGAAAACAGGATAACAAAACTACGTAAAAAAATAGGACAACTCACTCAATATTTAAATGGAAAGTTAACACAAAAAAATCAAATGAAAATAAATCCTAACAACAGTAATAGAGACGAAATCATTAACAGATTAGATCAAAATAAACAAAAACTTCAAGCCACCTCAAAAAGACTACGCCGATTAAAAATAAGCAACCAAAGGAGAAAAGATAATCAACTCTTTAACACTAACCAAAAAATATTTTATCAAAATCTTAGTACAAAACAAACACAAATTACGCATCCTCCGAATATAGGCGATGTCCAGCAGTACTGGGAAAACCTTTGGTCAAAACCAGTCCAACACAATTCGCACTCATCATGGAGCAATATTGAAGAACAAGAAACTGATAACATTGAAACAATGCCAGAACTAACAATAGTTAAAGAAGATGTTACTCAAGCTATAAAGAAAACCCTAAACTGGAAAGCCCCTGGCTCTGACAAAATTCAAAACTACTGGATCAAGTATTTCACAGCCTTACACGAGCACATCGCTAACGCACTTAATCATCTAATACAAAATCCAGAAGACATGCCTCCTTTTTTCACACAAGGTATTACATATTTAAAACCTAAAGACAACAACACAACAGACCCAACTAAGTACCGACCGATTACATGCCTCCCTACCATCTATAAACTACTAACATCCATAATATCATACAAACTAAACACACACATAACTCAAAACAAAATAATTCCCGAAGAACAAAAAGGCTGCAGTAAAGGCTCTAGAGGGTGCAAAGAACAGTTAGTCATCGATACTGAAATTCATAACCAGGTTAAACAGAAACACAGAAATCTTTTTTATTCTTACATAGACTACCAAAAGGCTTTTGACAGCGTCCCACACTCATGGCTTATCCATATTCTAAAGATTTACAAAGTTGATACTAAATTAGTAAAATTCCTACAGCACGCAATGAAAAACTGGACCACAAAACTGACACTACGAACAAACACAGATACGTTATCCACCCCACCTATAAAAATACTGCGTGGCATCTTCCAAGGAGACTCCCTTAGTCCACTTTGGTTTTGCTTGGCACTCAACCCTTTGTCCAGGATCTTGAACAGAACTGATTGCGGATACACAATAGACCGTGATAACAACATCAGAATTACACATCTACTTTACATGGATGACATAAAACTATATGCATCCAATCGACAACAACTGGATCAGCTCCTTCAACTTGCAGAAAAATTTAGCAGTGATATTAAAATGACGTTTGGGACAGATAAATGTAGAATCAATAGTATCATTAAGGGACAGCACAAAGAAACACACTCATTTCAACTAGAAAATCAAGAAGGTACAATAAATAACATGGAGCCAAAAGAGTCTTACAAATACCTTGGTTATCTACAAACTACAGCCATAAATCACACCGAAATAAAAAATAACCTTAAAACTAAGTACAAGCAAAGACTCAATCAAATTTTAAAAACTAAGCTCTCTGCAAGAAATAAAACAAAAGCAATTAACACTTATGCTGTCCCAATTTTAACATATTCCTTTGGAATTATTAAGTGGTCTGATACCGAACTAGAAACACTAAACACCAACACAAGAACTGCATGCAATAAGCACAACATTCACCACATACACTCAGCAGTACAGAGATTCACACTCAAACGTAAACTAGGTGGCCGTGGCTTCATCGACATTAAAAACTTACACTACACACAAATTGACAACCTACGTGCCTACTTCCTGACCAAAGCAAACGATAGCCCTCTCCATAAAGCAATAGTAAATATACAACAATCTGGAACTCCCTTACAGCTAAACAACAGCCAATTTGACCCTAAACTCAAAATTATTAAAGATACTACAAAAATAGAGACCTGGAAGGGAAAAGCATTACATGGAAAATACCCACACCAGCTAGAACAAGACCATGTTGACAAAAACGCATCATGTACATGGCTCACAAAAGGCAACATATTCGGTGAGACTGAAGGCTTCCTAGTTGCAATACAGGATCAAACAATTAAAACCCGAAATTATTCGAAATATATTTTGAAAGAATCTATACATACCGACAAATGTAGACTATGCCACCAAACAACCGAAACAATCGATCACATTACAGGAGGATGTAGTGCTTTAGCCACTAAAGAATATACCCACCGTCACGACAATGTTGCCAAACACATTCATCAGCTCCTTGCACACAAATACAAACTTCTCGACACACACACTCCATATTACAAATATACACCTAAAAGTGTACTAGAAAATAACACAGCAAAACTGTATTGGAATAGGGACATCGTTACCGACCGCACAATCCTCAGCAATAGACCGGACATCACACTCACATGTAAGGCATCCAAAACAACCTACCTAATAGACATTGCAGTTCCTAACACCCATAACCTGAAACAGAAACACACCGAAAAAATTCAAAAGTATATCCCACTAGCAGACGAAATTAAGCAGATGTGGCATCAAGAAACCGTCAAAATAATCCCTATCATCATTTCGTCAACCGGAGTTATACCAAAAACTCTTCATACCGCACTTAAACTACTCGAACTAAATAAAAACACCTATATACCACTGCAAAAATCCATAGTCCTAGACACCTGCTCTATAGTCCGCAGATTTTTAAACCCTACATCACTGACACTTCAAAATAATCAAGATATACATTCAAACAACCTTACAAATAACATTCACAACCACACATCACAAGCCACTAGTCGTACACTACGACACACACACAGCTCACAAAACACAAACACATTTGATTCAGGATACTTGGCTTAAGCCCGTACCTGCATCTCAAGCACCGACCTTACGTCGAGTAAAAGAAAAACTTTTGCAAATAATAATAATAATAACGTTTGGAATAATAAAATGGACAGACACAGAATTAGAAGCACTTAACACACTCACACGAACTACATGCAACAGACACCTTATACACCACATTCACTCAGCAGTCGAAAGATTCACATTAAAAAGGGAGAAAGGGGGCAGGGGGATCATAGATATTAAAAATTTACACTACCAACAAATTGATAACATGCGCACCTACTTTCTGAAAAAATCTGATACAAGTCATCTGCATAATGCTATCTGCTCAAGACCTAACTCTACACACGGCACACTAGAATTGAACGACACAAATTTTAAACCTAAAGATAAGATCAATACAGAGGAAACAAAAATAGAAAAGTGGAAGTCAAAAGCGTTACATGGAAAACATATAGCAAATTTACAGAAAGATCACATAGATTATACGGCATCGAATACATGGTTAAAAAAAGGCAACATTTACGCAGAAACAGAAGGATTCATGATAGCCATCCAAGATCAGATCATAAAGACGAAAACATATCAAAAACGAATAATAAAAGATCCTACCGTAATATCAGACAAGTGCAGGCTATGTAACCAGCAGTTAGAAACAATAGACCATATCACCGGAGGCTGTAATTACCTAGCCAACAAACAATACACAGACAGACACAACAATGTTGCAAAACAGATCCACGCCCGATTAGCCAAAAAATACAATTTAATTGAAAACATAGAACCTTACTACAAATATAAGCCTCAAAATGTCCTTGAAAGTCCATCAGCTAAACTTTACTGGGACCGGGACATTATCACAGACAGAACTACACAAAACAATAGACCAGATATAATTCTTACTATAAAAGCAACCAAAACAACCTACCTTATAGATATTTCCGTACCCAACACAGACAACCTACAAAAAAAACATATAGAGAAAATCCAGAAATATATACCACTAGCAGAAGAAATACAGGCCATGTGGCATCAACATCAAGTCCGCATAGTTCCCGTTATAATCTCTTCAACCGGCATAATCCCAAAAACACTACACAAGGCAATAGGTGAATTAAAGCTCCCAAAATCGACGTACGTTAATATACAAAAATCAGTAATACTTGACACATGTTCCATAGTTCGGCGATTCCTCTCTAACGCAACTATATTCCATACCGAAGACAATGTAGCATCAGAACCAAGTCACTTGGCATAGCCCGTACTTGGTTCTGTAAATACCGTCATACTCGTTATGTCGAGATTAGTAGAACAAACTACAGAAAAATAATAATAATAAGTATTTATTATAACTCAAAATACTTTGGTCAAGCTGTTCTTTGGTAAATCTGCTAGTATTAGCTAATAATTATATCTTTGATTAAAACATTTTATAGTTGAGAATTTCTATACAGGTATTTGTAAAGCTATCACGGAGGTGGGTGCACAATTTGGTATTTTATTCCAAGCTTGCCTATGAGACTTTATAATTTTCATGTGGGACACCGAGTCATCCGACTACCCGACAAAGTCATCGTATTTGAACTTTTCTCATTTATGCAGCTAGGGCATTAAATAGTCTGAATAATAGCATAAGCCAGATCGCGTGATACGATACCGTACGATGTCATATTGACTTAATTACAGTACAGTCCAGTGTTTAGGACTTAGGCGAATCCTACATTGCCCCGGACCCGCTCCAGTGTGCGGTGATCCAGTTTTAAATTTAGATCGTAAAATCTTCATTTGCATAGAAAAACCTTATGGTGCCCCACACTGACACCGCGTCTCCGGACGGAGGTACGGTGCGTTCTACAGTAAGTATATGAAAATAACGCGAGCGCAAGGGATCCCGTCAGAGCAGGACGAAGCGAACGCCATTACGGTCGCCAAATACTGGCAATCAAAAATATAATCCATTGACACGACGAAGAAGGACGAAGCGAATGCAGGCTGACGTGCACCGAAACTCAAGAGGATGAGCGGTTACCGTGCCACCGCAATCGCTTCCAAATTCCGTCGCTCCACCTACCGGAGCGGAGTTCGGTGCCTGTGTGAGATCCGCCTTAGCCATGAACTGAATAATCGAATAAACATCAATATAGTGTCGTGAGCTGTCGCTTTAATAGCGTAACTGTGGCGGTTTTTCAAATAGAAACACCTGCTGCTGTTTTATTGCATTAGGTATTTGAACCATAAATCATTGATAAAAGTTTTAAACCAACTCTGGCCATAGACAACGATAAATCACTTTTTTTGCGATTGATTGTATTTGAATAAAACCGCAACACGTGATACAATGTTTAAGGGTATTATTCTGAGCACAAAATACAGGGTGTAAAAAAATTTTGTGAAAATATTTGAAGGGGCGAATCAGACCATGAAACTAAACAAATTTCTCAAAGAAACATAATATGAAAAGAAATGTTGGGCCTCCCATAGACAATTATCAACCGACCAAGTCAATTTGTATGGTCCAAAAAAATTTATTATATATCGACCTATGCTTTTTAGAAAAAGTTGTTTAGTTTCATGGGCTGATGCATCCCTTTTAAAACATATGCAGCTAATATTTTTACACCCTATATTAGGTACGGAAACTATATTATTTTAATTTGAGTAATGGCTCAGAATACCTTAGGATACATACCACTAAGTATAAAGGATTATTCACTGTGAGGATGGTAGTGACGATATAGTTTTTTTTAAATTTGATTTAGATGAAAATCATTGCCAAAAACAACCAACGAAATCAAGAAGTCGATGGAATGGTCAGGCGTGTGTAAGCTACAGTACGTACTGTGTTTACCTGACTTACACTCCTAAAGCTACTGGTGCTAGCGCTCCGAGCCTGCAAGAAGAAACATTCGTTCCTATACACTAGCACACACAGCTCAATGCGACCAAGAAGATTGACATGCTCTTTGCTGACGGCAAAACGGCCAGTTAACCATGGGTTACAACCTTTTTTAATATTTACTTTTTATTTTTTATTCGTTCTTTAAATGCACTGCTTTCTTTTAAATAGTTGAAAACGGCCAGTTACAGCCAGGGTTTACAACTTTTTCAAATATTTATTTTTATTTTTGTTCGTTCTTTAAATACACTGCTTTCTTTTCAATACTTTCTATTCATAGAAGTACGTTCCAAGCTGCGCTTTTTGATGTGTGATGGCCGTTCCAAAACTTTCAAACTCCATAGTTCGTCGGTTTTACGAGTTATGTGCTTCGCTTACAACTTTAGATTGCTTATCTTTTATACTATGCTATCACTTTTTATCTATAATTTTTTATGACCATAAAAAACTGCGCATATATTTTAGAGAACTTTCAAAATTACAATGCAGGCAGGATTCAAACATGCAACTTTCGCTATAGCTGTAATCTGTTTGTGACCTGTTTTTAGCAAAATAAATTGTTTTAACGCCAATAGAGTATAGCACAGATCCATATACTAGAACAGTTTCTTATCACTTTTTAGGCCTTGCCTAATAATGCTGCGCTAACGTATGCGCCAGTCAAATCCATACTAGAAACGCCAATCCCCATACTAAAACCACTCTCGCCGCAGATCCAACGCACACTGCGCTTGTACTGCTTTAGCGCTGGGTCATCGGTCGAGTGGTTTTAGTATGGGGATAGTAGAAGTATTTTCTAGTATGGATCTGACAGGCACTTATGGTAGCACATCGTTATTTTTGCGCTAAAGTATAATAGAGGCCTTAAGCGACCACGTATATAGATTATTTTTTAAGAACGCATTAAGTATTATTATTCCAAATTCAAATACCCTGAAAGGTATAGGTACCCCGGTGGCTCAGGTGCGGAAAATGGATTGGTTCTCGCGAGCACGGAAGCGCTGTGTGGTTCAAATCAGGGTTCGTAACATTTGCATACAGATAGCGTGGAGAGCGGAACTTTGCTATCATAATACCTAGACAAAGCAAAGTAAAATATGCATTTTATGTTATTAACACGCAAATAGTATGGACGTGAATGTAAGCATTAAAACACCTGTGCGTAGTTTGAATTTGAAACAAAAGAACTTCCGTCTCAGTTGCCATAATTCTCTACACAATCAATATTAAATTCGCGTTTCAAATGTCATATTTCTTTACACAATCGATACTAGATACAATATTTTTGACATAGGTGAACTATTCTAGATGAGTTTCGTTCGTCCCCTACTCTATCTAGTTTTTCTAGCGCATACTTCTTTAAGTACCTTCTTAGTTTTTGACTGTCCCGATGGCGTAGCGGATAGTATGCCTGCCTTCTACGCCGAGGGCCGTGGGTTCGATCCCCACCGAACACAAATATTTGTTAAGTAAATTTTCAAATATTTGTGTTGAGTCTGGGTGTTTTCTATGTATAATATGTATTTATTTACAAAAAAAACGTATATATTATGTATTAGTATCAGCTATCTAGTTCCAGGATATTAATTTAGTCCTGGATACTTATTATTTATTTATTATTATTATTTATAGTTTCATACTCAAAAGATCGAAACGGTATTCTACTACTGAGACTTCACTTTTTGTCGCTGGCCAGGAGGCTGTATCTTACAAACCACGACTGTAAGAGAGTATTTTACATATCTCATGCTCTGAAAGTAGGTCATTACTGACAAAAAACACGACCTGTAAGTTCAACTTACAGGCGAGGTTTTAAAACTAAGCCTGTAAGTAATTTTAAATATGGAACAAGAAAAAGAACCAATAGAATCGCGGCAATTAAAAAGTTAAAATCAATGTCTTCTTCTTTTTAATAGGAGTTGCATCCAATTGGTTGTATACGATTTTAAATTTCGAACTGGCCGCTACGAATTGTGCTGCTTGAACGCAGGAATTATATTTTTAATCTGTATTTTTGTAACCTCAATAAATGAGTTTGTCGAATTATTACTCAATATTACAAAGACAAAAGTAAAAATTACTAATATCCCTATGATCAGAAAAATGTCTACCTTTATGTTGAGATATTTTTCTTTCATATTAATTCAATATTTTTCAATCATAGAAAAAAAAGTTTAGTGGTGCAATTTGAATAGCAGACGATACAATCATCATTTATGGATCGTTTTCTTGTATTTATCGCTTTATTTTACTCTTTTTTCATTCGATATGTAAAGCAGTATACGTACCACGGATGTAACATCAATAACAACCTCGGAAAGGTACCGCCCTCGCTCCGCTCGGGCGTTAAAAAACCTCGGTTGTTGTTGATAGCTTACATACCTCAGTACGTAATCTACTATTACTGTAACAAAAAAATAATTGGAATCAAATAAAGACAAAGGGGAGCTCCCATACAAAACAAAAAAATCATTTTATACATAATGGTATGAAACCCCTTGTGCACAGCTCCCACATCATTCACCTTGCCTTATCCCGTTCTCTGTCGGGGTCGGCTACCTAACCTAGGGGATTTGACGTGGAACCAAGTTTTTACACAGAGCGACTGCCATCTGACCTCTGCAACCCTGAGGCTAACCTGGCCTGAATCCTAGGTTAAGTCACATTCAAATATCATCTGAATTCAAACTTTACTTGAATGTGGGTTTCATCACGATGTTTTTCCTTCACCGTAAGAGCAGTCGGTAAATGTACGTGAGTAAAAACACATTGGTACATGGCGGGATTCGAACTCGGGTCTCACGATTGTAAGACCGGTGACCTAACCACTTGGCCACCGACGCTCAACTCCTACATAAAACAAAAAAATATACCCTATTTTAGATACAGCCGTGTGATGCCGGCTTAGAATAGCATCACCCCACATCCTTCCCGTGGGTGTCGTAAGAGGCGACTAAGGGACTCGAGAGTATTGGTGTATTACATTTTTTTAGGCGACAGGCTGACAACCTGTCACTATAGTGATACACATGTTTTCCGAAACAACCTTAGAAAACAATACTCAAAAATGTCAGACGTGGCGATAGCGACCGTATTCTTACGGCTGTTAGCGCTCTGCCTACCCCGCAAGGGATAAAGGCGTGATATATGTATGTATGTATGTATTTTAGATAACCGTATGAAACCTGACTTCCACTTGGCAGTTTTTTCCCTACTTGTTGTTTACAGATGGGCACCTGAGGCTCACGTTCAAACGTTTTATTATTCTATTCCTATTCAAGGGTTACGATCCTCCATTGTAGCTGTTAGTTAAGAATTCATTGGTTCCGAGAAAACGCTAGCTCCTGCAAAGGAACGCGAAAGAACGGTTAGAATTTGAATTTCCTGTTTCTTTAACTCTTTTTCTTTTTTAAGAACGGTTGAATAATAGAAAATCCAGCTAGCAAATTACCAACATTTTTTGAAACTACCCTGCATAAAAAAGTCTGACTAGACTAAATGTCAAATCTATTACATTTTTTACGACTGCAAACGGTCAAGTTCGCAAACGGTCAAGATCGCAGAAATGATGCAATTATAGTCAACATTAGATCTTGATCATTTTGGCACCTTGGTCATTTTAGCACTTTACTCATTTTAGCACTATGGTCATTTTAGAACTTTGGTAATTTTATTACACCCCGGAGGGGTAAAACCAAGGAGGAATCACGATATTATTTGACATCAGTAACTTTTTGAAGAGAGTGTAGAAAGCAGTGCAATAGAAGTGTAATTTTGTAACTCTGTGGTTTTGTTTGTAAGTGGAGTCCGTGGCCGTTTTGTCGACTTTCTGCGCTGTGCGGCGTGCCATAGAGTTAGGAAGGAAGAGACAGATCGTGCAGCATATCTAATCTTATTGGTCGGAAACACAGAAAACAGTTATTGAGATGCGTATGCGTTATTGGATAAGTCGAAAAACTTATTACGAGTATAATACTGTAAAACATAAAAAACACTGAAGATTTTTTTTTTAAATGTAGGCCAAAGAAAGATAAAAGCCATTCATTTAGATATCAAATTTCCAGGTTTCATCTTCTTATTCAGTACCGCATACAAACAATAAACTGAGCAAAGGCACACGAAGAATTGATCGTTATATATGCAGTTTTTGCTTAAAAATATAAAATAGAGCGCGTTTTTATATAGTTTTTGGTATCGAAAACAGCCGAAGAAGCGTACTAGGGAATCATACTATAGAAATATAGATGCTTCGTGAAACTTTGCTCTAGCACACAGAACATTTATGAAAATTGCAAGCTTGGTATTGTTATAACAAATATAAATTTGAAAACAGTGAGGTAAGACCTCTACAACCAGAGTTAAGCAGAAAGAAGGTTGCATCATCGGAAACAGGTACTCTTTACATGGTAAAACAGAACAAAAAATCTTATACCTTTAAATATTATTTAGTAATAGGAAAGAAGGATATTTTTTGTTGACAGAGATTTCGTAACGAAATCGTTAAGGCACTCAGTTAAACTCACGATGTAGCCAAAGTTCGAAGTTATTAATATTTATAAGAAAACAAGTGAAGCCTGACTAATAAAATATTGTTCGTTTTAATAATTAATCAGGCCAATCAGCATATTTAATTAATTAAGTCAGTCAATGTCATCAGAAAGCCTTCACTTGTCTTCTCTCATAAATAATTTAAACTGATTAATCTCTTCATTGAAATGTAAAGAGCACTGAACAACATTTAAAGCATTTGCCAAGACATTCAGCAACATCCAGATATTTACACCAAATGTAAGGTGTATAAAAATAAAAGCAATTATTTCAAGGGGTGAACTAACCAGCCTATAAAATTGTACGAACTAATTAACCAAAAATTCCGTTATGTCTCTATAACATTAGTCGGAATTTGATATCCATTTGGATTTAACAAACAAAATTACTCGGAGTCGGTAGGTAGATTCTGTATGAGAAATCCTAATTTTTGAAATACTTCTACATAATGTTCCTTGAAAAAGTGGTTCAATTTTAAAGGCTGTTTCACTCACCCCTAAAAATATTTATAGTATTTTTTTACACCTAGTTTATACTTTGACTCAGACAATAGATACTTTTGCAATAGATAATGTGGAGACTAGCTGATGTCAGTGTGCGCAATGTTGCGTTAAAAGTTTGTTTGTTCGCATTGTAGTGTTTGTAAATACGCAAAAAGTTCGTTGGACCCTGTAAAAAATTACACTCTGAAAGAAAAATTATGTTAATAGTTTGATAAATGAAATGAGCTAAGTAAAAAAAATACATTTTTGTTTTTCGTTTTCTTACCACCTTTATAACAAAAACTTCAAGTTTCAAGTCTTGGTAGCTGTCTTAATTTACCTACTACTTAATTATCTTATAGCTAAAATTGCGCATAAAAATATTATTTCAAAGTTCACTGCTCTCGAAATCCTGGAAGAGAAAACTATCATAAAAGGGTATAAAATAACGCAAAAGTTTATTAGAATCATATTTCTCACAGACAATACCAATTTTAAAGCTCTTTATTTGAGGCGAGGAACTAAATCCAATGAAATTCCTTTTTAAATGGTTGAAATCCGCAATCTTTTGAACAGTCTCTTTTTAAAATTGAAGAACACCTTTTAAAATGATTCCTTTTCAAAATTGCCAGTTTAGTATGTAGTTAAATTATGTATTTTACGATGTTTTCCAAAAATGACCTCTGTTATTTCTCCTAAATATGTTTGTGAGCGGTTTAAAGGTTAATTATAGAATAAAAGTACTTTAATGCTTGAACGTAGCGTATAAATAAAAATTATAATGTGTTAAGTTACATATTTAATAGGCTTATTTTATGACCAGAACGTGACTATAAGACATATCATTGTAAACTTATAAGACGTACCCCCCGTACGTTACTTTTTTGAAAAATTACCGCAGCAAATTTTAGAATTGGACTCAAACCTGACATCAATCCGCTGTCATATTCTATACAAGTTTTGAAAGGCGATTACTACTGGAAAATAAAGGCAAATATAGTAGGTACTTGACAAGGTAGTTGGTTTTTTGTATTTACCATTTTTTTTTTCAGTCTCAAGCCTGTACAGTCATCGTGTTTACCAGACCAGGACCACTCAAACTTACATAGATATATATGCATTTGTTTTTGTAGGTTTAGGTTTTTGGAATGTCTCTTTAACAAAAAATATACTATTTCAACACTTTCACAAACAAAATAGAGTAAAATTGTTTTACGCGTGGCGCATCGCACGCAGCGGTCTGTCGGATCCATACTAGAAACGTCACTACCCACATTAAAACCGCACTCGACGAACGACGCTGCGATAATGCTGCGTCGACAGTGGTTGAGCGGTTTTAGTATGGGGATTGACATTTCTAGTAAGGATCTGACAGAACGCTGCGATATTTTAGCGGTCCGTCGTGCGTGTAATTTTTCTTTATGTGCTTTGTTTCTTATTATTCTAAGTACATTTAAATAGTAAATACTCAGTACATAAAAATAGTACCTAGTAAATAAATCACGTACGGCACATTACATCGGTTCGTTCGGATCCGCGTTTGGACCGTGAAAAGCAATGGATCGAAAACTCGAAATACGGTCGCTATCCTCTGGGGAGAGCTTCGGTGTTTCGTCATTCGGCGAAATGAAAATGAGGATTGGAAATGTTGCTGGTACGCTACAACATGATCTATCTTAATTATTATTAGATGAATGTGTTTGGTATGTTAAATGAATATGAATATAATGATACCATGACTGATAAAATTGTTATCTATGTTCAATATTGGATCTCGAGATAACTACGTGATCCAATTTGAACGCATACGCAACTGTGGTTATCTTGCCTAGCAACATGCAAAATACAAGTTCAACTATTACAATCATGGTGATTGATAAAACTTAATTTACCTTATGTAAGTTTAAACGACTTACGTTGTCTTAGTTTTGGTAGAGTATTGCACCTCTATATTAATTATCTTCATAACAGAATCAAAATTCAATAATTTCATGTCAAATCCTATAACAAAGTAACAAACTGTTTAATTGTATAATTCTAGCATTCATCTTGTCGAGTGAAATACGTTCTCTTGTCAAGAATGTGGGGTAATCCGACAATGTAGTATTTGCTTACATAACCACTAAGCCACTCGTCTGTCTCAACGTCTATGTGTTGTCGGAACTCTTGTGTACAGTAAATACATTGTGTAAAAAATTGTATGTATGGGAGGTAATGTACAAGTATGCTAAGTACTCCCTGTGATCATACTTGTAGAGCTAGGATAAAAAAAAATGCTGCAAATATTTTAATGTTAAAGGGTTAGTTCTAGCCCACGAAATTGGACCACTTTGCCCAAGGAATATAGGTCGAAATATGAAAAAAAACTGGACGTCCCATACAAAATTACCGACCGACCAAATTAATTTGTATGGTCCAAATTTCTCATACTTCGACCCATGTTATGAGGGGAAATTTGCTCAGTTTCATGGGATAGTTCACCTCATAAAATATTTGCAGCTAACATTTTTACATCCTATGTATAAAAAATGGCCAAAACTTCTTAAATTCTTCCCAAATCTTACTTTATATGTAGTAAACTGTTTATTCAATCTGGTCTCCATTCACAAATCCTTGAAATTGAACGTGACAGCATTATTTTTTAGCTAAAATGTCTATTGACAACGCAATTCTACCTAACAGACTATTGCTTTCAGACTAAAGCGCAACTTACGAACCCCAAGAGACTTACCTCAGTCTTTCCCAATCACTTGTATGAAAGAGATGTTTGTTCTCTCTCTTTCTCATCTAAAAGAGGTATATGTCTCTCTTTCCCTCTACCGTAAATAGTGGGTTAATCCCTATCAAATTACGGAGTCTTCGTTGACAAGCGCAATTTTGATCCTATTCCCACATAATTCCCTCGAGATCCGGTATAAATCAACATCGGTCTAGTTAATTGTATTTTGGCTTAGGAAATCTTTGTTTCGTCTGTTTTATTTACGTGTAGTTCAGCCGATTAGAATACGACGTATCAGATATTAAGCGCGTATTTTCATATTTCAAACAAAGTAATTTTTTTTGTGAGTTAAGTTGCGACAGAAAAGAAGCTTTTTCTAAAATACGTTTTCAATATTCCAACGTCATCGGTCAGTCGTTGCGATAGCGACCGTAATTTTACGATTGTTAACGTTCGGCCAACCCCGGAAGGGATAAAGGCGTGATTTGTGTTTGTATGTATGTGGTTTTCAATAAACCTCATACAACAGCGTACTTAGCGCGTAGCAAAGTTGCGACGGTCTTACTACATATATGATTACAATATTCATTTACCTAATACCTAAGCCATGTGATCCAGTATAATTCCATGATTTAAATGTACTTAAAGCGACGCCGATGAAATATTAGTAGTATTATGTTCTATCCTAGTGACTACATATAAACCCATAACTAACTAAGAATAGGCATGAACTGTCAAAAAAGTCTATCGGTTTCAACTTTCAAAATGAAGCCGGAGACAATATTTATACAATTTAGACAATCATTTGGTGTCTCCTTGACGTATAATCTATTTAATTGATACTTTAATAGCGCTGATACTAATACTAAAGCATAGAGACAATGGCTACCCTTAAATAGCGCGACACAAATCATGTAAGCCGTATAATCCATGTAAGTTAACTAGGTCATATCCGAGAGCGTAATCCGCTCGTACCTAACATACATTGTACACATAATATTTGCGGTTTTCAACTACTTCATTTTGCAGTATTATATTTTGAGAACCAAGCACAATGGTCTAATGTTAGGTAAGAAGGAAACCTAACGTATCAAAATCCCGAGTAGGATTCCCTCTATATTATAATGCGATGGACGTACACCGACACACGCTAATAGATCAAATTGTATTCGGCTACTCATGTTCATCTCAATTTACTTTGTATTATTAGCAGAGTCAGATACTATATTGATTTAGGCGGATCGACGCACGACGGAGCGCTAATACATCGCAGCGTTCTATCAGATCCATACTAGGAATGTCAATCCCCATACTAAAACCGCACAACCGCTGTTGACGCAGCCTTATCGCAGCGTTGTCCGTCGAGTGCGATTTTAGTATGGGGAGTGACGTTTCATGTATGGATCTGACAGACCGCTGCAATATTTTAGCGCTCCGTCGTGCGTTAAGTTTGCGATCTGCCTTATAAACTCAAAAAGATTGTACAGATTTTGTTTATACAGACACTTATATAGACTTCGTAAATGCGATATCAGAACAGGTCATAATGTCTTGGTATATAATAATTTGTTGGTATCCCGCAAATAAGGAACGCTATATGAATTCATAAATTTAGTCTAGACATAACGATCGAACTCCTCACGCCTCAGTGACGAAGATGAATCTTGGCGATGAAAGAGGCTCCATTCAGGCGCAATTTTCACAAAAACATTCATTTTATAGAGTGTCAAGAAATCGCTGAAAATATTTCAAAGTGTGAACCAGCCCATGACTGAAGCACTTTTCTCAAGAAACATAGGCCGTAAAAATGAAAAAATCACATCGCATCAGTCTATAGCAGTTTTCTGCTGTACGAAAGCCTTCCCCAAGGTACGCCACAAGGCGCAATCTCCTGTTTCGCCATCCAGTCTCTACCAGCCGCTCTCTTTAAGTCATCGGTCCATCTGGCAGGTCGGCGTCCAACATTACGCTTGCCGGGACGTGGCCTTCACTCTAGAACCCGCTTACTCCCGAAACAAAAAAGTAATTTATGTCAATCGACGTCATTTTCTATTATAGTTAGTTAGTTTTTTTATATTTTTTTTATCTGTGTTGATGAAGTTTTGGGGCGGTCAAATATATCAGTATATTTTTACACCTCAGATTCGTACATAGTTGCAAACTAGGTACACGGAAGCAAGCCCCCCTCCCCGGAAGCGGGCCTCGCACACCGGAAATTGGTACAACTTGTCGAGAACACAGTCTATATAAGTGTCTATAATAATGAACGTTGAGGGCCTTAAGTAGAGCATGTACCCACTTCTGTACGGATAGCAAAAGAAAACTTGTTTTGGTCGAATTTGTTATGCGTATGATTGGCAAATAAATTGTGTCAAATTCTACAATTTTGTTAGAGTTCACGCCTGATTTTCTGCACTTTGACGACTCCCAAAAAGTTTCATACATCTCTACGCATCAAGCCGACTTTTAAGAATCTAATGGTTAAGTAGTCATAACAACCGTAGTTTTAATTCATAAATTGGCTCTGATTTTTTTTTTAAAGAAATACCTATTATTTATTTTCTGAGTCTACTAACAATGGCTACTACTGTAGACTGTATATTGAAGATTTTCCTTTGCGGCTTCAAAAGAAGTTTCGCTCTCATTCGATTTCAAACTTATTCCTCTTGCGGCGAAGCATAAGGCGTTTTCAGTGTGCCCATCGTACTTCGCTTACTCTTTACATTTATATCCCTACTTTTACTACCACGATATCATTTTCTTTACCTACCTGAATTTGAAAGAAAAAACAATAAAAAGAGACTAGTTTATGTAACAGTACATGCATAGTTCTTTTCCGGAAACTTAAAACGAAAAATTGATATTGCCCTTCTATGAAAAATAACATGTCGGCCTAAACTTCTTCATATTTTTTTTTTCGAAAGGTGGATCGCACACTTAACTCACTGCGATGTTAGACGAAGCGCTAAAATATCGCAGCGGTCTATCAGATCCATACTAGAATCGTCACTCTCCATACTAAAGCTGCACTCGACGGACGACGCTGCGATAGCGCTGCGTCGACAGCGGTTGAGTGGTTTTAGTACATAAAGGGATTGAGATTTCTAGTATGGATCTGACAGACCGCTGCGATGTTTTAGCGCTCCGTGCTTTAGTAAGGCATTTAGTTAGGTTTTTGTTTTCTTTTAATTTTAATATCCTCGTTCACGCATAGAAATAAAATTAAATATTTAGAAAAGTAATCGGTTAAGAAACAAAAAATAAATTTAAAAGAGACATTACCAGTAACGAAGGCTCTTATCCAAGTTTTACTTCGAAAATCGAGTTTGCAGAAAATTTCCGCTGAATTGGCTCATTAATTTCATTCAGGGTTACTAGAATTTTGCTGGATTTTAGATTCGTAGACATCTATGTCTATGTCTACCACAGTAAATTTTGTTGATTTTGTTACAAACAAGTGTTTTTTAAACTGCTTTGACCGCCTACGAAACCAATCCTACGTAAAGGTTCCGTAGGAAGATTTTTTTCTTGCTACGAAGCAGGTTACGTGTGAAGTTATTTCTTCCAACGAAATCTTAACCAATTCTACGTAATATACGTAGTACGTCATAATACATTACGATTTTTTTACTTGCTAAGAAACCAATTTTAAATTTTGATTTTGATTTGGGTCCCCACCAACGTAGAGCAGGCACGTGATAGACCTTGAAAAAGATGGAGTGATGAAATACGAGCGCACATTCTCAAGTGTATGGAAGAGGCCCACAATAGGGAAAATTGAATAACTGAATCCTTATTTAGATATCACATCTTTCCCGCGGGTGTCGTAAGAGGTGACTAAGGGACTCGAGAGTATTGGTATATTACAATAAAATTTTTAGGCGACAGGCTGACAACCTGTCACTATAGTGATACACATGTTTTCTGAAACAACCTTCGAAAGCAATCTTCGAAAATGTCAGACGTGGCGATAGCGACCGTATTCTAACGGCCGATAACGCTCTGCCTACCCCGCAAGGGATAAAGGCGTGATATATGTATGTATGTGTATGTATGTTATTTAGATTAAACTTTACAGATAGATAAAACTCACGCTTGTACTATAGTGTTTGCTGCTGAACGCTGAACAATTTTTTTATTGAAAAGCAATTATTAGTAAAAAAGCACTGTGATAATTCTTCGCAAACTCGGATAAAGCGATTCAATGGCGGTTTGAAGCGATTAAACTGAAACTCGTTAAAGTTTATAATGATTTTCCGCCCCACCTGGGGAGTTAAGAGATGAAAGATTTTCTACTACCCACATAACTAGGTTAAGCAGTACGTCGATGAAAGTTTAAAAAGTAGTTCAATATTTATCTTTAATATAACAAAATCGTTCACTCTTCAAAGAATTCATATTTTCGAATCCTTTAAAAATTAGCATAAATATTATATCTAAGAATGTTTACTATTTTGTAGAATTATCCACAAGATAGTAATTTCGAACACTTGGTGTTTTAATTTTTTGTTAGGAAGCTAATACAAACGAAACAAGCGGAAAAAATTCACGCCACCGATGGGACTCGAACCCACATCTTCTGACTAGCTGGGTCAGATGTGTTAACCGTTACACCACGGTCGGCTCTTACCCAGGCGGCGAAATTATTATCCACTTGTTTCGTTCTTATATTTTTTCCGTACTTGACCACTTACGAGTAGCATCAGCGCCACCTATGACTATTTAGTAGGACTACATAGTCACTCAACTGACAACATAAAAAAATACTATCTAAGGTCCTTACTCTATTTCAAAAACTTATGTGAGATTTTGTGTACACTATGCTACCGTGTATTCCCCAGTGAAAAAAGAAAGTACAAAAAAGTTCAGCAGTTGAACGCGCGTTTAAAAACTCATACAAAATAAACACTAGACATGCATTCAACACGCGTCTTACATTTTTTGATATGTGTGTAAGTAACACCTATTGAAAACTAAATAAACTAGAAACTTACTCAGAAAAGTGTGGACACAAAAAAATGCAACTGTTTGTGTGTGGTACTCCCGTTACTTCCATTTTTTTCTACTGTGGTTTTAGTGAAAATTTTCCAACTAAATTGAGCAGTATCGAGTGTCTTTTATGTGGTTGAATTTCTAGTTTTATTAATGCAATACTTAATTAGTATATCCTTTCAACCAACTATAAGTTGAAATTGTGGTTGCAACATGAAATAATTATATAATACAATTGCCTATAGTTCAGCCGCAGACTTTCAGTTAAGGTCCTGTTCTTGCGGTGTCCGGACGGCTACGTGGGTAGCGGAACTCAATCACTTGACAATTTGAACCAGTCAGGATACCACGTACCCACGTGCCGCGCATGTACCTACCGCAGTTATTTGAATAGGCCTTATTGACATCAAAGATTCCGCCACTGTTCTAACCGTAAACGATATTTGAATATAGAATCATGTCTGTGTGAATCTGCCGTGTCTTGCTGGCTTAGATGCCGTGTGATGCCGGCTTGGAATAGCATCACCCCACATCCTTCCCACGGGTGTCGTAAAAGGCGACTAAGGGACTCGAGAGTATTGGTGTATTACAATTTCTAGGCGACAGGCTGACAACCTGTCACTATAGTGTTACACAAGTTTTCTGAAACAACCTTGGAAAACAATTCTCAAAAATGTCAGACGTGGCGATAGCGGCCGTATTCTTACGACCGTTAACGCTCTGCCTACAAGGGATATAGGCGTGATATACGTATGTATGTATGTATGTATGAATCATGATGTTAATGAGGTTTGAGTGATGTATGAAACGAAGAGTTGATTCACTCACTATTAATTGAGTGAAGTCACTAATGATAATGAGCGCGTAGTGACAGTGAATAGGTGGAAATATAATTATGATGAACAGTGCGATAGTCGCCCATTCAGTTTAGCATAAAGGTCTATGCACACAACTAGTTATCTAGAGAATAAATTAATTTGACTTTGTAAACGTGTCAGTTTGATTCAGCAACACAGAGAATGCAGCTGTATTAAAAACCCAATGACCCTACTATGAAAATATGTTCGCACGTTGAATCATAGTTTTAAAATTATCTCCATATAAAAAAGGAAGTCACGCATTCAATGTGTGCCTAACAATTTGGGGAAATGCTACTAATGTTTTCAAGTGTCAATAGAATGACGGTTTTGACTTTAGGCCGTATTTATTAATCGCATTCAATTTTGAGATCTCTCTTAAGAGCGCTTTTGACAAATGTCAGTCAATACTAACAGCGTCTCAAAGTCGCATTCAAGATCGATCTCAGAGCTAAGTTTGTTTCATAAATACGGGCCCTAGTGCCTAGCACCCGATATCATTTTGTAAAAGCATTCACCCCTACGCATTTTTCTCCTATGAATATTTTCATTATAAAGATGTGGTGTGCATAGACCCTGAGCTCTCCGCTTAACGACCCGTTTCCGAACGAACTGACTAATGAACTAGTCTGAATTCTCATTGTCAAGTAGTTTTCCGTTGAGATTCAATTGACAGCTGCCTATATTTTTAGTTTATTTACCTAGTCATTCATTTACCTAGTGAGATTTCACATAAAAAAGTTCTCAAAACTGTACGTTATCTAGTAAAAAGTACAGAAATTGCTGTAGGTAAAGCAAAATTAAGAATTTCAATACCAGTCACTGCTATGATCAATTATTTTCTGTGAATAATTAAGTCACATATTATTGCAAGACATATTATGACAACTAGTACAAAAAATATTTCATGCTTGTTTGATGTCATATTTTAAGCAATGTGAAATATATTTTTTTTAGTTTATTAAACTGATTTATTGATTAATCAATAGCCATAAGAACTGTGGAGATCTATTGTAGCTAAATCTCTAAGCTTCTAGTCGATACCGACAAAGCCGATCGGTTTTGTCTAGAGGAGTTGTCTCTTAATGGGCACAAACTGACAAAAATGTGCCAAACAGGCGCTATCAGTTTTAGCTGTCAAATGAAACTGATAACGATGCCGATGAAAGTAAGACAGTTCAGCCAGTTCTACAGGGTTTCTGTGAACCCTATTCTGAAAAGGTTTCTGAAGTTGCAAGGCCTATAAGAGCCTTTGTATTCAATCTGAAGCTAATTCTACTATACCTTGCTTCTGTTTCTCGGGTCTCTGAAGTCTTCCTTGGAAGCCTTCCTCCTCTTGTCCTTGAGGATCATTCGAGCTGCTGCGAACGCCATTTTGAATTCTTCGAAAACTTTTTAAAACAATTTTCACTCTCAGTCTACTTTAGGATACTACAGTCAGTTCGAAAATTCCAGTTTTAGTTTAAGATTTGGGTATAGTGTTTTTACTAATCTACGAATTGCTTTTAATCACAGATTTGACTAAAATTGACTACTTTAATTGGTTTAGATTTAAGTTTTTAGTGCCTTCTAGTTCTATTAGTAATAATTATTTAGTTTTTAATAATATGTTCAGGATTTTTACCTGCTAATTATTAGGACATTATTCGTTCTATCTCATTAAAGGTAGTTTACCTACTTTTCAACACACAACTTTTAAACTTAACAACTTATTGCCTTCTTCGTTGTCGTAACTTTAACATTTAACAATTTACACTTGTTTATCACTTTTTTAATTGAAATATCGCGTCATCCATAACCTGAAAAAGAAATAAGAAATGGTTGTAAACATTGTCCAAAGATAACACCTCAAAAATATCCTTGTCAAGATCAATCAGAGCTTACGTAAGGCACAACGCTGAAAAAAAAATTTTTATCCTAAAAATATCTTCTGAGTTTGTATTCAGACGAACGTTGTTTTTTATGTAGCGTTTGGATTCTTTTGATTCATCCGTCAATGACAGACACTTTTAAAATTATTTATTTAGCTTACGTTAATTGGTTTCTTTAGCGATTACTTTCGATAGTATTTTAAGCGGTTAAGCATCCTCATTGCAACCATTGAATGAAGAATAGAAGTTGAAAAGCTGACACCACATTTCCAGATGTTATTAATAGGAGGCCATTGAATTCTGGTAGATGGTACTATCACCATACAGAAGCCACCACCCGACGTAGTTGCGCTGGAAACCTTACTGACACTGGCGAAATTATAATAGAAAAGCCTCTAAATAAAGAAATTGAATAAATAGCGTTGAATTCGAACCAACATTGCTCGGAGAAAATATACCTATTGTCAAATCAAATTGAAAGAAAATCCATTCGTAAAGGCTGTTACAACATTTCCTCGAGAAAATTATTTTTGGAACAAAGACGCGACGTTTTGAAATAAGGAAATGGAAAAGATACGGAGAAAACACCAACATGTCACCATTAAATATAACATTTTGTACGTAATATTAGCAGCACCTCAAGGAATTTTAGTACAGTCAAGCTCAAGCTCAGTTACACACTTTTGTCTTTGAATCGTTCTTAAGCCGCGCACATATTACATATAAGAATAGGAAACATTAACGGTTCGTGAGTCTATCGGACGCGAGCTTAACAGTGTTGATACCTGCAAGAAAAGAGTCCTATACTCAGAAAAGGGTGGATATGGCGGGATGAATTGATGAATTACTTACTCGTAGATATATAGATCTTTAGCTTCGCTAGTTGGCTCTGGCCTATCGACAGATCTCTAGCAAACACCTTGGAGCCTTTGTTGCGCTCAATTGCCTCTTTAATACGGTCAGTATTAAATTGGCGTATGTCGCGGGTCAAAGACTTAGAGATCTGCCTATTGAGGTGCCGATATTGGGAAGTATCCTCCGACGACTGCAGAATCATCTCGCGTCGTTCCTCCATGAGCCTCGAAGTATGGTCTGAGATTTTTTTGGTTCTGTTCGTACGATTGGGTTTGAAGAACTTAGAGCCAACCGTAAGGACAGTTTCCACGACCCTGTCGTTATAGTCGTCCACGTCGATACACTCACCCAGGCAATCGAAGCGGTTTTGCAGGTGGAGCTGAAAGCTCTCAGGGTTTTGGATTTGGGCAGGTGCTGGTCGGAGCGTAGACTTCATCAGACGTGATCTCTCGGCTTTTACATTAAGATTCAACGTGCCTCTTACCATTCGGTGATCGCTACCCGTTTTGAACGAATTGATCACAGAGACATCGTTGAATATCCGTTTTTTGTCTGTCATGATGAAGTCTATCTCATTTTTGGTAACACCGTCGGGGCTCTTCCAGGTCCATTTTCGATGCGGCCGTTTCCTGAAGAACGAGTTCATCATAAAGAGTCCCTCCTTCTCCATGAAGTCGACCAGCATTTGACCTCGGCTGTTCCTCACCCCAATACCAAATGGCCCAACTCTCAGTTCGTCACCGCAACGATTGCCCAGCTTAGCGTTGAAATCCCCCATGACCACCGTGTAATGAGTCCTGGAGGTATGTATGGCTTTGGATATGTCCTCATACATTGCCTCCACGTCCTCGTCGGGGTACTTCGAAGTTGGGGCGTATGCCTGTATGACCTTCAGCGAATAACGTTTAGTTATTCTGAGTATAAGGAATGCCACCCTATTTGAAATACTCCCGACCTGTACTACGTTGTTCACGAGGGACTTGTGGACGATGAACCCGACACCACCTTGGGACAGATGGTCGCCCTCCCGGAAGTAGAGCAGGTTACCTGACTTCAGGGCTATCGTGTCCTCCCCCTCTCTTCGGACTTCGGACAGTCCCACTATGTCCCACCGTAACCTGCTCAGTTCTTCCTCGAGTTCCACTAACTTCTCTTCCGTCCGCAGTGTGCACGCGTTATATGTTGCCAGGGCCAAGGTCGTTCGGCGAGGGATCCACGCCGCCCGGGGATTCCTAGCACCCCTGGTCTCGGAGCCGGGTCGATTTTCGCCTGAATCTGCCCGGCCACCGGGGCCGCCGGGCACTTGGGGCCGATTTCTATTTGTAAAATCCATAAGGGGGGTACGGGCCGTCACCCACCACGCTGGCCCAGTGCGGGTTGGTGGGGATTTGGTTGCCAGAGCCTCGTTAGTAGTCCAGCAGGGTGCACCGCGAGCAGGAGAGGTTGGCTTGGGGCCCGAGAGATGTAATTTGGGCCCCCTTACACCCCGAGATCTGTCGATAGGCCAGAGCCAACTAGCGAAGCTAAAGACCGACGATGGCAGAATCGTATCGTCCAAGCCCGAGCTATTGGAAGAGGTCGAGAAGTTCTACGGACAGTTATACGCGACAACATGCACACCTGTCAATAATCGGGTCGCAGATCCAAGAGCTCGATTAACCCGGCACTACACAGAAGACATCCCGGACGTCAGCTTGTACGAGATTAGTATGACTCTGAAACAGCTAAAAAACAGCAAGGCGCCGGGTGATGATGGAGTTACGGCAGAGCTTCTGAAAGCCGGTGGTAAACCGATACTTAAAGCACTGCAGAAATTGTTTAACTCTGTCATACTCGAGGGCAAAACGCCACAGGCATGGCACAGAGGCGTGGTGATGCTGTTCTTCAAAAAGGGCGATAAGTCTTTGCTGAAGAACTACAGACCCATCACGCTTCTGAGCCATGTCTACAAGCTGTTCTCAAGAGTCATAACGAATCGTCTCGCACGCAGGCTCGACGACTTCCAGCCTCCCGAACAAGCCGGCTTCCGAAAAGGCTTTAGCACCGTGGATCACATTCATACGCTGAGGCAAGTTATACAGAAGACTGAAGAGTATAACCAACCACTCTGCCTCGCGTTTGTGGACTACGAAAAAGCCTTCGATTCGATCGAAACATGGGCCGTACTTCAGTCTCTTCAGCGGTGCCAAGCTGACTATCGGTATATCGAAGTGTTGAAGTCCTTGTACGAAAGCGCCACCATGTCAGTTCGACTTCAGGACCAGGACTCGAAACCTATCCAGTTGCAGCGAGGAGTGAGACAGGGAGATGTAATATCACCGAAACTGTTCACAGCAGCACTGGAAGACGTCTTCAAGCTTTTGGACTGGAGAGGACTTGGCATCAACATCAACGGCGAGTATCTGACTCACCTTCGTTTTGCCGACGATATCGTGGTCATGGCGGAAACCCTGGAGGACCTCGGTACAATGCTCGATGACCTCAATAGAGCCTCCCAACAAGTGGGTCTAAAAATGAACATGGACAAGACCAAGGTTATGTCAAACTCTCTTGTTGCACCCATTACTCTGACAGTTGGGGGCTCTACTCTGGAAGTTGTCGACGAGTATGTCTGTCTGAGTACCTGGGACAAATAGTCCAGCTGGGTAGGTCCAACTTTCAGAAAGAGGTCAATCGTCGAATCCAACTCGGCTGGGCAGCGTTCGGGAAGCTACGTAACATCTTCTCTTCTCAACAACTACCGCAGTGCCTCAAGACAAAAGTCTGGGATCAGTGCGTGTTGCCAGTGATGACTTACGGAGTTGAGACGTGGCCGCTAACAATGGGCCTCATAAGAAGGCTCAAGGTCACTCAAAGGGCAATGGAAAGGGCTATGCTCGGAGTTTCTCTCCGCGATCGAATCAGAAATGAGGAAATCCGGAGAAGAACCAAAGCCACCGACATAGCTCGAAGGATTGCGCAACTTAAGTGGCAGTGGGCGGGGCATATTGCTCGTAGGACCGATGGCCGCTGGGGCCGGAAAGTTCTCGAGTGGCGGCCACGGACCGGTAGACGCAGCGTAGGTAGGCCTCCCACAAGGTGGACCGACGATCTGGTGAAGGTCGCGGGAAGCCGCTGGATGCGGGTGGCGCTGGACCGATCATCGTGGAGATCCTTGGGGGAGGCCTATGTCCTGCAGTGGACGTCTATCGGCTGAGACGACGACGACGACGACGAGATATATAGATAGACGTTAGCGTCGAAACAGGACTTTTACTGTTGCAAAATATCAGATTGTATAAAAAGTTACACAGGGTGTAAAAAAAATCGCTGCAAATACTTTAAGGGCTGAATCAGCCCATGAAACTGAATAGCTTTCCCCAAGAAACATAGGTCTAAAATTGGGAAAAAAAATTGTACCTCACATACAAATTGACTTGATTTCTCAAATTTCGACCTATGTTTCTTGGGGAAAGTTATTCAGTTTCATGGACTGATTCACCCTGTAAAATATTTGCAGCTAATATTTTTACACCTTATATAAAACATTTATTTCTGCACAAATCCTAGTCTTAGTTAGACAGTACCTAGTACTTTCTTATTATACATCATACTAGCTATTATAAAAGAAAATAACTATCTTTTGTTCAAACATAACCTTGGCTACGAATATCTTTCTCTGAATCCTTTCATTGTGCTATGGGACCGTAAAAATTGCGTCCATCTACATAATAAGTAGACCAAGGACAATGTTTAGTGCAATATCGCCCCGGCTATTCATAACAAAGAAATTTATTGTGTTGTATAGTAGTTATAGTTATAGAGAGTATTTTTAAGCGACTTCAATAAGGAGGAGGTTCCAGTGAATGTATGTATGTTTGTCTGCGATTATCTCCCGTTAAGATGAACCGATTTTGATGCGGCTTTCAGAAAAGTATTTGTCAGATTTAGGAAAAGGTTTTAGGCCGACATAAAAATGGAGGTTCGCACTTTTATACGTTTGTTAAAAAAGGTATCTCTTTTTAAAAAAGGTATGTTGATTATACTTTCGTTTAGGCAATAATGACAGCCATTACAATGAACAAATCTACCATTTTATATTATCATAAATAGACCTTTATATCTTCCAATGAGCTTACTAACCCCATAAAAATATCTAAATAAATGCCCCCAAGCCCCTAACATACATAATTCCATGAAAACCGTTAGAGCCTGTTTCAGAGATCCCAATAAGTTACATGAATTTATTTTTCAAAAGTATTAGACATCCATACGTACCTATTATTTACGTCACTTACTCAATGTTTAAAAAACCTAATCAAGCGGAAGTATGTAAGGAACGTTGCAATGTAAGGAAAGTTATAAAAATATAATTAATAAAAATAAACTAAATTCACAACAATGTCTGAGAGCTGTTGAAGCATGACTTGGTACTACATTAACTCAAGTATGCGGATGACAGGAGTGAGAGCGAGTCGAGAGACACTCATTGTTGAGCACGTAGCGCAGTGTTACCATTCGTTTGGGATTCGGGTTGACAATATTAAATTACTAGTGGTTCGTCCATCCGTTTCGTGGTTTAGGAGGAAATAGCGGTCTATTTAGAGAAACAGTTTGCCGTGTGATGCCGGCTTATGAGTAGAATTTCTAGCTAAGTGTACATAGATGGTGCTGATCTGAACTAAAAAAGATTATTTTCAAGGAATGTAGTTTGTCTAGTTTGGTATCTGTTTAACTCAAATGACACTTCAACCTAGCAGCGGTACGCCATCTGGTATGACATTATTCTACCCGTCGGTGTTGTAAAAAATTACTTTAGGTGGGGAATCCAGGGAATGGACACCAGCGTTTCCTGTAAATTATAATTTTGCACTGCGCTCGCTAATCTACCTGTCGAGCGTGGTGAGTTTAGGAAAAGTTAAACAAACAGAGAAAGGCAAAAAGAGACTTTATTTCATGGTTTGCATTGGTGAAGGTAGTTGCAAAAATTAATGCTCTGAATGCAATCTACCAGTATTTGGAAAGTTTTCTTTTAGACCCTGCAACAAATCAAGCTTATGAGATCCTTTTAATTGGTACAATTGTTTCACAAGAGCGTATCTTTCGCGTCCTCTACATTCTTTAATCTTTTCAAGCACACTTGGTACTCTTGATCTGACCTTTCCTTAAGACGTCCCCGATTTGATCCAGGTACGTGCGTCAAGGTCTTTTCCTCTTATACATAGGACATACATAAGTGCTGATTTGGAATAAGGTGCTAAGCTGAATTGGCTCAAGTTATATTCAACTAGCGGCCTGCCCCAGCAGCTGCGCCCGCTAAAACTCATTTTCCCGTGGGAATAAGGTATTTTCCCGGCAAGTTATACCTTCCTCTTGAATCACTCCATCTACTAAAAAAACCTGGATCAAAATCTGTTGTGTAGTTTTAAAGATTTAAGTAAACATATAGATGAGCCAAAGCGACTCTGTTTTATACTATGTATGTAGTACAGTAAATACAATGATTTAATGAATAAAATGACCCACAACCCACGTTGCTAGTGAATTGAAACACAATAAATTCCAAACGAAGAGATTCTATTACCACACAACGTACATCTAACATCACTGGTTTTTGCGAAAATTACGCGTATAAGGCCTCAACGCACAACGCAGCGCTAAAATAAAGTAGCGGTATGTCAAACCCATACTAAAACCGCCCAACCGCTGTTGACGTAATTGCGTCAAAATAACGCAGCCGTGTCGACAGCAGTTGAGCGGTTTTAGTATGGGGATTCACATTTCTAGTATGGATCTGACAAACTGCTGAGTTACGGACACGTTATTTTAGCGCAATGTTCAGCGTTAAGTGTGAAAAAGGTCTAATACAGCCATGTTTTTCAGCATTTATCCTTTCTCATCAACAAAACAAATTACAAGTGGCAAAAAGCGCTCGTTTCATTATAAGGGACTTAATTTTTTGCGCGAATTTCGCGCGTCCTTTGCGACATTAGTACCGCTGTTTATGCTGCGAGTAGGCAAAGGAATTTCAACTTAAATGAGAAGTAATAGGTGTCATAATAGAATAACGTGGAAAAATGAGGGAATGAAAATATTCACACAGAACGGCACACCTTAAAAAGGTTTTAAAGAGGTATAACGATATTTAATGTACCTGTGACATAATTGTAAGAGTTTTTATTTAATAACTACCCTGCCAACGTTTTGACAGGGTAGTTATTTCCGTAGGAAAAAGACTTTTGCTCAACATGGATCACACATTAATCACTTTCCTTTTGAATCACTCTACCTAATACAAACCTTTACGCGGTTTAATCCCATGAGAGACAGACAGAAAAACACAAAACACTACATGCAAGAATGCTTTTTTTTCGTGTGGGACATCGAGTTGTCCAACAATTCAGTGAACCCTAGTGTCAGAATTTTTCAGCCGCCTTCTACAAGTAGCAGGCTTCTGACATAGTTGTCTAACGACCGCCGTCTAAGTAATCATAGACAGCAACCGGGACCTACGGCTTAATGTGCCATCCGAAACACGGAACCATCTTACTTACGGACAATCGTGTGGTTCTGCCCGCAATGTCCTAACCAGACTGAGAACAAATTCACAAAGAGATAAATATTAACTTGTGAGTGGCCCACCGAGAATTGAACCCGGAACTTTCTGCGTCAAAGGCAGTCGCACTACCATTGCACCACATCGGTCGTCAAAGAAGAATGCTACAATATGGGAACAACCACCCGTAAATTAAAAAGTTCTCAAGCTGTTACTAGACTATCCATTACAAGACATAACTCGGGAATTCTCCGCGTGTTTGTCGAAACAAGTTGGGACACCCAATAAAGCTCAAAAGTTGAGGTGCTAAACAAAATTAAACGCGGTGAAACAAGAACAAACTGGTCCCTAGTCTAACGTAACCCGAGAGTTGACTGAAACTCACGACGTGACGATTTCTCGTCACAGATCCTTCAGGCTTTTGCTTTGGTTTTGGACTTTCTAGAACGGTTTGAGTATAATCAGTCATTCGTTAACAGCTTTTAAAATCAAATCAGCATATATTGGTCCACTGCTGGGCGCAGGTTTTCACCATTCTGGGACTGGTTATCAATCGCCGTTACAGTGTTTATTGATATCAAATATCTTACACGATTATGAAAATGATGTATGCAAGACTTATATACATACATAAATCACGCCTTTATCCCTTGCGGAGTAGGCAGAGCGTTCTTCTTTTCGTGTGGGACACCGAGTCGTCCAACGACCCGATGAACCCTAGTGTCAGAATTGTTCAACCGCCTACTACAAGTAGCAGGCTTCTGACGTGGTTGTGTAACGACCGCCGTCTAAGTGATCATAGACAGCAACCGGGACCTACGGCTTAACGTGCCATCCGAAACACGGAACCATCTTACTTACGGACAATCGGGTGGTTCAGCCCGCAATGTCCTAACCAGACTGGGAACAAACTCACAAAGTGATAAATATCAACTTTGTGGGTGACCCACCGAGAATCGAACCCGGAACCTTCTGCGTCAAAGGCAGTCGCACTACCACTGCGCCACATCGGTCGTCAGAGCGTTAACGATCGTATATGTAATACTTGTATGTATTTTTTTGAAAACTCAGACACAACTAAGATAACATTTTTTTTTATCTAGCCATTGTCAAATTCCAAGGAATACTTATTCATAGTAGGTTCGTATACCTAAGTGCTATAGTAGAATTAATAATAAACAAACTAGTTACTGAAGTAACCTAACCACTGAAACTTCCGTAGTAAAAAACTACCCCCATAAGAGTTCAAGGTCACCCGCGATACCCCGCGACCATTCTTAGCCTTCCGAAGAAAGTCTGACGCCTGGGAGTCTACCAGCGGATATAAACTGCGCTGGCTACATTCCAACAGAGATATATTAACTGCATTCGAGATAAGGAAACGGGTACTGGCCACCATGCGTATCGATTTAAATGGGTTTAATGCTAGCAATAGCACAAGAAGCAGTAGTTCAACTTAAGCACTTCTCCGCCTGAAACTATCTTCATTGGGATGTCACCAAATTGGTTTTGTCAACCCGAATTTAAGTTAGCAAAATATAAAATTACATTCAGAAATAAAATATTGTTTTAATTATTTCCTAATTAGATTATGTTTTGGGTATATCCCCGATTTCTCGGCTTTTAAATAAAAAGTCCGGCTCGCAGTGACACAAGCGGCATCAGATTCTATGTAGTAGTCGTGTACATATAGGTCGGCCGAGCGTGTGCGTGTGTGAGTGCCTACACCGGGCGTTTGTACGAAGTCAAACTACTGCTCCTTAGTATACATATTGTGGCGCTGTGGGAAAACTAAGCGCTTCTTTTTTTTCATCTGAGCCAAGGTGCCGACAAACCCTGGTGTCAGATTTTGAAAATCCGAACGGAGTCAACAAAAAGACGAATTCACGATAACAAATTATAGAATTAGAACAACACAGCTTGGCACTTGACTGGGTCATTAATCACTACATAGTATAAAGCAATGTCGCTTCCTGCGTCTGTCTCTACGAGTATGTATCTATGTTCAAAGATTTTTAATAGATTAAAAAATCAAGAGTTTATAAGTAAATACATGCCGGAAAAATGTCTTATTCCCATGGAAAAACATAGCAACCGCTGGGCGAACAACCTCAAATCCCCATGTCTCAACAAGACGTTTTAAATCCCAAGTAATCTGTAGCTATACCTATTGATTATAGATATGTTCGTATATCTGACTTAATCCATCCCTCTGACGGCCCCCACATCATAACTTGAAAATAAAACCTTTCTAATATTTGAGGACCCTTTTATAACAAAAATAATCATCTTGAAAAGAGTCACAGAGAAGTCCAAAGTTAGTGAAATATGAATGGGTGAGTTTTCTTTCACGTAACACTGACTTCATCCTCATTCTTCGTGGTCACAATGGCTCTCTTCATTTCAAAGAGGCAGGAACGCCAATTATGAAGAATTTCTAAAATCCAGAATAAATCTTCATAACACCCTACTTCAAGACCTTTCTTTTTGTGTATTGAAAAAGTTTTTGTGGAAAAGTCTTGTGGCTGTTTGTTTGAGAAATAGCCACAATAAATTGGTGTGTTTTTCGACCAGAAAACTGAACTGAGACATACGCTACTCGGACAAAACAGACTGGATTTTGACGCAACAGAATTTAGACGTTATTCAATTTCGACAACTTGTTAAAACTTGTGTGGTTTATATTAGGTTCTCTTTAGACAGTTAAGTACTCTAGGCATTTTGAATCGTATATTAAAAAATACTTTCAGTAGCACAAGCTGAATCATAATAAACACGCAAGGTTTTGAGAGCCATGATATATGTACGGCCTTTCTCATACTTAACGCTTAACGGAGCGCTAAAAAAACGCATCCGTAACACAGCGGTCTGTCAGATCCATTCTAAAAACATCAATCTCCATACTAAAACCACTGTTGACGCAGCGCCAACGCAGAGTCGTGCGTTAAGTAAGTGTGACAAAGGACCTAGTTCGTATAATCACAAAATTGGTGAAGCAACCCTTTCCTCACTCGAAGCGACATGATCATCAAACAGCCATCCCAACTTGGCAAGCAATCATACCCCGCACCTACATCACAAGCCGGGCAGTACATCAATCACGAAGCTGACAAGAACACTTGTAGCCAAGGGATGAGATGGGGCACTATCTCGGACACTATTTTACTGTAGGTGTTTGCTCAGGAATACTATACAGGGTGTAAGGGACATCCCTTGAGATTGAATAGCCTCAGGGATTGAATAGCCATGAATGTGAAGAGCGTCGGTGGCCAAGTGGTTAGGACACAGGTGTTACAATTGTGAGACCCGTGTTCTATCCCCGCCATGTACCAATGTGTTATTTCTTACGTTTACCGACTGTTCGACTGTGAAGGAAAAGCATCGTGATGAAAACCACATTGAAATAAAATTTAAATTCAGACGATATTTGAATGTGACTTAACCTAGGATTAGGGCTAAGTTAGCCTTCGGGTTGCAGAGGTCAGATGGCAGTCGCTCTGTGAAAAAACTTGATTCCACGTCAAATCCCCTAGGTTAGGTAGCCGATCCCTACAGAGAAGGGGACAAGGTGAGGAGAATGATGAAACTGAAGAACTTTCTGCTAGGAATATGTTTCAGGACAAGCAAAATTTTTGACTTCCCACAGTCGCTGTTAGTTGTTTTATTTGGAAGGATTTTTTTTTATAGTTTACTGACATTCGCTCCTAGTAGAATGTTTTATAATCTGCATGAACCATATACTGATAGCAGTATTTAGAGAGTTGTCTCTTACACCCTGCATAATTACACAGAAATAAGAAAGTAGACAGAATTATAGTTTTTATATTGGAAAAATTTACAGTTTATGTATTAAACAGAATCTGACCGTAATAATATTTCGGTAAATATCAATATTTTCCTTTGTCCTGGCGTTTGTATATAATATTTAATTAAATGCCTACATTGCCCGTTGTATATTTCACCGAACCGATAATTTGTTAAGCCAATGGCGCATAATCGATCAATTTAAAAAACCGTACATAAGACAAAGGGATCATCATAAATCCGTTTTACATACAGTCAATAAATGAAATCAGTATAAGTAGACCCTTAAAGTACAGCTGATCATACAGGGTGTAAGGGATGGTGTAACGAAGACTTTGCTGGCGTGATCAGAAATGAAACCATGAAACTTTTTCTATCTATGTTGGAAAAAGAATTTTTTTTTTAAACTTTGCATAGAAAGTCATTCGGCTGATCGGAAATTTTGTATGGAGGGTCGAAATTTTTTTCTCGATTACCAACATAGCCACCATAGAAAAAGTTATTCAGTTTCTTGGTCTGAGCACACCTGCAAAATTTTCGTTACATCGTTTCCTTGCACCCTGAATAGCTTAAGTCAAGATGGTCTTTTCTTTTTGTATTTTGTTTTTACCCACTAAGGAATGTGCAGTGCCAATACAAACCCTAGGTTTAGTGGTACCGGAGATCGTATAAAATATAGATTTAATAAATAAAATAATAAATACTAAATAACTTTTAACACAATATCTAAAGTTTCCGTTTGATTCCGCAACCAATCTTTTTATCAATTTGGAACTGTCGCGAGCACTCAGAGATCCAATATACGATACGAGAGTGGATATTTCGGTCTGGACACGCTTTTTGCTCAGCTGGTACAAACCTTAGTGATTTCCGGGATACTGGTCGAATTGAAATTGGAATTTAGACTTTTTTCCTGGACTTTACTTTATCATCAGATCAGCCTATAGCAATCCACTGCTGGACGTTGGCCTCCTCCAGGGTATGCCACAAGGCACGATCTCTGCTTTCGCCATCCAGTCACTTTACTTACCTATAAAATATAAATACACATGTCGGCGAAGAAAGCTGGCTGAATAGAATCTACTTGGCGGTATGGCCATACTACCTTTGCCTTTCTCGTACGAAAACAAATTAAAATCAGATCTAGAAGAACCGTCAAACTAGTAACTTCATAGACACCGCTAACTTCTCCAAAAGCATACAAAAGTATTTGTTTTTTAAATTGATGTTTTTTATCGGAATAAGAAAATGTCCTCCAACCTAAAAATGAGTTGCAACTGGTAAAACTGCTAACGGGCCACTACGAAGAATATAATTAGCTTTCGTTTAAGTAGTTTGCCTTCAGCTACTTATTCACATCCCCTTTGAAACAATAAAAATCTTTTAAAAAACTAAACGCATATCTTTTTCTTCTAAAAATTCTTCAAATTACAAAGTACAGAATTCTAAAACCGATTCTTTACTTTCAGAACGATCTGGGTTTCTATAATCTTTTGACTTTGTCATTTCCATTCCTGTAATAGTCATCGATAGTTATGCAAAATGCCTTTTGTTCACTAGCCTTATCTGCTTGGACCAGAAACCCTCTAGACCATCGGGAATTAAGCTACTGGAAGGTGGCCATTGTAGGATCATCCCAGATTGGAGAGAATGGAAATCAGAACGGTTTTGTTATGGTATATTGTTCGTAGCACAATGCTACGGCGTAGAAAACCTCTACAGCGTAGCACATGCGTAGCTTGTTCTTATTGGGGTCAACATTTTTACACGTGACTTAAAAAAAATGGATCATTGCCAAAAAAATCCTTCTTAAAACTAAATACGGACATTATTTATCTTTTTATTTCAGAACAGAACCAAATCTGCAGTAATTTATTAGTATACTGCTAAACGCGAAATAATATTGTTATAATTTCTTTTATCTTGTTGTATTAATGCTGCTAAGACACAAAATAACATAGCATTTCCTAACAAATGCTATTTGAGAGGACAAGATCCTATTCAGAGCCCATACGGGACAGGATGATTGGATAACTTTAGGGAACCTTTCTTCGTTCCTTTGGGAACGAAAAATCGTAATTACTCGCATGGATGAAAAATAAATGTTCTTGTAAGTTACAACGAAGCAATGGGTAACTCGGATCGCACACTTAAATCACGGCGGAGCGCAAAAATATCGCAGCGGTCTGTCAGATCCATACTAGAAATGTTGATCCCCATACTAAAGCCGCGCTCGACGGACGACACTGCCATAGCGCTGCGTCGACAGCGGTTGAGCGGTTTTAGTATGGGGATTTACATTTTTAAGCATGGATCTGACAGACCGCTGCGATATTTTAGCGCTCCGTCGTGCGTCAAATGTGCGCTCTGCCTAGGTACACTGCTGTGGGGTCATTAGTACCAGTGGGAATAGATCGATAGTTCCGTCCCCACTAATGGCTGATGCATCGCAACTCCGCCACTCCTGCAATTACTTTGTGGGAATCTTATAAGTAGTAGGTACCATCAGCAACAGTTCAAGTTACTATTAAGGCAGATCGTCAGATGTCTGCGGTCTGTCAGATCCATACTAGAAACGTCCCTCCCCATACTTAAGCCGCACTCGACGGACGACACTGCCATAGCGCTGCGTTGACAGCGGTTGAGCGGTTTTAGTATAGGGTTTGACATTTCTCCATACTAAAACCGCGCAACCGCTGTCGACGCAGCGCTATCGCAGTGTCGTCCGTCGAGTGCGGCTTTAGTATGATGGATTTGACAGACCACTGCGATATTTTAGCGCTCCGTCGTGCGTCAAGTGTGCGATCTGCCTAGGTACACTGCTGTGGGGTCATTAGTACCAGTGGGAATAGATCGATAGTTCCGTCCCCACTAATGGCTGATGCATCGCAACTCCGCCACTCCTGCAATTAGTGTTACAGCAATTTACTTTGTGAGAAACTTATAAGTAGTAGGGTTCCCTATATATTTGCATAAAAATAATAGGCATAATATAGGTTGGCACAATGTACATTGAACTAAAGATACTTACGCATAAAAATAGTAGGCATAACACGTTAAGCATAATTTATTAACCTAACCTAACCTAACTTAACCTAACCTAACCTAATGTCTATAAAAAATTGTTAGACAGAAATAAACTGTATTATGCCAAGATAAATATTATGCGAAAAAATGTTTATGACAAAGATATAAAAGGGGAAAAAGAATTATGCGAAACATGTTATGCTAAAACATATTAGTCGAAAAAACATTATGCTAACGAAAGGGATCCCAAGTAGTAGGTACCATCAGCAACAGTTCAAGTTACTATTAAGGCAGATCGCACACTTAAGGCACGATGGACCGCTAGAATATCGTAGCGGTCTTAGATCCATGCTAAAAATGTAAATCCCCATACTAAAACCGCACTCGACGGACGACACTGCCATAGCGCTGTGAGACAGCGGTTGAGCGGTTTTAGTTTAAGGATTGACATTTCTAGCATGGATCTGACAGACCGCTGCGATATTTTAGCGCTCCGTCGTGCGTCAAGAGTGCGATCCGCCTGAAGTGGACTAGAACAAAAATAAATTTCAGTTGGTTGACTAGGACCATAATCTGTTCGATACATTCAAAAATATCTTATTAAATTTAGGAACCAACATGCTCTCTCACACTATCAGTAGAAACTGTAATGTAATTCACTTTAAATTACACTAGATCAAGATTTTTTGACTAACAATCTCCAAAATTGTGTTCAAAGTAAGCATGTGTTTCTCTCACGTACCAACTAAATGATCATTGAGTACAGATAGAACCAAATGAACCATGGTATAATGTAGAAGTTTGTACTCTAAATCTCCGGTTAAGTGAACTGAACTCTGAACTCAGTTCAGATTAAATTAACCCGGCATAACTTGAACTTTGCATGCACTTAAAGTTTCGAAGTTACAAGTAATTAAACTGTGTCGTAGTTTTCAAACAGTAAGCTCTTTTTTTAAGTTACTAGAACCAATTTTTGTTTCAAGCATCAATGGTGATTGCTTAAGTTAAGTTGATTTAGTTTCTTTTTTTTGTCGGACGTGGTGTATATGGCAATGCTCTGCCTACCCCGCAGGGAATACAGGCGCGATGTATGTATGTAAAACATTTGCTATTTGTGAGAACTGTAAGTAAGCCATATTTTTTGGAAACATACATGTTTTATGTATCAAAATGAAACACAAAATTTAAATGTCAATTACTAAATAGTGGATTTTCTTAACGTGACCGCAAAGAAATAATCTTGTGACTAGAACCCTACTCCTGAGGCATCGATATCTGTACGTGTGTCTGTCTGGATGTCCGTCTGGTCTGTCACTATTTATTAACCGTGGTAGAGAGTAAAAATCACTGGATATAGTTCAGATAGTAGAAAAACATGACTATACATGACATACTATATGTAGAAAAACATGAACTGGCCGTTCTATCATCATCATCATTCTCCTTGCATTATCCCGTTCTCTTTCGGGATCGGCTACCTCTAGGGGATTTGACGTGGAACCAAGTTTTTACACAGTTCTGTACATACATACTCACACATATTACGCCTATATCCCTGGTGGGGTAGGCAGAGCGTCAACGACCTTAAAATTACAGTTCTATAATATGATAAACAAATGTACATTTGACTTTGTAAGCAAATCTGAGTCGTACATCGCGCTATCTGAGTCATCTTTTAGACAAAGCAGTGCAACTGTCGCCAAGAGTCGCGCCTTGTGACGTAACTTCTTTAGAATACTGGCAGGGCGGGTAGGGCCACTAAGTAGGCCATAACTGCAACCAAGTATGGCCTCCTCACACTTAACACACAACCCAGCGCTAAAATAACGCTTACGTAACGCACGCGTCTGTTAGGTCCATACTAAAATAGCTAGTGCAGCGTCGTGCATTGGTCATGCGTCACCACTGGTTTTAGTATGGAGATTGACGTTTCTCTTATGGATCTGACAGACGCATGCGTTACGCAGCTTTATTTTAGCGCTGCGTTGGGCGAACGGTGGACGAAGTGTGAGAACGGTGTAAGGGCCGGTTTACCGAAAACCTTGCAGGCGTAATTGGATTATGAACTGAACAACTTTTCAATGGAGCCTATGTCGGTAAACGACAAAACCGCAACATTTTTTGGACTCAAAAAAGCTTTGATTGAATCTGGTAAACGCTGGCTGGATTGAGAATCAGTCCGGTTTCCAATCCCTAAGTTACACAGAATATAATAAATGGCGACATGAAAGGTGTCCTTAAACATCGATTTGATTAAAATAGGTACGGTCGCTAGTTTCTTGGCCTCAAGTTAAGAGGCGGGCTACAAACAACTTGAAACAATTTATAGCCAAGCCTGGGTTGCTGTAGTTTTGGAAACAGTGGAGGAAACATTGAACGTCATATCAGCATACTTAGCTGAAGTAGATAGACAAACTGCAAACATATTTTATTCCCTGAAATTTTAAGCATTGAAATGTTCAGCGTATCTTTTTAAGTAAGGCGGATCGCACATTTGACGCACGACGGACCGCTAAAATATCGCAGCGGTCTGTCAGGTTCATACTAGAAATGTCAATCCCCATACTAAAATCACACTCGATGGACGACGCAGCGATAACGCTGCATCGAGAGCGGTTGAGCGTTTTTAGTATAGAGATTAACATTAATAGCATGGATCTGACAGATCGCTGGGATATTTTAGCGGTTAGTCGTGCGTTAAGTGTGCGATCCGCCTAATATGTACAGTCAAAAGAAGGACAATTCCACATTCAACCCGAAACGGGATCTCCCTTTCCGGGGGGGACAGAGGTCTATCGTACTGTAGACTTCTGCAGCTGACCTGGCTCCGCACGTATCGACTCGTCATTCCTGTGGAGTCAGCTAGGGAGGCCGAGAGGGTGGCGCAGGACTTGGTCAACTCTACGCAACGCAGTGTCTGTGCTCTTGCCTCAGACACTGATCAAATAGTCTATCATAGACGTATGAAGCTAATTATGAAAGATGACAGTCAAGACCACGCAGAATTAAGACACTATAACTGCCAATATTAGCCTTTTTGGAGCGGGATAAGCCTAATAATATTCTGACTATCTAACCCAGCCTGAGGTTGACTGCACCAAAATAATAAGTAATCTGTGACTACAGGTAATAATTTTTAGTATAGGCATATTTTTCACTAAAATTTCTCTCGACGGACAGACAAAAGAGAGATGAAAAACTAAAGGGATATTTAAATAAGGTTTGAATTGACAGAATTCAATAATCGATAATTCCAATATCCTTTTCAAACTGAAAGTTATACAATCCAATATCCTTTTCCAACTCTCTTTGACTTTTACTTCGACTCCACTCGCACCCTAATCTAAAAAACTGATTTTATGAGCATTGATTGTGATAGGGTGCATGTCACGGTCACGGGTCAGTGGGTGTCCGATTTTACCACTTTCTAAGGGTTGACTACCTTATTTACCGTATTGGATGAGTGAGGTCAATGGGTGCGGTGGTAGGGTACATTTACCCTATTATGTTAGCGTCTTCGGATGCATCGCATGATTTTGCGGTCTTCCAGTTCCAGTAGTTCACGATAGGAGGAGAGACGACGACCAATGTGGCGCAGTGGTAGGGCGACTGCCTTTGACGCAGAAGGTTCCTAGTCTGGTTAGGACATTGCGGGCTGAACCAACCGATTATCCGTAAGAGAGACGGCTAAGTGTTTCGGACGGCACGAAGGTCCCGGTTGCTGTCTATGATTACTTAGGCGGCGGTCGTTATACAACTTGACCCAATGAACTTCTGAACAATGAGGCTTCTGACAAGAAGCCTACTACTTGTAGTATGCGGTTGAAAAATTCTGACACTAGGGTTCATTGGGTCGCTGGACGACTTGGTGTCTCACACGAAAGGAGAGGCGATAGGCGTTTATGAAATCCCTTACAAAGAACCGGATAACATAACATAATTCTATATTGCATTAAATTCATTATAAATACGGAAAATGCTTCAATAAAAGCGGAATAGTGCAAATGTAATCTAAAACATGGCGTACGTGACCGCAACTAATTGCGACTGTCATAGCTAAACATTTAGTATGGTGGTTATCACAAACAAAGATATTATTGTGAGAACAATTCACTTTAGTTAAAATTGTTGTAGTAATGTGAGTAGTTTTTTTGTAATATTAGAGATCTACGAGTACCTAATACATGGGACTGGGTGAAACCATTACCTATGTATTTTTGCCACACTGATCCAAGTTGATCTATAACTTTATATTGACCTCCTCCGGATGTTAGCCATATTCACTACGCTTGGCTGGTAGAATGGCGAGCGCAGCACAAACTGTTATATTTACAGACAACATTTATAATATATTCCGTGTGATGCCGGCTTAGAATAGCATCACCCCACATCCTTCCCGCGGGTGTCGTAAGAGGCGACTAAGGGACTCGAGGGTATTGGTGTATTACAATTTTTAGGCGACAGGTTGACAACCTGTCACTATAGTGGCACACATGTTTTCTGAAACAACCTTGGAAAACAATTCTCAAAAATGTCAGACGTGGCGATAGCGACCGTATTCTTGCGGCCGTTAACGCTCTGCCTACCCCGCAAGGGATAACGGCGTGATATATGTATGTATGTATGTATTTACAATATAAATTTTATAATATAAAAGATATTTGGAGAACAGGATCCTGATTATAATAATTCATTTACTTTACTTTATATAAATTTTATTCATTTACTTTATATAATTTATATAAAGTAAATGAATTATTACAACAAGGATCCTGTTCTCCAAATATCTACAAGAACCTCAAGTTGGAGTTCCATCCTAAGGCTGTCTCGTCAGCGAAACTTTGTACACGTAATTATAATAAGACGATCCACAGAACATCTCCCGAGATGACAACTGAAGTTAAATGGTCATGCTTAGTTTTGTATATTTATCGTTAAATTACAAAACATGTTTTTTTTTTTTATTATTAATATAACTGCTATTATGAACTGCATTTATAAATTATGCTAGAGATTACGCTAATGAATTGGGTTCAGAATGAGATTATACACAAAAAGACCTAAGTCACGGATGTAGTCCGAAAGTGAAGCAAACTGGAGTGTTGCGGTGGGCTGGTCACATCTATCGTAGAACTGACAGCCGGTAAAGTAGGCGGGTTCTCGAGTGGAGACCAAATCTCGGCAAGTAAACCGTTGGGGCCTTCCTGTCAGTGCCAGTCAGACCGAAGACTTAAAGAAAGGGGCTGGTAGCGACTGGATAGCAAAAGTGGAAGACTATGCCTTGTGGCGTACTCTGGGAGAGGCCTACGTCCAACAATGGACTACTTTAGGCTGATGTGGTGATGAACATAACTGATTTTCTGTATAGATTTTTTGTCTTTTTAATATGAAACTCAGAATAAAATGGATAGTAGGTATGGATGATAAGTAAATTGTTAATTAGCTACGGAAAGAATAATGAGCCTGAATTCACATGAAATTAATTACTCAACATTTTAATCAGTGTGTACTTCAGTACCCTTTTAAAATTAAAAAGTTAAATTGGCTCGCAAAACTAAGCACACGTTCCAAAACCCCGTTTTCGAGGTTGTCCCTTGCGACCACTTCCCTTCTCCAACTTTTCGCTGAGCTAAATTTTTAACAACATAATCAACTTTTTAAGCATCGCCATCATAACACGACCGCCTACCGAATCATAACTGACTGGGTTTATTCCGAAACACGAGCGTCCAAAGTTATAATGTATGCTAAGTTGTTTTAAATTAATTTAGTTTTAATTTTATTTCAGGATTTAGTCACTTTAGGTTTGTAATTTGAAGTGTGTTTTCACAAATGTAATATAATAAGAGATCATAAGCTCTTCGGTATATTCATTATTGATTTCTTCCTTTTTTTGGACCAATCTTTTTATTTGAATTACCCAATGGACCACATTTTCAAAATCTTTGAAAAACCTACTTAATTGTAACGAAGGAATTTTTTTTTGTTTCATCATTAGAAAGAAAGCTAGTAACTACATCTTTAAGTATAAAAAGCTACAATTTACACACATAAATAATAAATAAATAAATATCCTGGACAATTCACACAGCGCCATCTAGCCCCAAACTAAGCAAAGCTTGTATGACTATGGGAACTAGATAGCTGATACTAATACATATAATACTTTTTCTTGTAAAAATAAATACATATTATACGTACATAGAAAACACCTAGACTCAACACAAGTATTTCAAAATTGACTTAACAAATATTTGTGTCCGGTGGGGATCGAACCCACGACCCTCGGCGTAGAAGGCAGGCATACTATCCACTACGCCATCGGGACAGTCAAAACGTCATACATACATACATACACAAATCACGCCTTTATCCCTTGCGGGGTAGGCAGAGCGCTAATGATCGCAAAATTACGGTCATTATCGCCACGTCTGACAAGTATTGAGGGCCTTTTCAGATGATTCGTGTATTACTGTAGTGACAGGTTGTCACCTGTCGCCTAAAATTGTAATACACATGAAACCCTCGAGTCCCTTAGTTGCCTTTTATAACACCCGCGGGAAGAAATGGGGTGATGCTATTCTAAGCCGGCATCACACGGCAATTTACTACGGGAAAATATCATATTCCCACGAAAAACGATAAACAGCGGTTAAAACCGTTGGTCTCTTGTCATAAATTTTCTATTAAGTTACCCAATTTTATTCAGAAAATTGCTAATTTTAGTGTAATAATTGCCCATCTTTCGATACAATATTTGCTTCATTTAGCAGGAGAGTATCCAAAATCAGAATCCTGAATTAATGAAGTTATTTTCGTCGGCCGGTTTCCCACGGGTAAACAATTCGGGGGGAAGCTTAAATTAAACAAAGGTTAGGTAGGCACTACTTAATTTTCAATCAGGGTGAAATTCGGCTAATATTATTAAAAGAAAACGATTTTTCACACGTAGCGCTAAAATAACGCATCCATAAAGCAGCGGTCTGTCAGATCCATAATAGAAACGTCAATTCCCATACTCAAACTGCTCAATCGCTATTAACGCAGCTGCACAAGTTATTTGGACGCAGCTGCGTTGACAGCGGTTGAGTGGTTTTAGTAAGTATGAGGATATCTGACAGACCGCTGCGTTGTGAGGTTAAGTGTGAGAAAGGCCTAAGTATAACATGGGTATAGATTTACCCCTAAAACAGCTACAAATGTCCACTGCTGGGCATGGACCTTCCCGTGGGGGGTATTTGTTATATTCAACGCTAATTGCCCGACATATTGTAGATTTTCACCCCTGTGAGGGAACGCTGCTGCTCATCTTCATGATTCATCCGTGATCGATCGATGTCACTTTAAGTCGACATCAAGCGACAGTTTTTAATAATAACGAACTTAAAAACTTAAAGGACAATGTTCAAAATTAATCAAAACTTTTGAACTTGGCGGTTCATTACGCAGCTCAGTAACTTTAATTAATCGGTAAAGAAGGGCTTTTTACCACTTGATAGGTAAAGATACCGATTGGAAATTTCATTAAAATTGTAGGCAGTGACTTTTCATTTGAAAAGGGGTCAAGTTGCACAAAGGTTCAAAGTTCGATCCTATTAAAGTCAAAATCAGTGTATTTGAACCATTACTTATAGTAATTTGTACTTTAAAAGTAAGTTTTCTATTCTGTTTTTGATAGTAATTTCTTAAACAAGCTATAGGATTTGAAAAGTAAGCTAAAATGTGATTCTTAACAGTATCGCTTTCAAATTTCTAAGCTAAAATAGTAGGACCACTATATGAAAAGTGTTCTTTTATTGTATTATTAAACGAACAAGTAAGACTCATTATGTGAAGAACTACGACTTACTTGTTTTAAATTTGGTCTAGCTGTCTTAATCAGCCAAAACTGGTCGGGCCCCAGCCGTCAACCAAATTTAAAACAAGTAGTAGGTAGTCATAGTTTCTCACATAATTTTCTTTTATTCTTCTTAATGTCTTATAATTTTGTGTACCTAACATCAGGGTTGTTCAGACAGTTCTTAGACAGTACTAAAACTTTTACAGGGTGATTCAAGCATTTGATGACTAGACTTTAACCGTGAAGTAGGTAGCCTTGAGTCGTTGACCTTTTCAAGGATGAAAGAAGTCGTTAGCCTCAGTAAGACTTGTTACTACGGAAAATATCCCAACAGAATTTATCATTTCAGAAACAACCTACGAAAGCAACAGTCAAAGTAATTAATCACTGAAAGTTTTATGAATAAAATATGAATAAAATCGTACGAGAGACGTAGTGTCAGTCAGTTGTTTTACACGAAGCACTTTCAGATTACTTCTTGGTTTTAATCAGACTTTCTTTTGTTTTGACATCTGTTGACTCATCATCAGGATCATCATCAACAGCCTTCTTTCTAACGCCAGTTTTTACGGTGTTTTGTCGTCCTCATTTAGTACTGTCTGTTGACTTCTTTATGGTTAAAATATGTATGTATAGTCGCTTTACATATAGCTACCGTTTGTTTGTTAAATAATCATCGTATCTCTCTAATAACATCAAAGAATACTACCTAAAGCTACTCGCTCTGATATCCTTCCATTCATTTTCAAAAACTTACACAGCTTTACTCGCCAAACGGAACTAATGAAAATGTCCACAAAAAGCTTTCCCGCCGTTTCCGGGGAGTTTTTTCCGCGCTGCAAAAGAGGTTAGGATGAGGAATGACGTCACAAATCATATTTGGGGTTGCCGCTGCAAGGGCCCGATAGCGCGCGCCTGCATTTTTCATGTCACTACGTATAATGGAATGCTTTAGGTAAACCGTAGTCAGGTGATAAAAAAGACAAATGCGTGTAATTTTAAAAACGTGTTCAAGCTGGTTTTTGTTGAAGGTTTTCGGGATTCCGGAAGCCAGCTTTGACCTCCATGAAATTGGTATTTAAAGAAAAGTTCAGACTATTTCCAGAGAAAACTGCTATGTCACAATGTCTATGAAACTAAATAAAAAAATTATTCATTAAAATTTGGCAGATTTTGAGATAATGAGGAAAAGCATAGGTACAGTCTCTCCGCGTCACTCACGATCATAAACAGTTAAACATTTTTTTGAGATTGTTGCGTTTTTCAGCAATAATTTTTATTTTTCAAAGTGCAGTAACATGAACTAAACTATCTGGCTTGTTGGTAACGATCACGAGAAAATCGAAACCTTGAAAACCAAATTTGTCATGAGTTACGTTTACCAAGTGTACCTTCTTATACATTTTTGTACCTCTTGCTTGGAATCTTTTAAAGACCTTCACACAACTTGTACAATAAACTCCTTTATGGTTAAATATAAAGCCACATCCACACCAGCGTAGTAAGATATGTAAATATTTAAGCCCCACCCGCTAGTAAATGCGAGTGCACTAGCAATGCAAATAAAGCTTCAGTTAGTACCACTACTGCCGTTATCTACTCTGCAAGTTATTCTCAGTGGAAAAGGATTTAAATCTTTGCACTTTTATCTACAAAATTAAGGAAAAAGCGTTGTTTATTTTTAAGTCTAGGGTCAAAGAAGAACAGGTCTAGAGATGTTCAAAAGACAAAAAGTGTGGGCGTGGGTATTTTCATAAAGAATATGAATAGTTACCTAGGTAACTATATCATTTCAACAAAGCTCTGCTTTCAGTAATCTTATGATTCGATAGTGGCCCGACCAGTCGTTCCACCCACTACCCATTACCCCTTACCAATTTTTTTTTCTACAAAATAGTCATCCCCTTTACCCTGTCCCCTGGGCACGTGGTTTAAGCATCGAACATCTGGAGTACGCTAGTGATGAGCTACATAGAGTGCTGTCTGAACTATTTAACGTCTGCCTTAGATTTGGCTACTTACCGAGATCTTTGATGCGAACTGTAGTTGTCCCAGTCCCTAAGAACAAAACTGGTGACCTTTCATTAGTAGGGAATTATAGGCCCATCTCATTAGGGACTGTAATTGGGAAGGTTTTAGAACGCCTTATTCATCCACACATGATGAAGGAAGTAGATATAAGCGATGCTCAGTTTGGTTTCCGTGCCGGTGTTTCGACAGACTCAGCAATTTTCTGTCTTAAAAACACAGTAAAATATTATACAAACAGGGAAACTAGCGTATATGCTTGCTTCCTAGACCTTAGTCGAGCATTTGACCTGGTAAATTACGATTTGCTGTGGTCAAAACTTAGGGCGGCTGGGGTCTCAGATGACATCTTGAATCTGTTGAAGCACTGGTATGGGAACCAAACGAATACGGTTAAATGGGGCGACACAGAGTCTAACGTGTTTAGGCTAGACTGTGGTGTACGCCAAGGTGGGCTCACGTCTCCGGACTTGTTCAACATCTACGTGAATGGCCTTATCGAGGAACTGAGGGACACCAGAATTGGCTGTCACGTGGCGGGTGTATGCACAAACAACTTAAGCTATGCCGACGATATGGTGTTACTCAGCCCCTCGATTGCAGGCCTAAGGAAGCTTCTGTATGTTTGTGAGCGGTATGCTATGGAACATGGCCTCAAATATAATGTCAAAAAGACAGAAGTGCTTGTATTTAGGTGTGGAAGAGGTCCGGAGACGGTGCCCTCGATTTATCTAGATGATGCTGAGGTGCGAAGGGTGGCTGTGTTCAGGTACCTGGGGCACATGCTGACGGAGGACCTCAGGGATGATAAAGACATCGAGCGAGAGAGAAGGGCGCTCGCTGTGCGGTGTAACATGCTCGCGCGCAGATTCCACAGGTGCACTTCTGACGTAAAGAAAACCCTATTTAGGGCCTATTGTCAAAATATGTATACGTGTCACCTGTGGTTTGCGTTTAATAGGCGTTCGTACAGTGCCATTAGGGTGCAGTATAATGACTCATACCGCACCCTTATGCGTTTGCCTAGATACTGCAGTGCGTCGGGCATGTTCGCCGACGCTCGGATCCCTGACTTTTTCGCCATCATGCGTGCCAGGATTGCCTCGTTTATGGAGCGAATTGGTTCGTCCCAAAACGAAATTGTACAAGCCATGTACGACACACTGGACACATCCATCCTTCGTTACTGGATGTCTTCGCACGGCAGTAAGAACAAAAAGTAATTTGTAAATAATGACGACAGTGACCTGGGTACTTGCAGTAGCAACCCTATTTTATTTTAAGTGCCTATTGTGTTTTATATTTTGTTAATATGGGTATTTTGTATTTTGTTCTTAATATGGGTCCAGAGCCTGAAAGAAATTTTTTTTTTTTTTTTTTACCTATAATAGGTACTAGGCAATCTTCTAAGCTTAGGCGTTATCTACGCGTCGATTAGAGACAAGGTCGAGTTTTGTTGTTTTTACGCCGCAACAGATGGCGTTGTTACTTTAATAAACAACATACTTTTCGTTTTCCCATAATTTCGCAACACACCTTAGAAAATTACCGTATACCCGCTGGTGTTGACGAGACGCAATGAGTCAGCACGTGGCTAACGATGATGGATGGTGCGTCGACACACTGGCTCCGAAATCAACCCTTCCACCAGCGCCAGTGCAGTTACTCAATAACATGACCTGCTGCCACCGGGTATTATTACATCTATGGTGAATAAATAATAAAAAGAACAACATACACACATACATACCCAAATCACGCCTTTATCCCTTGCGGGGTAGGCAGAGCTTTAACGATTGCAAAATTACGGTCGTTATCGCGACGTCTGACAAGTATTGAGGGCCTTTTTAGATGATTCGTATATCACTGTAGTGACAGGTTGCTAAAATACACCTAAAATTGACATACACATGGAACCCTCGAGTCCCTTAGTTGCCTTTTACAACACCCGCGGTAAGAAATGGGGTGATGCTATTCTAAGCCGGCATCACACATACATACATACATATATATCACGCCTTTATCCCTTGCGGGGTAGGCATAAATAATTCCACGTTTTTTTCTAATAGTTCAGTCAAGTTGCTCAAGACTTGACTTAAACTTTGGGACTGATTTTTTGTTCTGCTACAATGCCAAAATCAGCATGAATAACATCTTTTGGTCACTGATCCACCATCGCAAGAAAAAATGGGTGCAATAATTTTTGTTACTTGCCGATAGTCAAAAAAGATGTAAGTTTTTTTGCCCGATATTAAATACGTAGCTTCAGCCTTTTAAAATATAATCGGCCTTTCATAAGGACATTTCAATTAAAGTCACAGTTCATTGAGCTACGTGACCTGATTTCTTTTTTTTTATACAATAGGGTTGTTTGCCGTGTGATGCCGGCTTAGAATAGCATCACCCCACATCCTCCCCGCGGGTGTCGTAAGAGGCGACTAAGGGACTCGAGAGTATTGGTGTATTACAATTTTTGGGCGACAGGCTGGCAACCTGTCACTATAGTGATACACATGTTTTCCGAAACAGCCTTGGAAGGCAATACTCAGGGATGTCGGACGTGGCGATGGCGACCGTATTCTTGCGGCCGTTGACGCTCTGCCTACCCCGCAAGGGATAAAGGCGTGATATATGTATGTATGTATGTATGTATGGGTTGTGGACTGGCAGATCGAATGAGCTACTATTTAAAACAATCTAAAACGGTATTTTGTATGAAAATAGCAATGTATGACTTCATACATTATTGCTATTTTGGATGGCGTCCGAAGACGTTTACGTAATTTTTCTGTTCATTAATTTCATACATACATACATAAAATATATTACGCCTTTATCCCTTGCGGGGAAGGCAGAGCGTTAACAGCTGTAAGAATACTGTCGCTATCGCCTCGTCTGACATTTTGAGGATTGTTTTCCAGGGTAGTTCCAGAAAACATGTGTACCACTATAGTGACAGGTTGTCAACCTGTCGCCTAAAAATTGCAATACACAAATACTCTCAAGTCCCTTAGACGCCTCTTACGACACCCACGGGAAGGATGTGGGGTGATGCTATTGTAAGCCGGCATCACGCGGCGGATTAATTTCATACTTTGAATATTCTGAAAAACTATGAATGAAGTCTGTAGTATTTTTGGACAATAGTATTAAGCGCAATTTTTTTGTATTTTATTGATGACCCAGTCCACCATCGAATTCTTTTGATAAACAACGAACAAAACCTTGTCACGCGAATTTTTTTCACAGCCACGACTTTTCAAGCCATTCACGAATACTTGTTCAGTGAAAGTTGTTTCGGGAGCCGATGAATTACCGCCATCGTTAATCATCATTAGCCGAAGGCTGAGTCATGGCCGCTTGCATTGTTTGAATGGCTAATCTATATGGGGTGTAAAGGGAACGAATTGGGGGAACATTCATTTTAAATTCTAGAAAAAATAATTAGAAATAGGGTGTATTCTAAATAGTTCTTTATTAATGTTTTGAACCTTATTTAAAATTTACTGTCGGTAGCTAAAAAAATACTGTCGCCACTGATCTCTGTCGCGCAGGACAGAGATCAGTGGAGACAGCTCGTTTTGGAACCCAAGATCCTCAATGGGTCGCTGAGTCAGCGAAGTTAGTAACATTTCTATTATGGTTTTATCCATGTTATAGTATTACAGATAATTATGCATATACCTACCACAAACTCAAAACTTATCCCAAAAAACTGTGTACATTTGGTTAAAGCCCTTATTATTTCAAAAGACTACAAGCGTATATGTAAGCCGGTACACATCATTTTCAGTTCAGTTCCATCTGTAGGTATTTTGTACACTAAGTGTCTTACCACAAATACATATATTATTTAGATCTATATGCAAGTCGTGTTCAACTCGCATCTATCTTTTTCACTGTGCTCCAATTGTTTCACTGTGGTTTACTTGCAAATTGCCAATTAAACTACGTGAATTGAGGCCAACAACCCTAGTGCCTTCTAAAAGCACAAAAAGCAGTAATTGTTAGAAAAAGGTTCAATGTTAATTGAAATACCCTTAAACGATGGTAATTAAAAGTCATTAGTACAATAGTGATTATTTAGTTAAAGTTGTTTTCGTGTTTTGAACGTAATTACGTGCAAACTAATAAGGTGATACTCAATACAATCTTACTGAAATGAATAAGCAATTATGTTACTTAAGAACTCGTCAAGAGTTTATGTACTCGTGTACATGAAAATAAAACAAACATTCATTAATACCCAAAGGTGAAGATTTTTTAATGAATTGATAAAGATTTCTATACTTTGACTAGAAATTTATTTTAGAACGCAACAATGCCAATTTAAATGAACAGAGAAAATCGATCAATCGTAGAATTTCATATTGTTTGATCGTCATAAAATTCCGTAGTCCTATACGTAGGTGGGTTCTAACCGACTCACACAAACGCCTCAGCCACACAGCAGTCCACTGCTGGACATATCTAGGACTCTCCAAGGTACGCCATACAGCACCATCTCCCATTTTCATCATCCAGTCGCTACCATCCGCGCTGTTCAAAACAACGGTACGCAAAGGCCTCTGTCACACTTCAGCGCAAAAATAATCCTGTGCTAATGTATGCGCCTGTCAAATCTGTACTAGAAACGTCACTTCCTATACAAAAACCGCTCTCGACGCAGGTCCAACGCACGACGTTGCGCTAACACTGCATTAGCGTCTGCGTCTTGTGCGTCGAGAGCGGTTTTGGTACGGGGAGCGAAGTTTCTAGTATGGACCTGACAGGCGCATACGTTAGTGCAGCGTTATTTTATCGATGAAGTGTGAGAAAGGCCCCTTAGACTATTCAAACAATTTATTCAAAGTATTGACCGTATCGGAAACTGCTGTGCCGTCGTCAACAATCGATATTTAACACGTGCCATGCATAAAACTTGCAATGACTTCCAGTTGCCAACCAAAAAAACGAAACTAAACATTTCAATCCTTATTTTATGGCATGTACAAATATGCTTATTTCAAGGATTTTCTATTGTTATTGCAACCGTCCAGTTTCACGGATCGCACACTCGACGGACGACGCTATGCTAGCGTTGCGTCGACAGCGATTGAGCGGTTTTAGTATGGGAATCGATATTTCTAGTATGGATCTGACAGACTACTGCGATGTTTTAGCGCTCCGTCGTGCGTTAAGTGTGCGATCCGCTTAAAGCTAGCAGTTAAGATAAAAAAAACAAATAAGTGAAAACAAAGGGATCCCTATTTCGCAACGCTTACTATTATGAAGAGGCTACTTAATTAATTTCATAACTTTGATCATTTATTTGATCAACTAGTTTCAACTGACCTAGTTTTATAACTCTTAACAAAGATAGAGAACGGAATCTTACCCGTATTTCAGTGAAAAAGAAACGAAGATTGAATTGAGTTATCCAATTGAGTTTTTCCAATTGGCAACAATTTTATTTTAATCATTATTTAAACACAGTAAACCTCACACATTTATATAGCTTTCGTTTTAGAACAATAATTTTCATTTTCATTCATTAAAAAGGAAGCGATGGTTAATAGACTGATTGAATTGCCTGTGTAAGGTTATCTATTAAGTTAAATTTGTATTATTCTCAATATTTCAGAACAATTGGCTGTAGCAGTTCCTAAAATCAGCGACGTAAACTTCATTAGCCTAGATAGTGTCGCGGCCAGCGTAACTGTCTGAAGCTCCCCATTGGAACGTCTATTGATCGTAGAGACCAAGTTATGATGGTCGCGATACTAACTAAGCAAATGAACTATATAGGGTGACCGGTAAATGGATGCATTCTTTTCAAGGGATGAACCAGCTCATGAAACTGAACAACTTTCCCAATAGAACATAGGTCGAAATATGAAAAAAAATTTTGGTCCTCCCATACAAATTGACTTAGTCGGTCGGTAATTTTGTATGGGTGGGCCAAATTTTTTTTTAATTTTTCGACCTATGTTCCATGGGGAAAGTTGTTCAGTTTCATGAGCTGGTTCATCCCTTGAAAGGAATGCATAAATTTACAAGTCACCCTGTATATACCTTTACCATTTGGCTCATTCACGAAAATACTATTTACAAGTCACATTTCGATGTAATCAGGTAATCTGAAAATTTTATAACGCTCTGCCCACCCCACCAGGGTTATAGGCGTGATTTATTTGTGTGTGCGTGTGTGTGTGTGTGTGTGTGTGTGTATGTACAATGGCTACGCAATATCAAAATCGAACTACGCAATTAGCAAAAAGAAAACGAAGACACAGTGGTATATAGAAAGAAGCGGAATGACGTAACAAGATCCTATGATTAAGTGCGCTGACTCAGCGTATCTCTATCCAGTATCACCTGTCAATATCACACTGACAAGTTACTTTACTGATCACACGGCTAAGTGATATCAAATTGCAAGTAATACAAGACTACCTTCACCCATAGTCTAGTCGTTTTGTTTCGCTTAAGGTCTAGTACTAGGTTCGATATCCATTGGGAAATACTAATAAGGATGTGTACTTAGTTGATTTTAGACATTGCATTTCTTTCTTTTTCAAATGGGACACGGAGTCGTCCAACAACCCGATGAACCCTGGTGTCAAAGATTTTCAACCTCCTACGACTATTGCAATGATTTCCCTCACGTTTTTGAAACTAAGATGATTCAGTTGTCGATGATCCTTGTTTGTGGTACCTATATCGTTAGAAGGCAATCTTTACATAAATAGTTAACCATGTTAGATAGAGGCCTACCTACTATTAGAAATAGTTAGTACATGTATAAATAGCCTAGATTTATAAGTCAAAACGACGGTAAAACGAATAATTAGTAGCAGGTTAAGCCTCTAAGCAGGTAGCTACTTGTAAAAACAATTAACAAAGAATTCTAAAACCGCAAATTGCCAACTTTTTATCCAACTGCGGGACTATAAAACCACATCCATTTTCCCAGTCATTTAAAACTTTAAGCTCCCGGCCTATCTAGGACGGAACTGGCCACAAAGAGACTCAGAACTTTTTGTAGAAAAAAGAATAAAAGTCCTGAGTAAAAAAGATTTTCATTCTGAAACATCTATTTTGTTGCAGTCACCCGCTGTGGGAAGTAGACTAGTGCGCTGTGGCAGTGACAAAGTGCTTTGTCACAAAAAAAAAAAAACAAAAAAAAAACACGTAATACTTTTGAAGTTCGTAATTTAAACCATAAAGTTCAATCAGGTACATTTCTGATTTGTATGACAAGGAAACGAGTATGAAAAGTGGCGCGGAAAATATTCTTTGTGACTGAACTTGTATAATATAAGGCAATTTTAAATTCAGTGCAAATATTTTTAGGGTGGGTTATGTTCTACTTGTGAAGATGAACTACTATCCCGAAAGAACATAGGTCGAGGATTGAAATTTATAAAAAAAACCTACAAAAAGTTAAATAAAGTGTGCCACTTTGTTTGAATCGGAAAACAACCTCGGGGAAAGTTGTTCAGTTTAAGAGTAGAACTCATCCTTAAAATATTTGTACTGAATTTAAAATTAGCTTCTCAAGCAAGTAAGTTTGATTGGGATTCTCGCAACTTTGCTTTGGCACAGAAAAAAGAACAAAGACAAAGTCTTATTTAATTGGCGAACAAATTACGCTAGAGATAGAAAAAAGGCTTTGTTCAAAAATTCTGCTTCTTGCTGAGAAGAAAGTAGGTTTTCAGGTAAAGCACTGAATTTGCTTGCTCATCATGTGAGATAACGAGTGAACAAACGACCCATTGAACTCTTATGTCAAACTAAGAAATTAATTGTGTATTGTTTTATTTCATAAAATCTACATGTATTGTTGTTGTTTAAAAGTTACTAGTTTTACTGATATGTGATGCCGGCTTAGAGTAGCATCACCTCACATCCTTTCCGTGGGTGTCGTAAGAGGCGAATAAGGGAGTCGAGAGTATTGGTGTATTAAAATTTTTAGGCGACAGACTGACAACCTGTCACTTTAGTGATACACATGTTTTCTGAAACAACCTTAGAAAACAATACTCAAAAATGTCAGACGTGGCGATAGCGACCGTATTCTTACGTCTGTTAACGCTCTGCCTACCCCGCAAGGGTTAAAGGCGTGATATATGTATGTATGTAGTTTTACTGTTATTGTATCTATAGCGGAATTATGTCTTCGAGACAAGCCTTTACGAGGTTTAACAAAGGCATTGACTAATTCTTATGTTTATGTATACTATGTCAAATGAAAATAATAATAATAATAATAAATACTTTATAGCACAAATAAGGGAGACGGCGCGAAATTCGTTCATCATTGAGGCGGTCCTATATTTCGGTGTTTTGTTGAATCCGGTTGTCAGGCAAGAGGAAATTACGACATCCCGCCCAAAAACTGGTACCATGGCACACGTCATCGCAACAAAATTGCAACTGCCACAGGTTGTCATTTGTATTATGGCTGTTAGACAACATAATTGGGCAAAGTGCACGATTTCCTAGTCTTTTTTATGACAAAATAGTGGCAAATCCAGCTTTTACACTCGCTAGAACTCATGGGAATAAGTTGTTTGTCGGCAAAACCTTTCTCTTGAATCACTCTATCTATTAAAAAATTCGTCAAAATCCGCTGTGTAGAAGATAGTTTTATATATCTAAGCATCCTACATACCTACATATAAGGTGTAAAAATATTAGCTGCAAAAATTATAAGAGGTGAATCAGTCTATGAAACTGAACAACTTTCGCTAAAAAACATAGGTCGAAGTATAAAAAAGTTTTTTTGAACCTCCCTTACAAATTGACTTAGTCGGTTGATAATTTTGTATGGGTGATCCAAATATTTATTTTTTATTGTTCTACCTATGTTCCTTCGGGAAAGTTGTTCAGTTTTATAGGCTGGTTCTTCCCTTTAAATATTTGCAACTAATTTTTACTGTATAATATTTCTAAAAGGCCAGAAGATAAAGCGACTATGCTTTATACTATGAAGTAACAAACAATATTTTTCCCTATCACCAAGGTTTGACCTCCCTGGCATTACAAGGCTCACGTGAAAGCAGCGTGGCTTGGCTTCGGGCCAGGACTCGCTATTAGCTTCATATTTGGGCCATTCCAGTCACGGAAGACGTATTTTGGAGGTCTTAACGGTGTAAATGAAGTTATTTTAGACGTTTAGGAAAGAAAATTTGAAAAAAAAGATAGATTTTATATGGAAAACATACAGACAAAAATATTGTAGGTAAACAAGCCTGTGTCATAACATGAAAAAGAAATTATTTCATATGGAAAACAAACAAACAAAAATATCGTAAGCAAGCTTTTGTCATAGGCCAATCTATGGTTCTTTTTGTCTTTACACACAAATATATCAGCTTAGAGCATGAGAGGACGTTCACGGAACCTGTAGATGACACTATCACCTTCTAGAAGCCACCTAACCACACAGCTCAGCTGCGCTGGTATCTCTAATTACTGACACTGGCAGAATTACCTTGGGTGAGAAGAAGTCCATATTACTGCAAAAGTCACATTTGGGTCACTAGTAGGGACCATGTTAGGACTGGCGCATGCATGATAACTGTGACTAATAAAAGCAGTCTAGTCTACAAGTATATTGTAAGTCTATGAGTCTACATGTACTGGAAGCAGTCCATCAAGGACATTGAAGTTTTTAAAATGTTTCTTAATGTGTGCTTCTTTTTGTTTGTTACTTTAAGAAAACTGCTCATCGTGAGTCACTCGAGTTTTGATGGTGTTTCCACATGTATCCTTCCTGTAAATGCTTAGTTCTGATTTATCCTTATTTCACACATAAAATACTGCTCCTCTGTATTTAACTACCCATCCATGCATGTCCGAGTTTCGTCGTGCCGGATTCCGGTAATGGACGCGGCGAAACTTTGCTTTTATACCAAATGCTTTTTTATTTACGTTCGTGAGCCGATTTGGATGTACAAACGAACCATGTTAAAAGGATTGGGCATAATATAATGCCGCAAATGCTAACAAATCCAGTGTGTAAAAACATTAGCTGCAAATATTTTAAGGGGTGAAACAGCCCATGAAACTATACAACTTTCCGAAAATTTGGACCTCCCATAAGAAATGTACCGGCCAACCAAGTCAATTTGTACGGGGTCAAAATTTCGACCAGTGTCATGGACTGGTTCACCCCTTTAAATTTTTGCATCTAATATTTTTACACCTTATATAGGTAAAATAATGTTTTTTTGTGATGTTTAAACTATGCTTACCGTAATGCAAATGGAAACAAACAGAACAGCTACTTAAATAATTATATATTATTATAATTACACGAGTATCTACCCACTCACGACATGCATTTTTTTTATGACGTCATTAAAAAAGATCTGTCTCTTCTGTATCAAAGTCCTCCTATACAAAATCGCGATCAGCTGACTGCATTTACTATGGGAAACCAAAAAATTTTTACGTGACATAATATGTTTCAAGGGGAAAGTTGTTCAGTTTCATGGGTTGAATGATTCCCATTAGTATTCGGAGGACTAGCCTTTTTATAAATAATCTAGGTATGTCTGGGTTTGCAGTTTCATAAATCTAGATATCTGAACTAGGTAAGTTTATTGCCTGGTGCAGCTGGCTTAGATTGCCGTGTGATACCGGCTTAGAATAGCATCATCCCATTTTTTTCCCGTAGGTGACACGATAAAGGAAAGGTATCTGAACTGTAGCCATGTAATAAAATCATAAAAAATCCAACATCGTTACATAAAAAGTTTTCCCGAAAACCGTTTATGAATAAAACATTTCCACAAGAATTTCAATACGCCTAAACAAGACATCCATTTAGGCGAAGTCTCGTCGTCAATTATTGTGGATCGGGGGCTTTTAAGGAAACCGGCGGGGACGGCGCAAAAGAAACGGACGTCAAATTGTCAGGACGGTACAATCACGCACGATGCATGGCTGGGATAAAGGCTTTTAAGGAAAACTGAGAAATGCAAACAGGAGTTTATTCGTAATTAACTGCCGTGAATAGTCATGTCATATCAGTCAGCTCATTATATGACACAAAAAAGTAGTATATAAATACAAAGCGTGTAGGCATAGTGCGTATTAGCCAAGTCTTACTTGACATACTGTTATGGAAACCAGCGGGGGCTATGGCTAAAAGAAATGGACGTCAAATTGTTAGGACGTTACGATCTTGCTGCTGTTAGAGATCGTTCGAGCTGCGTGCGCATGACATCTCGTCTGTGCGTACAATTAAAATAATTCATAGAAATTCTTTGAAAAATAAGTTGTCTGTATAGGTAGGCACGAAACTTGGTCTGAATGCCTAATGAGTTGGAGCGCGTGACAATACATTACTCTGATTACACGCGAATGTCACGTGTCATTTATCGTCGTCAGAGGAAAGAGGCAGGAAATGCGGTTCCCACATCTACCGCACGACGCTGCGCATTATTAGCCGTCGTGCATCGAAGGATGCGTCTGTCCAACTATGCAGGTCTGTGCGTTGCTCCTGCGACAAGTTCCGTTTCTAGTTTGGGGAATTCGAAATTTCCTTGCATCTGACAAATGGATGCGCTAAAAATGCGCAACGTCGTGTGTAACATATGAAATTGCCAAAGGGGCTCAAGGAATATGACAAATGACGTTTCTTTGGGCAGTTATAATTGCGTTTATCTATCTAGGTCCCGTGACCTAGATCCGCAGCCGTATCCGTATGTACCTACTAAATTACTAATATCAATTAGTACTTACATACTTACAGTTTTATTTATATAAGTTCAAGTATAAACCTATTCAGGTTGGATAAGACGTGTCATATTACTGAAAATAGTGTATTTTTCTTATACTGGACAGTAAAGAAACTATACAAAATATTGACTTATCTCTAGAAAGAAAGAAAGAAAATACGTTTATTTTAGTTACACTTTAAAAAGTTTCTAAAATTAAAATAAATAGTTTTTGTGTGCGTACTTATGTAACTAAAAAGGGTCACCACTCAGCATAAGTTACAAACAGTGGTGAGCTGCATGTAACGCTGGTCTTCCGTGGCGCCAGATGAGGGACAAGACAGGCTTGTTTTAAATTTCTTCTTTATTTGCATTTGATTGGAATCCAAATTATTTGTTTATTTATTTATTAAAAGTAGACAACCTGGACTGGGAACAAAAGCAATTCTCCGTCTCGGAATTTTTCATTTTAACTTCGCTGTGCTTTTAATTCCAGACCAATTTGAAATGGTTTTTCGGCAATGCTGCGACAGATTCTTGTGACAGTAGAGAATTAATTGGATACCTATCTCACTAACTATCTTCTCTATGATTTTTCCATTGAAATGAAATAATAATTACAAGAAACTTTTGCTTTATGTATGAACTCCGGTTCATGAAGCATGTGAAAGATGTATTATAGAAATATTTTTATCTGTTTATTTGTTTGCGTGTATGAAACGGAATTGAGAAAATTTCTTTCCAGATTTATCCTGTCCCGATGGCGTAGCGGATAGTATCCCTGCCTTCTACGTCGGGGACCGTAGGTTCAATCCCCACCGGACACAAATCTTTGTTAGGTAAAATTTTCAAATTATTGTGTTGAGTCTGGGTATTTTCTATTTACAATATGTATATTTTAAAAAAAAGTATGTAAGTATTAAAATCAGCTATTTAGTTCCCATAGTACAAGCTTTGCTTAGTTTGGGGCTAGATAGCGCTGTGTGAATTTTCCAAGATGTCCTTTATAATATACAGGGTGTAAAAATATTAGCTGCAAATATTTTAAGGGGTGAATCAGCCCATGAAACTGAACAACTTTCCCCAAGGAACATAGGTCGAAATATGACAAAAAAATTTGTACCTCCCATACAAAACCGGACTGAAAAAAAATTCTCATATTTCGACCTATGTTCCTTTGGGAAAGTTGTTCAGTTTAATGGGCTCGATCTGCCCTTAAAATATTTGCAGCTAATATTTATACACCTTATTTTTTTTTTCATTATGACAGCCTCATTCTGCCCATTTCGATTGAGTTTTCCGTCACCACATGCCTCCTGTCGTCCAAACGCACCACACACCGCATTTTATCTCCAATGCTGTCAGAGGCTATTATTTACCCGACGGCGGCCGTTTAAAAAGCGTTCAACTAATCGCACTAACATAAATTCTCTTCAACCCCAAGAGTGTTATAAATCGGGCGTTCGAGGCGAAACGGCCGAAGTCTTATTCAGAGTACTTTTTTAATTTTTTTGTTTTGTTTTCGAACAGATAAACAAACTAGAAATAAATAAAAACTAACCAGACCACAATGCTCATGAGAAATGTGAAGCGCAAATCAACGTAATGTGGCACAACAAATCAGCCGGAAGACATTTAAACTTGTAACAGCTATTTATGAATGACATCTTATAACAGCCGCAATTCGATGTGGTATGGTGTGTCACGTTAGCCGGTTTTTATACTGGATTCCGTAAACTCTTTCGTCAACCGCAAAAACTATCTTAATGCATTTTTATTTTGTTTCAATCTAATATTTTGTGTATCAGTAATTCTATGATCTGTTGGAATCACCAAAACGTGGAAAGAGACACCAAAAAAAGCGTGATTGGATTTTAGAGCGAACTATCGAACTAGAAACTAACTGGCCCCGAGGGTTCTAACTAAAACTTGTTTGAGCTTCAGTATTGCACCTGGACACTGAAAAAATAGTTTCCAATACAAAAACTAAATTCAATAGGTATTTGACGACTCAATGAGAGTTTTGAATTCCAATAGGGACTTTCTAGGGCCACAAATGACTTAATATTTGCTCTGAAGTTAACGTCAAATGTAACGTTATTTTAAGAAAGTATAGACGTCGCGCAACGAGTTACTGGGTATTACTATAATGTTATCTCTTTGATCGGACCGTCAGTATGCAGTAAAAATTTTTAACCTAACTCTTTTACCGCGCCATCTATATTTTCTTTTATACTACTCCAACATAGAAACTACCATATTCCAATGAGTTTGAAATAAAAAAAAATGTGATTTTAAAGAATTTCTACGAAGCTGGTGAGTATCCCACACATTCGTAAGGCAATTAGTGTGTCATTATAACAGGAAATAATACCAAAAGAGTACGAATTCCCAGAATAAGCCGACCAAGGATAGTGACGCAGCAGATCTTGCTATCGGCCCCCGTTTTTTGCCGGCTTACTGCCCAGGCGCCTTCAATGAGTATTAAGCCGGGATTAGCCCAGACATTTGTTGGGTAACTAGTGGATCATTTTCAAATACAATTCGGGTAATTGGTTGGTAGAGTTCAGGTCGGAATTTGATGAAAACTGTTTGATACAAAATGGGCTTTATCGTGATAAGAATAAAGTTGACATGTGCCTGGAAGTGAAATGTCTTGCTAGGATCGAGGAACCGTTTATTATTATCGCCAATATTGATTTTATTTCAATTAGATAAGATAACAGTTCATTTTCTAGTTGTTTCTAAAACGGATCGCACAAAGGAGTCTTATATAGTTGTGCGCAAGTCCGATGGCTTAACGAGCCTTCCAAAGCATGAAACCAAGCAAACATCATGAAGTAAACAATATTTCGTACATAATAATACAACGTAGGTCTAGTTGTATGATGTGGCTCTTTTTTTAGCCCATTGACCAAAGAACCAATAAATTGCATAAGCCTTTGCAATCAAACCAAGCTGTTATCTAAACAAAAAGTAAAAGGCTTTGTCATCCACAAAGTACCTATTTGGGGCTCAGCTATTTTGTTTAAAACATAGGCTTCTTCTAGAGATCTTTACAAAATCGAATGCAGCATCAAAAGCAGCCGTCGATGTTGCTCAAGTTTTAAGAAAATTATATGAAGAAATACGGCTCAGTTGGCTAAAACAGAGGCACTATTTTCTGTAGTTCGTAATTAAAGAGTACTTTTATACATACCTAAACAAGAATTTACATAAGCCATACCTTACAACTTTGACTTTTTATTTATTTATCAAACAAGCTTACAAATAAATTATTTTCTATGTAAACTAATGCCGCTAAACGAAAGTTGTTTGTCGCGGCACGAAAAGAAAAAACATTTATAAAAAAGTAACTTCCAAACCAAATTAAAGTTGCAGACCAAATACAAATTAACCCCACACTTGTCCGCATTTCGTCTGCAACCATAAATTTGTAACCGGTTCGCCCTATAGTTATCGAGAATCGCTTAGACCGTACTTACTCTCAAATCACGAATTCTCCTTCTTCTTAGTAACACCTGAATAATATTTAATACACACTAAAGTCTGAAAGACCTATAACTTACTGACCTTAAAGAAAGTCACTAGAATTTCTCAACATCTCAATTTCAATAAGATATTGAGAATAGATTGTTATTTAAGGAGACTTTCAAAACTTGGGTACTTTCAAAATGGTTATTTACGCAGTGTTTGATAAATTTTCTTAGGTATTTTTTGCAACATTGATATACTAACAGGCAGCGGCGTTCCCTGTCTCTCTTCTCTTTTCGTGTGGGACACCGAGTCATCCAACGACCCGATGAACCCTAGTGTCAGAATTTTTCAACCGCCTTCTACATGTAGCAGGCTTCTGACATGGTTGTGTAACGACCGCTGTCTAAGTGGTCTAAGTGCTCATAGACAGCAACCGGGACCTACGGTTTAACGTGCCATCCGAAACACGGAACCATCTTACTTACGGACAATCGGGTGGTTCAGCCCGCAATGTCCTAACCAGACTGGGAACAAATTCACAAAGTGATAAATATATACTTTGTGAGTGACCCACCGAGAATCGAACCCGGAACCTAGTGCGTCAAAGGCAGTCGCACTACCATTGCGCCACATCGGTCGTCAAGCGTTCCCTGTGAATATCTACAATATCTTGCACGTGCTCGCCAATCCGCCTGCCAAGCGTGGTGAGTTGGTATGGCAATACCCCCCTCTTAGGGGAGGCCCATGTCTAGCAGTGGATTTTTGTGGCTGTAGAAGGGAAGTAACATGACAGTGATTGCGACTTTTCACAGCCAGCAAATGACAGTCTGTGACAGCAAATGTGGCATAATACGGAATGAAACACTGTATACGATTCAATTTTTTGGCAATAAAACCGGACCGGCAGAATAACGCTAAATTGTGCGTGAAGTGTGAAAGCCAACGTAAAATAAACACGACGCTGGCATACCTATTATTATACCAGCCAAAACAATGACTAATCGAAAACCTCTCGTGCCAATCGAAATGTAATAGAAACATTCAACAATCATGATTCTTAAAAACATCAACCCGACTACGGTAAATTGAAAATTATACTGGGTATTAAAAAAATGCTGCAAATATTTTAAGGAGTGAACCAGCCTATGAAACTGAACAACTTTCCTGAAGGAACATAGGTCGATATTTGAAAAATAAATTGGATCTCTCTCATCCAGACAACATTATCATAATTACGAAATTACCAAAATTACTGACCAAGTCAATTTGTATGGAAGGTCCAAAACTTATTTTCTAATTTCGACCTATGTTTCTTGGGGAAAGTTGTTCTGTTTCATGGGGTGATACACTTCTTAAAATATTTGCAGCTAATATTTTTACACCGTTTATTTTGCATTTGAAAATCAGGTTTAAATACAGCCAATACGCGACATCCGGCAAGATGTTTAGGCTGCTATAGTCCGTGAAAACAAAGGGCCAGGGTTAGCCTTCGGGTTGCAAAGGTCAGATGGCAGCTGCTCTGTGCAAAACTTGATTCCACGTAAAATCCCCTAGGTTAGGTAGCCGACCCCGACAGAGAACGGAATAAAGCAAGGAGAATGATGAAAAAGAACTCTCGCAAAACACAACCCTTTCTCTGAGGCAGTCGGGTAAAATAGAAATGGCGTGGCAATACAGTTTTTGCCGCAGTACACAAATTCTAAATAATTGTTAGCTCTCACGCGAAGGCGACGGCTTTAGAAAGATAATAAATTATAACAAAAACAGCTTCGGAGCCAATTATGTGAGCCTAAACTGGTCATTATGTATTTCATAGTGTTATTTTGATAAGTTACTTCAGAGGAAATTCTTAGTTTATTCTATGCATTCGTAATGTACGATTCATAACAAGTACCGATAGTTTAGGTGCTACATTTCCTATACTTTAAATATGATGTCAAAGATTTTCCACGCATCTTGTTATATATCATACAATCTACAAATACACGACTGCAATATTGTAACTGTCTCTCCAATACCTGCACTTGTACTTACTAAATAATAAGTATTCAATTTATTTTAAAATATGCTAAAAAATCCTTAGACTTTTCTTAATTTAAATTTCTTATTTATTTATTTATTTATTTATTTAACTGTTTATTGCACACAAGATAAAACACAGGACAATCACATTTAGACAAAAAACACAACAGGCACTACTTATTTCTAAAAAGAAATCTCTTCCAGCAGTCCTACGGTAGAGAGATAGCATAAGGTGAGGCTGATGACCGTGCACAATATTTAATACTTTCTTTAGATCTTTAGATAGTAAAATAAAAATAATCATAGCTCAAGCCCAAAAACGCGTTTGGTAAAGGTCTTATGTGTTTTTCCTATATTATTAGTCAGGTAGTTATTTCATATTATTGTAGACAGAAACTTTGTAGGGTTCATATGTCACAGTTGAAAACGCAAAGAAAGTTATCACGAAGGTGATGACGTCACATGACTTGATATGCACGCGCGCCAACGTCCGCCTGAGTTATGATTATTCGTCAACCTACTGTTGTCCCAAGATTAGGCCAAACACAAATAATGAAATATATTAGGCCAACGACACATGAAATCACCGGCAAGTGCGGTTTCAGGCAAGTTCTACACCATGACGCGTGCTCATGCGAATGCCACTTTTCTCCAAAGTTATGATTATTTGCTAATCTACTATTGTCTCAAGATTAGGGCAAACATAATTATGAAATAGATTAGGCCAACCTCACGCGGTAAATCACCGGTTAGGGTAGTTTCAGGCGTACCCTAAGACTCTACGCGTGCTCATGAGAATGCCACCTTTCACCAGAGTTATGATTATTTGCCAATCAACTCAAGATTAGGCCAACTACAGAAAAAATCACGTTTTAGGGCGGTTTTAGACGTACGCATATTTTTACCGTTAACGCTCTTCCTACCATGTAGGATATAAAGGCGTGATATGCGTATGTGCCAGATGGACCGATAACTTATCGACTGGATAGCGAAAGCGAGAGGATTATGCCTAGTGGAGTACAGTGGGAGAGGCCTACGAGTGGGAGATGCTTACAGCTGTGGACTGCTATAGGCTGATTTGATGATGATGATATGCGTATGTGTGCTTGAGATTGAGATAGGTAGCCTAAATTTAAATAGCTTCCAATCTAGCGTGAAATTATATTTCACATCCACAATTAATATTCAGAAACCAACGCTTTTGTAAACTATGATTTATTAGACGCTTAGATTTATACACATAAAAGTCAAGATCATTTGTTTTAGTTAGCTAGTAAATACAATAATTTATTAGTTAATTATGCACAATAAAACATATTGTGTGTTAACCATAACTTAATTGCCTTTCAACTCGAAAATAAGTAATTAATAATTATCCTTCAAGCTTAGTAATAAAAGAACTAAAATTGTAGCAATAAATGAATTAATTGAGTTAATTTAGCCTCCTAACAAGGCATTAAATTCAAGTTATTATTATACAGGGTGTAAATGTCGTATAGAGAAGTCAAGGAGAAGGCGGAAGACAGAGAAAGCTAGCGGATACTCCACCGACAAAGGCAATGCCCCTAAATAAATGACGATGATAAAATGACTCAGATTTTAATAATTTATTATCAGATGACCCTAACTATATGGTTGTGTAACTACCGTCGTTTAATGATTTTGATACCTATTGTAGACCCTCTTCTTAAAAAGTACAAAACTACAAATATCTTCTTACAAACACTGCTGGACATGGCCTCTGCAGACCCTTCGTATACCTAAAGTTTAATAAAATAAAGAGTCGCATAGCGTGATCAATAACGATTTAGTAAGGTTCCATTCCCAAAAGGGCGCTATCGGCTACATCTGGCGCCGAAGGACCCACTTACTCGATTTAAATATTTTCTTTACCTTAGTCACAATAAATGAAAATAGAAAAGAATGTACATATACAATACAGGGTGTAAGGGACGGTGTAACGAAAACCTTGCAGGCGTGCTCAGACCATGAAACTGAACAACTTTTTCTATGGGGACTATGCTGGTAAACGTGAATTTTTTTTAGACCTTCCATACAAAATTCTCGATCAGGTAAGTGACTTTGTATGGGAACTCGAAAAATTTTTTTGTTGCCCAATATAGCCGCCATAGAAAAAGTTGTTCAGTTCCATGGTCTGATCACGCCTGCAAAGTTTTCGTTACACCGTCCCTTACACCCTGTATATTTATGGGGTCAACCATCGACAAATACATATAACATACGGAGTAAGTATTCAAATTCCTTAATCGGTGGGAGCGACGAACTTCAAATGTTACTAGAAGCAAATAGGTACAATAAAAAATAGAAAAGTGAAAAAATATATATTTTAATTTTAAAACTGGTTGTTAGTTAGTAGTTATGTTAGTACTACTTGCTGTCAGTGTCATACACAAAAAGAAATAAAGAAAGTTAAAACAATTTAATTTGTTAACATTCTTAATCTCATTGTATTGGCTTATCTTTTCGTTCGTTTCATTCGTTCTAATCTGACCCACTTAGAAAACAAAAGCATTCGAAATATTTACTTACTAATCAACCACATAAGTTCACCTAATTATGCCGTCAAAATTAATGAAAGCTTTTGAAGCAGTTATGAAAACATTTAACTGGAAATTTTGTGAATGTTTGGAATTAACAAAACTGTGTTACTCGCGGCTCATTTGTTTCATAACCTATCTGGGGGCACGGCAGTGCCCCCGCCAAGTCGAGCTAGAAAGCGGCACAGCCGTACCATCCTTTTCTCGAAGCGGTTCAGGCCATTTTCAACACCTTATAACTTTCTTGTGGATAAAACAAAAGACTTGAAACTTCAGGAATCAATCAAAAGCCCTGTAGATACGGTATATTTCAAATTTCGTTCACTTTGAACCAGTGGTTTAGGAATTATAGCTAGTCAAAGTTCTTAATTTTGTCACTGACTCACTCACTGACCGATCATCAAAATTCTAAGGCACTTCTAGCAGACATAGAGACTTCTAATTTGGAACATAATTTGGGTTTAGTGTATAAATCAAGGAAAAACTTAAAAATCTAGCAATTTCAATGCAGTTTTCTAGATAAACCGATAGCATAAATAACTTTGTAATTCCATAGAAATGTACTGTTTACCAAGTTATATTTTGCTGTCGCTCCTAAAATACTTTGTTTTGGTCCAGCAAAATAATCACAGATGTCGCTGTTAGTTTCTAAAACACGCTATCGCTTTTTTAATGTCCATCGCGACCAGTTTCCAATATGTATAGCCTATGCTATAACTATACATAAAAGTCAAGGCCTCAGTCTGAATAATGCGCTGATGGATATAGGTTCAGCTGTATTTACATCTGGTCAAGCTTATGTAGCACTATCAAGAGTAACAAGTCTGGGCGGCTTACATTTTATAAACATAAACTTTGGAAATATTAAAGCGCAAGAATCTGCAATTTGTGAATACAATAGACTAAGAAGCATTTACCGTCCAGACTTGACAAAAATCATTACTACAAAGATTCCGAGAAAACCACATAAAGATAGAGAGTGGGCTATGAGAAAAACCGTGGCTGAGGCTCAAGAAATAGAGCCGCAAAAGAAAAAAAGGAAGACTACCTACAAAAAGTAATGAGATCCCCTCAAAAACATTAATATATAAAAATTCCAAGTCTCGCTACTGAGCTGTTTAACTGTAAAAAGGTATGAGATCCATTTGAAACCAAGTCGGCTATCGATTTGTTCATTCGCCACTTAAGAGATCTATCTTAATTAATTATGTAATTAGTTAATAAGCATTATTTTATAGTGACCATATCAATATTTTCAATATATTTTAATGTTTACAATAAATTGAATGACTTGGCAATCGCACTGAATGTATTAATTTTAATATGTATTACACGTTAACCTTCTGTTCTAGTGCGATGGCTAAGTCATTCAACTTATTGTAAACATTAAAATATATTGAAAATATTGATATGGTCACTATAAAATAATGCTTATTAACTAATTACGTAATTAATTAAGATAGATCTCTTAAGTGGGGAATGAACAAATCGATAGCCGACTTGGTTTCAAATGGTTCTCATACCTTTTTACGGTTGAACAGCTCAGTAGCGAGACTTGGAATTTTTTACATATTAATGTTTTTGAGGGGATTAAAATTATTTGTAAATGAAAATGCTAGGTTATTTTTTAATTTTGCCGTGAGATGCTGACTTAGAATAGCATTACGTCATTTCTACCCGCGGGTGTCGTAAAACGTGACTTCGGGATTAGCCCAGGGAATGGCAAGCAGCGTTGCCTGCACTTGCTAGTTCACCTGCCAAGTATGATGAGTATGGCATTACTGATAAGTAGCCTATGTCCAGCAGTGGACTGCCCTGGCTGATAAAGTTAAAGTTGATCTATGAAGATTCGCAACGATTTTTTAAATGATTATTCTCGATGAGGTCTTATTATATGGTATTGCCCCCTGCATAAAATAGATGAGACCTACACTAAACCTGCAGTTATGATGGATGATGATTAAATTCCATATATTAAATTGACTACTTTCCTGACAGCTCAAATGAGCTAATACTACAAGACGAAAAAACAACATTTTGTATCAAATATGTATTATGATATGACGTCACTTTAAGCTGTTTTAGACGGCGTCAAAACAATAACTTTTACTTTGAAAAACGATGAGTGGGATTTTTTTTTCTTTATTCACCAACATAAACATTTTACATTTTTTAAAATTTATTGGTCATCCTCTTAAGCCCCACGCAGGCCTATCTGAAGATGACGAGTTCTCTTACATATATATTACACTAATACATATACAAATAATCTTCACTTTCCATTGACATGTAATACTTTTTTAAACGCTTCTGATATTTCTGAACAAGGTAACAGTTTTGTATATCACTAGGTAAGTCATTCAATAATTTTGGCAATGTGTACTGAAAGTGTCTCTTCATGAAATATTAAAACAGTATTTTTGTTTTGAGCAATATTTTTCCCAATAGGCATACTTAACTTTCGTATATTTTCTTACCCTGTCAAGTACCCAATTATAAATGCCTCCAATGCCGATATCTTAATGGTATATTTAATACAATGATCGCAAGGTCTGACCTGATAGCTATAGCCGAGGACCTAATTAGGGTCAGACCCTATTAAAATTTAATACAAGTCGAGAATGTTAAGTCGATTGAGGTTTGCCCTGTAATTGTATTGAACTTCTGTGTGAGAACAGAATATTATATTTGGTGTATAAAGGCAAGGTTTTATGTTAACCAGTTGTTAACAATATTTTGTGCATAATTTTTTTCATAACTTTTACACACACACACATTTTATAGTTTGCAGAGTATACAGCCTTGTGGTGCCGGCTTAAAATAGAATCACTTCGATTCCACCCGTATGTATCGTATAAACCTATGGAATAATCATCACGGTAATAGGAAGCAGCACTCCTTGCGAATGCAACATCTTACACTGCGCTCGCCGATCCGCCTCCCAAGTATGGTGAGTATGCACTCCGAAAGGAGGAGGCAAATACGGGGATCAGCCTGGTTGACCTTACGTTATGTAACATTGATCATTTTGACACGTCCGAAAATATATCGTTGTTTAGTCAGCACCAAATACTGCTTTATTCATCTTCATGTTTTGCCAACGTCTCTATATGATTTCGCCAGTATTAAGTTTCAACTATGATAACAGTAGTCGTTAGTAGACTCGGTATCCTACTTGATATAAATGAAGAAACCTGAGCAGCGAACGAGTTAGATTTATGTGAGAACAGTTCCACGGACGTTTGCTTGCCCAGGCTTGAATTCTAATGCACTTGGCCCGCAGCCAGATATAGGGCAACCAAATAGAAAGAACTCTCCTTTTTGGCATTTTGCACACTAGAGGGTGGAAAACGGGATCCCGGAATTTGGTAAAACCGGAATATGGGACCGATTTATTTTATAATTATTCGAAAAAATGTTTTAAATTTTAATTTTAGATTTAATTCTTTATATTCGAAATATAATTTTATTGTTGATGATGAAGATTTCCGTGCCATGTATCATCTTGCAAGGAACTGATTTGCCCTGTATCTGCTAAAATAACATTGTGATAACTTTAAGCTTTTACATGTTAGCATGAATAAATGTATTGGATTGAAATTGAATTCAAATAGGAAACAAATTTCTTCATTTTCAATAACCTGTTTTGATGGTTACAGAAAATTTATGTTTACGTATATTTTGTATCTTTATCGCAAAATAACCACTGAAAGCTAGCATCCAACCACACTTTGCCTCTACCCTTGTCCCAAGCATTCTTTCTAAATACTAAAGTAACTATTCACGACTTTGAAGAGAATTTCTCGAATTGAAAAATACGTTAAAGACATTTTTTATTAGGATCTAAACCCAAAATTTCATAACTCGAAAACCTTGAATCGGAAGATACTCAAAACCGGTTTTTCTTCCGATTTTACAAGCTCTATTCATAGTGAAACATCGGTGGTGTGTCACCTTGTTACATTGCAGCTTAATAAAGCCACGATTCTATATCCAAGTTGAAAATAGCAGGTGAAATGTGTGACTTCTGATTTGAAAACTTACAAACAAACTTTTGCGTGAGAAACGAAAAGAATCATACGGAATTTCTATTTCATATTTTGTTAGCACTCTGTTTTTATTTTTTTTATTATATTTTTCATATTTCCTAGTACATATTTTTTAAGGGATAAGCACGTTTCCACATTCACTCTATTTTTAAGTATTGATAGTGACTGATAGAGTAAATAAAGGAAACACAGGACGTGCTGGTGATAAGCAACAACTTTCTCCATCAAACATAGGCTGACACTTAAAAAAATATTTTGGACCTCCTAAAACGTATACGCCGACCAAATCAATTTATATGGCAGGTCCAAATTTATCCCATGTTCAGTAGTAACTGGCCTATGCCTCCCCCAGGGACGATAAACGATCTCCCACTTTCGCCATCCAGACGCTACCAGCCGCTCTCGGCAAGTCATCGGTCCATCTGGCCGGAGGACGTCCAGCGGTACGCTTCAAATAAATTTTTCATACGTCCCTTGGGGAGAAATGTTCCTACCTAATCACCAACCCATTGGTCACCAATAAAATGTTCCCTGCATGTTCAGCAGATAAAGGGGTGAATATTATAATTATCATGCATGGAATGTCGCATTTTAGTGAAAGTTTTCAACATTAATATTGTCGTAGCACATGGCTACGATCGCTACGCCGTAGCAGCTACGTAGCTGGTATAAAATAAGTATGAAATAAAATTTGTAAAATCTGAGGTAATTTTCTGTTAAAAATGAAGTTGTTACAATGAAAATAAGTTACTTGCAAAAGCTTCTATTTTTGACCATGAAATTGGAATAATTCGCCGTGTGATGCAGGCTTAGAATAGCATCACCCCACATCCTTCCCGTGGGTGTCATAAGAGGCGACTAAGGGACTCGAGACTATTGGTGTATTACAATTTTTAGGCGACAGGCTGACAACCTGTCACTATAGTGATACACATGTTTTCTGAAACAACCCTGGAAAGCAATCCAGGTTTTCCAACATCAAAAATGACAGACGTGGCGATAGCGACCGTATTCTTACGGCTGGTAACGCTCTGCCTACCCCGCAAGGGATAAATGCGTGGTATATGTATGTATGTATGTGAATTGGAATAAGAACAACAAAATAGCTATACAAGGTCAACTTTGTTAGAAGAAGCTTTTTTTATTTTTACCATTCCTGCGGTGGGATTTGACAAGGTTGTATCATGGCGAGGAAAGTCCCGCGTTTGGGAGATTGCAGTACTTTATCTCATTCAACTTTGTTGGCACAAGCCAGTCTGCAGACAACATTTTGGTAACATCTTATTAAAAACATTTTTTTAAATAAATGTAACTTTTTGATCGGACTAACACCGCATAAAAATACTTATAAAAAAGACTGTTACTTGCATCATAGGAATGAAATATGTCAACTTGGATGATGTTAAGGCCTAACGTTCTGCCTACCCCACCAAGGATAAAGCCGTGATTTGTGTGTGTATGTGTTAAGGCCTTTTTCACACTTAACGCACAACGCAGAGCTGTCGACGCAGCTATCAGCGGTTTTAGTATGGGGATTGACGTTTCTGGTACGGATCTGACAGACTGCCGCGTTTTAGTTTTAGTTGTGCGTTAATTGTGGGGAAGGCCTAATGAACAAACTGAGATTCCGCAATTTAACTTTTGAACGCTTACTGCTGCTCGAAAAAAACTTAATGTTACCAGTATGAGATTTATTTAAATATTGCTTTTTTGCAATCTTCTTCTTCTTCTTTGCGTGTAGAAAGAGAATTAAAAATATTAATTTTATTAACAATAAAAAATGCAATAACTATAAAAAAGTTCTTTTTATGATGTTTCTGTTTGCAGTAAAAAAGAGGAAGTGAATAATAAAAAATGAAAGTATCGCGTTACTGTAAATCACGATGGTAATTAACACAAAACACGCAACTAAGCTCGCGACAGTCCACACAAATATTGTTATTAACTCTACACTCAAAATAAGAGCCGCTATTTCTGAAACGGTGACTTCACTAAAACTATAAGACATTATATGTGATCAAACGAACTTCTGGAATGAAGTTCGATCAATATTATATGAGTTAGCTTCATTCGAAGATATAAATAAACACAATGTAGTCCTTTGACTATACAGGTAACTTGCGCACGCTTTAGAGTATAGAAATCGATTCCACGAATCGATATAAAAACCGGAAATTTTATCAATACTGACCGAGCCCGACCCTATGGTCGCCTCGACTCGGAGCCCTCATTCTTTAGAGATATTATATGATACGAAACTTCCAATGGGTCTAGGGAGGGCGGGTCTTTATATCTTCGAATGAAGCTAACTCATATAATATTGATCGAACTTCATTCCAGAAGTTCGTTTGATCACATATTATATTTCGTAGCTTCATTCGAAGATATAAATAAACACAATGTAGATGTTTAGAGCAGGAAGTTTCGTGTGACAGTTCTATTGAGTGTTAACTTTTGTTTAATTAATTAAATAAAACAGTATTTTCCAAACTGAGTTTTATTTACCAAAATAAATAACATAACGTTAGCTTCTAAGATTATTAATTAACCCTTAATCATTGTTGCTTTCGCTTGAATCACTTTGATAAGCAAATACTGATTTAGCAAAACTTGATTCATTAAGGACAGGACGCTGATAAAACCTAGCGAACGTCTCTGAAGATTTGGTCCAGCCAGCAGCTTTTCGTATTGCGTCTAGTGAAGCACCGGCAGCGCTCGCGGCAGACGTAGACGCATGCCGTGTGCTATGCGCGCTGTAGACTGAAACGTCGACGCCACTCTCAGCTAGCGTCTGCTTTATCCATCTGCTGATGGATTGAGCAGAGGCTACCTTATGAGGCCGTTTAAATGTGAGAAACAAATTAGTGGTGCCCTCTGGTCTCAACGACTCAGTCACTTTTAGATAATCCATCAAAGTGGTGGCTGGACAAATCTTCTTATTTTGTTCAAAATAAGGTAGAAACATAATCGGGTTTTCTCGGCCGGGTGCCGAAGTCTTAATTAGGTCAGAAATAATAATTTTCACCCCCCCAATACCCGATGTCACATTACTTATTTTAATGAGCGACAGTGTCTGCACTCTTTGTGCAGTACACAAAGCCAATAGAACCGCTAATTTTTTAGTGATCTTTTCTATTGGAAGACTTTTGTTCGGATACCAATTGGATACAAAACTAATTACAATATGAGGATCCCACGTAGCCGAATATTTGGGGACAGAAGGTCTCAGTCTATAAGCCCCTTTTAAAAGTCTTTTAATCCGACCGTCTTCACTTAGTTCGCTTCCTAACAGGAAGGACAGTGCTGAACGGTGTGTATTGAGGGAGCCATACGCAACTCCCTTTTCAAACTGTTCAGTCAAAAAAAGAAGCACTTGTGATATCGGGGCTTCTAAAGGGTGAAGATTATTATTTTTGCAAAAAAGCCACCATGACTTAAAAGTTGCATTGTACTGCAATAAAGTATTTTTTGCAAGGGAAGCTATCATCAATTGTAATGAAGCCGATGGCGTTCCTCTTTTGACGAATGCTAGCCGGATAGCCTCGCTACAGCCAGGGTATTCTCCTTGAAGAACTGGCGACGCATCCTGGAAGAGGAGTAAGGAAGAGCGTTAATAGGATCTAGAAATAAGATATCTGATTTTAGCATACTCGTCAAAAGAGGAAACCAAGGCTGAGAAGGCCAATAAGGAAAAACAAGTATCCCTTCTGCTTGGTCGTATAAAATCTTTTGTAAGCATTTCAAAATTAGTGGGAAAGGTGGAAACGCGTAAAAGTACCACCGATTCCAATTTAAGGTAAACGCGTCCACTACGAACGCGTCTGGATCTTGTTTCCATGAGACGTACGTCTCACACTTAGCATTAGTGCGAGAAGCAAAGAGATCTATTTCAGGGCATCCTAGTGCTTCCTGAATATGTTGGTACGCTTCGTCTGATAGCGACCACTCAATATCTGGATTAACCCTTCGTGACTCTTCGTCTGCCTCTACATTATCCTTCGTATTGATGTAGGCAGCGAAGAGCCAGATTCTTCGCTTCTCACACCACTCCCATATCGTCTTAGCTAGGTAATTAAGGTGGGGGAATTGAATTCCCCCCATTCTATTTATGTAACTTATCGCAGTGGTATTGTCCACACGCAACAATATAGTAAGATTGTACAAGTCCTTGGCAAAGCATTTTAGACTAAGATAAATAGCCATAAGTTCAAGGTAGTTGATGTGAAAACTTTTTTCACATTCTTTCCAGCTACCATTAACTCGTTTTTGGTTACAGTACGCTCCCCACCCAGTTAGGGATGCGTCTGTGAAAATTTCAAGATCAAAATTTAAAGGGCCAATTGAATTCTTTGCCGAGTGTATGTTATTTTCCCACCAAGTTAAATCGGGTAAAATTTCCTCCGCTGGACGAAATTTAGCCTCGTAGTTATCATATTTCAAGAGCGCTAGATACTTCTGCCTCTCTAGAAGTTTTGTGTAACCCCACCCGTATCTCACGGCGGGGCAAGCTGCCGTTAATGTTCCAATCAGGTGGGCAAAGTCTCTGATTGTGCATGAAGGTAAAGACTGAAATCTATGTAACAATACTGCTATGTTGTTGCGTTTTTCTTCTGGTAAAGAAATAGACATATCACGAGAATTGAAAATGAAACCCAGATATTTGCATGATTGCTTGGGTTCAAGGTTGCTCTTTTTATAATTTATTATAAAGCCTAGGCATTCAAGTAAACGAATAGTTTCTCGAACATTATTAAGACATTCATAATAAGTTTGGCCAATACAGAGAATATCATCAAGATACACCACCGATGTGAAACCACGTGAACGAAGGTAAGTCATAACTTCTTTCATCAATTTTGTAAAAGTTCGAGGGGCTACAGAAAGGCCGTAAGGCATAGCGGTGAATTCATATGTCCAAATTCGACCGTCTATATTTTCAACTTCAAACCTTAGGTATTTTCTATCTTCCCTTGCGATCGGAAGAAGTAAGTATGCTTCTTTTAGGTCTATAGAAGCCATATAGTTCCCCTTTGCTATTAGTTTTGCGGCCGTTCTGTAGTCCTCCATTTTGAAGTGTAACTGTGGAATAAATTTATTTAAAAGTTTTAAATTTAGAATGAATCTTTTACTTCCGTCAGATTTAGGAGCAAGAAAGGTTCTTGAAATAAATTGGTCTTCACGTGGTTCACATTGTTCAACGGCGCCTAGCTCGATTAAATGGTGAATAGCTAAAGCCATATCTTTTCTCTCTGTATCAGAGAAAGTATTTCGAGGTGGTGCACTTTGATGAACCTCTGTATTAAACGGTATAGAGAAACCATTCTTTACCCAGTTCAGTATGGTGGAATTATTTGTAACAGCAGGCCAACAGTTGTAAAAATGCTGTAATCTACCAGCATGACGTACCGAAATTAATTCCGGCGAGCACCTCGCTTGCTCTGGCTGCTGCTCCTGGTTGACGGCGGAGCTGGCGGAGCAGGGGCTGTCTTGTAGGTCGATGACTGGGTCTTCGGCGCTCCTCCCTTCCCCCCCCTGTTCGACGACTGATGGCGGGAGGGGGCTGTCCAGTTTCCCGGATAACGAGGTCTAGTCGTCGATTGCGAAGTTGAAGGAGCAGGCTTTTGAGGTAGCACGAATTTCTTAATTCGAAGACCCTGTTTTTCGATTGTCTTTGAGGCCTTGATTTTATCAGGTAATTTTACACCGAACAGTGATTCATCTCGTTCAACGTTTTCTACAACGTGAACGAACGCCTTATCTAAGGCGGGTGTAATTGCCTTAATCCGAGCTTGCGTCTCAACATAATGCAGGTCCGTTAAGACCCTGCAACCGTCAGATAACATTTTTATGACCTTGACCTTAGATTCCTTATCCTCACAACCCGTAACGAGTAACGTAAGGGCTCTGTTAATTGTCGATATTCCCAGGCCAAGTTGTTGCTGGGCCTTTTCGAACTTTTTGTCACGTGCTCTTGCACTCTCTGAAATTGCGGCTGAGATTTCAGGGTTGAGGGTAGGAGCCCTTAGTAATTTACAATTTTCAGGAATTGTAAGTTCCTTCAGCAGAGAATCCTTGTTTTCTGTCGACAGTCCACGACGTAGAATAGGTAACCATCGATCTGCAAGATTTTGATGGATATTTTCACCATATGTCGGTTTTTCGTCGGGCTGGTCACCTAAGGCCGTCAAAAACTCGTTATCTATTTCAGGTGCGGCGGGTTTCGTACCATCGGCAGGACCAGGCGATTTATCTGCTGGAGGCGAATCAGGTGATATTCCGTTACTCGAGTTGTCTGGAACAACGTAAGAAAGGAATATTTATATAGCTAAAAGCAAATGTAGGTATTCAAAAATATTATTTCTAGAATAAGAAATATTTTCCCAGTCTCTGTGTTAGCTCACGTCTAACCTCTCGACAAAAGATGTAATAAAAATGTTTAGGTATTGTCTTCGTGTTAGCTCCCGTCTAACCTCCCGACATGTTTAGGTGTTTTTCTATAAAAACATATCAGAATTTGTCTTCGTGTTAGCTCACGTCTAACCTCCCAACATAGTAGGTAGGTACCTACCTACCTACATAAAATATTTTTACGTAGGAAAAAAGTACCACGTGAAAATTACCAGTAACTGTCTTCGTGTTAGCTCTCGTCTAACCTCCCGACCTGGTAGCTGCTTAGCTAGTTTTTATAAAAGGCACTGATTTTTCAATTACATGATATTTATTTCACATGAAAAATAAAAATAAAATTACTCACCACTTTCGTCATCCGAGTCGGAATATATTATGATCCGATTACGACGAGGTTTATCAATTTTTTCTCTTAATTTACGAAGCTTTTCTTCGTAATAATTGATTTTTTCACAATTTTTTCTTTTATTCATTTTTAATGTAGGTAGACAGAAAAATTTGTTCCGTTGAAGTAAACGTGCTTACGTTACCACGCACAGAAAAAGAATGAGGGCTCCGAGTCGAGGCGACCATAGGGTCGGGCTCGGTCAGTATTGATAAAATTTCCGGTTTTTATATCGATTCGTGGAATCGATTTCTATACTCTAAAGCGTGCGCAAGTTACCTGTATAGTCAAAGGACTACATTGTGTTTATTTATATCTTCGAATGAAGCTACGAAATATAATTACGGGTTTTAACTCACGGTAGGGATATATCGAGCACCCAATATTTCGGCGATGTTGCAATCGCCATGATCACGGGTAAACTGGAGCGGCTGCGGGTGACGGCTAAGGGCAAACATATCTGTCTACCCTCATTCTTCTGCGTTTTTTCGGAACACTTGGAATCCAGTGGTAAATTTGTGTAAAAATAAGTTTGTGTCTAAACCTGCAATAAAATCATGCGATACCGTTAGTGTGTGTTGTCGAGATGACTTTCGAGTGAGTACCGATAGTGACCAAAGTGTTCCGAAAAAACGCAGAAGAATGAGGGTAGACAGATATGTTTGCCCTTAGCCGTCACCCGCAGCCGCTCCAGTTTACCCGTGGTTATGGCGATTGCAACATCGCCGAAATATTGGGCGCTCGATATATCCCTACCGTGAGTTAAAACCCGTAATAATGTCTTATAGTTTTAGTGTTATTAACCACGGAACCTTAAAATCAAACGGTGACTTCAGCCCTCATAGACTTGTCAAATCATTCATTTTCCATTACTCAAGTAGCAAAAGTACGTGTGGATGATCGTAGAACGTGTATGAACACAATTAGTAGCGACTTCCGTTTGCGGAAATTTAAAAATAACGTTCCAGGGTAAGTTGAACCAATATGTGGTTTTAAAACAAGGCCTTTCTAGATATTTCACCACAAAAGGTGGTAGTTTAACTCTTAAAAATTTGATAATTTTAGGGCAGAAATTTGCATATCTCGTTGTGTATGAATGTCATCAATCCTTTGCGATATTTTAACGTTAAAAAGCAGGTAAGTAATGTATGGTAATTTACTAAGATGATTAGTTGCTGGATTTTTGATTTTTATGAATACAATGACTTGCAAAAAACTATCATGACGTCACGTCCCAAAAAACTAATATACTGACAAGCAAACTCACCGTCGATCCTAAAGCGTTTGTATAGGTTTCACCTTTTCTAAAATGCTTCCCTGATGACGTAGGACGAAGGCCACGCAAAATATTTCCCTTGGTGTTATCGGTCATCACTCTGATAAGATTTTATGAGTAATTTTCACGAAGTTTCGATGTTTACTACGTTTCTGTGCCTGAGAATGACGTATATTATCGTACCTACTTAAAACTTTTAAGTATCGGTGCCAAGTGGTTAGGACACCGGTCTTACAATCGTGAGACCCGAGTTTGATCCCCGCCATAGACCAATTTGTTTTACTCACGTTTACCAACTGTTCTTACGGTAAAGGAAAAACATCGTAAATAAAATGTGACTTAAATCGGATTTGGGCCAGGTCACTCTGTGTAAAAACTTGGTTCCAAGTCAAATCCCCTAGGTTAGGTAGCCGACCCCGACAGCGAAACGGGATAAGGCAAGGAGAATGGTTCAAACTTTTGAGTATTTTCGACAAGAACCGGCAGGTAGCAACAGGAGGACATTTTATGTCAAAAAAAGAGGTAAATATAAAAAGAAATATTTTATATCTGTAAAAAATTGGAATTGAGATAATCTAGCGTATTCACTGAATGAATTATTGTACTGTAGCAGGCAAAATCGTTTTTTTTTAACCGAACAATCTTTTATAAACCACTGGTATCTTATACCACATCTTCTTAAGAAATATGACCGAGATTAGATATACCTTTCTCTTGAATCCTGCCGACGTTACATTTTCAACAGATTCAATTCGTCAGGCTAGGTTGGAGGCACGCCAACGTACCTATTTAATGCAACGTTATGTATGAGTAACATACTTATAAATGAAAATAAATAATTGAAAAAATTACAGAAGCCTTCCTGGACACGAACCCGGGACAGACGAGCAGACTAATTGTGATTGTGTATGGAAGATGGGTTTTTTATCGTCTTGTGACCTACACTTTTAGGAACTTTGTTCAGTTTTATGGTCCGTATGCAACCTACCAACATTTGGAAGGCTGCCCTTTATAACCTGTATTATCCAACGATTATCCCTTATTGGAACAGCTCCAACAGCTATTTAACTCCGTTCTCTTCCATGGGAGAACTCCGCAGGCATGGCACAGAAGCATGGTGGTACTGTTCTTCAAAAAAGGAGACAAAACCCTATTGAAGAACTACCGCCCCATTTCGCTTTTGAGCCATGTTTACAAACTGTTCTCCAGGGTCATCACGAACCGTCTTGCGCGAAGACTCGATGAGTTTCAGCCTCCCGAGCAGGCCGGGTTTCGAAGGGGTTATAGCACCATAGACCACATTCACACGGTACGGCAGATTGTACAGAAGTCCCCTCGGCCTCGGAGTACAATCGGCCCCTGTGCTTAGCGTTTGTGGACTATGAGAAAGCTTTCGACTCCATCGAAACCTGGTCTGTTCTGGAGTCTTTGCAGCGTTGCCAAGTCGACTGGCGATACATCGAAGTGACGAGATGTCTGTATGAAGCCGCCACAATGACCGTACAAGTACAGGACCGGCGGACTAAACCTATCCATCTCCATCGAGGAGTGAGACAGGGGGACGTCATATCCCCGAAACTGTTCACTAACGCTCTGGAGGATATGTTTAAGACGCTGGACCGGAAAGGTCGTGGTATTAATATAAACGGCAAGTACATCTCTCACTTACGATTTGCAGACGACATCGTCATTATGGCAGAAACGCTGCAAGACCTACAACGAATGGTGGATGACCTAGCTGATTCTTCTCGCCGCATCGGTCTCCGGATGAATTTGGATAAAACCAAAGTCATGTTCAACGAACACGTTGATCCGGAACCGATTGCCGTAAATGGAATCCAACTCGAAGTTGTTCAACAGTATGTCTACCTAGGGCAAACGCTCCAACTAGGTAGAAACAACCTTGAGAAGGAAGTCCAGAGAAGAATACAGCTGGGTTGGGCAGCATTCGGAAAACTCCGTCGAGTCTTTTCGTCGCCAATACCGCAATGCCTTAAGACGAAAGTCTTCAACCAGTGCGTCCTACCTGTCATGACATACGGAGCCGAAACGTGGACACTCACGGTACGACTGGTCCACCAACTGAAAGTCGCTCAGCGAGCTATGGAGAGAGCTATGCTCGGGGTTTCTCTAAGGGATCGTATCCGAAACGAAGTAATTCGACAGAGAACTAGAGTGACCGACATAGCTCAACGTATTAGCAAGCTGAAGTGGCAGTGGGCTGGTCATATCTGCCGAAGGACCGATAACCGCTAGGGTAAGCTGGTCCTTGAGTGGAGACCGCGTATCGGCAAACGTAGCGTAGGACGCCCCGTGGCAAGGTGGAGCGACGACATACGCAAAGCTGCGGGCAGTGACTGGAGAAGTAAAGCCGAAGACCGGGTTCAGTGGCGTGCTTTAGGAGAGGCCTATGTCCAGCAGTGGACTACAATAGGCTGTTAATGATGATGATGATCCAACGATAATACAGATCTTTTAAATACAATAACAATTTTAAAATCAAATAAGACAACAGTATAACTTTATTCGTGACTACAGTAAGCTCTCTTCATCTAATTTGGACTCTACAGTGAATTGAAATTGGAATGAAGCCAATGCTGAATATTATAAAGCCACTTATTCTAAAGAACGAGTGAGTTTTAATCCTGAATAATCATTTTAGTAAGTGGTATTATTTATGTTCCTCTTGTAGGATAGTTCCTCAATTCAATATCTTTAGTATTTTCTAGCTATAATTCAACCAGCATCGAAAGAAGGTTATAAAAACGCAATTAGAGAGTACCATCGGCTTATCCGAGCCTGAATAATAATCTATACATATAATAAGACAGTAACAAGTCAGTGTTCAGTGACCCTATATAGTTTTGAGAAAACACAACAATAGCGCGTTTTAAAAGACGTGTGGCGACATCTATGAATGAGTTTTGTACGATGTTTGTGTTTGTTTGTGTATATGCGGAAGCATCACGCGAAAACGACCGAACGGATTTTGAATCAAATTGTACCAAAATGTCAAGTAATTCACCGACCAGGTTATAGGCTAAAAAAAACATACCCCTAAAAGGGGGGTTGGCTGCTACACATAAAATAAGTTTGTAGGTCATGAGAATTTCATAGTGGCGCGTAGTAAAAGGATGTGTATGGGCTAATTGGACCTGAGATTATTTCAAATTTCGAACTGGCCAGCACGTATTGTGTCGCTTTGAATAAGCGCACAGGAAGAAAAAAAAACATGAGGCCGTATTTATATTTTTAATTTGTATTTTTATAACCTCAACAAATGAGTTTGTCGAATTATTGCTCATGGTTACGACAAGGAAACTAAAATCTATGAATATGTCGACGACTACAAAAATATCTCTTTAATATTGGAATAATTTTCACTTTTAATAATTCAATAATGATTACCCTCGAAAACAAAAGTTCCGTGGTGCAAGACGTGCAAGTTGCGTGGCCAGACGATACAAACTTCATATAAGAATCGTTTTCTTTGTGCGTAATCTACGCGGGAAAATTGCAATATCTTTTTTGTTTTTAAATTTTCTCGCTAATTTGGTTAAGGCTATTTAGCCAATGTTTGTCTGGTACATGCAGTATGTTATAGGTTTTGCCGACAATACAGCTACATTATTTTCAGGGAGCGACAACTTTTTTCTGAATTATATGAAATATTTTTTGGAAATACTAATAAAAATTGGCCTTCCCACACAAAGTGACTCAACCGGCTGGTACATTTTATATAGAAGATACATTTTTCCATATTTCTGTAAAATTTTCCTGACGAAAGTTATATTTTATACGTTTGTGCCAGACGATCAAATCAGTATCTGAGATAAGACTTTTCGTGGCTATAGGTATAAGCCGATTTTCCACAGACAACGTTTTTTGGAAAACGCAGGGTTGCTCAAGACCTGCGCCACTCTCTCGGGCTCCCTGACTGACACCACAGGAACTGCGAGTCGATACGTGCGGAGCCAAATTGACTGCAGGATAGACCTCTGTCACACGCGTCTAACAAAGACTCCGTTCCGGGTTTAAATGTAGATTCTGTTGTCCTTCTCCAGGGCCGCCGGTCTTGGTCAGGTTTCTCCCTCGGTTGATTCTTACGACTCCCACGGCAAGAGAGGTGCTATTCTACTTTGCCGGCAGCACACGACCTTAATTAAATAGCCTTAGGTACTTAATTAAACGTAACCCTAGCCGCGGCTCCGCCCGTGTGGAAATCGGTCATGGCATCACACAGGAACATTTTTTCGCGAAGAAAACTTTCCTATGCGTTAATCCAACTTACCTCCTTTATGTCTGTGTTCAATTTCATGAATATCAGTTAAACAGTTTTTGCATGAAGGAGTAACAAACAAACATATAAACTTTTTTATTTATATTATTAGTAGGAAGTAGGATAGGATAGGATTAGTAGTATGATTACTTGCTTTTGTTTTTATTTATTCACACTCATGAACTCGGTCTTCAGTCTTCCATCACAATGTCAAGAAATGTAGCATCAGTCTACTTCACGGAATTAATACTCTTGGAAGTAAATATTGCACGATTTAAAAAAATCTGCTAAAAATGGCACAAGAGGCGGAAAGTTGAAGATATAGGGAAGAGAACTGGAAAGCTAAAAAATCGTAGCAGGGAAAGACGACTTCAAGAAACTGAACCTTTAGGGATTCTAAAAGACTAAACACTATAAACCAACCACCGTTTTCTTACTCTTTCTTGCATGTGGAAATTGAAATTTTACGATTTAACAGTTTTTTAAATTACTTACATATAGTCTGAGAAACCAAGTTTTCTGGTACCTACCTACCAACAATTTAATATTGGCTAATATTATTTTATGGTTCTTAGACGCCTATGTTTAGCAGTGGTCGTCCTATATATAGCTGATAAATGATGGAAGATATGTTATGGCGAAACGAAGTTCGCGGGCACCAGCTAGTATCAAATAAACGTACAAACACTGGTTTATTTCAATAAATGTATGAATAACCAGTGTTACACTTGACCTCTGTTGCTGATGGTTTTACAGATGCATGCACCAAGCAACGCGAATTCATGCGTTACTTAAGCGTTAACCACGGGTTTTTGTATTGAGAAATCAAAATTTCCTTGCATCTGACAAAGGCATGCGTTACGGATGCTTGAGAAATACGCAACAAAGGTCGTCCAATGTGGAAACTATCAAGCATTGAGATCGAGGTGCTGATATGAAACTTGCAGAAACAGCAACATCTCTCAAGAGACCAGCTATTAGTAATGTGCCGGTGAGAGCACACTCAGCTGTGAATTGAAGATGGTTGCTGTGAGTAAGTTTCAAATTGCCGTGTGATGCCGGTTTAGAATAGCATCACTCCATTTCTTACCTGTGGGTGTCGTATAAGTCGACTGAGGGTTTCAGGTGTATGACAACTTTCAGGCTGACAACCTATCACTATAGCGATACACGAATTATCTCAAACAGCCCTCAAAATTTGTCAGACGTGGCGATAACGACCGTAATTTTACGGTCGTTGACGCTCTGCCTACCCCACCTGGGATATAAGCGTGATATGCGTATGTATGTTTGTAAGTTCCCAAGTACCGTTAGGAAGCAAATGGTCTCTGTCCCTTTTTGTGTGGGACACCGAGTCGTCCAACAACCCAATGAACCCAAGTGTCAGAATTTTTCAACCGCCTTCTACAAGTAGCAGGCTTCTGACATGGTTGTGTAACGACCGCCGTCTAAGTCATCATAGACAGCAACCGGGACCAACCGGGAAACACGGAACCATCTTTCTTACGGACAGTCGGGTGGTTCAGCCCGCATTGTCCTAACCAGACTGGGAACAAATTCACAAAGTTATACTTATCAACTTTGTGAGTGACCCACCGAGAATCGAACCCGGAACCTTCTGCGCCAGAAAAATGTGCAATAAAATATGCATGCCATTAATTTTGCTTCTAATTCAAAGGACGCTATATTGTTACACATAATAGTTATTTAATATAACGGAGATTTAGGTGTAAGAATAATGTCTGAGTTTCTGTACAAAATTACTTATGCAAAAAACGCGGTTGAAAAACGAGGTAACTATAAGGTAATCTCATTTCCCGAAACTTTGGAATTACCCTTGGGGTGCGGAAAGAAGATATATCACCTGCTCATTTAGATAAAAAATTGCTGTGATAAAAATTTACTTGTTCCTCTTTAGTGAAAAATTCAAGATTTTTTGGTTTCCGTACCTATTTTTAAACCACGATATGACTACACTGTTTGTGTATATGTTAGTCTATATACAGTATATATGTATGTATATGTGTGTGTATCTCATAGTCCACTTTGATAATGAGAGAGTTGAGATTTTCACAGACTACATATTTCTATTGCCATATTTCACAACATTTAATGCTAAAAACTTAATCACATAAATAATTAAGTGGGATCTCATACAACTAAAGCGCTGGTACGATCAGATAATCCAAGCATGGATCATGATCAATCTAGCATGATTTTTTATTTACTATGAAGTACCTACTTACATACATAAATCACGTCTCTTTCCCGTTTAGGGTAAGCAGAGACTATTCCCTTTCACTTGCTACGATCCTGGAATACTTTTTTCGCTTCTTCTACATTTATTAGTATTTTCGTGCACGCTCGTCGGTTTAGGGTACTTCTGACCTGACCCTTTTTCAAAACGTCTCCGATTTAGTCCAAGTAGGTACTTTGTGGCCTTCCCCTTCCAATGTTTTCACTAACACTCGCCTTATACATCTCTTTCGTTAATCTCCTTTCATTCATTCTCTCAACATGACTAAACCACTTCAGCATTCCCTTTTCAATCCCTGTCACTATATCTTCTTTTAAGCCACAACGTACCTACTTAATGTTAAAAAAATTTATTCTCCCTTTCCATTTTAGTTCACAAGCTAAAATACTTTCCCATCCTTCGTATTATGATCAAAATGTGTCCCACGTCCTATATTCAAAGTGCCCAATCACCTTCTAACCTTTCCAGCAAATCCCAATCACAATATTATTGGAAATGATCATGCATGCAGAAATCGTATCAAGTGGGGCTGCGAACCGTACCGTGTAGGTAAGAACGTATATAAGTAATATAGCAGAAGAAATGTTAGAAGAGTACCTATGCTGCTTACTCTTTGTAGTAATATTATTAAATAATATTAATGCCGTGTGATGCCGGCTTAGAATAGCATCACCCCATTTCTTTCCCGTGGGTGTCGTAGAAACCGACTAAGGGACTCGAGGGTTTCATGTGTATTGCAATTTTAGGCGATAGGCTGACAACCTGTCACTATAGTGATGCACGACTTATCTAAAACGACCCTCATATATTTGTCAGATGTGGCGATAGCGACAGTAATATTACGGTCGTTAGCGCTCTGCCTACCCCGCCAGGGATATAGGCGTAATTTGTGTGTTATTATATCAGGTTCATTCGCATAATGTAATAATGATCTTAGAAGATGAAACTCACAAGTAGTTGTTTGGTCTTGGGTGTTGTGACGGGACCGACTGGTTTCAACCAGACATATTAGGAAGGTGTATAAACAAGCTGTAAAAAAATTTGCTGCTTATATTTTAAGGGGTGAACCATCCCATGAAACTGAATAACTTTCCCCAAGTGACACAGGTCGAAATCTGAAAAAAAAAATTGGGCCTCCCAATCCCCCCATACAAAATTACCAACCGACCAAGTCAATTCGTATAAGTCCCTAAAAAATGGAAATATTTTGACCTATGTTTCTTGGGGAAAGTTGTTCAGTTTCATGGGCTGATTCACCGCTTAAAATATTAGCAGCTAATATTTTTATAGCGTTTCAGAACTTGTATGTGGGGCGCATGCGCGCTACCACAATAAAATACACATAATTCGGGTCCTCTGGCGCATTAATTCTAGATTTTTTTTTAATTGAACCTCGAGCTACAAAAAACGAGCTACAAAAGATTCAAAGTGAAGGAAGGATCTCAAACAAAGAAAGGATTGACAAAGTATGACATAAAAAATCTCAGGAAGTCATTACACTACGGATGGTGGTCGTTATGTGTATCAAACAAATTCCTCCTCCTGGCATATCTCCTTTGTTTCCGACATCTAAGGAAGGAAGGGAGAGACTCATTTTATAAGTTGACCCAGTGGGTCTAATGAGCTATTGGAAAAGGTTTTTAAATTCAGTTTATATTATTTATCACACCTTAGGAGACCACTAAACTTGCTTTTTTAAAATTCGCTTAGTTGCTATTTCCGTGCTAGTTGCGACTAAATGCAATTTTTTAGAAACTATTTATATACCTTAGTATATTGTACCTAGTGGGCCTCACCACAAAAACCTTATGTGCAAGTCGAACGCGTGCTTAAAAAATATCTCCATACAAAAGGAAATCTAGACACACGTTCAACGTTTTCTTTCTTAAGGGGCACTAGGTCTAGTTAGCAGTAGGTCTACTCAAGAGTGGGGGGAAGGAGCTCTCGCTTGACAAACGACTGGGAGAGTTTCGACAGTATCATTTTGTTGGTTACGTCATAAGTCGAATTGGCCGCGACTTTTCCTCTTTTACAAGCTGCCTGGCACTCTTTTGTCTTGCTAGTACCAATTCAACTTGGGTATCCATCCACTTGTAAAATACGAGTGAAAAAATCTTATTCAGCAGCAAATCAATCTGCTTACTTGAAGGATCATCTAATACTGGTTTTCATACTGTTACTAAGATTAAACAATATTTGTTGATCCCTTAAATATGTAGGTTGATGTGCTGCTTAATTAATCAGTTCCCATTGATGTCTACGGTTATTCACATTATAGTTGTTACACACCCACGTCAGATGCCCACTGTAGTAAGTAGATAGTTTAAAACTCTGATATCAAAGTGCATTGGGTAGTTCATCAACTAGATGTCATACACCAGTACTCACTGCACATTGTGATTGGTCCTCTTCTTTGCGTGTGAAACACCAAGTAACCCATCGATCCGATGAACCCTGGTGTCAGATATTGTGCAATGACTTAAAATATCTGTACAAAGAAATGAAAGAGCCGTTTACTCTTGCAAAAGTTCTCGGCAGTGCAGTCATCATCATCATAGCGTATGGCATTCCCTGCTTGGATCAGATCTCTATATCGAGGTTTTTTAGCCAGTTTTCTGCATCTGCGGTGAACCTGTGCAGCTCCGCCATACCACCGGGAAAGCAGCGTAATGGGCACTTGTTCACAACATGGGACAGGGTCTGGTCGGCAGTGCAGTGTGAATCTTAGTACTTGAGTCAGATCAATACTAAACTCGTTCAACTTCACTGAAGTTCAATTGCAAACAATTGTAGTTTGAGTTTATGTACTTTTTGAAAGTAAATTACATACATACATATACATATAACACGCCTTTATCCCTTGTGGGGTAGGCAGAACGTTAACGGCCGCAAGAATACGGCCACTATCGCCACCTCTGACATTTTTGAGGATTGTTTTCTTGTTTTTAGAAAACATGTGTATCACTATAGTGACAGGTTGTCAGCCTGTCGCCTAAAAATTGTAATACACCAACACTCTCTTGTCCCTTAGTCGCCTCTTACGACACCCGCGGGAAGGATGTGGGGTGATGCTATTCTAAGCCGGCATCACACGGCATTGAAAAGTAAAATTAGTATGCGGTAAAATATTCTAGGCTATTGCGTTCGCTGTTCGCGTATATTTTATGAACACAGGTGATAATCTGTCACTATAGTGATGCACAAGTTATCCGATTGTCAGACGTGGCAACATCGACCGTGTTACGCATGATGATTGGCATGACAAATGAGCTACTTTTTCGATATTTTGTATGAAAATACGAATAGATGACGTCATATCTCTCTAGTTTCGACGGCGTCAAAGCACTTACTTTCATATTATTTTTAATGCTTATTAAATTCAACATTTGAACATTTCGAAAAACTATAGATGGAGTATGTAATATTTTTGGACAAAAATGTTAAGCGTGCAATTTTTTTATTGTCATAATGACCCAATAATCTAGCTAATTTTTCGCAAGATAGCTAGTATATCGATATTTTGTAGACGCGTTATATTTTCTGTATGACTTAACATGAAAATATCCAACTCTGCTATAACTACTGTTAGTCGACACCATTGATATAAAGTTATTTACGCACTGGATAGGTTGTCTTGCAGCCTTCCTTGACTGCCAGTGCTAAAATGGCGATTTTCAATGAGTACCACCAATATTGTAGCGACAGCCAGTCCACAACTAATTTCAGGTCAGTGGTCGTCCGACACAGAGCTACGAGTAGTATGGTACTTAATCACTGTCCGTTCTAAGACTGATTTATTCTGTGATCTGTGGGTGTGCAAGCTTGCTCGTTGATATACTCGCTAGACGACTGGGTCAGTATTAAAATACAAAAGTAGTACGCTCAAAACTATTGTCAAAACATCACAGCATAGTATAAAGCAAAGTCGCTTTTCGCGTCTCTATGTATGTATGTTTGCTTAAATCTTTAAAACTACACAACGGATTTTGGTGTTGATTTTTTTTAATAGATAAAATGATTTAAAGGGAAGGTTTTTATGTATAACACTTGCCGGGAAAACATATTATTCCTACGGGAAAATGAGTTGCGGGTGGGCCGCTAGTACTATAGTATAGTATAGTTCCTCGAAATATTCTGAATTGATATAGCAGAAAAATAATAGAAAAGTAAGTGTTTTGACGCCAGCCAAACTAGAGAGACATGACGTCATCTCTTCGTATTTTCATACAAAATATTATTAAAAAAGTTTCTCATTTAACCTGCCAGTTACCATGTTCCTCGAAATATTCTGAATTGATATAGCAGAAAAATAATAGAAAAGTAAGTGTTTTGACGCCAGCCAAACTAGAGAGACATGACGTCATCTCTTCGTATTTTCATACAAAATATTATTAAAAAAGTTTCTCATTTAACCTGCCAGTTACCATGCCCATTCATTTTGTATTCACTTTTACTGTCATCGGTATAGCTGATCTGTGCTGTTTCTTCTACCATGTGGGTCTCACACCCGATGAACCCTGCTTTTTTGAACCGTATACTGAACGCGTTCCTTAAAGAAACAGGTAGGTAGTTTAAAAAATCTGGTCGTAAATATTCGTTGTTTCTTGTACCCTATATACTCGTAGCAACTAAAGCATAAAAATATTCAAGCAGCACGTATTTCAAGGGGTGAAACAGCCCATGAAACTTTCTCCAAGGAACATAGATCGAAATATGAAAAACCCATACCTACAAAGTATGTATGTAAGTATGTATGTTCCTTGGGGAAAGCTGTTTAGTTTTATGGACTGATTCAACCCTTACTTTGTTTTTGGTTGATTTTTTAAACCAAGCACAATTTTATTTATTAGGTTACACCTAAACGAAATAGGTTCCTTGATTTCTGAGAATTGTTTACCCTTGCCTGCCCTATGCGACCATATTCCTACAAACAGGGTGAATCAGATAAGTCCCTCTAACTGTCTTTAGTGTGACAGCGGGCGTAAAATCATAGAACTTGGCTAGCTTGGCCTCCACGAAGATAGTAGTTTGACCTGGTTCCCTTTCTCCATACAAAGTAAGAGTATTTACTAGATAGTTAGCAAGATAAAAGCAAGTTTTCTATATGCTTCATTTGACTTACTCGATTAGCTAAATCTATCTTTTCTGTTCTAAACCGACGAATACCTACGTTCGGAACAATAACATCAAATAAATAGAATATACTGTGTCGCAGGTGTTTACATAAATCCAGGTTCTTGACTAGGTTTTTAACAAAACGCTGGCAGATGACAGAACCTAAGACGGATCGCACACTCGACGCACGACGGAGCGCTAAACTATAGCAACGATCTGTCAAATCCGTACTAGAAACCGCACTCGACGGAAGACACTGCGATAGCGCTGCGTCAACACCGGTTGAGCGGTTTTAGTATGGGGATTGATATTGCTAGTATGGATCGATGTTTTACCGCTCCGTCGTGCTTCAAGTGTGCGATCTGCCAAAACCTTATCTTCTTATCTTAATTAACCTACATCATCCCACTGCTGGACAAAGGCCTAAACCTGACGAAAACTAAACTATTTCACCACAAACGTAAACTAATTTATGTAGAGGCACAGCTGGTGGCTAGGCCCTCCAAGACGAGCTACACGAAGATTTAGAGTTTATGGAATAAGTTGGTAGACTTGGGCGCGTAGATTGAGGAGCTCTATTTTAGATCTGATGTCTTTTTCTCTCGTGTTAATGCTCGACGTATTGGCAACTTTTTCATATATATTTTTTTTCTATTTTGTCATTTATCATTTCTTATCTTCAGTGTTTGAAAACCGTCAAAGATCTGAGACATAATATATCCGTTGTTCAAATTAAAAAATTTCAACATTACGCGTTAAATCTGTAATGTCATTTTTATTTACACAATCTGAAATTCCGCGATACTGTGTGAATAATTTCGAATGAAATATAGATTCTGATTAAAAGAGAACACTCCTATCATTTTAAAATAAAAGATCAAAGAATTGGTTGAATTAAATGAAAAGAGAGAAAATTCAGATACTGTTTACCTACCGTCCTTTTTCTTTGTGAAAAGGGCCTTGGTGTTTACTTTTGCCTCAATCCCTGTTGAAAAGAGCTCTCTTTTCTCTTATGCCAAATCTCAATGATCATTGATTTCAATCAAAACTGGCTTAGCGGAAAGGTTATGTGCCTACTCTGCTTTTTTTTCAATAAAGTTTTTTTTACCCTTTGCGTACTTCCTTTTTGAGTGAAAGATTTTTTTAGCCGTGTGTCCCGTGTGATGCTAGCTTAGAAGGAATGGTTGGTATGTATGCTTTTGTCTATTGCGGGATAAACAGAGACTTACCGGCCGTAGAAATATGTTCGCTACCGCGTTTGGAAAATATTTGGAGGCCGCTTCAGAAAATTGTGTATCACTATAATCACACACAATTTTAACACAAATCCCTTTAGTCCCTTAAAGAGACGCCCTCTTGCGGCACCTACAGCGCCTTTTACATCAAAGAAATGGTATAAATGCTGTTCTAAACTAGTATTGACAAATATCAACTTTTTGTGCCCGAAAAATCGAACCAGGGAACTACACATCTCCAGATATTCTAAACACGATGTTTTGTTAATCCGAGACCTATAATAGCTAATCTAATTTTACCCACACTGAGAGGGAAAGTGGGGTCAGCGAACAAAAGTCGAAAGTGGTTTAAAAATACCAGAATAGTGGTTTAAAATTATAAATAGTGACTTTGTTGACCCTGCACTTGAGTGACTCGAGTTTTTTTAATACAGGGTGTAAAAAAAAAATAGTGCAAATATTTTAAAGGATGATCCAGCCCATGAAACTGAACGACTTTCCTTAAGGAACATAGGTCCAAATATAAAAAATTGGATACATAATGTACCAGCTGACCAGTTGAATTTGTATGGCAAGACCAAAATTGTTTTCATATTCCGACCTAAGTTCCTTAAGGAAAGTTTTTCAGTTTCATGGGCTAATTCAAACCTTAAAATATTTGCAGCTAATATTTTTACACCTTATATTATGCCACAAAGTAGTTGGTTACAAAAAAAATTCGATAGGGTCGACCTATACTGGTCTTCCTTATAACTTGTATGAAAAACTAGTTTTAGTTGATCTTTCTGATAGTACCTAATGATGTCATGCACGTTGCAATAAAATTGCCGCACCTAAACATAGTTTATTCTTTCGTCGTAGCTTTAAACTACGGCGTAGCTGTTTACTACGGTAATTGCTACGGTGAGTGCTACGGGTGGAGCATGCAACAAAAAAAATATATATATAAAAAACTTGTCTATTCGAATAAAAATTCAGTCACACTTAGGTTTAGTTAGACACTTAAACTGAGAAATAAATACGCATGCGCCTTTATTCCCAATTATCCCTACAAAATCTATCACTAGAGACTAATAGGAATAAATATTCCCAATTGTCGCTAGAGACAAATGGGAACAATTTGTCATCACTCGCATTTGATGTAGTGCAGCCTTCGTCGGCAGTTTTATTCGGGACAAATGGGAATGAAGCCGCGTGTGGCATAAGAACAGTCTAACTCAACTTACGCTTGAATTCCAAAGTAATTTTAAAAAGCTAGTAAAATATACATACATACATATATCACGCCTTTATCCCTTGCAGGGTAGGCAGCGCGTTAACGGCCGTAAGAATACGGTCACTATCGCCACTTCTAATATTTTTGAGGGTAGTTTTCCAGGGTTGTTTCACAAAAAATGTGTATCACTATAGTGACAGGTTGTCAGCCTGTCGCCTAAAAATTGTATTACGCCAAAACTCTCGAGTCCCTTAGTCGCCTGTTACGACACCCGCGGGAAGGATGTGGGGTGATGCTATTCTAAGCCGGCATCACACGGCATAAAAAGCTAACCATTTTAACAAAATATCTACTTACTTTAAATTACGACTATCAACTTCTACTACTGAAGTAATGTATGATTTACGCGATACATTATATGATTACTATATCAAAAGGGCTACACAATAGTAGCGTATGAGTTATTCTTTATGGCTTACGTGATAATGGGCAAACTACACCAGTTTTGTTTCTAGTTAACGATATCTACTGAAATTATTGTTATTATGCTATTTATCAATAAAATAATAATATTTATGAAATAGGTCAATATGTAATATAAAGTTGCTATTTTTAACTAAAATAGGTAATAAATATACATTATAATAATTATCCTAATAATTCTACTAATGTAATAAATGTTTGTATGTTTGTTTGTGACTCTTTCACGCTAAAGCTACTGAACTGATTTTCATGAAATTTGGCACACGGTTAGTAAGTAACTTTTATTAACATATAGGACAGTGGATATAAAATATTCTTGTGGGATGCTACGGGATTAAAACCGAACACGTGGGCGGAGCCGCGGTCGACCACTAATATACAATGATTATAAGAACATCTCCGGTCAGCAAGCATAACATTGGACATCCTCTAATTAAATGGACCGATGACTTGTCTGGTAGTGAATGTACAGCGATAAAGGTATTAAGTGCAACCGAGGGGACACTATATTAAGACCTGGCTCTTCTCCTACCGTCACAAAGTAAAAACAAAACAATTTTCTGCAAAAAATTTCTTTATCCCACAAAAAAATGGGCAGCAGCAGGCGAAACCGCAAAGCAGGCCTCCCTTACCAAGAAACTCCTACGCTCGATCTAAAAATATAAAATTTCAATAACTCATAATCTGCGAACCTGTTTACTTCGCAATAAAACGGGGCCGGACCGGAATTTTTCAGTAATCCCTCGTCGAGAGAAATTTTAATAACTGCGCCCGTGGGCCCGACGGGGCAGGGATGGACTAAGGGGGCTACAAAAATATAACTTCCGATTTTATGTACATACATACATATATCACGCCTTTATCCCTTGCGGGGTAGGCAGAGCGTTAACAGCCGTAAGAATACGGTCGCTATCGCCACATCGGACATTTTTGAGTATTGTCTACTAAGGTTGTTTCAGAAAACATGTGTATCACTATAGTGACAGGTTGTCAGCCTGTCGCCTAAAAATTGTAATACATCAATACTCTAGAGTCCCTTAGTCGCCTCTTACGACACCTACGGGAAGGATGTGGGGTGATGCTATTCTAAGCCGGCATCACACGGCATGATTTTACATGGAAAGTACAAAATGGGTTGGATTCTACAAAAATATAACTTCCGATTTGACATGGAAGAAATAGCCTATTAGGAATATGGCCACCTAATAGTAATAATTTTTAAAACGATCTAAAACGATATTTTGTATTGAAAACTGAAAGTATGACGTCATAGTGCGCTATTTTGGATGGCATCAAATTACTTACTTTCATATTATTTTACTCATTATTAATTCAATCTTTGAATGTTTTGAAAAACTATGACGAAACTATTTTAGAGCATTTTGAGACAATATTTTTAGCGTGTAACTTTTGTATTTTATTAATGATATCTAACAAAATGTACGCTGAATACAAAAATTTAAAACAGATCCAGTGTTTAGTATATTTTTGGATAGCTGTCTAAACTATACAGTTTGTGATGGCAAAATTTGCAAGTGTTTCGATAATTATACGTTATTTCAAAGTAAATAAATTTAGTAATCAAGAAGTTCATGAAATTTTTAAAACTGATATAGTGTGACCTAGTAATTTAAATTTTTAATGAATTGCGTATTCTTCCTAAATGCATCTCTGGGCAAAAGTATTAAAATTGTTTTCAAGTTTCGTTCAATTATTACGCTTGTATCGAAGTGCGGCCCAGTTTGTCTCTGTCCGTTCTTTTACTGTCGACTAGAAAAGGTTATTGGAAATAGAGATCGCAGTGTCTTAAAATTTGTCTTGTCTCTGAAAAGTACTATGAAATGTAAGAAAACATAATATGGAAAACAAGTGAAAACGAATTGGATGTCATACTAAGGCGGATCGCACACTGGACGCACGACGGAGTTCAAAAATATCACAGTGGTCTATCAGATCCATACTAGAAACGTCACTCCCCATACTAAAACGGCACTCGACGGATGTCACTGCGATAGCACTGCGTCGACAGCGGTAGAGTGGTTTCAATATGGAGATTGACATTTCTAGTATGGATCTGACAGACCGCTGCGATGTTTTAGCGCTCCGTCTTAAATATCAAAACTTCTATCGATAAGACAACTAATTTAAACTCGACTTTCAAAAAAAATGAATCTGTTTTGTTCTGAGTTATTTATGTCATTCGTTATTTAATATTATGTATATACTTATACTTATGCCGTGTGATGCCGGCTTAGAATAGCATCACCCCTTTTCTTCCCGCGGGTGTTGTAAAAGGCAACTATGGGACTCGAGGGTTTCATGTGTGTTACAATTTTAGGCGACAGGCTGACAACCTGTCACTACAGTGATACACAAATCATCTAAAAAAGCCCTCACTACTTGTCAGACGTGGCGATAACGACCGTAATTTTGCGATCGTTAACGCTCTGCCTACCCCGTTAGGGATAAAGGCGTGATTTGTGTATGTATGTATGTGTATGTATATACTCTTAGATCATTTCAGAAAACAATTTCATAAAAAACTAAAAATGGTCTTATAAAGTTTTGGATCGAATGCATTTCAATATAAATTACAAACTATTAGAATTAGAAAGTCGTAAATCAGTTTTCAGCAAGTTTGAAGGTTTGGAGATGATTTGTTCCCATGGCTGGTTCGAATCCGGTGTGACCCCGTTCAGTTCATACAATCCATAAACATTATAATGTTTAAAGATCAATTTACACAATATAAAAAAACTACTGCAAAAACTCAAAACGGTAAACCAGTTTTTGAAACGGAACAACTTTCCCCAAGAAACATAGGTCGAAATACGAAAAAAAACATTGAACCTCCCACACAATATTTCCCAGGCCACCGAGTCAATTTGTTTTCTTCTTTATTATTCGCCCTATGATCCTTGAGAAAAGTGTTCAGTTTTAAATACTGTATTACCCCTTCCAGTAGTTAAAAGGACTGTAAAACTCAATTCCGGTTAGACACTCAAAGTGCGCGGTACAGGGCGGATCGCACACTTAACGCACGACGGAGCGCTAAAATATCGCAGCGGTCTGACAGATCTATACTGGAAACGTCACTTATAGGTACTAAAACCGCACTCGACTGACGACGCTGCGCTAGCGCGTGTTTTGCAGATGACATTTTTATACGTCGCATGTATACTGGTTTTTCTAAATCCTTAAGGTTTAAAAGGTTTCCATAAGGTTTGAAGAGTGTTCGTGAGGTATTGCCTCCGATTGCTGGGTTGACCCGGTTTGACCCAGTTCAACTCACGCTGCATAGTGTAGGAACTTAGATTCAGTAAAACTATTTGAAGAAAAGTCGAAATGTGGACGTGCAATTACTGTTGGTTATAGTTTTTACTCTCGACAAACCTAACATTTCCAAATATTTATTTTGTTTGTTCATTAAACACCATAAAATATACAACTTTTGTTTGAGGTACTCGATGGGGAATCTTGTCAATTTGTACCCATTTCAAGGACATGAGACATAAAATACAATCATCGTATTTTGCATAGCACTGGAACTGTACATCACGACAGACAATTAATAATTTTAAATTATGACTTATGACGGAAACATCTCTAAAGTCAAAGTGAAGTCAAATTAAAAGGCTCTGTAAAGTAACTGATACGTGGGATGATAAGTAAAATACATATTAACAAGCACGCTCCAAATCTTTTATATTCTGTTATGTAAAGATCACCTTTACGTCCATCAAAAGTTAAATTATCCTATAATTTGACGTCAAATGTGCGCATTATGAATTTCTTTCCAAATGAGGCGACAATTAAAAAATGGCGACTAAATTATTAGAAATGGTAAAGACACCATAGATTTTTTTACTATGAAGTAATTTAAAAATCTACTATACTCTTCTAATCAGTTCTGACGAAAAGTGACAGCGCAATTTTAAGAAGAAATTATCGAATTGTTACCAATGTTCCATAGTTCTATAGTACAATCAAGCCGCGTAGTAAATTTTTAGAACCCAATAAGCCCAATAAGCATATCAATTCTAACAATGATATCATGAATATGAATAGTACTTTGAAGTGTATCATATGAAATGTTTCATGTAAAATAATTATATAAATTGACAATCAATATCATCATCGTCATGGTTCTTGACTGAATTAAGTATTTATGAAAATAGTACTAACTGTTCGATTATTTATTTGTCTAGGTATCTTTAAATAGACGGTCGAAAAAGGGCTAGAATAATAATGATAATTATCAAATGTGACTGCCATAATCGTTAAGGTGACCCGATAAAAAACATTTTATTAAATTAGTCTTTAGTTGCATATCCTAGTTTTAAAAAATCAGAGGATCAATTGAAAATCATTACCTAATGAAACTAGTATTTAAAAAGTCAGCAATCTCTTTTTCCGTAATAAAATAAATCTCTTGAAAATTTGAAGTTAAATCAATAGGGCCTCAACACAAAAAAGTTATGTCTGTATACAAAAAAATCTCTAACGTAAACGTGTGTATTTTTTTTGTTGTAAGGTCCATAAATTTTCAACATTTTATTAGTGTAGTCCTTTATACCAGGTACTATCGTGGTCTCCTAGTTGTTTTCCTTTCATAAAATTACGCGAAAACGCTGATAAAATAAAAACTAAACTGTAGAGTAACATTCAACTCTTTCATTCATCATTTATACGCCAACTTCTGTTGCTACCAACCAAACCTTATTTTATTAAGACATTCCAATACGCTTCAAACGATTTTCATCCGAAAACTACATCCTTAGATTCGGTTTAGCCGCATCGTACCTTACGTAAGCTCCGGTTCTTATCTTAACAGCTTTTTTATCTACATACTCACATCGACTCTCCCATCGGAATTTACCAGCAATATAACAACGTACAACCACCCTTAAAACACTAAAAAATTTATCAAATAACACGATTTTATTGCTTCACGACTCAATTCCAAATTGCACTCAAGATTGACAGAAGACAGTTCAGAAAGGCGCGAAAGCGAAGTACAGTGAGAGTCCGCGAGCGTTCTATTTCCGAGATTCAAAATTGGTTTTAGTTTTTAAATTTATTTTTTTGGATTGCGTTTCTGTCCAGCCAGGCTCGTGTTTTGGTTTGAGGATGGAATGTTTACGTGGGAAAGAAGAGAGCGTGCGTCCTGGCTGGAGACTGCCGCCGGAGTAATGGCTCCATGCTTTGGTAGGTGCGCGCGCACAGGGCTTTCCCACCTAGTAACCTACGTCGATTTTATTACGTAGGTGTAAGGTTGAGTGGTCGAGCATTAATGGTTATGCATTGGCACTAATTAATCGGCAATCGAGGATGTACTGATGGGTCTAGATCTAGGTAACCATGATGCATGTTGCTACTGTATATGACTTCTAGGAAGCGATGTAGGCTGTAATGATAAAAATTGTGTTAGTGTACATACATCCCACTGCAGTGCACATGTGCTTCCCCTTTCCTGTCGGACTCCACCTCTCTGCTCCTTCACCTATGGGTTGAATAAAAACGCTGTAATTTCACAATTCTTTATGGGTTTAAAAGCCGTATAAGGGTGGTATAGAGGTGGCACAAAAGCCCATTTGCGGTCAAAAAGCCGGGTTTGTTTGCCGTTGTTTTGTTTTCAATTAATATTGTGCTTGGGGCGTAAATTGAAATGTTTTTGTAGGCTCCCCTTCGGCCGGGGGCTTACAATATCATTTACCGGTAGTGGGTAGCGCCGTAAAGCGGTTTTATGGGCGGTAAGCGAGGTTTTAGCTTTATTGCTAAAAAGCTGCTTTTTACAAACTGTTGTGGTGCAAGAAAGTGTGCAAGTCATCAAAATACGTGAAGAAAGGGGTTAAAATTAAACTTGTTTGGTTTTTCTGAACGTTGTAAAATAATATGATGATAAAATAAGTACATTAACAAGGAAACATTGTATTTAGAAGCTATTATTTAATGTGTAATTGTGTAGGTAATATAACATTCGCCGACCTTGTTTTCTTCTAACGAATGATTTACACTAATCATATTAATTGATGGATGTTGTTAGTTTCAAGTATAGTTACCTATTATAGATACATCTTAGATACCTATTACATTGTACATCTGCCCTGCATATTACAAAGAAATATAAATTAGACTGTCAAAGTTACATTTATTTGACTGACTATTTATTATATTTAGTTCTGTGACGACGTTATTTATAGACTGAAAGGAACTTCTATTTATGTGGCTCACTCCTACCAAAATATCAGCGAAGAATATTTGGTAAATTAGGTACATTTCTATTCAATATAAATTTCCTGAAAATTATTCGGATGGCGAGAGTTTTACAAAATTTACGAAAATATTCACGTCGTAACTGCGGTTCGGTCTTACACATTTTATAAAGAATTAAAAGTGTTTAAAAACTAAAATCCCGACTATGAACATTAAAATACGTACTCTTCCATACGACAAAAAAGTTTCAGCCCGTTTTCAAGTGTACATAGATGGCGCTCAGCTAAACTAAAAATGTTTCTTTCCAAGAAAATGTATTTTGTCTAGTTGAGTATTAACTCAAATGTCAAACTTTCAACCTAACGCAACACCATCTGGTAATGACATCATAAACTAGCTCGAGCTTGAGATCTGTCAAACACAGACGGATCGAGAAGTTTCCATTATCGTTAAAATACAGCCTCAGCATGCCACATCACCTACTCTGTGTATTTGGCTGCCAGTTTTGACAGACCTACACAATCTGTAAAAAAACCACAGCCTCGTAGCCTGTTAACCTTTTTACTTTTGGCGTAGTCGGTTAAGTACGAAGGAAAAGGCAGGTTATTGCGTTTTGAATGAACGGACGCGTGATGTGGCGAAAAAATAATTATTTTTTCATACTGGCAATATCGGGACTTGGCAATATTCGGGCAATATCGAGATTCGGTAATATCCAGCCCAAAGTGATTGATTTGTAAAGGGTTAGAGTTGAGAATTGCTTTCACGAATGCCTTTAGAAAAAGATTAAGAAGTCGTATACTTACTCACCTACAATCATTATTTATACTTATAGTTTATTTGAATGCTGTAAGTGACTTAGAATATACAATCGAAGTACCTACTGAATTCAGAACGTGGAAATATTAACCGTTTACAAATGACACGAATACATTCCAGGATTAACAGAATTAGATATTTTTCAGTAAAAAAACTTAAAAGATAATAGTTATTACTCGTAGGCCTGTAGGCTAGGGTGGGTCGATTTTATAAATTTTTCGATAAAAATCATGGGTGGTTCTTAAAAGTTGCGTGATCATAATACAATTACATAAAAAATATTAAAAAAAATATTCGATATATCTTTTAGCCCTCTACTGAAGCCTAAAAAATCGAAAATATAGGTATTTTCAGCCTAAAATTTGAAGCCCACAAATCACTTTAATATACTACATTATTGCTTGTGCCTGCTTTAGTTTGGTCTTATATGACAACTAAATCATAAAATATTACTTTTATGCATCATTTGTAAGTTTTATATGTGGGTAGATGCGTATAAATACCGACGGTTTTATTAGTACGCGGAAGTTTCTAAGACAAACAACAAAGCTTTGCATTATCATTCATGCAGTTTATTTTCGACGCGTTATAAAGAAGAATTATCTAGAATAGTTTGGCACTAATTTGGTCTTATTGTGTTATTATTTTGGTTTCGTGTTATAAATAGTGACTGAAAACAATGAGCAAACCAACAAAACTTATAAAGCGAAGTGATGTGGATTGTCCCATATTTGGAGCCCCTACAGAAATCAATTTCAAGATGTTACCTACAATTGCAGACGTTATAAAGTGCATACTACATGTGAGGCACGAGTTGCTATTAAAAAACTCAGGAAAGCAGCCCTCCGTAAGTGAAATTTTCGCTATTGTACTCCGTGACATCGAGAAAATTTGGGTTTCAGCTTCTATTCCAATCGTGAGCCCAAAACGAATCAAAGAGCTTATGAAAAAGTTTTATGATGAATATTTAAAGCTAATCCGATATCCGCAAAGTAAGAGATCTGAAAACTATACTCATAAAGTGTCAACTTTTAAAGATATGGCTTTTACGCGACTGTTTGATATAGCATCTTGTAAATGTCAAATTATAGCCTCATGCACTTGCATTAAAACCAATAAAGTACCTGTGATTGAACGAGCTTTTCTATTAGACCAAAGAACAGAAAGGAAAATGATAATTGCAGGAATAGATCATATTGAAACAAAAAAAAATAATCAAAGGATTCAGAGACAGCAGAAAATGATACAAAGCAATAAAAACTATAATGAACCACAACCAGGCACAAGTTATTGTTCTTTTGAGAGAAATGTGAAAGTTTTAAAACCTGTAATTGATATACCAGCAAATCTTAACACTTCTAACCAGGAATGCGTCATTAAAACGCCATCAAAAGGTGAAAAATCTTACAATACTTCCAAACTACCCAAATTTGCGGAAACTTGTGATCGATATGGAGTTTCGGATAGATCTGGAGCAGCTCTTATGTCAGCAGTCCTACAAGATTTAGGACTAGTATCAACTGAAAAAAAGAAGTTAGTAGTGGACAAAAATAAAATCCGTAGAGCTCGTGACAAGGAACGCAAAAATCTACAAGAGAATAGCTCGAAGAGCCTTGTTGAAGGTATATATTTTGATGGTAGGAAAGACAAAACTCTAGTCATTGAAAAGTTAGACGGTCGTTCTCATCGAAGAGTTGTGATAAAAGAGCATATTTCCTTGATAGGCGAACCAGGATCAGTTTATTTGGGACACACAACACCCCGCGCTGGGACTGGAAGAGCGATTTCTGAATCAATTATAAATTATTGTAAAAAACATGATATCAGTTTGAATTCTTTTAAATGTATTGGTTGTGACGGCACAGCAACTAATACCGGATGGAAATCAGGCGCAATTAGATTAACAGAGTTGGATCTAAAAAGACCTTTGCAATGGTTTATATGCCAACTTCACGCCAACGAGCTACCTTTGAGGCACTTGTTTCATAGCTTAGATGGCAATACAAGTGGTCCGAAAGAATATACTGGTCCAATCGGCAAGGCCCTTGAGAGTTGTGAGACATTAATGCCACAAAAATATCTAGCTGTTCCTGGTAACATGATGGAATTAAACGACAACGTTATCAAATCTCTAAGCACAGATCAAAAATATCTCTATGAAATATCTTGTGCTGTGGCTTCTGGGACTTGCAGCTCTGAACTTGCTAACAGGCAACCAGGCAAAATGGCTCATTCACGTTGGCTTACTACAGCCAATCGTATTCTGCGTCTTTATATTGGGTCTAATGAGCCTACAGACAATTTAAAAATACTTGTAGAATACATTGTTAAAGTTTATGCTCCAACTTGGTTTTGCATAAAACAGAAGCCAAGTTGCAAGGATGGCCCGAAACATATTTTCAAGATGATACAATTCTCCAGATGTTTTGACAATAAAGTCACATCTATAATTGACCCTGTCATTCAAAGAAATGCTTTCTTCGCTCACCCGGAGAATTTGTTACTGGCTATGATTGCTGATGAAAGAGACTTTGTGAGGCATTTAGCTGTGAGGAAAATTGTTGAAGCACGAAAAAAGAAATGTGTCGCTGTCAGGGTGTTTAAATTGCCGAAACTTAACTTTAATGCTAACGATTATATCGATATAATAGTTTGGGCTGAATCTGAAGTAACTCCACCGCCAATTTTGAGCCACATTTCTGACAAAACTTTGATTGACATGATGCAGAAAAAGTCTCCAATAGATGTGACATACTCTTTATTTCCCTGTCATACGCAGGCCGTAGAACGATCTGTCAAACTAGTAACAGAGGCTTCTATCACTGTTGCTGGCGAAACAGCTCGTGATGGAATAATTAGAACAAAATTACAGTCCAGATCAATCATGCCTTCGTTTGACTGTAAATCTGATTACAAGTGCTAAAATAGGTAAATCTAGCCATTTTACTTTGTTTTTCTTTTCGGATAATAATTTGTTTTTTTAATTTTTCAGTTAGTTACAATTATTAAAGATACATAATAAATGGTTTATTGTACTTAAAAGTAAATTTTAATTAATAAATAACCATATTTACAAAGCTAAGTTTTTTTTTAATTTATCAAAATTTTAAATTCCGGTAGAGGGCTGAAAAACTGAAAAAAAATAAAAAAAAATAATATTGTCTAAAAGCTTATATTTTTACGCAACTTTTGAGACCCCCCCACTTAAAATCGGACATAATTTGAAAGAAAAGCCCAAAATCGACCCACCCTACTGTAGGCGCCTGGCAAATGTCATGCACGCCTGGCATATGTCATGCACGCCTGGCATATGTCATGGACGCCTGGCATATGTCATGCACGCTTGGCATATGTCATGCACGCCTGGCATATGTCATGCACGCCTGGCATATGTCATGCACGCCTGGCATATGTCGTGCACGCCTGGCATATGTCACGCACGCCTGGCATATGTCACGCACGCCTGGCATATGTCACGCACGCCTGGCATATGTCACGCACGCCTGGCATATGTCACGCACGCCTGGCATATGTCACGCACGCCTGGCATATGTCATGCACGCCTGGCATATGTCATGCACGCCTGGCATATGTCATGCACGCCTGGCATATGTCATGCACGCCTGGCACATGTCATGCACGCCTGGCACATGTCATGCACGCCTGGCATATGACATGCACGCCTGGCATATGTCATGCACGCCTGGCATATGTCATGCCCGCCTGGCATATGTCATGCACGTCTGGCATATGTCACGCACGTCTGGCATATGTCATGCACGCCTGGCATATGTCACGCACGCCTGGCATATGTCATACACGCCTGGCATATGTCGTGCGCGCCTGGCAAATGTCATGCACGCCTGGCAAATGTCATGCACGCCTGGCATATGTCACGCACGCCTGGCATATGTCATACACGCCTTGAATATGACATGCGCGCCTGGCAAATGTAATTTTTTCGGTGTGGATAAATCACTATACCTACAAGACTGACAGAGATAAAAGCTCATAAGGACTGGATTACCTATTGAAACTATGCATAAAAAAATCACACCGCATAATGCTCTAATTCATACATAACGTTACCTTGTACTTTTACATCATTTGTACTTATTTTTACCATTAAAAAAACCATGTGCCGTGTGATGCCGGCTTAGAATAGCATCATCCCACATCCTTCCCACGGGTGTCGTAAGAGGCGACTAAGGGACTTGAGAGAATTGGTGTATTACAATTTTTAGGCGACAGGCTGACAACCTGTCACTATAGTGATATACATGTTTTCTTAATCAACCTTGGAAAACAATCCTCAAAAATGTCAGACGTGGCGATAGTGGCCGTATTCTTACGGCCGTTAACGCTCTGCCTACCCCGCAAGGGATAAAGGCGTGATATATGTATGTATGTATGTTAAAAAAACTAAGTTTAGTCTAAGAAATATAATTTGAGCCGCTTCGGCTTGCCGCCGGAACAAAGGACTTACACAAAAGAAAACAATATGTAGTTTAGAGACAACATTCATTGGCTCAAATTATACTAGAATTTCCACACTTTATAAGTACATAAATTTAATTAGCTACCATGTTTAGCCCAGATAGACTGTAAATCAATGTTCTACCGGAAGCGGTCAAGCCTATAAAACAGTTAGCTCAACCGGATATTGAACCCACGACCCTCGCTTCCGAGAGCCGGGTTTCACCTAAACACCGACCTCGGCGGTGATTTGTGCGTGATTCTAAATGAGGTCTAGTTTCGGATAGTTTTGGTTCAGGCATTTGATTACACCAAATGATGTCATGATTATTATAGGAATTGTTGCTAACGTAAAATGAACAGCAGATGTTCGGGTTTAGTAATTCATACTCGTTACATGCAAATACATACTGACAACTGAAATATCTAATGACTACTACTAAATTGTTTTAAACTTTTGGTGGATCGCACATTTAACGCAGAACGGAGCGCTAAAATATCGCAGCAATCTGTTAGATCCATACTAGAAATTTCAATCACTATACTAAAACCGCTCAACCGCTGTCGATGCACCGCTAGCGCAGCGTCGTCTATCGAGAGCAGTTCCAGTATAGGGAGTGCCGTTTCTAATATGGATCTCACAGACCGCTGCGATATTTTAGCGCAACGTTGTGCGTTGTAAATAAGTGAAAGGCCTTTTTAATAATTTACAGTACAAGCATGCAACACGAGTCTAACTCTGTTTGAAAGGCCCTAAGACGTGACACGTTTTGTTTGGAAATCAAATAAAACAATCAAATAAGGCCATAAAATTATGTATTTTACCAATAGTCAACAAACCAAACAAAACCAACAATTGGTATAATGGGAAAATTACTGTGTCCGCGTCAAATTATGTAGCAGGCTTTGTCGAGCCAACTGCGCTCAAATTATACTAAATCATAGAACGTTTAAATTAAACCTGAAAATACTAATAATATTACGGTTATGGTGGATTATGGTTGTTTAAAATTAGGATTTTAAAAAGCACAAATAACTGCTGTAAACATTTCAATGTGTAAAACCGCCCGTAAAAAAGTCTCTTCTGAAAGTAAACCCAAATCTACTTATGGTTACTCGAAAGTATAATTAGTATTCTTACTTTTATATCTTGGGATAAGTTGTTCAGTATTATTTACATCAATCAATAGTGGCTATAACAGAGAGAGAGGACAGACTGTATATCTATGTACGTATATGGGTACTAAAGAATTATCAACATATTTAAAATACTTTCTAATAAGAAATGAAATCAACTAAAACGAAGATGAAATGAAAGTTTTTCTGCGATATAACTACTTTTTGTTACTATAATTAAACATTTAAATTATAAGTAGAAACCATAAGTTCTTAATGTTATATTGTGAAGTCCTTTTTTATTATTATTATTAATAGCCTTTCAGATCCCACTGCTGGGCAAAGGCCTCCCCCGCGGTCTTCCACTTATTGCGGTCGTGTGGTCGTGTGCAACCTCGGTCCAATCTTTTAAATGGGCATCGAGATCGTCACGCCATCTTTTTCGGGGTCTACCTCTGCGACGTGAAGTCCTTATAAAATAAAAATAAAATGAACATTGTACTTATCTTCTGATGAACACTCCAAATTTGACGAGGATGTGATGATGGATGGTGTTCTACATGACGAGCTAAAATGCGGCAAATCTACCGTATCTGATATTGAAAAGGGGCTGCCTTTTGCATACGGCCGGTACATACCTGTGAACAAAAATAATATTGTTAATATTTAACATAGGTTCATTGGGTCGTTGGACGACTAGATCGTGTCGGACCACACGAAAAAAAAGAAGAAGCAGGTATCTAGTATGAGCGGCTAATCGATTGGATGGGCCATTTAAGGATTTGCCGTGAGATGCCGGCTTAGAATAGCATTACCCCACATCCTTCCCGCGGGTGTCGTAAGAGGCGACTAAAGGACACGAGGGTATTGGTGTATTACAATTTTTAGGCGACAGGCTGACAACCTGTCACTATGGTGATACACATGCTTTCTGAAACAACCTTGGAAAACAATCCTCAAAAAGTTCAGACGTGGCGATAGTGGCTGTATTCTTACGGCCACTATCGCTCTGCCTACCCCGCAAGGGATAGAGGCGTGATATATGTATGTATATATTTAAGGATTAAGTTATACTGGTTATTCTCAGTAACTGTATGAAAAACTAGATTAAGATGATATATCGATATCCTACTAACATTTTAAATGTAAAAGTTTGTATGTTTGTTACTCCTTTACGCCAAAACGTTTAGAGATATTTTCGAATTCGAATCAACTCCAATATGCGATCGTTCCTATAATTACACATATTCCCGAAAGAATACTGACAAGGACGATGAAACTCACGGCTTAATCCCCCTGGGGTAAACTTGTAACATAGCTGCTTTCACCATGACTGACGTTTGTTACAGAAAATCTGATAAATAGAATGTTATCGAATACTATTTTTGCTTGCTTATTTTTAATTAGTGCTACATTTTATGATAACTATTTTGCAGAAATTTCACACTGTTGAGACCTATCTGTTAGTCAATTCACATCAGCCTAGACGTTATGGTCGTAGTCTGTTATATATAATTTAGTTTTCTACATGACTTCTCGGCAAACATGACAAAACGTCTTTCAGAGAGAGTCAGGTAAAAAGAATCACATAAAAACCGGTCGGAATAATGCAACTAGCGTCATCTATGGCTTAACGAGTGAACCACAATACCAATACGGAAGCCGCCCGCCCAGCTCACAATACCCACCCACCACCCGCCTACGGTTCACAGGAAGTGACCGCTGTTGCGACGCTGTTTGTATAGATGGCAGCACGTTACGCTACCATTTCACGCACACAAACACATCATGCCTTGCGAGGTAGGCAGAGCTCTATAGGTCGCAATAAAAATACGGTCGCTTCGCTTTCGTCACTATTTGAAGGCAGTTTCTTAAAAATTGTGTTTCATTTTGTAGGATTTCAATCTTATGTTCGTGAAACCTTACAGTTTTACTCGCCTCCTACGTTTCGTCTGTAACGATAAAATAGTAGACGATAATATATAAATTGGCCGAATTTGCCTTATCTATATATTTTTCAAATACAATAGAAAGCTGTAGTAGTTATTTTAATACGATATTCCCCACTTTTTTGCCTTATTGATAATCGACAAGGTAGTCTTTGCGAACCTCCCATACAGCTAATTCGCTCGGCCAAAGGTCCAAATTATTTTATATGTCAATCTATGTTCCGTAGAGAAAGTTGATTGAGTCGTTGGACGACTTGGTGACCCACACGAAAAGAGAGAGAGAGAAAGTTGTTCAGTTTCATGGGCTGGTTCACCTCTTAAAATATTTGCAGTTTTTTTTTACACCCTGTATACGTATCAGACGCTATACTCCGGGCCCCAACCCTTAGTAAGACTAACGAGAATGTAGTCAGAGTTGGCAGCCAGCAAAGGGCCGGTTGCTCGGATTACCGATAACTGTCCAGATTAAGCCCGGATCAGCCCGAGTTGCTTTTTACCGTGGCAAAGTTGGATACGGATGTAATCAGCAGCCACACAGCCTCTACTGTTTGCAGGGCTCACAACCTCAAACACTAAAACTAAATTCGGTCGGATACACATACATACACACATACATATATCACGCCTTTATCCCTTGTGGGGTAGGCAGAGCATTAACGACCATAAGAATACGGTCGCTGTCGCCACGTCTGATATTTTTGAGAATTGTTTTCCAAGGTTGTTTCAGAAAACATGTGTATTACTATAGTGACAGGTTGTCAGCCTGTCGCCTAAAAATTGTAATACACCAATACTCTCGAGTCCCTTAGTCGCCTCTTACGACACCCGCAGGAAGGATGTGGGGTGATGCTATTCTAAGCCGGCATCACACGGCAATCGGATACACAGTATGCTAAAAAATGTATTATCAGTGAGATTCTGATACAATGGCATCGGTAGGTGACATAACTATGTGTACAGAGTGGTACCAAACGAGGAATTTCCTGAAAGTACTGCTTAACAGTTCAAACTGAACACTGTTCTCACATATCAAATTTGAAAGTATTAAAGAATATTGGACCTCCCATACAAAACAATCAGGGTGACCGAGCAATTTTCTATGCCAGCTAATTTGTTTTAATATTTTAATTTATATTTCTTGGGGAAAATTGTTACGTTTGACCTGCACAACTTAGCGTTTTCGGGACAGTCCGTCTTTAATACCATCTTGTATAAAGGGTCCACTTATACCGGCTATTTTAGTAACTACCTATACGAAAAACCATTATAAGTAGACCCTTTGAATGGTTAGGTCGATTTTCTGCTGAAACTGCTAGTCCATCGATCCTGGATCTAAAGGGATTAGTTACGTGTAATCACGTGCTTACACGGTGAACGTATTAAAACCTTGTCATGTAGTATAATCTTGTAATGTGACGATTTTCTATACCCACTGGCAACCTAGGCAGGTCCTCACTTTGTTCAGCAGTGATACGAGTAGATATTCATACACAAATCATGTAAGTATTGGACAAATTATAGAAGCGGATGAGTTAGGAAATGTGCAAAGTCTATTTGTACCATATCTGTACAGACGGTACAACAATCTCATGACAAAAAACAAAGTGTAGGTACTTACTTTTTTTTTAATGACCGAAACTTGACTTGAACACGCAAGAAGATTGTTTGGTAGAAAATTTTAAATTGTTTGGACTGGAACAGACAGGAAACTCGGTACTTGCTTACCTACCTATTTATTTTTGTGATTGCTATTTGTAGCAATAATAACTGTAGAAGTTTCTATGGAATTGTGCAATAGAATTATCTACGTGATATTCTGTAGCTACGATGCCTAACATTTTTTTTACCAAATTGAAAGTAATTTTTAATGAACATAAAAAAACGAAACTACTATTATGTTTTGAATTTCTTTACCTAAATACATCTTCGTTATTATTGTCACAGTATAATATCAACCACCATAGGTAGATATACGAGCGCATCAATCTATTTAACAGCAACTTATACTAGTTTTTCTTAGAAACTGTATGAAAAACCACTATAAATTGATCCCTTGAATAGATCTGTTAATGTATAACAGTAGAATTGACTACAGTATAATACTGTTTACTGCCGACAGAAGCAAATGCAAATTGACAGGCTGATGGCTTGTTGACACTATAAGCTGAATAGGCGCCGTCAGATCATGTCAGAACTGAGTAGCGTTCAAAACTTGATGACATTTGAGCACCTAATAATGGGATGGAAATGATGTCAAAATGATTAAACGATTTCTAGGTTGCTTATATGTTGTTTGGGACTTGGACAAGCGTAGCAGACTTTTAATTGCCTAGTATAGTAGACCTTTGATATGTGGTTACAAACACCATTTATTAATTTACAATATTAACTGCGATCGACAGGTTAGCGTGCTCTACAGAGCACAGAACGCGCCCATCATGTCGGGCGCGGTTCTGATGGATAATGGACCATCATTGTAAAGTTCTCACTGGTCAGGAAAACTATTTAGAATATCAAGTTTGCATCCTGAGATAAATTGTTAGTATTCATGATCATCTTGTTCAATAGCGGGTCGAAACTTAAAAATTAACTGAACTTGTACTGTGTATGAAATATGGCCTATGGTTGGCCGGTAGAGAATACCAGTAGGCATTTACTAAACTTTATAAAAACTTTGCGTAAAAATCTTTGTCATATTTATACTTGCAAGATTTTCCACACTCACGACTTAAGGCGGATCGCGCACTTAACGCACGTCCATCGCTTCAATATCGCAGCGGTCTGTCAGCGCTATCGCAGCGTCGTCCGTCGAGTGCGGTTTTAGTATGGGGAGTGACGTTTCTATATGGATCTGATAGACCGCTGCGATATTTTAGCGCTCCGTCGTGCGTGAAGTGCACGATCCGCCTAAGATTTCCATATTCAGGAGAAATACAATCTTACTTTGCTCAGGAATGCACGTCAGGCATCCAGTGTTCAGTAGTTTTCCGGCACAATAGCATAGTTCCGCTCCGTTGGAGAAAACAAGATTCCAGATAAAGTGCAGGAAAGTTGCTCTTCCATCCATTTTTAAACTCTAAAGTCAATTTTGCGGGCGGTCCTTGTTAGTACTGTGGATGTTTCCATTTTGAAATTAAAATTCTTTGTCATTTTTGCACTTCCTTTCTTTTCTTAGGGGACACTGAGTCGTCTTACGACCTGATGAACCCACGTGTCAAAGTTTTTTCTAGTTAGCAACATATGTACATTAGGTACAGATATCACGTCTTTATCCCTTGCGGAGCAGACAGAGCGTTATCAGCCGTAAAAAATATGCCCTTTTGAAGTATCAACTTATACGGTTTTATTAACAGTTTGCTTTGATCGATAACGTAAATTATAGGTAAGGCACCTATCTATCTAGATATACACGATATAAAAAATACATACTTTAAGGGGTTAATCAATCTAGAAACTGAGCATCTTTCCCAAAGAAATAGGTTGGAATATGAAAAAATAAATGCATCTCTTATACAAAATTTACCAATTCTGACTATTTCGATCTATTTTCCTTGGGGAAAATTGTTCAGCTTTATGAGCTGATTGATTCACTAAAAATATTGCAGCTAATATTTTCACACCATATACATAGGTACTCGCGTGAAACGATGAAATGGTTGATGAAATAAAATATCAAGGCAAGTATTACAAAGTAAACAGATAGGTGAAGGTTGACCTTAGTTCTGTAATATAAAAACATCACTTTTTCTTTCACAAATTGCTTACTTTTCACCTATCTCCGTAATTGTGACATTATTCACGGGGGCTCAGCCCACGCACTGAAATATATGTGGTGTTTTTGTGTTGATATTGCAACGTCAGAAAAAAGACTTCCAGTGTTTTTCTTAAAAACTGCCAAGCTAGCTGTCATAGCATTCACGGGGATGGCGATATTACAAATTAAATACATAGATAAAGGTTGACCCTCACCTCTATAGTATGAAAGAATCACTTTTTCTTTCACAAATTGCTTACTCTTCACCTATCTCCGTAATTGTGCCATTATTCACGGGGGCTCAGCCCACGCACTGAAATATATGTGGTGTTTTTGTGTTGACATTGCAACGTCAGAAGAAACACTTCCGGTGATTTTTTTAAGACTGCCAATAGCTGTCATAGCATTCACGGGGATGACGATATTACAAATTAAACAGATAGGTGAAAGTTGACCTTAGTTCTGTAATATAAAAAAGATCACTTTTTCTTTCACAAATTGCTTACACTTCACCTATCTCCGTAATTGTGTCATTATTCACGGGGGCTCAGCCCACGCACTGAGATATGTGTGGTGTTTTTGTGTTGACTCAGAAGTCTGCAACGTCAGAAGAAACACTTCCGGTGGTTTTGCAAGGCAACTAAGCTAGCCAACAAGATCACCTGATTTTATGCCGACAGAAATGGGTGATTTTCCTGGCATGCTGTTTTTGGTAGTTAGGAACGTCGGTGGCCAAGTGGTCACACCATTCTTACAATCATGAGACCCGAGTTCGATCCACGCCATGTACCAGTGTGTTTTTACTCACGTACATTTACCGACTGCTCTTAAGGATAAGGAAAAAACATCGTAATGAAACTCACATTCAAATAAATTCAAATTCAGTCGATATGTGGCCTAGGATTAGCCTTTGGGTTACCGAGGTCACATGGCAGTCGCTCTGTGTAAAAAACCTTGGTTCCACGTCAAATCCCCTAGGTTAGCGGACCCCGACAGAGAAACTGCATAAATCAAGGAGAATGATGATCCTGTTTTTGATGTGCTGGGCGCGTCATAGGAAAACGTAGTATGAGACACAAATTGTATCACAAATTTATAGCTTTACTTGGTAAAATAGGAATCAACTGTGGTCCGCGTTTACGTTTTACAATGACTCCACGGTTTGTTATTTAGCGAGAAATATTATAATCCAGCGCTATTTGTAATTTTGTGGTGACATTTGTCAAACAGACTCAAGAATTTCACGTTTAAATGTGATACTACGCATTTACGCCACCACGTCCTATGTGATTTTAGAACGATGTATTGTATGTCTTAAGTACATGTACATACAACGCAAAAACATGTACTTAAAGTATTTAGGGTTTAATTAAATAATTTAGGCGGATCGCACACTTCATGCACGACGGAGCGCTATCATATCGCAGCGGTTTTTCTGTCAGATCCATACTAGAAACGTCACTCCCCATACAAAACCGCACTTGACGGACGACGCTGCGATAGCGCTGCGTTGACAGCGGTTGAGCGATTTTAATATTTTGACATTTCTAGCAAGGATCTGACAGACCGCTGCGATGTTTTAGCGCTCCGTCATGCGTTAAGTGTGCGATCCGCCTTAGGTGGCGCAGGTACGAAGCATACTTCCCATCTACGCCACCCAGTTATAATACTTTTCACATAGATCATAATATCGTAGCAGGTAAGTACTTAGGTACCTACAACAGATTCCGAAAATGATGGCAATAATATAAATAATTTACGCAAATAATAATAAATAATCTTAATCATCTTTCCCTTGATAAACCAACGTTCCATTTTACGCAGAATTATGAGGCGAGCTAACAGGAAGCGACAGCAAAGCCACAGTATATAACTATAGGCAAGCAGTAGGAAAACTATCTGTTAATCTGAATGGCCAAGCCAACTATTTTTAAATTAAGAAAATCTGTACTGACAGCAATACTAGTCCAAACTAAATTTCTTTCTGTTGACGGATCATCGGTCAAGTTCAGTGCAAAATAATAATAAAATTATTCCTCCTGCCTATGGTGACTTATCCATAATTTTCACGAGCGCCACCTACTAGGAACTAAAGGGACAGTTTTAAAATTTCCCATTTATAAGCATACAAACGTCCAAATAGTTCGCAGCTGCTTTTATTGAGGGCTAATGCTTATAAAAGTAGCCCAGCGAGGGTCGGTAAGAAGCCATGTAGCGTCGTCGTGTCTATGTGTAAGTGAATTTCTGACCATTTGTATGGAGTTTCTCTACTGTTTTAGCCTATGTACTGTGGCAAAGCGGGTACTGATCTACAGATAGACGTTGTACGTGCTGGGACGGAACGCAAAGGCCTTTGATAGAATCTGTTTGTGGTAGCAATTTTACTCTCTTGTTCGTTTTTATACAAAATAAATTCTGTGTTCATCGTCTTTATTTATTTTGTTCTACAAACGCCTGGAACTTATGTTTTTATTTTTAAGACTTTTTCTGTGACTGTATGAAAAGCAACCTGATGCAATATAAATGGAGTCTGATTGATAGTATACGCCTCTACACTTCAGTTAGGTTTATGTCATACCCTACGGAAGGGTTTGTGTGGGTATCGTAATTTTATTGTGAGTGCTCACACGGTGCATTTCCACCACGGTGACGGATGGTGTGAACACGTTTCAACTATGCTGATCATAATTTTCGCGCACCTGTTAGGATCTTTGGACATAGACATGGCCAAATAGCCATTAAACCTTACATCCAATCATACGTAAGACGCGTGATACAAACCAGTGGGTATCTCTCTAACCCCAATCATTTTTACGTCAGCGTTGGGACCTATCCTGACACAAAAGTGACGCAATACTACGACAAGACTGAAACTCTACCGAATAATGTCTTAAAATACTAAAATTTTAAACTTTCGCGGTTGTTGACTCTATCCCTAGTTATTCCCGAAATATCAAGTGCAAAACTTAAGCTGATGCCAGAACCGATGACTTCAAGAGAGCGGCTGGTAGCGACTGGATGGCGAAAGCGGGAGATCGTTCGTTGTGGTGTACCCTAGTCGAAACCTACGTCCAGCAGTGGACTGCGAAATCTGCGATAGGCTGATATGTGATGATTCTGTGACTATGAATATTCTCACAACTATCCTGCACACTAGAGCTTCACCTCTAATTAAATAGTCCCGGAGACACGAGCAGGGTGTGGAAGCTTGTTAACCAAATTAGTAGCACATCTGCCCATTGTTGTCGGATTTCCAGGACGGCAGCTGTTTCCTACTATCAGCAGAACAACCAACGACCCCTTAACAGACCTACCAATACTGGTTTCTCTTATAGACCATATGAAAAGCCAGTTTAATTTGTTACCTTTTGAAGATTCCAAAATACATTGCTGTAATTTTTATCCCACTACCTCAAAAGGAAGGCCTGTATGTGTGGGCGAGTTGCATTAATAAACTTTTTTCTCAAAAATCATTTAAAAATATCTAAGTGTTGAAAATCTTTATTCAAACAAATTGCTTAAAATCCCTAAGGTAAAAGGTTATATTTTGCGTTACATAAACTTAAATAGCCAAACTAAATTTCTCGAATGTGATACTCATATCGTATTATAGCATTGAAATTGAATCTCACTTAAACGTCCAATTAGTGTCCCTTTTACCCCATTTCAGTTAAAATGTGATCCCTCTTTGATCCCAAGGGATCAGCGTTACATATAATTGCCGTAGCATAGGGATATTGGATATGGTTAATCCTATCGTATAGGTACCCACAGCCCTTTCAATCGATAAACTGAACCAATGGACGGTGGAGTAAACGGGTCCCCCATAGGAGACCTCTCGGCAAGAGTTGGACGCCCTCCGGCCAGATACCCAAAAGGGCTCATTCATAGGTTACACGGATCGCACACTCAACGCCCGACGGATCGCTAAAACATCGCAGCGGTCGGACAGATCCATACTAGAAATGTCAAACCCCATGCTAAAACAACCGCTGTCGAGGCACCGCTACCGTCGAGTGCGGTTTTAGTATGGGGCTTGATATTTCTAGTATGGATCTGACACACCGCTGCGATGTTTTAGCGCTCTGTCGTGCGTTAAGTGTGTAATCGGCCCTATAGATTTCACCCCTGGGTTATTAGGTATTTACTAGCTCACACGCATGTTCAATAAATTAGGTATTTAATACTATAAGTAGTTCACAAAAGGCAAGAGTCAAGTTTGTATTGCATCTGACGTTGCTGAAATTTTAAAATTTTCACTTGAACTTTTAAAATTCCTGAACATTTTTTGTACGTATTCTTGTTCTTTTTCTTCTATCGTGTGGGACACAAAGTCGACTAATGGCCGAATGAACTCAATTCCTAGTTATTTTAAATCCGTTTCTAGATACGCATTGGTACTAAGTTATTTTTTTCTGTAAATATCACGGCTTGTAAATACTTGTTATATTATTTTATTTAAATAGACATAGACATGTCTCACTTACTCGAATTCAACCAATAAAATCCCTCTTTTACTGCCCAAGCCGTTTACTCCATCTATGCCCAGCGAATACATTGAGGGTAGAATCGGCATTTGACTTTATGAGGACTTTAGTTTATGGGAGGGAGAGACGTCTGGAATCTGGCCAGGAGACGTATTTTTGATTCGGCGGATTCATATGCGGCTGGCATGCGAAAAAATTTGCGATCCTAGACAGTGATGATTTTTTACTAATCACAAGAATTTATTTATAAGTGAAGAAATCTGGAGGAGCTTCGTTACCATTTATTTTCGAATTCTGGTTTAAATTTTACCTGACTTGCGGTTCATGTTTACCCCATTGTATCGGTAGTGATTTCACATTCGTCAAAACGCGATTGACAACGCCTATAATTAAAATTCATACTTACTTAAATTCAAAATGGTGGGTTTTTATTTATATAGTCTGTAAAATATAGGATGATCCCTGTGACGTTTGTGACCTTAGAGCAAATACCGCTGCAGTCAATATTTCTGCCTAGGTACAGCGAAAATAAAAGTACATGATTTCATGTACTTCATTCGTAGACGAAGACGCAATTTGAATCCACAGCGAACGAAACAAAAATACAACCCCAGGACGAATTGTTAAGGTCACCGTTTGACTGTGGCGACATACCTACGAAACGATATATTATGTGGATATAGTAGCCCGAGGATTCTTGCTGCACAGTAATTTTGAGTTTAAATATTTTATCTCTTGAAATATCAGAGAACTTGCTTAACATAATACAATCCTAGACAAATATTTCGAATTAACTTGTTTACAATGCACACACCGTGTGGTGCCGGGTTTGAATAGCATCACCCCAAGTCAACCCGTGGATGAAGTAAAAACCGTCTTAGGAATAAGGGAATGGGCACCAGCGTTTCCTGTTGATGTAAAATCTTACACCGCGCTCACCAATCCGCCTGCCAAGCTTGGTGAGTATAGCAATGCCTCCAAAAGGTGAAGGCCCATGTCCAGCAGTGGATTGTTAAAGACTTATTTAGAAAAATGTAACAAATTCCCATCGGCAAACGTAGCGTAGGACGCCCTGTGGCAAGGTGGAGCGACGACATACGCAAAGCTGCGGGCAGTGACTGGAAAAGTAAAGCCGAAGACCGGGTTCAGTGGCGTGCTTTAGGAGAGGCCTATGTCCAGCAGTGGACTACAATAGGCTGATGATGATGATGAACAAATTCCCATAACAAATCGAAAGGACTTCTGACTTCTGTTTTTTTGCCAAAAACATATACATGCTAATCGGTTTGACTTTTAGATTTTGGATACTTTCGAAATTGTTTAGGAAGAAAAAAATGTGTTCAATTGGTTTTTTGAGACGCAATATAGGTTGTAAGGGACAACCTTGCGAATATCGATAGAGTGCTTGGAGTCCACCAAACTTTTCACAACTCGACCTCCCTTTAAATCACAATCACCAAAGTCTAAGAAATTACTGACATATATTTTTGACGGGGGACAGTTGTTCAGTTTCATGATCTGAATCTCAATGCACCTCATGAGTATTTGAAAGTCACACCCAGTATATATAATATTATTCTTATAAATTATAATTCAGCCTTAATATTTCCTAAGTAAGATTATTTTATTATTATGGAGAAGGGATACATGGCCAGTTGGAATTACGCCAGGATAAAGCTGAAGGTCACTAGCCGTCATAGTAACTCAAGAAAAATGGCGACGACGGCGGCGTGCTACGAAACTCTAATGTCGTATATTTCGTAACAAACAGATACATTTTCGATATAAATTGTATTAATAATAGTTTGGTCATGAAATTACTATGTTCACGATAGGACATTAAAAATTATCTGCGACAGTTGTCATATCTCAAATGTTTTTTCTTTTCAAACATTAAGTGTGGGACGAGCTAGTGATAAGCAAGAACATTTTTAGTAAGATTTTTTGAAATTATATGTAAAAAAAAAATTAGATCGACCACACAATATTCACTTTGTCAATATGTTGTCAATAATAGATTTTCTACGGGTGAAGACATATTCGCCAATGTCAAGGTAAGAGTCTACGAGTATATGGAGTCAAGTCAGTATTGTAGTACAATACTAACTGGCAAACAAAAATAGTGCGCCTGGCCGTTTCTGCCATTTCATATTTCTTTACCAAAGTACTATTAAGTAAATATGATCTCTGCTATTTATTTGTGTATCAAGATGGACGATATGTATGTATGTGTATTAGAGTATAAAATACCAACTAATGCTACAATTTTTACTGTAAGCAACGTTCGTATTGAATCGCAACTAGATATCTAAACTAGGGATCAACAAAGTTAGTTATTCCTGCGGTTTGTGATAACTTGGACGTACCTGCCGACGCGATAATAGAATAGTTAAAGTTTATTCTGTTACTGAGAAGGTATTACAGACCTGTGAGATTCAATCACAAGCATGTATAAAGGAAGAAGTATGACCGGTAAGCCAACTTGCTCCTTTCGCCGACCGGCGCGATTCGCCAACTCGCTCTGCGCCTACTCGCGTGTTTCACCTACTTCAGCGATACAGCGCGGTTAGTAAACTGTCATGATGTACAGTGAATATAAAAAATCTATTCGTTTAGTTCCTAGTAGACTGGCTACGAATGAAAACTTTTTTAAAGGCTCTGCAGCAATTTCCCATCGATGAGATTGACTGAACTTGACAGACAATCCCTCATCAACAGCGTCACCTAGTTCAGTTAAGTATTGCTATCAGTATCAGCCCAAGAAATAATTCTTGCCTACGTCAGGTCAAAGGTGAATCACACATGGACTTGGCTCCTGACATCAGAAGGTGAATTGGTTCTTTCGCATAGTCGATGCCACACGAAAACAAAATTTTAGATCAATCGAAAGTCGATAAGTGGTGCAAATTATGCTTTCAAAATTTGACCCGTACAAACTATCTAACTAATGAACACGGCAAGTCAAATAAAAGCTTGTAAAAAGAAGACGACTAAAATTTAAAAATACACTTTCATACTTTTGCAGGCAACGATTGATCCGTGGCAGCCCGGCAGATAGAGCCGTCGATAGGCTTGTCTAAGTAATGATATCAAAAGTCGCAGGTTCAAATCTTGCCAACAGCGGTAGAAAACTGTTATATAAGTGTCACTCTTTAAGTGGTCCAAAGAAATATTTTCTATATTCTGGACACCCTTAGCCACCAATCTGGAATATTTTTTAGAATTAAATGGAAAAAATTTGGACCTCCCATACTAACAATGCTGACTGATAGAGGATTTTTTATGGAGTGTCCAATTTTTTTTTTAATTTTAAAAACCATATTAGGTGGTATTATGGTGTCCACAATCTAGATTTTTTCTTTGGACCTCCTAAAGAGGAACCTGTATGTCTAACCCGTGAAGTGTTTTATAATTTAGTATTCAAGTATACCATGTTTTACTCTTTTCATGTTAGACTACCCCACAAAGGACAAAGGTGTGATAAGTGATAACGTGTATGTTGTACTTGACATCTCGTAGACAAGTCGTTTCATCTTCTACGGCGTTGAATTATTAAAAAAGAACTCCTACACGTAGAATACTTGATTCACCTTAGTAAGTCCGATTTATTAGTTGAAGCCTGGGTTGCCAACTTTTCGGTTCACCCTTAACTTGGGGAAACTTTTTCAGGGTAAATGATGAGCACATGGATTCCGTGAGAAAAATTTAGGCCTGGTTTGTCCTAAATAAAAAGGGGTCCCGATTCGTAACACTTATTTTAAAAAATCCTAGTCGATGTCTTCTAACTAATGGACCTAAATATAGTCAAAGTCACCCAAATCACTTTCTTTCTTTTCGTGTGGGACACCAAGTTATCCAACGACTCAAATGACTAAGAAAAGTACTGAAGCTAAATAAAGAAGCGACTTCTAAATTACACATTACAGGGAGGTTCCAAACGATTGACTATTCCAGAAGTGCTAAGTTTAATCCGTTAAACTGCACAACTTTCCCCAAGGACCAAGAGTCACATATAAAAAAATCATGTACGTACCTAGGAGGTACAAAAAAACTGATGACCTTTTAATAATCTCTGCGGTGTACTTTTTTGTTTTTGTTTATGTTTCTTGGGAACTGTCCAGTTCGGGTTGAAATTATCGTTTTCAGGAATGTCAATCTAGACCCTCCCTATTTCATGTGGTGCTCCTACTAGAAACGTCACTGTTCATACTTAAACAACACTTGACGGATAACACTGCGATAGCGTTGCGTCAACAGCGGTTGAGCGGTTTTAGTATGAGGATTGACATTTCTAGTACGGATCTGACAGACCGCTGCGATGTATTAGCGCTCCGTCGTGCGTCAAGTGTGCAATGCGCCGGTGATTGTAATTGGTAAAAACGTGACAAACTGGCTTCATTCTTTGCAGGTGGTTCTCTATTTTTAAAAAAGTTTCGTTTTTCGTTTTTTTCATATAGAGTGTTCGGTTCGGGTTAAGATTGGCATTTCCGGGAATGTCAATCTGGAACCTCCTCGTCGTTATCATCATGTGTGATGAACCGGGTCTCTTTATATGACTAAGAATTCGTAACGAACCGGCACTAGGGCAAAACGGGGCTGTGTTGGTAAACTCGTGAAGTGCGTGCGAGTTTCGGGATAATGTTTTCGAGTTTGGATGAGGTGTGCGAAAGTAAGATGTTGTCGCCCAACTTTTGATACAGAAATTGAACGTACGTATACTTTTCGTGGTCGACTTTATGATACGCATGTAGGTAATCGAGAACGTGTTGCTGTTGTAACAAAATTAGCGTGTGTACGTCTGTTTTTCATAGAAAAAATGTAAAAAGAATCTACATTGATCTGAAAAATCACCCATTGGAGACAAGACTCGGAATATTCTAGCACAATGTATTTATGAAACACTAGAGTTCTTTTCAGTGAATTCATTTGCTACAAATTTTCAAGATAGATTATTGATAGACTTCAATGTTTTGAATATTGTAATAAAATAAGTTATTAAACTTCAAAAAACTTAAAAAATATATCAAGATAGGAAACGAGAACAAGGATATAGAAAAAAAGGATCATCTCAACTCACAACCAGGGCCCCAAGTCTGCTATTTTCTGTCATTGAAACTCAACTGGCAATTGAATGCCATTGAATTTTTCTATACTTTAAACTGTTAGCAGACTACGAAATGATCGAAATCATCCAACTGAGATCCAATCGACATCTAACTGAAATTCATTTAGCAGCCTTGGGGCCCAGAAATATAGGCTAGAATAAAAAAAACTGTTGGCAACATTGAATGCCAAGTAAAAAAAAGGTACTCTGTGTGCGACATGCTAAAAGGATCTTTATGTCAGACAGACATATCCGACTTTGACAAATTGCCTAGTGTAGTCATGTTTCTTGTAATGTGAGTACTATCGTCAGCAACTGGAGTTACCATAGTGAAAAAAAATCGCAGAGCATTTAAAGGACCACCTCAGCTAACAGCACACCACCCTTTCTTGTTCTAATACTTTTGTGAAATTGCTAAAAATTTACAAAATGTCCTACCTTATTCCCATAAATTTTCTTTCGTTGGTATTATTTATTTTTTCATAGAATCGAAGTTCTTTCCTCTCACAGATTTTATACTTCATTGCAGATAGTACTAAGAGGCCTTCTCTACAAGCCAGTCAGCATCACTCTAGTGAAGAAAAAGAAGAAGAAGAACAATCTAGTGTAACTAGAATAAGTGGATCAGTACCTGGTTGACGAGCATTACTCGGCTTTCTCTGCCGTTCAGAGTGATTTTTTGGAAAATAAAACCTAGCTAGATCGATTTATTGCCCCCAAATCTCCCTATAAACGAATTTTCATGAAAATCGTTAGAGCTGTTTCCGAGATCCCGAAAACATATACTTATTAATTTATACTATTGAGATATATCCTGCAGAAGTAAATTCTTGCTCGTTTAATATACTACATTATTCTTGCTCATTTGAAGGTATTAATTAGATAGATAGATTAGATTTTGGATGCATCTATACCACATTTTGTAGAGGAACAAATTGAAAAATTTCGCCTTTCTTCACCCCGGCTTTTCCAAATAAACGCCCATATGGCTTTGTTTATCATACGGTTTTGTTTATTTGTTCCAAAATTTACTTACATTTTACGTTGTACCCACTTCTGGAAATATGACAACCATTTAAGAAACTTGGACACCATCATCAAAGACACACTCGTAGAGATTTTGAATTGTTCGTTGGATGAGTCAGCATGGATACAGGCATCGCTATCCGTCCGTCTAGGGGGACTAGGCGTCAGACGGGCTTCAGACGTAGCTCTGCCGGCGTTTCTATCCTCCGTTCATGCCCTAAGCCCTCTTATCGGCAGTATACTTAACCCAGCATTGGGTACCGGGGAGGCTTTAGGTTTGACGGACGCTGGAAACGCATGGCGCACTTTATGTTCAGAAGAGTTTCCAACACATCGCCACTCACAAAAACAATGGGACGAACCCTTGGCCAAACTACAGCAAAAAAGTTTGATAACCTCGTCTACTAGTGCAGCTGATCGTGCTCGTTTGTTGGCCGTTGCAGAGAAAGAGTCTGGTATGTGGCTCCATGCCTATCCATCTTCCCACATTGGTACGCTTCTGGACAATTGCAGCCTATCCATTGTAGTAAGACTTCGTTTAGGGTCCAAAACTAACGAAAGTCACCGCTGTCAGTGTGGGGAGATGGTAGGCCAACAGGGGCACCATGGTCTTTCCTGCCAGAAAAGTGCAGGTCGCATCTCACGCCATGCCACCCTTAACGACATCGTCAGAAGGGCGTTGGGTACTGCCAACATACCCGCTGTACTGGAGCCAAGCGGAATATTTCGATCTGATGGCAAGCGCCCCGATGGCATGTCCTTAATGCCTTGGAAGAACGGGAAAAGCCTGGTGTGGGATGCAACCTGTACTGATACCCTGGCTCCCTCTCATATAGGCGCGACGTCAGTGCGGGCAGGTGCTGCCGCTACCGCAGCTGAGCTTTTAAAGAAAAGAAAATATTCTAGTCTGGGGGAAGTATTTTTGTTCGTTCCCCTGGCGTTTGAGACAATGGGTCCTTGGGGCCCTTCAGCTAAAGATTTTGTGAAAGACCTCTCAGGGCGTCTCATCGAGGCAACGGGAGATCCAAAAGCTGGCAGCTACTTTGGCCAAAGGATTAGCCTGGCCATTCAAAGAGGCAATGCTGCCAGTCTTTTGGAAACCTTGCCACGGTGTGCCGCCTTGGGGGAAATATATTATTTGTAAATTGTAAACATAGGCAGATTTTAAATAAATAAATACTACATTTTTTCTATTACATTCTCATCGACCACCCCCGATTAGATAGATAACTGTGAGGAACATTAAACAGCCAATTTCAAAAAAAAGTTGTTTCGACGATCAAATGCGACCTTCAATCCACATGGTAAACGAGAAGGTTTCTTCCCATCCCAGATAAAAGGATTGTCCTAGCTTTACTTTTCACAAGGGAGACCATAAAAACGACATAAGACCCAATATCCGCGCCATGGCCGAAAAGGGTCTTGGGCTTGGGCACTAAAAGAAGGGAAAAATGCATACACATGCGCAATACACACATCACGCTCTGCGGGGTAGACAAGGCATTATGGAACGGCTTCTACCCATTCCCTGGATTCATTCCTTACAAACATACGCAAATCACGCCTATATCCCTGGCGGGGTAAGCAGAGCGTTAACGTCAGTTATCGCCACGTCTGACAAATATTTGAGATTCGTTTCAGATAGTATATCACTGCAGTGACAGGTTGTCAGCCTGTCGCCTAAAATTGCAATACACATGAAACCCTCAAGCCCCGTTAGTAGGCTTCTACGATACCCACGGGAAAGTAATGAGGTGATGCTATTCTAAGCCGGCATCACACGCCATTCATTCGGATTCATTCTTTTCGCCTTTTAGTTCCCCCAGGGTAGAAATGGGGTTATGCTATTCTAAACTGGCACCGCACAATACCTAAATCTAATCTACATATTTGTTCTCGAAATGGTACGTGTATTCTGTTTTGAAAGCCACGATCGATCAAAACGAATCATAAGCCTATCCATCAAGTCTTAGCTTAGAGCATACAACCTATGGAGGTGGTAATCGATTACCGAACAAATTTGTCATTAGCATTTTGCGGAAGGGGGGGTAAACACATACAGCACACAACGATAATTTTACAACAACTTTACAACCACATAACAAAATGACAACTGCAAGGTCCGTATTTATAAATCGCATTCAGGTCTGAGAACGATCTCAAGAACGATTTTGACAAATATCAGTCAATAATAACAGCATCTCAAAGTCGCACTCAAGATCGATCTCAGAGTTCAGTGCGGTTTATAAATATGGGTCTTAGTTTCATATAACGTGCTGGGCAAATGGGCAGTGAATTCTAGCAGAGGGGTAAGCTCAGCTTTGCCATCTCCATTAGTTGAATGCTCTAAGAGTCGTAGCCACACCTGTATCCCTACAAAAAGTTATACCTGACTTTGATCAAAGCAAAAAAAAGCAATTTCGCCGTCCCTTGACCGACTGACTAAAAAAGGGGCTAATTACCAGAGGTGAGGCGAACTTAATGAAAAAATAACTGAATCCGAAAATCACTTCCTTTCCCCTAATTTCCATTCTGGCGCCGTTTTCTTCCCAAGGATATTTATTTCGGTGTATGCCGTAACGCAAAAATTTAACGTTTTATCAGAAGCCATTAATTTTAAGAAAGTTAGGTATTTATTTATTTTTGGTATTCGATAATCGTGTAAAAACATATTTCACCAATACAGTAATTATTTCTGAGAGTAAAGGCTACTTTTACCATGGAAATACTATATTTTTTTAAATAGTAAATTTTACATTAAACTTTTTGTAAGTAGTAGTCAGTAAAAACCGGTTAAAATATCCATACTAATATTATAAATTCGAAAGTAACTCTGTCTGTCTGCTACGCTTTCACGGCCAAACCACTGAACCGATCATCATGAAATTTCACACAGAGATTAGTAAGATACCGAGAACGGACATAGGCTACTTTTTTTCACCACTCGAGGGTCTGAAGTACCTTCAGTAGACCACCAGGTACACCACCAGGAGCCCGCCTAAACTATAGGAGATACAGACATGGCACCAAGCAAAAAATGTTTAACTTGATGGGTAGCTTCTGGTGGCATATAGACTTTGAAGGTTTGGAGTACCTGATGTAGACCACCAGGTGCACAACCAGGAGCCCATCTAAACTATACGAGATAAAGATATGGCACGAAAGCAAAAGTTGTTCTGCTTGATGGGTAGTTTCTGCTGGCATATAGACTTATAAGGTTTGGTGTTCCTCACGTAGTCCACAAGGAGCACTAATAGGAGCCCAGATTAGCATGTATAATTTAGGACGTTAGTGAAGGAAACAAGGTTATTTTATCATCTAAAATACTAAGTCAGCGAAACGAAGTCGCGGGTACCAGCTAGTAACTATATAAAGTCATTAGACTACAATTTCACCTGTCAAAGGAAAAATGAGCTACTTTTTAAAACGATCTAAAACGATTTTGTATAAAAACCTGGAAGTATGACGCAATATTGCAAGACGTCAAAACACTTACTTTTATATATATTGATAAATACTACGTACATATACTAAGATTAATCGTCAAATATCAATATGTTAAATAAAACAAAAGTATATAACTTTTATATATTTATTCTGTTTCTTAATTCAAACTTTGAATAGGTATTTTGAAAAATTGTGAATGGACTTCAGTCACAATTTTTTGTACTTTAAATTTATTTATTTAAAATCTACCTATGTTTACAATTTACAAATAAAATATTTCCCCCAAGGCGGCACACCTTGGCAAGGTTCCCAAAAGACTGGCAGCATTGCCTCTTTGAATGGCCAGGCTAATCCTTTGGCCAAAGTAGCTGCCAGCTTTTGGATCTCCCGTTGCCTCTGTTACAGTCAAAACTCATTGGCGGTCAAAACCACTTTTGACTGCAAAAATCAGTCAATATTGGTTTTGACCGATGTCGTCAGTCAAAACCAGTTTTGACTGATTTTGGCAGTCAAAAGTGGTTTTGACCAACGCTCTTGGTCAAAAGTAGTTTTGACTGACTTAAAGTTCAGACTATCGGTCAAAACTCATAAATAGTGTTGTTTGTTCGGTATTTCCTTTAGAAATACGGTTGAGGGGGCATCGGGTCTACTCAAGGGTCTTGCGTCCCGAGGACGCGGGGATTAGGCTTTAGCACAGCTACGTCAGTGATGCCGCTAATAGGCCGTCAGCACGCTCGCGCGCCGCGAACACGGATGTTCGTCCGTTCGAACCCCGCCGCCGCCCTTGAGCCGAAGAGGACCGTGTCACCTTTGGCTCCACCTACGTTGGGATCCCAACCGGACCTGGGCCCCAAGCCTCCATCAACCGTCGCAGCAGCGATAACCGCTGCTTTCGCCGGTGCTCCCCACTACCGACGCTGCCTTCGCTCTCGCCGTCTCCACAGCCACAGCGTGAGCCGAGTAAGAGGCAGCAGGCACCGCCGCACGGCACACAGCCCTGGACGCACTCAGGGAGAGTGTTGCAGCCGTGCAGGCGGGAGCGCTGACGCCCCAGCGCGCGAAAAAGCGCGTGAATGGATGGGGGATCTTCCTTCTCCACCTCACCAACCCTGCGGAGGACCCGCACGGTTCCGGCTACGTGGGTCACGCCGCCGCTGTCCATGCCATTGCTGGACAGCCGGTCGCCGCCGACGTCGAGCTTCGCTGCACCATCAGTATTACCCCGCTCCTACGCGTCTGCGCTGACGACGCCTCCGTCGCCAAAACCGCGCGTCAACCGCCCGATACCGTCCTTGCCCATTCAGGACGTGGGCAAGAAGACGACACCTCCGCCCACGCCTACGCCTATGAAGCTGACGGGGTGCATGAAAAGGCCGCCACTGATAGTGGTCGATCTGCTTTCTGAATGGGGCCATCACTTTGGCAAGCTGAGACAAGAACTCGGCCATACGCCAAACGTGCGGCCCTATGGGCCCACAGGGTTTCGATTCCTGGCGAAAAGCGATCAGGAATTCTGTGTGTACCAGCGCTACCTAACCGCGCTGGAGGGCTCTGGACCCGAAATATCCTGCTTCGCTTTCGCACCTCTGAAGGAGCGGCCATTGAAGGTCGCTATTAGAGGCCTCCCCGTGAACAGTGACACGGAGGACATCAAGAAAAAGCTGACCACCCTAGGCTACGAGGTGGACTACTTGCGCTCCATCAAGGCTCGCAGAGGACGCCCAGGGTGCATCCACTTCGCACAGCTCATCCGCACGCCAAACCTCACCCCAGGCATCTACAACATCACAAATCTGATGAAAATGCCGGCGTGAACATCGAGGGATGGCGTGGCAAGAGAGACACTCCACAATGCTACCGCTGCCAGCAGTTCAGGCACAGCAGTAGGCACTCCCACCGCAAGCTGACATGTGTCGCCTGCGGCGGTAATCACGTCGCCTGGGACTGCAAGCACCCCCGTATGTAGCCGGCCACCTGCGCAAACTGTGGAGGAGCGCACCCGGCCGTCTACCTCGACTGCCCCGTACTGCGCCGTGAAGTACGGAACAGAAGAGCCGGCACAGCGCCCCTAACGAAGCCTGTCGAACCGAAGAGGACGGAAGCGGCACCACAGGGAGAGACCAACGCGGCAGGATCTCTCATGGTGGCCCCTAACGCCCCCGACGGAACGACGAAGAAGCGGAAGCCGAGGAGGCGGAGGAGGTGAGCATCGCCTCCGCCCCCTCTGGACGTGGAAGAGCCGGGCCAGCCACGTCATGAACCACCCACGTGTCTGTTGGGAGTGGTCGGCGCCCCTTTGGGTGAACCTCAGGGGGAGAAGCCGAAGCCCCAACTGGCCCCGAGACAACAGACGAGACTATTTATGAGTTTTAACCGATAGTCGGAACTTTAAGTCAGTTAAAACTACTTTTGACCGAGAGCGTTGGTCAAAACCACTTTTGACTGCCAAAATCAGTCAAAACTGGTTTTGACTAACGACATCGGTCAAAACCAATATTGACTGATTTGAGCAGTCAAAACTGGTTTTGACCGGCTATGAGTTTTGACTGTAACACCTCGATGAGACGCCCTGAGAGGTCTTTAACAAAATCTTTAGCTGAAGGGCCCCAAGGATCCATTGTCTCAAACGCCGGGGGAACAAACAAAAATACTTCCCCCGGACTAGAATATTTTCTTTTCTTTAAAAGCTCATCTGCGGTAGCGGCAGCACCTGCCCGCACTGACGTCGCGCCTATATGAGAGGGAGCCAGGGTATCAGTACAGGTTGCATCCCACACCAGGCTTTTCCCGTTCTTCCATGGCATTAAGGACATGCCATCGGGGCGCTTGCCATCAGATCGAAATATTCCGCTTGGCTCCAGTACAGCGGGTATGTTGGCAGTACCCAACGCCCTTCTGACGATGTCGTTAAGGACGTGAGATGCGACCTGCACTTTTCTGGCAGGAAAGGCCATGGTGCCACTGTTGGCCTACCATCTCCCCACACTGACAGCGGTGAATTTGGACAATAGTTTTAAGCGTACATCTGTTATATTTTATTGATGACCCAGTAGTTCGTAACACCACTACTATAAACTTTTACTGAGACACATTTACTTTTTTTTTTTTTTTACTTTTATTACTTTTTTTACTTTTATTATTTTGCGCTGCTTCTGACTAAATTACGACCTTACTTCCTAGAAATATGTTTCCAAGACACCTTTTCTTCGTCTAATTTCAAGGAAGATTGTGCAAGAAAGACATCGCAGAAAAACAGGTGGCAGTAATTTTTGTAATAACCATTCCGTTTCTTTCCATTTCGTAATTTCTAGGACCATTCAGCGAGGTAGCAGCTTTGAGAAAATTATATTTGTTCTAGGTAAGTAGGCATCTAAATACTTGCATAAAAAATAGGTCTAAAGGTCGAAAACACCATTGTTTAGTCGTTACACTAGTAGCATAAGTAATGCAAGGGACGGCGCAGCAAGCCTTGCTCGCATGTTCAAACATTAAAGCTGAATTATTTAATCTATGGATGATAAACATAATCAGAGTTAGACGAGAAACAATTTCGACTTTCCGTACAAAATTCCCAATGACTTTCTCAGGAAACACGAAAAAATTAATCGATTCCCTACTAAGGCGGACTCCCTTTAAGTGACGTTTCTAGTATATGGATATGACCGCTGCGATATTTTAGCGCTCCGTCGTGCGTTAAGTGTGCGATCTGCCCGGTGTATTCGTCCAAGCAAGTTATATTTTTTAAATCAGTAAGTATTCAGATAAAAAAACAATATAGCCAGTTGGTAGGTATGTTTCATAATGAAATTTTAATCGACTTATATCGATCGGTACTTCAAAGTTACGCTAAATGAAACCCAATTAAAAGTTTATGGGTATTACCAGAATAAAACAATACGATAGATAAAATAGGTAACTAAAGATAGAGATAAATTGATGATAAATTGTAGATAAAGTAACTCATGAAAAACTCATTCTAACTCAGTCTATGAAACTAATTATTGCTGATTAACCAATTACTCAATTGAATCCATTTAAATTGAATAATAACATGTCAGGCTTAGGTGGATCGCACATTCACGACGTACCAGTAAAATATCGCTGCGTTCTGTCAAATCCATACTAGAAATGCCAACCCCCATACTAAACCGCTCAACCGCTGTTGACGCAGCGCTTTCGCATCGTCGTCCGTCGAGTGCGTTTTTAGTATGGGGAGTGACGTTTCTAGTATGGATCTGACAGACCGCTGCGATATTTTAGCAGTCCGTCGTGCGTTAAGTGTGCGATACGCCTTAGCTGTCAGGATGTAGAAAAATATCTTTCCGAGCAGTACATGTTTAGCGGAACTCAATAGCTTGACGATTTCGGATATTGTACCGGTTCATGAATAGCGCCTCTAATTTATAAATCGCACTCAACTTTGAGATCGATCTCAAGAGCTGTTTTGACAAATATCAGTCGTTACTAAAAGCGTCTCAAAGTCACACGCGAGATCGGTCTCAGAGTAGAGTGCGGATTATAAATACGGGCCTTATTAGTCTGCCCTGCCGGCAAGCTGTCAGACAAACATAAAACAAATCACGTTAAACGCATCACGTTACGCGTTAGTCAGACGTACCTAAGGAAATTTGTAAATCCTTACACTAATGAAGCAGCACCAACAGATGAACTTGCGTTATTTGACAGACGCATTCGTTGTCGCAAAAGAGAAATTTTCTTACATCTGACAATCACATTCTATTCTATTTCTTGTGTATGGCGTTTCCATTTAAGATTTCGCCAGTGTCGTAGTGAAAATAAGTAAAAGTGGCATTAAGCCGAGGGAGAGTCCACAACACAGAGATCCTAGTCTGACGACTAGGGGCTGTGATGCGCAGAATTACGAAGCAACAGAAACTTGATAGTAAAATTTTCTGCACCACGTGGTGGACAGCTCGTTACACTATTTACGTGCACTATTACACAATGTGGAATATATGTATTAATTATAATTTTCTATTTAATGATCACTTTAAGAATCATTTGTTGCCTAAAACACTATCAGATTTATGCACCAAACACTCAAATAAACAAGAAAAATCAAATTATAACCAATTCACAACCGCCATTATGGAATGGCAACGAAAAAGTCGACAGTCACATTCGTTAAGGGTGCGCTAAAATAGCCGCTTCGTTGTCCGTCAGGTATGAGAAACACAATAGACCCGCCGTCATTTGACGTCTTTGTATGACTAAACCTCAAATCTCGACCAAGAACAGACAGATATTTACTTAATGCAGCCACAGTCGCTAGAAGTTGTAGCGCAAAATGCAAATAGTCTGACACAAGTTTGCGGCCGCCCAGCACCCGATAAATTATAGCAATCGTGCACAAATTCATGCAGGAACTGCGGGTAGTTCAAACGGAACTATTTTAACGTCATATGAGTTGGAAATTCAATTCGCGTGAAATAAGAGTTCTATTCTACTGCTTTTGAAAACTGCAAAAATAGAAATTTAATCCCTTTGCCGAGACAAAGTTGCCTTTTTCTTTTGGAGTGGGATACCCAGTCATCCAACGACCTGAGGATCCCTAGTGTCAGAGCTTTTCAACGACAATTAAAATTTTATTTAACTTTGCAATTCTCTACAGTGATAAATGTTTTCCAGTTTCATTGGCTTAGTAGAAAAGAAAATTAAAAAACTAAAACCCAACTGCGGTACTCTTCGAGATCTGTTTTAAGTTTTAAATCCGCCATTTTCATTTATTCATGAAATTTAAATATGGCCAGTGCCACTTGCATTGCTGAGACCAATCTAACGACGTCTCAAATGTCAACATCCGTCTAGCTAGGGATATGGCCCGTGAATAATAATTAACTTGTCCACATTCGTATCCCTCTTTTTGAGGAGGTCGGGTAAAAAGAAAGAATAATTTTTAATCTCTACGTGGACCGAAGCAAAAGACTTCAACCAAAATTTGATTAATCTACGTGACGAAAATCTTTTTTGTTTGCTATAGACGGTACCAAACAAAATTTAAAATTCTAATCCAATATCGTGTATTCCAAAAAGCGGGACTCAAAGAGAAGCTGGCTCGAACAATATTGAACTGATACCAGGGCAGTATCTAGGGACACGCTCAAGCAGTTCCGGAGTCGCATTTTTGACACTGAATTTCCGAAAATCCGATTCCGACACTGAATTTAAGGTAAAGATAAGGTAGAGTTGGTTGTTAAAATTATAGCAATTTATTTATACCGTCACTGAAAGAGGAACCTTGGGTGAATCCCACATCTAACGCATGACGTGCAGCAACGGATTTTACACAACGCAAGTTCATCCGTTCGTGCTGCGTAAACGTCAGTTTTTAGTGAGAGGTATTTGAAATTTCCTTAGATGTGACAGACGCATGCGTTACAGACTTTAGCGTGTCTGTTGAACTTGCGTTGTGTAAAATCCGTTGCTGATAGATAGACTTGTTTTTATTATGGAGAATTTGAAATTTCCTTGCATCTGATATACGCATGTGTGACCGATGCGCTAAAATAGCGCTCTGTTGTACTTTAAGTGTTCAAACCACCTAACTATTAACATTCAGGGAGATCCCACGTAGAATCCAAGGTCAAACTGATAAAGATCGGTAACCCGAAATTACACTACGTTTAACACACGCGACCCTCATAATCCGTAACCACACAGTCCTATCAAATAAATCTCTTAATCTTTACGGGATACAGTTGGAAATGGAGATCCACCGAAAAGAAAATAAAATTAATTACAAATAGTATCAATAGGTTGCGTTACCCATTAATCATAAAAAAACTACATTTAATTAGGTTAGACTTGAGTATAGTATAACTCGGTCAGAAAAGAAAGGATATCAAAATGAAAACATTATTGTTTCTTGCTCTACCAATAGGTACATAATCATCATCATCATCATCACATCAGCCTATAGCAGTCTACAGCTGGACATATATGAGGGGGAAATGGGATGTCAACACTAATGTTGTCATTTTGGGAGCCTTTCTTTATTTGACTGAGTTATATTAGTTATTTAACTTATAGATCAGAATCTGTTAATTCTAGATAATTTCCGAAAAACATCTGCAAAATTTCTACACTACTCTGTCTCCAATACGACATCCAGCCTGTCTGTATGACATTATAGACGTTTTCCAGAGCAGAAGTAGACAAGTAATAAGGTACAAGGGCAAGGTCACGATCAAGGTGCCTCTCTACTCGCTTCATTGCCTACTACGGATGGACCCTGGATTCGACCCTGGCATTGACGTGTTCAGCATTATCATAATTCGAGTCCGTTGAATAATTCTGCTCCTATTGGATTATGCGTATCTTGTCCTACTGCTTATATCCTTGGCGTAACAAGATATGTTTATATGAGGCTGGCCCGATGGTTTAGTGGATGGTTGTCTGCTAAGCTGATGGGTTCGATTTCTTGTGAGGGCAACTTTCAAACAATCTTGCTTGCCAATAAGTTAGTCGCCATATTACAAGTTAAGCTATTTTGAAGCTAGATGGCGATGTATGTCTCGTTCAGGGATATTTTTTAGTATTGAATTATTTATTACATCACAACTCTATCACATAATATATTTTATAATGCGTGCTTGTATTACATGTTTACAAACCTTGATTTTTACCTTTTTTTAACAAATTTCAAATTTAGCCATCTTGTTCGTTTTGTTTATTTTGACTTTTGTATTGTATTTTGACATGTTTTATTTATGAAATAAATTCTTATATTAAAAAAAAAAAAACTATTCTGTCACGATATTTTCTTACGCAACTGCCTGAAAAAAGTGTTGTACTTACCTAAATACATACTTAATAGACCTACACGATTACTGAAACTTTGTACCATAAATGTGTCTCTTTTTGACACCCATGAGTAATAAATTCGATAATGATATTCTAAGCTAACGAAACACGGTATTGTAACTACTATGTAAGTAAGTACTATGTAAGTTAGTAGGTATGTATGTTAGACACCTAATTTAATTAAGTGATTCTCATAAGTACGACAAATAATAAAATGGCAATAAATTATGAGCCATAAAATGTAGGTAATAATAATAAATCTTAAGTAAAAGGCTATAAAAGCTATGAGAAGACTTTATTTAAGTAAGAATTTAAGGTGTAACAAAATGCCTTGTCGTAATAAATTAGGATTATTTATCGCCACTTATTTAAGGTTATTTTAAAGATAACATCATAATTATCATACATTATAATTACAGCCACAACAGTCCTGTTCTGAATGTGGGCATCCTCCTACGTTATTGCCTAGCGGATTAGCGAGCGCAGTGCAAGGTGTTGTATTTAAAGCTAGCGCTGTTGCCCATTCCCTGGATTAATTTGCTAATGTGGTGATGCTATTAAAATAAAATAATATAAATGTATGCTGGACAATTCACACAACGGCACTCCATTATTCTAAGCCATCACACGGCACAGATTACATCAATAATAATATTGTTGAATTTGTCAAGTCAGAATGGCCTTATAGAATCCGGATACGTCAAGAAAGGCGAGGAACACACTTGACGCACGACGGCGCGCAAAAATATCGCAGCGGTCTGTCAGATCCATAATAGAAACGTCACTCCCCTACTAAAACCGCCCTTGACGGACGACAGTGCGATAGCGCTGCGTCAACAGCGGTTGAGCGGTTTTAGTATGGGGATTGACATTTCTAGTATGGTTCTGACAGACCGCAGCGATATTTTTGCGCTGCGTCGTGCGTCAAGTGCCTCGCTAAAGCGTGGGTTTAGTGGAAGTGTACCGCCATCTTAAATGCTCTTCAAAAATGCCGAAATATTTCTTTTCAGAAATCTTTCGTGTCTAGTATTAAACGGGAAACCTTCACGAGACTATTAAAAAAATACATTACATTATGAAGGTTTTCTGGGTTTTCTCGACTTACTTGTCAAAAACGTCATTAAAAAAAACGCAAGCAGCGGTATAAGAGTTTCCCGCCTACATGATGGAGTTTTTATTTGAACCTGTAGCAAGTTTCCCCGCGCATTAACCGGCAGATCACGCGCAGAACCTTCTCGAACGAACTTCATTAACTCACTGTAATTCAACTTACCTTCCAGTCTCTTCTTTTTTCGTGTGCGACACCAAGTCATCCAACGACCCGATGAACCCTTGCGTCACAATTTTTTAACCGCCTCCTACAAGTAGTGGGCTTCTGGTATGGTTGTGTAACGACCGCCATCTAAGTAATCAAAGACGGCGACCGGGTCCTACGGTTTAACGTGCTGTTATAACGAGCCTCGAGATCGGTTTTTTAAAAAAAGAATTTTATTTAGGCTAGAGAATTTATTAGAAAATGAATATTATTTAAATTTGGAAACTGGCGGCTGACCCGACCGAAGGTGTGATTGAGACTGACGTGGAAGCGCGATGCGCTGGACACGGCGGCTCTGATGCTGATACAGGGCGTCTGTGCTTAGTCAGCAAAGTCCCATATAAATTAAGGGTATAACAATTTAGGCTAGAGAATTTATTAGAAAATGAATATTATTTAAATTTGGAAACTGGCGGCTGACCCGACCGAAGGTGTGATTGAGACTGACGTGGAAGCGCGATGCGCTGGACACGGCGGCTCTGATGCTGATACAGGGCGTCTGTGCTTAGTCAGCAAAGTCCCATATAAATTAAGGGTATAACATCTCCCCCCTTATGAAATAAACTTTGAATATAATTCGAAGTTTATGATAAAATAATTTTAAATATGACTTCTTATGCGCGGTGTAGGAGATATTTGACTATCTTCTATAATTTCATTCTCGGAAACATGATCTGAATTTTGGGCTTCATTAGTATTTCGGAAATGAAAGGCATGGACTCATCTAAGTCCAGTGATGTGGGGACAATGATCAACTTTTGTGAAGATTTTGATAGAGTCTCGTTGTGTTCTCTTATTATAGTGTTATGAATTTCTCTATTTTTCAGGAATTTGGAGTATGTTTCGTCGTCACTAGGGGATGCAGCATTCGGTGTCTCATTAACCGAATTTGGTACAGGTGGATTCAGGATTTCTTCATCAAAGGAGGTAAGTGGTAGGTTTTCTATTTGTTCTAGATAAGTGTCTGATGCAGGACCTTTTTGTTGAATTTCAGGTAATGCGTTGTTATCCGGAGAGACAACATCAGGTGAGTGTGAAGTCGGATTATTACTCTGCTGAGCGATAGGATTTTCAATTGGATTTGACTCTAAGTAACGGAATATGTCATCTGTGACATCTGAGTTCGAAGCATCGGGACGAAGATCTGGAAGAGACATCGGGCCTAGAGGCTGGATAAGGTCGGACGGTGAGAGAAGATCTTGTAATTCTATCAGCTCTTGTTCTAAGCTGTCAGGATTTTCTTCGATTTGTTGTGCGGGATTTTCATTAGAAGATTCAGGGTTGTTTGTATTAGGGATTTCAGGATATATAGGGTTTACTGGGAATCTAGAAAGGGCGTCAGCAGCCGAGTTGAGTTTACCCTTGCGGTATACAATCTCATACTCGTACTCTTCTAGTTTCAACCTCCATCTTTGAAGTTTACTACTAGGATCGCGGTGATTCATGAGCCACTTGAGTGGTCGATGATCTGTTACGATTTGGAATTTCCTACCGTAGAGATAGGGGCGGAAGGTTTTGCAGCCGAAAAGTATAGCTAAAAGCTCTTTTTCAGTGGTGCTATAATTGGACTCGCTCTTATTTAAGGTGCGAGATGCATATGCTATTGGCCTTTCTTGGCCTGAGGGTCCCTGTGATAGGATAGCGCTTATTGCATGGTTGCTGGCATCACATGTTAGTGTAAAAGGCTTCGTGAAGTCGGGATAGCACAGGACTGGAGCGGATGTTAGTTCACGCTTCAGATGATCAAACGCTAATTGTTGTTGATTCTCCCATTTGAATGATACATCCTTTTTTAGGAGTGTTGTTAGCGGTTTAGCAATTTTGGAAAACTCAGGAATAAAGCGGCGATAGTATGACACGAGTCCTAGAAAAGACTTGATGTCTTTCGGATTCTTTGGAGTTGGGAATTCGGTGACGGATTTCACCTTTTCAGGATTGGGTTTGACGCCATCTTCACCGATGATGTGACCGAGATAAGCCACTTCAGTTCTAAGAAACTCACATTTGTCTGGCTGGAGTTTTAAGTTGTTGTCTCTGAGTTTTTGGAACACTGCCTCGAGATTTTCGATATGAGAAGGCAGGTCGTGTGAATATATGACGATATCGTCCAGATAAACGAAGCATCTTATGCCTTGAAGTCCTGTTAGAACAGTATTCATTAAATGCTGAAATGTTGAAGGGGCATTTTTAAGCCCGAAAGGCATTCGTGTGAATTCGAAATGTCCGTCAGGGACAGTGAATGCCGTTTTTGCAGTATCGGCTTCATTGACGCAGATCTGGTGGAATCCAGACGCTAGGTCTAAAGTGGAGAAATACTTGCAGGATCCCAGTTGATCCAGGATCTCTGAGATTTGTGGAATGGGATAAGCATCTCCGATTGTAATATCGTTGAGTTTGCGGTAGTCGATGACTACGCGCCACTTGCGTTGACCAGAAGCGTCTAGCTTTTTTGGAACAACCCATATGGGTGATGACCAGGGAGACGTCGAGGGTTTGATGATACCTTCGTCTAGCATTTTGTTGATTTGAGAGGCTACTTCGGCTTTATGACATTCTGGAAATCTATACGATTTAGTATTGATAGGGATGGCCGAAGTAGTCGGGATGCTGTGGCTAGTTGCAGTTGTAAAAGAGAGTTTATCTCCAGGTAAGTGGAAAATGTCGGCGTATTCTGAACATATTTGCTGAAGAGCTCCTTTCTCTTCATGATTAAGATGTGATGAACGTAGTAACTGTAGGACCTTTTGAGCACGCTCATAGGAATTGACGTGATTACCAGGTGAGTTGTTGGAATGATTTTGAGACATGATATTATTTACTGGATGATTGATTTTGAATGATTTCATTGGAAGGAGTGTTAGATTTAGGTTGGAATTAAGTGTTACAGGATTTTCAGAGATATTTATTACAGAGATGTTGGCTCTGTTGTTATTCTTTACTTTCAGGATGGAATTTGGGAAAAGAAGATCTTCGGAATGATGATAGTCGACGACAAGACCTTCTTTTATTTCAGGATTTTGGACGGAACATTCTATGATCATCTCCGTTCTTGGAGGTATGAGGTAAGTGGGCTCTACAAATCGGAGTTCAATACTGATGTTTCCGATTTCTAGTAGGTCGCGCAGATAGTTTATGTTACAGCGGAACCTTTTAAGCAGGTCGGAACCAATGATACCGTCGTAAGGTAGATTGATGTTTTCGATGACATGGAATTTGTGACGTATGTACGTCTTTTTAGGTAGGTCAAGTTGGAGTTCGAAATGACCTATGGTTGGAGTGCATTCCTTGTCAGGGTCTATGCCTTTGATATCGATAGGTTCCACAATCAGCTTTTGTCGTTCAGTAATACATGAGCCCTTGAGGAGACTGATCGCTGATCCTGAGTCTACAAGTAGCGTAAGTGATTTCTTAGACGCACTTGTTTTGATCAAGACATGGGGGAGCCAACGTTTTGTAGGATCGATTGTGATCTCATACACAGGAAGTTGGGTTTTGAGAGTTTTCGAATTAGAAGACTTATGTCGAGGATTAGGAGTTTTATGCTCTGGAGGGATACTAGGAGGTTTAGGCAAAGGGGTGCCGGCTTTAATAGATTGTCTCGTGCGACACCGAGGCGAGACAACTATTCGTTTAAAGAATTGGATTCAGTGGTGATCTGTTCGTCGTTTTCAGGATACTCTATCTCATATGAACTTTCTTGATTTTCCTGGTTGTCGACAAAATGCATAGGAGCAGCCCGCTGAATCTGGGCAGCATAGGGACGCTGGTTCGTCCGGTTAACTTGACTGTTGTTGAATTCTCGTTTCTTACAATTCAAAATGTCGTGACCAGGGTTTTTGCAGTAGCGACAGAATAACTGAGTAGGATGAGTTCTAGGAGCTGAATTGGAAGAACCTTGGAGAGCCAACCTCGATTGGCCTTGACTTTGAGGTGTCACACCGCGGCGTGGTGCTGCTTGAGTGGAATGCTTTCTATACAAAGTTTGTTGAATTCTTTCTTCAGATACAGCACAGTTAATGGCTTCGTTAAGATTTTTAGGATTTCTACATCTGACAATGTTAGATATGCGAGGATGAAGTCCAAGCATGAAGTGATGAAGTGCTAGATCTTCCATAGCCGCTGTACGGCCAGGGAGGTCTTTCACCTTGGTGTTAGAAAGCGTTGTTTCTGTAAGAAGCTGAGACAGACATGTTTCGATGCGCAAAGAATATTGACTGACATTTTCTGCAGGAAGCTGTTTGCTCTCTTGAAGGTCAGCAAGGAGGTGACTGAGGTGTTTTCTCTCACCGAATTGTGTTTTAAGAAATTCTTTTAATTGTTCCCAATTTGAGAATTCTTTGATCGAGCATGCAGCTTCCGCTTTGCCTGTTAATTGACATAGGATGTATTTAAATAAGATAGGCTTTTGCGCGTCTGATGCGAGTTCGTGGGCGTTATTGCAATTTGTGATAAACGCGTTTAGTGTGTCTCGGCTTCCGTCAAAATGTTTTACAAATTTTAAAATAGTATCAATGCTTAGTTCAGCCATTGGTAACGGTGATTTGCTTCTCTGTGTAGTTTCTTTAGGTTCTTTAGAGTTTTGCCTACTAGGAGTAGGTGTTGGACCAGTAGTTGGAGTCTCAAGGCTAATCTTGACTTCTTGAGGTTGATTAGACATTAGAATTTGGTGCATAAAACTCGTCAATTTTTATTATTACGCGATGAAATGTTCATAGGATATGTGTAGAACTTGTATGTAGAACACGCTGAAAGTTCGTGACGAAACACGTCGATAAGAGTTCGTTGGAAAAATTATTAGTGATGGAAATAAATTCACTTACAGGAAACTGGTTGCATACAGCATAAACACGTTCATTCTTACAGAAACGTAGGCGTTGAGCACGCTGCGAAGTGAACGCGAAGCTGCGGAGAATTCGCTGCGTTAGCGCGTCGGATTGAGTTGCGTCTGGCTGATAGCGTGTGGACGCGTTCCCGTTGTTCTCGTATACGATAAATATTTGCCTGTCGGGGCAATGATGTAGGACACTCCGCTTCTCAAACGGGGATGAAGATTAAAGACACTCTGTCTCTCACAATGAAAGGTGAGACCAGGTGATGACGATGTAGACCTCCGTTTCTCAGACGGGGATGATGAACACTCTGTCTCTCACAATGAAGGGTGAAATCAGGTGATGATGATGTAGACCTCCGTTTCTCTGACGGGGATGATGGACACTCTGTCTCTCACAATGAAGGGTGAGATCAGGTGATGATGATGTAGACCTCCGCTTCTCTGACGGGGATGATGGACACTCTGTCTCTCACAATGAAAGGTGAGACCAGGTGATGATGATGTAGACCTCCGCTTCTCTGACGGGGATGATGGACACTCTGTCTCTCACAATGAAAGGTGAGACCAGGTGATGATGATGTAGAACGCTCCGCTTCTCACAATGAAGGGTGAGAACCGGGGATGATGATATCTACGACGCAGTAGGTACCGTAGACAGGATATGACACCACGGGTAATCCGCAATGAAGGGCGGTACACGAGGTGATGATTATGATTGGTTAATTCACTTATTTAACCAAATGAAGCACAAAATTCACTTTTGCACTGATTTTAAGAAAGTTAGCCTAATTCGCGGAACTAGAACTGGTAAAAACTGGTTCACTCACGAAACCGGGGATTTTACTATCCCACCGCTGCCACCAATGTTATAACGAGCCTCGAGATCGGTTTTTTAAAAAAAGAATTTTATTTAGGCTAGAGAATTTATTAGAAAATGAATATTATTTAAATTTGGAAACTGGCGGCTGACCCGACCGAAGGTGTGATTGAGACTGACGTGGAAGCGCGATGCGCTGGACACGGCGGCTCTGATGCTGATACAGGGCGTCTGTGCTTAGTCAGCAAAGTCCCATATAAATTAAGGGTATAACAGTGCCATCCGAAACACGGAACCATCTTTATTACGGACAATCGGCTGGTTCAGCTCGCAATGTCCTTGCCAGACTGGGAACAAATTCACAAAGTGATAAATATCAACTTTGTCAGTGACCCATCGAGAATCGAACCCGGAACCTTCTGCGTCAAAGGCAGTCGCAATACCACTGCGCCACATCGATCGTCAAAAACGTCATAAAAAAACGCAAGCGGCATTTGAGCTTCCCGCCTAAATGATGGAGTTTTTATTTGAACCTGTTGGAAGTTTCCGCATTAACCGGCAGATCACGCGCAGAACCTTCTCGAACGAACTTCATTAACTCACTGTAATTCAACTTACCTTCCAGTAAGGCCACATTAGCTGTCCTGATTTGATAGCTGTCAAATTACTGTTAATGGTCTATTTGACTTTGTTGATATCTATTCTATGCCGTGTGGTGCCGGCTTAGAATAGCATCACCCTATTTCTTTCCCGTGGGTGTCGTAAAAGCCGACTAAGGGACTCGAGGGTTTCCTGTGTATTGTAATTTAGGCAACTCTGGACTAATTTAGGCTGTGTATCACTATAGTGACAACCTGTCACTATAGTGATACACAGCCTATCTGAAACGACCCTCGAACATTTATCAGACGTGGCGATAATTTTATCCCGTCAGGGATATAGGCGTGATTTGTGTGTGTGTGTGTGTGTTTGTGTGTGTGTGTGCGTGTGTGTGTTTGTGAGTGTGATATCTAAATATTTTAGAAAGATGGTTCCGTGATGGTAGGTATCTATCTTGATAAGCGGATTTTCGATAAGTGACGTTTTCACTGAGTTCGAAAATTTTAAGTGATGAGGACAGCACATTGCCTGAGGAAGCCGTCAGTCCTGGTCGCTGCCTGGAATAGTCGGTAAAAAAAAACTATGACACCGGGGGTCATCGGGTCGTTCATCGGGTCGTTCATCGATTCGCTCTCCCACACGATAAAAAATTAAATATGGATCTGACAGTTGTCAAATCTATCTTATTAAGATGGCTTCATTGTACGTACATATTACACTAACTTACGGCAATTTAACTTAACTCAGTACTTACTGGGTTAATGAGTTATTCCCAAGTCTGCGTTTTAACATTTGTGATTCGAGAAGTTAAATAATTTTGGTAAACTTATCTATTGAAATGGGACCACTGGACTGGGTAATTTAGAAAATACAAAAGTGATGTACATACATACATATATCACGCCTTTATCCCTTGCGGGGTAGGCAGAGCGCTAATGGCTGTAAGAATACGGTCACTATCGCCACGTCTGGCATTTTTGAGGATTGTTTTCCAAGGTTGTTTCAGAAAACATGTGTATCAATATAGTGACAGGTTGTCAGCCTGTCACCTAAAAATTGTAATACACCAATACTCTCGAGTCCCTTAGTTGCCTCTTACGACACCCGCGGGAAGGATGTGGGGTGATGCTATTCTAAGCGAGTTAATTATCGAGATATGAGTTGCAAACTTTCATACCTGAGGCGAGTTTTTTTTAAAGGTTTCATAGTAGATTACGTACTTAGGTATGTAAGCTATCAATAACAACCGAGGTTTTTTAACGCCCGAGCGGAGCGAGGGCGATACCTTTCCGAGGTTGTTATTGATGTTACATCCGTGGTACGTATACTGCTTTACATATCGAATGATAAAAGAGTAAAATAAAGCGATAAATACAAGAAAACGATCCATAAATGATGATTGTATCGCTATTCAAATTGCACCACTAAACTTTTTTTTCTATGGTTGAAAAATATTGAATTAATATGAAAGAAAAGTATCCTAACATAAAGTAGACATTTTTCTGATCGTAGGGATATTAGTAATTTTTACTTTTGTCATTGTAATATTGAGTAATAATTCGACAAACTCATTTATTGAGGTTATAAAAATACAGATTAAAAATATAAATTCCTGCGTTCAAGCAACACAATTCGTAGCGGCCAGTTCGAAATTTAAAATCATGTACAACTAATTGGATGCAACTCCTAAAATAAGAAGAAATTGATTTTAACTTTTTAATTGCCGCGATTCTATTGGTTCTTTTTCTAGTTCCATATTTTAAATTACTTACAGGCTTAGTTTTAAAACCTCGCCTGTAAGTTGAACTTACAGGTCGTGTTTTTTATCAGTAATGACCTACTTTCAGAGCATGAGATATGTAAAATCCTTGACTGTTTTCATCTCTAGTTATAATTGTTATAAAACCAGAAAATTCATATCAAAGTAAGTGTTTTGACGCCATCTAAAACAGTGAAATACGACGTCGTATTTCAGTACTAGCGGACACCAGCCCAGGTACCAACGGCTGTAATTCACTTTCCTGTGGCAATGAGTCGATTACCCGGCAAGTTTTATACATACATCTCAAATTACTCTGTCTATTGAAAAACTGCATTAAAATCTGTTGTGTATCTCTCATGATCTTAGCAAACATACAGCGTATCATATGTTTTGAGATTTTCGCGGTTGTTCACAACACTTAAATTATTAGTATTTACGGGAATATCATACATACATATCAAGGTAAAAACAAACATAATACATACATACATATATCACGCCTTTATCCCTTGCGGGGTAGGCAGAGCGTAAACGACCATAAGAATACGGTCGCTATCGCCACGTCTGACATTTTTGAGGATTGATTTCCAAGGTTGTTCCAGAAAACATGTGTATCACTATAGTGACAGGTTGTCAGCCTGTCGCCTAAAAATTGTAATACACCAATACCCTCGAGTCCCTTAGTCGCCTCTTACGACACCCGTGGGAAGGATGTGGGGTGATGCTATTCTAAGCCGGCATCACACGGCATTTCTAAGCCGGCATCACACGACATCACAAACATAATCGTGGTGATAATCCCGTAAATACTAATACAGCGTATCGTTTTCTATCGTTTTAGTAGTTAATTTGACCTAAAAGGACTACAACTACAATAAGTACTACAAAAAGGGCACCGTAGGCAACAACATTTTAGATTTTTAGATAATTAAATTTTTTTAAAGAGATTTTTTAAATTATCTTTTTTGCCGTGTGATGCCGGCTCCGAATAGCATCACCCCATTTCCTTTCCGTGGGTGTCGTAAGAGGCGACTAAGGGACTCGAGGGTTTCATGTGTATTACAACTTTTAGGCGATAGGCTGACAACCGGTCAATACAGTGATACATGAATCATCTGAGGCGAGTCAGACGTGACGATAACGACCGTTATTTTACGATCGTTGACGCTATGCCTACCCCGCAAGGGATAAAAGCGTGATATGTGTATGTATGTATGTGTTAAAAAGAGACGTATAAATGTACGACCTCCATTTTTTCAAATCGCTTAAAAACTTGTCTAGCAACAGATTCTATATTTTGTCATAAATAGGTTTCATAATGGTACCTACTTTGAAAGCAATTTTCATAATATTTCCATCATATTTATTTAGTTTTATCCGAAGCACTTACGTCGCAGGAAATTTAATTTTCTTCTCCATAAAACGCGTAGGTGGCGCGTAAATACATACAATATACATATACAGAGTGTTAAGGACAGCGTCCCGAATACTGATAGGGTGCAAGCAGACCATGAAACTGAACAATATTCCCCTAGGAACATATGCCGGGAAACTACAAAAAATTTTCAACCTCCCATACAAAATCGCGATCAGCTGACTGCATTTACTATGGGACGGCAATTTTTTTTTACTTTTCCTGACATATGTTCCTAGGGGAAAGTTGTTCAGTTTCATGGTCTGCTTGCACCCTATCAGTATTCGGAACGCTGTCCCTAACACCCTGTATACATACATATCTATCACGCCTTTATCCTATAAATAGGTAGGTAAATGTTACATAACATACGTATAATCTGTTTGTTATCCAATTTTCTAAGCTTGTTGCCTTCGAGAAATATTATACGCGTAAAAAGTACGCGGGTGGGTATTACCTTTACATAAGAGGTAGAATAGGTAGGCACTTAAAATGTAAGTGGTACTTAAGGGAGATCGCACCCTTAACGCACGATGGAGCGCTAAACCATCGCAGCGGTTTGTCAGATCCATACAAGAAATGTAAATCCCCATACAAAAACCGCTCAACCGCTGTCGATGCAGCGTTAGCGTGGGGTCGTCCGTCGAGTGCAGTTTTAGTATGGCGAGTGCATTTCTAGTATGGATCTGACAGACTGCTGCGATATTTTAGCGCTCTGTTGTGCGTTAGGTGTAGAAAAGGCCTTATAAATATCCTTTCTGAAAATCCAGAGGAACGCCATTAATCTAGCTTACCTAACTCAGTTCTAATAATCTACATAAATCTGTATGAAAAGACGTGAAAAGAATATGCTTGGGAAAAGTCTACAACACAAATCACGCCTATATCCCGGCGGGGTAGGCAGAGCGTTAACGACAGTAAAATTACGGTCGTTACGCCACGTCTGACAAGTGTTTAGGGTCGTTTCAGATAAGCCGTGTTTCAATATAGTGACAAGTTGTCAGTCTGTCGTCTAACATTGCAATACACATAACCTCAAATCCCTAAGTCGGCTTCTACGACTCCCACGAGAAGAAATGGGGTGATGCTATTCTAAGCCGCCATCAGACGAAAAAGTCTATCTTTTGGAAAAAATATTATACATAATTTTTTAAACGAACTTCAAATTCCTTTTTTGAAAAGAACCTCAAACACAAAAAAAAATATGCGACAAATCCAAGACGCTAGTGCAAAAGAGACAAGTATAGACACATGCCAACGCAAGTTTCTGCGTCAACGTCGGTTTTAGAATGGAAAATTAGTTTCCCTGCTTCTGACAGATGCGCTAATAATGCGTAGCGTCGTGTCCTAGATGTGGTAACCACATAACCGACCGTTTTCACCACAACATCCATTAATCCCATATGAGTGTGTTCGTGATTTCGTCAATAAACTTATCGATGCTGATTCACAATCACCACGCTTTGAAGCAGGCATGGTCTGGCATATATTAACCTCGTGATAATCAAAAGCCTCAATTGTCCACCGATGGACATTCACCTGTCCTAATAGCATACCCAGAAACAGGTTGGCGAGCACAATGCAAGAACTATTCACGCTGCTGCCCATACCCTGAATTCCTCCCTTCAGACAGACATACAAACAGAAACAAACCTTCCAGTATCAAAAACACTTTCATCGTACTAACATTATAAATGCGAAAGTTTGTATGTTTATTTGTTTGTTACTTCTTTACCCTAAAACTACTGAACCAATTTTCATGAAATTTGGCACATAATTTTTCCATATTCCATTTTTTCGGGACAACAACCTGTCTTATGGTTAATCTAATTTTTCTTCTACCTGTGTGCAAAAATTTAATGAAAATCGATTAAGTAGTTTTAACGTGAAGGAGTAACAAATAAACATACAAAATTTCGCATTTTATTATATTAGTAGGATTAGAAGTATTTTAGATCATTTGAAAATGACATCAAAGATTTTCCGTTTAGGTTGTCTTAAATCTTAAAATATACGCAAGTGATTTCAAACACTCACACGTAATAATAATAATAATAATAATAATGCATGTACTTAGGGATAAGTCCTGAACGGTGTACACTTACAACTTTAGATTATATGGTATTAAAAAGGCCTCTGTGCTGTTGGCTTTGGCCCCACGCATGGCTCAAAAGGACCGGGTCCCTGTGGGCCCGAGATTCTATAAGATACCAACATAATAATAATAATAATGCGCAAAAGCCCTATAGTGGAGGCCCACCTAGCGGGCGGCGAGTCACCGTCTGCCGAGATTATCAAAGTTGAGACATTTGATTTGGCAGGCGTCCCGTTGTCTCAACAATAGCCCAGCAACCGGTCCAGCAAATTCCTCCCCATAGCCCTAGTAATCCGACCCTCACCTGCAATAGTCCTTGCATCAGGCGTGTGCTGGCTCTGGGTGTACTCTGTAGTGCAGACAGAGCGAGTATGCGCTTGATGTACACATCACACACTTAGATTATTTGGTATAAAAAGGCCTCTGTGCTGTTGGCTTTGGCCCCACACATGCCTCAAAGGACCGGGTCCCTGTGGGCCCGTGATTCGAAAAGAATACCAACATAATAATAATATTTATTTTCCAAACATGATTAACAATAATTCGTCCTAGTTACAATTCAGTTTAAACAGCAAGTTCAAAGTATGACAAATAAAGCAGCGGACCCTGCACTAAGCAAAGCCTGTATCGCAGGGGCCCGAAAATAGTTTTCAATATCATTTCATTTCTAACAGTAGGTTCGGACGTAGCCTTTTAAAACATTAAATACAAACAAAAAGTGAAACAGAAATCCAAAGTAAGAAAAATTAAATAAGATAAATAAAGTAAAAAGAGATGCATGCATTTGTGAGCAGACAAAAACTGGGGCTCACTGATGATCACTAAAAATAAATGTTCTTGACTGTGATGTTGTGTGTGTTTGTGTTTATAGATGCGGGAGTGCGCGCGTGTGTGTGAGTATGTGTGCGTGTGTGTGTGTTTGTGTGTGTGTGTGTCTGTTAGTATGAGTGTGTTTGTGCGTGTATGTGAGTCTGTGATTTTAAGTGGGCGTCTGTGTTATAGTGCCATGGGCATTAATGTCTCAGTCTCATCTTGAGTAAGACTAAGAAGCCAATTTTCAATTTTGTATTTCGCTTCCCGGGAAGACAGTGTTTTGATTGGTAAGACGCGACAGAACCTGTTAAACAGATAGGGAGAAAGATAAAAAGGCAGACGCTGAGCAAAGGTTGTGCGGACTCGAGGAACTTGGATTTTGAATACCCTACGTGTGAGAAGGGTTTCGTATTCGGAGGAACAACGGGTGGTCTTATGTTGAGCAACTACAATCCGCAGCATATATAGTTGACGAACGCTTAGATCTTTGCATTCGTTATAAAGTAAATCTGTGGAGAACGTAAACTGCTTCCGCAACATGACCTTCAGCACTGCCCTCTGAGCGCGCTCTAGATCTATCAATATGGTCTTGGCCGCCCCTCCCCAAACTCTAATGCAGTATAGAATTAAAGATTGCGATAACGCTTTATACACCATTATTAAAGTAGGAATGGGGCGATGATATTATAACCTAGAGCCACACAAATATAATTAGGTTGTTGTTTGGCAACTTCTAGAATATTCAACAATAACAAATCCTCGGTCTAACCATTCTTGATCCACTGACTTGGGAAGATTTAAGCCGACCATCTGACTTACTAAAGCCGGCGCGGAGCCATCATGAATTTCAAATGCCGTAACTTCTGAATTGTGGCGAAAGATCAATAATATTACAGGGTGTAAAAAATAATCCGCTACTTGGCAGACAGGTCTAATGAACTACCTTTCAAAACCACATTTTGTACGGAGATATAGAATTATGACGTCACAAGTCCCTATTCGTTGGCGACAAAACAATAACTTTTTTATAAATTTTCTGTTTCAAAATTCAAATAGTCAAAATTTTCAAAAAAGTGGCGTTAGTAAGTAGTATTTTTATAGAATAGTTTTCACAATATAATTTTCAGATTTTATTTAGTACCGAATTCCCTAGATAGCTGGGTCATTAATAAAAAACACAAGTTTTACGCTTGAAACTATCGTCCAAAAATACTACAGACTACATTTATAGAATTTGAAATATTCAAACTAATGCTTGCTTTTCGTGTGGGACACCAAGTCGTCCAACGACCCGATGAATCCTAGTGTCAGAATTTTTCAACCGCCTTCTACAAGTAGGTTTTTTTTTTTTTTTTTCGTGTGGGACACCGAGTCATTCAACGACCCGATGAACCCGATGAACAAGTAGGTAGGTAGCAGGCTTCTGACATGGTTGTGTAACGACCGCCGTCTAAGTGATCATAGACAGCAACCGGGACCTACGGCTTAACGTGCCATCCGAAACACGGAACCATCTTACTTACGGACAATCGGGTGGTTCAGCCCGCAATGTCCTAACCAGACTGGGAACTAATTCACAAAGTGATAAATATCAACTTTGTGAGTGACCAACCGAGAATCGAACCCGGAACCTTCGGCGTCTAAAGCAGTCGCACTACCACTGCGCCACATCGGTCGTCAAACTAATAATATTTTTTTATATAAGAAGTTGTTTTGACGCCATTCAAAATAGTGAGATATGATGTCGTCAATCAGTACTTTCACACAAAATATTGTTTCAAAAAGAAGATCATAATCAAGTCTATTGGATAGACTACAGGTACGTGTGGCATTGGTTGTCTTATCAATGTCCGCAACAAAAATGGAGTCACTTTTTTACGTCACTCTGTCATGGATACCGCTGGCTCCTACTATTTTTTTTTTGCACTCGATACAATTTTTAAAATATAGTTATTCAAGAGAAAGGTCATCTTACTCCAACCGGAAAATGACTAACAGTGGATCAACCGCTGGACGGGCTTCTAGTTTACCATTATCCATTAAAAACTTTGTTTGAGGCCTGTTTTGTTGCTTTTAAAAAGCATTTTCAGGCAGCATGTTAATCAGGGTTTTCACCAGCTCAATGAAAAAAATACGAGTAGATTTGTGGATAGATGTCTTTATGCCACACTACAGGTGTACCTACATCACTGCAGAACACGAAATGTTATGGCTCAGTGATAGCTTCCACGGTCAAATTACTCAAGAATGAGATATCAACTAAGAAGAAGAATCAATGGCCATATATGCCCTCTGAAACACAGCCCTACCTACAAATACATGTACACGTTTACGTAATTCGGCTATAGCTAAGTGATCCTTGAGGTAATCATATCTACGCTCTACGGGTCGAGACAAGAGCTGCCAGAAAGATGGCTTCGTGCTTCGGAGAGCACGTTAAGCCGTCAGTCCAAGTTGCTGTTAATAATTAAATACAAAGCTACTTGTAGTAGGCGGTTGAATAACCGACACATGGTTCATCGGTTCGTTGGACGGCTCGGTGCGGTGTCTCACAATTCCTAACCATTTTCCAATTTCATGAAATCTCCGATTATCTATGTTTTGTTTCGGAAGATCGTCCTTTTTGGTAATGTTTTCCGAAAAAAATCATAGATAATCGGGGATTTGATGAAATTCTCTTCATCCATTAAACTTCCGAAGTAATATTCTTCCGGCGAGTAATCCCCACAGGAATAAGAATAATTTATTAAAGACTGGAAGAAAATTTATACATACATAAAAATAAAATGAGGTATTTTATCTTGATTAAATCGAAAGTAAATACGAATGTAACGTTCAGATACAGAAATTATCCCGAAATGGCAAAATTATTCATCACATCCCAGTCATATGTCATATAAAATGATAGAATTGTAAGTAATTAGAGATGCTTTGGCCTTTCTCACACTTAACGCACAACGGAGCGCTAAAATAACTCATTCGAAACGCAGCGGTCAGTCAGAACCTTACTAGAAACGTCACTCCCCAATAGTCCCCATACTATAACCGCTCGCGACGCAGGCAGGTCTAACGTACGACGCTGCAATGTTTCTGGTACGGATCTGATAGACCGCTACGATACGGATGCGTTATTTTAGCGCGTCGTTGTGCGTTAAGTGTGTAAAAGGCCTTTCTCTACCTGCGCAAGTTATAATCGAGTAGCGAGATTAAGGTTTTTAAGAGGTCTTTAATGTCACATTACACCTACCCTTAAGTTCAAATTAACAAGACAAGTGAGTAGACGATGCCGTGTGATGCCGGCTTAGAATAGCATCACCCCACATCCTTCCCGTGGGTGTCGTAAGAGGCGACTAAGGGACTAGAGGATATTGGTGTATTACATTTTTTAGGCGACAGACTGACAACCTGTCACTATAGTGATACACATTTTTTCTGAAACAACCTTGGAAAACAATCCTCAAAAATGTCAGACGTGGTGATAACGACCGTATTCTTACGGGCGTTAACACTCTGCCTACCCCGCAAGGGATAAAGGCGTGATATATGTATGTATGTATGTAGTGAGTAGACAAGTAACGTGACAAGCAATCAAATTAACACCCTGTATACCCTGAAGGAAGTGAGCTGATTATTATGATGTCAAATGTTAGTTTCTTTTACTACGACTTTAGAAACGAAAATTATTTTCGCAACTAGGTACTATTTTATTCAGAAGGTTGCGTTGTCAACCCTGTTAGGAATTTATCACACCTTTTTGCAGTAATAGTGCGGTGTCTTATGGTAGGGTAGAAGTTTTTTAATGTCACACTGAACCTACCTATAAAATGCATTTATTAACACCGTAACCGCTCGCGTTTTAGCGAGTTATTTTAGGCGACATGACAACCTGTCACTATAGTGATAGACATGTTTTCTACAACAACCTTGAAAAACAATCCTCAAAAATGTCAGACGTGGCTACAGCGACCGTATTCTTACGGTCGTTAACGCTCTGCCTACCCCACAAATAATAAATGCGTGACACAGACATACTGTGTGTATGTAAAAGCGAAAAAATTACTACTGCACATAACATAACATTATTTTCGAAACTTTTTTATTCAAAAAGTTGCGCTGTCAACCCTGTTAGGGATGTATAATTGATACTTGCGATTGTCGGCGCTTGGTGAAACTCCATATTAGATAATTGTAGTAAATAAAATCTCTTGTACTCGTTTCACTTATTATATTTGTGGGTTACACCCAACTAGTTTCACTCACATGAGCATCTTCAGGGGCGTTTTACAGTTGTTATAAACACATTACACACTATTAAACACATTAAAATTAAATAAATATCTCCAGTACATTTGGTTTTTGTTGTTTGTTGCGATGATGCTAAAACAAATGTACTGGAGATATTTATTTAATTTTAATGTGTTTAATAGTGTGTAATGTGTTTATAACAACTGTAAAACGCCCCTGAAGATGCTCATGTGAGTGAAACTAGTTGGGTGTAACCCACAAATATAATAAGTGAAACGAGTACAAGAGATTTTATTTACTACAATTACCTGTTAGGGATGTTTCGCGCCTTTTCGCTAGAGTTGTAGTCACGTCGTAAGAAACTAACCAAGTTTGATTAAATTAGTTTCTTTCCTAGAACTTCTTCCTTCTCGTACTAGGTAGGAATGAGATACTGGGGTAAAAACTAAATCAATTTGTAGGTATTAGCGTTGATGTTGGGTCGTTCGTCGGCTTTGTGTCCCACGGGTCAAGAATTTGATTAGGAGCTCAATTTCTGAAACGTCGTAACTCGATTCCGTGTACGTATGTCCCTAACGACTGGTCTAAGAAAACGTATTTAATTTTCGATTACCTGCTAACTCGATGGTTTCATAGTCAATGCTAAGTATGTGTGAATTTATCGGGGTTATGTGTGAAGCGATAAGTGGTGACAGCAGCAGATTTTAGAATGAAACTAGAATGCAGAAATTGAGCTCCATGCTTGTAATTTGACATGTATCTAATCAGTGATAAATATCAAGTTTGTGAGTGACCCACCAAGAATCGAACCCGGAACCTTCTGCGTCACAGGCAGTTGCACTACCACTGCGCCACATCGGTCGTCGTTATCTATATTCATATTCGACATTGATAGGACCAGTTATTCAAAACTTGTCCTATCAATGTCTTTGAATATACAAGTAAATACTAACACTTACCTTTTTGAAGTCGGGTGAAAGCATAATGGAAGCAGAACGTGCCCTGTAAAGTAAGGAATTCCTTGTCCCTGGTAATAACTGCGGGAATTTGTATCTACCTCTATTACACCTAGAATTCCAACATTCCTCCTAGAAAACCAGTTGCACATGGTAATTTATACGGGGCTTTAAATACTATATGGTCAGATCCATACTAAAAACGTCATCCCCTATACTAAAACCGCATTCGACGGACGACACTGCGATCGCGCTGCGTTGACAGCGGTTGAGCGGTTTTAGTACGGGGATTGCAATTAGGTACTAGTATGGATCTGACAGAACGCTACTATATTTTAGCGCTCCGTCACGCGTCAAGTGTGCGATCTGCCTTATCTCACAGGAAAATAAAGTCGCACGACGGACCGCTAAAGTATAGCAGCGGTCTGTCAAATCCATACTAGAAATATCAATCCCCATACTAAAACCGCTCAACCGCTGTTGACGTAGCGCTATCGCAGTGTCATCCGACGAGTGCGGTTTTAGTATGGGAAGTGACGTGTCTAGTATGGACCTGACAGACCGCTGCGATATTTTAGCGGTCCGTCGTGCGTCAAGTGTGCGGTGCGCCTTAATTTAAATGAGTATTAAGTATTATGACTATTTTCATTAAACAAATTGCTTGTTTTTCTGTCAGATTCAGCATCAAATAATTTTGCAAATAGTGATCAGTTTCTGAAGTTCTACCCTCAAATCATAATTAATTATGTACCGCTTAACTTGCCCTATTAGAACAACAATATCAATAACAGTAGTTAACGGTAAACTATTTAGACCTATAGTTTACGTTTATACAAATTAGTTTGAGTTGAAATCGGTATGTATTGCAAAATATTTCACTAAAGTCGTAACATCAACTTAATAGTACGAACAGTGAAATTTCCTGCTCGATGATTTTAAAAAAAATAAGTCCATCCATTGCTGGGCCATTTTAAGATTGAGTAGTTAATTTGTGGGCACGGTTGCCGTGTGATGCCGGCTAAGAATAGCATCACCCCGTATCCTTCCCGCGGGTGTCGTAAGAGGCGACTAAGAGACTTGAGGGTATTGGTGTATTACCATTTTTAGGCGTCAGGCTGACAACCTGTCGCTTTAGTGTTACACATGTTTTCTGGAACAACCTTGGAAAACAATCCTCAAAAATGTCAAACGTGGCGATAGCGACCGTATTCTTGCGGCCGTTAACGCTCTGCCTACCCCGCAAGGGATAAGGCGTGATATATGTATGTATGTATGTATGTTGTGCCCCCGCCAATACGAGCAACGCTATACGCGAGGGTATTATTTACTCAGCCGTCAACGAACTCACTACTTTTATACCAAAATAAAAAATTACTGCCTACAATTCGCAAAAAACATTTAAATATGACATCAAAAAAATTCCTTCCGAGTTACAATATCCCATTCATAATGTGAAATTCCACTACTGAAATAGGTATGTGAGTTCTCAGATAAGTCCCTTTCCAAAATACCTACAGCAACATATGATGAAGAACACTGATAGAAGCTTTTTGTTGTACAAATCTTTGATGAAATCAAGAATTTTATTATTATTATTATTATTAAAAAAAAAAAAAACAAAAAAAAACCTACTGTAAACGAATTCTCTGCTTTATTCAATATTTCCGCTTGACTTCACCACTTAAATCGTCGGGCTTTATTCAATCAGGCACTTGACATTTTATACTTTCCGATATAAAAGCCGAGTGGCAATGCAGTATAACTTTATAAACGGCGTTGTATGCTCAGAGTGTCTACTTTTTTCTTTTTTCGTATCGATGACTCAAATATACTTTGACTACAAATTTGCCACAGCGACGGCGCTGTCGGTGGCTTCATATAAAAGTTGGTCATGTCATGGTGCAGGCACTAGGGCACTTACTGCAAGACATCAAATGTGGCAACTTATAGAACTAAGCTTATAGCTCGCTTATACATTCGTATATTACTATTATGACAACCTGTCATAATAGTAATATACGAATCATCTGAAAGGGGCCTCAATACCTGTCAGAGGAAGCGATAGCGACTGTATTTGAACTCAAGGGATAAAGGCGTGATGTATGTGTGTGTATAGACGCTAAACAACGGTAACGATTTTTACTTTCGCATACAATAAATAATATTCTAAGTAGTCGTTTTTTTTTAATTGGTAGATACAATTTTAAAAGTTAAATGACAGTAAGGCCTACCTTTACGCTACGTTACAGTATGAAACGACAACCACTTTAGATGTGCAGAGCCAAACTCTGGGTGATAAGCTCGATACATACCTGAAACAATAAATATTTTTTTGTATTAGCACTATTCTATAAGTACAAGAAATTATACACGTGCCGTATCACGGTATGCCTAAAATGTTACATGGTTTTTCGATCAGTACGACTTACTTACTTATTCTTACCCCATCCGTTCACTCTCTTTTCTCTCTCTTTTCTTGTTGGACGAAGGATTTTCTAAGTACTATTTAAAATCAAACTTGTAATTATTTTGTACAGGTTTGATTTTTCGAATGATCTTTCTACAAATTCTTACCAACTCCATCTACTTATTGAGCAGTATTCAAAATCAAACTTGTCAAATTTCTTTTACATATATTCTATCCTCACATACATACACATCCTTAGATTCTGACCCTCTACTATTACACATGCTAACTCTTTCGACCTTACATTAGAACCCGGAATCCGCTTTCACGCCACATTCTAATCCACTACTCCGTACATTTCTCCTCCTACGCTCACTTTATAAGGATGAAAATTTTCTCCTATTCAACGCCCACTGTGAATCCGCTCCAGGGACTAGGTATGTTCCTTACATAGTATTATAATATATATTATATTAGGGTGTTTGAAGTGATACCTTCCTTTCAAGGAATGAACCAGTTCATGAAACTGAACAACTTTCCCCATGGAACATAGATCGAAATATGAAAAAAAATTACCTCACATACAACCTGACTCGGCGGGCTAGTACATTTTGTATGGATGGACTAAAAACTTTCATATTACGACCCATTCTTCCTTTTTTGTTTCCTTGGGGAAAGTTGTTTAGTTTCATCGTCTGGTTCATCCCATGAAAGGAAGTTCTTCCAAACATCCTGTATGCTTCTTCCACATGACAGTAGAAATTGACACCTGTTGACACCCAATGAAAAATGTTGGATTCCACTTGCTGCAAATAGTTCGGAAACATGACAACTGACAGCTGTCGCAGAAAAGCTTTGATGTCATATCTTTGGCCGTTCTCACACTTAAAATAACGCATGCATCTGTCAAATCAGCGTTGTACATTGGACCTGAGTAAACAGCGGTTTTAGTATGGGGAATGACGTTTTAAGTATGGATTTGACAGACTCATACGTTAGTGGAGCGTTATTTTAGCGCTGCGCTTTTTTATACTTTCGCTTGCGGTTTTTCTATACATACTACAAACACACAAGACCGAAAAAAGTGGCAAAACCTCGTATCGGACGCCAAGACTCTTTGAGTCGTCGAGCCAGCAAAGTAAGTAAGAAAGTAAGAAGTCAAGATTTTACTGATTTTAAGACCTAATTTAAAAACGGACCAATAAGAAACTTGCCTAAGGCGGATCGCACACTTGACGCAGGACGGAGCGCAAAAATTTCGTTTCGATCTGTGAGATTCATACTAGAAACGTCAGTGCCATACTATAACCGCACTCGACGGACGACAGTGCGATAGCGCTGCGTCGACAGCGGTTGAGCGGATTTAGTAGTATGGAACTAGAGAACTATGTACTTAGTTCAACCACAGTTAACGCACGACGGACCGCTTAAATATCGCAGCAGTTTGTCAGATTCGTACTAGAAATGTCAATTTCCATACTAAAACTGTTCAACCGCACTCGACGCAGCGCTCTCGCAGCGTACGGTTTTAGAATGGGTGTTGACATTCCTAGTATGGATCTGACAGACCACTGCGAAATTTTTGCGCTCCGTCGTGCGACAAGTGTGCGATCCGCCTAAAGTAGATACTTGTTGATACGCGAGTAATATACTTACGTGGAAGATGGAGAATGTCGATATTGGGCGTATGAGAGAACGTGTCTCGTGTACCAATGCGGGGAACACGATATCAACGTCAAGTCATCTCTTTAGAGATGTGGAACCAATAAGCTTAGCACAAGTAGAGAAACATAGTCATATAAAGAGTAAAAAAGTCAACGGCAAATATTTTAAGGGGAGAAACTATTCAATAACTGAAAAGCATAGGTGAAGATATGAATAAAAATACAATGTTTTCTCATTGCTGCGAATAATTGCCATTGTTGATTTTCATGAATTGGGCAAGTAAAATGTAAATAAATTCTGAAGTTGTTTTTGCCACAATCTAAAGACGTAGATTAGTTAGTATTAGATTAGAACGTCAAGAACGAGACAGGTCACGTCTGTTAGATGAGCTTGCTAACTTTGAAAAATTGCCCTTTTTGTGTCATTACGTAAAAAATATGGCTTGCGTAAAGGATCGCGTGTTTTTAGTTCATGTTAAGTTCCTTCCATGAAAAAACAATAAATACCAAAATAATACAAAAATATTCATATACATAATATATTATGATGCGCACGGTAGAAAGACTTATCTTGCGGGCGAGAAGACTTTACAAAACAAGTGAATAATTTTGTCTACAAGTGTAGAGAAAATTGAAGTCGCGGTTGCGCATCATAACTTAACGACATCGTCGGACCATCGACCACGTGGTTTTAATTATCATTATTCAAAATGAAATCTGATTCTCTCACACCTTTCATTGATATTTTGTGTTTTTACAAAACAACAACAATCAAAATGGCGCTCTTCAATGTCCATATTTTTACTCGTAACCGTAAAAAACGATGTCAAATGCGTTGTCTGTTTTACGATTGTTGGAGTTACGTCTACGTTTCGGGAGAAAACGATCTTGCTATTACGACAGTGAGTTAAGAATTAATAAAAATATTTATTTTAAACATGAACACGTGCAAATATGTGTCTCTCTTCCTCTTTTTCGTGTGGGACACCAATTCATCCAACAACGACCCAATGACCACTGGTGTTAGTGTATTTTAAATTATTTCAAAAAATGAGGATAACCATTCAATTCGTATTAGCTTTAATTTGCCTGCATAGCATTCTCAAAATTATAAAATACTTACCTAAAAGACTTCCAGTGCAAACTCGATAATTTTCAAAATATTTTTATTTTAAAAATGGCAATATACTTCAATATAATAACTACTCCGGAGTCCCAGGCGACAACAAAATTAAGTGTTGCCAAGGGCCAAAATAGCTGCCTACACCAAAATATTAAATATCGTATAACATCATTATTAACCGGAATAATAACAAGGTAGGCTAACGATGTTAGAAGCTATTTAGCAATATGCTTTTCCTTAAAAACCACCCTATTACAATTTACATTAAGTTCAGTTTCGTCTACTAAAATGTTTGGGGAGACTTGGGTTGCCACGGCGACAAAGAAGGGTCATGCTTGTCAAAAGGTCATCAAGGGTCTGACAGTGACCTGCCGACCTATACCGGGTGTAAAAGATCGTGTAACGAAACCCGCACCAAACCAGAAATTGAATATTCCCTAAGGAAATTTGTTTCAAACCGTAACGTGAGCCCTAAGAAAGTCCGTCATCTGATTAATATGTTTAGTTAGGTTTATTAATCATGACTGTTATGTACGTATATTTTGTAAGTAGGACAACCGTTGTGGCGCAGTGGCAGCGCGACTGCTTTTGACGCAGAAGGTTCCGGGTTCGATTCTCTGTTGGTCACTCACATATAAGGTGTAAAATCCATACATGTTGACTCGCTCGGCTGCTACATTTTGTATGGGAGGTCCAAAATCTTGGAGAAAGTTGTTCAGTTTCATGGACTGGTTCACCTCTTAAAATATTTGCAGCTATTTTTTTTACACCCTGATATTTATCACTTTGTGAATTTGTTCTCAGTCTGGTTAGGACATTGCGGCCTGAACCACCCGCTTGGCCGTAAGTAAGATGGTTCCGTGGTTTGGATGGCACATTAAGCCGTAGGTCCCGGTTGCTGTCTATGATCACTTAGACGGTGGTCGTTACACAACCATATCAGAAGCCTGCTACTTGTAGAAGGTGGTTGAAAAATTCTGACACTAGGGTTCATCGCCCGCTCCAAGTTGGGCAGCCCCCAACCAATAAGGTACTGTTCCGCCCCGGTGCTGGTTTGCTCTTTTAGGGTGTAGAGAGCACCAGCCTCAACTGGACAATCGGCGCCGTTAAATTGTACACCTGCGACTGAAAGGCAAAAAAATAAAACAAACCCACTCCGCTTATCCATGCGATTTGCAACATGGAATGTCCGTACTATGAGGACAGGCCTCCCTGACACCTGTGGAGGCTCTTCTATTGACGCACAAGATCTGCGCAAAACTGCCGTTATCGACGCCGAACTAAACAGATTGAACATTGCTGTTTGTGCCTTACAAGAGACCAGACTCCCTGACGAGGGTTCCTTGCGTGAGACACAATATACATTTTATTGGAAAGGAAAGGACAGCAGCGCTGTGCGCGAACATGGTGTTGGCTTTGCTATCCGCAACGACCTCTTAACATCTATAGAGGCTCCATGCGGCATCTCGGAACGCATTATGTTGCTGCGATTAAATACGAATCATGGATACGTAACAATAATATCTGCTTACGCACCAACATTATCCTCAACTGATGAAGCTAAAACACAGTTCTATGACCAGCTCGACCAGACTTTACGCGGTATAAAGTCATCTGACCGCTTATACGTTCTGGGCGATTTTAACGCTAGGGTCGGACAGGACAACGTTGCTTGGCCAGATTGTATAGGTAACCATGGTATAGGGAAGTTAAACGAAAACGGACAGCGTTTATTAGAGTTATGCTCTAAACACCTACTGTGTGTTACCAATACCTACTTCAAAGGCAAAGCAACTCGCAAAGTGTCCTGGAAACATCCGCGTTCTGGCCACTGGCATCAACTGGACCTTATCCTGACCAAAAAGAAAAATCTCCGCGAGACCCTGCACACGCGAACCTTTCATAGCGCTGATTGTGACACAGATCACTCCTTGGTGGCTTCACATGTTGCTATAGCTCACAAAAAGATCCATTCATCCAAATTGCCCGGTAAGAAGAAGCTTGATCTTCCCAAAACCAGAGACGATGAGTTGGTCCGAAAATTTGAGGAGCTGGTGCGGGACGAAGTTGCCACCTGGGATGTAGACGCAAATATCGAGGAAGAATGGGGCAAAGTCAAAAAGCTACTAACAGAAGTAGCTGGTACGGCTTTCGGTTATCAGAAAGTCAAAAACCAGGATTGGTTCGTCGAAAATCTCGAACACATTACACCCCTGCTCGAGTCCAAACGACAAGCTGCGCTAAGACATCGCCTTAACCCATCTGAAAAGTCACGTATTGATCTAGCGAAGGCAAAGTCAGCTTTACAACGCACATCACGGTACTTCGCTAATGCATACTGGACCGAACTTTGTAAAAGCATTCAAGCGTGCGCTGATGTGGGAAACTTTGGTGGTGTCTACGCTGGCATTAAAAAGGCCCTTGGTCCTTTGCCTAAAAAAACAGCCCCCCTTAAAGAAGCGGACGGCACTGTTATAACAGATGCTCAACGCCAACTCGAACGATGGGTAGAACATTATATCGGTCTCTACTCAGAACCAGTAAATATAATGCCAGAAGCTGCAAATTGCATGCCGAAACTAGCTACCTGGTCTGAGTTAGATGATCTTCCTACCATAAGGGAATACCACAAGGCTGTTAAGCAGCTTAAGATTGGAAAATCTCCTGGAAACGACGGTACCCACGCCGAACTTATCAGGCTCAAGTGCATATTACCTATTTTGCACAATCTGTTATGTAAATGTTGGGAAGCGGGATATATACCACAGGATATGCGTGATGCTAACATCGTTACCCTATACAAAGGCAAAGGTGACCGCGGTGATTGTAACTGTTACCGTGGAATATCTCTTTTAAGTATAGTAGGTAAATTATTTGCTCGGTTAGTCTTGCTAAGACTCCAGAAACTTGCTGATCGTGTATATCCCGAATCACAATGTGGGTTCCGCGCCCAACGTTCCACGACAGATATGATCTTTACACTTCGCCAACTGCAAGAAAAGTGTAGAGAGCAGAAAACACCTCTGTTTGTGGCGTTCGTAGACCTTAACAAAGCCTTCGACACCGTTAGCAGAGAGGGACTTTATACTGCACTTTTAAATATCGGGTGCCCTCCAAAACTCCTGAGTCTCATTAAATCCTTCCACGAGGACATGAAAGGTTCTGTTGTTTTTAACGGCAATATATCTGAGCCGTTCGAAATGCGTAGAGGTGTTCGCCAAGGCTGCGTGTTAGCTCCTACCCTGTTTGGTATTTTCTTTTCATTGCTTTTTAAAGTTGCTTTCGGCGATGACCAACAGGGTATCCACCTACACACAAGGGCTGACGGGAAGCTATACAATATCTCGCTTCTAAAGTCTAAGCGTAACCGCGATGACTTATTTGTCGATAGCCTTCTGTTTGCTGACGATGCAGCCTTCGTTTCAAATTCTCAAAGTGAGCTTCAAAACATCATCGATAAGTTTTCCCACGCGTGTTCTCTGTTCTCCATGTCCATTAATGCCAAAAAAACAGTAGTGCTAACTCAAGGCGCAGAAGCTCCACATATAATGCTCGGTGGCGTTCCCTTGGACATTGTCGACAAGTTTTGCTACTTGGGGTCGACTGTGTCGAACAATCTCACACTTGATGTTGAGATCAATACGCGTATCGGCAAAGCGGCAACCATGTTTGGTAAGCTGAGTACAAGAGTATGGAACAATAAACATCTGACCACTAAAACCAAGATTATTGTTTACCAAACTTGCGTTTTAAGCATACTCTTGTACGGAGCTGATACCTGGACATCGTATGCAAAACAAGAGCGTCGACTTAACTCGTTTCATATGCGCTGCGTAAGAAACATCTTGCATATAACCTGGCAGGACAGAGTCACAAACGAGCGAGTTCTAGAAATTGCACAGCTGCCTAGCTTTACCGCCCTGCTCAAGCAGAGACGCTTGCGGTGGCTAGGGCATGTGCACCGAATGGAACCTTCGCGTCTACCGCGGCGTGTCCTGCTTGGTGCCGTAGCTAACGCCAAAAGAGGGGTTGGAAGACCCATGCTGCGTTTCAAAGATTGCGCCAAGCGGGATATGGCTGCGTTTGACATCGACCATCAAAGCTGGGAGAAGCTTGCTGAGGATAGGGACGAATGGCGAAAGCGTGTATATGATGGGCGTAAGTCTCACGACGACGCCTGGTTCTCTGGTCTCGCCAACAAAAGGCAAAAACGACACCTAAACATGCATGTTCCAGTCTTTAATACCACCTTCACTTGTAGAGCGTGCGGAAAGTCATGCCGCTCCCGCATTGGCTTATATAGCCACGAAAAGTCTTGCCTCAGACACTGATTAAATCGTCTGTCACAGACGTGTGAGGCCAATGATGATGATGAGGGTTCATCGGGTCGTTCAATGACTCGGTGTCCCATACGAAAAGAGAATAGAGAGGTAGGTTGCAAAGGATCTTGACAGTAATCTCGAAGTAAAATAATGTCGGAGTATATATTGATTTCGGACTTAAATAATGTCGAAGAAGAGTAATGTCGGAGTAGCCTTGTCGAAGTTCAGTTTTCTGGTCCGTTTCCCCTGAATGAATAAGTATATTCATTAGGAAAAGTTGTTCAGTATTATCAGTTTTGCGTTGTAGTATAGGAAATGACGTTTCTAGTACGGATCTGACAGACGTATGCGTTACGCAGAATGCGTTAAATGTTAAAATGGCCTAAAAATACATACCTACCTGTTACAAGAGGTAATTATAGCCATAGGTGTTTATTGAATTCCCATTTGTGCAGTAATAATCCAATAGAGCTGAACACAGCACGTGTTTCAGCTTAATTAGGCACAACTAGGTTACGTAATCGGGCTTATTAGGTGTGGCAATTTTAGAATACAATTATCGCAATTCGCTAGTTGACTGTGTCATTATTGAAATACAAAAGTTGAACGCCTAAAAATATTGTTCAAAATTACTACAGTCTCTAATCAAAGTTGTTCGAAATGTACAAAGTTTTAATTAAGGAATAAACATGCAACGCTCCTGCGTCAACGTCTGTTTTGTTTGAGTATTGGAAATTCTTAACTTTCTTGCATCTGACAGACGCGTGCGTTAGGGATACGCGAAAAATGCGCAAAAACAGAATTCAAATGTGAGACCTGCTTAAATTACAACGTAATTTATGTGAAATAAAAACATCGATACTTTATTTAAAAGTTCTAACCTCCCATGGCATTCCACGGGAACATTTTTTCGGGATAATATGTTTTCCATTATAACCCAAGTCACCCTTTATCTGTGTGCCAAATTTCACGAAGGAGTAACAAACAAACATATAAACTTTCACATTTCTAATATTAGTACGATAAAAACATCGATAAATTATTTAAAAGTTCTACAGTATGGCATAATAAGACTTTCAGTTGGATAATAACTTTTCAGTAATAAAAATTATCGGCTATTTCCTGTGAGCATAAAGCAGAAAATAAAAATGAAATGGTACTTTTATCGTAAAAAACACGTGGCTTATTCACCGTATGTCACAATAAAAACATTTTACTGCCCATGAATGACAGGTGTTATGAGTATGACTTACATCTATTCAAACGTGCATTAGGTGTATTTTTTTATCCCTGGGGCTCAATTTCTGAACGTTCGTTTTTAGTTCCGTGCTCGAAAGTCCAAAACAACTGGTCTAACCACAAGTTTTTAAAATAGTCAAAAATATGTGTGAATTTTCAAAGGTATGTGGGAATCGAGAAGTAAAGTAGAATGTGTGATACATTTAAAGTAACAAATTTCGCATTAAACGAAAACGAACGTTTCAGAAATACAGCTTCAAGGACTAATAACGCTTTTAATTTGGTTGCCGCTTCTTATTCCCCATCCTTATTTATAGGGCTCGATTCAGCATACAATCCTCGTTTACTTGAGTTAATTATGACCACCTAGTAAACCCAGCAATGTAAGCAGTAATCGTGATAGAATAATAACATGCACACATCACGCCTTCATTCTTGTGCATACTGCACTTCTTCTTCTGTTCGTATGGGACTCCGAGTCGTCCAGCGACCCAATGAGCCTCAGCTAGCGTCAGTGCACTTAATGCCCAGAGTACACCACAAGGCACGATCTCCCGTTTTCGTCATCCTATCGCTACCAGCCGCTCCTTTTAACTCCTCAGTCTATCTAACCGGGGGGCGTCCAACGCTACGCTTTATACATATATACATACATAAATCACGCCTCTTTCCCGTTGGGGTAGGCAGACACTTTTTCCTTCCACTTGCTACGATCCTAGCATACTTCTTTCGCTTCTTCTGCATTCATCATTATTTTCATGCACGCTCGTCGGTTTAGGGTACTTCTGACCTGAATTTTCTTTAAAATGTCCCCGATTTTATCCAGGCAGGTTCTTCGCTAAGCTTTATACAAGTCAAAAATTCTGCTCTTGGACTTTCTGCTGGTGTATTAACCTACAGGTTGACCCAGTAATCTACATACAATAGTGGAGTCCAGTTTGGCTACTTGAAATAACTTCAACCTACCGTGTTACAATTATTACACAAAAGGCGAATTAAATTGCCCGTAATTTTACCTTTTAGGGCAAACATAAGCTCTTTTGTACAAAAATTACTCGGCACAAAATGTGGGCGTGAGGTGTAAAATTGTAAATAGACTTTTACACCTGCTATTTGGCCTTTTTCACACTTAACGCACAACGCAGCGGTCTTTCAGGTCCATACTAAAAATGTCAGTCCCTATACTAAAACTGCTCAACCGTTGTCGAGGCAGCTGCGTCATAATAACGCAGATGATTCAAAATAACGCAGCTGCGTCGACAGCGGTTTAGCGTTGATGTATGGGATTGTATGGGTATTGATGTTTCTAGTATGGATCTGACTGACCGCTGCGTTTCGGATGCGTTATTTTAACGCTACGATGTGCGTTAAGTGTGGAAAACTAGCTTTTCTAGCCAAGAGAAAACTTTAGTGTACACATTTTATGATGGAACCTACGATTTCGGCCCCGGGGCCATCAAAAATCTAAGCCGGACTGCTAACTGCAACTTTAAAAAGTATGGACTAGGAACCATCATACTATGAACTTCAACGCAAAAATTAAGGACATAATTTCAAGTTGCTGCTTCATTTTTATACTCTCTCTTTTTATGGGACACAGAGTAGTCCAACAACCTACCTACAACAGTTGATATCCTCTTGAATATTTGATTTTTGGTTAAATAAAACTGATAGATGCACACTATTGGCATTTTGTCTTACGAAAGGGTTCTCAACTTTGTAATAACTAGTAAAACAATTTTACGACGAGCGATATATATTTATTGGAAAACATTTCCAGAGGACAAAAACGTGTTGTCCTCGGGCGCCGGAGGATAACGTTCCTAATGGAAGAGCTATACAATAGGTATAGCTGTAGCTGGTATATCATATAATGTATCACGTTCTTTTATCCAATTCTTGCAACGCAAAGCGAAAACGGAAAGTAATATTACATACATACATATACATGTCACGCCTTTGTCCCTTGCGGGGTAGGCAGAGCGTTAGCGGCCGTAAAAAAAACGATCGACATCGCCTCGTCTGACAAGTATTGAGGGCCCTTTTAGATGATTTGTGTATAACTGTAGTGACAGGTTCTCAGCCTGTCGCCTAAAATTTTAATACACATGAAACCCTTGAGTCCCTTAGCCTCTTACGACACCGACGGGGAAGAAATGGGATGATGCTATTCTGAGCCGCCATCACACGGCAAGTTATAGTTCTATTTAATCTGTTAAATGTTTAAAATTGCGAAATAACTCTTTCAAAAACACAAATTTTCTGTGCATGCAAGTTATTCTACGCGAGTTCTAATAAATAAACATGAGTTTTCATTTAAAACCGCAGACGAACGTAAACTGAAATAAAAACATGTCAGAATGCGAGCAACACAAGTAATACGAGCTACAAATAGAAGCAAGCAGCATAATAAACGTTGACGATCTATTATGAACCAAACTCAGCTCTGATATACATACGAGTTTACATAAACGGTATAACAATACATACATATATATGATTCATACATACATTACGCCTTTATCCCTTGCGGAGTAGGCAGAGCGCTAACGGCCGTAAGAATACGGTCGCTATCGCCACGTCTGACATTTTTGAGGATTGTTTTCCAAGGTAGTTTTAGAAAACATGTGTATCACTATAGTGACAGGTTGTCATCCTGTCGCTGAAACATTGTAGTAGACCAATACTCTCGAGTCCCTTAGTCGCCACTTACACCCGCGGGAAGGATGTGGGGTGATGCTATTCTAAGCCGGCATCACACGGCATACAATAATATTGTGGTGTTTTTCTTGTAACCTATACCGAAAGCTCGAGACGGGCAGGTGATAAGGAACAACTTTCCCTAAAAAAAATGAGTCGAAATATAAAAAAAATGCTCTACACCACCTATACAAAATACAGGTGACAAGTCAATTTGTATGACAGCCCCATGGTCTTTTTATATTTCGACATAATGTTCCTGAAAAGTTTCTGGGGAAGGGTCCTGAATTTCCAGTATCGATCACGAGCATACTTCTGCCCTATAGGTACCTATAGAAAATATTTATACTTATTCTTGCAGGGTAGGCAGAGCGTTAGCGGCTGTAAAATACGATCGATATCGCAAGAATATTTGTATTTTTTTAAAGTTTATGTATCACCCACATTTTACTAGTCCGTATATTCACAACTTTTTGGTTTTATTATGATCTTGGGTGTACCTTATATGTACCCTAATTCTGAACAGATATTATACTCTACTCTGTTGAAAAAGACAATACCAGTTTTTGATAAAACAACAAAACGCAATATCACCATTAACGTGTTAGATTCTAAGATAGAAGACTACCTGTACCAAATATTAAAAAGACTCCTCTACAGATAAAAATTCGACGTACATTGCGTTGCTAGTTACCCATTATAATACAAGGAAAACAAGCTACTACGCAATGTACTAAGAATTTTACCTAAAGACTTGTATACTGTAGTCTTAATAGAAACATCATTTGTGTCGCGTTAACGACAGCCACTATAGCGCCATAACAGGTAATAGGTAATATTGTCTCCAAATAGTTCGTTATATTTGTCGCGTAAACATTATCACGAACGGAATAAAATGGACATACCTATTAACCTAAAATTGGTACCAGTCTGTGGCAAATTTTGCTTAAAACTTAGAATTTTAAAATTTCATTCCAAACGTTTTCCATTAGGCGATAAAACCACGCGGATATTATGAGGATTATATGGCGGAGGGTGGTAAAATCCCTCACCTTTATCAAAGTTCAATAATAAATTAGAATCCGCATTTCAATAGTAACCATAGGAACACTATCAATCATATCAGCCTATAGCCTCTATCTTACTCAGCCCAAAATAACGCCGCGCTATCGTATCCGCCTGTCAGATCCATACTAGAAACGTCACTCGTACAAAGGCGGTCTCAACGCGGGTCGAACGCACGAAGCTGCGCTTGCTAGGGAATTGATATTTCTAGTATGGATTTGACAGGCGCATACGTTAGCGCTGCGTTATTTTATCGCTCAAGTGTGGGAAAATCCTACTGCAGTCCAGTGATGTAGACAGGCTTCTCTCAGTACACGCCGTAGATCGTAATCTACCATTTTTACCATCCAGTCGCTACCAGCCGTTCTCCGTCCCTTTGGCCGGAAGCATCCTACGCTACGTTCGCTGTGGTGTAGCATAATTATATTGAAAACTAGCGGCCTACCAGCGGCTGCGCCTGCTGAAACTCATTTTCCCCTGGGAATCAGATGTTTTTCCGGCAAGTATTATACATATAAACCTTTCTCTTGAAATACTCTATCTATTTAAAAGAGTGCATCAAAATTTGTTGTGTAGTTTTAAAGAGTTAAGCATACATACATACATATAGACGCAAAAAGCGACTTTGCTTTATACTAGGTAGTGAAAAGGAACGTATTTTCAACCAGTTTCCCATGTTTCTTTTTATTATAAAGGATTTCTCTCCTTTTTCTCTTCCACGTACAAAATTCCATTGCAATTACTGTAGCCATACATACATACATATACATCAAAGCGGCGCGTGAAACCAATACATACTTATTTTTCCGTACCGTGGATATGATGGAATTCCCAATACGCCTCCGAAGGCAATGACGTGTCACATCCTATCACGATACAGACAAATACACGTTTATCCTAATATAGGATGTCCCGTTTTTGAAGTCCCAGTAGGCTTTGTGCAAAAATTCTTCATCTTTTTTGATAAAACCCATACGATTTGACACGGTGAAAGTATTCTGGCCCGCGGGCATGGTCTTTTCACAGTGCCAATAATTATAGTGGACGCTTTTCCGCCATCCTGAAGACCATATGGTACGAGCTACCCTAAATATACCTACAACGACGCGACGCCGCGGAAGACCCCCCGCCACTTGGTTAACGACGGTCGAGAAAGATCTGAAAGAGGCAAATATGGACGCGGAAACTGCACAGGACAGAGACAAATGGAAAAGACAGACAAGGAGAGCCGACCCCAGATGATGGGATAAGGCTAAGGAGAAGAAGAAGAAGAAATGGACGCTTTTTGACAGAAAAATTAAATATAAAAAAAAACCTAGGTGACAAAAAAGATGAAAAATATTGGACCGACCTACTAATACTGCTGACTGATCGAGTGTTTCTCAAAATAGTCTTTTAAACAGTCATGGCTAGATACGGACATGAATTTGACATTACTTAGATTGGTAACATGTCATAGTTATGCATAATAGAAACTAAACTTGACAAACCAGTTTGATCTAGAATATTTTAACAAATATTTCCATAACTATCAGAAATTACCACACATAACCCCGACCCGTGCCGTGCCGTGTGATGCCGGCTTAGAATAGCATCACCCCATTTCTTCCCGTGGGTGTTGTAAAAGGCAACTAAGGGACTAGAGGGTTTAATGTGTGTTACAATTTTAGGCGACAGGCCGACAACCTGTCACTACATTAATATATGTATCATCGAAAAAGGCCCTAAATACTTGTCAGACGTGGCGATAACGATCGTTGTTTTACGATTGTTGACGCTCTGCCTACCCCGGAAGGGATAAAGGCGTGATTTGTGTATGTATGTATGTGTAACCCCGACCCGATTCTTGTTTGTGCAGCCGACCGAAAGCTTCGGGGGATAGCCGTTGGTAAACAACCTATATAGGCAGTGGTCCCCAAACTTATTCCTACATGTACCACCTGTGCCTCGTTTTTCGAAACTACAAGCTACAATTTTACAGGTAAAATTCGATGTACATTGCTTAGCGGGTCAAAAATCCTGGTTTTAAAATGTCCCAACGGCTACGCAGTGTACATCGAATTTCACCTGTCGAATTGTAGCCTGTAGTTTCGTTGCATGGGCCACTGGAAGTAAACTTTAAAATTTTCTTAGCGACACCGTAGCACAGTGCTACGACTTCGTAGACACCTCATATAAGCTACGCAAATATAGAAATTATGCGCAAATGGCGTAAGGTCAAGCTCTCTCGCTAGTACTGAGATTCTTACATATAGCAGGCGTTCATGCTTTTTCCCTCACACTGATATAACTGTCACTATTTACGGGAATTGTATACAAGCGGTCCGTCCACAGCTATCATTTGCCATCCGTCCACGCTTCCGACTTTAAAGTAGCCAATTTTATTCAAAACTCCAACATGATTATGAGTTGTCTCTAATGGTTCTTATTAATAAGAACATTCTGTGTTAACACAGCATGCTTCTTCAGTAAGATAATTCGGCAAGCGTAGCATATTTTTTTTTAACTTAACTGTATCTCTTTCTATTTTGTTTCTTGTTATATTACACTGTTTTTCATTTATTTGTTCCGTAGCTTCTTCTTCTTCTTCTTCTTCTTATTCAACCTATAGCCACCCAATGCTGAGTGTAGGCCTCTCAAGTTTGCTTAGCTTCACAATTGTTATACTTTTAGGAGGAGTTATGGATGTTGAGGCCAGTAGGCCGAATGACGACAGAGGAGAGAAAAGGGTAGCTACCCACCTGGTCGGGTGTTGTAACCAGGGGACCGACTAGTCCAGCCGAACATGTTTGGAGGCTGTATATATAGCGATCGACGGAAACACTTTGATACCGCGTTTCAGGACTCGTATGTGAAGCGCATGCGCGCCGCCACATACTCTATAACGTACTGACTAAGTGGGCATCTAGTAGTAAAGTTTGGAAACCACTGCTAAACGATATTATTGTTATGACATGTTCATAGGTTGGGAGCTCTCGAGGTCAAATGTTTATTGACGCAATTCACATGAAAACTACTCCTTTATGATTAAAGAACATAATATTTACTTGTAGATCGGTATACATTAATTATAGTGTACGTAGGGATTTGCTGGTGATAGTTATCATAAAATTACTATTTCTATAAACCATGAAATCTCATACGTGCACATAAAATGCCTTTTCTTCCCTTGCAGTGTAGGCAGAAGATATCGCGGTCCTAAATAAATAAATTTGGATTAATCGCAACAACTTTACAATGTTTTCATACTAAATAGGGATTAAAGATTAAAGTCTTCTTTCTTTTTCGAGTGGGACACTGAGTCGTCTAACGACCCGATGAACCCTGGTGTCAGAGATTTTCAACCACCTACTACTAGTAGCAGGCCTCTGACGTGGTTGAGTAACGATCGCCGTCTTTATCATAGACAGCAACCGGGACATACGGCTTAAAGTGCCCTTCCACCCCGATACTCACGCCTTTATCCCTTGCGGGGCATGCAGAGCGTTAACGGCCGCAAAAATACGGTCGCTATCGCCACGTCTGACATTTTTGAGATTGTTTTCCAAGGTTGTTACAGAAAACATGTGTATCACTATAGTGACAGGTTGTCAGCCTGTCGCCTAAAAATTGTAATACACTAATACTCTCGAGTCCCTTAGTCGCCTCTTACGACACCCGCGGGAAGGATGTGGGGTGATGCTATTCTAAGCCGGCATCACACGGCAAATAACGTAACGTAACGCGTAAAATTTATTGGTTTGTTTATTAAATCTTCACATCACTGAAATTATAATAAGGAATATTTTGGACGTTTTTTACTCGTAACTAAAAAAATGTTAAACACACCGTGTGTAAAACAATTGGATAGGTTGCATGTTAAATAATTTTAGTGATAATAACCACAGACCCTTAAGTACAAGTAGACAGGTACTTATTGCTTTTCTAGTCCTATTTCAACGTACGCAACTCACCACTACGTAAACATTACGTACGCAATCCGTACCTTACTGTAGAGGCGCCTTTGTAAACAAAACAATATGTGTGCTACTGCTATAGCATGTACATAATACACTGAAATATAGTATGTTATTATGAAATGTTCAGTATATTGATATCCGTATACCGTACCAAGCACCGACTTCCCGGAACGCGAACTACATTCACGACAAACGATTTCTTTCTATAATTACAATTACACGCGTCTATGTAGTTTCATATACACCGTACTTCGAAGGAAATTCATTTAATTGGAGACGTTATTTAGGGCAGCATACTCAACAACTTTCTCAATGGGGCTAATGCAGATACCGAAAAAAATTACCTTCATGAATTTTAATAGAATAGAATAGAATAGAAATCTTTATTTCAAAGTAACTTATAACATAATTATGATAATGATAATGATAATGATAATGATGATAATGATAATGATAATTTATTTGCTAGAAATATGGTACAAAAAGATCTTATTCTTAAAAATACAATTGAGTTCTAACATATTTCACCTGTTTCAGGCATGCAAAATTATTTGTAATTAAAAGTATAATTGATATCACAATAGTTAAAAATATTAAATTAATGTCAAAGTTTACAATAATAATTAGCTTACTCATCTATTTAATCTATAACATGTCAAATATAATAAGTCAAAATTTTCTGTCGAAATATTCTCTTAAACTATAATAGCAACCCTTTAACAACACTCCCCGCAACTCACGTTTAAAGGAAGGCAGTGGAAGATTTTTTATTCGCTGAGGAAGCTTATTATAATTTTTTACACACATTGGAAAACAGCTTTGTGAGTAAGATTTTGTTTTAATTTTAAATGGGATTTTCATTTGATCGGGGTAACGGGAATTAAATTTAGAATAGAAACAAGAATCAAATAAAAGTGAATGAGATTTTACAAAAATCGAAGCATTCCAAATGTACATGCTAGGGACGGTAAAAAGTTGCAGTTCCTTAAAAAGTGGTCTACATGATATCCAAAAAGGAACATTACATATAGAGCGAATGCATTGCTTCTGCGAAATAAAGACTTTCTCCATATGGCAAGAACTACCCCAAAGTATGATGCCATAACTAAGAATGGAGGCTACATAACCGTGGTAAGCTTGCATTAACTTATATACTAGGCACAGTTTGTAGGTAAGTACTTTGAAAAGGGTATGCCACTCAGCATATGCCATAATACGCAGCAGGTATTACAGCGCTGGTATTCTGTGGTACCCAGGCGTGCTTTTGCACTGATCGAGACAAGGCTATTGAAATATAAAAGTAGAAAACAAAGACATTATCAATAGAGTTAATAATCACAGTTGTAGAGTAGTAGTAAGTGGTTCATGCATTACGTGCATCATGAATGTGTTAGGATAGGTAAATTAGTAATAAACAACACTTCACTCAAGTCGGACGTTTCCTTTAACTCCCATACACATACCCTACACAGCTACCATAGTATATGGCGACCAAGCCAGGTCCGCGCGCTATCGAGTGGCCGAGCGCGCGGAGTTCTTGGTAAGCCGGGTCAGCAAAAACGGTATGTGCATGTGCACCATGGCGTCATTCGTCTTCTTTAGCGACGCAATTGCACGTGTTTGGACACTATTAGCGGAAGCCAAAATTTTGCAAGGAAATTGTTTGAACTACTTCAACAATGGGAAAACAACAATCAAAAGTTGAAGAAAAGGAGATTATAATTGCCCAAAACGGTGCGGGCAATGCAGCAGCAGCGACGGCGTCATCACGAGACGTCGAGAACACCAACCAGATTCTAGTGATTTGCCTCTTCGTGATTGTTGGGGCCTTCGTTATTTTTGCAGGATGCAAAAGATATAGAAAGGTTCACCAAGAGTGGATTCGTAAAGAGATACAGGCGGACATGTTTAAACGCATACAACAGCGTCTATCGTTCCGTAATAAAAGTGCCGATACAGGACCGACCCCAGGAGCTGATGGTGAGGTGGTGTGACTGAACAGTTTCTTTCTGTGAAGTTCAACGTGCGTGATTCGGTAAAAATAGTGTGTAGGAAGTGAAGTGTTAGTTTTAATTTGAGTACGTAAGTAAGAAATATATATAACATCTATAAGCCGTCGACGGGGCTAAAAATAGAAATAAGTAGGTACTTATCTACCTATAACTTCGGATAGTTTAGTATTCCGAATGTGTTAGGCGTACCGCAAAAGATTATGGCTAAATAACTGAATTAGGATTATTTTTATTTTTTTAAGGAAGGTAATATTATGACCATCTCTATGGATATACGTATTCCGTATAAATAATCATGAGTAAATGGAAGATTTTAGTATTTTAAATAATATTTGTTCAAAGCTTCAGGAATTAAGAGCATCTCTTAGAAGATTAGGTCCAAGTAAAAGAAGACAGGGCAAAGGTTCTGATAATATAAAGGAAGCTTTCCAAATTTATAAATATTTTAAACAAGTAAGCAGTAATTTAGAGTTAAAAAAATTGCCTGAAGAGTTTACGGGTTTTATATTAGAAAACCTTTATGAAGAAATTAACGTACATTATAATAAAATTCTAAGTTACAGCTTAGAGGTTGAAAAACAGGAAACAGAAATTATGGCTAAGTTTGACTTAAAAACGGCGAGTACTTTGATTCCGGCTATGGACGGGACGGAGGAGACAACTGAGAAGCTAATACAAGGTATAGAAATGTATGATACTTGCTTGACTGAAACGGCAGATAAGTCTTTGTTGATTTCTTTTGTCATCAAAACAAGATTAACAAAAGTGGCAAAACTTAAATTGAAATCTACTTATGCCACAGTTGCTCTCTTGATTGAGGATATAAAAAAATATTTACTGACAAAAAAATCAGCAAATTCCCTGCTTATACAATTGAATAATTTGACCCAAAATGATATGTCCATTTCAGAATATGGTAACAAATTGGAAGACTTATTCGTAAATCTTACGATATCTCAATCAAATTCTGACGACACAGCAAGTTCAATATTAAGACCGATTAATGAAAGCCTTGCAATAAAACGATTTTCAGATGGGCTGCGCAACCGTCGGCTGGGAACCATCATCGCTGCTCGAAACTACAGCGAGCTGAAGGACGCAATTCGTGCGGCTGAGGACGAGGAGTCGTCCTTGACGCCGAACCCTGTAATGATGAGCATTAGAGGTAAACCAAGGTCAAGGGGCCAATGTCCGTGGCAGCGAGCTGGTCGCGGGAACTACGGTCAGAGAGGTACATTCCCAAATAATTATTACCAAAATAATAACAGAAGAAATAATTTTCGTGGCAACCATAACTTTCGAAGCCGAGCCCAGCGTGGATTCTCTTCAAACCCTAGGTGGTTTCGAGGGAACAGAGGCCGACACCAACACCGGGTGTACATGGCAAGCCAAGGACCAGAAAGTCATGACAACGGTGAGTCCCCACAGCATCAATTCTTCCGTACCGGTTTATAAAGTTTTAACATCTCAAGCTCTTTATAAAGTATCATTTTTAGTAGGTAATAATTCATGTACATTTTTATTAGATTCAGGAGCGTCAATATCCATTATTCGTAAAAACAAAATTTCCAGAAGTATACAGTTACAAAATTGCGACATTGCAATTGAAGGGTTAGGTGGAAAAGTACAGTCGCGTCAGGTAGCAAATGTTGCATTGCAAACAAAAGATGGTTGTTTGTTTGACGGAAAGTTTCACGTATTAGATTACATGCCGTGCCGTGCTGATGGCATTATCGGCTTGGATTTTCTTAAGAAATATGATGCAAATATAAGTGTAAAACACGATGAATTGACTTTAGAAAATAGAAATAACGTAACAAAACTTAAGATTTACTTACGAAATGATACAGGAAAAAGTTTATTTATTCCATCAAAAAGCGAGTCCATTCATTTTTTGCATGTAGATTCCAATTTAGAAGGAGAATTTGTAGTTCACCCAAAACAATTGGCATGTAACATTTTCATGGCAGGTACCATAGTTAAACCACAAAACAGTAAAATACCCGTTAAAATTTTGAATACTAGCGATGAAGATATAGACTGTCCATTATTTGAACTAGATTTAGAACCCTTACATCATTATGACGTATGTTTTTACGAAAATACAACATCAACTGTAAATAGAATCAAAACACTTTTATCAACTCTCAAATTAGATTATTTGGGTAAAGAGGAACAAAAAACTATTGAACAGATTTGCGCTAAATACTCAGATGTGTTCCTACTAGATGGTGACAAACTTGGCACCACTAATATATTGAGTCAGTCCATTAACGTCAAACCTAACACTAGCTCAGTGTATGTAAAACCTTATAGACTACCACAAGCAATGAAAGGTGAAGTAGATAGGCAAGTGCGTAAAATGTTAGATGACGATATTATTGAGCCTACAAATAGCGAATGGAATAGTCCAATACTTTTAGTACCGAAAAAAGCATCAGATCAGAAGAACAAGTGGAGATTAGTAGTTGATTATCGGAAAGTAAATGAAGCTATACAAGATGACAAGTTTCCACTTCCAAATATATCTGAAATATTAGACTCATTATCAGGTTGTTTATATTTCAGTCATTTAGATCTCAGTCAAAGTTTTTATCAAGTGAGTTTAGAACCAAACAGTCGTAACGTAACATCATTTACCACAGGCGGAGGTCAATTCCAAATGAAACGCCTTCCCATGGGTCTAAAAATTAGCCCAAGCGCATTTTCTAGGGTTATGTCAGTAGCAATGTCTGGTATGAATTTTGAGCAATGTATAGTATACTTAGATGATTTGATAGTTTTTGGCCGTAACCTTGAATCACATAATAAAAATTTAATAAGCGTTTTCGAAAGATTGAGAAAAGTCAACCTTAAACTAAATCCGCAGAAATGCGAATTTTTGAAACGAGAACTGTTGTATTTAGGACATGTCGTCACAGCTGAAGGTGTAATTCCAGATAAAGAAAAGGTAAAGGTAATTCAAAATTTCCCAGTGCCAAAAGATGCAAATGAAGTTCGTCGTTTTGTTGCTATGTGCAATTATTACCGAAAATTTATACCATACTTTGCGGACATTTCTATTCCTTTGAATAAATTGTTAAAGAAAAATGTAAATTTTACTTGGAACAAAGATTGTGATCGTGCTTTTCAAATATTAAAGAATGCCTTAATAACCCCTCCAATCTTACAATACCCTGATTTTTCAGCAGAAAACGAGTTCGTGCTTCAAACTGATGCTTCTCAGATGGCAATTGGTTCTATCTTATGTAATAAAGATATGAAACCAATAGCTTATGCAAGTCGTCCACTTAATAAATCAGAATTAAATTATCCTACTATTCAGAAAGAACTACTTGCAATAGTATGGAGCGTAAAGTACTTCCGACCCTATCTTTTTGGTAGAAAGTTCACAATAGTCACAGATCACAAACCTTTAGTCTATTTATTCAGCATTAAAGATCCGTCAAGTCGATTATTAAAATTTAGATTAAAATTGGAAGAGTACGATTACAATATTGTATATGTCAAAGGAAAAGAAAATGTTGTAGCTGATGCGTTAAGTAGAGTAACCATAACATCAGAAGAATTACAGAGTCTTAATGAAAATATATTTGTCACTACAAGAGCACAGAGAAAGAAGATCGATGAAGCTGAAAGGTTGAAGTTAGATAGAAGCATTTCTTCGGGATCATCTGTTCACCCTAATATGACCCAATATCTGAGGCCTGATCAACCAAAGATTGTGGAAATATTGAGGAAACCTTGTGATTCGGTAGAAATGAAATTCATAGAAGGGAAAAATTTAGACAATTTGAGAAGTAAAGGAATGATAAATAAAGAAAATAAATGTTTAGCATATGTAGAAAGTCAGCTGACAATATTCATAAATCTCAATTATATGGCGCACTTCACGCGAGACGTATTTGCGAATATGTTGAGTAAATTTTGTAAAGAAATAAAAGTAAAAGAAGTATGCATACTTAAAAATAATATGAATGAATCATTTATAAAAGAATTGTGTGACGAAATAAATTGTAGGAAATGGACCGGTCCACAAATACATATATTAAGAAATTTAAAGAGAATTACTGATACAGACGAGAAAACAATTATACTTAATGATTTTCACCTTCTACCATCTAGCGGGCATGCAGGTGTGAGGAGAATGGTGAACAACATTAAAAGTAAGTACTACTGGCCAAGTTTAGAAGCTGATGTCAGAAATTACGTAGGTAAATGTAAAAGTTGTCAATTTATGAAGCACTCTTTGAGCTACAAGGAGCCTATGGTTATAACGACGACTGCGGATTCAGCCTTCCAAAAAGTGTTTTTGGATCTGGTAGGTCCACTCGACAAAGATGAAGTTGGTAACCAATACATACTTACCATCCAGTGTGAGCTCACCAAGTATGTAGAGGCATACCCTCTTCCAACGAAGGACGCAGTAACTGTCGCCAAAGCATTCGTGAGTAATTTTATATTACGGTTTGGAGTACCAAGTGTTATAGCAGCGGACAGAGGATCTGAATTTATATCAGCGACTATGGTTGAAGTTTGTAAGTTGTTAGAAATTGATAAAATGCATTCAACAGCTTACCATCATCAAAGCATAGGCGCTCTCGAAAACACGCATAAACATCTGCGAAGTTTTCTCCGCATCCAGTGCAATGAACATGCGTACACGTGGAGCCACTGGTTGCCTTTCTGGTGCTTTGCATTTAACACGACCGAGCATACCGAAACAAAGTACTCCCCGTATGAACTTGTTTTTGGAAAGCCATGTAATATTCCTAGTAGATTAAAAACAGACTTGGACCCACTCTATAATTCAGGAAGCTATGCGTTAGATCTAAAGTGTAGGCTACAATTAGCTCATAGAGATGCTCGTAAAAATTTAATTAGGTCAAAAGAGAAAAGAAAATTAGTATACGATAAGACAATGAGAACAATTACTTATAATAGAGGTGACTTAGTTTTAGTGAAGAACGAAACTGGTAACAAAATGCAACCATTGTATAATGGACCATATATTGTGCTTGAAGATTGTGAACCGAACGTTAAAGTAGCGAAGTATGATGATAATAAAATTGATAAAAATAATATTATTGATAAGGATCTTAAGGTGGATTTAATTCATAAAAATAGGTGCAAGCCTTATAAAACCTAAATATATTTTGTAAGAACGTAGAAAATATTACTGTGTTTATTGTGTTTTTGTGAAACAGCAAAGATTTTATTTTTGTAACGTTACAAGACTAAAAAAAATAAAAAAAAAAAAAAAAAAAAAAAACTTATACGTAATTTTTTTTTTTTTTCTCATTAAGGTGAGAGGTGTAGAGTAGTAGTAAGTGGTTCATGCATTACGTGCATCATGAATGTGTTAGGATAGGTAAATATTGCAATTTTACCTGAAAATAAAATTGTTATTAAGTGTACTTACCTTGTTCTGAGCCTAATTAATTGAGTAGCGAACCTTTGTTTCCGCTTCCGGTGCGACGTTTTAGCCCCTCTCCACAGCCCTTGGCGGCCAGACCGGCGTGAATACAGCTACAGATGGAGGGGATGAGGGCTGCGCGCGGGCCTCAATCCTCCCTCTCCTCATTGGCACTCAATTAATAATCACAATAATGTACATAATATGTACAGCAGCAGAAATTTACTTAGGCTCAGAACAAGGTAAGTACACTTAATAACAATTTTATTTTCAGGTAAAATTGCAATATTAAGTTACCTGTACCTTGTTCTGAGCCTAATTAATTGAGTGGTGTTTGTTATCGCTGCTGTATTAAAACGCCAATGTGAGATATTTAATTAAATGATTAATAGGTATTTAATTAAATTCAAAATTAAAAGAGATATGTATTAAATAGATTAATCAAATCGTTTGAAAATGAGATAATAATTGGTTTCTCATAGGGATTGAAGAATTAACTTCTCTTCTATAAAATTGATGGAAAGTTGTGGCTGATTGCCAGTTACCACGAGTAAGGATCTCATCCACAGGGGTGTTATCAAGCCAGCTAGCTGAGGCGACCGCGGCGCGCACACTGCCTGCACTGGCATGTACACCTGCATCACGAAGTGCACCTCGTACCCAGCCGCCAATAATGGTACGGGTCGCCGGTTTAACTGCCCCGCAAGTGTTGATGAACAGAGACTTGATATCGCCTCTGCGTTCTCTGGAACATTCAATTAAGGTTTTGATCCAGTAAACTGGATCTATATTGCGGTTTGACGAACACTGTAAAAGTCGCCAACCAGACTGGCGGTAAGACGCTGTATCCGTCTTGGAACCGAACTCTGGCCAGAAAACTATTGAGTTCTGTTCAAAAATACAGCTGGATGGATCTATCTTCAGTAGAGTTAGGTCATGTACCCGTCGCCCAGAGCACAATAACAGAATAATAGCGGTTCTTTTTGACACTTCATATAGACTTTCTTTAATGGGAGCATTTTCTGATAAGAAATTGGTCAGAATGTTCAAGTTCCAAATCGGAGATTTATGTTTCCGAGGATTCTGCAAAGCTATACCTTTCAAAGTTTGCTTTACTATAATATGAGAACTCAAGGGATTACCCGAAGTAGGTTTACAAAAAGTGGATACCACGGACTTGTGCAAGCAGATGGAACTATATGACAATTTATGATTTAAATGTAAATCAGTCAAAAACCGAGCAAGATCAGCTGGGGACGGATTATGAGTTTCAACCCTATTTTCACTGCACCATTTGGTCCATCTCGACCAAGCGGGCTTGTAAGTTGATAATGTGGTTTTTCTCCAGCTTTTATCAAGAATATCTATTTGCGCCGCATTCCAAGAATCTAACAGAGTTGACCACCCTGTATTCGCCACACTTCCAAGCGCATCTGACTTACTTGTGGAGGGGCGCACCGAGTCTGCGTGTCTATTAGAACCTGATCCAGGTTTATTACCGGCATTGGAGTTTCCAGAGCCCTGGCCTGGAGATCTGGGCGCCAAAAGACTTTCTCCCAAACTGGAACGACCATCAAATAAATACCTGTCGCTTGATTCAGATGCGTTAGGACTCTGGGTACCAAGCATGGTGGTGGAAACACCCACGCTAGGTGGTAGTGCCATGGGCGAGAGAATGCGTTGCAAAATTCGGCTTCCTGGTCGTTTTGGTCGAGTGATACATACCTCTGAACTACATGAGCTTTGTTTGAGGCAAATAGGTCTATTTCTGGGATGCCCCAAACTTCGAATACTTGCCAAGTGAAATGGCGAATGAGGTGCCATTCTGTCGAGGCTTTGGCCCGTGACAAACGATCTGCGACGTAGTTGAAACGGCCTGGAATGTGGAACACTGTCAACGAAATTTGGTAACGATCTAGAGCGTTTAAGACCTGGTGCGTCAAGGTCTGCATGATTTCCGATCGAGTTCCACCTTCGTTGCGTAGGTATGCTACCACCGTCCGATTGTCGCTTTGGATTAAAAGACTCGAGTTGTTCATTACGTACCCTTGCAGCTCTATCACCTTCAAAACAGCCAGCATTTCTAGGCAGTTGCTGTGAAGAGTTTTCTCGTGAGGTGCCCAGCTGCCGGACAAATTCAAAGTGTTGAGCTGCGCGCCCCAACCGAAACCAGATGAGTCTGTCGTTAGGAAATACCTTGGAGGTGGAAAATGCAGGTAAGACGGGGTCCATAAGGTGTTGACTCCACCACTGGAGATTTGCTGTGACACTCTGCGGGAGTAAGAGCAATTTGGGTACCTGAGATTTCAGCAAACTGTTGCTTAGCGTTAGAATAGCACGGCAGTTCAGGCGGCCTCTTGGTACTACAAAACTTGCGAAGTTTAAAAGACCCAGTAGACTTTGAATATCTTTCAGAGACCAATTTTGTGCATTCAAAGTTCGAGAGATTTTCATTTTTATAGACTGCAATTTGTTGGTTGGCAGTCGCTTCTCGTTTGACCAAGGGTCCCATATGATGCCAAGGTATTCGATTGACCGTTGTGGTACCAAAATCGATTTCTCGAAATTCACAACCCATCCTAGAGTCTGAAGGGTCCGGACCACGAGATCCGTGTGCTCCATCAACAGATTTCTTGATTGGGATGCTATCAAAAAATCGTCGAGGTATACGATCAGTCGGACACCTTGCGCCCTCAGGATCTGCGCGATCCAGTTGGTCAGACTGGCAAACACCTTTGGTGCAGTTGCCAGACCAAATGGAAGGCAAGTCATTTGCCATATAGTTCCTGCATAGCAAATGCGAAGGAACCGCCGATGAGCGGGGTTTACTGGTAAATGAAAATAGGCGTTTGATAGGTCCACTTTCGTTAACCAGTCTCGAGGTTGGAGGAAATCTGGTATTTTGTACATATTTATTAATCGAAACTTTTCTACAATTACGTAATTGTTCAGCAATTTTAAATTGAAAATGGGGCGATAAGACGGTTTTCCAATTCCTTTCTTCTGGGTTAAAAATATTGTTGAAATAAAACTTGGACTCGAGGGTAGTTTTACTTTTTCTATGACATTTTGATCTAAAAGCTTTTTCATCTGAATGTTCATGATTTTGGAAGTTTTGGTATGAAAACGCGTAGAAATTCTGTCCGGGAGAACTAGTGGGGGTTTCACAAAGAAAGGAATTCGATAACCGCGTTTTAGCATGCGTATGATATAATTGGGTGCTCCCAGATTCCTCCAAGCACTTACCCTGTGTTTGATCCTCCCCGCTCGAAAATGTTGGTGATAGTCAATCGTCTCTGCGATTACCTCGCGCAGGCGGGCGGCGCTGGCGCTTGTTATTACGTGGTCCTCGAAATGTCTCATCGACTGCGCGTCTTTTACGGCCCTGCGCGGACGCAGACTTCTGCAGGCCGGAGCCATTGCGCATGGTCTCCGGTAATTTCGAGGTTCCAGGTTCAACTCTTTGCGCAAGAGGTTGTTTACTCGACCCACCCTGCGCGGGTTGTCGGTTTGACATACTTTGGAAATACCTCCGTGCTTTGTAATAAAATCTGAAAAATTCGGTTCATTAAAAAGATGCTCCGAAGACGGAGGGATTTTTCGCAGACTTTCTTTGAGATATTTGTCTCTGACATAATTTAGAATCAAGTCACGGCGTTGTTGAACTAAATCTGCACGACGCCCGCAAACCATTTGTAACAAATCGACATTAATTTTATTGTACTCAGAGTCAAATAATTCATTTATTTTTTCACAAACTTGTTGACCTGATACAGGGGAGTTTTCGTCATGCTGGGTTAACCAATTTACCAGAGAACTGAGGCCTTTTTGCATGGCTTCATGTTGCATGATCAATGCGTGAGATATAGATGCAAGTGAACGTTCAGAGACTGCCAAGGAGCGACTCCTATCCAAATGTTTTACTAGATCATTACTTTCTAGTTCTACAAAACCAGGAACTGAACTATAACCTTTTTGGGCATCTGAATATCTGACTTGAGACCAATCCGGCGTGTTGAAATGTTGAAGTTTGTTCAAAACTTCGACATGACCCTCAGAAGATTTTAAGAATTTATTTTTAACGGTCGTTTCCAATTTTTTAAATTCAACATCTTTCTCAGGATTAGAAAATTCTCTTTCTAAGTCACTATCCGGGTGTAAAGACAGTACTGAATTTACAGGACTAACCTCTCGAGAAAGTAAAGAACAGTCTTTAGAACGTTCACTTCGTATCTTTAAAACGGATTTACTAATAGAATCGACTTTGGCTGATAAGTTTGAAATATGTTTTTCAAGTCTACTCATCCGATTGGAATCCTTGTCCTGTTGCTGCCCACTGGATCTGCGACGACGACGGCTCCTTCTTTTTCGAGTTCTTTCCACAGAACTCGGGGCCGTGGAGCTGCTATCATATCCATATTCATCGGAACTCGGAGAACAGCGCGGGGCTTTCACTTTTTTACTCCGTTTTCTCGATAACGGATTCATACTTTTAAACTTTTTACGGAAAAATAAAAAAAAAAATGAACTTTGAAAAAGTTATCCTTAAATCAAAAAACACGTCCGCACGGCGCGGGAAACAAATCGCCAATGAGGAGAGGGAGGATTGAGGCCCGCGCGCAGCCCTCATCCCCTCCATCTGTAGCTGTATTCACGCCGGTCTGGCCGCCAAGGGCTGTGGAGAGGGGCTAAAACGTCGCACCGGAAGCGGAAACAAAGGTTCGCTACTCAATTAATTAGGCTCAGAACAAGGTACAGGTAACTTAATTAGTAATAAACAACACTTCACTCAAGTCGGACGTTTCCTTTAACTCCCATACACATACCCTACACAGCTACCATAGTATACAGTATTAAAGAGCTCACAATTATTATTTCTGAAAGTTTTATACCAGCAGTAATATTATAAATGTGTATTTCTAAGAAAAAATTATTAACATTATTAGTATAGGTATATATTTTATTAACATTTTTAGTATAAGTATGTATTTTTATTTTGTGTGAGAGGTCATTTTTTTTCCATTTTCCATCACTGTCCCATAAGGAAAGCTGTTCAATACGATGTCCTAAATAACGTCTCCAATTTAATGCATTTTCATTGAAACACAGTGTATACTATCAGCAGCATCCTAGGTAACCCATTTATTGATTTCATAGGTAACCTGATTTTTATGCAAAATTGATGACTTCGTATAATTAGACTGCAAGGTGATGATTTTACAGTTTTACATCGGAATATTGTAATGCTTCTGATAAATGTTACTTACAATTTTAGTGCGTGCGTGTCGGTAGATTGGAATTTTTATTCTAACCTAGAGATGTTGGTACTTTTACGGTGACATAAAGGATCATTTTCTACAGATATTAGGGTCACGGACTTTTTCGTTGCCATTCCATAATGGCGGTTGTGAATTGGTTATAATTTGATTTTTCTTGTTTATTTGAGTGTTTGGTGCATAAATCTGATAGTGTTTTAAGCAACAAATGATTCTTAAAGTGATCATTAAATAGAAAATTATAATTAATTCATATATTCCACATTGTGTAATAGTGACGAGCTGTCCACCACGTGGTGCAGAAAATTTTACTATCAAGTTTCTGTTGCTACGTAATTCTGCGCATCACAGCCCCTAGTCGTCAGACTAGGATCTCTGTGTTGTGGACTCTCCCTCGGCTTAATGCCACTTTTACTTATTTACACTACGACACTGGCGAAATCTTAAATGGAAACGCCATACACAAGAAATAGAATAGAATATTAGGGTCACTATGTAGGGTAGCACGATTGTCAGTTTGGGGTGTATTATACATTTTTTTACATGTAGGTAATATAAAACTAAACTCTTATTTAAAATAAAATATTGAAAAATATCTTTGATTCTGCGTAAAAACGAATTTGAGATGGCCTAAGCAAGGTTTCCTTTGGAATTCTTTCTTAGTTAACACAACATAAAAACTTCTTCTTTTTAAATTATATAACGTTTTTATTTGAAGTATGACCAATATAAAATTGATTCTAATAAACGACTAACTTGAGCAGCTCTTCTAGTTTATTAGACTTGAAGATAAATCGTAAGTCTTTCTGTCTCGAGATTTAAATCCCCAGTCATCGCTGAAGAGCAAACACCAATAGCAAATAGTAATTAAATCTTAAGAGGATTACAAATAGATCCAACAATTTCCAGCAATTTTCTCGACGGCTAAGAACCAGACGAATCCACAATATTAACTTAGGAAGGAAAGTAAATAAAACTCTTGAGACAGAGTGTAGTTTCCTATTTGAAGCCAAAATTTTCCATTACAATTTTACAAACAGATTTTTGTGAATAATCTACCACTACCGATCTACATGCTGTTTCTTTTAGAATCAGGAAATCTAAACTAGTTATACTAGGTACCTATATTGCGACAACCCATACTTTGGCGTCAGAAATTCGGTTTTAGATGTATTTTTAAATAAAATGGGTTCACAATATCGAGAGTACCATCCTTGCATTTACTTGTCACAACCTGAAATGACATTAAACCGACAATGTTACACTTCACCGCGACCCAATAAAATATGTAAAGCGTAAAAATAAAAACAAGTAAGGGTGTGGTCAGGCTGTCAATACCGGCCAACCTGTGGATCGTGGCATTTTGCGTGGGCCCAGCAACCTGTTACGTTCCGATTGAGGTGCCAACACTGCTACCACCACCCTACCGCGTATCGATATGCACTATGCACAATATATAGACTAGAATAGTTGCACTTACCCTTCGCATAACACGCAGAGAGAACGAAGAAGTTTTCATGTTTATTTTTCTTGATTTCTTCTCCCACGTGAAAAAAAAAGTCAAAGTTTAATTGCTTTAAAAAGCTCTGTTTGCACTTGAACTTTTGCTAATTTTATTCTACACACGCGAATTTTACGGATGGTTTTTAAAATTACTATTTTTTTAGATTATTTCTAGCTAAACTTCTGATTCAAAACTAAAGTTACCGCTCTTAATATATACGTATTATAAAATATATTGATGTATTTGCAGGTGTGCTCTTAACTATGTTTTGTAGTAGTCGTCTTCGAGCGACTGACCTTTGGGACGGTATATTCGCGACTGACTGATATTGCCCATCGTACGAACAGGGTGAAAAGGACACACCACCTTCTAAATGCAGAACGACGTAACTTGAAATTCTGTTACAGAAAAACCAACCGTAACACAAATAGAAATGGATCTTTCTCGACTGCGCGCAAACGTAAACTTTTGAAGGATAAAATAGGCTTTCTCTCTCACGCATTCGTCTGGTTGGGCAAAGTATAGATACGGGATGAATTGAATTTATACTGCCACCAAATTGTGGAACTGTTAACGATTTTCGCGAAAACTTTCCACGCTTCGGCATCCATTGCTTGATGATGTCTTGAGTTTCCTTGAGATTTTGGTTTGAAAAAGCAATGTATGAGGAAAATTACGATTCCCAAGGGAGCAACAAGGATACTGCAAACAATGTTCTAGCAGAAACCGGGGGTACCTTTCCTTTCAACGTAACTGCCGATTAGCCGACGAAAGTGCTTTTTTCCACTAAATAAGTAGTCTGTAAACAAGCTTAACTTCTTTATGATACTTATGGATAAAGTTAGTAGGTACATAAGTCAAATCCTATTTTATGTATTAGAAGTAGCTCACTTTGGTAATAACAATAAATCTCTTGGAAAGTGTTGTCGCTAAATTATATTTTTTTAAGAAAATGACATTTCATCCGAAAAGTGTTGTGCGTCAACACTGAGAGAAATTAATGTAAGGCCTCTATCACACTTAAGCGCTAAAATAACGCTGCAATCACGTATGCGCCTGTCAGATCCATAATAGAAACGTCACTCGTCGTTGTTAGTATGGGGAATGAGATATCGTTAGCGCAGCGTTATTTTTGCGCTGAAGTGTAGAAAAGGCTTAATTGATGCCTACCTATTTCTTTTGCACCAACGAACGGTAGGCGCATCGCACACTCAACGCACGACAGACCGCTAAAAGATCGCAGCGTTCTGTCAGATCCATACTAGAAATGTCAATCCCCGTACAAAACCGCTCAGCCGCTGTCGACGCAGCGCTATCGAACAGTCGTCCGTCGAGTGTCGAGTCGTGCGTTAAGTGTGTGATCCACCGTAGTCAGGAATGGTATTCGTTTATTATTGTGTGTATTACAGCCACAACAACTACAACTCAAGCCAGCAAAGTGCAGCATAGTTCAGCAATCAAGACGAATTGCAGCAAGTTCTGTGCAGCAAGTTCCACAATAACCGGAACCGGAAATATGTTCATTTGTGTAGAAATGCGGATCGCACACTTAACGCACGACGGAGCGCAAAAATATTGCAGCGATCTGTCAGATCAATACTACAGGCTGTTAGGGACAGCGTCCCGAATACTAATAGGGTGCAAGCAGACCATGAAACTGAGCAACTTTCCCCAAGAAACATATGTCAGGAGACGACAAAAAAATTTCGGCCTCCCATACAAAATCGCGACCAGCTGACTGCATTTATTTTTACAGTTATGGGTAGCCAAAATTTTTTTTACGTTTCCTGACGTATGTGAAGTAAAGGGGAAAGTTGTTCATTTTCATGGTCAGCTTGCACCCTATCAGTATTCGGGACGCTGTCCCTTACATCCCGTAGAAACCCCACTCGACAGACGACGCTGCGATAGCGCTGCATCGACAGCGGTTGAGCGGTATTAGTATGGGGATGACATTTCTAGTATGGATCAGACAGACCGTTGCGATATTTTAGCGATCCGTCGGGCGGTAAGTGTGCAATCTACCGAAGCTGACCTACTTGTAGCATTGTGACCGTGTCCTCTGACCTCTGACCTTTGCTTGCTCAGAGTTTCCGCGGTTTAGCATAATAGTAATTTATAAATCGGATTTGTCAAAGAGTATTATGTGAATAAATAAAGTGGATTTTACGAAGTAAAACCTGTAAAAACGTGTAACGTATTGTTACCATGTGCGTAGGGTTCATCGGGTCGTTGGACGACTCGGTGTCTCACACGAAAAGAAGACCATGTGCGTTTCTATTTAGAAACGACGGATTGTAATTTTTCGAGCGGGATACATTGTCAGCGATATTTTTCTTTAGGCACATAAAGTCCACATTCCCGAAATTAACTACTTCCTAAAATGGCCACTATCCCAAAATGACTTCTTTCCCAAAATGACTACTTTCCCGAAATGTTTAAGTACTTACATGTCATAAATGAAAAATGAAAAACACGCAAAAAGTCCAATTGAAAAGTGTCATCCATCACAATCACAATGGTACTTTAAAACCGTTCGAATTGTTCATCGACTCGTTGTCCTACATGACATCATTTTACACATAAGCGGAATTCATTAGTTGCTAACTGACCCTAAGTCTGCTAAATGATAATTGTTTCAGTTGGATGTCGATTGGATCTCAGTTAGATGATTTTATTAGTTTCGTAGTCTGGTAACATTACTAATCACAATGGCAATGGAATGACAGTTGAGTTTCAATGGCACTACAATGACAAAAAATAGCAGACTTGCGGCCCTATTACAAAAATGCCGAAGTTTGGCTCTTTTTGTTTCCCCTTTTTGTACACCTTTTCTTGACACAATGCTACTACTACTACTTATAGAAGGTAGTATTAATTCATTATTCAGCAGTGTTTGAAAGAACGTAGGATCCCGACGGTACGGATTGATGAAATTAAATATTTGTTCGAAGCTCAGAACTACCCTCGGGATCTCTAGTCATTTTGAAGGCTCTCTGCTAGGATACGGAATAAAATACGGCTAGAATACAGAATAAAATACCTAAAGCTAAGTTTACCTACCTACTTTACTAGTTAATAATGTATCTATATAATAGACGGATCGCACACTTGACGCACGACGGAGCGCTTAAATGTCGCAGCGGTCTGTCAGCTCCATACTAGATACGTCACGCCCGCCCCGTACTAAAACCACACTCGACGGACGACCCTGCATACTCGCTGCGTCGTCAGCGGTTGAGCGGTTTAGTATGGGGATTGACATTTCTAGCATGGATCTGACAGACCGCTGCGATGTTTTAGCGCTCCGTCATGCGTTAAATGTGCGACCCGCCTTAATAATGTATAGTTAGATAAGTAAATAGGCCCAGAACTAGTGAGTGCGCAAACCCCAGGAGCTTAATTTCTGTAACGTCCTATTTCGATCAATGCGGAAACCTGCTATTAATTATGTTTGTATCACACGAAAGTAGAAACTTTACCTACTTATTGGTTCACACACACCCTAATAAATTCATATACCCTTAAAAAAATATTGAGTACTTAGTAGAAATTAAAATTCGTATGGTTAGCCTAGTCGTTGCGAACTCCCATGCACGGAATCGAATTACAACATTTCAGAAATGGACTCCCAGAATATTTTACATTATCACGTCACTAGTCCACTGCTGGACCGCCTACCCCATGGTACATCAGCACGATTACACGTTCTCGCCGCTGAAATAACGCTGCATAACGCATGCGTCTGTCAGATCCGTACTAAACCGCTGTTGACGCGAATTTTCTATTTCTATCAAATATGACAACTTCAACGGGAAATCAGTGTTTTCACATTTACAATACCACAAGAGGATTTACCCTCTTTCCCTAACACCCTGAATAATTAATCAAACTTAGTTATTTCAGCGCCCGAGAGTTTCAGAAACTTCACCTGCAGTGAATACGGATAGATAAACCCTCGTAAGGGTAAAGTGGCGCCCTCAATTAAGGTGAGGCCAAGTGATCTCAATATAGGCATCAGGCAATAGGCAATTCGATACTTGACTGGGTAATTATTAAAAATGAAGAAGGTTTTATTTAATACTATACTCTTTTTTCGTTTTTAAAAATACAGAAAATTTTAATTGTTTAACAGAAAATTTGCATAAGAGTTATTGTTTCGTCACGATCCAAAGTAATGAAATATGATGTAATTATCAACATTTTTATTCTTAAAATGACGCGCATGCCCTTTTATAAAAGTACCTCAATTGACCTGTCGAGTGGCTAATTAACAAGGCTTTTTAATTCTTTTTTTACTATGTTTTAGCCATTGACTTATTGACAGAGCCGTAAAAATAGTTTAACAGATGTTGGTACCGAACAACCGATATTTCCTGGGTCAAACTGAACATTGAACAATACAACAAGAGTAAGAAGCAAGAGTCAAATGATCTCCAATAAAAAAATACGGCAAACCAATCAATTTATTTGGTAATAATAAAATTACATTTCAAAATTGGTTTAAAATTACACTACAAATAATCGCACACTTGACGCACGACGGAGCGCTACAACATCGCAGCGGTCTGTCAGTTCCATACTAGAAATGTCAACCCCATACTAAAACCGCTCAACCACTGTCGCATCGATTATGGCTTTAGTATGGGGAGTGACGTTTCTAGTATGGATCTGACAGACCGCTGCTTATTTTAGCGCTCCGTCGTGCGTTAAGTGTGCGATCCGCCTTATACTAGAAATAACTAATTACGTGTTGTGATCACAACCACCTTAACAGCAACTTATATTTGTTCATCAACCAAAACCCTATTTAAATTTAAGTGCCACAAATCTAACGAAATTCCATTACCCCCGGATTAACTGACATTAATATTTGCGAAGGGTCAATGTAATTTAAATATGGCCACCGCAAATTACGTAAGCTGCGTGATGTGCCACCATTTAATTAGTTGTAAGCCTTTATAGGATAGAATTAATAGATTAATTAAAAGAATCCACGATGTTTATGACCGATTTTAAACTCTTTGTAAAAAAATTGTTGTGGCTTCACTCATCATTAGCCTTTTACGTCTGTGACAGACGATTTCATCAGTGTCTGAGACAAGACTTTTCGTGGCTATATAAGCCAATGTGGGTGCGGCATGACTTTCCACGCACACTACAGGTGATAGTAGAATAGAGACTGGAACATGCATGTTTAGGTGTCGTTTTTGCCTTTTGTTAGCGAGATCAGAAAACCAGGCATTATTGTCGTGAGTCTTACGGCCATTCGTCCATATCCTCAGCAAGCTTCGGCTTTATTAAACTAAAAATAAATAAATAGGTGATACCAATTTGGATCATTCTCCTTAGTTCCATTCAACAGTTCTATGATAGAACTAATACATACATACACATATCACGCCTTTATCCCTCACGGGGTAGGTAGAGCACTGACGACCGTAATAGAGCTCCTGTTCTTCACTAAATTTTAAACTATCGCGATTGTTTACACTGTTATAGTTATATTTTATCGGGTTCTTACCGACGATTGTGTTCCGCAAAATTGAAGAAGAATGAGGGTAGCCAGATATGTCTGCCCATAGAAGCCACCCGTAGATACTCCAGTTTAGCAGTGATCATGACGCTTGCAACTGTGTCGCAATAAGAGGGTCACACACTTAACGCTCGACGAAGTGGAGTTTTAGTATATGGGGAATGATGTTTTTAGTACGGATTTAACAGACCGCTGCGATATTTTAGCGCCCCGACGTGCGTTAAGTGTGCGATCCACCATATCGGGACTGAATAAAATGAATATGTCGTAAGAACTTCTGTTATTCGTTCAAAGAAACTTATTTTTATTGCTACATTTTTCTACATCCAAACCGGTAGTAATGAGGAGTGACGTTTATCTGCTTGCTCGTAAATTTCATTCCAACCTAATTTATTACCTGGAACATTCCCTGAGTTCTCGGTATTGTTGAATAAGTAAAGTATTTCTCCACAGGCTACAAGGCCAAGGTCAAATTCGTACATACATACATACATGTATCACGCCTTTATCCCTTGCGGGGTAGGCAGAGCGTTAGCGATCGTAAAATTACGGTCGTTATCGTCGCGTCTGACAAGTATTGAGGGCCCCTTTAGATGATTCGAGTATTACTGTAGTGACGGGTTGTCAGCCTGTTGCCTAAAGTTGTAATACGTGGTAATACACAAGAAACCCTCGAGTCCCTTTGTTGCCTCTTACAACACCCGCGGGAAGAATTGGGGTGATGCTATTCTATGCCGGCATCACACGGCAACAAAATATAGCTAGCTTTTTGTTTCTGTGATCTACGCATTCACACATCATGTCTTGTGGGGTAGGCAGTGCGTAAAAACTCGTATAAATACGGTCGCTATCGCCACTTCTGACAAATATTGAGGGCCCTTTCAGATGATTCGTGTACCTATCTCTGTATGGCAGATTGTCAGCTTTTAAGCTTTAGAATAAGATCAAGCTCTGAAGGCCACCCGTTCGATTCTCCGGGGGAAAACAAAGTTGCTTAGTATCATGACAATATTGGGTAATTGTCTGGAAAAAAATTAAAATTGGCCAAAAATATTACTAGTCTCATTCAATGTATGTACTTACATTAGGCCCGTATTTATACATTGCTCTCAACTCCAAGATCGATTCAGCATTTATTAGATAGATACATTTCCACATGCCCTGAGGTAGACGTGTAGATAATGCCATTAGCATTAAGTTCGCTCATGTACACATTTAGTGCATAAAGTGTAATAAATAATGCGCGCGTATCTTGCGCGTACGCAATCAAGATACGACACTACACGGTCTACGCGCGTAGCAAATATTCTACGGCGTAGAACTAGCTACGAGTTCGCTACAACGTAAACAGTTTTTACAACTTGCAGTGTAAATACACCGATGACGACCGATGTGGCGCAGTGGTAGCGCGACTGCCTTTGACGCAGAAGGTCCCGAGTTCGATTCTCGGTGGGTCACTCACAAAGTTGATATTTATCTCTTTGTGAATTTGTTCCCAGTCTGGTTAGGACATTGCGGGCTGAACCACCCGATTGTCCGTAAGTAAGATGGTTCCGTGTTTCGGATGGCACGTTAAGCCGTAGGTCCCGGTTGCTGTCTATGATCACTTAGACGGCGGTCGTTACACAACCATGTCAGAAGCCTGCTATTTGTAGGAGGCGGTTGAAAAATTCTGACACTAGGGTTCATCGGGTCGTTGGACGACTCGGTGTCCCACTCGAAAAGAAGAAGAAGTGTAAATACAGCCAGCGTAAAAAAAAATGCTGCAAATATTTTGAGGGGTGAACTAGCCAATGAAAATGAACAGCTTTCGCCAAAAAACATAGGTCGTAATATGGAAAAAAAAAAACATATTTCAACCTATGTTTCTTTGGGAAAGCTGTTGAGTTTCGTGGGCTGATTCAACCCATAAAATATTTTCAGCTAATATTTTTACACCTGATATGCATACAGCATACTCAGTGTGAAAGTATGTAATCGTAAGTCGTTTGTAAGTAGTTCTCATTAATATAACGGCAAGTATACAGGGTGTACGAGAAGGTGTAACGAAGACTTTGCAGGCGTCGTCAGACCATGATACTGAACAACTTTTTCTATGGGGGCTATGTTGGGAAATGAGAAAAAAAATTCGAGTTTCCATGCTAAGTCGGTCAGCTGATCGGGAATTTTGTATGGAAGGTCGAATTTTTTTTAATGTTTACCAACATAGCTCCCATAGAAAAAGTTGTTCAGTTTCATGGTCTGATCACGCCTGCAAAGTTTTCGTTACACCGTCTCTTACACCCTGTATATTACTACCTGCTCATTTTAGTATTAGATTTATTTACGCTAATACGAACTAGTTAGTCCCACAAGAAATCTTAACTGGTAAATGCTACGGGAGAGAAACTCGACTAATAAATAATTTAGTTGTACTAGGTAGTAGGGGAGCAGTGCAGGCGTATAGTGTAGTTACTCGAGCACCGTAACTGCTTTTTGAAAGAATAGTTATAGGTCCTAATTTACTATTTTAGATACTCATTTGGAGAGCAGGTTCTTAAAAAAAATTTACAGATTAAATAAATCACAGAGTCAACTCACAATAATTTAAGATGGGTTTCTTAGCGCGATACAATTTCGATGTTTTTTTATTGTGAGTCAGTATGTGTAACCACGAAAGTTTGAAACAGTTTGAATACATGTATTCAATAGTGGAGCTAAAATAAACCGCTGAATGACGGATAGGAAGGCGGAAGGAAAAAGAACAGGCATTCTGGTGCAACTTGTTCATATTTAAAGAAGACGCTTTTGAGCACGAATTTAAAAATATAGACTACAATACAACAATTTATTACCAAAATTCTTATAGTACTGTGTAGAATACGCGTATTTCCTCATTTGATTATCCGTTCTCTCTCTCTCTCTCTCTCTCTCTCTCTCTCTCTCTCTCTCTCTCTCTCTCTCTCTCTCTCTCCTCTCTCTCTTCAGCATAATAGCCAAGTAATATTAGTTTCCACTATGGATGCTTTCTTCACTCTGTTCTATATTTGTTGCGCTCAAGTATTTTGTTACATTCCCTACTGAGCTCGCCTACTATACTTTCCCTTTAGTTACCTACGAATCGGCCGACAACGGCTTTGAGAAACTTATTCAGAAAACATACCTACGAACCACCTACGTAGGGTCCGAACCAAACCCGCAAGTTCTAAACTTGTGGGTGCCTAATAAATATCTTAAACTGAAACTTTTAACTGTGTTCCACAGGGAACACCGAGTTTATATACGTATAAGGTGTAAAAATATAAGCTGCAAATATTTTAAGAGGTGAACTAGCACATGAAATTGAACAACTTTTCCCAAGGAACATAAGTCGAAATATGAAAAAAAAAACATTGGACCTTCCATACAAAAAGTAGCAGCCGTGCGAGTCAACTGTACAGGTGTCCAAATTTTTTTTCATATTTCGACCTTATGTTCCTTGGGGAAAGTTGTTCAGTTTCATGGGCTGGGTTCACCTCTTAAAATATTTGCAGCTAATTTTTTACGCCCTGTATAAGCAGAAAAGCAGAAAATTCGTAAAGCAACGGAATTAAAAAAACAAAAATTATTTTGAAAACATTTTGCTGTTCTGTTGCATTTATAATATGCGATGCGCACAATATGCGAAGAAAAATATTCAAACGAAAATGTTCAGCTCGAAATGGGACGCAAAAATTTATCGTGAATGGAAGTCTTTTTTTGTTTGTTTAGTTACTAGTAGATGGCGCTTGGAACGAATTATATGATGCAATTTACCATAGAATTGTAAAACAACTTATTTTTAGTATTTAAATTTTTTGTCGTTTCCACACATGTTCCTAGGGGAAAGTTGACAATATGTTCCTAGGGGAAAGTTGTTCAGTTTTATGGTCTGCATGGACCCTTTCAGTATTAGGAGTCTGTTCCTTACACCCTGTATCATAACGGCAAAGCAGGGCATCGTTAAAAGGAAAATGCCATAATCTAAATGCTAACATTATCCTCCTTTGTTTAGCACTATTAGGAAAACTACCCTCAGTTTCAGTTAAATGCATATTACCATATAAATTGTCGCTAGGGAAAATGTACTGTAGTTAGGCTAAGTGCTATGGTGGTAGTTTAACGTAATTTTAAGTCGCTAATGAATTGAAGTAAAGTTGTTTTACCTTGAATTTCGAGTTTAATTTGTTTAATGGGTAATTTACATGGAATGGATTGAAATATCCCGGGGGTGTTGTAAGAGGCAACTAAGGGACTCGAGGGTTTCATGTGTATTACAACTTTACGCGACAGGCTGACAACTTTTCACTACAGTGATAAACGAATCATCTGAAAGGGCACTCAATACTTGTCAGACGTGGCAACAATGACCGTAATTTTACGATCGTTAACGCTCTGCCTACCCTGCGAGGGATAAAGGCGTGATTTGAGTTTGTGTGTTTTTTTTGTGTGGATTGAAATATTAGAACAAATTCACCTTTATATGCTACTACTGGCCCGCCTAACGGTTGCTTATCATTTCCCGTGGGAAATAAGAATTTTTTTCGGCAATTATAACGCAACTAAGCTTTCATTCATATTCATATTCTTTATTGCGAATCATATGGTACATAAGGTGATGGAGGTACATATTTTCCAGCATATGAAACCCTTTATACAGTAGGGATTCTTTTCTCTTGAATCACTCCATCTATTTTAAAAAACTGAATCAAAATCCGTTGTATCGTTTTAAAAATCTTAGCAGACATACATACAGATTTAGGAACAGACGTGGAAAGCAGATTTGCTTGATATTATGTTCCTAGTGATTTGCATTAATAAACTGAAAAATTATGTAAAATTAAGTGCTCTGACGCCATCCCAAATTTCAACGTACATTATAACCTAGGCGACAGGTTGACAACCTGTCTTTATAGTGTTACACAAATTATCTCAACTGGCCCCCAATATTTGTCCGGCCCCCGATAGCGATTGCGGACGTTAACGCTCTGCCAACTCCGTAAGGAATAAAAGCGTGATATATGTATGTATGTATTATAACCTATTTTTATACAAAATCCCTTTTTAGATCGTTTTAAAAAGTAGCTCATTTGACCTGCAAGTCCCCACCCTTCATATACAGGGTGTCCTCATTGTCCTTCCCCAATGCCGTTCCTAGAGGTCGTTCTGCAGTACAATGTCAAACAGATGACGTCATAGCGTCAGATAACCGAGAAGCTATCCTTGCTTGATCGTATTTATATAATACGCCTACGTCCCTACGCTTGACCGACATTCATTTCGCATTTCAGAATGCTGATGCTATAAACAAGTACAAATGTAGAAATAAAGAATTGGGTAAAAGTATTTGTCAGACTTAGGAAAAGGTTTTAGGTAGTAAAAACCGACAAAGAAACGGAGGTTCGCAGTTTTATACGTCCTTTGAAGTCGGTTTCCTTTTTAAAATGTTATAAGCAAAATAATTATAAATAATCCCTCCTTTATTTTTTTATACATTTTTTAAAGAGACGATATCTCGAAAGGGCAACATTATTGTTGACATCCCGCTCATATGTTATATGGTCTAAAAATATTAGCTCGATTCAGTTTTATGGGCTGATTCACCCCTTAAAATATTTGCAGCTAATATTTTTACACCCTGTATATTTTCATAGAGAGGCAAACAATAATGTTACCAATTCTGGATCGTTTCTTTATCTGAACACGATATCATACCTACTACTTTTTTATCACCTAATAGGCAGGAATTGAAGGTCAACGTAATAAGGCGTCTTTATTCCTCGTGCGTCTGGACCAGCGCCGACTTCGTCCATGACCTAGAACGTTTTATGAAATTACCTACACTTCAGTTTATAAGATTAAACGTTCCTTTTGAATCAATCCATATTTTTACTGCTATAATTTTTGCATGCCAAATACTGGCGCATCACGCATGTGCGAATTAATGTAATGTCATTTATTACCTACTAAACATCTTTATCGTCCCGTGCATACTTGTGAATAAAATATATTTATCTCTATCTCTATCTCTATTTCTATCTTTCTTTCTTTAATAAAGAAACTGCATCAAAATCCGCATCGTATTTTCTTTGTTTTCAACATTCTGTGGTGAAAACAACCTAACTTTACCAGTTACCAGAAGTGAGCTTTAGTAGTGGGCGTTCCTTCCTGGGCCTTTTGTATAGTAGTATACTATACGATTGTTAATATTATTAATAATCTCTGTAACTAGTAATAAGTAGTAAACTTTTAGATAGGTACAGTTCAGGGTCATCCATCCGTCTTTCCGAAGCAAAATAAAATAAAAACATTTAGGTAATTTGGTCCGCAAAATTTTATTTCAAATATAAACTACTATAAAATATAGAGTTACAATAAATTCCTACCTACTGTCACTCGAAACACAGAGCACCGATGCATCCTAGCGCGCCCCTCTACCCAATGCAAAAAAATGGGTATTCCGCGTGTCAATCTGACATACAGGGTGTAAGGGACGGTGTAGTGGAAACTTTGCAGTATCAGATCATGAAACTAAACAACTTTTATGGGGCTATATTGGTCAACGTGATTTTTTTTTCGACCTTCCACTCAAAATTCGCGATCAGCTGACTGACTTTGTATGGGAACTCACAAAAAGTTTTCGTTACCTACACCGTTCCTTACATCCCCTACAAATACATACATGCATACATACAATCACGCCTGTATCCCTGGCGGGGTAGACAGTGCATCGACAACCGTAAAATTACGGCCGTTATCGCCACGTCTGTAATTTTTTTTGTTTTAATGTCATTTCAGATAAGTTGTGTATTACTATGTTAAAATTGCAATACACATGAAACCCTCGAGTCCCTTGGTCGGCTCCTACGACACCCACGGAAAAGACACGGGGTGATGCTATTCTAAACCGGCATCACACGGCAAAAAGAAACCCCATCCCCGTCACCCCCTATAATATATGGCAAAATTCAGTTTTATCACATACGCCATATGTAGGTATGTCAGATAAAATAAATAAGTAAATATTTTAGATAATATGACACGCTATTTTTGAACGTTTTTTTAGCCGTCTAGTAGGCGCGCGCGAGGACAACATCCCTGCTCTGTGTCAAAATATAAACATAACTATCGCAGTCTGATGGCGGTAAGAATTTCTACCAGTCCGCTATGGACCTTGAGGGAGGGAAGTTTGGTCTCCAACATAGCGAAGTCGCTTAGTTCCATCTGGAAAACGGACAATAAGAGTCAAGAAGCAAAATATTTAATCAACGTAGAAATTTCGCTAGATTCCTAGATCATTAAAAAACTATAACAGTTGTACGCTTAGAAATATTCAAAATTTGAAAAGAAAAATTAATAAACAGAAAAAGTGTTTTGACGCCATCTAAAAACTTACGGCGTGACGTCATACTTCTGGTTCTTCAAACAAAATACCGTTTTAGATCGTTTTAAAAAGTAGATCTTTGACCTATCAAGAAACAAGCCTATTTTTTTTTAAAGATGATTATTGTAAGAAAAAGAAAATTACAAGACACAATTTCCTCTTTTCCACAACAATTTTATGATCTTGCGCGGTAGAGGTGGCATAAAAAAAAGTAAATAAAGGCACTGCCTCGAACACTCGAATGTTACTTAATGTCCTGTCAAGAGATTTTCAAAGATCTCGAGTTACTATTTTAGGCCCCGTTGGACTTCTATTTGTGCGGGACACTGAGTCGTCCAACGACCCGATAAACGCATTGGACTGCTGGAAGTACTCAGGTCCTAGCCGTAAGGCGAAATGTTATTCGTTCGATTTTTATTCGCGATCTTTTTTGTATGAAATGAAATGACAGATTTTTCCAAATATTCAAAATATTCCAATGGACTAAGAATAAAATTGAGGGCCGCGACCTAAAGGCGAACGCTGCGTGCGCGTTTTTGGCGCTCAAATTACCGACTCTTGCGTAGTTCACTTACTTCATTTGCACCACTTGAAGTAAAGTGAACAACGTGCGAACAAAACGCGCGACGCAGCGTTACCCCGCGCCCGTTATGGCAGATATGCGAAGATAGTTACCCCGTTAGGTGGATCCTTGTCTCTGGGCGGGAAGCGGCCGTACATCCGCTCGCAGACCGCACACAGACCGCACCACGTCCGGTATTTCAACATATTTTCTTCACACTAAAATATAAACAAAGAAATGAAACTAACTTTATATAGATCAATAAATAACAGGAGAAAATCTTTAGTAAGAGAAACTTCACGAAGGCGGCCTTATCCGACAAAATCTTGTAGAACGCATCTTCCAGATTACTTTCTTCAAAAAAACTCATTCCTGTAACCGTATTTATAATACAGGATGTAAGAGACGATGTAACGAAAACTTGGCAGGCGTGATCAGACCATGAAACTGAACAACTTTTTCTATAGGGGCTATGTTGGTAAATGAAAGAAATTTTTTTCATGTTCCCATACAAAGTCAATCAGCTGATCGGGAATATTGTAGTTTTTTTTTTACAGCTGTTCAGTTTCATAGTCTGATCACGCCTGCAAAGATTTCGTTACACCGTCTCTTACACCCTGTATGTAGCGTTTCTCACCGGCACACTGTCGCCACCGCCAGTCCGTTGATTCCCAGTGTCCAGAAGCGTCACCTTGATCTCATCAGGTATGCTGTTGGTCTCCTGATAGCCTTCCCATTCCATCACCAGCTTGAACCGCTTGGCCTGGTCTGCAGTCATCGTGCCTCCCATCATGAGCACCAGACCCTCTTCTATGTCCTGTTGATATTAACTGAGTCAGAAGCCTACCTATTAACTATATTTTTTTTTTATTTTTTTTTTTCTTTATTTTTTCTCTTATATATGACTATTTATGACTATTGTTGATCAACAATGTTGAACAGCTATGCCCAATATTGTTCAACAACTAAATGTATAATTCTGCTGTTCAGCTATCCCTGTAATCTAAATACAAAAATGCTGATCAAAACTATTTGTGGAAAGACAAGATGAAGGTGGATCTTATTCGCCTCAATAGGCATAATCATTATTCTAGGGGAAAGTTGTTCAATTGCACTGTTTTTAACGATCAGCAAGTGAAGGAAAAGTAGACCGATGGCGAAGTAGACCTTTCGGGAAGTACAACTATCAGAAAGTAGATTAATCAGAAGAGTAGATCTATCGGAAAAGTAATATATCGGAAAAATAAGTACACCGATCAGAAAAGTAGACCAATCAGTGATTAGACTGATCAGTACAGTAGATCTATCGGTAAGCAGACTGATCAGAAAAGTAGATCTATCGGTAAGTAGACTGATCAGAAAAGTAGACCTATCGGTAAGTAGACTGATCAGCTAAGTAGACCTATCGGGAAGTAGACTGATCAGAAAAGTAGACCTATCGATAAGCACACTGATCAGAAAAGTAGACCTATCGGGGAGTACACTGATCAAAAAAGTAGATCTATCAGTAAGCAGACTGATCAGAAAAGTAGACCTATCGGGGAGTACACTGGTCTGAAAAGTAGATCTATCGGTAAGCAGACTGATCAGAAAAGTAGACCTATCGGGGAGTACACTGATCAAAAAAGTAGATCTATCAGTAAGCAGACTGATCAGAAAAGTAGACCTATCGGGGAGTACACTGGTCTTAAAAGTAGATCTATCGGTAAGCAGACTGATCAGAAAAGTAGACCTATCGGGGAGTACACTGGTCAGAAAAGTAGATCTATCGGTAAGCAGACTGATCAGAAAAGTAGACCTATCGGGGAGTACACTGGTCAGAAAAGTAGATCTATCGGTAAGCAGACTGATCAGAAAAGTAGACCTATCGGGAAGTACACCGATCAAAAACGTAAGTCGGTAAGTAAGTAGACTGATCAAAAAAGTAGACAGAACGTTTCTGCTAGGTTATAAAGGCATGTTTGTGTTTTAAATAATAATAATAAATAAATATTTTGATTAGTACTTTGACATGTATCCTAAATCCTTCAGGCGCGAATTTCCTTAGCACGGTCAGGTAGAGCAGCTGCTTGGACTTCTGGATCGTCACGAACCTTGCCGCGTACTGCATTGGACTTATATCTGTAACAATATTACATCCTAACTATAAAGTGTGTACCTATGTATGTATGTATGTAATCATTATATTGAACTATAGAAATTTACAAAATCATTTAAAAAATGCAACATTAGAGGCACAAAGGCTGACTTATCCCATTAAAGGATCGCTTCCAGTCAACCTTTGAGGTACCAAGAGAATATGTTATTTTTGTATGGGTGTGTTACACTTATCAATTCAATTTGTATCTATATAACATTTTCACAATCGGTATTTAGGCAGAGAGCGTATGTGCAAAAGGAGAAAGTATGTAGAATTAATCCATTCTTCTTCGTGTGCGACAGACCGAGTCATCCAAGACGGCCTCATGAAACAAATTTCATCAACATTAGCTCAGTAGTTTTCAATGTATAATAAATAGGCTTTTCAGCACAGTGAACATAAGTTTTATCGCAAAAACTACTGGACCGATTTTGATGATTCCAGTTGCAATGATTTCAGAATTGTAAAACTTATAACTCGCAACAGTTTTCATCAAAATCGGTTCAGTAACAAAGCACTGACCCTGCAAGGCGTTGGTGTCGATGGGCAGCCCGAACTGCGCGTTCTGTCGGGAGAACACCCTGGGTATATGCAGCCAGTCTCCCAGGCTCATTGCTGGTACTTTCAGCTCCTTCAGAAGGGTCAGCATCTCGTCGCCGCGGGGGCGGTTGGGGCGGGTGCGGTAAGCCTCTTCTAGCACGTAGCGTCTCTGTTCACGACAACTTAGAATTAGATTTGGATGGCAAAAATAAATACCACCATACCACTATGTACAGGTCTATACATATGGTGGTACTGATGTGTGTGTAATATCTATGTTTCTTAACTGTTTACGCCAAACGACTAGGCGAATTTAAATGTAATACAAAGAAGGAAAAAAGAGAAAAAGAGGTACATACATACATATATCACGCTTTTATCCCTTGTCGGGTAGGCAGAGCGTTAACAGCCGTAAGAATATGGTCGTTTTCACTACGTCTGACATTTTTGAGGAAAAAATGATAAATTAATGAAAATAAGAAATTTAAAAAATTTACAAGCGTCGACCGGGAATCGAACCCAGGCCGCGTGGGGTACCGGCCCACTACTCTGCCACTGAGCTATCATTTAAGAGAATAATATAGCACTCTGAGTGCAGGAAATCCCAATAAAAAGGGAGAAAAGCACATGCACATGATATGCATGCCTACATACATTACGCTATTATCGCTATAAAATACGGTCGCCATCGCCACGTCTGACACATACAGATGATTTGCAAGTTTTCCAAAAAGGTGAGCTTACCTTGGTATCGAACTCAGTCTCTAGGTTCCGTATTTATAAATCGCACTCAACTCTGAGATCCATCTCAAGAGCTAATTTGACAAATGTCATTCAATACTAACAGCATCTCAATTTCCCACTCAAGATCGATCTCAAAGTTGAGTGCCGTTTATAAATACGCGCCTATGGCTTCTCCCTGTGCAGCAGCTTGAGGATATCATCATCCAGGAGGGAGTCATATCTCTTGGCCACACGGCTTGATGGATTTCAATGAAATTTGGTATGAAGATGGAAAACAGAACAATAGGTACCTTAGTATCGAACTCGGTTTCTATGGCTTCTTCATCGACCTCCCTGTGCAGCAGCTTGAGGATATCATCATCCAGGAAGGAGTCGGTGTTTCGTGCGACGCTGGGCTTCCTCACCGGCGGAAGCAGCAGCTCCTCTTCACCAGCACCTGCCCACGGCTGGGCTATGGAGCCGCGAGAGCTGGGATTGTGCGAATCCGTGCCGATGCCGGCCACCTTAAAGTTAAATTAATCACCTCTTTAACAAAGAAAGAAGGAAAGAAAGAAAAAAATATAGTTTGTTACCAGAAAACATAACAATAGTTAGGTACACATTCAAAACAACAAAATATAGGTAACAAAAACGTCCTTGCTCAGCAAAATGCTTTGGAATAGCCTAACTTTACGCTGGTCTTCCGCGGAACCAAATAGACACAAGAATCTTGTTCCTATCACAATAAGCAGGGAAGTGGGTCACATACATCAGCAGGCCATGCACATCTCTTGCCCCCGAAGGAGGCTAACAGACATCAGCTTGCCATACATATCTCTTGCCTCCAAAGATGGCTAGCATACATCATCGTGCCATATATACTTTTCGCCCCCGAAAGGGGCTAACATACATCAAGCCTCACGCACCTGAGTCTCCGGGCCTTGCTGAGTCTGCGCCGCGAGTCGAGCTGAAGTCAGCCTGTCACACTAAGGACCCAGTAGCTTTCACTGGTATCATCATCATCGTTTCTGCCATAAGAGGTCCACTGCTGAACATAAGCACCTAAAGATTTCCACTTTGTCTGATTAGAGGCGGCCTGCATCCAGCATTTCCCCATAAAGTGTTTTTACTTCTTCTTCTTCATCGAATCGATAGTGTTTTTACTTAGGTAGGTACTTTCTTACTTCCCCGCGGACTTGACCAGACCATCTGCCCATCTCGCGGAGGGCCGTCCTACGCTGTTCTGTCACTGGTATAATGCCAGTTTAACCGACCTCCCAACATTGGTGACATACACCCCACGCACCTGAGTCTCCGGGTCTTGCTGGGTCTGCGCCGCGAGCCCAGCTGACGTCAGCCTGTCACTTTGACGACCCTTGCGACGCCGCTTGCCTCGTCTGCGCTCGACGCTGCCTTGCGACACTGTTAAAAAGATAAACATAATCAATGTTCGGTAGACTAAGTTACCATGCCACAAATAATATACGTGAGCGTCCTATACCAGACAAAGGAGAGCTTAAATGCCAAGCAATAATTAAACTCGAATTATATAACATTGGCTTTGATCTTCTTTTCGTGTGGGATACCAAGCCGTTCAACGACCCGATGAACCCTAGTGTCAGAATTTTTCAACCGCCTTCTACAAGTAGCAGGCTTCTGACATGGTTGTGTAACGACCGCCGTCTAAGTAATCATAGACAGCAACCGGGACCTACGGCTTAACGTGCTATCCGAAACACGGAACCATCTTACTTACGGACAATCGGGTGGTTCAGCCCGCAATGTCCTAACCAGACTGGGAACAAATTCACAAAGTGATAAATATCAACTTTGTGAGTGACCCACCGAGAATCGAACCCGGGACCGTCTGCGTCAAAGGCAGTCGCACTACCACTGCGCCACATCGGTCGTTGGCTTTGATGCGCGGCCTGCAAGTGTGACGCAAGATTGATGAAAAACAGGACGAGCATCCAAACAAAAGTTGGCATGATCCTTTGCCGTAAGATCGTTGACTTTTATTGCAGTAAAAAAAAATTAAATGCTGTATATTATTTTCTGCATTACAACACTTTCAAATTCTATCCAAGTAAAATTCGCCAGAAGTTTGTTCAAAAATAATCCCTAGCACTTCCTTTTTCTTTGGCAGGCTCCTTCAACATACCTGTAATAGCTTATTACTTTACCTTAACAGCCGTAATATTTCACTGTTGTACTCACCACGCTTGGCAGGCGGATTGTCGAGCACAGTGTAACTTTGGAACGTTGTTGCCTATTTCCTTGATCCCTAAGCACCACACGGCACATTGCCTATCCGAAAATAAATCTTGCCAAGTTAACACAGAATGTTCACTCACTGCCGTGTGGTGCCGGCTCAGAATAGCATCACCCCATTCCCGTCCGTGGGTGAAAAGCTACTAAGGGATGTATCCAGGGGTCGGGCAGCAGCGATTCCTGTGAATATCTACAATATCTTGCACTGCGCAATATAATCCGCCTGCCAAGTGGTGTTTATGATAATACCTCCCAATTGGGGGAGGCCCATGTCCAGCAGTGGACTGTTGTGGCTGTCTCTTCTCTCTTTTCGTGTGGGACACCGAGTCGTCCAACGACCCGATGAACCCTAGTGTCAGAATTTTTCAACCGCCTTCTACAAGTAGCAGGCTTGTGATATGGTTGTGTAACGACCGCCGTCTAAGTGATCATAGACAGCAACCGGGACCTACGGCTTAACGTGCCATCCGAAACACGGACTTTCGGACAATCGGGTGGTTCATGTCCTAACCAGACTGGGAACAAATTCACAAACTGATAAATATCAACTTTGTGAGTGACCCACCGAGAATTGAACCCGGAACCTTCTGGGTTAAAGGCAGTCGCACTACCACTGCGCCACATCGGTCGTCGTTGTGGCTGTAGAAGTAGTTCACTCACTTGTGTCGTCCATGGGGCCGAGTCCCGCATCGCTGCCGTCTAAGGTCTCCCTATCGGTCTTGTCCCCCTGAGACCTCTGCGATACCGGCGTATCGGTAGCGCCCTTAGTCTTCCCCTTGCCCACTTTGTTCAGATTCAGCGCTTTCAGCTGGTGCTGAAATCAGTAAAAATAAGTTGAGAAAAAAATTGTAGGAAGTATTTTAGCTACTTTGGCTATTATTAGCTAAGGTGGAGGTAAACTTCCGACGATTGGCCTAACCACATGGAACTACGATTATGACACGTGCTACTTAATGAATTCATTGAAAAAACACTTGACTTGAATTCGATAAGCAAAAAATGTGCTCTGTATAACACGATTTCTTAAATAAATTATATTGATTTGGCAACATTATTGTTTGTCTCTCTATCAAAATATATAACATTTATGAGCGAGAGGGATGTCGGTGGCCAAGTGGTTAGGACACCGGTCTTACAATCGGGAGACCCGAGTTCGATCCCCGCCATGTACCAATGTGTTTTTACTCACGTACATTTACCGACTGCTCTTACGGTGAAGGAAAACATCGTGATGAAACCCACAATCAAATAAAATTTGAATTCAGATGATATTTGAATGTGACTTAGCCTAGGATTCGGGCCAGGTTAGCCTTCGGGTTGCAGAGGTCAGATGGCAGTCGCTCTGTGTAAAAACTTGGTTTCACGTCAAATCCCCTAGGTTAGGTAGCCGACCCCGACAGAGAACTGGATAAGGCAAGGAGAATGATGATGAGCGAGAGGGATGTCAACAATAGTGTTGCCCTTTCGAGATCCTTTATTTAACAAGTCGTGTTATAGTATTAGTAAGTACCTACACCTCAATGAATGATCGTAAACGTTCTAGTGTTCATAAATCATGAAGACCAAATTTTACTATAGCTTACTACTGTACCTCAAGCTTTTTGAAGAATGCTTCACTATTATACGGCAGGGGCTTTTCTTTAGCAACTTTACGGGGCATTTTCACAGTCGGCAACTTCATGCGCTTTCTCTGCCCCGTGGGCCCCCATGACGTCATTGAAAGCACTATATTAGAACCCCCTCTTTTCCTGTTCTTTGGACTAAAATCTATGAAGATTTTAGTAAGATGCATCAAGTTGCAATCGCAAGGGGTTTCCGATTTCAAAGGCGGTAGCAGCGGCAGACGCCGTCGCCTGATTCGTACGGGTTTCAACGCTTTTAGATTGTCACCGGTCACAAATATACCCTCTCTGCCTTTTTCTTTCGGTTTCTTTTCCTTTCTTAGCGGTAAAAGTTTCGTTTTCGATATTAAAAACGGTAGCATTATAATCTTGACGGTGCGTAGCGACAGTACACGAGCGAGTCGCAAATGTGTAATTACCAGACTAAACCCAGGTTGTAAAAGCTAAGCCTTATGACGCAAACGGAAACGAAATTGCGTCGTATCGATCGCTTTATCAACATTTATCAATGTTATCTTATCAATTATCATAGAAAACAACATCATTTTGAAAATCAGCCGTTGTGCTCTAGTAAGCTTTGAAGAAGCTAAATGCCAGTTGATGCCTAGATAACTTTTCATAAAAGGCCTATACGCGCCTAATCACCTAAACCATAGCAAAGATAGATAGTTAAGTACAAGCTAACAGAAACAAAGGATGGTGCAAGTTTTTGTTGTAACCCTGTGGGGTAATATTATGTCGAAATCTTGTTCAGGTTCCTGGACTGGTCATTATTACAAAATCCATCATGGCATCTTTTTACATCAGTTATATTATTGGCTATTCCGTCTCCATACATAACATTTTAGTTCACGGATAGGACCTAACTTATAACAAATAGAGGCAGTTGAACAACTGGAGGCCTTTACCAAAGGGCACACAGACATTTGGTACCTTATTAATGATAAATAAAAATGAAAGTCATAAATAATAAAGAAATGACATAAATACCTATATAACTCAAAAAAACGCAAAAAAAAATATTGTAATTTAATAATATTTATCAAATTAAATGTACCTAATTTAATCTAATGAAATGGGAATTGACGAAATGTTATTTAATAGCTGAATAAATGGCTAATAATAATACATACATACAGACACAAATCACGCCTTTATCCCTAAGGGATAGGCTAATAGTAATCTAACTTATCCTATTACCAAGCTAAAAAAAATGCTAGCTACAATTTGAACGGACCTTTTTGAATTGGAATGAGCGTTTCAAGACGGGCATAGGTACGGGAATATTGGGATCAGGCGGGACATGGAGCGGATGTGGAGATACAGGATTCAGCGCCCATCTGATCTGTGTGGTTGCAAATAAGAACAAATTAATCCCTGATAGAATCAATTCGTTGAGGAAAAGTTCCGTAAAGCGGCTATTGGTTCCTAAAAGCCACATTTTTGATCGGCATGATTTCCTTCTCTCTCTTTTCGTTTGAGACACCGAGTCGTCCAACAACCCAATGAATCCTAGTGTCTGAATTCTAGAGAGTAGAATCTTCTACAAGTAGCAGGATTCTGACATGGTTGTGTAACGACCGCCGTCTAAGAACCTAATCATAGACAGCAAGCGGGACATGATAACAATTTTCCATTATTCTTAAACGAAGTGCCTTCATCATTTCAGCCATAAGACGTCCACTTCTGAACATAGACCTCCTTTAAGGATTTCCACCTTGTCCGATTAGAAGCGGTCTGCATCCAGCATTTCCCCGCAGACTTGACCAGATCGTCTGTCCATCTCGCGGGGGGCTGTCCTACGCTGCGCCTGCCGGTACATTGTCTCTTCTGCCTCAGCCAGCGCATTGACAGCTGTAGATTTCTTACACAAAATGCTGTAGAAATGCTTAGAACTTTAACTAAGTTCTAAGCATTTCTTCTAGGTAACTACTTTTTTTGCAGCTTGGCAACTGTTCACAGGGCCACTTTTATGAGTCGCTTCCCACAGATTCAGGTAAAGTGACAGAAAGTAACCAAATTCGCTAATGACAGTGTCAATAAACTACTTTTGGTTCCTAAAAACGGCTTTGACAACTTCTCATTATTCTCTTAACAGACTGTCATATAGAAATGCTTAGAACTTACTTTTTTAGCAGTCCGCACGCTGCTTGGTTCTTTCGGGGGGCGCTCAGCTCTCTTCGACAGCACTAGCGGAGAAGCCAAAAGAGGCAGCCGTTCACAGGGCCCCTTTATGAGACGCTTCCCACAGATTCAGGTAAAGTGACAGAAAGTAACCAAATTCGCTAATGACAGTGTCAATAAACTACTTTTGGTTCCTAAAGACGGCTTTGACAACTTCCCATTATTCTCTTAACAGACTGTCATATAGAAATGCTTAGAACTTACCTTTTTAGCAGTCCGCACGCTGCTTAGTTCTTTCGGGGGGCGCTCAGCTCTCTTCGACAGCACTAGCGGAGAAGCCAAAAGAGGCAGCCGTTCACAGGGCCCCTTTATGAGACGCTTCCCACAGATTCAGGTAAAGTGACAGAAAGTAACCAAATTCGCTAATGACAGTGTCAATAAACTACTTTTGGTTCCTAAAAACGGCTTTGACAACTTCCCATTATTCTCTTAACAGACTGTCATATAGAAATGCTTAGAACTTACTTTTTTAGCAGTCCGCACGCTGCTTGGTTCTTTCGGGGGGCGCTCAGCCCTCTTGGACAGCACTAGCGGAGAAGCCAAAGGGGGCAGCTGTTCACATGGCCCCTTTATGAGTCGCGCATGAGTCGCTTCTGACAGATTCAAGGAGGGCAAAGTTGATCGGTCATTGGTCGCACTCGTTGCGCCTGCTGTCATGTCTGATGTCGTATAGCCGTGGTAGTACAGGGTTTCCTGTGGGAAATATCGTGAAAATTCAGTCTCTCTCATCATATTGTCAGTGAGGTTTAGGCACATACAAAATTTTTGGAAAAACTAAATCACAAGATGGCGCTGCGCACCGTCATAAACTAACTTGGAATAACTGTCAAAGACATTTACAAGGAGGATTTTACAAGGACATTTTTTCTCGGGTCTATTAGAGCATTCTGTGTTAAGTTGTTGCTTAAATTATTCATGGGCATACTATGCATTAAAACAGAACACGCTTATAATGGGATTAATTTAAAAAAGGCTCGTACGTAAATTGCGGCGGTTACTTGACTGCGAGGAAAAGTTCATGCACTCTCGCCTGGTATATGTCAGAGCCTCAGTCGGAAAGAGAAAGCATGACGATCGGCCGCCATTTACAGATCCTTTCTTTAATTAATCGGGTTTTACACAACATGACGAGTTAGTATCTTAGACGTGCGTAGTTATAAGAACACGCTCGTCATAAAATATATGCCACGGTCGGGAATCGAACCCACCCGAATTCCTCCACAGCCAGACATTGAGTTTGTTTACCTGACTGTGGCTTCTCCGTAGGTCGAGGACAATGGTGGTCCTATGGTGTGGCTGGTCAGGGGTGAGACACCTTCTGGACCCCCTGGACTTGCCGCTTGCGAGTGTGGGAGCCGGTGTGAGCGGCCGGGAGTCCGTTTCTGCGTATCTGGAAGGATAACATTTAATATTGAGTAATAAGTAATATAAAATTAGGTTAAATAATAAGTAATATTAATTTTATTATAGTTATAATAAATTAAATATGTATAACTAACCCTTAATTAAGTTTTAAGAAATAATCATTGTAGTGCCCTACCAGGGTTTATGTCGGTACAATATTGTTAAATAAGACCTATGATCATGAAACAATTTACTGATTACTGTTGAACATTCCAGTGTAATGTGTATGGGAGGTCTAAAAAAATTTTCATATTTCGACTTGTTTAGCGAAAATTATTCAGTTTTATGGGCTGGTTCACTTTAAATATTTGCAGCATTTTTTTACACCACCAACAAGATCACAACTTTAGGCAACATGCTGACAACCTGTCATAACGTTGATACACGACTCATCTGAGGCGGCCACAATATCTGTCGGACGTCGCGATTGTGTCCGTATTTTTATGGCCAGTAAGTAAACTCTGCCTACCCCGTAAAGCGTGGTATGGTGTGTGTGTGTGTGTGTGTGTGTGTGTGTGTGTGTGTGTGTGTGTGTGTGTGTATTCAAATAAAAGTGACTCTTGCTTAGCCTCTACACAAAAAACAGAGGTGCGAACGAAGTTGTCATTAGAACCGCAAAAGTAGCAGCCCTATACATATTTTTAATACCTATTTACCGTGGGTCGTCCCACAGGACGGCTTCCAGTGGGGCGCCCCGGGTACCGCTGGAGAGACGTGGTAGAGGCTGACCTGCGCGATCTTCGAGTCAGCAATTGGCAGGAGATCGCGGAGGACAGAGATCAGTGGAGACAGCTCGTTTCGGAGGCCTAGATCCTCTTTGGGTCGCTGAGTCAACGGAGTTAGTTAGTTATTTACCTTCGAAACATATCCTCAGTGACGAAGTCATGTGGAGTACGTATCTTCTCCTTGTCTTGGCCATCTTGGAATTTCGTGAGGTCCTCCTTGATATAGTGCCCTCTGTTGTCCAAGGCCTGAAAACATTAAAAACTTCATGGAGTCACGGCATACTGACAAGTTTACACAGAATGTTCAGGCAATCAGCCGTATCATAACAGCCACAACAGACCACTGCTGAACATGGGCCTCCCCCAATCGGGGGGTATAGTACAGGGAACGCTACTACCCATTCCCTGGATAATAATCCCAAAACGCTGTTTACGACACCATCGGGTAGAATTTGGGGTGATGCGATTCTAAGTCGGCATCACACGGCAATCAGCCCTTTGATGAAATTTTGTCTTGCAACCACTGGTGATCGGATCACTTGGATAGTAGTTAGATGCGTAAAAACGTCATGTCATTGACTGTAGATATAGCAACAGTAGATTACCATCGATATGAAACCTTATAGACCACGTAAGGCCACCTGGCGCGTTTTCTATGGCACATACATACCCGCTGTGTGGTCCCGGCTTAGGGATAATTCATCCACGGAATGGGCAGCAGCGTTCCCTGTGAATGTAACCTCGCCAATCCGCCTGCCAAGCGTGGTGAGTATGGCAATAGCTCCTGATAGGGGAAGATCCAGCAGTGAACTGTCGTGGCTGTTAAGGTTTAGGTTATACATACCAATCCCCCCTTAGCCCTTTTAACAAAGTCCCTAGCGTCCTGGTCAGCGGGATGGTTGCACAGCACTGAGCAGGCGCTAGAGAACGGGTTGTACAGCCCAGCGAAAGGGCGCAGCATGTATGGCGCCGGCGTCACTTCGCATTTTAGTTCTAGACGCGGGACAACCTGAAAACGTAATTCATCGAAAGTTAGCATGTTGTATCTTATCATCACTGGCCTCATACCTCTGTGACAGACGATTTAATCAGTGTCTGAGGCAAGAGCACAGACACTGCGTTGTCTGGGACGTAATTATGGGAACGCAGGGTTGCCCAGAACCTGCGCCACCCTCTCGACCTTCCTGACTAACTCCACAGGAACTACGAGTAGATAAATGCGGACACCTGCTGAGCCAAGTTAGAAGTCACTATCAGCAACACCTATGATAGAAGCCTTAATGATTATAAATGAAGTTACCATAAATACTAAAATTGATATATTTGCGTCAACAGAAAATAGATTTCTGGCATCTGTAGGACATCACCTAGAGATCCGTCTTACAAGAAGTTCTTTAATAGATTTAGAATTTTAAGAACATTGTTACCTTATATTAAGATTTACACGTGTGGCTTGTCTGTTAGTGTAAGTAGAGAAATAAATAAATGATAAAAGAACTGTCACACGCGCCTTGTCTGACGGAGATTCCGTTCCAGGTTTAATGCGGAGTTGTCCTTCTCCATGACTGGTCTTGGGTCTGGTTGATCCCTCGGTCGCATCTTACGACCCCCACGAGAAGACAGAGCGTGGTGTTGCTATTAAGGCATATCTCTTATACATGGTGAAAAGTTCAATAGATATAGGTAATTCATTCGAGTGTAGGTAGATCAAGGAACATAATACTAACCTAGCGAGGTAGATTCCAGCTGTGATCCAGCTCAAAACATTTTACTTCTAACGGCTTTCTTTCCTTTCTTCGCAATTCTTTGTCTTTGACCCACCAATGGTTGACCAGTTTTATCAACTTCCGGAATATGAGCAAAAACTTGGTTAGGTAGGTATAATGGTAGGTACTTACGATGTTTTCGGTACTCTGCTTGGCAGTGGAAGGCTTTGTGCTGGCCAGCAGTCCTGTGTTGCTGAGCAAGCCCATTCTTTAGCATTTTATTGTCAAACCTGCCACAACAAAGCCTTCTGTCCAGCTCACAATGTTCTCCGAAATATCGATCAAACTACCTCTTGGTAACACGAAACTAGGCGCCAAACGTATGTACAATAACACAAAAAATTGCTATGAAAATACGCCAGTATCATGCTAGTATGTATACAGTCAATTCAATTCAATTTCTTAATTTAAGGCGTTTTCTTTCAGTCTATGCCAGAGTATCAATATAACGTCAGAATAATAGAGCGTAATGTCGCGTTTGTATGACAGCAAATAGCAAGACAGTAGAAAATAATTTAAAAAGTTGATTAAATATTGTACCTACTTCAAAATATCTTTACATTATCCTTTTCTACTGAGCTTTTCTACCTTATCTTTTAGTAATGTACCAAATAATGTACAACTATTCAGCTCTTTCTACTTTGCTGATAGCAACACTTGTCCGAACTAGGTGGCGCTATTTCAGATTGAGGAATTGTCAACTTCAGTTTAGTGGTGTTTCCATGGAGTTTTAAAATGTGTTCAGTGCTATATTTTTCTCATAAATAAAAATAAGATTTTAAACACTTTCATAAGTTAATTCATTACTCCTATGTATGGGGAATTTCCCGTAAAATAAACTCCAAGCGCCATCTACTGGGAACTAAACAAACAAAAAAACATTCCCATTAATGAGTCTATGGTAGTAGTTTAAAGATAAAATTAAAACAATTCAATGAATTTTTCCACATATATTATTCAAAAAAATTTACACAAAAGCACTAAGACATCCATTTAACCTTATTGTCTAAATAAATGAAGTTTAAAACCGACACGCAACTTCTTAATTAATTAAGATATAATTTGTCTCTAAAAATAATACTCATATTCATTTTGTCAATAGTTATCGGAAAGTAACTATGGCTTTTAACAAAATAATCCATCACTACGAAGCGAATATGTGAAATGTTCTACAATAATCTATAACTTTTATATCTGAATCTACAGGGTTTACTTTTAGGGGATTTATATTATTTTACATGACAGTGCAATAGAATTACTGAATGTGTACATTGGGTGAAAATTACAACTCTTACATTTACAAGATTAAAGTTTAAATCTTAACTGTAACCTATAATAACTCCACAGAATATTATTTTACCTCCGAAATAGTAATCTACATTATAAAAGCAAAGACTTTGACCCTCTCAAAACTAAGGGTACTTTTGTAAATATGCAAGGTTACAGAAAATAGAAGTAGCAATTTTGTTTGGTCAATAAATAAAGGTTCACATAAAAATGTTTTCGTTACTCTATTTGATTCCAGATCCACGCTCAGTGAAATATTATACCCAAATCCAAGATAACTCTGATATTTTGACAGATTGCTAATTGTTGTTCGAGACAGTACATTTGCACAAAACGAGAAAACAACATGGAGCACAATTGAAACCATATCACGTTTGTAAGGTAATAAACCTGGAAACTGTCAAAACTACACAGTTAGTTTCGATAGAGTATAGTAGACTTTTCATCACAAATAATTTCATCTTGTAATGTGTTAACAATAAGATACAAATTGTCACTGTTTATGGGTGCTGGGCAGAGTAGGTATGGGTATATAATAAATAAATGTCTTGGACGATTCACACAGTGCCATCTAGGCCCAAACTAAGCAAAGCTTGTAGTACAAAAATTAAGATAAAAAATATTGAATAGAGTATAACCCAAATATTTCTGGCAGTCCCAATACCTACTTGTATTTTGTCTCTGATAAAAAAATGCTTAGATTCTGGTTAAATTTACATACATATTTGGTGTACATACATACAAATAGCAATAATTATACACTATGCGACCGGCACTGCTAAACGAATTGCCATTACAAAAGTAATTCTAAATAAGTTACAGAATTCACTAGTTTCCTGGGTCATTAATAAAATATAAAAGTTGTATACTTAAAACCGAAAAGCAAAAAATTATGAATGAAAATCATTGTATTTTTGCACAATACAAAAACGCGGTTTACATTCATAATTTTTCGAAATACTCAAAGTTTGAATTCATAAACAGAAAAATTATATAAAAGTAAGTGTTCGGTCGCCATCCCAAATAGCAACAGATGACGTCACACATTCATATTTTTATACAAAATACCGTTTTAGATTAGTTTTTAAAAGTAGCTCATTCGACTTGCCAGTCATGCAGCCTACTATTGCAATAAATAGTCAAATATACAGTGGAACAACAAGTACAGAACGGAGTTAGGAAAATGATATGTGAGCCCATTATTTTACACAAATTCCATTTCACACAGAAAGTACCACTTATTTCTTGTATACTAGTGAATAACTTTTATCTTTCACTGAGAGCTTTTATAATATCAATTTATGAAATAATAAATTATATGTTAAAATATGTAAATAATTTAAGAAAGGGGTTAATTATATTCTTAGGATTACACAGAGTAAGAAAGGACATCACTAGGATGAGTACTTAAAGGCAAGTAGATTAGAAAGGCAAGTCACAGTCCTTACTCTGTCTTAAAGATACTTTTAAATTCAATAAAATTATTATGTCTTGTCGTTAAGTGACAACCGTAAAACATAGTCCACAGTAACTATTAATAGAAACATGGTTTCTCCACGCAAATGCCCTAGGCACTTCTAATTAACTGTAGTTATAAGCCTATCCTATAAATAATAATTTAAACTAAAAGCATCATGTAAAAACGTGTGACTCATAAATCATACATAATATTTCCACAAATAAAATTTTAGTTATGACTAGGAGTTAAGAAATAATTTGAGCATGGAAAATAAGCGTACTTTAACCATGCGATAGTAAAACATTATAAAACTTAAATACATAAGTTACAAATACATAAATTACAGTTATCGTCACACATACTACGAAACACGTTCAGGATTCTCGATATATGAAACGTCACGGAACACTTTCAATCACAATTCACTATACAACGGAGAGGCCGGAGGACCACCGCTTATGCGACCAGCACTTCACTCGACAAGCACGACGGCGTCGTCTGCGGGCGCTGCGGGGTGAGCGTGGTGAGCGGCGTGTGCCGGGGCGGGGGCGGACGCGGCGTGCGCGGCGTGCGGGGCGCGCGCGGGCGCGGCGCCGGCGGCCGCGGACTACGGGCGGCTCGCGCGCGCCGCCTCTTCCAGCGCTCGCACCTTCAGCTCGCGCTCGCGCTGCTGGCGCAAGAAGTCCTCGTGGTGCGCAGGGTGCGCCGGGTGCAGGAACCCGCGCTCGCGCTCCATGAGCAGCTGGCGCTGCAGCTGCTCGTGTGCCGCCGCCTGCTGCGCCAACTGCTCCGCGTACGGCCGGCCCAGCAGGTCGGGGTGCGGCAGCGGCCGGTACTGCAGCCCGAGCGCCTCCTGCTGCGCCGCCGCCGCCGCTTGCTGGCCGGGGTGAAGATGCAGATGCGTGTGGGAGTGCGCGTGTGTGTGGGCGTGCGTATGAGCATGGTACTCCGGGTTGATTCCGGCCATCTGCAACCGCACCATCGGGTCGGCCGCCAGCGCGAGCCGCTCGGCAGCTTCGAGCTGCGCGGCCGCCACGCCGGGGTGCGGGTGGTGGGGGTGGTGGCCCGGCGCGCCCGACACAGGCACGCTCTGCGGCGCGCCGGGCCCGCCCGCCTGCGGGATGCCGAGCCGCTCCAAACGCTCACGCTCCAGCTGCGACAGCGCGGGACCGTGTCCGGGTGGATACAGTCCGAATTGCACCGGTATAGCTCCTTGCGGGGGCGGTGGGGGCATTCCATACCGCCTGTGCATCTCCAGCCAATGAGGATCGAGCCCGCGCGGGCCTACGTTATTCTTCATTAGCTCTTCCTTCAATCTATCATTCAATTCTCGCTCTCTCAGCTCCCTTATCTCCCTGTCTCGTTTTTCTCTTTCGAGATGCTCCAGTTCCAGTCGCTCTCTCGCTCCGGCAGCGCCATACATAGAGCTGAGCTGGTATTGAAGCATCGGGTCCATGCAATGTCTCGGTAGGTTACCAGGGCTAAACCCGGCATGTGGTCGAGCATATTCGGACAACTGCCGTAGAGCGGGCGTGTCTGGATAGCCTGGTGGTCGCGGGAATCGGTCATAAGGAGAAGTGATAGTTTCAATAGCACCTCTCGAAGGCGGTTTTGTTTCTGGTTTTTCCGGAGTTGCAATTTTTCTATGCGCCTGTTGGGCAATCTTTTCTCTTTCCTCCCTATCTCTCTCGGCTTGCTTTCTTAACCGTTCCTCACGTTTCCGTGCAAGCTTCGACTCGGGTACTGGCTTAAATATGAGATCAGTTCGCGTGCACGAATTGTAGTCTCCGCGGTTCCAGTGTCGGAGGAATATGGCAGATTGAGATCTGTGACATTCCGTATCTTCAATCTTTGGCTCCGGGCTAGGGCCATGTGGTATGTGCGCGGGGCTAGGTATTTCTTCTTCTTCAGGTTGTGACTGCGTTTCAAGTTTTAGTTCAGGGTTTTCTTCTGGCATTCCTGGTCGTTGAGGTGGTCTCAGGTGTGGATGATGAAGTTGATGTGGGGAACCAGAGCGACCATGTGATGCTTGTAACCCGGCGGCTGCTTGCGCATGTAACCGAAGGCTTTCAATAGAACTAGGCCCTGGTCCTGGCGGCAGTCCTAGACCCATGGGATGTCCCATAGAAGGCGGCTGTATCATCAAATGACTCGGATTGCCTGGGAGCATTTTGGGATGATGCCGCAACAACATCGAATCTGCTGGCGATAATCTCTCTGGATGGTGCGCCAAATGATGCGAATGATGATGTGTATGATTGTGGTTGTTTGAGACGTTAACGGACGACGAAGAACTAGTAGTTTGTGATACACTGGCCGAAAGGTGATGCGGCGAGCTTGAATGAGAATTGCTCTTCTGTTGGGTATTGATTTTATGTTGTATTGATTGTGACGAACTGCTCGATGTTGAATGCGATATCGATAACGTATGATTTAGACCACCACCTGCGTGGTTCGGCTGTTTTTCTGTACTCGTGTGAACAGCACTATGATGACTCGTTGAATGATGTTGCGTCATTGTCGTTTCATGGAGCTGCCTTTCGGTGGTAGCATTCGGATTTCGGGGATCTTCTGAACTCTCAGATATTTCTCTCAACGATCTAGTTGTAACTGACGAACTATGTGAGGTACTGTGATGTGAACTAAGCATAGTCGTAGATTCTATTGTTGACGGCTTCACTGGGTCATGTCTTCCAGGTGTGCTTACAGATGGGTGCATAGGCGGGATTGGATGAGGTTGCGGGAGTGGTCCATATGGATATGGATAAGGCATAGAATAGCCTGGATGAGGGTGGCCGTAATATGGATGCATTGCATGAGCCGCTGCAGCTGCAGATAGCTGAAAGATCGAAGGATGCAGCAATGGATGAGGAGGATGATGCAACGGAGACGCAAACGGATGCGGATGTCCATGCTGCTGCCCAGAATGCATAATGGGGCCGGGCATCGTCGACGGTATCGTTAGAGGCGTAGGATTCATTAGATTCAAGGCTGAATGCGACACTGCCGGATTATGTACAGGAGACGCGGATATTTGTCTTGATTGTGAGGGGCTTGTTAAATGCCTTGTAAAAGGTGACGTCGTAGCTGACGGATGTGGTCCGTGTCCTGGAGTTCCATGCCCTGGCTGACTTTTTATCGGAGTGGGCGTATGAGGGCTCTTCACTGGCGGCACAATATTAGATTGCTCTGAGCTACTTTGACTACTTGATACAGGAGGAAGATGAGGTTGATGCATAAAGTCAGGCTCTTTCTTTATGCCATCTATTCTTGGGCCAAGGAATGCACTTTGCACATTGGAATTTTCATTAGCAGGTTGACTCGGAGGCCTACTATTGTTTTCGACACTTGATATAGATTCGCGATCTCTCTCAGTATTTAAATGTTGGGCAATAGCACTTCCTATTGGATAACCAGGTACTTTTACTTCTTTAAGTGACTGAAGAGGGTCATTTTGTGTTGAAAGATTAGCAGGTACATTATCTGGAATTTCTTGTTTAATTTTTAAGTCCTGTGGCATTGCAGAGTCGCTTTGGTTGGATGGTTGCGCAATCAAATTGCCTCCAGCAATACTGTGTGAAGGTGGGACTTGTTGTATCAAAGGTGGTAATGAACTGGGTTTTTCTAATCCAGGATGCCCTGGATGGCCTCCTGGATGGCCATACAACGAAGCAGGCATGAATCCATAAGGTCCAACATTTGCTCCACTTCCAACTGATATCAGAGGTCCTGGTGGCAAAAGACCAGTAATGGAAGGTTGACTTAAAGGTGGTGGAGGCATGCTCTGTCCAGTGACAGGAGTTGCTGTGGGATCTAATGGTCTTACACCAAGATTTTCTGGCCGCAATGGAGCTGGAAAAATTGGTGGCCTTATTCCTGCATTTTGATTGTCATGTTTTGGCATTGGTTGTGTTTTTAGATCTGTAGGCTGTTGCTTATCATCAGCATCATTTTCTTTATTCTCTTGGGAGTTCGCAGGTGAAATGGGTTCAGTATTTGTCACTGTAGGATGCTCCATAGGTGGTGGTGAAGATCCCCGCGTATTTGTCGGTGATGGACTAACCCTTTGAGAGGCATCCAATCGGGGTGCACTTGGGGAATCAACTTTGCTGTTTGAAGAAATTGTAGCAGTGAACACTTCTGGCATATTTTGGTTCTTCATCTCACTTGCTTCATCTCTAGGTTCAAGTTTGATGACTGTCTTTAATGGGTTTATTAATGGATTATGTTTATTAGGATCACCCCCAAAGCTCATATTGGGAGGATAAGAAAATGATGGCATCCCAGAAGCAAAATCCTTTGCACTTCTAATGATAGAACTTTCCTTAGTTATGTTAACTGGATTAAAGATGCCACCAGGAACACCTTCAATTTTAATGTTGTGTCCCAGTTTCGGATTGTACATATGACTGTCTTTTACAAATATATTCGTATTTTCCAAATTAAGTGGCTTGTTAGCTTGACTGACTGGATGGCTAGGATAGTTATGTGCCAATGGATCTTTTTGGAATTCATCCTTTTGTAAATTAAGACATTGTTCCTCTGTGTCCATTTCTTCCTTTATTTTTATCTTTTCCATTGGTTCTGTAACCATTGGTGTAACTTTTGGAATGATAAGTTCAGTTTTAGGGAATAAAGTGTTTTGAATATTATGAGGTCTTGGTTCAATATTTTCTGGATTTTTAGAATTATTTGAATCAGTTTTTAGATCCAAAACTGGTCTTTCTTCTTGTTCTGTTGCAGGTTTGAACACTGGCAGCGAGGGCTCTTTGTCACCTTTACTTGGTTCAGAAGGTGTTTCTGTTTTATTTTGTGATTCTACCAACTTTTGTTGTTGTTCTGGCTCAATTTTTTTATTTTGGTCGGTATTTTCTTTATCAATTTTATTAAAACTGAAATCTTCTGGCTCAGGTTCAGCACTTTCTGTTTCATCCATAGCAGGAAAACTATCATTAGTAAGACTTTCAGCTGGGCTATCGGGTGGTTCTGCTGCCTTTTTCTTCTTCATCTGAACATCTCCATCCATTATGCCTTCAGGTTTAGTATCATCTGGAAGACGTTTCTTTACTTTGGACACATCAACTTTACCATTAGCTACTACTACCTTCTTTTTGGCATCTTTACTAACAGGTGAAGATAAAACTTTATCAGGGACATTATTATTTGTACTTTGTGCAGTGGTTTTTGCAGTCTTTGCTTTTGATTTAGTATCATTATCACTTTCATCTTGACCTTTCTTACTGTTTGGAGTGGTTTGTTCCTTGGATTTATTCCTTGTTCTCATTCTACTGGGTGAATCTTCTGGATTATCACCAGATCTACCATTTTCAGCCTTTGCCAAATCACCAGCCTCTCTGGAGTCACTGTCTTCCTCAGAATTTTCGTCTTCTGTAACAGAGCTCATTTCTCCTCCTTCTTTAGGATTTGGTGAGGGCCTAGAACCGTTAGTCTCAGGGACTGTCGGAGTAGTTTCTGGAGTTTGCTCCTTAGGTGTACCGGCACGAGAGTTTCTAGTATTCCGCACACGTCTTAGCGAAGCCTGTCTCCTTCTTCTGTGTGGTCTATTACTACTAGCACCAGGAGTCTTTTTCCACAAATAGTAAAACTCAACTAACTCTGCAGTGTCTTTATGTGGGAGTAAGTCTTTTTTTATTTTAAAGAAATTTTTGCCGAACTGGCGAATACCTTTCACAAATCGTTTAGTTTCCTCTTCGGACCACTTCTTCTCTATACCTTTGGGTACGGGACACTTCACTAGGGCTTGTAGGGCTCGACCGGGGTCGTAGCCGGAGTCGTGGAGTACGTCGAGAGCGTTGATAGTGGTGTCGTCGCGACTGGCAGCAACACATCCGTCGTCAGGGGATCCTCCGTCACACATGCCCGCGAACGCTGCCATAGAGCGCGCGGCACGTAGGTACATTACCAGGTCACGGTCTGTGGCCTGAGCAGGCAGCCAGCGAAGCTCCTCGCCACCGGGACACGGCTCGTCGGGCCCTAGCGGACCATTCACTCGCATATCAGGCAGGCACGCGTAGATATCCTTATCCTTCACGGGTTGGCTCGGTGTTCCCACTTGAACCTCCCCTTGGTTTTGGGCCATGATGGGCAGTACGGACTATTTACACTGCACAACCTCCTCTCACTCACATATCACTGAAATCCTCTGTTTACATATTGTCGAGTTAGTATTTCACACTGGCGTGTAATAGTTTCTCTCTAAATGTGTCTTTGATGGTCCGTGAAGGAGTAAGTATGCCAATACACATAATTATTATCCCTAATGGCCACCATTACACGATGCATTGTGCTTCATTTCATAAACTTTTACGACACTCACAGTTCGTAACTTAAAAGTCCACTTTAAATTAACTTGAAAATAACTATATTTTGTCAGTATTTATGTTAAATTTACTAATAAATTAGTAAAAGCTATCTACATGCTAGCCTTTTGTTTAGCTTCGCCTTTCTTTAGACTACACCATAGACAAAAACATGGCGGCTGTGGGAGGACATCTTGCATAAATGCTCCATTTTACGCAGAAGGATACATATAAATTCATAATAAGTAATAACTAAATAATTGAACAAACACTACTACACTAACGTTTTTTCATGGATTTATGTTCTTTTTACCTTATTTAGTACAAAAAAGTAGTGAAGTTGGCAATGTAGGCCTAAAAGTATAGTTTGTATTGTAAACAAATATTGTGAAAGGTAACGGAATGTACGAAATGTAATATGAAAAAAGTTGGAACAGAATATCTTGTCTATGCTACGCCGATCAAAACACCGATGCTATAGCAATATCTCTTTCTATCTCTACGCTTAGAAAAGAGAAAGAAAATGTCGATATGAAAATACCGGTTTTGAAAATCTTCGCATCACTAATTTGTCAATAATATTCTGATTTGACAGTTCTCGTTTTCATTGTATCGGCCAAAAGCTTTTTGTTTGCTGTTTTCTCTAAAGTATTGGGATTTGTGAAATAAATACTGTGCTTTCTTCTGATTTAAACAGCGCCATGTCTTCAGATGAATCGGACGATGAACCTTTAGCACTCTTAGCAGCAGCTAAGCAGTCGGATCCAGAAAAATATTTGAAGAAACTGAGTGCAGAAATCGACGTCGACTATGACCCGAAACCAAAGAAGAAAAAAACCAAGAAAACTAAATTCAAAGTAATAAAGAATGAAGCATTGACTATACAATTCGAGCGCACGTTGAAACAAGCTGCTCGTACACTAGTTCAACGGCCGGATGATGTCTGGTTGTACTTGAAAGATTTTAATCCGAGCGGCCCATATAGTTGTCTACTTTGCTCAGAATGGTTTATAAGCAAGTCTAAAGTGGTTATCCACTACGTCTTGAACCACAAGAAAGACTACTGTGGAATATGCAGGTCAGTTGTCTAGGAAAATCAGCTTTATCTTGTTTCCCTGTTTTCTGTCAGTTTTAAGAAACTTTTCAAGCTTTGTCAGCAGTGTTCATGAGCTTGTAAACACACTTATCCTCACCAAACGAACCAAACTCTTCTCTCTTTTCTGTGTGTTTTCTGTGTCCTGCAATAGTCCCGCACAAGAAGCATCCATGTCTAAATAATAAAACTATATAAAAGATTGCCTAGCCTTCATGACAGTTCATACATTTTATAAATCATTTCTTTAATTTGAACAATGATATAACTTTTTCAGGTACTTTGTCCTGGACAGAGAAGCCTGGGCGGCCCACGTGCAATTCCACACACCCTGGCCATGTTCGCAGTGTGATGAAACCTTCCCATCAGAGCTGGAGTTACGCCAGCACTTCAGCGCAGCACATCAGCTCGTACATTGTCGCCTGTGCCATTTCAGACTCCCCGATAATGATCAATACAACTTCCATCTGCTCCAGAAACATAATGTCACGAATGTATCACGTAAACATGAACCAAACTTCTGGGAACTTGAATATGAAGGAGGGCAAAGCTTTTCATGCCTCCTCTGCTCAAAGACTAATAATCCACCTACAGCATTCTTCAGCCATTTCCTGGGATATCACCATTTTACAATCAAATGTATCACTAACATCATTGGAGGACAAGATACCCCATTCTTATTGTTTGGGGCTGATCTTTCTCAGCCGTTTATTGAGATTTTGAAAGATCAGGGTAAGTGTGGGTATGTGGACTTAGACAGGAATATCAGTATTGTACCCGATTTTAGCATAAAAAGGGAGGACTTTCTTAGCTCTATAACTGTTAAAGAAGAGGTTTATAGTGATAATGAAAATAATGAAAATGAAGAAACAAAACCAGAAACTATTAGGGAAGACTTTGAGATAGTTAAGAATTACAAAGGGGACCAAGATTTTGATGTTACACAAATGGAGTTGATTGTATTGGATAAGAAATACTTTGACTATTTGCATAACGTTTTGACTGATATAAATTCAAACACAATACCAGTAAATTCAAAAATTGAGTATGACAAAGAAAACCAGAACACAATTATAAATGTTGAATGTACTTTATGCCCTGCCACGCACCCTACAATGGAGGCATCTGTCAATCACATGTCGAAGATGCATAATGTGAAAACAGTGCCAGTATTCTGCTGCAGACTATGCAATACTACGTTTGAAACCCTAAATGAGTTAGACCATCATGCAAAAGAGGAATTAGAAGAATTCAATGACTTATGGCTGTGCCAGTTTTGTGACAAGGAATTTGATGATAGACATGCCACAAGAGGCCACCTTGAAGAACATAGAGATATCTTACAAAATGACAACTGCTTTAGTCCCCACATAGGTTTCAAATGTAGGTATTGTCTAACTCTGTTTTGGAATGAGCCGGATCGAGAGCAACACCAAATTGAAATACATTTTCAAAATAACAAGGACAATTACTACAAGTGTGAATGTGAAGAAGTATTCAGTGATAAGGTGGGTTCGCAATATATTTCAATACTCATAAAATTAATTATCTGTGGACATGACAGTAACCGTCCGCCCGAGTCGAGCCGTTGAAGGGTACACATAGGTACAACAGTATAACATGATGTGTAAACATGTGTTCAATGGCCAGGTCACACAACATTAACTTAAATAATTAAGAAATTGCAGTAAGGAACCTCAGACTTGGCACAACTTAGTTTAGATTTCATTACTTTTCAAAAAAAACAAGCAGCTCCATCGAGACCTGGCTCGTTTTTTACAGAATCTTTTTGATTGGATAAAATATTTCTTAAGAAAAACCTAACACTTTTTCTTTTCAGATATGGTTTACATACCACTACTTTGAGAAACATTTGAAAGAAGAGAGCTCTGAAATGAATACTCGGCTATACAAATGCTGCTTTTGCTCCATAGTACTATCTTCTGTCCATCAGATGAGGGAGCATTTTCAAAAAGAACATCCCAAAGCCAGAAAAGTGTTCTGCTCTTTAGAAGGATGCCAGTATAGACCTCTCTGTCATAAGAAGTCTTTTAACCTGCATTTGAGGGTAAGAATTTGTCTTTTAATAAAGCCTAACATTCTTTGTTAGTTTGTAATAAGATAATAGACATAATGAGATGTGTCTAAATAAATACGCGCTCTTAGTATGCTTTTAAAACAAGACAAGACTTCTTGCGTAGTACCCGCACTTATATGGAAACTAATAAGGATAAAAAAGGAAAATCTGAGCTAGACATTTATCTACTGCTCTTACAACACCTAAAGTATCATGATTTTTACCCAAAAGTAATTCTTTTCATTTTCATCCTATGTACCTTGGGAAAAATGATTTTTTTTTTTATGACTAATCCATTAGCGATAATCCATTTGTTAGTTCAGTGTTTGTCAGAAGTGGCGATGGTGGCCGTATTTTTGCAGCCGTTGACACGATGCCTACCCCGCAAGGGATAAAGGCGTGATATGTGTATGTGTGTAATATTGTATGTGAAATTCTAAAAGTATTGTGAATCTACTTGGGAATAAAAAGATTTTGATTTTGGATCACCCCTTAATTTCGTGTACCTCCAACAGAGGATGCACACGATGCCGCCGGGCGTGCGCGACAAGGAGGCGACGTGCACGTGCACAGTGTGCGGGCGCGAGTTCCCCACGTGGCGCGCGTGCAGTGCGCACGCCGCGGCCGCGCACGGACACGGCAAGTTCAAGTGCACCATCTGCAAGGCCATGCTGCTCTCCGTTGATGAGAGGTAATTGAACAATTTATAGCTATCAAGATACCAATAAAGCAACAAAATAATCTATCAACTGATAAAACAACCCAACCGACAAAGCAACCAACTAATAAAACATTCAACCAAAAGATCTTATAAAACAACCAACCAACAAAAAACCAATCGACACAGCAACAATGTAATCAACCAAAGTAATGATTGTATCCGCCAACAAACTAATCAAACAATACACAAAGCAGTAAATTAAACAATCAATCCACCGACTAATTGGTTAAATATTGAACCAATCAATCAACAATAAAACCAGCCAAAATTAGGTAAACAACGTACAAAAAAAACCAACCTAAGCAATAAACAAACCGGAATAACGAAAGAATGGTTTAAAACATCGTGATGAAACCCGCATTCAAATAAAATTTGGATTCAGATGATATTTGAATGTGAATTAACCTAGGATTCGGGCCAGGTTAGCCTTCGGGTTGCAGAAGTCACATGGCAGTCCACGTCAAATCCCTTAGGTTAGGTACCCGACCCCGACAGAGAACGGGATAAGACATGGAGGGCTTTTGGTGTGGGCTTTCACTAAAATCTCAAAAAGTCCCCCAAGTCTGCTATTTTTTTGTCACTGTAGCGCAATCGAAACTCAACTGTAACTCCATTGCCATTGTGATTTTTTATACTTCAATTTGTTAGCAAACTACTAAAATCATCCGGCTGAGATACAATCGACATCCAACTGAAACGATTTTAATTGAAAATAGCTGGGTCTCCATTGAACGAGCAGCCTCAAATGCTCACTGCCGCGCGCAGCATGCGGCGCAATGCGCGGTCGGTGTGGACGTGTTTCGCCTGAGCAGCGCATGTTAAAATTCTCATGCTCGGGCGAAAAACCGTACACACCGCAATGCGCCGCATGCTGCGCGCGGCAGTGAGCAGCTGAGGCTGCTCGTTCAATGGAGACCCAGCTGATGAAGTGTTTTACTCTCTTACTCCAGGAAGCTTCACTACCTGCTGACGCACCCTGGCAAGCATCCGTTCTCTTGCAACGTGTGCGGCAAGTCGTTCCTCTACAAGTCCTCGCTATACATGCACAGGAAGGAGCACTCGGCTGTCAAACAGGACTACACTTGCGACATTTGCCACAAGGTTTTTGCTGTAAGTCGTGTTTCACTACATAGTATAAAGCAAAGTCGCTTTTTGCGCCTGTCTGTCTGTATGTATGTTTGCTTAAATCTTGAAAACTACCCAACGGACTATGATGCAGTTTTTTTAATAGATAGAGTGATTCAACAGTAAGGTTTTTATGTATAATACTTTCCGGGAAAAATCCTTATTCCCATGGGAAAATGAGTTGCAGCGAGCGCAGCCGCTGGGGCAGGCTGCTAGTACTTAATATTTCAGAGGTGATGGAAAGATTTGTTTTGTTAATCTAAAAACTACAATACCTATAACCAAATTAAACTGGTCGTAAAAATTACAATTCCCTTTTTCAGCTTTAGCATTTAGGAACACTTAATGTCTCGACAAATTCCCAATGCATTCTTATCGCTAGAAAAGCCTTTAAAACGCCAGCATTAGCAACTGATTTAAGCCCTATTCAAAACAGCGGTATCCGCGCGGTACATGGGTAGCGGTAAATTATTGGTACAAATTGACAAGAGATAAAGTTCCGCTACCCACGTACCGCTCGAATACCGCTTAAATTTGTATAGATTTTTATAACCTGATTATTTTCAGAGGGCCAAAACCCTCTATCAAATTTAAACAAGTAGGTTATATAAGTAAAGTAAGTTTAAGCACTCGCATTAATTTTAATACATTTGAAGTGGACGTATTATACGTCGGATCATAGGTAAACAGGTCAGGTCAGGAAATGAGCTAGGTACTTTTTAAACCGATCTAAAACGGTATTTTGTATGAAAATAGCAACGTATGACGTCATTGATTGCTATTTTGGATGGCGTCAGAACAGTTACTTTTATGTAATTTTTCTGTTTACCAATTTATACATACATACACATATCACGCCTTTACCCTTGCGGGGTAGGCAGTGCGTGAGCGTTAACAGCCGTAAGAATACGGTCGCTATCGCCACGTCTAACATTTTTGAGGATTGTTTTCCAAGGTTGTTTCAGGATACACATGTTGTGTATCACTATAGTGACAGGTTGTCAGCCTGTCGCCTAAAAATTGTAATACACTAATACTCTCGAGTCCCTTAGTCGCCTCTTACGACACCCACGGGAAGGATGTGGGGTGATGCTATACTAAGCCGGCATCACACGGCCGAACCTACATAAACCTACTCGTACATAATGATTTATTTCCAATCACACAGAAAAAGGATTCATTCCGCGAGCACCAACAAATCCACGAAGGGCCGCGCCACGCGTGCTCCTACTGCCCGATGCGCTTCGTGCAACGCTCCAACATGTTGCGCCACGAACGACGTCACACAGGCGAACGGCCGTATTCGTGTCCACATTGTGAACGAACCTTCGCTGACAAGGGGGCTTGCTCCTCGCATGTCAGGTAATTAATCACTACATAGTATAAAGCAAAGTCGCTTTTCGCGTCTGTTTGTATGTTTGTTTGCCTAAATCTTTAAAACTACACAACGGATTTTGATGCAGGTTTATGTGATTCAAGAGGAAGGTTTTTATGTATAATACTTGCCAGGAAAACATCTGGTTCCCACGGAAAAATGAGTTGCAGCGGGCGCAGCCGCTAGTAAATAAATAAAAGGATTTTTATTCAGTTGCCAAAAAGCAAGTAGTTTTAAATATGACTCAATATATACAAAGTGTACCTGGTTGACCGAACATTGCTCGGCTTTTTCTGCCGTTCAGTGCCGTTACGTTAAGAATATAAAACCTAGCTGGATCGATTTATCGCCCCCGAATCCATAGGGATTTGTACGATATATACGAATTTTTATGAAAATCGTTCGAGCCGTTTCTGAGATCTCGATATATACAATTTTAAAGGAATTAGATAGATAAAAGATTATTACCGAATAAGCGATGACGTCAGCTATGCTTCAACCATTCCTTGTTAAATATCAGTGACTTTTACACTTTCCTATTATTCACAGAACCCACACGCGCGAAACGACATACGACTGCCTATACTGCGGCGCCTCATTCGCGCAGAAGTCCAAACTGACGTACCACATCCGTCGTCACACGGGGGAAAACCTGGAGACCTGCGTGGTCTGCTCCAAGATGTTTACCAGCGCGTGTTCGCTACGAGAACACATGAAGATCCACACTGCCAAGAGAAAAGGTGAAAGCGTCAAGTGCCCGCTTTGTGGTGAGTTGGGCTCAATTTTGTGAGTTGTGAGTCGCTTATTTTGTGAGTTGTGAGTCGTTGATTTTGTGAGTTATGAGTCGCTTTTATGCTATAACGTCAAAACAGCATCATCTGCTGAGTTCGGCTCAGTTTTGTGAGTTGTGAGTCGCTTTTAAGCATGCTATAGCGTCAAAACAGCATCAAAAGGTGAAAGCGGCAAATGTCCACTTTGTGGTGAGATGGGCCGAGAGAACAAACGTTCAGTAGTAAAATGTCCAATCCGCAGAATTCGCAATCATCACGAAAATTTTCATTTTTTTAATGATTTAAATCTATTTTATCAAAAACTGACTAGATTTTTTGTTATTTCTTGTTTTATAACGTTGGTTAGTTGTGAGGCGTGGATAGTATCACCCCGTATCTTTCCCGTGAAAGGTTTGAGGAATGTGTATCGTATTTTTAAGCGATTGTGTTGAAATTTAAGGCACTACACCGTTTTAGTTACTTATTTGTTTAACTTTTTATTCTACTATTGTAGAACTTTGACATTGTTATTTACTTTTATTTTTATTTTTTGACGATCGCATTATCCTCTGACATTTTAATTTAGTTTTAGCAGTGTAACTATGAATTTAATAATGTGAAATAAATGAATCTATGTATCTATCTATTTAACCGAAAATAATTTCTTCCAGATCGCGCCTTCAACGACGAGCGCTACATGATCCGCCATTTACGGTCCGTTCACACGAGCAGCAGACACCCTTGCCCGCTGTGTCGCAAGCGAGTGAGCAGCATCCCCGCGCTGCGAGCGCACGTGCTCACACACAGCGACACCAACATGTTCTGGGTGAGTGCACGTGTCACTAGCGGCGTATACACACGAGCAGCAGACACGCGTGTCCGTCGTGCCGCAAGCTAGTTTGTATTGAAATTTTAGGCGACAGGCTGATAACCTGAAACCATCATTTCAGCAGTCAAGACGTGGCGACAACGACAGTAATTTTATGATCGTTAACGCTCTGCCGAACCAAGAAAGATAAGGGAGTGATTCGTGTGTGTGTGTGTGTGCTGCTTTATAGACAAAAACCTATTTGTTACAGTGCAAGTTCTGCACGAAATCGTACAACGTGAAGCGCACGATGGTGCGTCACCTGCGTCGGCGCCACAGCCTCAAGGGCTCTGAGATCAACGTGAAGGACTTCTACAAGCGGCTCGACCCGCGCGAATGCAACCTGCCGTTGGATGAAGAAACCATGGTTGCTATATTTGGGAAACCCAAGAAGGTAAGGCACTGCATTTGTGAATAGCTGGGTCTCCATTGAACGAGCAGCATCAGCTGCTCACTGCAGCGCGCAGCATGCGGCGCAATGCGCGGTCGGTGTGGACGTGTTTCGCCTGAGCAGCGCATGCTAAAATTCTCATGCTCGGGCGAAAAACCCTCCACACCGACCGCGCATTGCGCCGCATGCTGCGCGCGGCAGTGAGCATCTGAGGCTGCTCGTTCAATGGAGACCCAGCTATTTGTTACACAAGGGGTCTGGGATCCACGTGCAGGACCTCTTCAAGTGCCTGGACACGCGCGAATACAACCTGCCGTTGGATGAAGAAACCATGGTCGCTATATTCGGGAAGCCCAAGAAGGTAAGCCACTGCATTCGTGATTTGTTATAGTCGTCGCCGGTTCGATTCTCAGCTTGGATGAAGATACCATGATGGATCGAAATATGACAAAAAATTGGGCCCTCAATACAAATTGACTTAGTCGGCTGGTACATTTTGTATGGGAGGATCAAATTATTTCCATATTTATACCAAAACATTAAATATAGGACAGGGAACACTGCTGCCCATCGCGTCTTATTTATAATTATTTGGACCTCCCATACAAATTGAAATGCCAAATGCCATTTCTCTCCTGTAGGTCTGCTGTAAGAAATTTCTTTTTTAGAGATAAGCAGTGCCTGTTGTGTCCATTTTATTTATGTTTTTTTTCCTGTAAAATTTCTTGTGTACAATAAATGGTAAAATAAATTGACTGTAAATATTTTCAGCCGATATTTTTACACCCTGTATTATAAATACCTACAAATATCAATTTCCAGAAAAACGAAATTGTAATCAGCGACTTCGTGACGTTCACCGACAACGTAGTCCAGCCAGATAATGACAGGCAGAGCGACGACGAGGAAGACGACGGCCAGAATCGACGCTCCGATGATAAAAGCGGCAATGAGCCCGCGCCGACTGAGGGCGACCAAGAATTGGAGCCCACCGATTTCGTCAGCGTCAAAATTGAGCCCATGGATGATTGAGTATTAAGAGCCTATGATCAAGGCCGGCTGAATGAGACGGCGCTAATGCTCATACTAGGTGAAAAGGAAGAGACAGTGGCGGCCGCGTAAGTTTCGATCATAGAAAATAGGCGACTTTAAATTAATTGTGAGAATGTATTTAAATAATATATATCATTTTCTCTGAATTCATTAGTTGATATACTTATCTTCATTATAATCCTATTCCGATGTTATACTAAAGTGTTACGCCGAGTAATATCTTTCTTGTTTTTTAAATAGAACTAACTTTGGATTATTTTTTTGTGTCGAGAAAATTTGTTCCAATCCTGTGTCAAGTGAAGTTACAAGTTATGTTCGTAAACGCAAAAGATTGTAAAATATGTTAATTAATAAACAATGTATAATAAATATAAAATGGTTTTATTAAAACAGAAATATAAAACATAACAAATTTTCATTCTTTACATTATATTATTATTAATTTAGCCTACACTGTCCCAATGTATATTTATTTCTTATATTTATTAAAACAATATTAGTACCTGTAAGGTAATATTACGTCCCCTACCTTCTATATACAGATGGCAGGTAACATTAATTGAGGTAGGTAGTAAAATCAAAAGAAAACATTTATTATCACATAAGGCATATAAAATTTACGTACAATATAGGTAGGTAAGTACCTACATATTAAAGACAAAACTTTATTTCGAAAGAATATTTACACAAGTAAAATGGTCATCTGTATAATATGTACATACCATAAATATGCATCACTACATAGTATAAGGCAAAGTCGGTTTTCGCGTCTGTCTGTATGTATGTATGCTTAGATCTTTAGAACTACACGACGGATTTGATGCAGTTTTCTATATTAGATAGAGTTATTCAAGAGGAAGGTTTATGTGTATAATACTTGCTGGGAAAACAACAAGTTACACGAGAAAATGTGGTCACGGCGGGCCACTAGTATATTATAAAAGTCAGTCAAGACAATCAAATAAATGGAGTACAGTACTCGATATAGGCTGGTATGAGCAAGACTGGCGGTCAAAGAGTTATTTGGATAGTGCGGATTATGCGTGCTCAAATTTCTTTCATATAAGTTCCATCCACCCAAAAATATATTATTTTAACTTTTATATTAGGTACCTATTATGTAGTTTTAGTATGTAGGAATGTTCTCGTAAACTGCTTTATTCTAATCTCCTGAGTCAATTCCTGTCATTTACTATAAAATAAGACTAAGGTCTGCAAGACAATAAAGATCGCGGACGAAAATGACCGGTCCTGTGTTCCTGTATTACGCGGAATCCTGTAGAAGCAAATATCTGCTGCATGATCTGTGGCAGCGACGACACCAGTAGACAATAAAATAGACCGGCTCGATTCTTGTCTATGGTTTACATGCTCCAACCGTTATTTCTTCAGGGTGCAGGCATTACGCGTCATAAAAAGTTCAACCGAAAAAGTTCAACAGATAAAATGCAGCAAATATTTGGTGTCAAAACAAATGATTGTGCTTGACAATCAATCTATCCTTGTCACATTTAGGAGAATTTCATATTTACATTTCGCGCTCTGACGACGTCAGAGCTAGCTCTACTTGTCAAATATTTGCTGCATTTTCCCTGTTAAACTTTTTCGGTTGAATTTTTTTTAAACGCGTAATGCTTGCACCCTTTCTTCTTCTTTCTCCTTTCTTTCGGGACTTCCCTGTATTACGCGGAGTTTTGCAGCAGCGATGAGGCGAATATCTGCTGCATATCTGTGGCAGCGGCGACACAGCAAACTGCATTGAAAACAATGGACAAAAACATAGAGCGGTTCGATTCTTGTCTATGGTTTGCATGTGCCAACCGTTATTTCTTCACAAGTCCCAGTATTACGCGGAGTTCTGCAGCAGTGAGGAGGCGAATATCTGCTGCATGATCTGTGGTAGCGACGACACATCCATACACACGTGCGCGTGACCCGCCGGCAGCCGACGCAGCAAACTGTATGACAAAATAAAATAGATAACACACTCGCGATTATATTATTATAAGCCAAAAGTGTCCCACTGCAGGGCAAAGGCCTCCCTCCCTTTTTTCCATTTATCCCTGTCTTGAGCCACCGCCAACCAGTTTTTGGCGTGGGCATCTCATTCGTCTCTCCATCGTTTTCGTGGTCAAGCATCAAATATTGCAAGCGTTTGGGGAAAGTGATTCAGTTTCGTGGGCTGGTTCATCTCTTGAAAGGAAGTTACTAAGAAAGAAGTACTTTTCCTAACACTTTTTTCTACTTGTAATCGTAATCTTCTAAAAGCTGTACTGACTTGTTTGTTTAACCAGACAAACAAAAACACAAATAAAAAATCTTTTTTCGATCCTTATGTTACTCAGTGAATATACTCACGAGTTGGCCTCGTCTCCCAGGCTGCCAATGAAGATGACGTGCGCCTGCACCCGCGGCTCTGACGTCAAGATGGTGCCCAGCTCCTCCGGCTGGATGCCGTATCTGAAATTAGAATAAGGTAAAGCACAAGGAGATTCGCCATTCGTACTGACGCTATCTGGGCTAACGCGACTCTCAGGCCTCAGTCTCGGGTTTTCCGGGCAGCAGCGCGGCAAGATTTGCCCAGCGGGCACTACATAGAAAAAAAAGCCACCACGCTGTCGCCCTGCTGCACTCAAGACCCGAGGCCAAGGCCTCACAGCCCTGCAAAGCGTTGCGTGCTCACCTCCTGAGGTTGGCGTCGGAGAGGATCAGCACGATGGCCTCGTCCGCGTCCTCCTTGGCGAGCGTGGTGATCGCGTGCTTGGCTGCCGGCAGCGTGTTATCGCCCGACCAGCAGAACTGCGAGTGCGCGTGCATCGTGCGGATTATCTGGAACAACATATATTTTTTTATTTTAGTATATACATAAAAAGGTATTACATAAAACGTATTCTTCTACTGTCTTTACGAGAAGCGACAAGTTCGCTCCGCTCGCAATACATATTATGTTACATTTTTAATTAGAAAGAAGTAACAGGCTCGCATATATTATTTTATTTAGGGGGCGTGTGTGCACACAACAACTAGACAGACGTGTTATTCTTTGCTCCATCGAAAAAAATCAAAAATTTGTGTTTAAAGTTAGTGATAACGCTAGTGAACTAGAAAAGTTGAAGCCTAATTTGTCAAGTTACACTTCGGATAGTTTCAAGTGCAAAAATTGAATGTAATTACGAAGAAATAAACAAAAAACATATCCTAAAAACCTACTCAACGGATTATTTTTCGAAAAAGGACACCGCGAATAAGTGTTTGACGAATACGCGTAACCGACGCTACCTGCACGGCGCTTACGACCTTTCGAGCGTTACATCAACGCTTGGCCGTTCGACTCGTCAGCTGACTCACAGCTGGCCGGACAAGAAATCGGCCGCGGAATCACACGAGCACAGTACGAAATCGCACGAGCAGGACAACGACCACCGAGCGCTACAATACAAACCGGCTACATCGCCTACTACTCCAGCGCGCTTAGAAAAATACCGGAGTGACCCGAGCGCGTACGAAGATCTACAAAGAACACGAGCTCGAGAATGCGTACTTGCCTGGCATGTAACGAGCACATAAATGTCACCGAGCATCTGAAATGCACAAAATGCGCAGGAAATTTTCATTATCCTTGCGTATACATCTCGAAAGAGATTTACGCGAGCAAATTCGAACAACTAGAACGAACCTGGATTTGCCCTGAATGTTCTCGTATCTCAAAACGTATGCCTAGAACAGACAACACACCATTAGGAGAATCAAGCTTTCTAGACAACACCGCAATGTCAGTTGACGACCAATATGGAAACGATAATAGTTTATTCGGCGATACCCTAAATAACACAAATCGTAGCCAGACATTCGCTCAACCGCAGACGAATACGCTGACGCTGGTACAAGTAAGTCAGCTATTGGATGAAAAATTGAAAACCAATTCGGATAATATACTAAAAAAGATGGATACAAAGATGGATAGTCTAAGAACAGTACTAGAAAGAAATATTAAAAAAGCCATCGACGAAACAAAGAGATTCATGACAGAAGAAACTGCTAAGATACGGATAGACCAAACAAAACTACAAACAGAAATAAAAAGTATGGAAAGGAGAATAATTAAATTAGAAGAAGAAAAAAGAAAACTTGAGGATACAATTTCTACCCTGGAAGTCAACTCTGGTGCATACATATTGGCACCTAATATTGACACAGAAAGATCAAAGAAATTTATAATTTATGGGCTCGAAGAATGGAACGGAGAGACTGAATATGATCTCCACGACAGAATTATAAACATCTATCGTGAAACCTTAAATGTCAACTTAATAGGCTATATAGAAAATATTGAAAGGATAGGAAAGAAAGGATATCGACGACCAGTAAAAATAGAACTTTTGAGTAAAAGAATGACAAAATACCTATTGCAAAATAGCCATTGCTTGAAAAACACCGGTCTCTATATATCAGAAGTTTTAGACGGACAAGCCCTACAAGAAAGAAAACACCTACGCGAAATCCTTAATAGAGAAAGGAGAAACGGAAGACATGCTGTAATTCGCAATAACCAGCTATACATAGATGGACAGATATACACGCAAGGAACCCAGTCACCTTCATACGCGGAAGCAGCAAAACAACAACAACACTCAGCCGCAGAGAAAAAAGCACGTGAGATACAGCCCGGACCACGTGAGAGTATGATCAATAACACCTGTGATATGCTAAATCCTAACTCCTTTCGAAACATTTAAAATATGTACCCAAAATATGCAGAGCGTTAACAACAAAATAGAATTATTAGAAAACATGTTAGAAGAGGAAAAGTATGGCCTTGCATGCCTCTCGGAAACGTGGATCAAAGACGGAAACATAGATTTAGTAAAAGTAAATAATTACAACATCGCAGCATCATTTACTCGACGCCATTATAAAGGCGGCGGTGTAGCTATCTTAGCACGGGAAGGGGTAGTCTATAAAGAACTGACCGACTTTGCCGAATTGTCTGTGGAATATGTAACGGAATGCTGTGCTCTAGAATTACCTCAGCATAATCTCGTTGTTATTAGTATACATAGATTAGACCGTAAAATAAACAAATTTTTTAAGATACTAAAAAAAATAACAAGAAAACTCAAAAATTTTGCCGTTAATAAACATATAGTAATAACTGGAGATTTCAACATTGATAGTAAAAAGAAATTAGCCAAAAGAAATTATAATAAATTATGCGATATTCTCATGCAATGCAACCTGCACCAAAAAATTAATGACTTTACTCGCGTCACAAAATCTACAAAGTCAAGCATAGATTTGTTATTTACAAATAATGCAAACTGTGAGACTAGCGTCTTTGATAGCGGAATTTCAGATCATAAAGGTTTACTATATACTTTTAAAATAAATACAAATAAATATATTACTCCGGATTATTATGTGAAAAAACGTCTCTTTACTGATAAAAATTTAAATCTATTTAAATTGGAGTTATCTACAATAAAATGGGACAATATACTCGATAAAAATAAAAACATAAATGAAAATTATAACAATTTTGATGCAAAAATAAATCAGATACTAAATAAAATAATTCCAAAAAAACGTATTAAAATAAGGCCACGTAAATCTTCATACTTAACTAAAGGGATACGAAAATCATGTCGCAATAAAAGACTACTCAAAACTCTTGTAAACCAAACAAACAATAAAATCCTAAAAAAATTCTATAACTATTACCAAAAAACCCTTAAAAATTGCATCAAACTATCAAGGAAATACAAGTACACAAAAACAATGCGAACTTCTAAAAATAAACAAAAAACAATGTGGACGATAATAAACGATGTAACTAAACCAAAAAGAAATCTAAATCGCGAAAACGTAAAGCTTAAAAAAGACAGCGTAATAACTGAACGTCCCCTCAGCGTAGCAAACCTGTTCAATGACCATTTCGCATCAATAGGCGAGTCATCATACGTTCTGTCGCCGACGCAAGGCGAGTGCTCCCGAGCGCTTCCGAGCTCAGACTCGAGGCCGCCGCCGCCGTCGTCGGCCGTGCGCGCTGAGAACACTATGTACCTTGCGCCCGTCACTGAACAGGAGGTTCGCAAGATAATTAGTAAACTTCCAAACAAACCTAGCTATGGTATCGATGAACTACCCAATAATCTAGTAAAGATATGTATAAATGAACTTGTTTACCCTTTAACACAGCTTATTAATCAATCGTTTAGCGAGGAACGTTTCCCCGACAAATTAAAAATAGTTAAAATCAAACCGTTTCTAAAAAAAGGCGGAAAGAAGGATAACGTAAATGATTACAGGCCAATAGCACTTTTACCGATATTTTCAAAAATAATTGAAAAAGTTATAACTAAACAAATGTATTCTTTCCTAGAAAAATATAAATTGTTAAATAAAAATCAGTTTGGCTTTAGAAAGCACCACTCCACCTCACTAGCAGTCACAAAGTTTATACAGGAAGCCCTAAACTATATCCAAGATAAGTCATATGCTGTCAGTATACTGTTGGATATGACAAAGGCATATGATAAGGTGTCGCATCAGATATTATTATCGAAACTTTATAACATAGGTATCCGCGGCAAAGCACATAATTGGTTTAGGTCATACTTACACAATAGAAAACAGTACGTCGAAATCGAGTATTACAATAATGAAACGCGCGATGTCGAACTAGTCAACTCTGAAATAAAGTGCACAAACTGGTCAATCCCGCAAGGTACCGTAGTCGGATGTATACTGTTTATTATATATATAAACGACCTGCCAAACACAATCAACTCCCCCTGTGTAATGTTCGCGGATGACGTTTCGCTAATGTTCAAATGTAAGGATGACATTGACAGTCGTAACAATGTCTTAAATAGCTTTAAATCAGTTGAAAGTTGGCTAAAAGATCACAAACTAGAAATGAACTCGACCAAAACAAAAATTATCCAGTTTAGACCACAGCAAAAAGTACAACTCGATTTAACATCCTTGGCTCAAGATCTTAATATCTCAGAAGTGAACACATACAACTTATTGGGAATCACAGTCGATACGCACCTAACCTGGGATGCCCACGTACAACGCGTAAAATCCAAACTCTCGCAGTTTACTTACGCACTGTCAACCCTTAAAAGAAGCACGCATTTAGAAGCATCATTAGCGGCATACTATGCATATGCGTACTCGTGGATGCGATATGCTGTGGTTCTATGGGGTGACAGTGTCAGCGCGAACGATATCTTCATACTACAAAAAAAATGCTTGCGGATCCTATTCAACATCAAACCGCGAGATAGCTGTAGGCCTTATTTCATGAAGGAAAAAATACTAACGTTCCCATCGATTTTTATTTTAGAAGCCGCATACTTTGTCCGGAAAAACTTAGGCAACTTCTCGTATAGTAAAAGTGCCAGACGGAATAATATACTAGAACTACCTAAAGGAAAACTTACAATTTTCAGGAAGGGACCTCATTATAAATCAGTTAAAATATATAATAAAATTAAATTGCCTATAAAATCAGAAGCTCAGGACCGAATATTCTACAATAAATTTAAATCTTTCTTACTAACCAAATGCTATTATACAGTTGACGAATTTTTAAATGATAAAACATAATTAAATACTTTAACATATAAATCCATTCGAAACTAGGTAATAAATTATTTTCTTCTATTATTATTATATTGTTATTCATATTATATCCTGTTGTAAATTTAAATCAACCAATTTTCTGTGATATGTCTAATTGTCGTTTTTACATATTATAATCAAATTATTGTTAACAATTATTTTTCTATTTTTATAATTATTTTTGTAATGGCAATCGCATGCATGCCTCAATTGCAATGCCCTATCCGGGTGCATGTACGCATACCATGTAACATACTTTAATTAAGATCTTTTTACTTGTACATGTAAGCAATAAATAAATGAAATGAAATGAAATATTTACCACCTAACATTACATGTTGTTTGGTTAGCTTGGCCAGCCCCGAGGCAGTGCTTTGGGGGCTAGTTTTAAATTTTTAGTCCACCTGAGCCGCGTTTACACTAGGTTCATAAAATTGTTATTGTTAAAATTGTTAATTTTTGACCATTTAAAAGCTAAATGTAAAATTTACTACTTTGAATAAATAATTTGAATTTTGATTTTTTTTTTGCATCGTTCGCATTCGGTACTGTGTTTCTATTTTAACGAGGTGCACCGAGCTCGCTTCGCTCGCAATACCTATCTATTGTATTACTGCTTTAACGAGAAATAACAGGCTTTTTCGCTCACAATACGTCTTATGTAACAATTTAACGAAAAACGGCGAGCTTGCTTCGCTGGCAATACGAACTATGTGTAAATATAACGTCATTATTTAACACAAACATGGGACGTTACTTGTCTTAGGACGGCAAATTAACAGTTAATTGAGAATAGTCAAGTGTATTTCTTCGGATTTTTCGTATTCACGATGAAGATAAGAAATTGGAAAATTGACAACATTCGACCGGGAATCGAACCCGGGCCGCGTGGGGTTTACTGATGATAATATTGTAAAACTAATTAATAACCTATTACCCACCAGAATTCCTTAATATTTAGTCCCTACAGAAGTTTGCCAAGCTTACAGAGACTTCACACAACATTACCTGCAACCGTTCCTTCTCGTTCTGCGGCGGCCTGTCTACCCTGCTGAGCTCCAAGGCGTGATCCTCTCCGGAATGCGCATACATGTCATATCGTATGCGCGCCTCGTAACCCGCCATGGCCTCTGTGAGCAGAACCACGGCCTCCATAGAACGTTCTAGACGACCGTCGTATGAGTTGAACCTGTAATGATGAATTTACAAATTAATAGAAGACGAAAATAATATAAAAATTCAAATTACAGACGATAAATAATAGAATAAGAAAGCTTAGATTTTCGTAATTTACACTTTGTGTTGTTATTTCTTGATGGAACTCCATGTTAATTTATTAGTAAAACCACAGAGAGTCAATCTCAGTACTATGATCGTTGCCACGATAACTCGCGCAAGAGCAGCGCCGGTGGCGCGAGCTCGGTACTAATATGCATTCTCACTTGTTTTCTTAACAGCGCTATAGATGGCGCTTGATGTTGTTAGTATATTAGTTTTTCTCTGTGGTAAAACACTTTTTCACTAGTTCTATTGCCCGAAGATGATGTTCGAAACCGGTCGCAAATAGTTTAATTATCAAGATTGAACTAGTGAAAAAGTGTTTTACTAATAAAAAAACTTAGATTTTCGGTTAGTGATTTGAATGCCTAGGTCTTTTTTTGAAATTGACTATAGCGAAAACAAACTCGTTTTTCTGAGTTATGGCATCAAAAAGAATGCCCAGACAAATAATGAAAAAATACGATTTACAACAGCTGTGGAGTGTATGCGAAATAAACTATTTAACTTAAATTATAAGTAAACCTGCACGCTGAAAGAAATGCAAGAAACATAACTTAGGAAAATATTCATCCTCTACCCTGTACTGTGGGTATATATGTGCCGTGTGATTACAGCTTAGAATAGCATCGCCCCATTTCTTTCCCGTATGTGTCGTGGGAGGCTATTAAAGGACTCGGGGGTTTTACTGCCACTATAGTGATAAATAGGCTCACAAAAAATACGTGGAACGTGGCGATAACAGCGGTATTTTTACAGCCGTTGACGCTTTACCTACCCCGTAAGGGACGAAGTCGTGATATGTATTTATGTGTAGATGTAAATAGATAGATAGATAAATATTTTTTACATATCTCATGCTCTGAAAGTAGGTCATTACTGACAAAAAACACGACCTGTAAGTTCAACTTACAGGCGAGGTTTTGAAACTAAGCCTGTATAGTAGATTACGTACTTAGGCATGTAACCAATCAACAACAACCGAGGTTTTTTAACGCCCGAGAAGAGCGAGGGCGGTACCTTTCCGAGGTTGTTATTGATGTTACATCCGTGGTACGTATTAACTCGGTTGTTGTTGATAGGTTACATACCTAAGTACGTAATCTACTATTACAACATACGCAAAATCGTAGAACACTACAGAAATGTATAGCTAAAAGTAAGCAAAGGCGGCCTTATCGCTCGTTAGTACCTGTACATGCTTCCAGACACGTCCAGCACTAGTCTCAGCCGCTTGGGTTTGTCTGGCGGGGAGCCCGGTGGCGGCTCTTGCTCAGTCCGTCTCCTGTTCAAATAAAAAAATTATAACAATAATATTATATAATTTATGAAATATCGAAAATAAAACTATATGCTTATCAACAAGACCCTAGACACTTAACCAAAACTGTCTGTAAAAGAATAGGCATTTATTAATGTAAATTCATTTTACATATCTCATGCTCTGAAAGTAGGTCATTACTGACAAAAAACACGACCTGTAAGTTCAACTTACAGGCGAGGTTTTAAAACTAAGCCTGTAAGTAATTTTAAATATGGAACTAGAAAAAGAACCAATAGAATCGCGGCAATTAAAAAGTTAAAATCAATTTCTTCTTCTTTTTAATAGGAGTTGCATCCAATTGGTTGTATACGATTTTAAATTTCGAACTGGCCGCTACGAATTGTGTTGCTTGAACGCAGGAATTATATTTTTAATCTGTATTTTTATAACCTCAATAAATGAGTTTGTCGAATTATTACTCAATATTACAATGACAAAAGTAAAAATTACTAATATCCCTACGATCAGAAAAATGTCTACTTTATGTTAAGATATTTTTCTTTCATATTAATTTAATATTTTTCAATCATAGAAAAAAAAGTTTAGTGGTGCAATTTGAATAGCAGACGATACAATCATCATTTATGGATCGTTTTCTTGTATTTATCGCTTCATTTTACTCTTTTTTCATTCGATATGTAAAGCAGTATACGTACCACAGATGTAACATCAATAACAACCTCGGAAAGGTACCGCCCTCGCTCCGCTCGGGCGTTAAAAAACCTCGGTTGTTATTGATAGCTTACATACCTCAGTACGTAATCTACTATTTAAGTATATGATTTCTAACTACAGGGACAATTCTGCCAGTGTCGAGTTTGAAAAGTACACGGGTTTCGTCTCAAAACTATAGCCAGGTGACCTGTCCCTCTCAATTCTCAATTATTTATTATAAAATAAACAATTACAAATAGGTAACACTATACAAAACAATTATGTGGTATTTCCTATACTAAAAACATACTAATGTTCCTGTTCCCCCTAAACATTTACTTACAATAAATATAGAATACAAAGAAAAATGAAAGAACCGTGGGATAGGTAGGTATTTATTGATACCTAAAGCTCCGGAAATAACAAAACATAACAAAATTCTTTAATGCACTAAATTCATAATTAATATATAGATACATAGAAAACAAAAACAGTACAACAAGGCGGCCTTAATGCTAAGGAGCATTCTCAACCAGGTAACCTTATGGTGAAAGAGAAAGTGCGACAATGGATTTTTTAAAAGTGTACAAAGACAATGATGGTAGCGACTGGATGACGTGAGTGGGAGATGGTGCGTTGTGGCGTACCCTGGGGGAGGCCAACGTCCAGCAGTGGACTGCTTTAAGCTGATGTAATGTAAAGCCTTACCTGTAAATAGCTCGTTCTCCCGTGAGTCCCTCTATAATCTTCCCATCATCAAGTTCTCCGCTGGTCTGGTGTCGGCTCCATTGACGCTCTTTCTTCTTCGCTTGAAGTTCAGCTAACACGCCTCTTAGAGCACCGACCTGTAAATAATATATTATGGCAGTAGCTAAAAATAGACCAAGACCGTTTCTGGACGAGTAACATTGAAAGAACGAGACGAAGTCGAGGCCTTCCCAAATAAACGAGACCAGAAATTGTGCTTTTGGCTAAGGGGAGTATAGTGCTTTTCTTTTAGTTGTAATAAATTTTGAAATACGCATGCAGTAATGGATTTGCCTTCGTTCCATTTAATTTATATACAAAAGAATGCGCGGGAAAATCACATTCAACCATTAAAATTCAAACTACCTACCATTGAAACTATTCTATTCATTCTAGCGACCCCAGAAAGCGAAAGTTTCGTGAAAAATGTTCATACCTGTGGCTGCACTGCTCTGTGGAACTGCTCGTACAACTTGGCATCATATTCGCTCATTTTAATTTCTTTTAGCCTTTCTTCGAAAGCCTTTCGGTTCATTTCTCTCGCGGCCTTCTTCACGTGTTCAGGGACGTCGTCTTTCTCCGCTTGGGAAAGCTAAAAAAATAAATGTATTTAGTTTTACGAGTAACTATAATTTACTTGACTCACAGGTTAAATGAGTTAGTTACATTTGAAACAACCAAAAACGACTTTTTTTTAATCTTTACATTTCACTATTTTGAATGCCTATACAACAAAAACGTTATATTTTCCTAAATTCTAGCTTTATTAATGGTTAGTAGTATTTTTGGACAATGGTTTTAAGTATATAACTTAAGTATTTTATTAATTACTCCGGCAAGTACCGAATTTACTTGTTGTTAACAATTTTACACAGATTATGAATATTCTTCCTTTTTTTAAATAGTGTGGGATAACGAATTCTCTGAACTTGAAACGACCCTTAAATATTTGTCAGAAGTGGCGATAGCGATATCATTTTTACGTCCATTATGATCTGATTACCCCGCAAGAAATAAAGACGTAGTATGTATGTGTTTGTTATGAGAATATGAATGCGTTACCTGGTGGACGTCGTGGCCCTTGTCGAGACGGTAGGGCCCGCCCTTGCCGCCCAGGCCGGCAGTGTCCCGCCCCCCGGTGCCGCCCGCCCACGTGTTCCCGCCCACGTGAGGCTCGTTCTTGGGGTCCTCTTTTCCGTGCTTCGGAGAGGACGTGTCTTTACTAGAGGAAAAAAGTTGGGTTACAAACTTTTACATGTTCCATATTTATTCACTTTAGGAAACTGGATAGTTTATAGTAACTAACTTCTCTGGCTCAGTGACCCGAAATGGATCTTGGCCTCCGAAACGAGCTTCCTCCAGTGATCCCTGTCCTGCGCCACCTCCACCCAATTATTGACTTGGAGATGGCCCAGGTCAGCTTCCACGATATCTTTCCAGCGGTACCTGGGGCGCCCGACAGGACGACGTCCTGTCGGCCGACCCTTGTACGCTCTTTTGACGCCCCGATCCTCACCCATTCTTTCTAAGTGGCCGAGCCAGCGAAGTCGGTGAGCTTTCGTCTAGTCGTTATAGTTTATAGTAGGTATTTGTAAATTTAATTCGAGTGGACTCCTTTATACGCCATGTCTTTAACACAGTCTACAGACTCGACATCTAATACTATACCTTAATATGTCATATGGCATTAGCCTGTGGGGAAACTCAAACACTAAAGATTTACACTTATCTTTCCCACTATACCTGTCAATGGAGAGCTGTATCTTCTTTCCTCTGTCATCAGCTCGCTGGAATGTAGAACCTCGAGCAAAATGTCCACTATGTCTTTGTCAAATTCAACTTTATACAGTTTGTCATATTATACGGCATTAGCCTGAGGGGAAAATCTACCGACTCAAACGCTAAAGATTTACACTTATCTCACCCGCTATGCCTGTCGATAGTAAGCTGTATTTTCTTAAGCGCCTCCTTGGACCGTCCTTCAAGTACGCCCTCTGTGGGCAGCCCGCTAGAATGTAGCACTTCTAGTAGAGTATCCGCCATGTCTTTACTGTAGCGGTCGAAATCGAATACATTGCCGATAGCTGAGGCCAAGTCTTCGTCGGGGTATTTCTGAAATGAAAATGAAATCTTTATTTTTCGTGTGGTACACCGGGTCGTCCAACGACCCAATGTACCCTAGTGTATGAATTCTTCAACCGCCTTCTACAAGTACCAGGCTTCTGACATGGTTGTGTAACGACCGCCGTCTAAGTAATCATAAAAGCAACCGGGACCTACAGCTTAACGTGCCGCCCGAAAATGAAATGAAAAACCCCAAACATGAAGACGTGTAGGTGCAACTCAAAATTCCAATTTATTATCTTTAAAAAAAAAACACAGTTTAGCATTGTTGTCGCAGCGGGTAGCATGCGCGGTACTTTCGTGTTCAGGTATGGCTATTGATATGAAGTTATCTACACACTGAATAGGCTGTCTCGTGCAAATGACAGGTAGTTTTTTGATCCGTGTGATGCCGGCTTAGAATAGCATCACCCCACATCCTTCCCGCGGTTGTCGTAAGGCACCTAGGGGACTCTAGAGTATTGGTGTATTATAATTTTTAGGCGACAGGCTGACAACCTGTCACTATAGTGAGACACATGTTTTCTGAAACAACCTTGGAAAACAATCCTCAAAAATGTCAGACGTGGCAATAGTGGCCGTATTCTTACGGCGATGAAGGCGTGATATGTGTATGTATGTAGTTTTGCCCAATTGAAGCGCCATCTATGTTAGTTCCGCGTAGTGTGTGTTGCCAAAGTTACACCGACCTGCAAATGCTTCACGATGTTGACGAGTTCCCTAGTAGAGTACGGGTAGGTGAGTTGTCCCTGGTCCGCCATGTCCCGCAGCGTCGCGAAGGCCTGCACCAGCTTGCTCATCACGTCCGCGGGGACGTCAGGCCCGTAGGAGCGGAGAAGTTCCATCTCAGACTCGATCGAGGGGTTGTCTACCGCGTGGCAGGAGAACAGGTCACCTAGAAAGGTTTCGTAGTATATGAAAACAGAGTTTTTGAAGAAACGAATTCGTAAGATGACGTTCTACGCCACCATTGTCTTAGACGGAGGTAATAACTGTCAACCATTGACAGCTAATCCTGAAATTAAAATATAGTTTAAATTACTTATGCAAAGACATACATACATACATACATATATCACGCCTTTATCCCGTACGGGGTAAGCAGAGCGTTAACGGCCGTAAAAAAAAACGGTTGCTATAGCCGCCTCTGACAAATTAAAGAAAAAACTTTCCACATAAAAAGTAACTATACCATGATTTTTACCCAGATAGACTAAATTGACATTTGGTGGGTTGCCATGTTATTGAATTTAAAAGTAATAAAAAAATAGTGTTGTGCCCTGAATGATCAAGTTATATGATTCAAAGATTATGATTGAATCTTTTTGAAAATAAATTAGGTTAATTTAAATTTCCATTAGTAAATTGGTCAGTTTCCGTCCGTCGATCGTCCTCTTGGTCAAGTCAAGTCAATGTCTGTCTCGTCTGTCTGTCAAGGTTCACACCAACCGGCCAGTAGAAAGAAGTCGCAGAAAAGAGTGCAACACAACGCAACAAGAAAATATAACAGAAATTGGATTTATAAGCGCAAGGAATATTCGTACAACCACCAATGCCAATTTATTCAACATTACATTTTAAATTACTTATTATTCATTGTTGATTTCTTTAAACTTGTTGCGTATAAACGTAAAGTAACGTATACTATTTTACGTGACCGAAAGTCAAGTATTTATTATGCATATTTATTTAAAAGTAACTACATCCAGAATTCATCTCACAACAGTTCAATGAATAAAATAAATGAGTCAAACCACAACACTAGACTTATGATGACAACATTTTAAAACAAAAAGGGCATTCTTAGCTGTCAGTTTAGTCTATCTGTATAAAAATTATGGTTTAAGTATAATACAAAAACCGCAGAAATCTATGAGACCTCTCATGTCTACCTGCGATTGGCAAAAATTAGCAGCTACCTACCACATTCTGTGTTACATTGTAATAAAAAAATTCAACTATTCTTAAGAGTTAGACGCCTTTAGCAAAAACTGCAACTTAAGATGCCCAGGCAGAACAGAATAGAAAGAGAAAAGGGAGGCCTTTGCCCAACAGTGAAACAATCGGGCTAATTAAGATGAGATTCTAAAAAATCAACTACTTACCCAAAGAAGCGAAGAAATCATTGCCCAAGAACGGGAATCCAGGTCTGTTCGCCAAAACAATCATCCTGAAGTCATCGTGAACTGGTATAAAACTTTCCACATTGCCTCCAGAACTTTCTATCATATCTTTGGGCACGATTCTTCTACCATCACTGAGTATCATCTCGCCATTTTCTACTAAAGTTTTCAATATACAAGTGACATGCGTTGGCGCTTTGTCCGCTTCGTCGACAACTAAAACATGACCGTTTTTAACAGCCTTTACTAAAGGAGAATCTTCGTATATCACTATACCATCTCGTACGGTAGGTTGTATAGTCAAAGACTGTACTGTGGTATCTCTGTGTAGCTGTATGTATTCTCTAGGCCGATTCAAAAGCTGTAGCAATCTATCCGCGATCTTATTTTTGCCTACGCCTTGGTTTCCAACTAACAATAGATGGTTGCCGAGTAGAAAGTCTTGTAGCAACCACTCTAAGAGTTTTATATGCTGCGGGACGTCGTAGAATAGAATGTCTGGTACTTTGGTTAAAGCGTCGGTTTTGAAGACTTCAGTGCTCGTGTTTCCGATGGTAAGGACGCCGTTTTGGACGGAGAGTTTGACTTTTTCTTCGTGCGTGTTTCTGCCGAATATGCCGAATTGACTGGGTGGGTCGATGCCTATTTTCCGGCTGGCGCCGTCGAGCGCGCGGCGGGCTAGGTTCGGGAGGAACTTGGCTAGGAAGGTGCGCTGTACGGTCTCGTAGGCGGAGTCTGTGGGGTACTTGGACATTCTGTGCGCGATGCGTAGAAGCTGACGCGTAGAGAGAGATGACGATAGGTTCTTGAGAGTGCTGTCTTCTGAGTGCCGTAGTTCGTCCGCGAGGTTGATGATGGAGTGGAGTGGGTTTGATATGTCACCGTACTGCAATATAAACAAATAAATTTGTAAAACGACTAGCTCAACAGCTGCATCCACTGTAACTCATTTCCCCATGGTAATAAATTGTCTTCCCTGCAAGTATAATACACATAAACTTTCCTGAATTCAATCATTCTATCTATTAAAAAACTGCATCAAAATCGGTCGTGTAGTTTCAAAGGTTTAAGCATATATGCATACATACATGCCAACAGGCGCCAGAAGCGACTTAGCTTTAGCACTATGTAGTGATTAGTGATTACATACAAGCTGTTGGTTTTATTCAGGTACGGGATAATAATAAAATGTCAAGTGGCCATTCCAAAACATACAGTCATTCCAAACAACAGTTTATCCAAAACTTATTTTTTTTTAAGCAGCCCCAGTATGAACTAGTTTCCTTACCAAGGAGTTGATGATGAAGATCTCCTCGTTCTTGCTCAGGTTCCTCATCTCGTGGAACACGAACAGGCTGAGGATCTCCGGGGACAGCCACTGTTGTCCACGCCCAAGCGTGGGCGGCTCCGAAAGGGCCACGATCCTGAAAATATAATCCAGTCATTAAGAAAAAAGTTAAGTGAATATGCCTCTATGCCGTGCGATGTCAGCTTAGAATACACACATACATATATCACGCCTTTATACCTCGCGGGGTAGGCAGAGCGTTAACGGCCGTAACTGACATTTTTAAACATTGCTTTCCAAGTTTGTTTCATAAAACATGTGTATCACTATAGTGACAGGTTGTCAGCCTGTCGCTTAAAAATTGTACTACACCAATACTCTCTAGTCCCTCAGTCGCCTCTTACGACACCCGGGGGAAGGATGTGGGGAGATGCTATCTAAGCCGGCATCACTCGGCACCTTAGAATAGCATCACCCTATTTCTTTCGCGCAAGTGTCGTAAGAGGCAACTAAGGGTTTCTTAATCTATTATAATTTTTAAGCGACAGGCTGACAACCTCTCACTACAGTGATACACAAATCACCTGAAAAGACCCTCAATATATATCAATCGTGGCGATTGCAACCGCAATTTTTACGACCGTTAATTCTCGATCTACCCCTCAAGGGATAAGGGCGTGTATGATTTTTTAAGTAATGAGCCAGCACTCTTCTTCATTCTCATTTTACTTCAGTTTGCTTGCCAGTTTGACAGGCTCATGGTTAGATTATCTTGTTGCCATCATACCTGAATGCTGGATGTATCCTCTTGACGCCGCTGGTTTCCAACTCTTGCTGGCTGAGTCCAGACGCGATGAGCTCGTCGTAGCGATCGTGCCGCAGCAGTCGCGTGCCGTCGTGCAGTTGCAGTTCGCGGTCGTGGACCAGTCTGTAACATGGCAACATAACTTAGCATAACAAAATTCTTTATTGCACAAAAAAAGAACAACAGTACAAAAACACAAGCAAAAGAAACAACACAACAAGGCGGCTTTAATGCTAGGTAGCTACCAGGAAACCTTAGGGTGAAAGAAATAGTGCGACTATGTAAGCGGGATAGTGCTAATATTACCTAATAGATACTAGTCCAAATATACAGGATATACAGGGCAATTTGCTGCAAATATTTTAATGGGTGAATAGCCCACGAAACAGAACAACTTTCCCTAAGGAACATAGGTCGATATGAAGAAAAATATTGGACCTCCTATACAAAATTACCATAATAACTCACCAAGTCTATTTGTATGGAAGGACCAAATTTTTTTATTTAATACATATTTCGATCTATGTCTCTTTGGGAAAGTTGTTCAGTTTCATGGGCTGATTCACCACTTAAAATATTTGCAGCTAATTTTTTTACGCCCTGCATACAGTAAACAACGTAATGTATAGAAAACTTCCGGCACTTCTAAACGTCTCTCCGTGGAAATAAGGCATTTTTCATTACCTCCTTTTTATGGTCGATAACGCTTTGCCAACCCCGCAAGGGAAAAAGGCGTGATATGTGTATGTATTATACTTATAAATGAGTGCTTTAGGAAGAGTTAGCGATGAGTTAGACTGATTGATTCAGAAACGCTAAAAGCGACATAGTTTCATACTGTATATTCGCATCCATAACTTTAAATAGCGCCTATTTCGCCTTTAGTTTTGTCGCTCATTTAGCTATGTTATTTTTCCTATTCAACATAATCGCCATACGATTAAATAAATAAATACTGTATATTGATAAGGTATACTTTAGTCTTAGTTAATAAAGCTCATAATTTCGTTGACTATATAGTGATTTTAAATACAAATTAATAAGAGATAGGATGCACTCTATGAAGCCCATCTAACACAGCTAAATGTCCCTTCAACGCAGCATCGACCAACGCTGAATTTCTCCACACCGTATCACCATCGGCTAAAGTTACTTAAATATTACTTTTCCACATTTACGTATGTAAATATTTAGATAGAGTATACATACCTATGTACGGAGCGTCGGTGGCAAAGTGGTAAGGACACCGGTCTTACAATCGTGAGACCCAAATTCGATCCCCGCCATATACCAATGTGTTTTTACCCACGTACATTTACTGACTGCTCTTACAGTGAAGGAAAAACATCGTGATGAAATCCACATAGATCTTTGAATGTGACTTAACCTAGGATTCGGACCAGGTTAGTCTTCGGGTTGCAGAGGCCAGATGGCAGTCGCTCTGTGTAAAAACTTAGTTCCACGACAATTCCCCTAGGTTAGGTAGCCGACCCCGCCAGAGAACGGGATAAGGCAAGGAGAATGATACATACCTATGTAGCACAGCTATAGTGCTAGGATGCACTCTATGTAGACCATCTAAAACAGCCAAATGTCCCTTTAACGCAGCATCCACCAACGCTGAATTTCTCCACACAGTATCACCGTCCGCTAAAGTAGTTCGTTGTTGTAAAAGGTCTCTAGCTGTCATGTCTTGGTAGAGGACTATAGGCTCAATTGTGTAGTGTAAGAGGGAAGCTAGTTGGGAGATTAGTAAGCTTTTGCCACAGCCTTTGGGACCTGAAAAAAGAAGAATTAATATATCTGAATTTTTAGATATTTATTATTATTTTTATTACTTAGACGACAGTACCGTGTGATACCGGATTAAAATAGCATCACCCTAATTCTACCCGCGGGTGTCGTAAAAAGCGACTAAGGGATAATTTATTCTGCGAATGGGCAGCATGTTAGTCAGTGAATTAAACATTTTACACTGAGCTTACCAATCCGACTACCAGGATGGCAAAACCCCGCGAAAGCCTATCTCCAGCAGTGGACTGTTAAGGTAAGGTTAACATCTAGTGTTTGCCGCGTGGTGTCCGCACCACCCCCTCTCTTTCCGTGGAGGTCGTTAGAGGCGTCCGAGGGATTAACCCGACCCAAGACTGAACCACACCACACTAAACCCGGAACGGGGTCTCCGTCAGGCGCGTGTGACAGAGGTCTATCGTGCAGTAGACTCCTGCAGCCGACCTTTCGACTCGTCGTTCCTGTGGAGTCAGCCAGGGAGACCGAGGGGGTGGCGCAGGTCTTGGGCAACCCTGCGTTTTCCATAATTGCGTCCCAGGCAACGCAGTATCTGCGGGATTGCCTCAAGCACTGATTAAATAGTCTATCACAGACGTATGAGGCCAATTATGATATTCTAGTGTAAACCATAAACTAATGACAGTATGCAGTTTTCACTTACCAACAACACAAAAATCTCCAACGCTATGACTCAACAACAGCTCATTTAAAATCTCACTCTGGAACGACGTCTTAACCACTCCCCTTTCTTCTTTCCCCTTCAACCGCCCCCCACAAGGCACGCCAAACTGACTTTCTTTCCCGTTCACCTCCATAGTCAATAAAGCCTGGTTTTCTTTGTACTGGATGTCTTTTAAAGATATGCTCCATTTCGGGTCTGTGTGGATTTTTAGATTGTGTAAGACTCCTTCGACGTTTTTGATGTGTTCTTTGGATAAAAACGCGTTGTATGGGTAGAGAAGGTAGATCAGTTTGTGTACGGGTATGTTCGGGTTTCGTTCCTGGGAAAGGAAAAATAAAATAAAGTTTTGATCATAGAGTCAAAGTAAAGGTTTATTTGTGTACTCTTTAGAGCACCTCACGTGAAGGAATGATATAAGGGTCATTCTTGATTACTGTATGAAAACCCCGTGTAAGTTGATCAGTTTAAAGGTTAACATAATAAGAATATAATATACTAATAGTTTCATAAGTTTTTTCAGATGTTACAAAATTTCAGATATTTCAGCACAAAATTTAGGAATCTCAAAGAATGTTGCAAATCAAATACTTTGATTGGGGACTATGTGTTATTGGGGACAAAATAATTTTATCTGCTTGCAACGGTTCCCTATCTATTTGCATAAAAATATTAGGCATAATATAGGTTGGCACAGTGAACATTGAACTAAAGATACTTACGCATAAAAATGGTAGGCATAACACGTTATGCATAACTTATTAACCTAACCTAACCTAATGTCTATAAAAATATTAACCTAACCTAACTTAACCTAATGTCTATAAAAAATTGTTAGACATAAATAAACTGTATTATGCCAAGATAAATATTATGCGAAAGAATGTTTATGACAAAGATATAAAAGGAAAAAGAATTATGCGAAACATGTTATACTAAAACATATTAGTGGAAAAAACATTATGCTAATGAAAGGGATCCCGTTTGCAACACTCTGTAAATTCATTCTAAAGAAGTTTTTTAACGATACTAAAACCTCTTTTTTATAAAGTCAGACGGCTCTATTTCAAAAATAATTAACGAACATGAACAACAACAATTTAATTCCATAAAAGTTAGAATGTTTTACAAACTTTAATTACAATTCCACAAGTCGTGAAATACGAAATTATTTTGGTTAATCACCGCGGATCACGCCAGCCGCTGCCTTACTTGTTTTTAGTAAATAAAGTACTTAACTACGACATTTACAGGAAAACTTTGATTGAAACAGAGCCTGAATATCAACCAATTTAGAATATCTTGGGACCTCAACCTTGGGATCTTGCACTGTACTTGCAAACTCACCTGCCGAGTATGACAACATCTCGCCAAATGGAGAGGCCCCTATCCAGCAGTGAACTGTTATACTGACTATACTTTTAATTTTTTTACGTGATGCCGGCTTAGAATAGCATCACCCCATTTTTTCCCGCGGGTTTTGTAAAAGACAACCTGTCACTACAGTGATACACGAATCATCTGAAAGGGCCCTCAGTACTTGTCAGGCGTGGCGACAACGACGGTAAGTTTACGATCGTTAACGCTCTGCCTACCCCGCATGGGATAAAGGCGTGATTTATGTTTGTGTATGTATATATGTACTTTTAACATAGTTCATACAACTGTATACAACCATAAATCAAGTCTCTTTCGGTTTCACCTGTGGTTCAATTCTCAGTATTTTATATTTGTGTTTTTATTTGCTCTTAACTGTATTCTGCCTGGTATAAAGTTAAATACAGACTCGGCAATGAAGCATAAAAGCTAGTGCCACTAGGATTATCTGTCACACACCCAAATCACTTATTACTCACCACCTATAACAGGGATGAGGTGTGCTTTTGATAATGCCCAAAGCATTAACACAAAGTTATTTAGGTCTAAAGATCTAGTTTTGAAATTACATTTTGTGTAATTTATAAGCATTCGTAGGTACGTAGCTTTTACGTTTTCGAAATAGATTTCAAAAAGCTGCCTTGACCTCGAATTGTTAGCTATCTGATGAGGATTTTGCGTGAGCTGACAATGGCCGCGACTATAGATGTAGATAACCGTGAAATACGGTTACTTTGTCGCGACAAAACGCACGAGTACAGAAACTTGATCAAGGTTAATGAATGGAGCGTCATTTGTGCTTTGAAATGCATGATAAGAGGCAGAAAAGAAAATACTAAATAGACTTGAGAAGACTCTAGGGTCTAAAGACAGCTTAGTTTTATTTTAGTCCAGAAATGTAGAAGATAATTCTACTATTCTTTTCCTAAGTCGTAGTAGCTTTTTCAGTAACGAAGCTCAGAAAGCCGGCAAATGTATGGAAGCCCTCTAAAAGCGTATGAGCCTCCACAGGCCTTTGTAGACTTTCTTACAATAAACCTATTGCAATGGATTTAAGTTGTGTTTCGTAATGAACATTAGTTTTGCCAGTTTAAGACAACATTGTGTCATGCATTGTTATTGAGACCGTCTCGGTGGGCTAGTGGTTAGGACGCCGGTCTTACAATTCGTGAGACCCGAGTTCGATCCCCGCCATGTACCAATGTGTTTTTACCTACTCATGCACATTTACCGACTGTTCTTACGGTGGAGGAAAAATATCGTGATGAAACCCACATTTAAATAAAATTTGAATTCAGATGAATGTGACTTAACCTAGGATTCGGGCGAGGTTAGCCTTCGGGTTGCAGAGGTCAGATGGCAGTCGCTCTGTGTAAAAACTTGGTTCCACGTCAAATCACCTAGGTTAGGTATCCGACCCCGACAGAAAACGGGATAAGGCAAGGAGAATGTGTATGTCAAGCATTGTTATTCCTCGCTTGCCTATTAGTATAAGTAGACTTACCAGGATCAAGGCGGCTGCCTGCAGGTTGTCAATGGGGAAGTCAGGCAGACTGACTTGCTGCAGCTCGGGGCTGATCAGCGCGTACGCAGCAGAGAACAGCTGTTCCAGCTTGGTGCTGTCCACGCGGGCCGCTTCGTCTTTTAGTGCTGCTAGGTGCTCCTGGAAGATGGAGTATCAGTTGTAGAACGCAGATCATAAAATCAAATTTCATCAATCAAATCGATCATCAATAAAAAAAAAAACAAAAATATTTACTTGCTCTTAAAGCGCATACTTATTCTAAAACAGTTTGCAAGGGCCTCCTTGTAAGCAAAAATATTGCCTGTGTCATGGTTCTGTGTTTTGGGACGCACGTTAAGCCGTAGGTCCCGGTTCTCAATGATAACTTAGACGGCTGTCGTTAGTCAACCATGTCAGAGGCCTGCTACTAGTAGTAGGCGGTTGAAAAACTAGAACACTAGGGTTAATTGGGTCGTTGGACGACTTGGTGTCCCACATAAAAAGAACAAGAACGTAAAGTTGTGGTGGCGTAGTTTGCTACAGCGTAGCATTTGTCTAGCATATGCCTACGGCAAAATGGAGCATTATAATTTTAAAAATATAAAGTAATACAAAAAAATTTGAATATTCAGTACCTATGTATGTAACTATGTATGTATTTTCTTTTGACGGGACGCCACGAGACGGAAGATCGTGAAGTCCAAAAGCTTTGAGGCTCTTTTATATATTCGTATTTACTATATAAACGATCTTACAAAAAAGAAAGTTAGTAAGTTACACTAGGGTTCATCGATTACGACAAGCAAGCAAGAATTACAAAAGTATCTTGAATATAAGTCATATAAAAAGTAAATTGCTTGAACTGTGGCTTGAACCTCAAATAAAAAAAAGTCTTGATCAAAGTTCAGCAAACAAATTAACGTTTCAGCCACATTGGAGCACGCCACACGAAATATTGGTGTTATTAGACTGCTCCTGTCACGACGCCGGTAATAAATTAGTCCTATGCGTGAGTGGCGTCCTTAAAACTCACTATTTAGTTAACTAAATCCAAACTTAGTTCGTACATTTCGGCGCTGAATGGTTTTTTATATACACAGTGTATTAAAGAGGAAAGATTTGTTTGTTTGAATGTAATTTATGATCTCAGAAACTAAGGCCCGTATTTATAAACCGCACTTAACTCTGAGATCGATCTTGAGTGCGACTTTGAGATGCTGTTAGTATTGACTGACATTTATTTATCGCAATCGCTCTTGAGATCGATCTCAGAGTTGAGTGCGATTTATAAATACGGACCTAAAACACGTCTGTTAATTGTTTTTCCAGCAGCATGAACACCAATTTATCATCATGTTATCAGGACATTTCAATGCAAACAAAAATTGCTGTAAGTAATAATACATTAATCACGAATAAATTGGAGAGACAGGAAGCGATTGCTTTAGTTTGAGAAAAATACATTAGATTTAGTTTTACGTAACTTTGACGTTACATCTTTTCTTCCCTGGGGAGGAAAGTGATAAGCGTGGATTTTTGTCTCCCGTTCATTTGAAACGTGAACAATGAGTCACGTTCGGTGTAGTATAAAGTAAATAACGTGTATTGAAGAGCACTTTGATTTAATAAGTGCATTTTTTGTTGCCCGGTCCAGGGACCTAACCTAACGGTATGTTATAGCATCGAAAAATAGACTCCAAATCCGCCCACATATACTTATATAGTACCCTAATAGGATTACGCGCAGATATTACAAACGTCGTCGTAGTGACGTCGTCATAATGAAACGAACTATTCTATTCTATTTCTTGGTTATGGCGTTTTCATTATGATTTCGCCAGTCTCGAAGTGAAGTAATGAAAATGTGGCATTACGCCGAGGGAGAGTCCACAACACAGGAGATCCTAGTCTTACGACTAGGGGCTGTGATGCGCAATAATGTGTAGTAACAGAAACTTGATAGTGTAATTTTCTGCACCACGTGGTGGCCGCTCGTCACTATTACACAATATTCGCTTGGCTTCTAGTTTCATATTTCGTCACTATTCGCTTGGCTTCTAGTTTCATATGTCAAACGAATATGGAATGCCAGCTTGCCAATATTTCATTTCGTACCCGTAGTTTCCTACTATTTATATTTAAAGCATTGCCACGATTTCCATCGAAATAGCTCCTACCGTCGGCAGTTACCGAATAGTGGAGATTTATACTTAGCTATTTCTGGCAAACACGCGATAATGGACTTGATTCTAGCAGGACACTTTCACAGCTATACTTACTTGCCCTTTTTTTTAAGTAATGAAAAGAAAATAGACGGGCCATCAGGTAGGTACATGTCATTTGCATCCATTGGGGACTGTAACATTTTTACCTAGGAATATAGTTATAGTTATCCCCTCAAAAACATTAATATATAAAAAATTCCAAGTCTCGCTACTGAGCTGTTCAACCGTAAAAAGGTATGAGATCCATTTGAAACCAAGTCGGCTATCGATTTGTTCATTCCCCACTTAAGAGATCTATCTTAATTAATTACGTAATTAGTTAATAAGCATTATTTTATAGTGACCATATCAATATTTTCAATATGTTTTAATGTTTACAATAAATTGAATGACTTAGCCATCGCACTAGAACAGAAGGTTAACGTGCAATATATATTAAAATTAATACATTCAGTGCGATTGCCAAGGCATTCGCATGTGCCAGACGATCCAATCAGTGTCTCAGATAAGACTTTTCGTGGCCATAGGTATAAATCGATTTGGAAAACGCCGGATTGCCCAAAACAAGGCCACTCTCTCGGTCTCCTTGGCTGACTCCACAGGAACGACGAGTCGATACATGCGGAGCCATGTTGGCTGCAGGATAGACCTCTGTCACACGCGCCTGACAGAGACCCCGTTCCGGGTTTGAATGTAGACTCTGTTGTCCTTCTCCAGGGCCGGTCTTGGGTCGGGTTTCTCCCTCGGCTGATTCTTACGACGCGACCCCCCACGGGAAAAGAGGAGTTATTCTACTCTGCCGGCAGCATACGGTCTTAATTAAATAGCCTTAGGTACTTAATTAAATGTAACCCTAGCCGCAGCTCCGCCCGTATGGAAATCGGTCATCCCGTGGCATCGCACAGGAACTTTTTTTACGATAAAAACTTTCCTATGTGTTAGTACAAGTTACCCCTTTTATGTCTGTGCCCATACATACATACATATATCACGCCTTTATCCCTTGCGGGGTAGGCAGAGCGTTAACGGCCGTAAGAATACGGTTGCTATCGCCACGTCTGACATTTTTGAGGATTGTTTTCCAAGGTTGTTCAAGAAAACATGCGTATCACTATAGTGACAGGTTGTCAGCCTGTCGCCTAAAAATTGTAATACCAATACCCTCGAGTCCCTTAGTCGCCTCTTACGACACCCGCGTGAAGGATGTGGGGTGATGCTATTCTAAGCCGGCATCAGGCATCATCTGTGCCCAATTTCATGAAAATCAGTTCAGCAATTTTTGCGTGAAGAAGTAACAAACAAACAAATCTTTTGTATTAATATATTAGTAGGAAGTAGGAAAGGATAGGATTTGTAGTAGGATTACTTGGTTTTTAATAAGCTTATGTTTTATTTATTCACTCATGAACTCGGTCTTTATTCATCCATCACAATGTTAAGAAATGTGGCATCAGTCTACTTCACGGAATTGATACCTTTGGAAGTAAACGCACGGTTTTAAAAAATCTGCTAAAATGAACTGGAAAGCGAGGATTTGGAACAGGGAGTGACTCATCTGTAACCTGATTCAGCAAATTCAACCTACAGGATTCAAAAATACCAAACATATATAAAAGAACCACCGTTTTCTTACTCTTTTTTGCATGTGGAAATTGTAAATTTAGGATTTTTAACAGTTTTTTAAATTACATATAAAGTGTAAAAAAATTAGCTGCAAATATTTTAAGGGGTGAATCAGCCCATGAATCTGAACAACTTTCCCCAAGGAATACATAGGTCGAAATATGAAAAAAACATTTGGGCCTCCCATCCCATACAGTTGACTTGCTCGGCTGCTACATTTTGTATGGGAGGTCCAAAATTTTTTTCAATATTTCGACCTATGTTGCTTGGGGAAAGTTGTTCAGTTTCATGGACTGATTCACCCATTTCAATATTTGCAGCTAATATTTTTACACACTGTATAGTCGGCGAAACCAAGTTTTTGGGTACCTATCTACCAACAATTTAATATAAGCTTATAATATATTATTTTATGGTTCTTAGCGTCTATAGGGGAGTCCTATGTTTATCAGTGAGCTTCCTTTATATAGCTGATATGATGGATGATATATGGCGAAACGAAGTTCGCGGGCACCAGCTAGTTTTTTATATATTAATGTTTTTGAGGGGATCTCATTACTTTTTGTAGGTAGTCTTCCTTTTTTTCTTTTGCGGCTCTATTTCTTGAGCCTCAGCCACGGTTTTTCTCATAGCCCACTCTCTATCTTTATGTGGTTTTCTCGGAATCTTTGTAGTAATGATTTTTGTCAAGTCTGGACGGTAAATGCTTCTTAGTCTATTGTATTCACAAATTGCAGATTCTTGCGCTTTAATATTTCCAAAGTTTATGTTTATAAAATGTAAGCCGCCCAGACTTGTTACTCTTGATAGTGCTACATAAGCTTGACCAGATGTAAATACAGCTGAACCTATATCCATCAGCGCATAATTCAGACTGAGGCCTTGACTTTTATGTATAGTTATAGCATAGGCTATACATATTGGAAACAGTTCGCGATGGACATTAAAATAGCGATAGCGTGTTTTAGAAACTAACAGCGACATCTGTGATTATTTTGCTGGACCAAAACAAAGTATTTTAGGAGCGACAGCAAAATATAACTTGGTAAACAGTACATTTCTATGGAATTACAAAGTTATTTATGCTATCGGTTTATCTAGAAAACTGCATTGAAATTGCTAGATTTTTAAGTTTTTCGTTGATTTATACACTAAACCCAAATTATATTCCAAATTAGAAGTCTCTATGTCTGCTAGAAGTGCCTTAGAATTTTGATGATCGGTCAGTGAGTGAGTCAGTGACAAAATTAAGAACTTTGACTAGCTATAATTCCTAAACCACTGGTTCATAGTGAACGAAATTTGAAATATACCGTATCTACAGGGCTTTTGATTGATTACTGATGTTTCAAGTCTTTTGTTTTATCCACAAGAAAGTTATAAGGTGTTGAAAATGGCCCGAACCGCTTCGAGAAAAGGATGGTACGGCTGTGCCGCTTTCTAGCTCGACTTGGCGGGGGCACTGCCGTGCCCCCAGATAGGCTTCTGATGAGTCTTACAGAGAGAATTATCTCGCGCACCAGTACACTTCAGACGTGTTAAATCGTATGGATTTTATCAAAACAAGCAAAGAATTTTGACACAAAGGTGTATAGATCCCTCCGTACGATACCGGAAGGTAGTAACTAGTTTCGATACAATATAAAAATACAAGAAAAATACTCTTCACGGTATTTCGCGGTACATATCATGAGCATGCTGGTTTATTTGATCGTACTCGAAATTTATGAATCAGTAACGTTTGATGTAGCAAGCAGCCACATGACCGAATAAAAAAGATTTTGTACCCGGTGGTTTTTCTAAAAAAAAAGTCGTGTAGAAGAATTAGGAAAAGAAATATCCTGTCCGAATCGGAAGCAAAATAGCGCAAACTTACGCCCTCGAGCCTAAAGCAATTGCCGCAGAAGTGACTTATTTCAAACACGGAATTTTATTGCTAGTCTGATTTATTTGTTGCAGTTTTATGATTTTATTGAAAAAAAAATATACAAAAGGCCCATAGCAACCACAAGGATTTCTTGTCCGGACGGGGGCTCCATAGACATCGCAGGGAACGGGAAATCAAATACGAAATTGAACCTACGTTGGTAGCCAGTAAGTCTCCCACACGAAAAGAAAGAAAAAAAAGCATGTAGTATACGTCAACTGCCACACTTTATGCCATCTCACTACCCTAGGTCTGCCGGAAGAGATTTCTTTTTAGAAATTAGTTGACCTGTTGTGTATTGTTCTTAATGTTATGTCCTTTCTGTTCTATTGTGTACATTAAACGGTTAAATAAACAATTATGTCACGATAAATCGGTTGCGGTGGTAAATAGGGTGTTGAACATAAGGGCGGTTCCCCTCAGTGATGCATCTGTTTCAATATTTCCAATGGCAGGTGTTTAGCAGGCCTACCCCAGCACCGCACGGGCAGGTAACCCTGGCAAACACCATGGCATGCCTTCGCCCCATTCGCCCGCCACAACACGGAAACAATTCCCCCGCAATTAATCGTACACGGACGTTACTTCTGACAACTTATTAGCGCTGCGAGCTCTGTGCTATGGGGCTAGTAAGTGAGACTTCACTAAGCGATAGCGAAGAATGAATTTTTCAATCACGTAAAAGAGAAATTAATTAGTGCTTTTTAGGGGACTAAACTGACAACGGTACGGTACCGTGTTGATCGAATACTGACAATTATTGAATAACAAATTTTAGAACACTACTTTAGAAAAATTAAAAAAAATCTACGTAAGGCAGGATTTGAACCTTGCAGCGACGCCTCTTCCGTTTGGACTTATGTGGCTCAATCATTGCCTGCGAATTAAGCAAGTGAATCCTACATTCAAGCTTTAACAAAGGATTTGTCACTGGGAATGTTTGCAGAAGCTATACATATATACAGGCCGTAAAAAAAAAAAATGCTGCAAATATTTTAAGGGGTGAACCAGCCCATGAAACTGAACAACTTTCCCCAAGGAACATAGGTCGAAATATGAGAAATTTTTTGGACCTCCCATGCAATTTGATTTGGTCGTTCCGTAATTTTGTATGGGGTGTTAATTTTTTCCGTATTTCGAGCTATGTTTATTAGGGAAAGTTGTTCAGTTTCATGGACTAGTTCACCCCTTAAAATATTTGCAGCAATTTTTTTACACCCTTCTTTGTCTGACTTTTTCAATCACAAACCTATAAACACAGGTTTTATTTACAACGGTAACATTTACCCTCAGGTAACCTTTTCAAAGGCGTACCAACCAACTAACAACCAGGACATTTTAGTTTCCTGCACAAAGTTCTAAACTGCGTAATATGGTACAGCGTATCAACTGGCACGATCTCGGAAAACTATTTCTGAACCTCGTAACCAACTAGACAGCTCCCACAACTTGGAATCAGTACTGTGACAGAAGGGTTTATGGTGAAATTGTATCGTGGGTTTAAGAATTTATGCTATTTCAGGCTAGTATGTTTCGCAAACTTTAGGCTGAATTGCGATATAGGGGTTTCCTCAATATAAAAAAGGCTTAATGCAGAAATACACCCAACAAATTAAAACTACTTGCGAAAAGTTCTTACCTACCGTTTATTAAAATAATGAGAAAATGTTCATGTAGGTATTCCTAAAAAGTACGCAGGATAATAGCGATAACACTTTACGTCAACAACTGCAACAGTCCACGGTTGGACCTAGGCTTGGCTTGACAAATTGGCGAGCGCAGTGCAAGGTGTTGTATTCACAGGAACGCTGCTGCCCATTCCCTGGATGCACTTTTTACGACACATACGGGTAGTAATGTGATAATGCTATGCTAAACCTGCACCACGCGGCAAAACTTATATTAGTTCAAATAAATAAAGAAATAGACATCCTTATTACTAAGAAACCATGACCCAATAGACAATTTGTGATATCATCCGCAAAATATGGATTTGGTACAGCTATTTTACTTCATGGCTACCTAGGTCGTGCGTGATGTAACCAAACCAAACGTATAACATTTGTGTACACTCAAAGAAGCTACCCTATTTCCATTTTAACCTCAAACCTTCGCTATTTTCTAAAGATGGTATCACTTAAAGCTATTATCTGAACAAACTTCAAGTCGAACTACTTATTTGCGATCGTAAAAGATAATGTTCCGTGCGAGCGCGCAGTTCCGGTCGGTCTGAAAATTAGTGCACTCGATTCGCGAAGTGGTATAAGTTTGAAATACGATTTTAGACAAACAATCCTATTGGTTCTGGTATAAGATTTGTTTAACTCATTGTTATTGTTTATTGTCAGTTTCTTTCTTAGCGAAAGCCAAGAAGCAAGAAATACATTGAATCTTTTCAATTTGGGTCTTTGACACCCATGGATTAACATGCCCTTTGAAGCACAGACGGAATTTTTTTTTCATACTCTAAATTAGTCCGATCTGCAGTGTCATACACAAAACTGGAATGAACTTGGCTAAGGTCTAACCGAGGCCTCCAGATTTAGATAAATTGGAAACTACCTTCGTAGTCTATCTTCAACAGTCCAAAGATAAGTAAGTTTCTGACTACTGGAGGCCACGCTTGGCAAGTGGATTGGCGAGCGTTGTACAAGGTGTTATATCATCTCGCTAACCTAGGTCTGCTGGAAGAGATTTCTTTTTAGAAATAAGTTTACCTATTGTGATTTTTTTTGTCATTAGTCTTTTACTGTGTACAATAAATGGTTACATAATAAGATTTCAGATTTAAGATTCACAGTGCACCCTGCTGCTTAATTTCTGGATTCAATTATTAGTCGCTTTTGACGACACCCACGGGTAGAAATTGCCAATGCAATTCTAGCACCGCACGACAAATGTACTACTCAGATGTAGGTACGCACGGTTCATATGAGTACCAACCTACCCACTTAATCTTCTTCGGAAATTGGGTTATCCCATTCTTCTTCTTCTTCTTCTTTTCGAGTGGGTCACCAAGTCGTACAACGACCCGATGAACCCTAGCGTCAGAGTTCAACAACCTCCTACTACTAGTAGCTGGTCTCTGAGTAATTATAATAATTGGGTTATCCCGTTTTTCACGTAGACACTGAATTATTCAAAGAACATTACAAAATAATAATGCAAGGTAAATTTCGAGCTCTAAGACATGTTAGTTGGCATGCAAATTTCAGCACAAATATTAGAATTTAAACGGGATTTCAAATGGTATGGCGTACACGATAATTTACAAGCTGTGGATTTGACATAATGTAAAATGGTTATGTTCCTGCTGAGGTCGAGCAGGATATTAAATTTATGGAATCAAAATTCATAGACATTAAAATTCACCAGTATTGTAAATTAATTGAATTTGCGGCTGGTAAAATTTATAGACATGAAACATAATGTCTACGGTAATTTAATTCCAAAATATTATCGTCAACGTTATAGTTATTGACAAGGCTTTTAAACGTATAACATCTCCATGTTCTAGATATATTAAACGTAACCAGTCTCACTAATATACCTATTTACCTTAACAGTCATAACAGTCCACTGCAGGACATGTGCTTTTCAGGAGGTATTGTCATACTCAACACGCAAGGCAAGCGGATTGATAAGCGCAGTGCAAGATGTTGCAAAATTGTTAAGCTGTCTCTGTAAAGGTAGAGGTTGCCTTGCCAGGAAGAGATCGCTACAAGCGACAAGGTCGCCTTTGCTTACTTTTAGTTATAGTTTTTGTGCCGTTTTGTTTTAATATCGTAAGCAATAGTTTATCTATCTATCTATCTGCCCATTCCCTTGATGATTAATATGATTATTTCTTAGTCGGTTTTCACGACACGGATTGAATTGGGGTGATATTATTCTAAGACGGCACCACACAACACTTCTTAGATACACTCTGTGATAATTGGTAGCAAAGCCGATCAAGGGCCCAGAAAAAAACCGTCAATTCAAGCAAAATAGTCTAGCAATCAGTCTTCTCTTCATCATCATAAACACGATCATCATTACTTAATAAATAAACTTAAATCATTGATTTTGTTATTTTATTTTATCATCATGGATAGTTCGTTTTTATTTTGTAAAACTATAAAGTTACCGATAGAAGTCAGGAGATTAATACAAACATTCACATATCACGCCTTTATCCCTTGCAGGGTAGGCAGAGCGTTAACTGTCGTAAAAATACGGTCGTTATCGTTTCAGATGATTTGTGTATCTCTGTAGGCACATAAACATGAAACCCTCGAGTCTCTTAGTCGCCTCTTATGACGCCCGCGGGAAAGAAAATATGTGATTCTATTCTAAGCCGGCATCACACAGCAAGGCGATTAATGGCTAATAAAATACAAATTCAGCTATCAAAATGGCCGATCTTACACCAGGTACAAAGTATTGGGGTTAGAACGCACTTTTCGGGGTTATTAAATTCGAAGGAATGCAATTTGTTATCGGAAGTCCTGGTAGGAGTTCGATCGCGTGTGTAACTCGCCTTAGATTATAATAAGAAAATGTCAAGAAGGAGTTCATCGAACGACGTCAGGTGGAGAAAAATGTGGGCTGAATAGACCTAAATGAGACTTTTATAGGCGATTTTTACACTAGATACACTCGAGAGCGATGAATTAGGGTCATGGGAAAAATTGTAAATATCTCGGAAACTAAGAATGCTAGATTAATGAAATAAATTGATTTGAAATTCCAGCTTGGCACCAGTTGGGATGTTTGCAGTGCTAAGTGGTTTCAGATTACCTTCAACAAGTTGTCGTCTTCTTTTTCCATGAATTTCGCTTACTTCCCCTAAGCCGTTCTAACTGATAAATGGGTTCAAATCCTGCAAGAAAGCGACTACGACGCATAGTTTTTTACAAGTATCGATATTTTCTTTCTGTGGTCCACCTGTTTCTGCCTGTTCTTGGTCTGCATAGGTTACAGTCGGGTTTTTCACCACAACATCTGAGAACATTTTGGACTGTTGGAAACGGTATACAGACAGTACTGGTAGTATTAACCTGACCCCAGCCGGTTTCCAGCATTGTGAGTAATCTGGTGCAATATCCAGGTGTAAATGACATTCATACAGCTTGAATAGGAAACATTCAACATTATTAACATGGTTTAAATACTCACTTAAAAAACAGATTAGAAATAAAAGCATAAACGATTGAAGTAGTCTCGTAGTTACATCTTCGAATTTCTCCCTTTCTCAGTTTGTATTATTTTATGGCATATCCTTAAATTAACTAAGAAATTTTATTTCAGCCATTTAAGGAGCATTAAATTGTCTACTTAATGCAATTTATTTCATTAATCTAGCATTCTTACTTTCCGAGATATTTGCTATTTTTCCCATGACCCTAATTCATCGCTCTCGAGTGTATAATGCAGAAAATCTGCCGAAAAAAATAGGTAATAATGTTCAGGATATTTACTATTACGTTATTATTTACAAACATGATATTAATGATTTGGTTTGATAGAAAAACATCGTAAAGTTACCTCTAAAACCATTATATCGCATACTGTATGAATAATGTGCCATACAATTTTCTATCCATCCATTGTTTCCGATTTTCAAATGACTTTTTTGACCGAGTTATCATCAAAAATACTCTGACTATATAATAGTCTGAGCATAAAAAAGCGATTTATAATTGTAAAAGATTTTTTTATTATTTTAATTGTTTCTTTTAAGTGCTTTTTTATTAAGCTATAGTTTCCAAAATTATCAACGGACCTATTATTTTGTGTGTGTGAGTTCTCCATTCGATACCAGGGCTCCATCTATACTTTTCCCAGATCCAACCTCCCTTAGCCGATGACAAAACCGGTCGCGACCGAGGGGTGACGGCCAGTCAGAGACCGTACCAAACGGGGCGGGTCGTCGGGCCGGGAGACTTACGAAATCGGAACCAACAAAAATATAAACAATACCGGAAAAATAAAACGTTCGGATATCACTGGCTGGAAGTATAAAGGCTAGAGAGTGTTACAATACTTGACCCATAAAAATCTGTAAAAAAATAAAATACAGACGACAATTACAGGACATCGGTTTGTTATTATTGTTTTGTTGTTGCTACATTACTGTAGCGCTTCGTAGACATGTCTACGAAAACGCTACGCATCGCTACGATAAAGTGGGAATATTTTTTAGTTTCGAAATGTGAGTATGCAATTGATTTTCTTAGGTAATTTTTTTTTGAAGGTATAAGAAATATGGGTCTGTATAACCTTATTAACTTTTATCTAAAAATATAACATACAACAGCTATTTTTGTAATAAAATACGTTATATTTTAAAAACTTCAGTTAAATTATTCTTTTCTTGGCGTTATCATGTAGATGGTAATTAAATTATGTTAGTGTTAGTCGTTTCATTGAAAAAAATTTAGTCCAATTCCCAAAATGCCAGGGTTTAAAATATTACCAATGCCCACAATTTTTATTCTTTACGCAAAGTAAGATTTCAATTATTACTAACAGCTACAATTGTCCAACATTTCTAACATAAAAATGGGGTGTCTACAATTGTACTAATAGACGTCGTAGTTCATTTCAATGGACGAACGGAATAGTGTCTCGTCCGTCACAAGCCAACCAATCCATTAAGGTGCCTATTGGTATTCCATTGAAAGCAACAGGCTTGAAAGTAGTTAAAACCAGCCAGAGTTACCCGTTATTGCCCGTTTTGCAGTAGGAATAAGAAATTAAAGGGAATATTTGGGTTTTTTAATCTAAGGGATTCGAGATTATCATGTTGTATAACAAATTTTTGGCGACAGGCTGACAATCTGTCACTATAGTGAGACAAGTGTTTTCTGAAACAACCTTGGGAAACAATCCTCAAAAATGTCAGATGTGACAATAGCGGCCGTATTATTTTGTGGCCATTAAAGCTCTGCCTACCCCGCAAGGGAGAAAGGCGTGATATATGTATGTATGTATAAGAAATTTATTCTGGGGAACAAAGCGTGATTCATTTCTCTATCATTAATCACACCGAAGTAGGTACCAGATACAGAATACTAGATACTTATTAAACTCATTTAAACAAAAATTTATTACCAAACCTTCTTTGTCAAGTCAAGTCTTTGTAGTGTTTCGCTAGACATCAATCACTCCTTTGTATATTATAGGTTAAATAATACAGTATGCAACACTGTCGAGTCATTACCAACCAATCCGTCAACCTAACTCTAATAAGGCATTGTTAGCAACAGGCTTTTGGCCTATCACGAACGTAAAATTATCAACAGAGAAAATTGTAAAATACCTACGACGAAATATTGTTTAATATCCAACTGACTACCGATAAGTCTGTTAAATAGTTTTAAGTTCACAAATTTTAAGGATTACAATAGGTCCCTACCTACAATAGGACCGTAGAACAAAATATGAAGTCTTCATCTTCGTTTTTTAAATTCATGTTTAATAGCGAACAGTGATGCAATTCGCTAGTTTCCTGGGTCATTAATAAAATATAAAAGTTGTATGCTGATAACTAATGTCCAAAAATACTACGAATTTCATTCAAAAATTTTCGAAATGACAAAGTTTGAACTAATAAACAGAAAAATAATATAAAAGTAAGTGTTTTGACGCCATCCAAATACTTACGGCATGGCGTCACTCTTTCAGTGTTTCATACAAACCTTTGAGATATAACTAAGTTAATCAAAATTTTGCAACATTTGACTTATCAAGCCGAAACTAAATCCTGCCACGAAATCCACATAAAAGTTAACTTTTGTTTGTTTCAGAGGCGGCGGGGCCGGGCGTCACGAAACGGTATTCAATTACGAACACTAAACAAACTTGAGCACACATTGATGGATGCTCGCGTGTGCGTGCTCGGGTGTGGAACATGCCAGCTCTCTGGCAATCCTCGCAGCGCCCTATGTATGTGCGCACCGTCTGGGTAGGAGGGTTTCGGCACGCCATTCTAACGCACGACGACCCGTACTCTAACACTAACCGTCGGCCGCACTCGTCCGCCACCTGCAACTCTACGCGCAAACGCAACCCGAGACGAGACTCCGATGATCTTGACGACTGGAAATTCAACTTTGTCGTGAAGAGCAAAGAAGTCCGTCAGCGCCCGAAGACTGGACGGTCTCGCGTAGACGTTGAGAGCCTCGACTTGACTGATGTTGATCAATCCGAAGACGAGTTTCTGATCAAAGCCAGTCAACAACCGATCTATGAACCGGAAACCAGTCGCTCCAAGTTTGACAGCGTCTATTTAAGCATGAGGACTTTAAAAAGTAACAGGACAGCCAGAAACGATGCGAAAGAAAACACTGAGCTGTCAGAAAGAGTGTTACAATGGCTAGATTTGGCCGGAAAAGTGGACTTGTTAGCTCCAGATAACGTGGAAAGGATGTCGCAACCTCGACACAGTTGGCCAGGCTTCCAAAGAAGGAACCAACTAGTCAAGTCGAAAACGTCTCTCGACGTGAGGAAAGACGCAAAGATTATATCAAAAATGGACAGTGCGAAAAGCCAGATTCGGTATGAGCCCATCGATCGGCAGGATTTTTATGAGCCGGTGTCTGCCAACACGATCGAAAACTACGCGAGACAGTCACGGAATCAGAGCACGCCACGACAAGAAACCAACGTGAAATATAGAGAAAACAAAACAAGGGCCAAGGATTTACGAACCAACATAATGGAGGCGAGGCAAAAAATCGCACTGGAGCGCACCGAAATGGAAAAAAAGTACGCGGAACTTGTTAGCAAGAAACTTATGCCCGACCTGAAGGGTAATAAGAAACAAGTGCATATTTTCATGCCAGAATTGCCGAAGAAAACCTCCATACCTAGCAGTACAACTGAAAGTTTGCTTTCACATTTATCTCAGCTTTCGCAAATGTCTAAGAAATAAAGCTTCTTTTTGATATGACTCTGAATTTTAAATGCATACAGTTAAGATAAGAAAAGACGCAAAAAAGGTGTGTCAAATTAACATATATGGCGCATAATAAGGCGGCCTAATCTCTTCCCGGCAATCTAGGTACACGAAAGTGTTAAGTAATTTTTTTCTTAGCTAGGCTGATATTTATTACTTACAAGGATTGTAATTAGAGTGATCTCTTTTCGTGGAAATGCACCCCGGTCGAAACGAGATTTTTCATAGGTTGTCGTCACAGAGCTTAGAGCATTCACCCAGCTTTGCCACCTCTTTAGGGTGAACGCTCTAAGTCACTGTGGTTTTCGTCCTGAATTTTGTAGATAGCCGAACCACTCACACCGTAGTCGACAGTAGTGACATTTCTCGCCTGGAACCGGGAGCGCAGCGGCAGCCCGAGGGCCACCACTTCAAAACAGTGTATAACACGATTTTTAAAGAAAGGATCCCCAATTAGCAACATCATTGTTTGTCTCTCTATCGAAATATATGACACATGAGCTGGATGTCAGCAATAATGTTGTCCTTTAGGGATCCTTTCTTTTAAAAAAATCGTACCTATTATAAGTAGCCGTAAGGTACGATTTGGAACCGGCAGCGCAGTGGCAGCCCGAGGGCCACCAGTTTGAAACAGTGTATGAAACGATTTTTTAAAGAAAGGATACCCAATTGGCAACATTATTGTTTGTCTCGCTATCGAAATATTTGACATATGAGCGGGATGTCAACAATAATGTTGCCCTTTAGGGATCTTTCTTTAAAAGAAATCGTATTATAAGTATACTCACCCCATAGGCGACAGTAGCGAAATCTCTCGCCTGGAACCGGGAGCGCACCGGCAGATTTGAAATACACGATTATAACAAGATTTTTTAAAGAAAGGATCCCCAATTAGCAACATTATTGTTTGTCTCTCTATCGAAATATATGACATATGAGCTGGATGTCAACAATAATGTTGTCCTTTAAGGATCCTTTTTTAAAAAAAAAGTATTATAAGTACACTCACCCCATAGCCGACAGTGGCGACATCTCTCGCCTGGAACCGGGAGCGCAGCGGCAGATTTGAAATATACGATTAAAACAAGATTTTTTAAAGAAAGGATCTCCAACATTATTGTTTGTCTCTCTATCGAAATATATGACATATGAGCGGTATGTCAACAATAATGTTGTCTAAAATAATGATGTAGCGACATCTTTCGCCTGGAACCGGCATCCCGAGGGCGATTACTCTGAAGCAGTACAAGTACACTCACCCCATAGCCGACAGTGGCGACATCTCTCGCCTGGAACCGGGAGCGCAGCGGCGGGTCTAGCGGCTGCCCGCTGTACCGCGGGACCGGCAGCCCGAGCGCGATCACTCTGAAGTTCTCGTCCACTCGCACCAGCCGCCATTTTGAAACCTCTTCCGGGCCGTGTTCCTAAAAATAAGACATAATATAGGTACAGTCGGCAACGGAGATAGTTTAGCACCCCTTCCAAACGAATTGAAATATTTTTATTTTGAAGTAAAATATTGATGACATATTTACGAGAACTGATTTCTATAATTTTTACATTTTAATTGGGGACAATAGTATTTCAATCGTTTGGAGCACCCCTCCCCTGTACACTCTATTCCTTTGCTGACTGAACCATGGATTGATTACTGTTTATCTTCTTCTTGATTACTCATTTGGGTATAACTATCAATTACATTTATTTTAAGTGATTTATCAGCCCATGAAACTGAACAACTTTCCCCTAGGAACATAGGTCGACATATGAAAAACAAATTTAGATCCCCCATACAAACAGCTTTGGTTGGCTGCTATATTTTCCAATTTTTTTTTTTTCATATTTCGACCTGTATCTTGGGGCAAGTTGTTCAGTTTCATAGACTGGTTCACCACTTAAAATATTTGCATTTGATTTTTGACATCCTGTATTAAATAATTATGTTATAATAATAGTTTGAAGTGCCGTAATTTGCTCTGAGAATATGAACTTATTCTTCCTTACCTCTAATAACTTATCATATCTGGAAGCAGGAATGAGGAATCGTCCGTCCTCGAGGTGCATCTCCCTGTTTTCGAGCAGATTATTTAGCACTGGCAACACATTTCTCTCGGCCTTTTCTATTCCTTCTAGAACCAGTACTCTTCCCTCTACGGCCGCTCGCACTGCGCTCTGAAGGGAATAGGAATTCGTACAAAAAAAGTGTCTTAGTATAATGCCCATGGCCTTATGTAGACTGGTAGATGATGTCATTGGCATTAATAAATAAAACTGTGAATAAAACATCGAAAATAATGTAATAAGCAAATAATGATGGATTATTTGTTAAACAGAGTGCATATATTTTCAGGGTGTAGGTATACTTGACGTGAAGTTGAATACCTTTTCCAAACAAATAAAGTTGTTAGGAAAAGTACACATTTTTTTCAATACACAATTTTTTGTATGAAAAGGAGAGGTTAAATTTAATTTTAATCTTTTGAAAAATTTACATGAAAAGTTGTCTTGCACTTTTACATGTAGACAACAAAACACTGAAAATATTTACACTCCTGCACAAAACACCCTGTAGAGTAACCCTGAATAACAACAAAAAGTCCTTACTTGATCAAAATACTTGGCAGTGGAGCGCTGAATCTCTCTCCGTTGTTTGAGGTCTGCTTCTGTTGTGTCTCTTGACAAGGCGACATACTCCAACTCTCTTTGTGTTAGCTCCAAGTATTGTAAAGCAACCTTTCGCCTGCAGATTGTAATACATACATACATACACTATCATTATTATTATTATTTGATAGAGCAGGGGTTGGTCCTGAAAAGACCAATCCTTTTTGTTTAAATGACCTCTTCAAGTCGGGCCATTCTGGGAAAGGCCACAACTCCATCAGGGACAACACCCATAGTTCGGCTCCTTGTTATTATTTTATAGGTTTCTAATGGTTAAAGAATTTTATAAATTGGTCCAGTAGTTTTCGAGTTTACCAATTACATACACGCAAACTTTTCCTTTTTTGTGATGGACACCCAAGTTGTCCAATGACCCAATAAACCCTAGTGTCGCAATTTTTCAACCACCTTCTACAAGTAGCAGGCTTCTGACATGTTTGTGTAATGACCGGACAAACAAACTTTTCCTTTTTATATTATAAGTGTTGATGTAAGCTCACCTGCCTGGACCAGGTCTGCCCAGCAGAAACATGTCCTGCCCGAGGAGATCTTTCTGCATCATCCATCTTAGATTTCTTAATGTACTTTGTGATAGAAACCTCAACTCGGTATTGTCAACAGTCACTGGAAAGTTAAAACAGAAAAAGTGACACAATTTGCTTTGAAGAGTTGACGCTGTTGATAGCTTTAAAGGTGGTTTCTGCCACATCTGGTAAAGTCTGAGAGTCATTTTAGAAATCATGTAAGACTTCAAATATTTTCGTTCATTAGACTTTATTTATTCCATATTCTATTATCTATCTTGCAGTATTTATGTGATGGCTTGAGGAAGGGAGCATTTAGGTAGGTTACCCACTATCCACTCGCAATTTGTAGGCTGATAAACTTAACTTTTAAGGTTATAAAATTAAGTTCTATAAGATTTACTTACGGTACTTAGTAGGCACATATTCCTTCCTTTTAGCGGATGTAACTTCTTTGCTGATATCTCCCAGAGTAACTTTACCATCACTGGAGTAAGCTCTAACTGGATTTGCAGCTAAAATAGCTTTTCTGCCGCTCAAAATACGAATCAAAACATCAATTCGACGAACGGTTACTGCTGGATTATACATTGCAGTTCTTTTATATTATCTGCACTTTCACTTAGAAATACGCTACTTCTACTTTAATAATTCATTTTCTTACGCCTAATAATAGAAATATACCTAAAAACCTAATCTCTGAAATTATCTCAAGCAAGTCCAAAGTACGTCAAAATGACGTTTCACAGCTGATTACTTTATTTTTAATTTTGGCATTTAGGGCCGGCTACTGCATACAGCCATAACGCATTCTAAAAAGTTAGCGAAGCGATAGTAAAACACCTTTTTGTTATGAACGCAAAATTTTAAAATAGCAAAATGTGTAACTGAGAGTAATCTGAGTGTAATCTGAGAGTGTAATCAATGAATGACCAAGGATACCGGAGATGCCGTTTTGAATACAAATTTTCTTCTTTTTTTATATAAACCATGGGTTTGAATGTACTTGCTTCGGCAGTACAGTACATATACTTATCATGGGTTTGACTTTGAATCAGGCCAAAGGGAAATAGATACGGATTTACCGCAAATCCATTCCACAAAACGTAGTTCAAAATCTAATTATTCAATGCGCTTTTTAAAATAAAACTTCGATTCCATTAAGTTTATTTATTTTCTCATCACTTTTCTCATTCATAAAAAACTGAACTCATGGAAAAAATATACCTTGATACCAACTATTTCAAATAGCGTGGATAATTGAATGGACGTTCATGAACATATTTCCTGATTCTGGTTCCCTCCACGTACAGTCCAGCAAAAAAGAGTAGACGAAAAACGCCACTTTCTTCGCAATCAAATATGGCAACAAGTTTTCGTACAAAATTTTTAGTTCCATTTAATTTAATTTCTACTCTTTTTTGCTGAACTAACACTATACCTTCAGTAACATGAATGAGATTTCTTATTTTAGCTATGAAATCATTTGTACCGGCAGGATTTCTGAAATATCGGCATCGAGATGGCTGTCTGAGCATATGGATTTCTAACCTAAAAAAAATTTAAAATCTTGAATATCTCTGCAAAGGTATGACCCTAACAAAATGATCACATATATGCCGTTCCAGTGGCCTATGCAACGAAGCTACAGGCTACAATTCTACAGGTAAAATTCGATGTACATTGCGTAGCCGATGGGACATTATAAAACCGGGATTTTTGACCCGCTTCGCAATGTACATCGAATTTCACCTGTAGAATTGTAGCCTGTAGTTTCGAAAAACAAGGCACTAATCTTTATTTGTACTGTACCGCTTTTTTATCCCTTAAAAATAAAATATTTCAGATCTTGTATCTGATACAAAGATCTTGTATGATCTTGTTCAATCTCATTCCCGGTGCTACAGGCAGGCAGGTACGTGAATGCAGTATCAGGAAATATGCTCATGAAAGTCCATTCAAATATCCACTAAATACCAAAGATTGAACCACATGTGGCTATTGCACTTGTACTGCGGTACTACCCTACTGACAGACCCCAAATAGCATGCATTGCATTATCTCGATTCTCAAAATTACTACAATGAATGACGTCCATATATTCACCTGCAATGCATGCTAAATCGGACCCTGCGGCATGGTTCTAAGTATAATTATAATATCTAATAGTAACATAAAATAGAGATTCTATGATAATATATTTCAAGATTATTAAAATAATTTATGGCGTGGTAGGCACAGTACTTTACCTTATACAGGGTGTAAGGGACGTTATAACGTGTAGTTATATGGACGAACTTAGCCACAAGCTGTCACAAGCTGGAACTGGATGCTCGCTAAATGGAGTGTGCGTAAACCACGTGAGCTATGCTGATGATATGGTCCTGCTGGCACCTAACACTTCAGCTATGAGAAAACTGCTCAAGATTTGCGAAGAATACGCAGTGGCTCACAATATGGAGTACAATCCCACGAAATCAGTCTTCATGGTATTTAAATCGACCAACACTCCTGATAATGTACCTCCTGTGTTTCTGAATGGGGTGGCACTTGCAAGAGTCGAAGAAGCAAAATATCTGGGTCACATAATCAACTCAGACCTTCGTGATGAACCCGACATGGAGAGACAGCGCAGATCCACCAGTGTGAAAGCCAACATGATAGCCCGGCGTTTCCAGCGTTGCAGCCTGCCTGTTAAACGCACCTTGTTTATGACGTACTGCACTAATCTCTACACAGCCGAACTATGGTGCAACCACACAAAAGCATCGTATAATCAAATTCGAGTGCAATACAACAATGCATGGCGGGCGCTGCACCGATTGCCGCCCTGGTGCAGCGCATCTGAAATGTTTGCGGCCGGACGAGTACCTGGTTGGGCAGCCCTGATGAGACACGTGACGGCGGGTGCGAGAGAGAGACTGCGGTTATCATGCAATACCTTAGTGCGCGCGGCGCAGAGCTGGCTGGCTAGCCCCCTCCACGCGCGGTGGCGTGACCTACATGATAACGTGTAGTGGTGTGTTCATTTGTGTAGTTGTGCAGAAGGTGCCATAGATGTGGATAGGTTGAATTTTTGTGATTTGTTGTTTATTGTAAATTGTACTTTTGTAATTTTTGATTTTATTGCGTATAGGTATTATTGTATTGGTAATTGACGTTTGAATTATTATTGTTTATTATGACCACAGTATCCAATTGAATTAATTAATTAATTATCTAGCTTTATTTGTTTTTTTTATAATTGTATTGATATATTGATATATGGGTTATGCCTGGAATAAAAAAAAAAAAAAAAAAAAAAAAAAAAAAAAATTGCAATGGAGGATAGTTACAAGTTCTTTAAAGTCGGATCTCATTTTTAAAAAGTTATTGCATCTCGGGTCGACAAATTCACGTTTTCTTAGAATAACGCACCTTTCTTTTCGTTATATCTTTTAGATGGCGTCTCAATAAATTCTGGTTTGCGACTAATTTCGACAAATATTCTGCACACACAAGTTAATGGATTTCCACATGGGCCGTGCTGGGGAGAGCCAGATTGAAACTTGATTAAGTTTTCCTAGGAGCATACGTCAGGAAACAGCAAGAAATCTTCGACCTCCCATACAAAATCGCGATCAGCTGACTACAAAACCAAGTTTGTTGACGATTCCTGATTTTTGTTCGGGTAGTTTCATGTCCTGAATCATATATATTACAAAACTACTGGAGTAGTATGATAGCCTGAATGCACCCCATCAGTATTCGAAGGACTGTCCCTAACACCCTGTATATTTACATCAAATGCAGAATATTCCAAATTCAATAATGACACTTAGGACGATATAAATCTGTCACAAATTATTAGTACGACGCTTGGCATCAATGAATTCTTATATCTAATAATTATAATGGGTAATTAATTACTCGGTATGATAAATATAACTTTGCATTGTAAACACTAGTCACTGTTATAAAACTGAAATAGGAACCTATCCCTAAAATAAAACCTAAAAAAACACTAGTAGATCCAATCTTGTGTTGTTTCAAAATACATAATCTATTATAGTTATTCATCAATTTCTATGACTTTTGTGTGAAGGTTCACATATTTTTCTATGGATTCCAAAGTCTCCTCTTGTTCAGGAAGTTCTTTTTTTATGTTCTCATCCTCTGAAACCTCAGAGTTTTTGCTAGATGTTTGTTCTTTTTCCTTATTCATATCATTTGTCTTACTATTCTTATCATTAACTTTGTTTGTTCTACAATCACTAAGGTCGGGCTGTTCTGCAGAGCTATTCGTTTCACTTAATGCAATAGTCGACACTTGGGATTTAGTAAATATCTTTTCGTTGCTTAATTTGAGAATATCATTAATAAGTCCTTCCCTGTCTGGCGGTTTTTCTAACATTTCAGCAGTATTTTCCATGTCAAGATTTGTGTAAACTTCTCCCAAATCCACGGTCTCGTCAGAATTTGCATCTGTTTCGTAATTGACGGGTTCTGATTTAACTACTGTTATTGTCGGTTTTGAGTATCCACTGGTATCACCTGAAGATTCTGTAGTGGTATTGCTATGTGTACAGTTAATGACTTCAGGTCCAATATAAAGATATTCAGATTTTACTGTGACATCAGTAGGCGTTTCTGCAGGCATCTCAATTTTAACTTTTACAGGAGTCTGGTTAATTGCTTCATCAGGTTTTGCAGCTTCAGACGTGGTGTATTCTTTTTTCACGGAAACATTCAATTCACCAATATCTTTCGGTGAAATTGCTTCTTTTTTAACATTTTGCTGTAAACAGTCATCCGCATCAGAGTCTATGCAAATTATATCCGACGCGTTTACAGCAGAAGGACTAAATGCCGTCACAGGTTCTTCTTTTATTTTACCTGAAATTAATGGGATATGACACATAATATGCGCAGGACGACACTTTATATTAAATATCCGCGAGTACACAGGTATTGCGAGCGAAGCGAGCTCTGCTTTTCATGCTAAAAAAGGGCGAGGTACACATCCCAGTATCCGCCACTGTCTTCATGTGTTGATTTTTTTCAGTATCTTTACGAAAATCTTCAAAACGGTACTGTTCACGCGCGTACCGCTTGTAACGTACAGTCAGATACATTACATCCGGTACGCGCGTGAGCCCGTGAATGCGTATGGAGACCGCCTGCGTTATAAACGACAATTTAATTTCTTTTTTTGTTTTGGCAAGGTCGTAGCAGACCGAGGCCCACCTGGGTTGTGCGTAAGAAAGATGTTTTTGTGCTTCGGAGAGTACCCACCTGGATTGTGCGTTAGATGTTTTTGTGCTTCGGAGAGTACCCACCTGGGTTGTGCGTCAGAAAGATGTTTTTGTGCTTCGGAGTACCCACCTGGATTGTGCGTAAGATGTGTTTGTGCTTTGGAGAGTACCCACCTGGATTGTGCGTAAGATGTGTTTGTGCTTTGGAGAGTACCCACCTGGATTGTGCGTAAGATGTGTTTGTGCTTCGGAGAGTACCCACCTGGATTGTGCGTAAGATGTTTTTGTGCTTCGGAGAGTACCCACCTGGATTGTGCGTAAGATGTTTTTGTGCTTCGGAGAGTACCCACCCGGATTGTGCGTAAGATGTGTTTGTGCTTTGGAGAGTACCCACCTGGATTGTGCGTAAGATGTGTTTGTGCTTCGGAGAGTACCCACCTGGATTGTGCGTAAGATGTTTTTGTGCTTCGGAGAGTACCCACCTGGATTGTGCGTAAGATGTTTTTGTGCTTCGGAGAGTACCCACCTGGATTGTGCGTAAGATGTTTTTGTGCTTCGGAGAGTACCCACCTGGATTGTGCGTAAGGTGTTTTTGTGCTTCGGAGAGTACGTGGAGTCGTCGATTCTGATTACTTACACGGCGGTCGTATGTCAGATGCTTGGTATCAGTGCGTAGATTAGGGTTCACCTGGCTATATTTGTAGACTCGGCTTCTCTCCCACGACAAGCAGTTCTCTTGAACTGTAGAGAAAACTGAACATTTTCGCCCAAAAATCTCAAGGATAATTCGACTTCTGATATAAACTTCTCTATACTTCCTGTACAGGGTTACTTTTTCATCAGTCGTTAGGATGATTCAAACAAACAAAAATTACTGCTTGTTCATATTACTTGTACAAGATACTGGGCACAGACAGATATATTATTTGTACAGGTAACATTGCTGCCTTTCTATGGATTCAGTGTAGCTTTATGGTATTTACTAGTACGGGAAAAATGTGTGATGCTTTTTTAAGCCGGCATTTGCTTGCCCTGTAAAATAACCCGGTAATAGCTATCCGACTAAAAATACGGAGTAGTTTATCTCTTCCATCGCTAACTTTGGTTTTTGGGCATTTTTCTGTTCAGTTTTATGTTAAAAGTATCGTCAAGTATCGTAGACACAAAACTGAACAATTTCACTTAGAACATAGGATAATTCGATATTCAATAAAAACTTTTCCATAGTTATGGTATGGAATTGTTCTTATTTCAATCTTGACCTTTGTTTCATAGCTTTTCAGTTCAGTTTCGTGTTTATTTTCTTTATTACTATTACAAGTGTACATACCTATACCTATACTTTCTTCATTTTCAGTTATATCAATGACGTCGACTTTTTTCTCCAAAATAACAATTTCTTCGTCTTGGGGACTCATTTTGATTGCAGCGCTGACTGAATTCTCTTTATTTTCAGTCGAATTTAAAAATACACCCCTTTTATTTTTGGCTTCAACATAGGTTTCAAATATTGGTGGAATTTCTGAAACTAAAAGTCATATATTAGAAGTCTCATTTAGTGATTCAATTTACTATAGCGTTGGTAATTGTTGCAAAATATATTAAAGCGTCCAAGTATACACTGTGTGGCCCACAACAGCATCAAATATAGGGCGAAATAACCCATGAAATTAAACAACTTACCTATGGATCATAGGACGAAATATTACCCATACAAACTGACTAGAGCCTACCGAATCCAGCTTTTAATATTTTGACCCATTCTCCATATAATTTTTCAGTTTCATTGTTTGTTTCTCCCTTAAAATGTTTGCTCCTATTGTGGGCTATCATCATCATCACATCAGCCTATAGTAGTCCACTGCTGAACGTAGGCCTCCCCCAGGGTACGCCACGAACGATCTCCCGCTTTCGCCATCCAGTCGCTACCAGCCGCTCTCTACAAGTCATCGGTCCATCTGGCCGGAAGGCGTCCAACGGTACGCTTGCCGAGGCGTGGTCACCACCGGCCGTCGGTTTTACGACAGATGTGACCAGCCCACTGCCAATCATTGTGGGCTTATACTCTGTAAACTTATACTGTAACATACCTTTATTATCCTTCGTTTTATCTTCATCCTCGTCGTCGCTGGGGACGAAACCATCAAACCGCCCCTCCCGCATGTGATCCTGCACACTCAGCACAAACCTGCAGTCGTCCTCTATGGGGAATATTTCTCTATACAACTCGAGTATAGCCGCAGTCGGCATGTAGTACGCTTTTTCTTCAAGCAACTTTTTTATTCTCATTCGTAAAATTTTCCTTACAATCCCAAGGAACGTACGTTTCGTCTCTTCCGGTATATCTTTGGTGTGGCTGCTCATTTTTTTGATAAGTTTCGTGACCGCGATCACGAATCTTGGATTTTTGGATATTTTCTTTGGCGGTTTGTATGGGATCTCGTCGGTCTCGTCTTCTTTTACTTTGATGACTTCGCGCCAAACGAGTGGTTCGTGTTTGACGACGTTGGACTCCACCATCGGTCTGGGCATCGCTCTACGGATCTCTTCGTCATATTCTCTCGTTCTAGACTTCTTCCTGTCTGTGACTTTATCGATCTCGGTTTTGATTCGTTTGATGCGAGACCGGTCCTCGTCTAGGTCTCGGGAGTCTCGCTTCCTCGTCGGGACGACGTTGATGTTCAATTTGATACGTGTCGGTGATGCGCGTGACATTTGTTCATCTTCCACCAACTGTAAATCAAGTTTTCAAAACATACAGGTTGTAAGAGACGGTGTAACGATAACTTTGTAGGCGTGATCAGACCATGAAACTGAACAACTTTTTCTATGGGGTTATGTTGGGAAACGTGAGATTCTTTTCGATCTCCCATACAAAATTCCCGACCAGCTGACTGACTTTGTATGGGAACACGCAAAAATTTTTTCGTTTCCCACCATAGCCTCAAATCCCCATAGTAAAAGTTGTTCAGTTTCATGGTCTGATCAAGCATGCAAAGTTTTCGTTACACCGTCTCTTACACCCTGTATAAATGTGAAGCATTCTACGAAACCTTTCGGGAAGTTTTGTATATGCAGGATGGCACAAAGAAGAGAATGCTCGACACATCTCATGAAATTAGAAATTGTAAAAATAGGGTTGCGGACTGGCAGGTATTTGAGCTACTTTTTAAAACGATCTAAAACGGTATTTTAAATGACGATAGCAATGACGTCATACATTGCTATTTTGGATGGCATCAGAACACTTACTTTTATGTAACTTTTCTGTTTATCAAGTTCGAATATTTTGAAAAATTAAGAATGAAGTATGTAGTATTTTGGACAATAGTTTTAAGCATACAACTTTTATATCTTATTTATGACCCAGTCCACAACCGAATTATAGCGTAGGCCGGGTGTGGTGTATTAGTAGCGGGGCGGAGAGTATTCTATAAGATGTAAAAATATTAGCTGCAAATATTTTAACGGATGAATCAGTCCAGGAACCTGAACCACTTTCCCCTAGAAACATAGGTCGAAATATGAAATTGAACCTCCCATACAAGTTGACTTGGTCGCCGGTAATTTTGTATGGGAGCTCCGAAATTGTTTTTCATATTTCGACCTGTTCCTTGGGGAAAGTTGTTCAGTTTCATGGGCTAGTTCACCCCTTAAAATATTTGCAGCGAATATTTTTACAACTTATATGCACGTTAGAGAGACCTTCCTAAAAATAGTCACCTTGTCAACCCCCTCTAGCACGTCGTCCAAGTCTTCAACAATCTCCCCCTCTTCCTCGTCGATCTCGGTGACGGTGGCGCGGGGGCGCGGCGAGGGGCGCGCGGCGGGGGCGGCGGGGGAGGGGGGCGGCGAGTAGGCGGCGGGGCGCATGTAGCCGTAGCGCTCCTCGTCGCGGCTCACGAACACTACGTTTGAATCCTTGGGCAGTCTGGAATACATACATATATAAATCACGCCTGCATCACTGGCGGGGTAGGCAGAGCATCAGCTATCGTAAAATTACAGCCGTTACCGCCACGACTGACACATTTTTAAGGGTCATTTCAGATAAGTCGTGTATTACTATAGTGACAGGTTGTCAGCCTGTCGCCTAAAATTGATACACATGAAACCCTCGAGTTCCTCAGTCGGCTCCTATGACACTACGACGACGGGAAAGACATGGGGTGATGCTATTCTAAGCCGACATCAGGCAAATGGAATGCATAGATTATAGGATTTATCTACATTCGTTACTTAGTTTTCGTATTACAGATTTAAACCCAGTTGTATTAAGTTGGGCTTTAAAACATATAGCCCATAAATGTAATTTTATACTGAAAACAGGTAACTTAAAAGTAAAGTAAATTTACATATCTCATGCTCTGAAAGTAGGTCATTACTGACAAAAAACACGACCTGTAAGTTCAACTTACAGGCGAGGTTTTAAAACTAAGCCTGTAAGTAATTTTAAATATGGAACAAGAAAAAGAACCAATAGAATCGCGGCAATTAAAAAGTTAAAATCAATGTCTTCTTCTTTTTAATAGGAGTTGCATCCAATTGGTTGTATACGATTTTAAATTTCGAACTGGCCGCTACGAATTGTGCTGCTTGAACGCAGGAATTATATTTTTAATCTGTATTTTTGTAACCTCAATAAATGAGTTTGTCGAATTATTACTCAATATTACAATGACAAAAGTAAAAATTACTAATATCCCTATGATCAGAAAAATGTCTACTTTATGTTGAGATATTTTTCTTTGATATTAATTCAATATTGTTCAATCATAGAAAAAAAAGTTTAGTGGTGCAATTTGAATAGCAGACGATACAATCATCATTTATGGATCGTTTTCTTGTATTTATCGCTTTATTTTACTCTTTTTTCATTCGATATGTAAAGCAGTATACGTACCACGGATGTAACATCAATAACAACCTCGGAAAGGTACCGCCCTCGCTCCGCTCGGGCGTTAAAAAACCTCGGTTGTTATTGATAGCTTACATACCTCAGTACGTAATCTACTATTAACGATTAAATGAACCGATGAAACGATTTGTCGTGTAATACTATATCTGTGCTAAAAACAAAATCAAATATGCCCCATTTTCCACCACATTGTATGCAACCGCATAACATATTTTAAGTAATGCTCGTGTCATACTATTACCATTCGCCTGCGGCTCGTGTGATAAACATTCTAATGCCTATTATACGAAATTTGCACAATTTTTTTTTTTTAATTCTATTTCGACCTGTTTCTTGCGGATAGTTGTTCAGTTCCATGAGCTGGTTCAGCTCTTAAAATATTTGCAGCAAATTTTATTAAACCCTATATTACACAAGAATACGGAACGCATACCTTTTGCCGTGTGATGCCGGCTTAGAATAGCATCACCCCACATCCTTCCCACGGGTGTCGTAAGAGGCGACTAAGGGACTCGAGGGTATTGGTGTATTACAATTTTTAGGCGACAGGCTGACAACCTGTCACTATAGTGATACACATGTTTTCTGGAACAACCTTAGAAATCAATCCTCAAAAATGTCAGTCGTGGCGATGGCGACCGTATTCTTGTGGTCGTTGACGCTCTGCCTACCCCGCAAGGGATAAAGGCGTGATATATGTATGTATGTATGTACCTTTTGTTCGTTATTCCCAAATAGGCATCCTCATGGGGGTCCTTGTAGTAGTCTCTGTATGCGAGGTCGCGCGCGCGTCGTGTAGGCGAGCGGCGTGGCGAGCGGCGTGACGAGTGCGCGGGCAGGCTTGGCGAGTCCCACCGGCGACCGGGCGACCTGGAAAAACTAGTTACGATCGTCAAGTTGGACGACTTGGTGTCCCACAAAAGAGAAAAACAATGCACTGCTTTTTTTGGTTCGGCAGTCGTATAACTTGAACCTCCCATAAAAATTGATTTGACCGGATAGTAATTTTGTACGGGAGTACCAATTTTTTTTTTTCATATTTCGACCTATGTTCCTTGGGGAAAGTTGTTCAGTATCATGGGCTGATTCGCACCTTACAATATTTGCAGCTAATTATTTTACATCCTGTATTTAAGTCACTAACTGGCATGACATGGATCAGTGACGAGTAGTCGTTCCCCAACTGCCGTAGTACTTGCACTATACGGGACCTGCTGGAGGCTAACCCCAGGGCAATCAGTGTGGCCGAACACTGGTCCAATAGAATTTAATTGAATGTAATCGACGACCGATGTGGCGCAGTGGTAGTGCGACTGCCTCTGACGCAGAAGGTCCCGGGTTCGATTCTCGGTGGGTCACTCACAAAGTTGATATTTATCACTTTGTGAGTTTGTTCCCAGTCTGGTTAGGACATTGCGGGCTGTACCACCCGATTGTCCGTAAGTATGTCCGATGGTTCCGTGTTTCGGATGGCACGTTAAGCCGTAGGTCCCGGTTGCTGTCTATGATCACTTAGACGGCGGTCGTTACACAACCATGTCAGAAGCCTGCTACTTGTAGAAGGCGGTTGAAAAATTCTGACCCTAGGGTTCATCGGGTCGTTGGACGACTCGGTGTCCCACACGAAAAGAAGATAGAATTTAATTGTTGCCCATCGATTCTATGACGAAGAAGAAGAAGAACCATTTTGGGTCGCTGAGCCAAGGGAATTAGTTATATTTTAGTACTGGAAAGTGACACCGATGACTTACTTCCTAGGCGGTGACCGGTGGCTGCGCGAGCGGTCGCTGGAGTCGCGGCGCCGCCCCCTGTCCGGCTTGGAGCGCCCGGGGGCGGCGGGGGCGGCGCGGTCCGGCAAGTCATACCAACTGCGCGCGGCAGACCGCTCCCGCCGGCCGAGAGGCTGTTCCGGCGAATCGTACCGGCTGCTCGAAGCCTTGGGTGTGCCGAGCCGCTTGTGTACACTAAGTTAGATAAATACAATAAATTTGTAATCTATGATTGAATTCGATTCTGTTCAACTCGGTTCTGGGTCCTACCAATATTATAAATGCGAAAGTTTGTATGTTTGTTTCTTTGTTTCTCGTTCACGCTAATATTACTGTTTTGTTTTTAAATTGATGGTCAGTGCGTTTTATTATGCCCCAAGACCATCAAAATTACGCCTGTCGGCTTGGTGGGAAGCACAGGGCTCACCCGGAAATAATTGATTGGTTGTTCAAACAACCAGCCCAATCACGCCCTTGGGGCGAGGCTAGAGTTAGGAGTTGCTCTGGAAAGAACAGATCAGACTGAACAAAAACTACTGACTTAATTTTCATGACATTTGCCACACAGATAGAGGGTAACATGGATTAACACATAGAACCGTTGTTATCCCGAAAAAATATTCCTGTGGGCGGAGCCGCGGGCGTCCACTAGGAAAATATAAAAATTGTATGCATAAAACTATTATCCAAAAATAGTACGGACTACATTCATAACTTTTCAAAATATTTAAAGTTTGAATTAATAAACAGAAAAATTACATAATATTAAGTGTTCTGTGCTATCCAAAATAGGGCTAATTTAGTTAGCTACATTTTAATCGATACGAATTAACGTCATATATGACAACGCTACATACTCTCTCTAAATCTTTTTCTATAGGGTGGCCGGTAAATTGATGCAATCCTTTCAAGGGATGAACCAGCTCATGAAACTGAACAACTTTCCCCATGGAACATAGGTCGAAATATGAAAAAAAATTTGGTCCTCCCATACAAATTGACTTAGTCGGTCGGTAATTTTGTATGGGTGAGCCAATTTTTTTTTTATTTTTCGGCCTATGTTCCATGGGGAAAGTTGTTCAGTTTCATGAGCTGGTTCATCCCTTGAAAGGAATGCATCAATTTACCGGTCACCCTGTATACTGGGTTATTACACTAGCTTTGTAGGGTGTTTCTACTTATGATTCAGGACAACTTTTACTATGGGACCACAAGCGAATTCGCGATTTCACGAGTGACAACCACAAAAAGTAGAAACGAATCGAAGCCATGTTTAAAATATATTCATACAAATTAGCTAGACACGCGTTCAACTCGCGACTAACTTTTATGTGGTAAGGCCATTATAATCGATCTACTACATTCAAAATTAAGTAGTAACCTGGAGTAGAGGACTTTTCTTGGACTACGGGATTTCCGGGCTTTAAGACAACAGTATTTCAGATCTCTTCTAGGACTAGACGACCCACTTCGACTAGCGCTATCTCTCTCTGACGATTTGGAAGACGAGTAGTGTTTGTGGCTTTCTCTTTTATACTCGTCACGCCCGCGTTCTGTAGACTTCTTACGGCTTTCTGTTTTTTCTACTAACTTCTCACGACGTACTTTTTCAAACTTATATTTTTTGTATTGTTTTCTATCAGGAGAGATGTTTCTTTCATAGGCTTTTTCCGGAGAGTCCCATCGTGACCAACATGATTTAGGTAAAGGTGATTTAAGCACTCTCTCGGGGCTGTTGTGGAGTGAATATCGCACTCGAGCTTTGTTCAAGTTCGAGGCCGAGTTTGACCGATAATCTTTGTGCCTAGAAATAAGATGACGGCATAGGTCAAAAGACGTATGGTGCCGATTAGACTAGCATTACTTTATACCTGTGTGTCGTAAAAAGCGAAGACCTTTGCTATGGAACCTTAGTACAAGAAGTAAAGTATAGAACCTTAGTACAACAAACAAATGTGTAGCATTGTTCCTTTTGATTCAAACCAAGCCGCCTGCTTAGCGTGGCGGGACGCCTATAAAAATGTAACTTTCAATGCGCAAAATCCACAACGTAACCGATTTTAAATTCCATTAAAGCGAGGATTTCACTTGCATTACAATTTTTGGGCCCGGTCTCGAATTTTGCGGGCAGGAGGCGGCAGCGGCAGGATCTTTTGCATACATTGGACCATTTTTACATACATTCAAATGGACCGGTTCCCGGACAACGAGCGACGCAGACGCGGGAGCGGGAAACGAGCGACGCACTGCCTAGAAAAAAAAACGAGCGCGTCGCCGCCGCTGCCCGCAAAGTTCGAGACCGGGGCCTGACGGTCAAAGGCGTTAAGTGTGTATGTGCGTATGTACAGACCTGACTCGCTGCGTGTCCAGTAGCGGGGAGAGCCGGTGGGGCGGTGGGGAGAGGCGGCGGGGCGGCGGAGAGGGCCGGCGGGGCGGCGGAGAGGGGCGACGGGGCGGCAGAGAGGGGCGACGGGGCGGCTTGGCCGGCGAGGGCGAGCGCGACGCTACCGCGCGCCGCCGGGACTTCTTACTGTGACAACACGTGCGATAGATTAGCAACGATGTGGCGCAGTCAGTGCCAGATTGGCCCTAAAGCAAATTGAGCAATTGCTGCTTCTTTTTTTGTGTTGGACGCTTACGTTTTCGGCCCCGGGGACATCAAAACTACGCCTGTCGGCTTGGTGGCAAGGGCTAACCCGGAAATAATTGAATGGTTGTTCAAAAAACGGCGAGACTGGGCTTAGGAGTTGTTCTGGGAAATACGGATCAGACTGAATGTGAACGAAAACAAGTATTGGTGATCCCTAGGTTCTCGTTCCGGCCAGAGCAATATTGAAACAATAAATTTATGGGATTTTCTTCCCTTGCGTACGTCTTATTTACCGTAAGCAAGGCATTTGGTATCCTTGTGGGGGCTATAAGGTTATTCTTTTTTTTTTCAATGAATGCCCAACGAGACACGAGACCACGAATGGAGACCTCGCCTCGACAAGCGTAGCGTTGGACGCCCTCCGACCAGCCTGGCTAATATGCGTGCCACAACATATTTTGTCATTTCTTGTGCGCACAATATCACTACGGAAAAATGCGCAATTTATTCGTAGTGAAGTTAGCCGCAGAAGACATGTTGCGGTGGCACGCATGTTAGCCATGCTGGTGGACCGATGACTTAAAGAGAGCGGCTGTTAGCGACAGCATGGTGAAAGCGGGAGATAGTTCATTTGGCGTACCCTGGGGAAGGCCTATGTCCAGCAGTGGACTGCTATAGGCTGATGCGATAACTATTTTTTTTCGTGTCACAAACTGTTATATCAACTTTGTGAATGACCCACCGACAATCGTACCCGGAACTGCTATATGCTGATGTGATAATGATGAATACTCAAAGATACCTAGTTTTTCTATCGCATGACGAGGCCGACGGGCTCGGCGAGCGCAGTGCAGGCGCCGACGTGGAACCGGAAGACGAGCTTGAGGAACGACGTCTCTTCTTTTTCTTCTTCTTCTTACTTCGCTTATGCTTGGACTCGGCTTCGATGTCGCTCTCGTCGAGCGCGTATTTCTGGGAAAAAAACATTTTTCAAATACAGTGTCTAAAATATAAGGTGTAAAAATATTAGCTGCAAATATTTTAAGGGGCTGAGTAGAGCTAAAAGCTACTTTTATGAGTGATTTCTACCCTAAATAAAATGCAGAAAAACTGACGAAAGAAAAAGGTAATAATCTTCAGGATATTTGCTGTAGTGTTATTGTTTCCAAAACATGATATTAGTAATTTAGCTTGATAGAAAAACATCGTAAAGTTACCTCTAAAAATCTATTATATCGCAAACTGCATGAACAGAACCCACGCAATAATTAAGTGTTTATTATCAAAATGAGCGCCTTACAATACTCTATCGACATATTGTTTTCGATTTTCAAATAACTTATTTTTGACAGAGTTATCATCGAAAATACGAAAATATCATTGAATCGGCAAGATTCCGTCCCGTTCGCACGCGCGCAGTTTGACATTTGTCAGAAAGGGACCGGTTTTTAGCTCGTGTCAGCCTCTTAAGGGGCTGAGTAGAACAATATGTCGATAGAGTATTGTAAGGCGCTCATTCTGATAATAAACACTTAATTATTGCGTGGGTTTTCTTCGTAGTTTGCGTAGTTTGTTTGTTCGATATAATAGATTTTTAGAGGTAACTTTACGATGTTTTTCTATCAAGCTAAATTACTAATATCATGTTTTGGAAACAATAACACTACAGCAAATATCCTGAAGATTATTACCTTTTTTTTTCGTCAGTTTTTCTGCAATTTATCTAGGGTAGAAATCACTTATAAAAGTAGCTTTTAGCTCTACTCAGCCCCTTAAGGGGTGAACCAGCCCATGAAACTGGACAACTTTCCCCAAGTACTACTATTGGCTGATGTGATATGATGATGATGACAAATACGTACGAAGGGGATTTTTTAAATTCTGTTTGTTCCTTAGTAGGTGGCGCTGTTGCAGACTATTGAACTCAGCAGTGATTTCCCGTAGTAGGGTAATTGTTTTTACTTACTTGGGTACTTTCTTTTAAGAAGATGGTTAAAAGTAATACAGACCTTTTTCCATTCATTCAGTTCTTTTTTTGCTTTAAGGTACTCGGTTTCTGTCTTGACCAACTCCATTCTTTTTTGAAGATCGCGCAGCTTTTCCTGTAAAGGAGATATTAAGACTTGTAGTATACAGGGTGTAAGGGACGGTGTAACTAAAACTTTGCAGGCGGGCTCAGACCATGAAACTGAACTTTTTATATGGGGGCGTGTTGGGAGGCGAAAAAATTTTTTCTACCTTCTATACAAAATTCCCGATCAGCTGAGTGACTTTATATGGTGACATTATTTTCTTAGCGCCATGACTTTTTATTAGCTCTTATCTTTCTGTTTTTGTAGTAAGATGGCGCTAGTAATTTTAGTTTTTATGTTTAACAATACATAATGATGAGAGGCTACTTGTACAATATACATTCTAAAAATATTTATGAAATTGCGGTACCTGTGTAGTATAATAGACGCCTAGATTCTACTTTCCTTCGGCAAAAAACAATACAAATACGAAAATGTAATATACAACATCAATAAAAAAAAATATTTGTCCTCACCTCAAAGCTGTCCTGCGCAGCGCAGCGTGCCATCAGCGCATAAAATAAATAAAATAAACAAAATATATATTAATTTGATTTCAATACAGATATAAAGTCTACATACAGGGTGTAAGTGACAGTGTAACGAAAACTTTGCAGGCATGCTTAGACCATGAAACTGTACAAATTTTTATATGGGTGCTATGTTGGGAAACGAAAAAATTTACTTCTAATGTACTTCTAAAAATGAACATCTGCTCTACTACAGTACAATCGCTAAATAAAAAATATATTTCCTGACCTCAAATTAAACTATACATACCTATTACCTAGTGAAATATAAGGAGTAAAAATATTAGCTGCAATAACCTGAACAACTGAAACATAGGTCAAAATGTCAATAATTTTTTGGACCTCTCATACAACTTGACTTGGTTGGTCTCGGTTGGTAATTTTGTATTGGAGGTCCAAATTTTCTTTTTTCATATATCAACCTATGTCCTTTGGGGAAGTACTACAGCTTCATAAGCTGGTTCACCCGTAAAAAAAATTACAGCTTATTTTTTTTTACACCCCGTAGAAAGTAGCAGCTATAACGCTTACGTAAACGTCGTAATCGTATTCCCTGGAGCTGCCGGCCACTGCGCGCGCGCTGTAGGGCACCAGCTCGTCTCCCGGCATCACTGACGGGTCCTTGCTCACGCGCGCTGATAATACGTACTCTTTGTCTGTAAAAACACGTGTCATAAGGTATACTGTTATCAGATAAAGAACCAATCCCGAATTGGCAACATAATTGTTTGGCTCTCTCATCAAAATATGAGCGGGATGTCAACAATAATGTTGCCCTTTAGGATTGTTTTTATTTATTTATTATTTATTAAACAGGCAGGCAGTTGAAACAACTGATAACGCCTGTATCCTGTTCACTGTTCCAAGTTCGTCACTATACGTAGTCGGTCCCAAAGTTCTGTCACTGGCACATTATTATTGAATTTAGAACACGAATTTGGGAAAGTTTTATTGCATTCCGTTTTTGAATGTTTGACAATTATTTTAAAACAATAAATGATCATTTGGCGCGATTTTTCACGATGGAGTGGACTTTGAAAGAAAACCGAATAGCAGTTTTGGCGTTGCATCGCTGTGGGCACTCGCCGAGTACCATTTTTAAGTTGCTCAAAAAATTGAAAATAACGCTTAGGTTTGTGTATCGTACTATAAGTAGGTACAATGAAGTCTCTAGTGTTGAGGACAAAAAAAGAACTGGCCGGCCTCGCTCCGCAAGAACACCAGCAGTGATCAAAGCGATCAAGGAGCGCATACGAAGAAATCCTGTCCGAAAACAGAAACTTATGGCTCTGCAGATGAAGGTTAGTAGAAAAACAGTGAAAAAGGTTTTAAACGAAGACCTTAAGCTGCGAGCATACAAAAAAAAGAGTGGGCACTTACTTAATGCCCGTTTATAACAAATTAGACTCAAAAGATCCCGGGTGTTGTTAAAACGGTACGCGAAAAACCGGCACCGCGATATACTTTTTACAGACGAAAAAATTTTTGATATAGAAGAAAAGTATAATAAACAAAACGATAGAGTGTACGCTACCAGCTCTGAAGAAGCAGGAAACAAAGTTCCGCGGGTGCAACATGGGCATCATCCCTCTTCAGTCATGGTCTGGTTAGGAGTCTCCTACTATGGGCCAACTGAGGTTCATTTTTGCGAAAAGGGGGTCAAAACCAGTGCAAAAGTGTACCAAGAGACGGTTTTGGATCGGTACGTCAAAGACCTGCCCAACACACTATTTTCAGGACATCACTTTGTGTTCCAGCAGGATTCTGCGCCCGCTCACAAAGCCAAGACCACTCAAGCCTGGTTCGAACGTCAAAACATTGACTTTATAAGACACGAAGATTGGCCTTCCTCCAGTCCGGACCTTAATCCTCTGGACTATAAAATTTGGCAGGTCTTAGAGAGCAAGGTCTGTGCTAAGCCCCATAAAAATTTGGAGAGTCTGAAGTCAGCCATAGTTAAAGCAGTCGCTGAAATCGACATGGATATGGTGCGTGCTGCGATAGACGACTGGCCGCCGCGGTTGAAAGCCGTTATTAAAAGCAAGGGAGGTCATTTCGAATAGTTTTATGTTCTTTTGATTCTCCGATAATTGTATTTTTAATTGGTATATAAATTATTAAAAACGGATTGGTACTTTTTATTTTATCAGTATTTTCATATATGACAGAACTTTGGGACCGACTACGTATATGTATAGCACTATAGTTCACTTTAGTTATTTATGTTTAGTTTTTTGATACGCTGGTTGCTGAAATTACGCTTTCAGGCAGGGCATTCCACGATTTTACCACTCGGTTACTCAGAAAGTGTTTGTGTGGGTTGTTGTGAGATCTTTGCGCCTTTAATTTGAGAGGATGGCCTCGCAGTCGGCCAAGTTATACAGAGAGTACAGGTAGCAGGAGATTGTTGCCGACTCTTCTCTCTTTTCGTGTGAGATGCTGAGTCACCCAACTACTCAATGAACCCTAGTGTCAGAGTTTTTCAAACACCTTCTACAAGTAGCAGGCTTTTAACATGGTTGTGTAACGACTGCCGTTGTAAAGTAAAAATAAACCAACCATCGTCTTTCAGCATGTACCGGTATCCATTCAGGATGTCTTGCGCCGCCATAGCATTGAACCCATCTTTGAAATCCAACGCCACCTGACGTTTTCCTTTATGGGCTACAGTTTCTCGAGTGACAAAGCTTGTCACTTCATTGGTCGCTAGAAACTTGTTTATTGCATCTGCTAGTTCCACTAGCGGTACCTGAAACAATCAAGCTGTCTTTCAAGCTGGTTTCGGCGGCGAAAATATATAAACTTTTAGATTATCAGATAAACATAACCCCTCAATACAAGATCAAGGGAATTGCGAAGGCCAGCAGCCCCTAAATTAGTTACCTTGATTCGAAGGAAATGGAAGACTGGTGAAAAACGAAAAATTACTCACGTGTCGTGGAATTCCTGTAAGGACGACCGTCACTACCATTACGGAAGGGTAATCTGTGCAATCTTACTGAAAATAATAGGAAAGAGAAAATAGGTACATAAATCATTCAGGAAAGTAAACACGATATGATGGCGCCGAGCACCAAACGAAAATAAAACGAAAAACATGTGAAAAACAAAAGGCACGCGACAAGGGCACCCAAAGTTAGGTTTTACATGGGATTTATGGTTTTGTTTTTGTGCTATGCAAAGCAAAACATACAAAATAGAAGCAGAGATGCTTTCGGAAAATAAACTACAAAATGAAAGGAAGGGTAACTTACGCTCTCAACGCAATTCTTCGCCAAATAAGAAAAGTAAACTGCATGCAATGCAACCAAACAAAACAGCGCTCTCAAACAAAGGAAAAGCGCGAAAAGTTGGCGAAAACACCCGGCGCCATTGGCCGTGCCAGGCAAATTTGATGGATGGATTTTTCAATCAACAATCAATCAATTGGTTGAAAGGATAGAAGTATGAAAAAATAAAACGTGTGACAAGGACAGATACATAGAAGAATGCTAAAACGTTACTGTCAATCTATCAATCAACATCTGCCTTCTGCTTATTACCCAACACTATAATGCGAGGCATTAATATGCACGACATTGTATTTTCCACCATAACACTGCGCCACAGTGAAATAAATAATTGGAATTCAACAATATCAATCGCTAGTTGTAGCTCTCCAAGTACATGGTCAAACGTTTTTATATTATCAAAGACACCGCTAAATCGGACACTTAAAGTTTTTTAACTTATCAGTTTTTAGCTGAAGTTGTTTGACTGACTTAATGTGTTTAAAAAAAATATCATTTATATACTCAGCCATTTATTTTGATCGCTTGAGGCGGTCAAAGGAGGCCAAAGTTGTGGTGTGACAAACCTAACCTTCGGTATTAAAAATGTATCAAATAAAACTTTATTTATTTTAGGGGGCTGCACTACCTAATCCTCTGCTATAAGCAATGCTGCTACCTCGCATAGCGTGATGGAACATGTTAGTATGAATAACATAGTAGGTCCGTCATTGAATTACAATGTGGTACATTGTCATGACGTGCTGCGTGCAACACTTGCGGGTTGTGGGCAATATCATGTTGGGTATTAATTGTAGTATTTATTTTATTATCAAATCAAATGTCGTGCAATGTTAATTACTATCTGTCGTTGTGATCCTATTTTTGTCTCATCTTTTGTAAATAACGAACTATTTCTATAACTAATCTAACTTCCATTTGGGCAATGAGAAATAAAGTTTTCTGACCGTTAAACACACGTGCACGGATTGGAATACACTTCATGCCAATAACTATTAAGAAATAAGAAATAATTATGAATTCGGACCGGGACGCCTCGTCGACTGACGGTAAGTAAATAGTGCAACGTGTGTGGACGGGAAGTTAATTTAGATTATTACTAAATATAGAATGGTTTTGCAGAGTATTTCGTGACGGCCGCCCAGATATTTGACTATTGCGGAGCCGACAGCAGCGGCACGTTGCGGGTCGATGCACTTATGGATAAGTTCGCTCCTTTTGTGAAGACCAACAAGTAAGTACTACCTATGCATTATTTTCATGAGTTTTCAGTTTGTAAGTGTACTAGTACTGAGACAACAGATATGCACGATTTGTGGTCCACTTTAAGATTGTTCTTCACTAATTCTTGTTAGGATTCCTATCTCACTGTTCCATGGTAATTTTACTTATATTCTACTGTAATTATAAATAATATATTCTACTGTAATTATAAATAATTGTTGTATAAATAATAAAAATAGTTATAGAAAATAGTTGCTAAATTACCATATTATCACTAAAACATCAACCATTTTACAATTCTCATATATTTTTCTATTGTTGATTCAAGTGTATTTATTAGGATAGTTAGCAGTATTGCAGCTTTGTTTACTATTCATGGAAAGTTGAATGACCTCCATGCTTATGAGATCATTCTAACAGACTGTTCCTGTGGGTTGATTATTTATTTACTTTACAGAGATACTCATTGGGTGGGTAAAACTTCTAGTAATAAGTATTTAAAAAATATCTATAGGTTTGACTGTTTTAAATTCTTCAAAAAATAAATTGGGTATTTTTGTGTAACTATAAGTCAATGAGATGTTGGAGGAGCAAATAGGTAGATGGAACTAAACAACATGTAGTTGTAACCGGTTTTTACTACATAGTATATAGCAAACACGCTTTTTGCGTCTGTCTGTATGTATGTTGCTTAAATCTTTAAAACTGCACAACGGATTTTGATGTAGGTTTTTTTAATAGATAGAGTGATTCAAGAGGAAGGTTTTTATGTATAATACTTACTGGGAAAACATCTTATTCCCAAGGGAAATAGAGTTGCAGCGGGTGCAGCTGCTGGGCGGCCCACATTATGAAGAGGAAAAATTGTGTTTGTATGCAATTAAGAACCTCCAAAACTACAAGACTTCTTTCAAGAATTCTTTTACCATTAAAAAGCTACAGCATCCCTGACAAATCAACTTTTTACCACAGGAAAATATCTTCTCATAGGAAACAATAATTAGCAGCTAGGAAAACCCCAGGCTGACGCCTAGTTCCCAGATAAACAAGTAGAAATGTTGTTTGCAGGGCTGAATACAACTACTTGAAGTCTCTGCTGGACCCCGAGCAGTGCAACCCCGAGGTGGACGTGACCAGGCTCGCGATGGCGCTCAGCCGGTACAGCGACGGCCAGAAAGTCAAGGTGGATCTTGATGAAAGGTACTATTAATAATTTTATGGAATACTTAGGAGCTTAAATAGCTGCGTCTACACTGGCCGAGCAGCCTCAGATGAGCGTGTTTCGTCTAAGGCAGAGCCTGCTCATGCACGGCAGAGCAAGCGCGGGCCGAGCGTAGCCACGGCGGCAAAATGGCGGCTTAAAGTCGCGTTTAAAATCTCGTCCAGACCAGGCCGAATTTGCCTCGTCCGAGCATGCGCCGCAAACTCTTTTTTGTTGCACACAAAGTAACAATAAGGTGGCCTTAATGCTAAAGAAGCATTCAAGTTAGCAATAGATTAAACAACATGTACCTCCTACAGGGACAGTTATCTCTTCAAAACTGTTGAATGTGATTTGTTTGTTTCATATTAGTTTATATAAAGTTTTTTTTGTTGCAGCTTCAATTTGAAAACTGGACCATTGGATTCTGACTCTGGCATATCTGCAGACGGTAAGGACTTCGATAAACACTTACCAACATAACATTTTAATTCTTAACAAGTAGTAAATTGCCATTGTTTTACAATCCATGATCTTAAAAAAAGAGACGTTTTGGCATATTCAAAAATTTTTTTTTCGATATATGATGTTTGGGGAAAGTTTTTTAGATTTGTAAACTAGTTCACACTTTAAAACATTTAAGTACAATTAATTACTTTACATGCTATTACCAATAACTTTTTTTAAGAGATAGAAATACTTTACTGAAAACCGCATTAAAATCAGTTCATCCAAACACAAGATAAATCACGTACAAACATATACATACAGGTCAAACTGAGAACCTCCGTTTTTAAGTAAGTTAAAAACTTTTACTACAAATAGTAATGTATTCTATAACATTGGCTCATGTTACAGGATTCCAGTTGCTGGAAGACCTGCAATGCGAGCTTCGCGAGAAGGCCCACCTGGCGCACCAGCTGCGTTCACAGCTGGACTTCACCGACAGACAGCATGAGGAGGCTTTAGCGACCCTCACAGCGGAGAGAGACTCCCTTAGGGCTCATCTTAATATGTAAGTCCCTCTGGCTAACAAGGCCCACTGGCTAGCCCGGCCCGCTGTCTAACAAGGCCCACTGGCTAACAAGGCTCACTCGGTAACTAGGCCCACTGGGTAACAAGGCCCGCTGGCTAATAAGGCCAACTGGCTAAGAAAGCCAGCTGCGTTCACAGCTGGACTTCACCGACAGACAGCATGAGGAGGCTTTAGCCACTCTCACGGCAGAACGGGACTCCCTTAGGGCGCATCGTAACATGTCTAACAAGGCCCACTGGCTAGCAAGGCTCACTGGCTAACAAGAACCAATGACAGACAGCATGAGAAGGCGTTAGCCACTCTCACGGCGGAGAGAGACTCCCTCAGGGCGCATCTCAACATGTGAGTGTCTAACAAGGCCCGCTGGCTAACAAGGCCCACTGGCTAACAAGGCCCACTAGCTAACAAGGCCCACCTGGCTCACCAGCTGTGTTCACAGCTGGACTTCACCGACAGACAGCATGAGGGGGCTTTAGCGACCCTCACAGCGGAGAGAGACTCCCTCAGGGCGCATCTTAACATGTGAGACTCTTTCAGTAGATTAGATATAGGAGATTCAGCGAAAGACAAGCCAATAAACTATATAGGCAAGATTTTTTAGTTCGTGATGGCACCACACAGAGGTTTTCCACAAGAGTCAAACTAAGGAACTCAAATAATAACACCTTTTTTATTCCTAACTAGCGGCCCGCCCGCTGTAACTTATTTTCCCGTGTGACTAAGATGTTTTCCCGACAAATACTATACATCTATTAAAAAAACTGCATCAAAATCCGTTGTGTAGTATTAAAGATTTAAGCAACAATACATACAGACAGACGCGAAAAGCGACTTAGCTTTATACTATGTAGGAGGTAACGTAATGTTTACCGAGATTTCGGGATATTCCTTATAGCCATTTCTTACGTTTTTTAACATTAAATTCAGGGGGCAACATCTTGTCCATTCGATCAATTGAAATCCCTGACTTATGGTGTATTTTGAAAGACGAACTTACGATGGCAATTATTCCGACAGGCTTCGCGAAGAGAACATGACCTTGACCCACGTCCGGCGCGACTACGAGGATGTCTGCGACCGCCTGGTGAGCATATATGACAAAAACTATCGATAAATATCAAAAAACGTTCACTAGCAAAATGTAAAATTCGCATAATGCCCAAATTGCTCATTCGCAAAGTGTCCAATTATTAAAATGTTAAGTTCTTTCAAAGTTGGATAATTGTACAAATACTTACATATTTTTAAAATTGAGCTTTGTATGTAGATTTTATATTTATAACATTAAAAAATCAACAAGTGACAATAGTTCTAGTCTGATATTGATGAAATAAATCTAAATCAATAAAAAATCTTTTCGTCATGCTTTAGAATTTGACATTCTGCGTGGACATTATGCGAATTGGTCATTTTGAAAATTGGAGAATTTGCGGATTGAACTTTTTGCGAACTGGTCATTTTTTATAATTTGTCAATTGGCGAATGGGACAATTTGCGAATTGGACATTTTGCTACTAAACGATCAGTCTGATATGATATATCACACGACTCTGGTTTAACTCGATATACCTATTTTCAATACGCTTTCTACCCTTAGGTGAGCAGCGAGCGCGCACTGACCGAGACGCGGCGCGCGCTGGAAACCAGCCGCCGCGGCCACAGCGCGCTCAGCGAGCAGATCGACGCGCTGCATGCCGAGGTAACAGCTTAGAACCATCGATCATCATCATCATCATCATCATCATCATCATTCCTAAATACCTAAGTCAGCGCGCTGGAAACCAGCCGCCGCGGCCACAGCGCGCTCAGCGAGCAGATCGACGCGCTGCATGCCGAGGTAACAGCTTAGAACCATCGATCATCATCATCATCATCATCATCATCATCATTCCTAAATACCTAAGTCAGCGCGCTGGAAACCAGCCGCCGCGGCCACAGCGCGCTCAGCGAGCAGATCGACGCGCTGCATGCCGAGGTAACAGCTTAGAACCATCGATCATCATCATCATCATCATCATCATCATCATTCCTAAATACCTAAGTCAGCGCGCTGGAAACCAGCCGCCGCGGCCACAGCGCGCTCAGCGAGCAGATCGACGCGCTGCATGCCGAGGTAACAGCTTAGAACCATCGAGCCTTATCATCATTATCATCCTTCCTAAGTTCCTAAGTAAATACCTCAGCTTGCTCATATGGAAATATTTTTTAAGGAAATATTTTTCCTTATAATTTATCGCAGACTGCATAGGACTCTCATTTGCGCCTCATTTTGGCAATTACCGGCACGTACCGGGTAGATTCAGCCCAGTCTCGCCTCAAAGGTGTGATTGGGCTGGTTGTTTGAACAACCAATCAATTATTTCCGGGTGAGCTCGTGGTGCTCCCCACCAAGCCGACAGGCGAAGATTTGATGGCCCCGGGGCCATAATTGTAGAGTCGAACACACAAAAAGCAGACAGCATGCGAATATTTAAACTCACTGACGGTATTTATTGTGTGTTGCCCATTTTCGCTGTACACACTTTCTCGGACATCGATACAGGCCTTGCCTAGTGTGGGAACCGTTATTTTGCTTGTCTTATAAACATTTTAATTTTTAAATAAACGATTTGTATTTGTATTTCTGCCTATGAGCGTATGCTAATGAGATTTAAATATAACCCGCGTCATGAAAGAGCATCACAGACGCAGACCTGTCCGAAGAGACTGGAATCGCATAGAAAGAACACTTATAGACTTATAGTATTAAAGATACTCAACCCTGCGTTTTCCAAAATTACGTCCCAGGCAACCCAGTGTCTGTGGAAAAGTCTTGCCTCAGATAATGATTGGATCGTCTGTCACAGACGTATGAGGCCGATGATTAGACATATGGCTCATCTTATTCAAACCCTCATTCATCTAACCAAGCAGTCAGATATTTTTATAACTTTCCATTTTCCAGAAATCCACTCTCCAAGAGCTGCTAAACAAGTCGAAGGACGAATGCCATCGCATCAACGAAATGTACCTGAGCAGGCAGACCGCGCTCAGGGAAGAGAATGAGACCTTGAAGACCGAGCATGCAGACCTGACATCTAGGCTGCAAGACCAAGACGAATTCATGCAGCAGATTATCAAGGAAAAGGTATTTTAGTAATTAACTTTTTAGTAAGAAACAAATGGAAAAAGCTCACGCCACCGGTGAGATTCGAACCCACGTCTTTAGACTTGCCTTTGTTCCTCCCGGGGTAAGCATAGCATTATCGGTCGTTATCGCCACGTCTGACAAATATTTGAGATAAGTTGTGTATCACTTTGTTGACAGTTTGTCAGCCTGTTGCATTAATTTGCAATACACATGAAACACTCGAGTGCCCTCTTAGGACACCTACGGGAGAGAAATGGGGTGATGCTAGTCTAAGCTGGCATCACAGGAAAAGGTATTAGATGGTATTAGTATAGTATAATTGTGGAACTATGTATTTCTGAACTTCTGACATTGTGTACCTTTTGACGTTTTGCGTCTTTTACACATTATGAGCCTTGTGACAATTTTCTGCCTTTTGAAATGCTTTGCATGAGGTAGCATCCGTAATTGCAACTGTAATCTTTTGTAAAAAATAGTCATGTAAGTGAAGTTCTTATAAAAGGATTGCGTGTCAGGCGTTTCACAGGATGTTAGAAAAAGTACTAACTTCCTTTCAAGGTATGATGATAACTTGTGATTGACGCATTTTGACCCGTGGTTTTGGCTGCAGGTGTTGCTGGAGATGGAGCTGAAGGACATGCTGAACAAGGCGAACCAGACGCAGCTGCGCCTGGACCGCTCCATCGACGTCAGCTACTCCGAGGACCAGATGCTCACAGCGCTGGACACCCTCTCGCCCGACTCCAAATTTGCACCTGGTAAACATATTATTGCAACGCATAGATACTTGCCGTGTGATGCTGGCTTAGAATAGCACCACCCCATTTCCTTCCCGTGGGTGTCGTAAGAAGCGACTAAGAGACTCGAAGGTTTCATGTGTGTCAGCCGCGTTACACTAGGTCCATAAAATTGTTGTAAGACATAGAAAAATGTACTCATCCTACATTTTTCTCTTTTTTACAATGTCTAATACTTGACCATCAAAAGGATAAATGTAAAATTTACTACTTTGAATAGATGATTTGAGCTTGAGTATGATTTGAGTTTGTCACAATTTTAGGCGACAGGCTGACAAACTGTCACGACAGTGATACACGAATCATCTAAAAAATTCACCCTCAGTAGGTACTTGTCAGACTTGGCGATAGTGGCCTTATTCTTACCGTTAACGCGCTGCCTACCCGCAAGGCATAAAAGCGTCATATGTGTACGTATGTAAGATATAGATATTTTTAAATATTTATTATACATACATACTCACCTGCTTGGATAAAATATACACTGGTCTGCAGTTTGTGGTTTGACTGAGTAAAATAAACACGGAAATATCCATGTCATCAACACAGTACCTAAATCTGTAAATTCTAAGTTTAGTCACTGTTTGTAAAGAATCCAAAACTCGGGTGTTTTATTATCCAAGTTTTTATGCACTACATGTACATTTTTTAACCATTTTCTTGCTGTCTCTGCTTTTTTGGATATTTTTTCTTAATAATTGGTGGACTTTAGATTATTGGCCAAAATATTTTTTAAACATTTTTCATCGCAGAAATCTTTTATTTATTGTACACAAGATAATTACTCTTTCATTTAATATTGGAGTATTTTATGTTGGTCAATAATTTGAACTTTATCTACAACTGTACATAATGTTTTGTTTGCATTTAATCCCGGTGCAGCATTTGTTTTGAACACGAAGTGAATATACGTTTGATCTCCCGAAAATATATACAGGGTCTTAGGAAAAATGCTAAGTTCCCTTTAAGGGATGACTCAGCCCATGAAACTGAACAATTATCCCAAAGGAACATAGGTAAAAGTATGAAAAAAAATTTGGAGTCAGCTGGTACGTTTTGTATGGGAGATATTCTTTTTTCATATTTAGACCAATGTTCCTTGGGATGGTTGTCAGGTTCACCCCTTAAAAAGAACTTAGTACTTATCCTAACACCATATACACAAACAGATAGAAAAAATGGTATTGATAAAATAAATGTTGCACCGTTTTCGCTTTGCTTCATCTCACTCCCTCATTTCCCTTAGAAAACAGATTGTTAGACGAAGAATCCTTCATTAGCGCGCTAAAGGAAGACCAGGGTCGCGCCACCAACCTCTCCCTCTTTGACGAAATCAGACTCAGCTTCAGCAACGCGTCCCGACAAAGCCTGCTAGAACGAGACGACACTCAGTGTGAAGAGTACACAGACAGTTTTGACAACTCCTTAGTCACTATAGGCACTCAAACCGATCAAGTTCTTGACGAAAAACTCTCTCAAAATATTGGCATACAAACAGAACTAATCGAATATGAAAAGGACAATTTAAAAGCAGAAACAGTCACAAAAGATACGCAAACTGACGAATCTCTAACTATAAACGACAATAACAACTGTGGTGATTGTATAAAATGCCTCGAATGCGCGAATCTGAACGAATACACGGTCAAATTGGAAAGCGATTTGAAAGTATCAAAAAATCTGAACCACGACATGCAAGATGAATTGGATAAATATGAAGACAATCTGATCATTCTTCAAAAGTATCTAGACGAAGGGAACGCGAGAAATGATCTATTGGAAACTATAGTAAACAGTTTGAAGTCAAAAATAAGCTTGCTTGAAGTAGCCTGTGGGGATCAAAAGAACAGAATTGACAGCCTTACTTGTGATACATTCTGTGCCGAATGCCAGACCGACAGTGGTAATTTGAACTTTATGTCGTAGGGTTTTAGGTGTATGTCGCAAGTTGTGATTCGTCCTGTAGTGTGTTGTTGTCCTAAGTATTTAGGCCCGTATTTATAAACCGTACTCAACTCTGAAATCGATCTTGAGTGCGACTTTGAGTTGCTGATAGTATTGACTGACAGTTGTCAAAACCGCTTTTGAGATCGATCTCAGACTTGAGTTCGATTTATAAATACGGACCTTAGAGTAGTTTTGTCCTTTGGTAGTAATGGTATACTTACAAATTAACAGAGAATGTTACGATTTAAAATTATTTTCTAATGATTATTTCTTTTCAAAAGTAAATTTGCGTATTTTTTACAACTTATGAACAGTCTCTATTAATTTGTTATATGGTGGTATAACTAATCAATTGCAGTGTAATATAACACACTAGGCATATTATCATAATGATGATGAATTCCTTTGTCTTCTCTTCAATGATCATGATTTAACTTGATAGTATACAGGGTGGTACTAAACGATGAACTTTCCCGAAAACGCTAAGTTATTATTAGTCAAACTGAACAACTTTCCTATCTAAAAATATTTGGACCTCCCATACAAAACGACCAGTTGCCCGATTAATATTCTATGGGAATATATGAAATTTTTGTTTTGAATTATGATTTTTGGGGAATGCTGTTGACTTTGACCTGCAGGTCCTGGAAAGTCCGTCGTTCGGTATTACTCTGTATTATCAATAGTTAGTTATTGAGTAGATTTGACATGCATTTCGTATTCGACTGTACACAATTTCTATAGTAGTATGTATTTCAGACGCTGTGTCGGTGTCGACGCAGGCGGCGGCTCCATGCGCTGAGTGCGCGAAAACTGCACCGCGCAGTCTGCGCAGGTACTTCTGGTACGTGCCACGTTTTATTATTATTAGAATATAAGTTTTTTTATTAGCCTGTTCAGCGACCCACTGCAGGGCAAAGGCCTCACTTCTCTCGCGCCACCCGTCTCGATCTTGGGCCTCCGACTGCCAATTTTGTAGAAAGGCTTCCAAATCATCTCTCCACCTTTTGCGAGGGCGGCCTCGACGGTAGCGACCATCCTGTGGCAACCACTCTGTTGTTAAATTAGCCCATCTGACGCTTTGCAAGCGGCATACATGTCCCGTATATTCCCATTTCAGCTTCGTAGATATAAGTTATAAAAAAATATATACTGATGAAAGATAGAAAAATATATCTTATGAATAAAAATGTAAAAGATAATTTATTCTCTCGCCGTTCTTATCGTGTAGGATATCAAGTCGACAAAATACCTCATGAGTTTCTTTTAATCTATGATCTATTGGTGAATATTTGTTTCTGCCCCGGCCCGGGCAATCCTGCATATTGCGTTCGTGTTTAAAACATAAGAAACTAGGCCAGCATTTGGTGAATAAACTCAAAAGTTATGTAGTCTTAACGAAGACGATTAGTATTCATACAATTTATTAAAAAAATATATGTAACTTATTTAAATAATTTTGATTTCAGCTTTTTGACTGGGATGGATGAGTCCTTTAATTAAAAGTAAGCGCATCTGCTTTCATGCACGCTCCTCATTCATTCGTTCTCTCCAAGTGCTGGCCACACTCTTCAATAGAAATAGATGCATTTTAGCCTTGGAAAATACATAAATTAATTAGTTATTATCACGTTACTAACTTTTTACATTAGTTTGATACATCTTTTTATTTTGAATCATCGCATTACCCATAAAATACAGTCTCATATCTTAATTTTCGAGAGCTTTTTATAATATCTTCACTAAGATAGTTTCACTTAAGATTATTTTTAGAATAATTTCTTATATTTATTTTAGAAACTTAAACATTCTTCCGTTTTGTATTTTTTCTGTAATCATTTGACACCCAAATGTGCGTGTACAAAAGTGCAATTGATACAGGCTGTAAAAAAATTGCTGCAAATAATTTTTGGACTCCCGATATAGTTGACTCGCTCGTCTGCTACCTTTTGTATGGGAGGTTCAAAAATTTCTTTCATATTTCGATCTATGTTTCTTGGGGAAAGTTGTTCAGTTTCATGGACTGGTTCACCCCTTAAAATATTTGTAGCTAATATTTTTACACCTTATATAATGAAACAATTTTGCAGGGAGCCGGTGAAGTGGCTGTTCCAAGTGTTTGCAGTTGTGAGCTTCATGTGCGCCGTCTCCGTGCTGTACGGTATGAAACACAAGTACTACCGCTTTATTGCTTCTTCTTCTTCTTTTCTTAGTCTATAAATTGTTTTTTAAAAAAAATTGCTGCAATTATTTTTACATCTTATTTTTGAATCATCTGTGCTTTCACTTATTCTTCTTCTTTTTTTGTTAACTGCTTGTGTGTTTTCAGTTTTTGTGTTGGAAGAATTGCGTGTTTGACGACATGTATGTTAGTAAGATTGCGTGTTTGACGACTTATATATCAGAAAATCCGTGTGTTTGAAGACTTGTATGTTATAAAGATTGCGTGTTTGACGGACTATATAACAATATAGCATGTAGCAATGTGTCATTGCGTGTTTGACAATTTGTATGTTTGAAAGATTGCGTGTTTGACGACTTGTATGTTTAAAAGATTGCGTGTTTGACGACTTGTATGTTTAAAAGATTGCGTGTTTGACGACTTGTATGTTTAAAAGATTGCGTGTTTGACGACTTGTATGTTTAAAAGATTGCGTGTTTGACGACTTGTATGTTTAAAAGATTGCGTGTTTGACGACTTGTATGTTTAAAAGATTGCGTGTTTGACGACTTAGATTGCGTTTTTGATGATAAGTATGTTAGAAAGATTGCGTGTTTGATGATAAGTATGTTGGACACATTGCGTGTTTATGACTTGTATGTTAAAAAGCTTGCGTGTTTGACGCGTCGGTTGCGTGTTTGACGAATTGTATGATAATGTAGATGTTTTGATTCTTTCTTTTCTGATTCATATCTGATTACATTTTGCAGGTATCTCGCGTCGCTGGTCGGTGCAGTGCGAGCGCGCGCCGGCGCCCCGCGCGGCCGTGCCGTGGCGCTGGCTCGACGCCCAGGAGTTCATGGACCTGCTGCTCAGGATAGAGTACGTCGCTGACGTGCCCATGTGATCATCCATGTGCCTCCTTCTCTTCACCATGGCTAAGATGCGTGCCACGATAAAATATTGTCATCGCAATATATATGTCTTCTGCGGCTAACTTCACTGCGAATAAGTTACGCATTCTTCCGTAGTGACATTGTGCGCATATGAAACGACAAAATATGTCGTGGCACGCACGTTAGCCCGACAGGGCTTGTGTACTGGTTTAGTGTTTATATAGGTATCACCATCCTAATAATAATGTGAAAGTTTGTATGTATGTTTGTTAGTCCTTTACGCTGAAACCACTGAATCTATTTTCATTAAATTTGGCACGCAGATAGAGGGTAACTTAGATTAACACATAGTTTTTATCCCTAAAAAATGTTCCTGTGGGATGCTACGGAAATAAAACCGACTTGCACGCGGGCGGAGCCTCTAGTCAGAACATAAAGAGCGTTTCCTTACGGTTTGACTCTACCGTATTCTGAAAAAGCTGGTTTTCTTCATAGAACACAATTAAAAGATTTCACGTCATTTAACCGATTTTATACGCAATTATCTAACTAACTTGAGAAAAGAAACAGAAAATGGATCTCGGCCTCTTCAAATATGCTCTGTGTGATTTTGAGTCGAAAACCTGGTAAAACCTTATAAAAAACCTTATGAAAAACCTTTTATAAAAACGGTATATTTTAAATCGGTTTCAAGCCCTGCTTGTTTACAAATAATTGGTTAGTTTAGAATACGAACTTACCCGTCTGTGACGTACATCCGTGATTTAAAATAACTGACCCTACTATAAACAGCAAATTAATCTACTTATTTGAGTTGCAACGTTACAAAATTAAACTTAAATTTCTGTACGCGTATTATATCAGTAATGTGCCTGTTCGTAGCGGTTATTGTAAAAGGGTAAAAACCCAAGACAATGTAGGAAATCTTAGACTTTGCCATAAATATACACGTATTTAAGAGTTTGGGTTTTGATGTTTACATCCAATTTTATAGTCGTGTGGACGCGACTCCGCGTAAGTTTATTTAGGTTAAGAACATTTCATAAACTCAAGTCAAAAACTTGCAAAATGTATGTTATAGTGATCTGTATGTCCAAAGGTTTTGAATAAATGTTTAATCGATAAGGTTCGTGCAAAATTTAAAGTTAAAAATGTGTACTTTAGTCATTTAGCTAGTTAGTCATTACTCATTAGTTTTAGTTAGAGTTTTAGTAGTTAGAAATAAAATTTTATTAATTTGATAATATAATCTGCATTTATTTGTACATAGATCTTAAATTCTATAAATCTTTAATTTTATCGCTTTATCTGATTTTTAATTTCATTCATTATTTTATTCTCATATTCTTTTATCTTATTGTTGTGCGTGCATGTATTGTATAGTTTATAATTCAGTTTATAGATTGACAAATGTATTACACTAAGGCTGCCTAAATATCAGAAAAGTGCTAAGTGTTCCTAATCCGTCTAGGTTTGTAACAATGCAAATTAATTAAGATTTTCTGTGATAAAGCAGTGCCAGTAAATTACCATAAGATTGAAATCTAGCATTTACTCGTTTTAAGACTAAAAGTTTTTGAACCATTTACTAAATTTGAATTTTGGTACAATTTTACCCATTTGACACGAAAAGTAAAAAACACAAACTTTTGTAGTACTTTGAGTGATGTATACTTACATAAACTATAGTCAATTATACTATAGTAACTATAGTTAGAATATACATACATGACTACTGTTTTGTATATTTGTGTGCACATGTTGTGTTAGAACAACATATTTTTTTGTGAATTCAAAAGTGCATTTATTTGAGTAAGACCTCTAATATTCCTTATATTGTGCAATCTCAGTTTATAACTTCGAAACAATTTAAATGTGACTCATTTTTAAATTTTATTAGCGCAGAATACCTATTACATAATGTTTGCAGAGATTGCGTTATTTTGATTTTAGTCACATTTTTTAATACTCTAAATATGTTTAATTTTAGTCAATTAAAACGCATTTATCCCAATATATCGTATTAATTAATAAATAATAAATTTCTATCAAAATTTTATTTGCGCATTTTGAATTAACCTTTTGCCTAAACTTTTTATGTATCCGTAGAAAACTGAAAGGTAAGTAAAGTTACTGATTTTGATCCTACATGATCATAGTATTTTTATATACAGGGTGTAAAAAAGTAGCTGCAAGTATTTTAAGGGGTGAACCAGCTCATGAAACTGAACAACTTAGGATGGGTTGTCGAAAAACTTTTTTAACGAACGTAGATACAAATGAAATTCTTTAATATTCAGTACCTATAACTCATAAAATGATATTAAATTACTTTTTCCTAATCTAAAATTCCGCATAATTAATAATTTATCTATAAAAATAATGACACATTATTTTTGATTTGGAGTAACTAGATCGAATTCATTCACTAAACTCCCACGTCTTAACCAGGTATCCTCTTACAAAAGCCCCCGGCCCATAATCCCCATTGTGTAGCGTCAGTACAAAGGAGATCCAAGGTGCCAATAGCAAAAAAAACTATTTCTTGAACTGAGAATCTATAGTGTCGATATTTCCCACAAGTTTGCGCGTTTTTTTCTAATGGCAGGCGGGATAGGGTCAGTTTTTAGATTGATTGACTTCTGATGGTTGAATGGTTTTTTCAGACCGATTTCATTATAGATTGGATTCCCGATGTAAATAAAAGATTTCGTACCCAAATTATACCTTGATTGACGATAAAGAATGCGAGTTAGGTGCGCATTTATAAATCGCTCTCTACTCGGTCGATCTCAAGAGTGATTTTGACAAAGGTCAGTCAATTCGAACCGCATCTCAAATTTGCACTCAAGATCGATCTCAAGAGTTGAGTGCGGTTTATAAATACGACTTCCAAGTTCAAATGCGGAACCGGTACGTATTAGCCCTCGATTCTGAGAGGATAATCCTGTAGTTAATTCTTAGCTAACCTATTCTTATCAGTTTTTTAGTAATAAATTTTTAGATTACCTAGTTATATAGGTAGTTAATTAGTTTTTTAACTTAAAGTTAGTACCTGCATTCATTCTGATTGTGAAAGGACCCATCAAATTAATGTTCCTAGTTTACTTACGCTACATAACTTTACAAACCTCGGGTCCACTCAAATGGCAAATATGTCTACCACCTCTATACTTCACATACTCATAGTCTACATTAAATTCCCCTTTATTCCCCCATTACAAGGGTGAAAGTAGCGTGCGATGTTTCGAGGGAGAGTTCCGATGTGCACCTGTCCATACACCGTGGGAAAGTGGTATAACAAGGTGAGGACATTGCGATACTCTACAGTCAAGTCTACAGTAGGAGAAATTGATATCAGTTTTAGGTTAAATTGAAAGGATAAATGTTGATTGCAACTAAAAACTTCTGTTCAGTAGCTGTTTTTTAATGTAGGTTAGGTATAGTAGTGGATTCGTTAATGTAAAATATTCTTAAAGGAATAAAAATATTAGCTGCAACTATTTTAAGGGGTGAACCAGGCCATGAAACTGAACAATTTTCCCCAAGGAACATAAGTCGAAATACGGGAAAAAAATCTTTGACCTCCCATACAAAACCACCGACCGACTAAGTCAATTTTGTATGGGATGGGAGGTCCAAAAAAAATTCTCATCTTTCGACCTATTGTTCCTTGAAGAAAGTGGTTCAGTTTTATAGTCTGATACGCCCCTAACAATATTTGCAGCTAAAATTTTTACACCTTAGATATTTTGTAACACCTAGATACTGCTGCTGCGTCATGAAAGGAGGCCTGCTGCGGTGATAAAAATGACTACTTATTGGAATATTACCTACAAGTATCTATAGATGGCACGATCGTTTATATAATTTTATTGATCATAGCATATTTTAATACACAGCCAAGAGCGATCTCTACGAAAACCAGAGTAAATGGTTAAAATTTACCTCTACACAGAAAAATACTGTTTCACTTCTCTTTCAGAATAAGTATTTTCGTAGGTTTTCTTCATAAGTAATAACTACTTCAGCAATCAGCGCCTTAAAAATCACAGGATTCCTGTCATTATAAAATATTCTTCTATATAGTGACTTTTCCAAGATTATTCCCAGTTAAGTCGGTAACATTTTCAAGAGGCTACTCTAGTCTCTACTCGACTACAAAGGAAACATCCTCCCAAACCACTAAAGAACCCCCAAATCATTCTCACATTATAACCTCGACGTTTACAAATATTTAATCATCAATCATACACACTATCACACTTTTTGTCCGTCCGTCCGCCCGACCCGGAAACCCAGAGCGGATGTGTCGGTTTTTTTATTCATGTTTTTTTTCTTAATAAAAACGAGTTGATACTCATAAAAGGGCGCGTTTTTGTTACCACCTGTTTCTGTGGGAATCTTAGGGGATGAGATGGCAAAAAGTGGTCCAGATTTTGGGAACAATTTGGAATTAAAAGTGCATCCGATTGCTCATGAGAACTCGATTGGTGTGACAGGAAGGAAGTGGGAGTTTTTCGATAAAAGTAGCGTTTGTATTCTTTACTATGAGTTTAACGACCTATGCCCCATTGGTCGGGCGACTACCTGCCACGCAAAGATTCCGGGTTCTATTCTTCGTGGGGCACTCACAATGTTGATAACCTCTTTGTGAATTTGGTCTGGTTAGGACATTGCAGAGTGAACCACCTGGTTCCGCGTTTCGGTGGGCACGTTAAGCCGTAGGTCCCGGACGCTGTCTATGATTACTTAGACGGCGGTCGTTACACAACCATGTCAGAGGCCTGCTACTAGTAGTAGGCGGTTGGAAAATTCTGTAACCAGGGTTTATCGGGTCGTTGAATGACTCCTTCTCTCACACGAAAAGAAGAAAGAAAGACTACGAGCTTTGTGGAATAAGTCCTTCAGATCCTAGAGAAATTTCTTCCAGCTGACCTAATAAAATACATACATACATACATACATATATCACGCCTTTATCCCTTGCGGGGTAGGCAGAGCGTTAACGGCCGCAAGAATACTAATAAAATACAACGACTTAATAATAAGTAAGCAAGCAGCACCAACATGCAGAATGTAGTCCTACGTCGGCATTTCTCAACGGTATCAGATTTCATTATCTAAAGCTAAACACTGTCCATAAACTGACCGCATGGGAATCTGACGATCTCTTCCTGTCGACGATTTGTGAGCCTGCGCCCTAGTCATATTTTTTATTTATTTATTAGGGTTCCGCTAGGGACACTTAGAGATACTTTATGTGGACTTTTACGATTGTTAACGCTCTGCCTACCCCGGAAGGGATAATGGCGTGATTTGTGTATGTATTTGTGTGTTGAAAGTTCTAGTACCTATGGTACTTTTTTAGTACCTACCTATACATACTTAGATTTGTTAAAATAATAGTTATACCTTATCATATCTCAAAGGCTCTACGAATCGGTATTGGTTTAGAATATTCGAATTCGTCTCCTGTCGCGTAGGACACCGAGTCAACGAACCACCCGATGAACCTTGGAATTGAAAATAAATAATCCCACCAAAAACATTTTCATGTCAAGATATAGCCAAAGCGAGAGAAAAGAGTCAAATATAGAGCCAAGCTTGACAATTTACACGCCTTAAGTTCACTAACTCTTTCATATCATATCATCATATCATATCATAAATATTTATTGCTTTCAAGTGGTATTACAGGTGTTAAATATGTTTCTAGTGTCACACTTGAAACCCTGTTGGGGCACTACAAAGACAATAAAACTTAATCTAAACTTAACTACCTATAATATGTCGGTTACATTTTATATTATCTACATAAACTCTACATCTTCGTTAAATTGGCCCCAGATTTAGGTTTTGAAATTATGATTCGTGGTACCAATATCAAAAGATTTTTATAACAACACAAACAGGTATAAATTCGTAAATTATATTGCTCTACTGAAGTTGCACTCTCGCTTGCCCGTCGCATGTTTTTATTACAATAAATTACGTTCCTTCATTCAACTCCCCAAGAGCCTGAGGAAGGAAGCTGCCCCGTTACAATAAATTAAAAAAACACTTCTCACGCCCCGTGACGTCATATAAAGATCAGCTAGGTATGGGAAGATGTTGAGAAAGGCGGTTTTTAAGTAAAGTTTTTACTTTCCGAAGTTTTTGAGATAATTTCGAAAAGAAATGTGTTTGGGTAAAGGGTGGATTTCCGGTAGAGAAAGGGTTTTGCGTTTTGCTATGGGAAAATATTTTTTTAATTTTAATTCTGTTAGGTATGTGTATAAGGGTAGCTGCGCCTGCCCGTATAAGCTGTACTACTTTAACAATAAAGACCAGTGTGCTACGAGCAGCCGTTGTTTGCACTTGCCCCGCGCCGCATATCTATTAGTGACGACGAGAATACCCACATAGGCCAAAAGTAAAATGGCTCAAATTGGAATTTTGAGCATTTTCGACCACAATATACAATCGTGGCAGACATACAAAGGTCGTTTGTCGCAGTGGTTCTTGGCGAACGATATTACTGATACAAAGGATGCGACCGGGAGCAAAAGGAAAGCGGTTTTGCTGAGCGCACTCGCCGAGGGTACCTATCAACTGGCTGCTGATCTAGCGCAGCCTAAGGATATACAGGTGGTGCCATATGCGGACATTCTAAAACTTCTGGATGATCACTTCACCCCTAAGCGTGTTGGATTCGTGGATCGTCACATTTTTTACACAGCGGTACAACAGCCAGGCGAGTCATACCCACAGTGGGCAGCTCGGCTCCGCGGGCTTACGACAAATTGCAGTTTCTCAAACGTTGAAGAAGCGTTGCGCGACCGATTTGTAATGGGCATGCTGGCCAGTGCTGAAAAGGAGAAGCTGTATGCTCAGGACTTGACGAAATTAACGCTGGCGAGCGCAGTCGAGCAAGCGGAGAGCACCAGGTGCGCGCGAGCAGGCGCGGCGTCCGCCGCCGCAGCAGCGCCCGGAGTGTTAACAGAAAATCAGCTGTTTAAAATCCAGGGATCGAAGGAGCGATGTCAAATTTGTGGTTATTACTCTCACAAAACAACAGAATGCCGTTTTTCAAGCTACACTTGTAAGCGCTGTTTCAAAAAAGGACACTTACGTAGGATGTGCAAGGAAAACACTAAGGATCGCAAGGATAAAGTGAATTACATGAGTGTCGATGGTGAGAGCGATGATGACGGTGAGTTCCTATATGTTTATAGTATTCGTTCAGAGCAGGGAAATCCAATGGTTGAAACTGTAAAGGTGAACGGGTTAAAAGTTAAATTCGAAGTCGATAGTGGATCTGCAGTGACCGTATTATCAGAATACGTGTATAAAATGCATTTCAAAAATGTGCCATTGTCACGAACTTCGAAACGGTTAATTACCTATTCGGGGGAGAGGTTATGTTGTTTAGGTACTTCCCGATTGACTATTGAATACGCAGGGCAAACTAATGACATAAATGTTTACGTAATCCGAGACGGCGGTCCACCTTTACTAGGTAGGGATTTCATATCCGCATTCAATTTACAATTAGTACAAGTAAATTATTGTAATGAAGCCGTCGAAACTGTAACACAGCTACAAAAGCAATTTTCAGTTTTATTTTCGGATAAATTAGGCCGGTTCAATAAATACAAAGTCAAACTTGTTTTGAAAGATGGTGCCAAACCAGTGTTTTTCAAACCGCGGCCGATCGCTTTTGCCTTGCGTGATGCCGTCGGCAAAGATATAGATAGGTTGGTACAGTTAGGAGTTCTCGAACCTATTGATTATGCTGATTATGCGTCACCAATTGTGCCAGTTCTAAAAAAAATGGATCAGTCAGGCTTTGTGCTGATTATTCTGTTACCATAAATAAACAACTTTTGGTAGATCAGTATCCGTTACCTACAGTCAATGAATTATTCTCCAAATTACATGGGGGACAGGAATTCACAAAGCTGGATTTATCAATGGCATATAATCAGTTTGTTCTAGATGATGAATCACAAAAAATAACTTGCATAAACACTCATCGCGGTCTTTTTAAATACACTAGGCTGGTATTCGGATTATCATGCGCGCCAGCTATTTTTCAGCGCGCAATGGAATGCATACTTTCAGGGCTTGATGGGGTATTGTGTTTGCTAGATGATGTACTAATAACAGGAAAAGATCGTTACGAACACACTGAAAGACTGAAAATAGTTTTACAAAGGTTGGAGGATGCGGGTTTGGCACTTCAGCGTGAAAAGTGTGAGTTTTTCAAAGAAGAAATATGTTATTTAGGATATGTGATAAATAAACACGGTCTCAAAAAATCTTCTGATAAAGTAAAAGCCGTGACGGATGCACCGGTACCTACAAACGCGAATCAATTACAATCTTTTTTAGGATTAGTTAATTATTACAGATGTTTCGTACCAAATGCATCAGCGATTTTAAGTCCCCTATACGATCTGTTAAAAAAAGGAACAAAGTGGGCATGGACCGATGTTCATAAAATTGCGTTTAATACTATTAAACAGATTCTTTCTTCAGATATAGTGTTAGCACATTACAATGCGAACGCAAAGTTAATTTTGACAGTCGATGCGTCCCCCAGTGGTCTTGGTGCTATTTTATCACAGCCCGATGAAAAAGGTATTGAACGACCCATCTGTTTTGCGTCACGAACTCTAAATGCTGCGGAAAAACGTTATTCGCAAATACAAAAAGAAGCGACCGCCATAATTTTTGGCGTGCGGCGCTTTCATCAATATTTGTACGGTAGGTCCATACCATTTGTTTTACGAACAGATCATAAACCATTAATATCGATATTCGGGCCCCATAAAGGCATTCCCGAAGTCTCGGCAAACCGCCTGCAAAGATACGCTATGTTTCTTAGTGCCTATAACTATAGCATAGAATACATCCGTAGCGCTGATAACAGTGCGGATTATCTATCACGTGCGAGTTTGCCGGAACCAGTTTCTGGAAGCGCGGGGAAACCGGGGGGCGACCACACTGATATCACAGATCGGAGCGCGTATGTTTGTTTCGTGTTAGACGGCAGCTTGCCTATAACCAGTCAGGAGTTACGTCACGAGACTGGTAAGGATTCGGTTTTGCAACAAGTAGCTAACTTTATATTGCAGGGATGGCAAAAGAAGGTTTCAGATGAAAAATTAAAACCATACCATATGTGTAGATCTCAATTAGCATTAGAAAATGGTTGTGTTATGAGAGGTCATAAGGTCATTATCCCTGAAAAGTTGCGCAAAAAAGTTTTACAGGAGTTGCATACGTCACATTTGGGCATTGTGAAGACTAAAGCTGAGGCTAGATCTAGGTTTTGGTTTCCCGGCATAGATGAACAAATAGAAACTATGATAGGTACGTGCGATGTTTGTTTACAACTCCGGCCGTCCCCCGCGCGCGTCCCCCCCGCCCCGTGGAAGCCTCCCGCGCAGGTATTTGAACGATTAAATATCGATTTCTTGGGCCCAATTAGCGGTCATACCTATTTAGTGATTGTGGACGCGAAAAGTAAATGGGTAGAAGTGTATGATATGAACACTTCTACAAGCTCAAGTTCAGTTATAGGAAAGCTATGTGATTTTGTTTCAAGGTATGGCCTACCAAAGTACATAGTCAGTGACAATGGCACAAGTTTTTGTTCACGGGAGTTTGCTCAATTTTGTGAAAGTAATGGCATTACGCACATTACGTCACCGGTTTATCACCCGGCGAGCAACGGACAAGCTGAAAGCTTTGTTAAAATAGTAAAAAAAGGAATTAAATCGACCTTGTATGGAAAAAAGAATGAGTCAGAGAAACGTTTGGCACTTATGCGATATTTGATGGACTACAGAAATTCGGTACATTCGACCACTGGTTTATCCCCGGCACAAAATGTATTCGGAAAAAAATTAAGATGTAGGTTAGATTTAATTAACGAAGATAACACTATGTCACCATCGCATTCACCATCGACAAGCGTGAGTAATAATAATGGTGGTTCTCAGTCTTCGCCAGAGAATAAAAGAAGTGCTACAGTATCGTACTTTGTGGAAGGTGAAATTGTACTGTATAAAAAATATGTCAACAAAAATCTATTTAGTTGGGTGAAGGGAATTATAGTAAAGAGATTAGGGAGAGTAGTATATGTAATTAAAGACAGTACAACCATGGGAGAAATCAAAAGACATAAAAATCAAATCTTAAAATATAGGGGCATGCAAAAGGACTTACCTTACTCACCGCCACCGCCGTCGCCGCCACCGCCGTCGCCGCCACCGCCGTCGCCGCCAACGCCGTCGCCGCCACCGCCGTCGCCGCCATCGCCACTGCCACCGCCGCCGTCGACCCCGCCATCACCGACACCGCTACCACCGCCACTGCCACCGTCGCCTCCTACACCCTCAGCGGATTCGGAGAGCCAAGATCAAAGCCGTTCTGAGCTACCTAGCTCAGCGTCAGAGAGAGATGAGTCACTGCAGGTTGAAGATGTCGCTAGGAGGCTCCGCAGACAGGCCATCTCACCACAGCTGGATACCGAGAGATTCGAGACGGAACGGACCATCACTCCGCCCCCAGACTCCACAGATGACAGTGAGCCTGATTTCCACGAAGCTCACTCGGACATAGAGGAAAGGCCAAAGAGACGTACGGCACCCATGGACTTTAGAAGGTTTTTTAGATAAAGGGTATTTGTAAAATAGGGGGAGGAAATGTTAGGTATGTGTATAAGGGTAGCTGCGCCTGCCCGTATAAGCTGTACTACTTTAACAATAAAGACCAGTGTGCTACGAGCAGCCGTTGTTTGCACTTGCCCCGCGCCGCATATCTATTAAATTCCTTTAATTTTAATTTTTTAAATAAGACCTATGAAAACCCATGAAACAATAAAGAACAGATTACTGATTTGATTATAAGCGCCCGGTGCGTTGATAGCTCAGTGACAGGGCAGATTATATAGTGGGACGGTACCCGAAGTGCCCGGGTTCAATTCCCCGTCGACGATTGTCAATTTTCTAATTCCTTATATTAATTTATAAAAATAATATAACACCGTGAGTATTAAATACCAATAAAGATTGCATTAGATTTAAGATGATACCTACCTACTTACATACTTAAATATTTCCTTTAAACGCAGAATAAATTTACTGCTATTTGAATTTATTAAAACACACATCTTAATTTAATAAAAAATCATCATTAACACCAAATTGGCTGATGACACGCTAACATTTTTCCCATCCTAATTATTTCGATAATTAATAGTCAAAAACCTAACTTTTTCCCACATCTCGTTCGCGGCCCCAGCGACATATGCCATAGTACAGTAATATTCCCTTTATTAGTCCATCAGCATGCAATACCGTCGCACTCCGGTAGCCACCGTATGAAAAAACAATACCAACTTAACTTTACCGTTGGAACACATCAGTTTACTTCAAAATACAAGGCAGCGCTTATACTCCAGCTGTTTTACTAAGTTGGTAATATTGTGAGCTACAAACTTTTATTTGCAGTGCTAAAGGACTTTATTTTGAAAGATTAAGGGTGGTTTTTGAATGGTTTTGTTTAGAAATGTGATAGGGGAAGTTGTAATAGTGACCGTGGGAGAAATGCAGGCTAATTAAATATGTATCGATATGTGGAGGTACGACAAAAGGTCAGTTTGTACACCTGGATGATGTCGATGACTCGTATTTGTTTGTATGAGGGTTAGTTTAACGATAGCGTAAGTTTAGAGGGTTTTAGATAAAAGTAAAATCAATTTATTTGCTTCATTTGAAAGTTAAGCCGTAGGTCCCGGTTGCTGTCTATGATCACTTAGACGGCAGTCGTTATAAAACCATGTCAGAAGCCTGCTACTTGTAGAAGGCGGTTAAAAATTCTGACACTAGGGTTCATTGGGTCGTTGGACGACTCGGTGTCCCACACGAAAAGAAGAAAATTTAAAAGTTTCTAATTTACGTGAATCCATTATGGTATCCTATAGTATTATAAATGCGGTAGTCTGTACGTTTGTTTGTTACTCCTTCACGAAAAAACTGCTGCTGATTTTCATGAAATTTGGCACACAGATAGAGGGTTAGGTACTTAGATTAACACATAAGATAGCAGTTATCCTAGTATTTACAAGATTTTAATATGATAAACAGCGTATTTTGTAAAATTATTTGGATTTCTTCTTTGCGTAACTGTAAAAGTTTTCGGCAACTATTTGAAAAAATACTTTTGGTCCTTCAAGCCGGATGATTTCCTGACCATATGCGAATCTTTAAGTTGGTTGTATAATTTATTGCTCGTCTCCAGAGTAGGTACTTAGCAGACGAAGGGGGCCTCCCTCAAGTATTGTTTGGCCTTGAGGGGCACACCTGGAAGATGACATCATCTTCGTGATTTTTAAAGAGTCTCCCATGTACTTGTTGCTACATGGTTCGACGGTTCCGTGTTCCGGAGAGCACGTTAAGCCGTAGGGCCCGGTTGCTGTCTATGATAACTTAGGCGGCGATAGTTACTAAATACATCAGAGTGTCAGATTCTTATACTAGTAAGTAGTAGGTGATCGAAATAGCTAAGACACTAGGGTTCATCGGGTCGTTGGAAATATTTTGTAAAAATGGTGGAATATGTATTTTACATTGGGGCAGCACAATAAGATTTTGTACAAAAAAGTACCATAAGGTTTTTATACAAGTAAAGTACCTTTAAAACTGATTATCTCTGTTTAGAATGCCAATCTGATTAACCCCGTTTTACAAACAAACAACATTATTTTCTTGACCAACCACCAAAAAATATTAAACAAAAAAACACAACAATTAAATCGCCAAAACTCGTACCACAAAAAAAAACTGCTAAACCAAAGATCCCAGGTTATACGCAAAACTGCATCAATTCGCATGAATTAAAAACACAACCCCTTGCACCTTTGCATTCCCATACACCGTGGGAAAGGAGGGTGCAGTGCGCAGTAAGTACCGGGTTGCTCTGTCAACAGAATGTGAGGGGATAGGAGATAAAAAATACGGTACTTTCTTGCGCACCCCGTAAGGATAGCGAGTGTTAGGACAGTTTGCTAAAAGACGTTTTAGGACAAAATAATAATATGGTGTCAGCCTCACACAAGTTTTTGTAGGTTTTAGTAATATGAAAAGGTATAAATCCTAAAAAATAATTATTTATTTTCGAACCTCCCCACACAAAAATGACGATTAACTGTTCAACTTAGAAAGAGCTAAATTTATTTTTCATACCTCGAGGGCGTTTTTATTACCGTCAATATAGGGTTAAATCATGGGGTCTTATTCCTAACTAAAGGAAATTAGTCCAGAAAAAAATCAATAGATGGCGATACGGGTAGCGAATGTAACTAAAAGAGTCCGAAATATAGGATAATTAACAAAAACAAAGTATTGGAAATTTATAAATAAATTATTTAAGATGTTTTGAGACGGAAACACGCGAATTATTCACATTTTTGCAATATTTTTCAATACAAATGACGGACTCCCTCTATGACGTTAGGTATCTGTACTCTAGTAGTATTATATTATCTGTGGTTAAAATTAACAATTACCTATACCTAATAATGAAAGAATAATCAAGTTATTGAATGCTAATAGTCTAGTATAATAGTCATTTCATTTCTTTCTAAACTAAAAACAAAGACAGTCCAAACTTACCTGTAGAAAAAGGACCCGGTATACAAAAACCGTGACCAACTTTTTTCCCACCCTTCACACATCACTGCGCCCATAAAGTATCGAGTTTAACCGTCAAGGTGTTCGCTGGAATAAACGCGGTACTTCATGGAAAGGTGCGAATCGATAAAGTACGGGGATTATTGTGGGGGCGCTAAAGGAAGTCCAATTCGGTTCTTGCTTGATGCACGTTCGTATCGTATGTACGGGACATTCCCATACATTACAGGATGGGGCCAGGCGGATGTATCTTCACTCACTTTTTAAAAATATTTTTAAATAAAATAACTCTAAAAAGATACATTTTGCGAAAGAAACATTTTGCAATAAGTAGGCATAGACATTTTCCAAAAGCGACATATTGCGCTAAAAATAAATCCTTTTTTCCAACTTTTAATTTCATCATATTTATTTTGAAGTTGTGTTTAATATACGGCTTTTTTCTGTTACCTAACCTTAATGTGTCTAAAATCTTATTATGGAACAAATTCAATATTATATCAACACTTCAAGCAATTTTTAATTACATTTTTGGATTCCTACTAAAAATATAAGGAAGTTAGAAAAAAAACCGCACCAGGAATCGAACCCGCACTCACCTACGCACCAACCGAGCAGACCTCCAAAACACACGGCAGGTTACCCCACAGAGCGAGACGGCACGAAAACAAAACATTCCGACACAGTTCCCACCGTCCATCCCCACGTGTTAGAGCGAGATAGCTATAGTTTCGCGTTTCTTCTCACAATCAGGATACGCCGGGAAATGAGGCATTTTGAAATTTGCTCGTTGCGGTGCGCAAGAGTGTTCCCATAACGAGTTCAGGTGTCGTCCGGGGTAGACAGGGGAAGCCTGGCTCCTGGACAGAGTATCATAAGTCCTGCCATAAGTTCTAACTTCTGCTGAATAACTAACTTCCTAACTTCAAGTGCAGTGAAAATAAAGGAAGGCTATCTCCGGATTTTTTAAAATTGTGATCTCTCTCTTTTCGTGTGGGATATCCAGTTGTCCAACGACCCGACCCTTAAATTGTGGTGCAAAATACCCTTTTCTTATATAGTTTTAAGTACTTTGTGTGGTGAAAAGTTGAGTGATTGTGGTGAAAAATGCCGTGCAGCGAGGATGATGATTCCCAAACTGGATTTTCAGCCTCTGAATCTACACAGGGGCTGTCCAAGGCCGAGTTGCGAAAGGTAAAGTACAAATGTATAAGTATTGTATTGTATTATTGTATTTAGTATTAAAAATAGAAAGAAATTTAATGACAAGTTACATGCTGTGTGGTCAGCCTGTCTAGCCCCGAGGCAGTGCCCTTATTTTTACGACTAATCCATTTATTCAGTGATAGTATTGTGACATTTTAAAAGTATTCGTTGTTAATCTACTTGGAAATAAACGATTGAACTTGAACTAAGAATAACTATAGAGTCGTCCAAATAAATATGATTACGCTACGCGGAATAGTTAACTTAAAGAAGTTTACGTAAATTTCAAAGTGTTGCATAACTTTTGCTACGATACCGAAAAATATGTTATAATCGAAATTTTATTATGAAAGATAATAATATTAGAACTGATTAAAACTTGCTTCTACATCAAATGCCCTAGGTTAGGTAGCCAACCCCGACAGAGACGCGGGATAAGGCAAGGAGAATGGTGGTATTAGAAATGATGAACCCATTGATTACTTATCGCAGTCTTCAGTCAGTATTTTTACGATTTTAGTTAATTTACTTACCAAAACTATATTAAACTTATTAAGTAGGTAGCTACTTTATCAATAATAGTAAAAACCATGTTACAGACGAACAAACCGATAATGGAGAAGAAGCGGCGCGCGCGCATCAACAACTGCCTCAACGAACTTAAGGATCTACTCACCGGCACTATAGATAAGGATGTAAGTTTCTATAAGATGTAATTATAGAAAATCAAGTAAGCATTCTGCTTGTTTTATCAACTTATTCACTATTCTATAGTATAGTTCTAGTGCGTAAAGTATAGTCATTATACTGTATTTTTAAGATATTTTGAAACACTCCGAAAAGTCTACTCGTGACCATGGAGCGTGTAACCGCTTCGAAATATCGAGGTAAAAACAAACATAACCTTGGTGATAATCCCGTTAATACTAATATTTTAAGTACTCCGATAAGAGTCGTATTGGAATCTAATACAGTTATTTCATCTTCCAGCCTTCGCGCCACTCCAAGCTGGAGAAGGCCGACATTCTGGAGCTGACCGTGAAGCACCTGCAGACGCTGCAGCGACAGCAGCTGGCCGCCGCCATCGCTGCCGACCCAGCCGTCTTACACAGGTTCAAGTCAGGCTTCGGCGACTGCGCCGTGGAAGTCAGGAGATACCTCTCCAGACTGGCTAGTGTCCCGACTGGCTTGAGACATCGACTAGGCAACCATTTGAACAGCTGTCTTTCTGGCATGGAAAGACTCAACCCTCCAGAGTGTCCACCGCTAGTTCCAGACCCTCTAAGACTTGATGATGAACGACCGAGCGCCTTCCATTTCGTACGAGCAACTAAACCACATAGTCCACCGCTAAGTCCATTATCTTGCGACTCCGCGTGCGATTCTTCCACGGAACTTGAGACGCCACCAAGACCTGTCCAGTCTTACCCATTCCCTACTCCGCCGAGCCGATCAGCTTCAGATCAAGATACCAGCCCAGAAACGCAAAAACCTACAGTATCTTCAACTACTATATCGCCAGAAACTTTGAAGCAGGAAGCTCTACGAAACAAGAAATACATGGAGCCTCTATCGATAGTTATAGACGTAGAAAACTACAAGATCGGAATCGACGCATCTCCTAAAAGACCTGTAGATTACTCGATGAGACATAAGCTGAAGCGGCCTGTAGTGGAAACCACTGGGCCTCCTCCGAAAATCATAAGAATAGAGCCAGAAAGAACTGTAACGATTCCTGAAGTGATACGCAATGAAAGAACTTCTCCAGAAAAACTTTCTGCATTCAGAAAAGTGCCTGAAAGGATACCGTTGCAGGAAAAGAAATTGACTCTACCAGAGACTATAATAACTCCTACTGTTACTCCATTGAGGCCAGTCATTCCTGTACCTGTTATAAGAACTGTGATAAGTCACACAGCGGCTTCATTAGCACAGTCATCTACAGTTAAAAAGGAGGAAGCGTTGCCAACTGTGGTGAAGCAAGAGTATGTAGTTGTGAAAGAGAAAGCGGAGGCAGATACCAGTTCAAGGTCTCCTGAACAGGGCGGTTCGGGGTCTTCTGAAATGTGGAGACCGTGGTAACAGAATACCAACATCATATCGCCATCGACTATGGGGTAGATTTATAGTGGGAACACAAAGAAACAAACGACCTGAAAAGCCTTATACTTGTAACAATAACGAACGGCAATATCCGAGGAGGCCACAAGATATAATATAAACTTTTAGATGTGTTTTCATCTTTGGTGTATTTTTGAAGAACTTCGTACCATAGGTAGCAGATAGAAATTCTGACAGATTTATATAGACTATCTGAGAGATAATTTTGAGAGTGCCTCTAAGCTAAACGAGTGATCTCCTAGTTGTTTCATCATCATACCATGTTGTATTATGTAATTTTATATTGATTTTGGTCTGGTTGATCATTGATATTAGTATTATTGACAGAATAATTGATAAAAAGAGTGATTTTATAGCTTTAAGATTTACCCCTGAGGTATAACTTTTTTATACGCGTTACTATTTTTAATTATAAGAAATTGAAACTTTCTAGTCGTTTTATTAGTAATTATGATTTACTTTGTTTATCATAGAATTGCGACCGCGGATTAACAAATGAAAACGAGTATGCGTTATTTCAAAAATAGAGTACATTTATTTTATTGGCAAGAAAACACAAAACAGCAATAAAATTCATTCACACTTATTTTATTTTATAGAGTAGGCTACTAAACAATAAATTAATAAATAATCAATACAACATTATTCTTTGGACGGATTCAATGCGTTTCTTTTATAGGAAATGAATCTAAAAATCTTTTTGACTAGATAATTTTAATATAATAAAACAATAGATTCAAAAATATAAATAATTTTGTCTGGACGTGTTTTATCAAAGACAAATAATCGATAGGTAAATGACATAGTCAAGTCAGGAAACTAATTTCCACACGTTTCTACTTTCGTTTTTTACTTGGATTACCGGTTCAAGAAATCAAGTCTTCAATATATTAGAATTTTAACACTTGTTAAATTAAAAGGAGATCTAAGCTCTAAGAATTATATTGTCATGATATGAGACTTAGTCATATCTTGATCTGGACCAAACAATAATAGGGATTTTTCTAAGCGCCTATATCTGACATATCTTGAGCTATAATTATGATGTCTTACCAAATGGCGTTGGGTTAGGTTGAAGTTTTGACATTTGAGTTATATTGATACTCAACTAGACAAATTACATTTACTTGGAAAGAAACTTTTCAGTTTAGCTCAGCGCCATCTATGTACATTTGAACATTGGCTATAAACGATCCCATTGCACTAACTACATCAGAATTAACTTTTTCAAAGTGTAAGTACTTCATTCACTTACATAGTGTCGAAACCAGCGTAACTGTCAGTACGCGCCCGTACGCGCGTGTATGGAGCATTGAGGTCAAGTTACGCTGGTCACGACACTAAGCGAATGAGCTAACGAGTATATCTCATCAGCAAAAACGGGGACACTTTCGTTTTGACGTCTTGAAAAACACGAAACCTATAAAAAACTATTTCGAATTTGGGACATTTTCAATAGATTTGTAAACCTCATTTTACTCACTATTACACGATATCAGACACGTATTCCAAAATAATATGACTCGTAAGAAACATAAACTTGCGAGATGACCCGGTTTTTTACCCGGTGTACCTACTTGAAAATTGGTAAAAAAGGTTCCCATTGCACTAACTAAAGAAAAAAATAACGTTTTTAAAGCATTTAAACGGCGTAGATTATAGCAACGTTATAAGCTAGAGACAAACCCACAATTCACTTGACTTGCTTGAGGAAGTCCTTCCTCTGCTGCTGCAGCTTGGACTCCAGCAGTGTGATCTTCTCCTGGTACTTGGCAGCCTCGCGCGTCAGCGCCTGGATTGCGGAGTCCTTGCGCGCCACTGCTACCTTCACCCTGGTTGTGAGAGAAGATAAATATAGCTTGAGAGAATGCTACTTAGGGAAAATGTAACTGAGGATTATTGAGAAAATCTTCTCTATATTAAAATGAAGGGAAATCTATGCATGGAATGGGAAAACACACACACACACACACACACAAATCACGCCTTTATCCCTTGCGGGGTAGGCAGAGCGTTAACGATCGCAAAATTACGGTCGTTATCACCACGTCTGACAAGTATCGAGGACTTTTTCAGATGATTTGTGTATCACTGTAGTGATAGGTTGTCAGCCTGTCGCCTAAAATTGTAATACACATGAAACCCTCGAGTCCCTTAGTTGCCTTTTACAACACCCGCGAGAAGAAATGGGGTGATGCTATTCTAAGCCGGCATCACACGGCAAGGAATGGGAAAATCTGCTAAATATTATAATGAACGAAAATATTAGTACAGAGATTTGGAATAAAGAAAAACCTGAGGAAAATCTGAGAAAATCTTCTGACTCTTAGATTGAACGGAAATCTGAGGATACTGGAAAAAAAACTTTTAATAATAAGGGAAAATCTGAGGATAGAAATAGGAGAAAAAAAATGTGGCATAGTGATTGATTATTAAACTAATTATAATAGTAACGAAATATGGAGCGCAGCATTCTTGGAGTAAGGTTAATCGACCGAGTAAGAAATACGACGCTGCGTTCCCGTACACACATAGTCGACGTGGGTCAGAAGGCAGCGAATCTTAAATGGGATTGGGCTGGACATGTCGCCAGAATGCCAGGTGCACTGTGGGCAAAAATAACAACTACTTGGGTCTCATCTAACACCGAACGGGCACGCGGTCGTCCCAGAAAAAGATGGAAAGACGAGCTGCTGGTTGGAGCAGAACTGGATGGAGATGGCTCAGGATAGGGAAAGTGGAAGAAGGAGAGCGAAGGCTTTGCCCTGCAGTGGGACGTGTCTGGCTGATAGTAATATTAATATAATAATAACAGATACTTACTTGGCGTACAACTGGTGCATTTGTTCTTCATGCGTCTTCTTCATGTTCTCCATCTCTTTCTGAAGATTCTCCACCTTACACTGCCACGTCTTCTCGCACGAAGCCATCATTTCTGATGCTTGGTTCTCCAGTTGGATGTTCTTCTGTTGAAAGTGAAACAGATAAGATAAATAAACTTTATTATATTACACACACAAAAACACAGCACAACAGAAAGCAGTACCTACAATTTAGGCGGCCATATTGCTAAAGTAGCAATTTCTACTAGACAACCTTGAGCAAATTTTCGAGAAATCAGATTTTCTAAATGTCTTTAAAGATAATTCGATTCATTTTTAGGAATGTATTTAGCATACCGATGTTTGGAAAAGTAAAATACAAAACTATTGTAATAAAACTATTATTTTTAATATTTTAAACGTTTGCATTAGATGTACCTACGATGAATGGATAGGGTCAAAAATTAATCTTCAAGTTTTTGGAAATTATGAACGTTATACTTACTTCAGTTAGCATTTTGTTTCTGGTTTCAACTTGTGATATTGCCACTTCTAGCTCAGCACCTATTGAAAAATGCGTAACTTAATAACATTTGTGCGTTCATTCATTCATATATCACGCCTTTATCCCTTGCGGGGTAGGCACAGCGTTAACGGCCGTAAGGATACGGTCGCTATCACCACGTCTGACATTTTTGAGGATTGTTTTCCAAGGTTGTTTCAGAAAACATGTGTATCACTATAGTGACAGGTTGTCAGCCTGTCGCCTAAAACTTGTAATACACCAATACTCTCGAGTCCCTTAGTCGCCTTTTACGACACCCGCGGGAAGGATGTGGGGTGACGCTATTCTAAACCGGCATCGCACGGCATTACGTAATCACTTATTATTATTTTTTTATTTATTTATTGATTTCCCGTGTGAGGTCGGCTTAGGATAGGATCATCCCAAATCTACCCGTGGGTGGTAAAAAAAAACTACAGGATAAAAATGGGCATGCAATGCATATGCAATAAAATTATCCAGAGAATGGGTAGCAGCTTTCCTGTGAATGAAACATCTCGCTAATAGCCAAGTGTGGTGAATGTGGCACTTCTTCTTTTCGTGTGGGACACCAAATCGTCCAACGACCCGATGAACCCTAGTGTCAGAATTTTTCAACCGCCTTCTACATGTAGCAGGCTTCTGACATGGTTGTGTAACGACCGCCGTCTAAGTGATCATAGACAGCAACCGGGACCTACGGCTTAACGTGCCATCCGAAACACGGAACCATCTTACTTACGGACAATCGGGTAGTTCAGCCCGCAATGTCCTAACCAGACTGGGAACAAATTCACAAAGAGATAAATATCAACTTTGTGAGTGACCCACCGAGAATCGAACCCGGGACCTTCTGCGTCAAAGGCAGTCGCACTACCACTGCGCCACATCGGTCGTCAATATATGGCACTACCCCCTGATAAGGGGGCCCACGTTCAGTAGTAGACTGTTGAAGCTCGTAAGGTAAGGTAAAGAAATTGATTTTATTTCGACATAAAAAAGTCAGATCGAGTAGGAGTTATACAATTCAAGAGATTTTTTTTACTTTCTCGTATACAAATTGACTTGGTCGGTAATAATTTTGTATTGGAGGCTTTTTTTTCATATTTCAACTATAGTCCTTGGGGAAAGTTGTTCAGTTTCATGAGCTGGTTCACTCTTTAAAATATTTGCAGGTACTGATCGCTATTCTGAATAGTTGTAGATGTGACGTACATCGGTCTTCGGTCTGCCGGATCCTGGCCTGCGCGTCCTGGTAGCGGCGCAGCGTCGCCTGCTCGGTCTCCGCCAGACTTCGCAACTCTGCTTCATATTGCTCCTTGTTTCTCCTAAAAATACACATGAAGAAATATAAAATCTTTTTCTGGGGAGTTGATAATACTTTCTTATCTTTAGCAAGGTGTGAGATCAAAAGCGAGTCTCAGTTGGACTTTGGGTAAGGAACCTTTATAAATTGGCAAAAGAGAGACCAGAGACGTTAAAATCTGGCTTTTAGATGATGATAAAGAAAAATACTAAAAAACGACCGAAAGGTGTAAGAGCAAGAAAAACCATTCAAACTCGAGTAAAATCTAGAATGCAAATATTGTAAAGATAGTTTTTTTAGAGATAGTAAATTGACATCTTGGGTTGCTATTTTTGAGGTTTTTTTATCTGTTTCTTTTAGTTCCTAGTACATGACGCTCGTGAGAATGACGTAAAATCTGAACAGTGATTTTCTATAGATCGGCGTAATAGTATCTTTCTTTATGCACTGAACTTGACAGATGAATGAATATTTTCAAAAAAATAGCAACTCAAGATGTCAGTGTACTTAATTACTATCTCTAAAAGAAAACAGACATTATGCTTCTAGTAATTCGATATGGCGGTGCACTTTTTTAGACATGTCCCGGGTTCAATCAAAAGTTTTTCCCTAGAAATGCACAGAAAAATCGTTGTTTATTTAAAGCGGTCTCACTTTAGCGCTTCTTGTAATTCCCTCCTCCCCTGCTGCGCTTCAGCCTCCATACTCTCTATGGCCTTCTCGATGTCCCTGTCTCGCTCCTGCTTGTGCTGGGCGGATATCTCCGTCACTTTCTTCTTGAGAAGCAGCTGTTGTTGCGCTTCGAACTCTTTCTTGTGCTGTTCGAATTGCTGTTCGAGCTCTTGCTGTTTTTGTTGAAGAAGCGCCTGAAAGAAATTATCAAACAGAAAATACGAAGAATCAGCAAAAAGCTTTTTTAATGAGTCTGAATAACTTTTCCAAAAGAAACGTACCTAGGTCTAAATATTTAAAAAAAGTTGTCGGTAAAGTCAGTTTACTGACGATAGTTGAACATGAGAATGTCGTAAGAAAACACTGATACTGATTTTTAAAAAGAAAATTTTAATTTTATTTGTTTGATAGATATAGGTATTTGTCAACAGTTCCGTGCTCTCACTTACATTTCAATGTAATGCCTCAGAGGTAACGCCTCGGCGATAACGCCGCATGAGTCATGTTTTTTCGAATTATAAAGACGTTTTCAGGTCATAAATTTGGACCTCACATACAACCTAACCCGGTCGTCTTTTACATTGTGTATGTAAGTCATCAAGTATGTAAGTAAAGTTCATATCGCCCGATTTTCCTCTGGGAAAGTTGTTCAGTTTGAAAAGGACTTAGGACTGTTACTAACACCATGTATAATCAACATTATTTGGAATTACATCTTCCGATCCTTGTCTAAGGTGCTATTTCAGTTCTATCAGATCCACCGACAATTTAAAAAAAACAAGTCTACGCTTCGAAAGTTATGCTTACTTCCATGTTTTCTTTTTCCTTGGCGATTTCTTTTTCTAGTTCCATCTTTTTTTCTGTAATCATTTGCTCTTGCTCCTCCTTCCACTTTTCTGAAAAGTAAAAAATTCTGGATAAAGAAAAATGTTGATGATGACTAAGCTAGCCAGGATAATCAGTAAGTAGTATGGTGTCTAAAGACGGATCTACTTGGTTTTAAAACTCATTTTGACAACTCACCACCAACTCCAGAATCTGTTTCTCCATTATAGACAGTAAGTTAGCTAGTGCATCTACTTAACATAATATCTATGTAACATAGCAAATTATTGGTCAGATAAGGTTTGATTCGCCTCGACACGCACAGAAGAAGAATACCTATTTGTTCCTTCTGCATTTTCTCCTTTTCGCCAAGCGTCATGGCGGCGCGCTCGTTCTCGGCACGCATCTCGGCCACCAGCCGCGTGCGCTGCTCCTGGTACGTCAGCTCCAGCTCCAAGATCTGCTTCTCCATCCTGCGGGAGATCAAGAATAATATCAACCCACCTTTTTAAAGATCAAGGATAAAGATCAAGAATAGTATCAACCGACCACTTTAAAGATCAAGAATAGTATCAACCAACCTCTATAACAGACCAACCTAATATGAACTGATTTTCTTAAAAATTGTAGGAAAAGCCAATTTTAAGTAACCACAAGTTTTACCTAACAGAAGTTTAAAAATAACCTTTACTTGAGAACTTCTGGTCCCAAGTTGGGCGCCAACTCTCTTTCCTCTTCCATCTGCCTCCTCTACTGCTCGATTTCTGCAGCATCTTTGGCATGCAGCCTCACCACTCTAGAGCTTGCTTACCTGGAGCTGGCCAAGTGTCGCTCCTTCAGCAAGGCTGCTTCTCTTTCCTCTTCCATCTGCCTCCTCTACTCCTCGATTTCTGCATCATCTTTGGCATGCAGCCTCACCACTCTAGAGCTTGCTTACCTGGAGCTGGCCAAGTGTCGCTCCTTCAGCAAGGCTGCTTCTCTTTCCTCTTCCATCTGCCTCCTCTACTCCTCGATTTCTGCAGCATCTTTGGCATGCAGCCTCACCACTCTAGAGCTTGCTTACCTGGAGCTGGCTAAGTGTCGCTCCTTCAGCAAGGCTGCTTCTCTTTCCTCTTCCATCTGCCTCCTCAATTCCTCGAGTTCTACCGCATGTTTGGTCTGCAGCCTCACCACTCTAGAGCTTGCCTACCTCCAGCTAGCCAGGTGTCGTTCCTTCAACAATGCTGCCTCTCTTTCCTCTTCCATCTGCCTCCTCTACTCCTCAATATCCATGTTTGTCCTGCAGCCTCACCACTCTAGAGCTTGCTTACCTGGAGCTGGCTAGGTGTCGCTCCTTCAACAAGGCTGCCTCTTTTTCCTCTTCCATCTGCCTCCTCACTTCCTCGAGTTCTGCCGCATGTCTGGTCTGCATACGAGCGATGGTCTCAGTGTGGAACATCTTCATGTCTGAAATCTCCTTCTGCTGTCGTTCAGCCATCTCGCGGAGTTCGCCCTCGAGACCTTTCACTGTTAGCTCCTGGAGAACGTTAGGTTTTAAACAAAGACAATCTGTTGATAGCAAAAACTATAAATATTATAACTTGATTTTTTAAAGTAAGGATCCCGAATTGGCAACTATAAAAACTACTAATTGGCTACTGTGTGCCTCTTTATCAAAATATAAGACATATGAGCGAGATGTCAACAATAATATTGTTCTTTCGGGATCCTTTCTTTCAAAAAATTAGCTATACTTATGCCGTCTGATAACGGCTTATCATCACACCATTTTCATTTCCGTGGATGTTGTAAGTGGCAAATAGGGGACTTGAGGGTTTCAGTTCAGGTGTATTACAGTTTTAATCGACAGACTGAGAATTTTTCACTATGGTGAAACATGTTTTTTTCTGAAATGGCCTACGAATATGTGTCAGGCATGACGAAAACGACCGTTTTTAGGGCCTTTAAAGCCCTACCTGCCAATGATAACGGTCTGATATGTGTGAAACTTAAATTTAGGCGTCAGTTCTTACAGCTGAGGAACATAACAGCTTTGTTTAGCTTACCTTTATTTTTTCAGCTTTTTGGCGAACCCATCTCTGTCTAGCAACCTGCAAAGATAAAAAAAAATACGTGTCTCAACTGTGCCTCAAACTACACCCTCGTTAACAATCGATTACTTTCTCACCACGTGATCAATGTACTATTATTATCTAACCTGCTGAGCGGCGGCCATCTTGTCGTGTTGGTTCCTGAGCTCGAGCTTGTAGCGCTCCTCCAGCGCCTGCGCAGACCGCTTCCATCTATCTTCAAGAGACCTCCGTTCGTCCACTAGTTGTTCTATGCGGTGGTTCAACGTTTTTTTGTCGTTTATCAGCTGAAAAGTTTAGACAGATTTGTAGTAGATCTATCAAGGAGGCACTATACACCGTGATTCGGAGGAAAGGCATTAAATTGGACAAGTTGTTATGGGTATCATCCTGAACATTTTTTACTACGGAACCAATGCTGAAAAATGAGAAATACCTAGTTTCAGCCTCCCATACAAAATCAGTCAGTTGTCAGTTTTTTCGTTTTCTGAAATTGTGCAGTGCGATGCATGTGTTCAATTTAATAAATATTCTCCAAAACACGGTGTATTTCTTATGGTGAAAGTGGCTTATTACGATTTTATTAAAACCTATTCAAACAATTATTTTTTTTACATCCACAAGTTAACAATGAATGTTCATGATAACGTTACGGTACCTGATCAATGAAACTCTGATGCCGTTTGATGGTCTCCTCGCACTCCTGTTTCACTTTTGTAGTGTTACGACTCGACTGCTTCTCCAAGTTGCTCACCTTGTTCACCATCTGCAAGAATCAAATTGATAACTACTGATATGTTAATTATTGTCTTCGATATACACTTTTACATGACATGTCATCCGCATGGATCCCGAAAGATGGGCCAGAATGGAACCCGGAAGATGGTCGTAGACCGTGGTCGTGGAGGTAGACCACGCACAAGATGGCGGGACAAAATTGTCAATTTTTGCGAGCAATGGACAGCAGAGGCTCATGAACGAGAAACCTGGCGAAAAAGAGGGGAGACCTTTGCCCTGCAGTGCGACACATTATAGGCTACAGAAAAAAAAATAGATTTTTCAAATGCATTATGTATTCAATCAAACAAATCTTCCCTAAAACGCCTAAGAAAAACTAAGAAATGCGTTAAAAAAAATATACTTTACTGTTAGAATCAACATATACAGGGTGTATGTAAGAGACGGTAAACGTAAAAAAAAATTCGACGTTCCATACAAAATTCCCCATCAGCTGACTGATTTTGTATGGGAACTCGAAAAAATTTTTTCGTTTCCCGACATAGCCCCCATAGAAAAAGTTGTTCAGTTTCTTGGTCTGATTACGCCTGCAAAGTTTTCGATACACCGTCTCTTACACCCTGTATATTCAAATGTGTGTAAGGTAGACTTAAATAGAAGTATATCTAATCTCAATCTTGGTTACAAACCTGTTCCTTGTGGTTCTGCAGGTTCTCCTGTAGCAGCGCGATGCAGCAGGACCGCTCCTCCAGCTGCAGAGACGCCGTCACCAGCCTCTGCGCCAGCTCCGTCTGAGGCACCTTCATCAGCAAGAAGGTATCCTCGTTCTTGGTTACAAACCTGTTCCTTGTGGTTCTGCAGGCTCTCCTGCAGCAACGCGATGCAGCAGGACCGCTCCTCCAGCTGCAGGGACGCCGTCACCAGCCTCTGCGCCAACTCCGTTTGAGGCAGCTTCAGCAGTGCTTCTAGCCTGCAATTTTATGATATCTTTGTCATGGCTACGGCAATCACAGCAGACGGGCGGGCGTGTGTGATCTGTCAACCTCCTGATGAAGGCTGTCTTAATCAGCTCAAACTAGTCGGAGCCCGAGTCCTTAACCAAATTTAAAACAAGTGAGCCGTTTTCTTTACAACTTGTTTGTTTAATAATAAAAAAATCTAAGATTGGTTAGGTATACTCTTTATCTTTCCAGTCGTAATTTGATTGATTCGACAATCGAAATCGCGATTTTGGGTCGACAGCGTCCAACGCAGCTCTACAAGTTGCATACATTACAAAAGTTAAATGGAATAAGAACGGACACTTTACTTAGGAATCGTTTGTGGAGTTGCAGTGGTGACTACGTTGAGAGCGTCGTTAGCACTCTTTTCTACATTTTCCAAAAAGTCGAATATCTCCCTGAAAATTAAGAAAATAATATACTGTATCTTTGAATTCCAGTTCAATATCTCAGTCGAATATTTTGTAACTTACATGAAATTATCTTTAGGCGTCGAAGTCTTTTCTTCATTAGCCTCCTGTTTTGGAGGTTCTGGTAAGTCCAACTTTGAAACAGATGTGACAGGATTTTCCCCGTAACTCTCGATCTCTTTCAACATAGAGTAGATGTCTAATACTGTCGAGTTTGGGTTCAAATCTTTCGATCTGGAAGTGTCTTGGATGGACGTGTTGGAAGAAGTTGTCGGTTGATTCGGATCAAATCGAGGGGTTTTATCAATACAGCTTTGGTCGTGTCTTGGAATGCAGAAAGTATCACGATCTCCGGATCGTGACACTTTCTGCGTTTCAGTTCTGAGTTCAGTTGTTCCCACCCTTTCAGGTATTTTAGGTTTTTGCACGTCCGTTTGTCTGGGAGTTTTCGAAGACTCCATTTCAAAATTTCTAGGAGTTAGAACAGACGCAGAAAGAGACATCCAAGAGTCTACATCTTTATCGTTCTGAACACTTTCAAGTCTAGCACTCACAGGTGTTCGTAGAGTGAACAGATTTTTCTGAGGCTGATTTTTGAGGTTCGACGCCTTTGAAATTTGTAACGAGCTAGCTTTGTTCTTATAGTTCCAATCTTGTTTATACGAAGAAATAGTCGGTTCGGCTTTAGAAGTTAGATTGTTGGGTTTCTTATCAAACTTCTTCGGAGGTTTTGGTGCGCAATCTTTATTGTAATCGCCTTCTTTAACTTTCAGATAATTCTGTATTAATTCTTTGGTGGTAACTTTAGAAATATCGGCTTTAGAAACGTTTAAAGAATTTTTATTGTTGTTTAATGGAATATTAGAACCTGGATTATTTCCGTTGGTATCATCTTTATCGTCATTGAAACAAGAATGGTCTTCAAACAATTTATCTATGTTAAAAGGAGTAGGAGATACAGCGTCAGTCTTAATATCTTTTATGGTTAGTTCATGAAAACTATTTATAGCTTCAAGTTCTTTTTTGTAATCTTCAATAACTTTTGATGTATAAGCTTTTGTAGTACTGTTAAGTAAATACGAAGGATAGTCCGTACTTTCATTGTCTTTTACAATATTCTTGTCTTCAGAAACGTTGTCATTGGAATTTCCTTTAACCGGAGAGTTATGTGGTGGTAAAGCAATATGCCCTTCCTTCTTCAAAAAGAAGTCTTTGTATAATAAACGACTATGGTTTAAAGGCTCTGACCTCTGACTGTTTTTGTCCAGATGAAAAGTCTTGTACTCTTTTTCGTTACTTGAAACACTGTCTAGACTTTTAGGTTGATCTGCAATTTTAGTGTCAGATAAAGACTTGACAACAGATGTACTTGGTAGAGAACAGTTCTGCCCGTTAGCATCACTCTGGCCACTGTCGTGATATCCAGAATCTTTTGAAGAAGAATCTATCTGTGTTATAGAAGCCCGACTCTTAGGTTGGTACAGCGATGGAGCAGATGGCTGAAAGTCATCATAAAAACTGGTGTAAGTCCTTGATTCGTTTATGAAGTTCTGTGTTTTGGGAAATCCACCATTATTCTCTTCAATTCTGAAATTATCATTGTCATTGGGATTTGCATCGACTTCATTATTTTTGATGTCTTCTAGTATATTCTCTGGGGAGAGACTGGACATATGTTGTGAGGGACTTTCGACATCCTGTGTAGACTCTTCTTCGACTAAGGAAAGCTGTTGTTTCGTGAGCGTTAGTCGTCGAGAGTATGTATCAATAGCTTGTTCGACCTCTGCTTGTATGCCAGAAGAGCCAAACGAAACACGACCAGCTAAATCTTCGTCTTTGTTAGATGGGAAACTTCCTTGTATAGGAATGAAATAGGAGTCGTACGAACGCTTTTTGAACGTCGTCGGCGGCGATAGAGTCCTTTGAACGAAATCACTGCTTCTGCTTGGTAATGAAACTTCTTGATTTCTATCAATAATCTTAACTTCCATCCCATATTCATTGTTTGGTTTATCTTCAGTCGTGTTCTCCATATGCTTTCGGCCTCTCTTGGCGATGTTTCTGTATTTCAAGTTTTTAGCTGACGGGCTCTTAATTTTGGGTGCAAGTTGTGCTCTGTTCTTGATCTTGGTGCCTAGACTGATGAAGGTATCTTCTGAACCGATGTCGGACGCATTATCTTCTAAGGCTTTGCGACTGTCCGTTTTCGTGTTACCTAGTATATCTGTCGTAGGAGGGAGTATTTTGATAGTTGTAATTGGAAATTCTGTAAAATAGTAATTAAAAGCTGGTCATTTAGGTATTAAGTGTACATTTCCCGTACGGCATGGCAATACCTCCCTTTGTGGGGGAGGCCCATATTAAGCAGTGGACTGTTGTGGCTGTAGAAGTAAAAGTAGTGGTACATTTCCCGATATATCACATCATCAATAATACTTTGGTATTAGTTTTGTTTTAAAACTACCTGCAGCAGGGATCATGCTTACTACATACAAAAAAAAATGGAACAGAAAGATATTTTTAAGGCTTTTAAAAAAAATGGTAAATAAATCCTACCAGTAGGTATGATACGGCCCCGAACAGAACCTGGGGGTAATGCTGGAAAAGTGTTTTGACGTTTGGAAGTGGAAAAGTCTTTAGCTGGTAAAGGAAAAATAAAAGTAAGTTAAGTGAAAACCAAAAAAATAAAAATAATGATGGTGAAAATAAAGCTTTTTACAAATAATAATAATGTTGAGTAAGAGATTTTAATTAGTGTGATCCCCATCCATAAATTATACTGTTTATATTCAGGGGTTGGAATAAGAAAAATATCCCAGACTTGGTTCATATACGTAGTCGGTCCCAAAGTTCTGTCATATATGAAAATACTGATAAAATAAAAAGTACCAATCCGTTTTTAAAAATTTATATATCAATTAAAAATACAATCATCGAAGAATCAAAATAACATAAAACTATTCAAAATGACCTCCCTTGCTTTTAACAACGGCCTTCAACCGCGGCGGCCAGTCGTCTATCGCAGCACGCACCATATATCCATGTCGATTTCAGCGTCTGCTTTAACTATGGCTGACTTCAGACTCTCCAAATTTTTAAGCCATAAGTTTCTGTTTTCGGACAGGATTTCTTCGTATGCGCTCCTTGATCGCTTTGATCACTGCTGGTGTTCTGGCGGAGCGAGGCCGGCCAGTTCTTTTCTTGTCCTCAACACTAGAGACTTCAGTGTACCTAGTTATAGTACGATACCCAAACCTAAGCGTTATTTTAAATTTTTTGAGCAACTTGAAAATGGTACTCGGCGAGTGTAGTATATGTCAAAATGCGCATCTTAATGAAAATAAACTCAACAACAGTATTTACGATGTATGTAAGAAATTTTCGAATTGCCACTTTGTACAATGTAAACAAGATCTTATACAAATGTGTAAGTCAATTAACTTTCAAATTGATTATATTGATTACGAAAACAAATACCTAAATTTTGCTGAACTAAAAAAAATCATAAGAAGCAATATACCGAGTCAAAAAGTAAATAACATACAAGGGGTAAATAAATATGCAAAAGGTACTATACCATATTTATTTTCGCTTATGAATGAAAAAAATAAAAAAAATGAAATAATAAATAAGAACTCAGAAAATAGTAATAACTCTCAGACGCCAGCTAAAAAAGGGACGATTCCCTACTATTTCATGCGGTCTAATAAACCTGAGCAATTTAGTGAAAAGCCTCTGTTTTTTCGTGACCAACAATTTGCCGGACAAAATTAATAAATTGAATATATTTCATCAAAACATAGCTAGCGCAATTGCAAAGCAAGAGATACTAGAATTAACTCTACAAGAATTAAAAAAAGATAATTATTTTCCAGATATAATATGTTTGACAGAGTCGTTTCTTACTGAAGCCTCAAACAAATGTTTTAAATTAAATGGTTTCGTAAATAGAGCAAATTACTTCCGTAAAAATAAGCGTGGTGGCGCATGCATCTTGGTAAAGTATACACTACCCTCTAAAGAATTAACTTTTATACAGCGTCATTGCGCTAAAGATGTTTTTGAAGCGTGTGGAGTCGAAATTGCAATATATAAATTGGTTATAGTTTGCGTTTATCGTACACCAAGTTCAGATCCAAATACCTTTTTAGAAAAGCTAGAAACTCTACTACATGAACTAAGTAATAAGTATGGACCTCAAACTAAATTGGTAATAGCAGGTGACATTAATATAAATACGTTGAAAGGGGGTAAAATTGCTCGACTTTTAAAAGAACTATCGGAGAATTACTGTTTAAAAATTCATATAAATGTCCCTACAAGAAAGCTAAATTGCATTGACCATATACTGAGTAATATCAAAGATGCAAAGGCCACCGTCCTGCCGTTGTGCCTTTCAGATCATAACACAGCACAGCTGTTGAGTTTCCCAATAAAATCTAAAAGTATTGTACCAGAATCACATTTCATTTACAAACGGGACTATAGCGCGGAAAATATACATAAATTTTTGAATTGTCTAGAAAGCCTTACTTGGTTAGACATCTATGAAGAAGAAGATCTAAACACGGCCTTTACCAACTTTCACGATCTGTTTACTGTGTTTTATAGGTTATGCTTTCCAAAAATTAAAATTAAAATCAATAATTACATAAATAGAAAGCGAAACTGGTCAAGCAAAGGTATAAAAAAAAGTTGTAAGAAAAAGAGAATGTTGCGTTATCAGTATTACACTAAAAAAACAGTAATAAATAAATCTCTCTACATGACGTATTCAAAAACCCTGAAAAAAATTATATACAAATCAAGGAAAAATACAAATATTAATTATATTGCAAACAGTAAAAACAAATGCATAGCATCTTGGACCGTAATAAATAGTGAAATAAATACAAATAAAATATCGATGGATTATATTGACAAAATTAAAATAAATGATAAATTTTTACGAAAACCTAATGACATTGCAAATGCTTTTAATAGTTACTTCGTTAACTCTACCAATACAACAATCACGAACAAAATACCAAGCAACACTATAATAAATATAAATAGAGCTGCCAACTCCATGTTCCTTCTGCCTATGTCAGAAATGGAAGTGAGGAAAGAAGTTATGGCCCTAAAAAATACCAATTCTGAAGGTTATGATGAAATAAATACAAAAATCGTCAAAGCCTGTATTGATATGATATTGCCAATATTGACTCACCTTATAAATCTTTCATTTACGACAGGAACCTTTCCGGAGGCCCTTAAATTAGCTATTGTAAAGCCGTTATACAAAAAAGGATGTAAAACCGAGATGTCTAATTACCGGCCCATAACTCTGATACCAGTACTGTCCAAGGTTTTCGAGAAATGCATGTACAACAGACTGTTTGGATACCTGAATAAATATAATGTTCTAAATAGGGACCAGTATGGATTCCAAAGAAACAAATCAACGACTTTAGCAATGTTTGCCCTCATAGATTCAATTGTTACCAATCTGAATGCAAAAAAATACACTACAGGCATCTTTGTTGATTTGACAAAGGCTTTTGATTTTGTTTCTCATAGTATATTGCTAAGGAAGTTGGAAGCCATTGGAGTCCGAGGTCCCTCACTAAACTGGATCTGTACATACCTAACAAACCGGCATCAGTATGTCAGCATTACCAGAATTGACCATAACAAGGATCTAACTCAATATGCATCAGACCACAAGGTAACCGAATGCGGCGTTCCGCAAGGTAGTGTTTTGGGGCCAATTCTCTTCCTTCTGTATATTAATAATATTACTGACATAATTAATCATAAAAGCGTGCTGTTTGCTGATGACATCGCTATAATTGTAACGTCTGACATGAAAAATAATAATAGTAAAACTCATGAAACTGAAATAAGTAATACAATTAAATTAATCATAGAATGGCTTGACATGAATAACCTTACAATTAATCTATCCAAAACAAATTATATTCAATTTAATAAATGTTTCAACGAAAAGTATAATATTAATTTAGATATTAAATATAACACCTGCGTAATTAAAGAGGTGCCCACTACTAAATTTCTGGGCGTAACGTTAGACGAGCACTTAAACTGGAAAGTGCACGTGGACAATGTAACCGGTAAAATTAACAAATTTGTTTATGCACTGAAGCACGTTAGGAAATTTACTAACATAAATACGGCACTGATAACCTACCACGCATATGTAGAATCAGTACTGCGTTACGGTCTGATTACGTGGGGTTACAGCACAGACCGAGATAGAGCATTTGTTGCCCAAAAAAAATGCATTAGAGCCATCGTAGGCGTCCCTGCAGACGAACCGTGTAAACCATATTTCAAGAAACTTGGTATATTGCCTCTTCCAACGCTTTATATTTTTGAAATGTGTATGTTTATAAAAAATAATATTAATCTCTTCAAAAAGTCATGTCAGCGCAACCCAAGAGCTAGAAGAAACCCTGATTTACTAGTGTTTAATAATATTCCGCGCATTATGAAATATGACAAAAGTTGTATAGCAATGGGGGTCAGAATTTTTAATAAAATACCGGACGAATTTAAAAGTTTGAATAAGAGACTGTTTAAAACCAAATTGCATAACTGGCTTAAACAAAAATGCTTTTATAATGTAAAAGAATTGTTATCATTTCACAATAATTAAAATTTTTCTATTTAATAAATTTGACAACTTATAAAATTTGCATGTTAATAGTATAAGTTAACTAAACATGTATCGTACTGAAATCACTTTGTAAACATCTTATATACCATGTTTATGCAAATAAATGATTATTGTATTGTATTGTATTGTAGTGCCCACAGCGACGCAACGCCAAAACTGCTATTCGGTTTTCTTTCAAAGTCCACTCCATCGTGAAAAATCGCGCCAAATGATTATTTATTGTTTTAAAATAATTGTTAAACATTCAAAAACGGAATGCAATAAAACTTTTCCAAATCCGTGTTCTAAATTCAAAAATAATATGCCAGTGACAGAACTTTGGGACCGACTACGTACTTACCTTAAAAGCCTTACCATATAAAAATCAGATGCATGTTAGATGCAAGTCTAACATTTACATAAATACATACATATATCACGCCTTTACCCCTTGCGGGGTAGGCAGAGCGTTAACGGCCGTAAGAATATGGTCGCTATCACCACATCTGACATTTTTGAGGATTGTTTTCCAAGGTTGTTGCGGAAAACATGTGTATTACTACAGTGACAGGTTGTCAGCCTGACGCCTAAAAATTATAATACACCAATAGTCTCGAGTCCCTTAGTCGCCTCTTACGACACCCGCGGGAAGGATGTGGGGTGATGCTATTCTAAGCCGGCATCACATGGCATAGTCTAACATTTTTTGTATGAAAAATATTTTATACATTTATGCTTTGTATGTATTGATGCATATTCTTTTTGTGGATTCAATATAAACCCACCATGTAATAAAAAATAGTAAACAATTTTATTAATATCTAATTCAGAGGTAGTTTTTATATTTAATAGATACACTAGGACTGTTGTATTTTATAGAAAACTTACTGTTAAAACTTTGCAATAGTTCAGAACTAAGTGATTTGTAGAAAGTTTTTGTAGACGGAGGGCTCTCCTTGGCTTCTGCTGAAAATGGTCTCTTGTACCTTTCTTGATTATCCTAAAATAGAAATAAAAATTATTACAAACTATCAACTCAGTATTACAATTTCTAGGCGACAGGCTGATAACCTGTTACTATAGTGATACACATGTTTTCTGAAACAACCTTGAAAAACAATCCTCCAAAATGTCAGATGTGGCGATAGCAACATTCTTACAGCCGTTAACGCTCTGCCTACCCCGCCAGGGATAAAGGCGTGATATATGTATGTATGTATCAAGTCAGAATCTGTGCAGTATACAGTACGTATATATAGCATGTCAGCAGTCCACTGCAGGATGTAGGCCTCCCCAAGGGATCATGGATATCTTAAGCTCCCACTTTCAATATCTAGTTGCATCGTCCAAACATAACTTTTCAAATACATAGTATGTATAAGAGTCACATTGTAACAGTAGATATATGGAGCAAGGTGGAAGTCTTCGAGATAGAAGTAACTACTTTGTTACTGAGTGTTTGGTTAGCCAGTTCATACTTAATTTTAAGTCTAATTTACAAACATTGTAGGTATCATCATTAACAGCCTATTGTAGTCCACTGCTGGACATAGGCCTCTCCTAAAGCACGCCACTGAACCTGGTCTTCGGCTTTTCTTCTCCAGTCACTGCCCGCAGCTTTGCGTATGTCGTCGCTCCACCTTGCCACAGGGCGTCCTACGCTACGTTTGCCGATACGCGGTCTCCACTCAAGGACCAGCTTACCCCAGCGGTTATCGGTATTTTATTGTAGGTATCATATATAGTTTTTAAGACTTATGTAGGTACTAGCGGCTGCCCGCGGCTTCGCCTATGTGGTAGTCGATAATAAAAATCATCCCGTAGCATTTCACAGCATCATATTTTCGGGATAAAACTATCCTATGTGGTACTCTAAGTCGCTCTCTATCTGTATGCCTAATTTTATGAAAATTGGTTCAGTATTTTCAGCGAGGATAACAAACAAATAAACATACAAACTTTCGCAATCTTCTCTCTTTTCGTGTGGGACACCAAGTCGTCCAACGACCCGATGAACCCTAGTGTCAGAATTTTTCAACCGCCTTTTACAAGTAGCAGGCTTCTGACATGGTTGTGTAACGACCGCAGTCTATGTGATGATAGACAGCAACCGGGACCTACGGCTTAAGGTGCCATCCGAAACACGGAACCATCTTACTTACGGACAATCGGGTGGTTCAGCCCGCAATGTCCTAACCAGACTGGGAACAAATTTACAAAGTGATAAATATCAACATTGTGAGTGACCCACCGAGAATCGAACCCGGGACCTTCTGCGTCAAAGGCAGACGAGCTACCACTGCGCCACATCGGTCGTCATTCGCAATTATAATATTAGTAGGATGATATACCTAACTGGCGGCCTCATTTCAGGATCATGGCCTGGATGGTGGAATATTGAATAATAAGTGTCGTCAGGCGATGTGTCAAATTAAAATTCACCTGCGTCTAAAAACACAACCAGGCTATACACGAGCAAGATTATTTGGCGTCACCTAACGGAGGTCACACTCGTAAATGGTTCCCAAACTTAAAACACAACCAGGCTATACACGAGCAAGATTATTTGGCGTCACCTAACGGAGGTCACACTCGTAAATGGTTCCCAAACTTAGCCTGTATCAAAGAGTTCTTGACAGCTACTAAAACAGGATTTCACTTGACCCAAATATTAACAGGACACGGATACCACCGAGAATATCTATACAGATTCAAAATAACTGACACAGATAAATGCCCCTGCAACAACACAATAATACAAACAATAGACCACCTTCTACGAGATTGTCCGCGATATTCAGCCGCTCGTTCAAATCATGAATTACTCTGCCACATGTTAAAGATAAACCCTTACGCACTAAAAGAACTCCTAAGAAAAGAATCCACCATCACTTCATTCAATTCTTTTGTTAAGCACGTAATAAATACATTAAAAGAATACAACTCAACTTAAACCAGTAACTCAACTCAACTAAAACAATCAACCATATATATATATATATATATGTATATAAACTATTTGTCTTACAATTGTTCCTACTCACTTAATTATAATATAATAAATTATACCTACATTTAAGCTAAGTATATTACCTAAGACTACATTATCGTATAAAATATCATCTATAATAGTTTTAACAAACGATTAAACAATGCTCTAGTCGCAGGTCCAACCAAGCCGCCCGTATCAAATAGCGAGGACTTGGTTGGACCATATTTAACCTAAGACTTACCTGTGTAATAAATTTAAGATATTTTTACACAATAAATTCCCCCTGAAGGTGGGGTTAACCTTCAGCGGAAAAAAAAAAACCTGCGTCTAAAGTGTAACTGTGATATTGCAATAGGTAAATAATTTAATTTAATTGAATTGGGTCAGGGTATAATTTTCGGGGACTTACCGGAGTAAAACAAGTATTCTGCAGTGCCGAACGAGGCCGGTTTCTGACGTTCTTCTTCTCGTCTTTCCTCTTACTTTCTTTTTTTCTGTAGGTAAGATTCACCGGAGAGCCTAGTAGCCGCAAGCTGCTGTCTTTCGACATTTCACACGCATGCCAGCACGGAATTAGGAAAAGTTATACCACACTGCAAACTTGTTTATTTTATTTCATTCAAACAAGCTTTTTGTGAGGAATTTTCCCACATTTCTAAAGTTGTTTCGATTGTTTGTTGTTGACATTTATGAATAGTCTCAGTTGCTTGGCAACGGGGTCGGGGTTCTATTTTTGATAATTCCTGCATTTTGTACCACTTTTGCACCCGTAGCTAAAAATAAATTGAAATGTACTTTCATGTCGCTAGGAGTATTATAATGTATTTTTGATAAGTAACGCAAAACTATTTTTTAATCTTTAATTTAAAATTTAATAAAATCATAAAACCGGAAGTGTTCTAAAATAAGCCCCCATTCCAATTACAGTGTTGTCAATAAAGTTAAAAATCTACTAGTTTGGTAGAAAATGAAGACAAGTGTATATAAAATGAAAAATAAAACACAGGAAAGTAAACTTGGATTATCGAAACGCAAAAAAGCAATGACGTCATCGATAAAAATACAGGTCGACATCCATACGAGTCGAGCGAGAGGCCGAGTTCCGATTGCACCGCACCGGTTCATAGTTGCCTTGAAGATATTTCCGATCGCTTTTCGCCTTCAGAGGCGTACACACACTATTCTATACCTAATTTCCAAATTTGTGTGCGCGCAAAACTACTGTGATTTGTGTATTCTGTGAAGTTGTGAAAAAAGTCAAGCAAAATGTTTAACAGCATCGCAGGTAATATAAAACGCAATTTCCTATACTTGCATAATTTACTAACATAGTAAGTACGAATAGGTATTTTATTTAAATCTCAATTAGCTCAAACCAATGATATTATTAATTTCCAGAAAGTTTTACTAACTTTTTAAATTAAAAGGTTGTTAAATAAAATAATTAAAAGTCAGTAAATAAATTATTATTTTTGTATTTTTTTGTGACACTAAGTTGTTTTGTTTTAATTATTATACAAAAAAAGAATTAAAATTATATTGATATTTTAGTTGAAATAAACTACCTACCTCATTTTAGTTAGGTTTTTCATTTACGTAATTAATTGTTCTATTGCCATCGTTTTCGCAACAAATATTATATAAGTATTTAAAAAAATGTACAAAAAAAGGTGAAAAGCTCATTTAATTATTTTGTAGAAATTACGATTTTTAGATAATTATTTAATCACTTACCTGAATGCACTTAGATATAGTATTTGGTATTAGTTATATTAAAGTAGAGTAGTTACTAGATACCTAGGGTAGAGCTGTAGATTTACCGCATAGAAACTCAATAAAAATATTAAAAATAATTATATTGTAGTTGATATAGTTTTACAACAGCATGGATTCACTAATATAATATCTTCTCTCATAACTTTTGCATATTTTATCAACCCAAAACAAGCCAATTAAAAACGAAGGTCAAAATAATCTTCGCCATAAGAGGTGTCTTTGATAAGAGGTGAGATAAAAACCGTGTCACATAGAACGTGACCCTGGGTCATTAGATGAATCATCCTTAAAGAATCTCCAGCAGAAAACTACACATAATTATATTAATTTTATTACGCGTTACTAGTTAAAGTCGAAAGTTAAAGTCGGCATATAGTGCCTATAAAATATAAAAAGCTACCTCTCAACTGACTATAATTCTTTAAATACAAAATGTAAACAAATTAAGAGATAAAGGCGTGATATGTGTATGTATGTATGTAAACTAAATTAAACTAGTAAACCTAAATTTTGATGTTACGCTGAATTGTGAGTTTTTGATTAATTATAGTTTCTGAGTGATTATAACTTAACTGATTTACTCGAATATTTAGTTTTGATGTCATTTTACACCTGGCCCCTACCTCAGATACTTTATGTAGCACTGGGGCTAAGATAATTTTCAGATTTTATTGTTAATTAATAATATCTTTAATGAATGAATGTAGGGTAGGTAGATGTATCTTTGTGTTTAATTCAGCTGATTTAGGAGTTTAGGTTGTAATTTTAACAAATTAAATAGGTATAATCCTACTCGAACTTTTGCCCAAAATAAATATTTTCCAGCTTTGAGTCTCCCATACCATGGTAAGGTCATGACCTAGTTTCAAAGAAGCTACCCATAAGAAGGGCAGAACAAGATAAAGCGAAGGTAGAGTTTATCTGACCCTCTCGATTCATTTATTGCGTTCTGTATACAGGAATATAAACCAACAAAAATATTGATTTCTTCATGCAGACTACTTTAGGCACATTCTAATGGAACAACATTTTTCCATTAGTTCTTGACTCATTTATGACGTAAATTATATGATATGCCTAAATATAAGAACGACGTTAGGTAGGATCAAGAAGTTTCAATGTGAACCAACTAGTTGAACTCTTATATTACCTCTTCGTACGCTATTTTGCTATGGGCGTGATAGCGTAGGGACACGGCAGGTGCATGAGAACCGAAGGCTGCAAGGTTAAGATCAAGGACAAAAGCGGTACCTAGATATTTTTGCTAAAATCGAAGAATGTGAGATTATAGTCCATGCAAAAAAATATTAATGATCCTATTTGTTCGATGATGCGAGTGTTGGATGATATCATGAATATCATGATGTAGACCACAAGTACTTCTTGCTTATATTAAATTTAAGCTAACAAACAACACGAGTAAACGGTAACATAACATTGCTTTTGTGAGAGGCGCCCACCTACTAGGCAGTATCTAACCTAGTAATAAATAACCATACAGTTGGTATGGTAATAAATTAACATCACGTTTACTCACACTTTGTCTAAAACACAATCATTTAACAACCACATGCTGACTGATCTTTGAGAAATCAATTTGTACCAAGAGAAGGAAGTTTGTAATATTTTTTACAACGCCGTACACAATTAGGAAAGTGTAACAATGTTTAGCAAACCTTTAGTACACAAACATCTATCATAAATCATAAATCATAAATCTATCACATCTTTCATGCATCTAATTTTGTTCACAATGTGGGAGATACATCCATCAGGATGACAAGGTCACGATCACGGGCTTTGTTTAGTCTTTGTCTTTACCTGGTTTGGTTTACTCCACTAATAAACCAGCTATGATATCTATCAGACGCCACGAAAACAAATCGCGGTTAGTGATGACATCATCAGACAAGGCCGACCGGTGCCGGGACCTGACCAGTCTACAATAAAATAACTACGTTGTAAATAAAATACACTTCTTTTTTAATACGCTTTAGTTTGGGAAATAGACAACAAGCTTTCAAAAATATGCAGACTGCCTCAAATGTTAATAATTTATAGAGCTGTTGTGTGGAATGTGATAGCGTTTATTTATAGATCCGTGAAGGGCAAACTGTGGAGAATTTTCACGATAAGTTTAAAAACACAGTTGCTTTGTTGAAAGTTGACCTATAGAAATATAAGCAAATGAAAACGTAACGAATCTGTGGAAATAATTTTCTGTATGTATCATGGTATAATAGTAGATAGTAGCAAATCGTTGAGTGAATAAATGTGATGGTGACATCACAATCGGGAGAGGAATGTGATGTCATGGTAATCATGCCGTTTGCACCGGATATTTGTCTCAATTGGCTACACACTGGTTGTGCAAAGGAATCTACATTTGTCACCCACGCAAAATCTTAAACGATGATAAGTAATTATTGTTGTAATTTACGTGGGTTTACTGTTATTAAAGTTTGTTATAAAATAAACAAATAATAAAAAAAAGAACAAACAATGAGGGTCATTAGATGATAAAGCACATGCGACTTGAACTACTCAAGCTATAAAAAATGCATGACTCATATAGGTGAGGTGAAACATAGCCTTTGAAGGTAGGCCACCAATGGCTCTGCAGAACGCTACAACTCGTCTAGCGCAAACTAATCGATACCTGGAGCTAGACTGAGCTCATGAGGCCGAGACCTAGACACGCTGGCGGCTAATTCTCTGAATTACCTCTTTAATTTGTGGGAATGTGCGCGGCTGTCACGAGACACGTTCATTTGATATTGCATTATTTATGACCAATGTTAATCAATAATCATTGTATACCAACAATACTAAATCATATTCTTTCTATCGCCTCAATCATCCTTTAACAATAAAAACATGATATTAGCAAAAATAATAATCATTCATAATGTATATTCTATGCTTATATATATTTATAACTACCTATATAACATATTAAATTACATCTCTAATGAGTATCTGAGAACGTATTTTGATGGAATTTGCGTTAATTAGAACATAACATGGAATATACTTCACTAGCTGATAAGATTATCCTGCTCTGTAATAGTTAATAGGTACGTTCATTACATGAGTTACGTTTTTGCATTTTTAAATTAAACTAATAGAACGATACGTTAGCCATGATAGTTATTTAAAAGAAAGTAATATATTACTGAATAGCGTATTATAAAATATACAAAAAATACATACTATTTAAATCTAAAATAACGCATGTTAAAAATAATGCGTAAAAGATTTCAGTAAGTAAAAACAACAGTACCAGGAAAAACCTACCCACTTGAAGTGTTCCAGTGGGGGGAGTTATTTAGGGCATCAATCATTCAGTAGGTAGAGTTGCGAAACAGTCGCATGCGCACTCGAACAAGAGGCGAGCAATGATCCCGGATCGGCCGAGTGCCGCCTCTATTTTTGTGCGGTCAAATTATCGGGACCAATGCACGCTGCCACCTTACCGACTGACCTATCGATCAATCGTTCGTTTCCTGCGTATGCGTCTGCAGCATACCGATCATATTTTATTTAAATCAATTAATAATGTGATAGTTTATTTATATAATATAAGAAAATACAAACATATTAGATTGATTTTAATATTTTAATTTTGTTATGTCATAGAAATAATGTGAATGAATCCGTATGAAAACCTGCTATGTCTGAAAAGTTCCATTGCATGAGTTTAAATATCTCTACCAAAATCAGTGTAACTCGGTTATTGTCACTAAAAATAATATTGTATTGTAGTATCTTAGGGACGTAGAGTCCGTATATTAGAAGCTTACTCACAGTGCATTAGATCATTCTTACCCTCATCAAGTAGTATCTTGCATAATTTTTTAGATGACCTCATCCAGGCACTCTCACTTACGTCACCATAATGTAGAACTGCATTTTCAATCTTTTAGATAGATTTTTTTGATTACAATAAATAAATAATATTAATCAAAAATATATTCTTATATTTTCATGCAATCCGATTTTCGATAAAGATGGTGAGTCTGACGTACAACCTATTCCAAACAATATGATATATGTAGATCTTCCGAAAAATATTTAGTCGGCTCACTTTTTCATATTTTTTTGTGATAGCGCACTTTTGAGAGATAAGAATTTAGGAAGTATCTTGAATAACATTATATTTTTTCACCTACATGCGATACGAAAAAGGCTTCATTAATCTAGGTCATAATATGTAGTGTAATGCGAGTCCCACCCACTTTGATGGAAACAACAATAGCGTTTGGTGAGTGTGGAACGAAGGCTTACTTACTACTCTCTTAATAAGATTATTTGGTTTATTTTACTGCAAAGCCTGGAGGGGGAATAATAACTGGCGGACTTACTCGTATACGTAGTTAAATGGATTATCATTGTTTGTATACTTTTAGATAATAAAATAATAAACAGAAAGTTTGTAAATTAATAAACCTTCTGTTTATTAACTGAAGATGGCAAATAAAATAATTACCTACTGATAGATAATTTACGTAGGTACTTTCTAAATTATCGACGCCTAGCCTGTATATCCGAGAAAATGAGTCTACTTATATATTAAGAAAAATATAAAAATTCTAAAAAACCTTCTCATTCTTTCTAACTATACAATATACTTATTGAAATAAAATTATACGTGACATTCGTGAAACATAGATGACGCATATTTGAACACCATACATAATTTGTAATTTTCCATTTTAATGCGGTCAGTTTTGGTCAACAAGTTCCTATTAGTCTACAAAACAGATATTTTATAAGTTAGGTAGGTAGATAACAGGACGTATTTATAGAATTATTATGTTATTGTATAGTTGACTTTCTTCGGGTCAAAGTTGTTTACGTCTAAGATGTCCCGCGACTTATGGACGCCAGTGCCACAGACTGTTAAATTTTTATGACTCATTTGAATTGAATTTATGTTGATTGATAACGATGAAAGTAAAATGAATGGGGACACTTTCAAAACAAACAGCAATATCTACCTTTTATACTGTTCTATCGATGCTAACATGTTGGTAACATATTATAGTAAATTAACTTTGTAGGGGCGTTCAAGAGCATCGGAGAAAAGACAGCGTCGCTGTTTGAGCGTAAGAAGAAGGATGCCGAGACTCTTGCTGCTGAGAAGGCGTCTGAGGCCGCGCATGTAGTAGAAGACCATGTCAAGAAAGCCGGTGAACTTGTCGGAGGGGCTGAAAAGTCCGCCGCGGAAGCTGCTAACCAAGGTTAGTGCCAAGCAAATAGAATCGCATTTTTGAGTAAAATATCCCTTAAGACAAATAAAATTTGAATTCAGGTGGAATTTTAATGTGACTTAACCTAGGATTCGGGCCAGTTTATCCTTCGGGTTGCAGAGGTCAGATGGCAGTCGCTCTGTGTAAAAACCTGATTCCACGTCAAATCCCCTAGGTTAGGTAGCCGACCCCGACAGAGTACGGGATAAGGCAACGAAAATGACTTTGATCCCTTAAGACAACTTATCAGTCTATCCAACACACCGGCTTCTGAAATCGTATAAGTGATAATGATAAATAACTATTGCATAATAGGTATATGTTGTGTCGTCTAAATTAGTAAAGGCATAACCGATAAGTACAGGGCCAAGTAAGATATAAGTGTTACGTACGATAATGGATGGAGCAATTAATCGATTTATGATGTGTGGAAAATCACTCACCAAAGTATGCAAACAAAATATATATAATGTCTAGTATTAAACTTTTGTCATCATAACAAAACATTTTACAGAAAATTAATGTAAACAAAAAAAATGTTATCCAACATATATTTTTTGTTCAGCTAATCAAGCCAGAAACTCTGCAATTGACTCTTTGGACAAGGAGCTCTCGAAGGTGTCGTTGGCTGCTGGAGAGGCCAAGGATGCCGCCAGCAGAGCTGTTGCTGACACCAAGAAAGTCGTGGACACTACAAAGGGTAAACAAATATCGAATCAAATTGACATGCTTTTTTTATAGTAGACCTCTTTATTTTTTTAAATTCTATAGAATATTTTTTATTTTGTTTTCTTTTTTATTTGCAATTTTAGACACAATCGCCACAACAGTAGACAACTCAAAGAAAGCTGCTGAAAATGCAGCCAACACAGCGAGAGGTAAGAGTCTACCGCACGGTTATTATTTCTTTCTTTTTCTTCTTCTCTTGCACTACTTCTTTATTTCTTATCACACTTGTAGATACTGTCAGTAGTACTGTTGAAAGTACTAAGAATGCTGCGCAAGCGGCTCTCGAGACCGGCAAAACATACATCGACAGTGCTAAAGGTAAAGTAAATAAACTGTAACAATTTCCTTTGCATGTCATTAATTCCTAAAAGCAGGGCTAAGCCCGTTTCGTAGAAATAAGACAGTATAATGTAAAGTGCAATGACTTTGGGGAACAATGCGTATTATAACTTTTATTTTTACTTTTGATTTGCAGTTTAAATGGTTATATTGAAGGTATTCTTATCTAATCTTATCATTTTGTAAGTAGTCAGTAGATGTATTAGTAAATAGCTACAGTAGTGGATTTTTAATGCTAAGCTAAGATATCGTTTATTTTAAGTTTGTAAATTTTGTTATATTTCTTTATGTTTTTGTAGACACATTATCAACTACTTTTCAAAGCACTCTAGACACTACTCAGAAAACTGCGCAATCATCAGCTGAAACTGGCAAGGCATACGCTACTTCCGCTAGAGGTGAATATATAAAATGTTTGAGCAATGCGTTATTGACATCAGTAGAAAAACACTTTTATTAGCGAGCACATGTTTTTGTAGATACTGTCGCAAGTACATTTGAAGGTGCTAAAAACACCGCAGCATCAGCCGCAGATACGGCTAAAACATATGTGGACAGTGCTAAAGGTACACTTCGTTTATGTTTTATTTGTTTGTGTTGTGTTTTATGTTGTGTCCAGTAAATAACCGTGTGTGTTTTTATTTTGCCCATTAACTATCAGATTCTGCTCAGCATACAATGCAAACAACACTAGATACGTCCAAGAATGCGGTATATTCTATGTACGATTATGGAAAATCATATATAGATAGCGCTAAAGGTATATGCATTTTGTATTATTTGCTGCTTTATGTTTTATGACAGTTTTATAATTTTATTTATTTTTTATCACATATTATTATTATCTCGTAGATACGATTGCAAGCACAGTAGATAGTACTAAAAAAGCCGCTGAAGAAACAATGGAATCAGGAAAATCTTACGTCGATTCTACCAAAGGTAAACCAAACTAAAAGTGTGATGAATAAAATATAGTTTAATAGAACCATATTTTTATTATGTTTCTTAATAAGAACGCTAGAGCACTAATTTATGTTATACGTTGTGTTGTTTGCTTCTAAATGTAGAGACCGTTGCAAGCACAGTTCATGCCACTGTTGATACCACTAAGAATGTCGCAGCTTCAGCTTTCGATAAAGGCGTTTCAATCGTAGGAGCCGCTAAAGGTATGGAGATTGAATATCCTCGTAATATTATGTCTTATCAAGTTATCTACCACTTTGTTTTATTTTATATTTCTTGTAGATTCTGTAGCAAGCACTCTTCACACAACTTTAGATACAACTAAAAATGTAGCTGCCGCCGCAGTTGAAAAAGGCACAACTGCCATTGGATCTGCTAAGGGTAGGCATATTATTTAAATACATCAAAATTTTAAAAGAGTAATTTTATTAGTAGTAATATAAACTACGTATTATTGATATGTATTATAATAAATATTTTCCACAAAGTATCTAACCCAATTTTATAGATACTGTGGCAAACACTGTGCACTCAACGGTAGATACATCTAAAACAGTAGCTGCTGCTGCTGTAGAAAAAGGCACATCTATGATTGGATCTGCTAAAGGTAAATTGCGTATATTTATTTTGTACATTTCATTTGTTCATTAGATTAACATATTAAATCAAATAACAAATCATTTTAGATACCGTGTCTAGCACTGTGCACTCAACTGTAGACACAACTAAAAATGTAACTGCTGCTGCTGTAGAAAAGGGCACATCTGTGATTGGGACTGCCAAGGGTATCTATATTCTTTGTTTTTAATTATTTATACATAGTTAAATATTCTTAATCATTTGTATATTATCATTATTATGTATTTTAACACATTTTCGTAGATACTGTGGCTAACACTGTTCACGCAACTGTAGATACTACCAAAAATGTAGCTGCTGCTGCTGTAGAAAAAGGCACATCCATTATTGGATCTGCTAAAGGTAGATATTATTTATTTTGTTTATCATAATTTGAAAAAAGCATTTATTGTTCATAACGCAAATACATTTTTGTAGATACTGTGGCTAACACTGTTCACGCAACTGTAGATACAACTAAAAATGTAGCTGCTGCTGCTGTAGAAAAAGGTACATCCATTATTGGATCTGCTAAATATTTATTTTGTTTGTCATAATTTTAAAAAATCATTTACTGTTAATAACGCAAATACATTTTTGTAGATACTGTGTCTAACACTATGCATTCAACTGTAGATACAACTAAAAATGTAGCTGCTGCTGCTGTAGAAAAAGGCACATCTATGATTGGAAATGTTAAGGGTACCTACTTATCTTAATTTGTATCGTAATTCATATATATCTGTATCTGTGGGACTTTAATCATTTTTCTAAACGGGCTTTTGAAGATACTGTGACCAATACTAAACAACCAATTGCTGGAATTAAAAACAAAGTAATTGAAAATGTAGCGCCTATTTCTGCATGTCTATAATATGGCACTGCTCATCTTAACTGGTTTAATTAGTAATTACTAAAATATTATAATGAAATAATACAGAAGGTTTCATATAATTAAATATTACTTTTTTAATAAACTTTCATTGCCTACTTTAGATACCGTTGCAAACACTGTGCATACTACAGTAGACACTACTAAAAATGTAGCGGCAGCTGCTGTTGACAAAGGCACTACTCTTATTGGCTCAGCAAAAGGTATAAATCTAAATACTTGAATGTAAATTGTGTAAAACAATCAAATTATAAAAAAAATATCTTCTTTAATTATGTTTTAAAGAGACAAAAATTTATAATTACCTATGTTTTTTTTTCGCTTTAAAGACACCGTAGCCAGCACAGTAGATACAACTAAAAATGTTGCCGCCACCGCTTTTGAAAAAGGCACAACCATGATTGGCACTGCTAAAGGTATCAAATGGAGTTTATGCGTTATCATCTGATTATGTTGTATCTTAAGAGGAAAATGAACTGATCTCCGATTCAACCACGCAAAACGCAAGCCAAGTCGGTCAACTATATTCATGAGCTTTCTTCCGCGCCTCTATTGTTTAATCTACGCGCTTGGTGGGCGGCATTAACTTTTGATGTTATAAAAAAAATTAAAACGTTATGCAATTTTTTCTTGTGCTTTATCCTTATCTACTTCGTTTTATTATTTTATTGTGAATAGTTTTAGTCTTCAGATATACGTATACAAATAAAATGAATGACCTTTAATAGTAGCAGTAAGGAGACGTAAAAGTTATAATATTGGGACGTTTTCAGTTCACTGCCCTCGCTCATCAGGTTTTAAAAATGTTGCTTTTATGAAAAGAAAATACATATACACATTCGTAATTTTTTTATTTAAATTGTAGATACTGTAACGAATGCTGCACAAAGTACTGTAGATACCACTAAAACTGTAGCGACTGCTGCTGTTGACAAAGGCACAACTATGATTGGCAGTGCTAGAGGTAGTAATTCTTTGCAATTCATACATATTTTGTTTAATTATCTTTTTTTGCTAATATTTTATTATGTATCCATTTTTTGCTAATTTAGACACTATATCAAGTACTGTGCAAGCCACTGTAGATACCACTAAGAATATGGCAGCGTCAGCTGTGGACAAAGGTACCAGTTTAATTGGGAGTGCCAAAGATACAGTAGCCAGTTCTGTCCAGAGCACAGTGGACACCACCAAAAATATCACAACATCAGCCACTGAGAAAGGCGCAACATTTGTCGAAAGTGCCAAAGGTAACATGTTAATTATATGTGGGCAATCAATTTCTTAATATATATATACTTTCCGTGTATTTTTTTGTTACTGCTATATTCTATTTTATTTTTGTACACCAGATACCGTAGCCAGTAGCATAGAAACCACTAAAAATGTAGCTGCTAGTGCAGTGGAAAAAGGATCATCCCTAGTTGGGAGTGCCAAAGGTATATCACAGATTTTTTTATATAGGTATATTTTTTAATTTAATACAAGTTCAATTTAAGGATACTAGTAATGGTAGTGTAGTCTGTCTGTCGATGTAAAAGGCAAATAATAATAATGTAAGCTTGTTTTTTTTTTATTTTATTTTAGATACAGTTGCAAACACTATTCAGAGCACTGTAGATACAACAAAAAGTGTCACTGGAAGTGTCGTAGAAAAAGGTTCTTCATATGTAGGAGCAGCTAAAGGTATTAAGTGTGTGGTTGCTTGAAAAATTATGCTGAAATCGTTTTATTACAGCATTTTGCATTGTTTATTTATTAGAAATTTTCCATCGTAGATACAGTATCAAACACAATAGACGCAACAAAAAACGCAGCTGCAAGTGCAGTTGACAAAGGTACATCTCTTGTTGGAGGTGCCAAAGGTATAATCATGATATCAATCATTTGAAAATATATTATTCGCATTGTATATACATTATAAATTTAATGTATTTTATATAATTTGAATATATGTATCAACTTATTTATTATAGATACAGTAGCAAGCACAGTAAAAAGTACAATAGATACAACCAAAAGTGTAACTGGTTCTGTGTACGATAAAGGAGCTTCTCTTGTAGGAGGTGCTAAAGGTATTGTAATGAAGATTTAGTTTTCCTATGTGAGGTATTACTTTAATTGGTTTACATCTTATGTTTCTTTCTGTAATTTTTTGTTCCCCAAAAAGTCTTACGTTGTCTTGGGAGCATGTGGAGCTCTAACTTTCTTTTCTGCTTAACCCATTATTTTCTTTTTTAGATGCTTTATCTAGTTCTATAAGTAGTGCTTCAGAAACTGCCGAGAGTGTATCTGATGAAGCGAAAAACATCGTGGAAGTTGGAAAAGGTGGGCCACACTTTATGATTCATTTAGACTATTTTCGCTTTGCTTGTATCTTTATGTTCTATGCTTTTATTTACTATCGCAGTAACAGTTCAAAATGGTGTAGAGGCCACGAACGGCTTTGCTGATTTCAAAATGAAAAGAACTACTATCGACAATCTCAAAGGTAATTCTGTCTCGTGTGAGGCGTGCATACTGGATAGGATTTAGATGTGTTTATGTGTAATTTTTAGATACAATACAATCCAAATTGAGTGCAGCCAAAGGTTCAACTGAATCGGCAGTCGACGCAGCCCAAAAAGCAGCTGATAAATCTAGCGGTAGATTAATGTGATGTTTATAAAGGTTTTAATAGCCCAGTAATTGACAAAGCTGAGCTGCTTCAACTGACGCTGCTGTTTGATTTACTTCCAATATATTTTGTTAACAATGTCTATTTAATTAACATTGAGTGAATTTGTGTGCAGCCATGGCACTAACACTGACGATAATAATGTGTGTAGTGCTTAGCGAACATTCTCATTTTCACAAAATAAACATGTTGTTTTTTGTGTTTTTAGAAACAATCAACAACACAGTTGACGCCACAAAGAAGGCGGCTGAAGAAGCAAAGGCGCAGGCTGCAAGAGCCGCCGAAGCTGCGAGAGAGGAGGCCAAAAGGGCTGCCAGTGAGTACCTACCATCGAATAAATCGTTGGAGTTATGTTTGAAGTAGGTAAACACAGTGCGCAGAAGTGGAAATATCTCTTTGGCCACGTGCCAGATCTAAAGATTACGTGGCATGTCATTGCAATTCTAATTTACATTTCCAGATTGAGATTTGAGTAAGAAATTGTTTTAAAAACATTACAAAGATGATTAGTAATATCCTAATTGAACGATATCAGATGCGGCAGTAGAGGAGTCAAAGAAGGCAGCAGAGAAGGCGAAGGCTGACGCCGCCAACGCCGTGAACAGCGCCGTGGACGACACGCTGAAGCGAGTGGAGCACGCCACCGACGAGGGACTGAAGAACGCCAGCGCAGTCGCGGACGCCAAGATCAAGGACGCTGACAAGTACTTGAATGAAAAGAGGGATGCTGTAAGTTATTTTGTTTAAAAATAATGAATTATATTTTTTTTTCTTAAAAATAATATATATTGATTTTTTAATATTACAATACCCATCTCATTTTATACCTTCGTAGTTGCCGTAAGAGGCAACTAAGAGAGTCGAGGGTTTCATTTAAATCAACTTTAGATGACAAACTGTCACTATTAAAGTAAAATAGTTTTCTAGAATGACCCTGAAATCACTTCCAAATATTTGTCAGCCGTGGCGATAACGCCTGTTATGTGTATACATAAGTACATGTATATGAATTTTACCGTAATAATCATAAAAAAACACTTAGTTTTATTGGGTCAAGTTTCGACTGGCACTTAGTTCGTTACTTATTTAGTGAAACCCTCGGTACGAATAAATTACAGTTTTTCTAAGATTTGGAATATTTAGTGATGTATTAATTTCTATTTACAGCTGACTTCAAACCTATCTAACGCCGTAAACCAGGGATCGGAGGGTGCGGCTGGTCTGCTCAGCAAGGGTCTAGGTGGGCTTGGAGGCTTTGGGGGACACAAGTAAATGAGAACTTTCAATTTCATAAATTTAAGTCATTTTACAGCGAAGATGTACGCTTACCGCGAAAACAATTTATATATTGCGATGTTACATTTGATTTTTATACAGTCGAAAAATAAGTGTATTAAAAATAAATAGTATTCTATTAAAAATTTTTATTGACTGAGAGTTATTGTTATTCAAAAAGTGTATGGTACAAAATTGAAAAGTACAGCAATCACAGTTTATTTAATTTATGCAAATCATAATACGTTTTATGTTCAAAATAAAAGAAAAACATATTATTTGTTTTATGTAAATTTTGCTCTACTCATTATTATCACTGAGTAGATATTATTTAAGTGGCTTCATATGTTTCTATGCAATCTCATTATTGTTCATTCTATATTTTATTTGTCTTATGTGTAAATAGGATTTAAGCTATGTTAAGCTATATGAGCTATTTTTAGAACTATTCTGAATTGCATTTTAAATGCATTTTGCCAACAGTTCCCAGGAAAAAACCGTCCATATATTGCAAAACATAACGTCATGTTTCATATGACTGTAACCTCTAGTTATTTTAAATACCTACCGATATAAAATGTAACAACGTACCCAATTACAATTAAAAAAAAATCCTTCTACCAAATAGCTCAGTTTATCTGTTAATTGAAAAAGCCTAATACTTGTATGATATAATATTATATCAAATATAATTTTCTTGAAATTAAATACAGTACAGATAATTTCAAATTCTGACTTGGCAGCTGTGAAAATCTGCGGTGACATCTTGTTTATATAAATTACTAATGCAACGGATTACTCACTTGTCAATATGTTTTCTATTATGTATGAATTTCACAGCTGTCAAAGCATGACTTGAGGTTGGCCTAACTATATTATAATATTAAATATACATACATATTAATTTAAAGCTACAGATACGAGAAAATATCTATATTATCTACAATAATACAAATATCTACAATGATGTATTTTTATATCGCTTATTGATGTTAAATGTTGTTGCTTAAAAATATTTAATAGGTAAGTAAATAGTTGCAAACTCTGGTTGTAAAGCAACGATTAAAGTAGTGCACACAAGTTCTCGTAATTATGTTTTCAATGTGGATGTTTTTGTCATGTTCACTTACTTAAATGTAATATTTTGATTTTAAAATATATTAATTTTATTTTAAAATGTCACTATTTTTTTATTAATTTTCTACTATGTTAAGTATTTGTGTATTATTTTAGATTTTTTTATAGTTGTGTAATGTCAGTTAATTAGCTTTCAATAGCATCACTCCTTTTCGCCGCGGGTGTGGCACATGGAGACTAAGAGACATATGGGTTTTTAGTGCATAACATCTTTAGGTGATGCTCCCCAATATATAAAAAGTACTTTGTGGGTGAAGCGAAGATTTGACAATCTATTACTAATAGTGATTCACAATTCTGTAAAATAATTGTTAAATATTTGTCAGACGTGCCGATAACGAGTGTTTTTTTTTCTACGTTTGATATTTACGTGTTGTATGTTTTCACCAAACCAATAGAATTTAATATAAAGTCTGATGTTTACACTAGTTCAGTAACCTTGGGCCAAGATTATTTAAACTTTTACCGATGAAGAAGGTACCTACTCCTTGTTTTGTATGTAATACAGAGGCATGGATGCAAAGTACATTTACATTGAGAAACAGCGGTTAACTTTATGTGGTAACTTTTAAATTTGCCGCTCTTCAAAACCGGAAGTGGTTGTTGGGAGTTGCCAACAGGTTTACTACTTTCTACCATTTCAATGCAACATCGAAACGCAGTTGGTACCAAATGGAAATGTCAATCTGACGTTTAAACGTAGTAAACAAAAATGGCGGCGTTGGTGCGGGCTAGTTTATTATTTGCTAAAAAAGCTGTTTTGCCAATTTCAAGTCGAGCAATAGCAACTACCAACCCGTTATGTATCAAAGAAAGTAAGTTTTTTACATAGCTTATAACTTTATTCTCGAGATTTCTACAAAGTTTTAAGGTTATGTCATATTTTTTATTACACGATTTTTATATTTCTTGCAGTTCTCGAAAGCAAACAGGGATCATCAGTAGTAGTAGAAGCTGTGATAGTTCCATCGCCACGCACGGAGTTGCTCGTTGACCCTGCAAAGCTGGGGAAACAATTGCCAGTTGACGAGAAGACTGGAAAGCCTCCATGCTATATGTGTTCACTGGGCTTGGATGTGAAGCACACCGATGTCCTTATACTGAGCCAGTTCGTCAGGTCCGACGGCTGCATGCTGCCCAGGCGGATCACAGGCTTGTGTCGGAGACAGCAGAAGAAAATCGGCAAGATGGTCGCAATGGCTCAAAAAGCAGGTACTAATCAAACAGTGCTACTTCAATGCTTGTTGGATTTAGAGTCGAATTTTAATCCGCCCTGAAGTTTACTTTGAACTCTCTACTCAATATCATTGGAGGTTGTAATTAGGTTTCTGTATACTGGGCATAATTTGGAACATTTTTTTTTAATTATTGTTTTCTTTTCAGGTCTAATGATCAACCTCACCCCAGAAAACAGTAAACGGGACCCTACCAAGAGAAGAAGACACAAACAGTTCAATACATACTATGAAGAGAAAACCATCTTCTGGAAGAGAATACCTAAACCCACTGATAAATTCAAACGATAAAATAATATGTATAAATTTATGTGTATTATAGTTTGATTAAATATAGTTGTTATTGTCATAAATGTGTATGATACTGATTGAATGTGGTGCCCCATGTTATGAAACTACAGTCTACAAGTTTGCAGCTAAATCTTAGGCCGCTATTTATAAACTCCACTCAACTCTGAGATCAATCTTGATTGCGACTTTGACAAATGCCAGTCAATACCAGCATCTCAATATCGCACTCAAGAGCGATCTCACAGTTGAATGCCATATATAAATACGTGAAATTAGTGAAAATAAGGGAGTGTTCTGTTGTTCCTGATGACCGTTTAACAGGATGGGACAAGGTGTGGTATGATATGCCTTGCCCCACCCTATAAAATCTTGCCCCTCTCACTAGAGATGTTTATTGAAGAGTAGAACAAGGTGGAGCAAGTTGTGGCAGAGGGTAGGTAATGTAATGTCATTGTAAACTTGAGGATGTTAGCCTGTCGCCTAAAGGTGGTTTAAAGATTATAATATGCATGAAACCTGATGAACCAAAATAAATACTGGCTTGTGATGAAACCCTCAAGTCCACTGACTTCAATAAACTCTATGGTTGCATGCCATAGATTATAGAAGTCAATGCTCATTGCGGACCCACCATACCCCTATGCTTAGCTGTCCCTTAGTCGCCTCTTACGACACCCGCCGGAAGAAATGGGGTGATGCTATTCTAAGCCGGCATCACAAGGAAAAATAAAATTATAATATCTAAAAAAAAAAACAAATTAAGAGAGCGTTGTAACATTATTTTATTTTCAATTTCGTTGTCTGTTTTATGTGGATAGGCATTTTACAAACTTCTGTACTGTATATCAATCTGATTGAAAACTTACAAGACCTGATAAAATTATATGAACTCTGCAATACCGTAAAAAGGTAAAAGCATGTAAAAGTAACATGAATAAAATAAATTAGGTCAAATTAGGTATTTTATATGGTCTTATCAGGAAGTGGCAATAATTTGAACAAACTTACTTCTAAGAGTTCATAACAATTTTAACAGGCTACCAACCACTAGGTATATATTACAATACAATACAACATAGCAATCTTCTAAAATGTATAAATAAACAAAAAATGCATTCTTACGCGATATAACTAGTAAACGAAATACAATTTAGTTAACCTAATTAGAAAAATTAGTTAAAAATTTATTTCTATAAAATAAATATTGCCTAAAAAGTAGTTATGTATTATTTAAAAATCTCTTGTACAAGGTCAATAATGCAGTCTAGTACATTAAGTTCAATTCAACGATCCATACAATGGAGCAAACGATTTTTGGTTCAGTACATTCTTATCATCACAGCCTTTCATATAAATACAAATAGCCAAGGTCTTTGGGAGGGTTTTCCGACACCGCCACCTGAAAAAATAAAAACATTTTTCTATTTAAATATTATAATATAAGGTGAAAATTATTTTGCTGATATTTAAGGGCATTCTATGGGAAGTCCACAAGATTTATATGTTTCTTTCTTCCCTGGGGTGTTCAGATTCATAGTCCGCTTTACTCCTTTAAATAGTTAGATGATGATACAATTGACACGGTCGGACTGGTATATTTTGTATGGCAGGTCCACTTTTTTAATATTTCGACCCATTTACGGTGTCATCTTGGTTGAGATCAAGGGCTCACTCGAAAATAATTGCATGGTTTTGAAACAACCAGCACAATCACGCGCTTGGGGCGAGACTGGGCTTAGGAATTGTTCTGGGAAGAACGGATTGGACTGAATCTAAGGTTCGTGTATTTATAAATTGCACTCAACTCTGAGATCGATCTCAAGAGCGATTTTTACAAATGTCAGCCCTACGAACCTAGGTCTGTATTTATAAACTGCACTCAACTCTGAGTGCGACTTTGAGATGCTGTTAGTATTGAATGACATTTGTCAAAATCGCTCTTGAGATCGATCTCAGAGTTGAGTGCGATTTATAAATATGGGCCTTAGTAAGTGTACCGACCTTGTTGTCGTTGAAGATGACCCAGCGGCCCTCGTGCAGCACGTGGCACACGTAGTGGCCCACCATCGTCGACGTGCCCATGTGCGAGATGAACGCCACCAACTTGTATTCTGAAATACAATTGGATATGTAAAGCTTAGCCCAACCATTGGAGATATTAATGGTCTATTATAGTACTTTCATGCTTTGAGTTCGAAAAAGTTAAAGATTACTTTTATTTCTGCAAAAATCTAAATGACCTTCATCCGACCTTTGTGACTAAAACGGGACCTTTGTTGTGATATGCAACAAAAAATAAACGAAACTCCTCCAAGATAACAAAAAATACCAATAAAATGAATTCGTATCCGTATTTTTGTTATGGTTTTCAATACTATTTGAAAAATGGGGACAGAGGAACAATGTATTAGCCACGGAGGAGAGTAACCAGTGGAGAACGCGTCGGTACGATTTTGTTCAAAACCAAGCTCACTGGTTTTTGCGGGGGGAGAGGTAATTATCGCTAGACGCAATTGGCTTTCGCAATGACCGCATATTTTGTAGAGATGGGAAAAATAAATATGTAAAATTATATCGATATTTTATATAACCGTTTAATAAGTTTACTCATATTATGTGTAAGAAAATTTATTGAAACATGTGCATGCTAATATTAATATAGCGATATATGTATAAAAAAAAAAGTTCCTACTTACATTGTAATTTTAGGGTATGTATTGAAATAATTGTACCGAATTGGAAACGACCTGTTACGATCATTTTGGATGGTAGGGCTGGTTGGCGAGACGATGCTGGTCAGCGGACAGACAGACGGACATGACAAGATGATATATTGACCTACCTATTGATATTTTGTTCTGATTTCATAATAAATGAAATAGTTACAAATTGACTCGAGAGTGCTGGTGTATTTTTAGGCGATAGGCTGACAACCTGTCACTATAGTGATGTGATACACATATTTTCTGAAACAACCTTAGAAAACAAACATCAAAAATGTCATACGCGGCGATAGTGGCCGTATTCTTACCATTGGCCATTAACGCTCTGCCTACCCCGCAAGGGATAAAGGCGTAATATATGTATGTATGTATGTTACAAATTGATATTCGACTAGCGCAAGATCTTTTATTTATAATAATGAAACAGGAAATTTTGGCGCGGGGGGAATGCGTCCGCGCCACTCCATATACCCCGGATGCATTCATTCATATAATATACATTGTAGGTAAGTTGTTAAGTACGTACATTAACATAATTCTTTTATGACGATCCCAGAATTATCGATAAAATCATTCTATACTTCTGAGAACAGTGGTATAGCACTAATACGAAGAAAGAGCCAGCCTACGTATGGACACACCCGTGCGTTAGAAAGGGATAGCAATGAAAGACATCAACGAGAGCGCATCAGAAATTATTAATATGGAATTATTTTTCATTAAAATGAAATTTAGAAAGAATCAAGCATAAAAATGTTTACCTATAAAATGTTATCCCGTCTTTTGCGGAACTTGATGTTGTACTACACTTTCCACAACATTTCACTGCACAGGAAGGCATTCTTGTTTACGTTTATACGCCAAAAAACGAAGCGCGGAACGTCCGTTCTTTCGCACAGTCTCAACCCGACTAATCAAAATTTTGATGCGTCTGCTTTATAAAGCATACATCAAGTGAGTGCGGTCGCCCCCGCATGCGTTCTCCACTGGTTACTGTCCTCCGTGGTATTAGCCAAACGATAACAACTTATATTACATTGTAATGACCAGTGAGTAAATTTTGTTTTAGCTTCGCTGGCAAAAAGCGTAGTATTGAGTCCGATATTAGTGTAATGGTATATGTGAGCTTTCTCACGATCTGATGTAGAGTAAAAGTTATCCCTAGGAGCGGACTGTATGTATGTTTACAGCTCCGTCTGCACTGACCGAGTAGCTAAGACCACTTTCGGTCGGTGGCGGTCGAGGCGTGCGGCTTCGCACTCATCTGCCTCGAGCGACGCACGCGGCATGCGGGCTGCGTGTATACTGTACGTGACTCACTCTCGGGCCCATCCCTGCAGCTGCGCGCGCAGTCACTGCTTGCATTGTCTGCGGCGGGCGCGTCGGGCGCGTCCAGTTCGTCCGCATGGCTGAATATCCAGTCGACCGCTCTGGCCACGTCCCCGTTGGTGTTGGCGAGCGCTTTGATGGCCTGGGGTCGAGTGAAGCCCATGTTCATGATCTGCTCTATGCTGCCCTCGTCGGCTGGAGGGGCGGCGCCGGTTGCGCCTGGAAAGTTTATTGAAAATTACTTATACAGCGATAAACAATTATATTAGGTAGGTATTGTGCACGTCTTATCCGCGTCTCATTTAATGCTGTCTTACTTTATTAGGGCTGCTGTAAGGAATTTCTTTCTAGAAATAAGTAGTACCTACTGTGTTCTTTTTCTGTTACTACTTGTCCTGAATCTGTTTTGTGTACAATAAATTGTTAATAAAATATAAATGAACCGATGAGTTGTCAAGAACGGCTGGTAGCTATTAGATCGCGGTAGCGTCGTGGCCTGAGGGAGGCCCACGTCCAACAGTGGACTGCTATAGTATCTTTACTCACCAGTATTAACGCCGGGATGCTCGAACTTATTAAGAAAATTCAGAAGAATCCATTGTCTTAATAAATGGAATGACTGAGATATCTTTTATCCTTTTCTGAGCCAATTTGACGGAAAGTGACCGCACTATTTTTAGGTGAGTTTTAGTTAGTTAAGGGATCTTTTTTTCAATTGTGTGGTAAATTTATATTACCTGTGTTAGCGGCGGGATGTTCGAACTTGTTGGCAAAGTCCCAATCGGTCATGTGCTCCATCAGCCAGTTGGTGGCCGCCTCCATGCCCGAGTTGTTCGTGTAATAAAGAGCCTTCTTGCACGCTTCTACAGGGAAACCCATGTCTAGCTGGAAATATACAATATAACATGTTAGCAGATATACCTTTTTTAAAACTAGTTCAGGCTTATAATAGTAGATTACGTACTTAGGTATGTAAGTTATCAATAACAACCGAGGTTTTTTAACGCCCGAGCGGAGCGAGGGCGGTACCTTTCCGAGGTTGTTATTGATGTTACATCCGTGGTACGTATACTGCTTTACATATCGAATGAAAAGTGAGTAAAATAAAGCGATAATTACAAGAAAACGATCCATAAACCATGATTGTATTGTCTGGTATTCAAATTGCTCAACAAAACATTTTTTTTCTATGATTGAAAAATATTGAATTAATATGAAAGAAAAGTATCCTAACATAAAGTAGAAATTTTATTGATGCTAGGGATATTCGTAATTTTTACTTTTGTTATTGTATTATTGAGTAATAATTCGACAAACTCATTTATTGAGGTTATAAAAATACAGATTAAAAATATAATTCCTGCGTTCAAGCAACACGATTCGTAGCGGCCAGTTCGAAATTTAAAATCGTATACAACTAATTGGATGCAACTCAGTCCTATTAAAAATAAGAAGAAATTGATTTTAGCTTTTTAATTGTCGCGATTCTATTGGTTCTTTTTCTAGTTCCATATTTAAAATTACTTACAGGCTTAGTTTTAAAACCTCGCCTGTAAGTTGAACTTACAGGTCGTGTTTTTTGTCAGTAATGACCTACTTTCAGAGTATGAGATATGTAAAGTAATAAAAACACGATTCTAGTTACGAACGTTTATAGACAGCGGTCGTTAGACAACCATGTCAGAAGCCTGCTACTTGTGGAGGCGGTTGAAAAATTTTGACACTAGGGTTCATTGGGTCGTTGAGCGACTCAGTGTGCCAAATGACGTGGCGTCAGAGCACTTACTTTTATATCACTTTTGTGTTGATTAAACTTTGAATATTTGGAAAAATATGGACGAAGTCCGTAGTATTTTTAAACAATAGTTTTAAGGTGAACGCACATTTATCCGCATCAAACGAAACGATTTTTTTAATTCTTTATATGAAATCCTATGAAACCTCGCACATTTGCCGGTATCGAATCAGAAATCTAAAAAATTTGGTTCGTTCGATTCGTTAGTTGCGGATAAGTTTGCGTTTACCTTTAAGCGTACAATTTTTATATTTTATTAATAACTTCAGTCATCTAGCGAATTTGCTTTAGTAATGGTTATTCATACTCACAAGCTGCGCGAGTAACGCCTCGTCGAAGACGGGCGCGGGGGTCTCGGGCGCCGACTCCGGCAACATCTTCTCGTCGGGCGCGGCGCCGCGACCGCGCAGCGCGCTCAGGTCCACCTGAAAAACGATCTTATGATAATACGCGGCCGTTGACGCTCTGCCTACCCTGTAAGGGATGAGGGCGAGATGTTTATGGAGTAAAAATATTAGCTGCAAATATTTTAAGGGATGAATCAACCAATGAAACTGAAAAACTTTTCTTACTAGAAACGAAATATGCGGAAGTGTTTTGAACCTCCCAAATTGACTTGGTCAGTTGGTAATTTTGTATGGAGGTCCTAAACTTTTTTTCATATTCTACCTATGTACCCTGGGGAAAGTTGTTCAGTTATACTCCTTCAAATATTTGCAGCAATTTTTTTTACATCCTGTGGAGTTAAAAATCAACTTAATATTTTAACGGGTTAACCAGTCTGTGTAAACAACTTTCCCCAAGGTTTGACTAACCTCCCAGGGCATGTCGACGGAGACGTCCAGCTTCGCGGGAGTCCAGTCTTCCTTGATGGTGAACTTCTTCAGCTGGATGAGAAGATAGTCGGGGAACGTCGCTAGCCGAGTTATTCTGGACATAAATACAATATTATCAATAAGTATAAACTTAATTGCATTTTGTCTACCTGTCTTGGACGCCGCTAATATTTTCTAAACTACGCAAAAGATTTTAGAAGTAGTAATCAGAAGAAGATTTATGTATACTATAAACATGCCAAGATTGCTAGGTGAATTATTGCCACCCTATCAGTATTCGGAGGGCTGTTCCTGACACCCTGTATAGTTATTAATATACATTTCAGATAAGACTCTAAATGATTCCCCACATTTTCCAATTATCCGCTGAAAATGCGTTAATTCAATGTCAAATATTTTACAACATCTTACTGGTCCATTCAGCTAAATAAAACATTTACATTGTCCAGTTCAAAAATGACGTTTACGTTAAAGTTCAAAATGGATAGCAAATTGGTTGTTTACTCACTTGTGAGCTGTGACTTTCTTGTTGACGGCGCTGCTGAAAAACTGGTCGATGGTTTCTTCCCGCATGAAGCTCTCGAGGCAAGCCTGGAACGGGATGTGGGGTCGTACCACCAGAGACGGGTCACTGGAAATCAAACAAAGTAGTATCTTAGCAAAAATACATCAAATAGCAGAGTACATTATGTCATTAGACAGCTCAGTGTCCTATGCGAAAATAAGAAGTCGAGAAACACTTTTTGTGACTCCTGAATAAAAAAAAAGTCCTAACAAACAACAAACAACAAAAACTGGAATAAAATATACTCTGCCACCGATCTTGGTTCTGCTCGCTCTGCTCGTGCTACTCACAGCCTCTGCCCGCTCTGCTCGGCTCGCGTCCTCCTCTGCTCGTATTCGCGCACTTGCTGCTCGTTGGTGGCGGCTGCTAGCGGTACAGGCAGCGGCAGGTGATGTTCCGCGCGGCGCGTGTACCGCACGCAGCCTGACTCTGTGCACTGTACGCGTTCCTCCACGCAGAACTTTAGGCAGTCGGCCGGGTTGGGTTTGTGGCGGCTGTGGCGCTGGGGAATAAAAATACACGGTTTAGTTTGTAGTCAACATAGGTCAAATTTATCCTATTAAGTCTCTTACAAATTCTGCTAAAGAAAGTGCATTTGCTAAAGAAAGTAATGAACATGAAGCATTTGCTAAAGAAAGTAATGAACATAAATGTGGATGGATGCAGGAGGAGAGGACGGCCCAAAAAGGTTTGGATGGATTGTATAAAAGACGACATGAACAAAAAGGTCATAAATGAGCATTTGACTGCTGATAGAGATGAGTGGAAGAAGAAAACATGTTGCGCCGACCACAAATGAATTGGGATAAGGTCAGGCAGATGATGATAAGTCTCTTACAAATTAGGTGTTATTATTAGGATTAATACACATTTATTACACATGGTGTACTTTAGTTAAAAAAAGTTACTTTTCAGTCAGCATAGGTTACTCTTGGTTAACCAAGGTTAACTAAATCAAGTTTGTGGTGAAAGAGTCAAGTTGAATAAATTTTGTAGTCAACAAAGGTCAAGTTAAACCGAGTTAGTGGTCAACAGAAATCAAGTTTATTCAAGTTTAGTAAACAGTTTTAGTCAAGTTAAATCAAGTTGCTGGTCAACTAAAGTCGATTTTCAATCAAGTTTCAAAAGTCAAGTTAAATCGAGTTGGTGGTCAAAAAAAGTCAAGTTAAATCGAGTTGGTGGTCAGCAAAAGTCAAGTTTAATCGAGTTTAGTAAATTGTTTAGTCAATATTGATCGAGTTTAGTACACAGTTCTTTTTATCACTTACCTCCAGCAAAGTAAGTACATGTAGATAGAACTCGTTAGCATCCTGCTGCCGCTTGCTCATGAACTCGGGGTGGTCGCGCCCCACCAGGTGCCTGTACATGTGGGGGGACACTCCTAGTTGAGTGCCGCCTTCTTCGCTCGGGAACGAGTAGCGCCCAGATAGCAGGCCCACTCCTAGCTTTGCTCTGAAGAAAGATTTGTGTACTTTTTTATTGCATTTGTCCGCTCGAACCATTTTCAGTTGTTTGCCATAAGAGGAGGATAAAAAAAGAAATCTAGCTCTAGAGGCATTTTTTCTTTAGAGGCATGATTCAGAAAGAAAACAGTGGAATAATATTGTATGAAAAAGCCGAAAACTACAGGTCTCTGGTAAAGTATGCTTGTACAAAGTAGCCTGGATAAAAGTTGGACGCAGTTCTAGGTTTCTTTGATTGGACGGTCATGTAAGTGCACTTTGTTGTGTATTGCCATGATCAAAGTAGCGTCCAAAAAGGCCGTCAAAGCTACTTCGTTGAAGCTAGCGTTGCCGCTCGATAGTGGACTATCGATAGACAATCGATAGTCTATCGATAGTTTTTCGATAGTAAGAACTATCGATTTTTAATCGATAGTATCGATACTATCGATTGTTCAGAATGAGGCAATACTATCGGTCAGCTTCGAAGCTGACAATCGAAAAAACAATCGATAGTATCGATAGTATCGAAGCTGACAATCGAAAAAACAATCGATAGTATCGATACTATCGATAGTAACGATAGTTTTGGTCTATCGATAGTCGGCCGATGAGCGATATGATGATGGTCGGATGATGAGTTTTACTATCGATAGTTCGGCAACGCTAGTTGAAGCATGCATTGATAGGGCCACCTTGGCTAGATACGACGTACTTGCAGAATGAACTACCATGCATGTTACACGTATGTACAAAGGTAGGTCTGGTTGGACCAGACTTTTTGCCAGATAGAGTGCCTCCAATTTTGGACCAAACATTATTAGATTTATTAGTATGTGATTCAAATAACATTGTTTATTGTGTAGTTCAAATAACATTATTTACTACATTCTTTTTTACTTACGTCTGTACATTGAAGTCGTTGACGGGATCCTCGGGGAACGTCGAGAATATGTCCGGAGCACCTTCCACGAACCTTCTAACGAAGTCTGGCATTCTGAACAACACCTATAACAAAGATTGGTAATCTATTCCGGCGTTGAAAGTATATTTCGGGAATACTATTAAATACGATAAAATTCGTACCCCGTACCCGATACCGGCAATTCGCCACAACAAGTATTCACTAGACAGGAGTTCATTGAATCATTGGCGTTGTGGCAACACTATTCTTATTTCATTAAAAACTGGCAACACTGTAAACGTCAGCTGGATTTTCTAATTAAAAGAAACTAAACGAAGGGCCACAAACAAAAAAAAAAAAAGAAAAACTAAACGAAGGTTTGTTCCATCAGCAATGTACGTATATATATAGGGATACAATTTATATGCAAGGATATATGCGTTAAAATAGAACGTTGTAGCAAACTACGAAATTGGAATGTCGTCAGACGTATTTTTTTTATTCTATACTAAATCCTCCAACAGGAATGATAGTACAATAAATAACGGCGTAATATAATTCTATTGTAAATAAGACGTAGTTTGTAGATATTGACGACCGACGTGGCGCAGTGGTGGTGCGACTGCCTTAGACGCCGAAGGTTCCGGGTTCGATTGTCGGTGGGTCACTCACAAAGTTGATATTTATCACTTTGTAAATTTGTTCCCAGTCTGGTTAGGACATTGCGGGCTGAACCACCCGATTGTCCGTAAGTAAGATGGTTCCGTGTTTCGGATGGCACGTTAAGCCGTAGGTCCCGGTTGCTGTCTATGATCACTTAGACGGCGGTCGTTACACAACCATGTCAGAAGCCTGCTACTTGTAGAAGGCGGTTGAAAAATTCTGACACTAGGGTTCATTGGGTTGGTGGACGACTTGGTGTCCCACACGAAAAGAAGAAGAATTGTAAATAAGATTGTGGAATAAATAGTGAGGTGAAAATCATCACCGTCTTCGGTCATAAAAATATCAAGGAAACCCTCACGGAGGGCTTTTTCCTACATCGTTAATAAAGTTTAGAAGAGTCAACCTGTCTTTTGTTGTTTTGTGGCACCTCCAAGTGCCACATCGTTTTGCTAGCTGAAACAGTTCCTAGTGCTAATCCCAAATTATTTAAAAATTACCTGCACTACGCTGTTCATATAGCAGGAGTTGCCAAGGTTGTTGAGCCCGGTGAGCGCGGGTCCGTGTAGAGGGCGCAGGTCCGAGCTGGACTCTTGAAGAGTGTTCCACTCGCCCGTTCGCTGGTTGAGTTCCAGTTCCAATTCTACCATCGATTTGTCCGTCTGAAATGGAGAGGGTTTTTTTATACAAATGTGTAATTGAAGTAATCTTTATGAACTTTTGACATGGAATGAATTGAAATATATTTATCAATGCACTAGCCGCCCGCCCAGCGGTTGCACTCGGTGTAATTAATTTTCTCGTGGGAATAAGTTGTATATATTTATTAAACATTGGTAAAAATAAAGGAAAGGTAACATAGAAAACAAGATAAAGCAATTACCTTTTGTCTTATTATTTATTTTCGTGTGGGACACCGAGTCGTCCAACAGCCTAATAAACCCTAGTGTCAGAATTTTTCAACCCCCTTCCACAAGTAGCAGGCTTTTGACACGGTTGTGTAACAACCGCCGTCCAAGTAATCAAAGACAGCAACCGGGACCTGTATTCTGGACCAACCAAATGAAAGCTGCAATGAAGTGCCTTTTTACGGTGTACTATAAAAGCGACAGAAAGAGACAACAGAAGATCAAGAGCTTTAGAAAAAGAACCGGGACCTACGGCTTAACGTGCCATCCGAAACCCTGCACCATCTTCCCTACCTTCTGCAGCTGCTGCACGTTGATGCCGAAGTGCTTGAGGTGGTCGGCCAGGTAGGGGTCCTCCACCATGTCGTCCTCAGCGTACGAGTACACGTCCCCCTTGCCGTCCGCCGTGATCGTGCCCAGCTTCACCGCTAGAGGGTACCCCGTCTCACGGTAGTGTTCCACCTGTTAAACAAAAGTTAATTAAAAAATGTGTATGTTGTATGAATATTGTTGTACATCTTTTGGGAAGATGTTGTAATTATTTTGTCAAAGTATGTCTATGTGGAACATATAGGTTTTTGGTACGGTTAACTTACAACCAAGCAGAGGAGGAATGAGGGTTCCTTATTAGACTCTGACAAGGTATGATGGCGTCTTGGATAATCCGAGGGCACTCGTCAAACATAAAAAGATAAAGCACTATCATGTTTTTTTGCGCTTTTTATCATTAATATTAATAGTCACTTGGAAATCATACACCAAAAAATAACATAGAAAGCCACACAAGTTGATTTCCTACACATATCACGCGCTTATCCTTTGTGGGGTAGGCAGAGCGTTAACTTGACGACCGTAAAAATATGGACGCTATCGACAAGTTTCAAAAATATTGAGGGCCCTTTCACGTGTATCACAGTAGCAACATGTTGTTAGCCCGTCGCCTAAATTAGTAAAACACATGAAACCCTCAAGTCCTTTTAGTCGCTTCTTAGGAGACGCTATTGAAATAAAATTGATAACAAATTGGTCTATAGTTTTTACCGCATGGTCATTTCCTCCTGATCCGTCGAAGAACTTCCTCCCGCACAGTATAGAACCATCTGTCAGATTCAGCCACAGATTAGTAGTGAGGTCGCATTTAGCGCATTTCCAGCCCGAAGGTGGGATCTTTACACCGTTGTCTAGTTGCTTCAGGTTAACGGCATGCCTGAAAATTAATAATGTAACAGGATTTTTTCTATCTGTTCATTTAGTTCCTAGTAATTGGCGCTCGTGCGAATGATGTAAAGCTCAGCAGCGATTTACCATAGACAGGCAAAAGACCGAAGAAGAAAATGACGAAGTATCTTTAAGCAAGCTGGATCCCAGATTTTATGCCGCAAATATAAACTCAAAAAAGCCTCGACATAACTTTTATAGTTTCTTAAAATATAAACATTCACATATCACGCCTTTATCGGGATAAACGCATCTATGCGGGGTAGACAGAGCGTTAACGACCGCAAAAATATGGCCGCCATCACCACTTCTGACAAATATTGAGGGCTCTTTCAGACAATTCGGTTATTAATGTAGTAAAAAGTCAGCCTGTCGCCTAAAGTTTTTATATAATACACATGAGATACTCGAGTCCTTTAATCGCCCCTTACGGCACTCGCGGGAAAGAAATGGGGTGATGCTATTCTAAACCGGCAACACACGGCCATCTTCGACTAAAACCTCTTAACTTACACTGAAACCTCCCTGGCCTCGCCGTCCCAAGTGCCCTGCAGCGCGGCCGCCTCCGCCATTTTGAAAGGAGATTCTGCGTCGATTACAGCTTGCACTGATTTTTTTACCTGGCAAAAGTAGGTAATTATGGTTTAATATTCTTGAGGTTATGCAGTCACATCTGTCATAAAACTGATGGTGTAGTAAAGAGGTTTTAGGGTGGAGGCCAGGCCTCGGCAAGCGTGTAGCGTTGTACGCCCTCCGGCCAAATGGACCGAGAACTCTTAGTGATTGAATGGTAATAAGGATGATTATGAAAGTTAGTACGCTTAGTATTAAAAAAATCGAGACACCTTGCAGGTTTATCTTATGTTCGGATCACGTTAGCAGAAAAGAAATGCCTGTATCATTTAAAATAGTGAGTATGATGAGGTTTATAAATCATGTCATCAATTTGAATAAAATTTTATAGGTTGCATGTTTTGTTTAGCATTTAGTGTCTTGACTTTTATGACGAGAAGTGTATAATGGGAATTTAAATTGGCCTAAAATTTTATATAGAAATTTTAACACAACTTACGACTTCCGGCAGCGCTGTATCGGGCCAGGAGAACGTATGGAAGCCGGGCAATACCACCACGGCGTAGTGGTCGGTGTAGGTGAATTTGGACTTGCCGCTCTCCGGGTCAAAGCCCCCCTCCACGCCGATGGCCAGCCGGGTGATCTTCTTCTCAGGACCGTCGCCGGTCTGCTCGGGCTCTGGCACCTGTTGGAATAGTCATGCTAGTGATATCTTGAGGGTAGGTCTTTTCGTGTGGGACACCGAGTCGTCGAACGATCCGATGATGACCTCTGGTACCAGAGTTTTCACCAGCTTACTATTAGTAGCGCGCCCCCTGACATGGTTGTATAATGACCGCTGAGCATGCAATCGGGATCGCCGACTTACGTTTAAGTTTTACTGTTGTTGTCTTATATGTATATGTCGTCGAGGCAAACCTTTACGAGGTTTAACGAAGGCATTGACAAATGTTTAGGTTTTATTTCAAATAAATAATGAAACTTTCATTTCGGACAATCAGGTGGTTCAGCTTGCAATGTCATATCCAGACTGGGAAGTAATTCATAAAGTGAAATAGGTAAGGTATATCAAGTGCATGCCCCACCGAAAATAAAACCCGGCAGCTTTACGTCGCAGGCAATCGCACGCCATTGCGCCACATGGGCCGTCAAACATGGTAGGCGCAAACTATTACTACTTTTATCACGTATTTGTAGCTAGCAGTTATACCTATAGTACTATTATTTATTCTGTGGTAATCAAACTATCTACTTTGAACAGACAATCGAAACATACTTCGCGACAGGGGCAGCATTTCGACGTGGAGCGCGAGTGGCCCTGCGATGCCGACGGCAACTGCGATTTACGTATTTATTTAATACTTAGCTGTAGCCCTTAGATAAATGATAGGTCTCGATTATCTTAGATTAATCATTACGTAGAAACTACTGTAAAAATGGCAAACTTTACTCGAAACGTAACCGAGCGTTCTATACTTACGTCTTCAGCCTTTCCAAGATAAGCAAGAAGAAAAATACAAAATATGATGTCAATGCAATGTTGGTATTAAATAACAGAGATGCCGAGTGATGCTGGCTTAGAATAGCAGTATCCCATTTTTATCCCGTAAGTGAGGGTCGTAATCTAAGAGGCGACTAAGGGCTCGAGGGTTTTATGTGTATTGCAATTTTGGGCGACAGGCTGACAACCTGTCACTATAGTCTTATCTGAAGCGACCGTCATATATTATAGGTAGACTTGGAATTAACGGCCGTAAAATTACGGTCGGTCGGTCTTTACGGTCGTTAACGACCTGTCTATCCCGCGTGAGATTAAGGCGTGATTTGTGTATGTAAATAAACATGTTTACAACATGTAACAGAAAAGCTTGTTTTCAGACAAAGTCTTAAGTCTTATGTGGGATCTTATTAGTAGATGTTAGGCATAGTATACAATAGTTATTCATAGTTGTAATTTAACGGGTTCCTTTCTTACCAACTAATTATTTATTATAAGCTTCCGATATATCTACGCCTTCATGATCATAACGCTTGCAACCGCGTCGAAATATCGGGAGCTCATAATAAAGAATTCGTCGGTAACTATGAGTAGTGTATGCGATGGTTTCAAATTTAGTATAAGCAATAGTTTTTCAATTTATTTGAGACTTACAGGTTTCTTCTCGGTGCGTATGTGTAGGAAGACGGCATTGCCGGTGTTCTGGAAGTATTGCTCCACGTAGTTGCGACCAAAGCCGAGGAATGACGTGAGAGACACATACAGCCCTGTCTCTGACTCCTGTGGAAGAAGTAAACAATTTTATTACTTTGAATTGAACATTGATAGTTTTACAACTTTATAGATAGTATCGTGACCAGCGCAACTTGACCTCCATGCAAAATACATGCACGTACGAGCGCGAACAAGCAGTTACGCTGGTCGCGACAGTTTATTCCCGCGGGTGTCGTAAGAGACGGCTAAGGGACTCGACGGTTTCATGTGTATTGCATACAACTTTAGGCAACAGGCTGACAACTTGTCACTACAGTGATAAACGAATATTTGAATGGACCCTCAATATTTGCTAGAGCGTAGCGATAGCGACCGTATCTTTACGGCTGTTAACGCTTTACCTACCCGGTAAGGGATACAGGCACTTTATTAGTATCCATATGTATGTATGGATTAGGAAGATTATTGTCTTATAGTCTGTAAGTTTAGGTACTTATCTTTCTGTAAACAAACTTTGTACGAAATTGACACTTCAGAACTGTCAGTTTAATACAAAGTTTGTTTATAAAAAGATAAGTACCTAAACTTACAGACTATAACCATACTTATGTAACTACATGATCCTTATAAACAAATGTAAATGTAGCAGGTATGTATGTAAGTATTGGTTACAGTTAGCATATTTTATTATTTTCTACAACTTGTCATAAAACTAAAACATAAAAGTAATAACATGATTTCACTTCACAACAGTAATTTTTCCTCCTTTAAAAAGTGCCCCTATAATTTGCATAAAGATAACACATATCACCCCAGAGCCAAACACACATAACATAGGGGTCCTTAGCTGCTTTCTACATACACTATTGATCTGAGACAGCAAACATACAGACATGTTGCACACTCCAGACTTATATTTAGGAACATTCTTAGTCCTTTGTGGGTTCGCTTTAAGCTTACTCAATTTGAGAAGAATAGTCAAGCAGAGAACAGAATTTTCTGTGGTTTTACTATCAGAGAACATTCTACTAACATGCATTGGAATCGCTTTTGTAAGCAGAGCAGTCTATGACATCAACATGGAAACTATGGATATGGAAGAAATTGAAAATAGATCAAACGAAATGATGAGTGCAGTGAAAAGTGTATCCCTAAATTGTGATTTTAAAGCAGTTTTGATGGGATATGGCCCTTTTATAGTGTCTCTAGTAAACAGTTTTCTAAGCCTAATAATTGATAACTACATGCACTACAGGATGCTGCAAAATGTTAAAGAGAAAGATGATGAAAATACTGTAAGAGAAATTGGTCAAAACAATTCTATTTTGAGTAAACTTGAAGTACAGAAGTTTTATGGTTTTGTGCAAAAGCATTTTTCCTTTATAGCTATAGGTTTACAGTGGCTTTTACCCATATTGATGTTATTAGCAATGTACCCCATGGAAGTGAAGGAAAAATTTATGCCTCTAGGCGAATTTATTGGAAAAAGTCATTCCTGCATGGCAATGTTAAGTGTCAATAATCAGACATGCTCTATTGACAATAATTATTCGAATTTAACACTTGAACTAAGAAAATATGTTTCCACACCAATAAATTATGTGAAAGTGTATGAAAATGATTATTTGAAAAACAATGATTCTGCTAAAATTGATTCTATTGTGAGCAATATTTACAATATTGTAGCCAATTTGAAAAACTCTAGTTTTACAGATATGACTGTTACAAGTCCATATTTACATCGTAAATCTAAAGGCAGTCAAAATTGCTTCAAAATGTGTTTTATGGACAACAAGAATCTTATTGTTTACATGTTCTTATTGGCAATTGTGTGTTTCTTTGTACCTATAACTATTTCTGCAGTTATATTGACAAAAATACATGTTATGGATATACAGAAGCGTAATTTAAAGACCTATGTGAGTAGGGAGCTATTGCATAATGTATTGTTTTGGACTCCCGTGATGTTTGATACGTTTTTATCTTTGATATTGTGTTCATATTCTATGAATGGTGTCAGGACATCTTTGCTAAATGTAGTGGCCAATGTGTACCAAGCAGTCAAGAATTTTATGAATACAAACTATTTTAAAGATAACAGTGTAATACCAGTGTAAAATATAACAATGTTAAAGTAAGATACAATTTAGATATTCTTTTATTAAGACTCCCATACCACATAGTTACTTTTAGCAACCTACAGAAACGGAATAAAAGAGTAATTCATCTGAAAACTCAGGCATGTACGCAAATCGATAGCCGACAGTAAGAAGGATGAGTGGTTCAGGAAACTCAAACAAAGAATTTTAGATTCAATACCTCTTGAACGAGAAAGCCAAACTAGTTACCGCCCAGGGACTGCACAATACCATCTCACCATGCCCACAACCAATACCAAATTCGGTACGAAATGCGGTTCGAAGCTGAGAAAACAAAGCGAAAATAGGTTAGAATTTTTTTGCAACTCACCGGATTGTCAAAGGAATACACGCATTCGTCTTTGTAAACCATCTGATGAGGCCCAGGTATTTTGATCTTGGATAAGTGCGGCGTGAGCAGATCCATTGACGCCATTGTGAGATCAGAAATGCAAAGAAATCACAAGTTTTTCAAATATATTCCACAATAAAAATGTCTCCGGCGTCGCTTCAAAAATATATAGTAGTGATGCGCATACAACGATCGAATAGTATGCTTATCGATATCGATATCGATATAAATTGTGATTGCCAGTTTGCTATGAAAACTAACATAAGCAAGAACTGCATTGAGTAGACAAATCGCAAATCAAAGGTCGTTACAACTTATCATGGTCACAATGTTACGCGGTCGTAGATAGCTTATTGTGGAAAGAGGTCCAATCTCTTTTCCTTTACAACCAGAATGAATGAAAGGGACAGTCCCGCCCAACGGTCAACAAGCTGCTTGATTTAAGTGGTTTAGTTTAGGGCACTCTTGACACTCACAAATATTAAATTTTTCAAATAATATTTTGTAATTTAGTTCAAGTAGGTTTTTGTTTCGAACTTTATTAGCACTTTTTTAGGATCAATGTTTAAGTTTAATTAATGTTTAGACATGGTTTTTAAGAGGCATAAAAACAAAATTCTGACGTAGCGATAACGTAATTTCACAAAACGAGTACATCACTATCCGAATTTGACATTACTACGCGTTTTATTTTTGCTTGCTAGCCATCCTGATTTGCGTCTTACAAGATGCGTTTGACTTTTTCTTAGTAGCCATAACAATATTTACAAACCGTCATGATAATGTCAAAAAGTTACAAAGTCCTCGTCAAAAAATAAAAGTGCAGTGCGAAAGTTTATAAAATCTTGATAAAAACAAAGAATGAGTATGAAATTGTATTACGATTTAATGTCGCAGCCTTCGAGGGCAATCTATATTTTATTGAAGAAGTCCAAATGTAATTTTGAACCAAAGTATATAGATGTGCGGAAAGGTCAGTAAATCGTCACTTATCTATCTATTTGTTATTTATTTTTGTAATTTTGTATACTTTTTCTATAACTGTTGTATCTTTTCCCAGGTGAACATTTGAGTGAAGCATACACAAAAATAAACAGATTTAATAAAGTGCCTGCAATTGACCACAATGGGTTCATTCTAACAGAAAGGTACTGTAGCAATATGTAGAGCATGATGTTGGTTAAAACTAGATCTGAGATAATATTATCTGGCTCAGTAGTGGGCTAACAAAAATTTTTAATTGAGTTGCTTTTACTTTTGAACATATAATTTTTTTTCAAGTACAGGCATGAGTGATATTATAATTAAATGACTATGCCTTACATAGTAGAACCCTAAATTTACATCCAAGTATTATCCCTTAGAATCAAAAGGAAGGCAACTCAATATTAAATTTACTATGAAAAAACAAGCCATTAAAATATTTTTTGCTTTAACTTTGCAAACTGAAAAATACTCAATAACCAAATTTTTTTGGATCATGTAAATTTTATTTACAAAAACAAAAGGTTGAAATAAAAAACACAAAAAAAAACAATTACAAATTAACTATAACGTCCAGTGCTCAACACCGGGGCAATGTCCCCAGCATACTAGCTGCATTCCCTCTTTGCACAACCAACCAAACTAATATGCTGTGCAAAGAAAGAACCCGCTCTCTCATCCGACGGTGCCTCGATGGCACACTGAAATGCTCCTCAAGAAAGAAGGAGCTGCAATCTTTTCTAATTAAAATCAGTTTTTAACTCATTTCAGTGTAGCAATCATGAACTACCTGTCCAGGGAGGGCATACTCCCGGAGTACTTATACCCTAAAGACAGCAAGCACAGGGCCCGGGTCGAGGAGTACATGGAGTGGCAACACGTCGGCTTCCGGTTCCCTTTGGCCTGGCATTTTAGGGTTAAGGTCAGTGAATGTGATAAAATAATTAATTCTTTTTAGAATAAAATCCATTTCCAGTTTGATCAATCAAGTATTTTTAAATAGATTTTTTATCAAATTTATTTTTAATTGATTTTATTGTGACTAAAAATGATCTATTATTAAAAGTCTATACTGGTTACTGGTACTAACTTCCTTTAACTTTCAACCAGCCCATAAAACTGAACAACTCTCCCCAAGAAACATAGGTCGAAATATGAAAAACGGACTCAATTGGTAAGTACATTTTGAATAGGAGGTTCAAATTCTTATTTCATATTATTATTTCTACCTATGTTCCTTGGGCAAAGTTCTTTAGTTTCATTGGTTGGTTCATCCCTTTGAATATTTGCAGCAAGTTTTTTTTACATTCTGTACAGAATATAAAAATAAAATTGATCTCTTATATTGGTAGATTGTGGTGCTGCTGATATACCCTGCTTAATAGGTACCTAGATTTGTACAATATGTTTTTTTTCTACCTCTAGAGCTGAAATTATCTTCTTATTTTATTCCTATCTGAATATCAGGCAATAAAGTAATTCTTATCTGACATCGTAAATGTTTTGTTTTGTAGATAGATAAAACAACATTGTTACTATGTCAGTTAATATTGAAGTATCTTTATCATACAGAGTGTAAGGGATGCCGGCTTAAAACAGTATTACCCCATTTTTTCCCACGGGTGTCCAACCACAACACCTTTTATCAACTGTTTGGGTACAGCTACTCGCTACGAGATGGCGCTACTACATCAAAATTAAATACGATTTTATTCACGTTTTTTTTTTGCTGTCTTACTTATTTCAGCTATTATAGACGTTGTAGTATGATTGCTTGTTATGTTTAAAAAATTATTACTTCTATAGTTTTATAATCAGAAGTTCATTTCTATTTTGCAACGAAACAAATTATAAATGCTTTTTTAACAAACTAAAAAATGTAGACCACTTCATACCTGTTGTCTAATCCTTATTTTGCTGCCAGCAATTTAAAATACTTAAAAAGTTAAAATACGACACAAGACAAAACTAAAACTCTGCTATCCACTCCTAGATGGCGCTACTTGGTCCATATTCAAAACTATATTCTCTTGATTTTTCCTTACGTTTTCTCTTACTACAGGTGCTGTTCAAAGAACCGGATCAGAAACGAGTGGCGAGTTACGAGAAGCGCATGGTGGCAGCATTGGAGGAGTTTGAAGCGAAGTGGTTGGACAAGTCCACTTTCCTGACCGGAGAAACGGTCACGGTGGCCGATTTGTTGGCCGCCTGCGAAGTGGAACAGCCTAGTAAGTCATGCGAGATTGATGAAAATATTTTATTTTTATGATGCATACATACATATATATGGTTATTTTTTTGTCATTACACAAACTTTGTAGAGTGTTTTTACTCGTGATTCTGAACAACTTTTACAATGGAGCCACTTGCGAAATCGCTGAAAAAATTGGGTGTTTCATAAAGTTTTGCCGAGTAGGTGTGAACTTTTCTATGGAACACATTTTTTTTTTGAGATTTTGCACGTGACCCCATAGTGTACGTTAGTATATTAGTTTTTCTCTGTGCCCATAGTAAAAGTTGTTCAGAAGCATTAGTAGAAACACCCTACAAAGTTAGTGTACAGACTAAAAACTAACCCTGTATCAAGCCTGTATCTCTTGCAAGGTAGGCAGATGGTTAGCGGCTGTAAAAATGTGGTCGCTGTCGCCACGTCTAACAAATAGTGAAGGCCCTTTCCTGTAGCCCTTATAGATATATTTTATTCACAAGCATACACGGTACAATTAAGATCTTAGGTAGGTAATAAATGATATTACATTAATTCGCACATGCGTGATGCGCCAGTATTTGGCATGCAAAAATATAACAATTTATTAGGATTTACCGCACTCACAGTGGCGAAATTACAATGTCCAAAAATAAATAGGTAGTCATTAATCATTACAGCAATATTCAATTCAAAATTCAAAGTATATAATAAAAATTCATGTTCATGTCAAAATAAAAAAAAATAAAAAAATCAATGTCATGCAAGTGTATTTATCATTCAGAAATTCATTTATGTCATAATAGCATTTCTGGACAAGCCAACGTTTTAATTGAGACAAAAAATACCTATTTGACAGTTCTCTAAATTGCCGCGCTAAGCGATTATAAATTTTTATTGTCATAATAAAACAATTTTTCCTAAATAAAGCGGTCCTACAGGTTGGCATTTTTAACAAAGTTACATCTCTATCTCTCAATCGCGGGTTTTGCGTAAGATTTTCAAAGAAATTTAGATTATTCCTAACAAATGTAGTTATTTCCAAAATGTAGAGCCCTGTTAATGTAAGAAGACGTAGTCGGCGAAATAAAGGACGACAATGTTCAAGTGGGCCGACTCCACATAAGGCGCGAATACACTTCTTTTGTGCTTGGAAAACATCGTTAATATCGGTAGAGTTTCCCCAGATAATCCGTACCTCAAAACTGAGGCAACGTAACCATGGTAAGCTAATAAAGCACTTTCTTCACCAGTTACTTTTCTAAGGTTTCTTAAAGCGTACACAAACCTATCAATTTTTCCGCAAACAAATTTCACATGTTGCTTCCAGGATAGAAATTCGTCTAATGTGATACCTAAAAACTTTGTCGTATCTACTCGTTCAACATTTTGACCATTACATTGTATGTCTAAATCAAGTTTATTAGTTTTATAATTACGAAATTGAATATAAGTCGTTTTAGAAATATTAATTTTAAGATTATTATTAATAAGCCAATTGTTTATAGATGTCAATGTAGAATTAATGTTATTGAGATATGGAATATTAATGTCATTGTTTGAAATAATAATTGAAATGTCATCAGCGAATAATATTAATTGATTAGAAGTTATATTAGGAATGTCATTTATATATAGTAAAAATAATAAAGGACCTAACACAGATCCTTGCGGAACGCCGACTCTATTGAATTGAAAGGAAGAGTTGTGTGAAACAGCTTCTTTTTTGTCACTTAAACCACAAATCTCAACGCTCTGCAAGCGATTGTTTAAGTAATCTTTAACCCAGTTCAAAGCTAAACCACGTATACCGTACCTTTCACATTTCTGTAATAATACGCGATGCTCTACATAATCAAAAGCTCGCGTCATATCGAGGAACATTACTATGATAGGCATTTTCATGTCAATGTATTTTGTTACTTTTTGTAGTAATGTGTAACAGGCCAGGGTAGTCGACTTCTGTTTTTGAAAACTATGCTGTTCCTTGGTGATAGAGCAGTGTTTATTTAGAAAATCAGTAAGCCTTTTGTGGAATACTTTTTCAAAGACTTTAGATAAGATTCGTGTATCACTGTATAACAGAGATGATTCGTGTATCACTGTAGTGACAGGTTATCAGTCTGTCGCTTACAGTTGTAATACACATGAATCCCTCGAGTCCCGTCCTCGCCTCTTATGATACCTGCTGGAAAGAAATGGAGTGATGAAATTCTAAGCCGGGATTACATGACACTTTTTGTGATAGATTATAAAAGAGCTGCAAAATTTAAATAAATTTTAGACAAACAGACAGATGGACGAACGGACGGACAGTTTTGAGGAAACGATAAGGGTTTGTAGTAGACTATGAAAACCTAAAAATAATTGACATTATTGTACGATTTAAACTCAAAAACTAACTTTGAAACTGAGTAATTTTCGCCTAAGCCGAGGGGACATAAGTCTCAATTCGAAAAACTATACAAGGAGTTAAAAACTAGTTGAAAATATCTAATTGGCTGAACAAATTTTACGCATAATTGAAATTCCGTGCTTTGGAAGGCACGTAAAGCCTCTAGGTCGCTGTCTATGATTTTATCATCGTGTGATGTCGGTTTGGAAAAGCATCGCCCTATTACACTCCCGCTCGAGTCGCAAAAGGCATATAAAAGACGTGAGTTATGTAATAAAATAACAGTTTGCTATTTACCTGACTGACAGGTCAAATGAGCTCTTTTAAAAACGATCTAAAACGATATTTTGTAAGAAAACACTGAAAGTCTGACGTCATATTGCTCTATTGATGGATGGATGATGTCAAAACATTTACGTTTATATTATTTTTCTGTTTATTCATTCAAACTTTGAATATTTCTATTAATGGAGCCTGTAGAATATTTGGACAATAGTTTTAAGCGTGCCACTTTTGTATTTTATTAATGACCCAATCAACTAGCGAATTTTAGGTGACAAAACTGACAACGTGTCACTATAGTGCTTGACCCTCAAATATTTGACAGAAGTGGCAATAGCGATCGTTTAATCGGCCACTAACACTCTGCCTACCCCGCAAAGGATATAAGTATGTACTTAAGCATTTCTTCTTGCGAGTGTCGTATGAGAAGGTGACAACCTGTTACTACAGTGATGCATGAATCGTCTGTAAGGGCCTCAATGTTTGTTAGACGTAGCGAAAGCGACCGTATTTTTATGGCCGTTAACGCCCTGCCTACCCCGCAAGGGATATAGGATGTGTATACGTATATATATGTATGCAACTGTCGAAATAATTCTACAAGTTTTTGTTGTGTTGTAATGAAAATATCGTAATGATAATGACTTTAGGCCTAACTTTGCCGTCGGGAGAATGAAGTTTCTAAAGGGAGCAATGTAAAATGTAGCTATAGTTTAAATTTATTTGTAATATGATTTATTAGAATAAGAAATCTATCTGACAGTTACATACATACACATATCACGCTTTTATCCCTTGCGGGGTAGGCAGAGCGTCAACGGCCGCAAAAATACGGCTACAATCGCCATGTTTGACAAATATTGAGGGCTGTTTCAGTTGATTTGTGTATCACTGTAGCGACAGGTTGTCAGCCTGTGCCTAAAGTTGTATGTAATACACATGAAACCCTCGAGTCCCTTAGTCGCCTCCTGCGATACTCGCGGGTAAGAACTGGGGTGATGCTTTTCATATTTAATATGATTAACACTATTGAAAAGTTATGAAAGTTTCATAATGAATAAGTGAAACCAAAATCAAATCACGACCAAACGTAATATATATTTACATATTTTGTGGTATTCGATAAACTTACAAATAATATGAATCGTATCGTAATAATGAATCACAAAAAAAAAGACATGCGTTACTTAAGAGCGTAGCATTAGACTACGGCGTAGGCCTATTGCTACGGATGCATCATAAAAAAAAGATACGCGTTACTTCAAAACCGTAGCATGTGGCTACGACGTAGGCCTGTTGCTACGGACGCAACTTCATTACTTTTAACTTCATTGTGCCTAGTTTCTCTCTAAGGAATGGCGGATTATTACAAAATCTCGTTACAAAAACTAAAACACGCGTTGCTTCAAGCGTGTAGCATGTGACTACGGCGTAGGCCTATTGCTACGAATATAACTTCATTTCTTTCAACTTTCTAACTACATTGGGCCTTACCACAACAAACTTAGACTCGTGTTGAACGCGTGTCTAGCGTTTTTTTTTTGTATGGAGTTTTAGTTTAAACACGCGTTCGACTCGCGTCAAATTTTTTTGTGATAAGGCCCATTGTGTCTAAGTACCAAAAATGCTCTAATCTTCATTCTTCTCTCAGGAATGGCGGACTTCGACCCAAGCGAGAGGTACACCAAAATAGCTGCGTGGTTGCGGAGAGTGCGGGAACACTTCAGCCCGCACTACGAGGAGGCGCATGTGGTCGTCAACAAAGTCGCCGCCAAGTATAACCAACGAGCTAAGTTGTAGACTAAACATACATACATCATACATATATCACGCCTGTATCCCTCGCGGGGTAGGCAGAGCAATAACGGCCGTTAAAATACGGTCGCTTTTGCCACGTCTGACATTTTCGAGGATTGTTTTCCAAGGTTGTTTTAGAAAACATGTGTATTACTATAGTGACAGGTTGTCAGCCTGCCGCCTAAAAATTGCAATACACCAACACTCTCTCCCTTAGTCGCCTCTTACGACACCCGCGGGAAGGATGTGGGGTGATGCTATTCTAAGCCGGCATCACACGGCAAACACTAGACAGGGTGTAAAAAAATTAGCTGCAATTAAGTGCAGTTTATAAATACGGACCCTTGTATTGTTTAGTCTACAACTTAGCTTGTTGGTTATATAAGGTGTAAAAATATTAGCTGCAAATATTTTAAGGGGTGAGCAAGCCTATGAAACTGAACAACTTTCCCCAAGGAACATAGGTCGAAATATGAAAAATAAAATTTGGACCTCCCATACAGTTGAAACGCTCGGCTGCTACATTTTGTATGGGAGGTCCAAAAATTACCTAATTAAATATGACCTAATATGACCTAATAAAAATTAATTAGGTCATATTTCGACCTATGTTTCTTGGGGAAAGTTGTTCGCTTTCATGGGCTGATGCACCCCTTAAAATATTTGCAGCTAATATTTTTACACCTTATATAACCAACAAGCTAAGTTGTAGACTATACAATACTGGGGTCCGTATTTATAAACCGCACTCAACTCTGAGATCAATCTTGAGTGCGACTTTGAGATGCTGTTAGTAATGACTGATATTTGTCAAATTAGCTCTTGAGATCGATCTCACAGTTGAGTGCGAATTATAAATACGGATCTAGATTTATGTGGTAGTTTGTAATTTAGTAGATGACCGTGTTTAATGAGTTTAACAATAGCAACAATTAGCGTTGTTATTCTTCATTAAAATTGGAAACAACTTTCGAATTATATTAATTACCCTGACAAATACCGAATTGTATGATGATAAAAGTGATAAAATGATAAAAATATTTATTTCCTCCCAATCATTAATGGAATTAATTTATACATTTCGTAGAGCACATTTTCAGAAAAAAAAAATGTTTGTTTAATTGAAAGGGAGATAGGAGTCCAAACTAGGTGTCCCTGTGCTATGGATCTCCTGGCTCCACCATTCTGACAGCAGACAATTATTAAAATGTCTAGTATAATTATTTCTGTACGGAAATGAAAAATAGCTTACAACTAACCAACAACAATTTGTTTAAGAAAAAATCAATACAAAATAAAATAAAAGTGGGTATTGAAATACGCTGTTTCAAAGGTTCTAAACTAAAACAATCCTTTTCCATAACATTTTGTTCATATTCTACCAGCGTATATTACAGACCGGGCAATGCAATAACTATTTGATTATTAGGTTATTTATTTAGCGGGCCCACCTGTCATGTCCTGTGTCCTGTTGCTTTCATTAGCTGATTGGATACTTTACCGACAGGCCAAATATTATTATACACTTCTCATTAGAGAGGTCGAGCCACTTTCGTTTATATGATTTGATGAAACTCGAGACCTATTGAAACTATTTGGAATTTGGTACATTTTCTTTAAGATTTAAAAAACTTAGTTTTACTCGCTATTACAAATAATGTAATTTGTATGAAACATGAACTTGCAAGGTGTCCTAGTTTTGTTTTATAAGAAGTATAGTTTTATTTTTTATTTTAACTGTAAAAATTTTGTGTATGGTGTCAAAATACAATTTTCTAAATTATTTTTCTATAAAACAGTCTTTAGTTACGAATATTTTGAAAAAGTTTGTAAGTAATTAACTTTTTTCAAAGATTGGACTTTTTTTTATTAAATACCTATTAATCAAGTACTTAGATTATAAATTTTATTGCTGAGAGTAGTAAAATTAAGTTTTTACAATTTGGCCTACCTCAAGCTCCACATTTCCGTCGGGTCAGGTCCGGTCGGAGTATTGCAAAATTGGCAGGGCAGTTTGTGACCCGTATTCCAAAGGATTTTGGTTAGAATACAATATTTTCTTGAATTTGCACAACTCATCATCACAATAATTACGTACAATCCGTTTAAAACTGTTTTATTGTGCTGTCTTTAGTTTAGATAACTAAGAACAAATTAGTTTTAATTCTAGTGCATTTGTTTGTACATGTGTTTATTAAAATTGTGTTTAAGTAAGTTACAGCTAAATATAAAATGTAATTGTATGTATATTCTATAAGTAGAACGTATAATTATTTGAGTAGTTATTGATTATATGATATTTTTAAATGGAAACTTTAAAAGTAGTTATTAAGCTGGAGATGGGCATTTATTTACATTATATGTACTTAGTTTTAAATATATTTTAAGTATATTTTATAGTTTAATCGAATTACAGGGTTTTATACAATATATTTGTTTTAATTTGAGCGAATACACTCTTACAATGAATCTAAATTTAAAAAATATACTAATATAAAAGTACTTACGAGTTATAAACATACGGCTATGGAATGATATTTTTAAAACGGTTCACAAAACATCAAATTCAAAATTGTTTAACTTGGTTTTCAAAAGTTTGACATACACCCATGATAGTTTTTCAGAAAGACAAAGCAAATTAGGTATCTCTGAATATCGATATTTGAAACTATTTTTAAAATATCCTTGACTCATACAACTACATAATCATGCACTTAATTTGCGTATGTGTGTGTACTTGTAATGGCTGCATTCGGAGAACATTACATTGACAGGTTAAAAATAAGTTCGCAGACACGTACAGCGCTACCATTGGCCAGCCCCAGCGAATAGTATAGGCCGAGAGCTCGCCGCTAGAAAAGATGCTTGTTTTAAATCATAGCACTGCTAGTTACAGTCCACTGCTGGACACAGGCCTCGCACAAAAGAGTCGTATTTTTTAAAATATTACCACTACTGGTAACAATCCAGTGCTGGACACAGGCCTCTCACAAAAAAACAATTTTTTTTTTATATTACCACCACTCGTAACAGTCCAGTGCTGGACACAGGAATCTCACTAAGGAAGTCGTTTTTTAAATATTACCACTACTGGTAACAATCCAGTGCTGGACACAAGCATCTAACTAAAGAAGTTGTTTTTTTAAAAAAATATTACCACTACTGGTAACAATCCACTGCTGGACACAAGCATCTCACTAAAGAAGTTGTTTTTTTTTTAAAATATTACCACTACTGGTAACAATCCACTGCTGGACACAAGCATCTCACTAAAGAAGTTGTTTTTTAAAAAAAATATTACTACTACTGGTAACAATCCACTGCTGGACACAAGCATCTCGCTAAAGAAGTTGTTTTATTTAAAATATTACCACTACTGGTAACAATCCACTGCTGGACACTGGCCTCTCATGAAAGAAGTCGTTTTTTTAAATATTACCATACTGGTAACAGTACACTTTCTGCAGCCCACCTTCCCCCTGCCGAGAAGCTTCCACCGAGTGGCAATTTCCCCTGGGCGGTCTGGAAGTCGCTCAACCGACTCCGGCTGGTGTAGGGAGGTGCCATGCAAACCGGAAAAGGTGGGGCTTCTCAAGCAACGATAGTTGTGATTGTGGCGCTCTACAGACAATGTCTCATCTACTGTGCTGCCCAACAAACCCCTGCTCATGTACATTGAAGGATCTGCAAGAGGCGAACGACAAGGCCATCGCCGTTGCAACACATTGGTCCAATCTACTGTGATCCCGTTTCCATTTACTCGACGAAGAAGAAGAACAGTCCACTGCTGGACCTATGTCCAAGATGCCTATGCATCTTAGTAAAAAAGTAGTTTTTTAATTGTAAACTTGCAAAATTTTCACCGAACTGGGAGGATTCGTGCCTCACCATCTGGGCTACCGCGGCTCAATCTTCGCCTACGCAATTATGCAAGTGTGGCTAATAAAGAAATGTACAAAAATGTCAGTAAACAGATTTCATAAAAATAATTAATTTTGAACCAGAAAGGGGCGTGCGGCGCGAAACTAGCTGTCCAGGGTAATGGAAAAATAAATAAATAAAATATTTTACTCAATAAATCAAAGGAGCGAAAATATTTTTCAAAAAGTATAAAAACTGGGCTCCCACGCACTCTTGTACCCTTCAGGAAATGTATCGAACTTATTTTCACCCTGTATAAAGAGAATCGTCAATGCTGCTACATTATACTTTACCAATTTTAATTACTTTAAACATTTATTCCCGCCATCCCTATCCTTCAGCACCAAACACTCCCAACATCCAAAGTTTTCAAAACTCAAACATATTTAGTTAACTAACATATTTAGCTTAAGGTGCGCACACGCATAAAATTGTTCTCCTCTTTTAATATTATTAAATGCCCGTTTAATATTCACCAGCCAAGGTAAATATGATACGAAACCTTGATTCCTTGGTTCTAAACCTTTTCTGTCACTTCAAATCTTTACATGTCACGTAAAAACCATTGGCGTAATTTAAGGCGGTCGTGGCCCAGGCTATAATCCAAGAATCTACCACCTGCTGGAGGGGTTATAAGGCGCGCGCAGCCTGCTCCTCATTGGTGGCGAAACTTGTGAAAAGGCCACGCTGGTCCGCCACCGCGGCAGTCCACGGCGGACACCTGTTCTGGATAGCATGGCTATCAAGTCTTTGTCTCCAGTGCTACAAATTGCTAAATAAAATTCCAATGGAGGTATCCAGTTTGAGAAAAAATTATAGTCGCCACCGAGTGTCACCAAAATTTTGAAGATCTTTAAATTCTTTTTGTTAATTAATTCTTTGATTCTTAAAAATTCTAGTGCTTAAAAATGACTATTGTTTAACTTTATTACGATTTTATTCTCTGTGCAAATAGAAGGAGGAAATTTGCGAAATACGAACACTTGAAGTTTGAGTAAAGTTTGTTAAAAGTTTGAGAAGGTGCGAAGAACCTGGCTGCAATGAATAATGATTGTATCAAAAGTGAAGAATGTCCAAGTGAAAGTTTCAGTGCCCTTGAAATGGTGAGAATATAGAAATAATACTTATAATATAAATAAAATAATTATGTGCATTTGTATTTTTGTATTTGCCATTTTGATATATTCTATTATTTGTTTTTGTCTAAATTAAATAATTTCTTGAATAAATTACTGCACTGATTTTTCATTTTTTGTGAGAATTTCGAATTATGTACTTTGGAAAAAGTTGTTCAGTTTAACGAGCTGTTGCGACCCTTGCCTTTTCCTTTTCTTACGGAAAAAAATATCCTTTGTTTAGGATTTATTAATGTCTCATTTTTAAAGAAAACAATTTAGAGCTTTTTGTGTGTTTGTGATATTTTCGTTTCATTTTTTATTTTTTTACCTGTATCTTTTTGTACATTTCTGTTATTTAAATTTTTAGGGGTGCGTACTTGTCTTTAAAAAATGTTCATGTATCTAAATACAATAAAATTTGTAGCACTTTTAGCTATCGAATTCCTTACGAAAAAAAATTCCAGAAATAAAATTAAACCTTAATCGGTAATATATCACTCGTTCTAACTTTTTGCATTTAAAAATAGCCTCAAAAAATCCATATCTTTGGTGCACTGTTTTTTAATTGTTTCTGCTACGAATTTGCAACACGTTATGTTCTCAATTACCAGTCGAAGTGGGGTCGGTTTACAGGATGTATTTTTGACACGAAATTTCGACCGTCGACGTGTGCTACTTTTTTTTGACGCGAACTCTTTCCCGGCGCGACGCGACGCGACGTTTCGATCGCCCTTTTCACCGCACCGGCCGACAGCCAGACCGGAGGGATACTGCCGCCCCTGTCTGGGGGGTTTTGTTGTGTTTTCCATCGCCCATTCATTGTGATTTTGTTATTCTGCCGTGAGTTGCCGGCTTAGAATAGCTTCACCCCTTTTCTTACGCATGGGTGTCGTAAGAGGCGACTAGAGGGTTTCATGTGTATTAGAAATTTATACGACAGGCTGATAATGTCACTACAGTGATACACGAATAATCTGAAAGAACCAGATGATTCGTGATGATATTTGTCAGAAGTAGCGATGGCGGCTGTATTTTACTGCCTACCAGGGATAAAGCGTGATATGTGTATGCACTTGTATGTATTTAAATTGTAATACCTAATACGTTTTTTAATATAGAAATAGCTTGAATTTATATCAATTTATTTAAGTTCGAAAAATGTTTTCGTCTAATATTATATTTTGAGTTTGGCCATCAGCTGTTCTTCTGAATAGCAGAAAATGGAAACGAATGGTTTGACCACGCTTTTTAAATTTTCGTGGACGATTTCAGATCAAAAATGACGATTTTAGGATTTCGCTTACGGAATAGCGCTTTCGTAGCACGCAATCGAAAACGAACAATTCAGAAATTAATGTGCGGCACATAAAATTAAAATTAGTGTCCTTAGGTAGTCATATTTATGAAAAAGTAAGAGATTGATTCTGGCATTTTGAAAAATTTGAAGAAGTCAGAAATCTGAACGTCCATCTGTCAGTTAGATATAAGGGATTTGCAAATATTAAAACTGAACAAGTTTACCCAAAGAACATAAGTCGAAATAAGTATGATAAAAAATCAAGATGATTCGAAACCTGTTTACACTTGTTGTGACTCATTATCCCGTAGAAATGATTTGTTTTCACGATAAGTATTAAACATACCGGGTGTATGGGACAGCCCTCCGAATACTGATAGGGTGCATGTCCCTTACACCCGGTATGGTATAAGTAGCGTCCCACTGTTCTACCAACTGTATTACCGGCGCTTTGACTGCTACAACCTAACTTTTAATAGTCGTTTTGTTCATCTCGAATCGAAGAGACAATTAGCAACATATCATAATCATCATCATCATTATCATCATCATCATCATCGTCATCATCATCATTATCACCCTCATCGTCATCATCATCATCCTCTTCATCATCATCATCATCACCATCATCATCATCGTCTTCATGGCCTGTTCGAGGTCCACTCTTGGACAAAGGCCTCTGCTCTTTTCGACCATTTCCAGCGATCTTGTGCATGTCCTCGTCTCATCCAGTCGCAGCAACATATAGTAGAAAATATTTATTTTGGTAGTTGCATTCGACGCACCGGTAGCTCAGTTTGTTATTCTCTTTTCGTGTGGGACACCGAGTCGTCCAACGACCCAATATTTACGACCTAGAGTCTGAGTTTTTCAACCGCCTTCTACAAGTAGCAGGTTTCTGATATAGTTGTGTAATGACCGCCGTCTAAGTAATCAATCCTAGGCAGCAACCAGGGCCTAGGGCTTAACGTGCCATCCGAAACACGGAACCACCTTTCTTACGGACAATCGGGTGATTCCGCCCGCAATATCCTAACCAGACTGAGAACAAATTCACTAAGTGATAAATAATAATTTTATTTTGCTGCATATTTCGGCTTTTTGGCGGATTCCAGTAATTTTTGTTTTGTTTTTGTTACAGTTTAAATAAAGCTACAATAGCAAATTTAATTGCACAAAAAAAAAGGCAACCGCTTTTACAAAAGAACTGTAACATAATTAAAGAAGAAAATGAAACCAATGAAATCCAAGTAAAAGAAGAAAAAATTAAAATGGAGAATGAAATTCCGCAGTCCACAAATAAAGGTGTGGCATCAGTCAGTGAGACTGATGCACACCTATTATTAAACTTGAGTACAAGTAATGTACACAAGGAGAAAAGTAAGGAACTGATACTAAGTAAAGACAAGACACATAACGAAAATGTTGCCACCAAAAATTTTAAGGCGCCTAACCACACGCCTAACAATAATTTGACGTATCCTCTATTCAAAGAAAAAGATACTGAAGAAGTAATCATAATAGACGAAGATAATCCGAAGATAGCTAGTACCCACAAGCACAACAAGGTGAAAGTACCGCTGCCTATTATGCATAAAAGATATGGCACGGTGACTGTTATGCAAAAGTGCTCGAAGAAAACGACTCGAGCAGAAAAAATACCATACGTCTCCAAAGAAGATTTTGAACTCCTTAAACTAATCAAAACCAAAGGACTTACCAAGCGGCAGATATTAAAAATGATAAATGATAGCAAACCGAAAAGTGAAAATAATGACGATAATAATAATAAATTACAAGTAGCAACAATATCTGTTGAAGAAAACTCTGATGATGAAAATTCAGCAAGACTAAAAGAACTCATAAAGACCAACAATCAGAATAAAAATTTCCTAAATATTATAACAGAGCAATTGAAAAAGTATCAATTAATGCAGGTTACCAATGATCGTAGGGCATATTACGAACAATTAGTTGATCACTTTCTCCGACATTTAAAAAAGACAACATTGGAAAAAACTACTCAAACAGAGATATCTACAAAGGAAACGGGTACCTCGATGACTGGTGAAGCTAATAAAAGAGGTACTAAAATGAAACATCAATCTCAGAATACTTCAGTACCATTGACAAATACAGTTCTGCCTCATCAAGTCCCAATAAGTCCAGTCCCAGGGGATCAAGCAACGGGGTTTCAGAGCCAGCCCCAGATGACGAAGCCGATAAACATGTGCAATACCGGGTACTATCCGAACACGCCCATGATAAGTGCTCTTCAGGTGGGTTTTATTTCGTATTAAAATTTTATAAAGTGTCTAACTAAACAAACATGCTGAAATGATGCTATTCTAAGCTGGCACCACATGGAAATATTTAATTAATTTTAAAAAATCGTTTTCGGATTCTAAATAACTGCTGAAATTCGTTGTATTCGAATACTAATACACAATTTATTTTTCAACATTTCCAACAGCTGACAGAGCCTATATACCAACAACGGCGTGCCAATTCTCGAGGAGTAAATCGGTCTGTGCAGCAGTCGAGTGGCATCTATGACGGCAATCGTAGTATGCCACAGCCGCCCCAACAACAAGCGTATATGGCAGCAACGGGGTATCCAGCCACTGCTGAAGCTTCATTCCCACTGCAGCAGGCATCAGGTATATTGTACTTTTCAGGTCTATTAAACCGTAAGATATAGCATTGCGTAACACTTGTAATGACAACGCCGACATCAACCAGAAACGTGCTAACAACTGAAACAATGAAATCAACTGAGTTATACTCGGAGCTGTAAACCTTATTGACATTATTGAAATCGTCTGAAATGGACAGATTAAGGCCAATGATGATATGGAAAAAGATATGTCAAATGATATCAACCAGAATCGTGGTAACAATGATATCAACAAAGTTTTTCTGCTAGAAAAAGATCTCTAATACTCCATAATCTTAATAAATGGAGGCCTATGACACAGCTCATTTCCAGCACTTGCTGTCTGAATATGAGAAAATAATTATCTCGCTCATAACCATTGGAACACCTATAATGCAGCTGCTGGTAAAACCTTCAGAAATAGGACTTCAGTATCAAAAACTTTGAACCTGAGTCCTTCTTCGATCTGACACTCTTTTTTTGTCTGCAGCCTACAACCCGAACTACAGTCAAACACATCCAATAGACCTTCACACGGGATATGCTGTCGACCCTCAGATAAGTACTAAACCCAACTCTGCCTTCACCAGGCACTCTAACAGAGAAACACCGGAGCACTCCGGAACTCCAGTACCTCCGAAGAAGAAGAATACGATGGTAAGGAACACGCCTTACGAGCCAGCTGCACCGCAGTTCCCTCAGCACTACAATAAGTACCAGAGCATCATGGAGCAGCAGAAGATCGAGCAGATGCAGCAGATGAGGTGCATGCATATGAACTACCCCAACACCGCCTGGAACCACGCGCCGCTGTACGCGCGGCAGAACAGACCTGCTTAATTCGTAACAAAATATATTTTCGAACCAAGCAGGCCTCATCACGCCTGTGGCACATAAGTCGCATTATTTTTAAACTCGGCCATGGAAAAATAACTGTTAATGTGTTTCTTTGAAAATTACAGAAATTTATTGAAATAAAGGCAAGCAACTTTAGATCCATAAAATGGGTTGAATGTAGCTAATACATAATGTATTTAAAATACGAGCACCTCTCTAATTAGGTCACATTATAATCGTATAATAATAGGTGCTCGTATTTTAAATTTAAAATTTATACGATTTTAATGTGACCTAATTAGAGAGGTGCTCGTATTTTAAATACAGAGGCCTGTATTTTCTTTCGAGGGCAGAGTTATATATATTTATATGTCGGAAGTCAGTACTAAAAAGTACTATCCAATAATGATTGATAGGCATTTAGAGTAGTGAACCTCAGGCTAAATAAGAAACCCGCAGGGCAGCTTGTGACGAGCTGTTGGGGAGTAGCGACCCCACGGACCCGAATGCCCCCGAGGGTGTAGACTGGCCGAATAAAGCTTGCTATAGTGGATCCCAAGGCCAGGACTCTCACCTTTGGCTTGCCTTAGTTGGCTGGCCAGAGTGGGGTCGCTAGAGTTCGAGCCTGTGCTCTAACTCGAGGGGTAGAAGTGGTAAATTCGCACTCGAATTGATGTAGTCTTTTCTACCACTAACTGCGTAGAAAAAAGTATATCTGTACCTTCTGATACCCCTTTAGTCGCCTTGCACTAAATGTTATCTGGGCATCACCATCGACGCCTCACTAGCGGGCGGCGAGTCACCGTCTGCCGAAATTATCAATCAGACATTTGTTTCGGCAGGCGTTGCGTCTTCTCAGTCAATAAATAATGTAGCAAATGGTCGAGCAAGTTCCTCCCCATAGTATTAGTCTTTGAACCCTGCAGTATTTTACCTTACAACAGGCAGGCACTTACTGGTTTTGGGTGTGTTTCTTAGAGCAGTTAAGCGAGTAGCTGCTTGCACTGTTATACCTTTTGTTCTCCGGGAACAGACTACCAAATTATGGAAAGGATTAAAAAACGCCTGTATTTGATAATTTTGGAATATTTTTCAGATACATCTTTTCAAATGAGATCCCTCAAATTATTTTTAACTAAAACCAGTGTCAAGAACCCAAACTGCATTAAAAAATGAACACTAAACACAAACAAATACAAATAACCATAAGCAATATAAAACGTAAGAAAACACATACCTAAAAAAATATGTCAATAAAAAATAAATAAAAACGTAAAAAAAAGGAATTGCGATTAAGCTTAAGTAGGTATAGGTAATAAATCTTATAGTATGGTCTTAGCTTTAAAACAGGTATTAATTGAGCTTAGTGTAAAGAGTAGATAAGTAGTGTAGTGAAGTGTAGCGTAGAGTAGTGTAGAGTAGAGTAGTGTAGTGAAATGAAGTGTAGAGGAGTGTAGTGCAGTGTAGTGCAGTGTAGTGTAGTGTAGAGTAGAGTAGTGTAGTGAAGTGTAGTGTAGTGAAGTGTAGTGTAGAAAAGTGTAGTGTAGAGTAGAGTAGTGTAGTCTAGTTTAGTGTAGTGAAGTGTAGTGTAGTGTAGTGAAGTGTAGTGTAGTCTAGTGTAGAGTAGTGTAGTGTAGTTTGTTTAGTGTAGTGTAGTGGGGTTTAGTGTACCGTAGTGTGGTTTGATGTAGCGTAGTATGGAGTAGATGAGTCTAGCGAAGTTAAGTGTAGTGTAGTGTAGTGTAGAGTAGGTAGTGTAGTGTAGTGTAGAGTAGTTAGATACATTAAGTGCACATCCAAACTATTTATGTAAATGTACTTACTTGCCCGTGTTCGTCGAATGTTGCTGTGATAAGTAAGGATATATTTAACAGATACCATCCATGCGTTGATGGTTGTATATAGGCAAGATCGTATAAAGGCACATTGAGATAGACACTGTATAGTAAAAAAAAAATTTTTGGCCAATGCAGGGTGTAAAAGTGCTGTATTTCACTATATTATTTACTTACTTTATTTTACACTTTTCTTTTATCCCGACAAGTCAATAATTTTATGAATAAGTAGGTTAATATTTTAGTAGCAGCCTTGCGATTTTAGTTCCCTAAGCAACTTTTGCGACTTTTTTAATACTGAGTAAAACCTTGAACAGTGCATGGCGAAGTATTATCAATTAAGTCTACTTCTTTTACTTCTTACTTCTCTACATCTATATCATCATATTCAGTTAATTTTTTCTGTACTTTTAATAATTGTGTGTTATTTTTATGTGTATTTTATACTAAAATGGTAGTTATTGATTTTCATAGGTATTTTAGGTTGAGATACAAGCTAAGGCGGATCACACACAGTCACGCCTGCGCTGCGGTATGGGGAGCGACAACCACACGTGTGACGTCAGACGCGCAGGTAGGCACTATGCGGTTTTTCAGGACCTCCGTCCGTATATATATCCTTAAGCCCATCCAGGAATTATCTATGTCAAATGATACTTACACACATACATATATGTATCACGCCTTTGTTTCTTGCGGGGTAGGCAGAGCTTCAACGACTGTAAAAATACAGTTGCTATCGCCACGTCTGACAAATATCGAGGACCGGTTGAGATAATTTCAAATGATACCTAAATGAAACGCATGGCAGCAGGTCGGAGAAGTTGTGCTAAGCAAGAATCTGCAGAATCATCACCAGGATCTTAAGTTGGGAAAAATCGGTGATTTCCGTTTTTCCAATAACTTAAGGACCTTTTACGTCATGTGGCATCTTAGGTAAATTCTGGATGGGCTTACGGGCTGATACATCTATTGCCTTGCTTGTGGAACATAACAAACCCTTGCACATAGCTGCCTGATCTGCGCGTGCGTCGATACGTTGCTGTACTATACGCGTGTTAGTAAAGTTTTAAAAACGCGGCTCCGCACACCGTAGTATACTAAAGTCGCGAGGATTGTGTGAGATCTGCCTAAATCTTAATTTTACAGTCTCACTCATCGAAAGCTATTATGACTGTGATGAGTAATGTCAGATTTAGGATGCATTAAAGTATTCACAATCCAGGAACTTGTAAAATTTGAATGCCGCATGCAGGATACGAATCTGCGAACTTTACTATCAGTTCAACCGACGCTCTTAACCATTGGGTCACGACAGCGATACTGCCTGATATCAAAAGCTAAGAATTTACCCTGCGGCATAACAATTTTTCATGATCTTGTCACTGAGTTCACATCACTTATGGATCTAGTGTCTCTGTCAGCCCTTAAAAGCTGGAACAGACATTTCGAGAAAACCATCTAAATGCTCTCAGTCTCCATCGAAATCCTGCTCTGACATTACCAAATTAAAAACTTATATTTATTCTGTGACAATAATATAAAATGAGACAGTCAATTTAAATTTCCTCAGTCTAAATCTATCTAAATTCTGGTCTGATATATTTTTATTTATTTATTTGATATTAGCAAAATTCACAGCACATAATCAAAACAATACAATACAATATAAAAGGTATACATAATTCATTACAAATTTAGACATATTAAATTAGATAAAAGGGTAGATTTAGACAAAAAAGCAAAAAGTAAAAAAAAAGTGTGTGTGTGTGTGTGTGTGTGTGTGTGTGTGTGTATGTGGATGCGTATTTGTGATGTGATGTGCTTCTTTCATAGTCATAAATCAGGGTAAATGGTAGTAAAACTAGGTAGGCGCTTCAGTGTGGAATCTATGGATTGCTTAGGAGTGCAAAAGAAAATATCTGCGACTTTAAATCTTTTCTCGTAGGTGGTGGGAACAATTCTGTTTAGAATGGAATTTTGGCCGTAATTGGTATACACAAGTCCGACGTACAGCGATCGCATATGTATGCATAGCTAGTGCGGGTAGTACACGCGTTAATACCTACTTGGGTTGTCAGTCCAGAACAATCAACTATGAAGCCACCACGTCATATAGAAATCTCATATCTGACCAAATAATGGTACCTACATTGTCTGTGTCTAACCCAACTAAATCCTGATCTGACATTACTGACACAATGAGGATATATGACAAAACCCATCTAAATTCTGGGCTGACATTACTGACACAAATACAAGAATGATGCAAGAATTTACTTCCTTAGATAGGTAAACATGTTTACTGATAAATAATGTATAGTGTAAATAGGTAGGTATAGAAAAATAATCCCCTTGTATATTGTCCTATATAATATAATTGTGTGGTAATTAATTTATTTTAATGGGTAATATAACAGGTAATATAACTAATCACTGTAGAATATCAAATTTTAAAACAGAATTTATTTAAATACTCTCCATATTTTTAAATTACGTGTGAAAATAACCCACATTAAGCTTTTTATAATAAAATAAAAAAGCACTAAAAGTGCAACAAAAAAAAAATTCTAGGATACTTTAAAAAATGTGACGGGTTTCAAGTCATATTTAACGACGTTTCGTCGAATATCGAACCATCGATACTAACTGTCTTAGCCAAAAATCACTTCAAGTGTAGGATACTTTAGGGGTGAAGCACTTTCGATGAAACGACCTGTCGGTGCAGCGTTGTCGATGATGCCATATTTTATGAAACGACATTCGATATGACGATTCGAACCCGTTCGTAGGTGCTTATACATGTAGATTAAAACTATTAATAGTAACTCTAATAAGTAGTTATAGACCTACGCTACCTGAGTAATTATTATCTATCGAAATATAGCCGGTGTAAGGGACGGTGTGCCGAAAACTTTGCAGGCATTATTAGACCATGAAATAACACTTACTAAAAAAACGATTTCCCATAGAAAGTTAGCGGACTAATCGAGAATTTTGATCATCATATATCGTCAACCATAGGACGTCCAATGCTGATCATAGACCCTAAATAAATCCACCTGTCTGGATAGAAGCGGTCCGCATCCAGCGTTACCTCGCAGAGTTCATCAGATCGTCTGTCCAGCATTTTGTATTGGAGGTCGAAATTCTCTTTATAGCTCCCGATTCGAAAGTTACTTAGTTGCAAGGCCTGATCATGCCTGCAAGCAAATTTTTTTGTTGGTACTCCGTTCCATATATCAAGTTATTTGTACTGTATTGACTGTAGAGTGGACCATCAATGCATTAATGTTCATTGTAGAGTTTCATAAATTCATCATTCGCTAGGTTAAAGTTATAGTTGACTGATCTCAAACGGATTTAATCCATTAATTTTAGGAAAAGGGTCGTTCATTTATTACGTAAAACAGTTAAAATTTTTGACCCCCCCCTCAGCCTAAGTAACAAAAAGCCTAAGTTAAAATAAGACTTCGATCAACCCCCTTCCTCTTCATACGTAAGACCGGTATGTACCCAAATTTTCAAAACGAGAAATTGAAATATAATAACAATTATTTGGTGCACACTCGGCCAAAGCGGCTGTGTTGCCATTAATGACTATAAGGGATACCTATTACACCTATGCCCGACTGCTGGTTTTTCAATTATGATTTTAGCTTATTTTTGTGATCAATAGAACATTCTAGAACATTCCCTATCTTACGTAAGAATAAGTAAGAATTATTCGGACACCCGCTCGCTAAATCATCATCATCATCAAACAATTTCCATTCATGTCTGTTTCCTCCTAATGTTTTGACCTCTTGGTACGAGACGATGTGAGCCTTTTCATTTCTTTGAGTGAAGAATCTAAATCTAAATCATGTTACGTAATAAATAAACGGCCCCGTACGGTAGAAAGAAATGTAGGTAGGAAATTAAAGGGAACAAAGGATGGTGATGTAGCGAAAACATTACATTTTGATACTGTGGTCATACTGCAAATTAAATATGTATTCGGTACAAAATTGGTAAAATATAAATACTTAAATCAATACTGAATTAAAAAGTTACGACAACTGAGATACTTTTTTGGTTAAATAAAAATATTGAAAGGCTTTATTAAATATATAGATCAACAGAAAAAACAATATACTAAACTAACAATGAAATCGATAAAGTAACCTTAAATCAATGCAAACCGACAAAATTCAAAACAATAGAAATGTTGAGGAGTATATTCCATTCAAACTAAAGTCGCGTATGATTTACAACAACAAGCTAAATAGTTCCTATCTGAATTGGCTACATCATCTTCTTATAGGATAATAATACGTATAGTTAGGATATTTTTGAACACAATGAACAATATCACCAACCATAATCACTTTATTAATGACGAGGAACACACTTGACGCACGACGGAGCGCAAAAATATTGCAGCGGTCTGTCTGATCCATACCAAAAATGTCATCTACATACTAAAACCGCTCAATCGCTGTTGACGCAGCGCTATCGCAGTGTCACCCGTCGAGTGCGATTTAACTATGGGGAGTGACGTTTCAAGTATGGATCTGACAGACCGCTGCGATATTTTTACAATCCGTCGTGCGTCCAGTGTGTTCCTCGCCAATCACTTTCATACAAACCATACAAATCACACCTATACTCACACTAAATACAAGGTCTGACACACAAAACACACGGAAAATCACTCAACCTGACACCCAAAACACCTCGACAATCACCCGGCCTAACACATAGAACATATCGACATTCATCAATAATTAATATAAGGTAAATACTATAAATATGTTGTGGGTAAAACAATATAAAAAAGAAAAAATAAATCATGTTAAACATGTGCATCATAAGAATTACAATTAGAAAAATATATATATATTTTCAAATGTACAGATAGGTCACAAATTCTACTTCTTTTCGTGTCACTACGCTACGGTTCCTTTAATCTCAAATTAATATACACGGTGTAAAAATATTAGCTGCAAATACTTCAAGGAGTGAACCGGCCCATGAACCTGAACAACTTTCCCCAAGGAACATAGGCCGAAATATGGAAAAAAAATTTGGACCTCCCATACAAAATTACCGAACGACCAAGTCAATTTGTATGGGAGGTCCAAAAAATTTCTCATTATTCGACCTATGTTTCCTAGGGAAAGTTGTTCAGTTTCATGGGCTGATTCACCCCTTAAAATATTTGCAGCTAATTTTTTTACACCCTGTATAGATAAATGTAATGATTTGCATCTGGTTGGCAGCTAGTTACTTCCATCCGTGAATTAGTAGAGCTCACCTAAAATGACTCTTAGATTTAGATATTAGAAATATAGGATGTAAAAATACTAGCTGCAAACATTTCAAGGGGTAAATCAGCCTATGAAATTGAACAATACTGTCATCTGAGAAACATCACTAAAAAAATAAAACATCACCATCAAACACTGAGAAACATAGGTTGTTAAATATAAGAATTTTTTTTGGACCTCCTATACAAATTGGATTTTGTATGGGAGGTCCTATATTTTTTCATATTTCGACCTATATTAATTGGGGAAAGCTGTTTAGTTTCATGGACTGATCCACCTCATAAAATATTTGCAGCTACACTCGAGAGCGATGAATTAGGGTCATGTGAAAATAGCAAATATCTCGGAAACTAAGAATGCTGGCTTAATGAAATAAATTGCGTTAAGTAGATAATTTAATTCTAATCTGTTGTTCAAGCGAGTATGCAAAACATGTTAATAATGTTGAATACTTCCTATTCAAGCTGTATGAATGTCATTCACACCTGGATATTGCACCAGAGTACTCACAATGCTGGATACCGGGTGGGGTCAGGTCAATACTACCAGGACTGTCGGTGTATCCAGGTGTGACATTCATACTGCTTGAATAGGAAGTATTCAACATTATGAACATGTTTTGCATACTTGCTTGAACAACAGATCAGAAATAAAAGCACAAACGAATGAAGTAGTCTCATAGTAACATCTCCGAATGTCTGCCTTTTTCAGTTTTTATTGTTTTATGGCATATACTTACATTAGCTAAGAAATTTTATTAACGGCATTTTTGGAGCATTAAATTGCCTACTTTACTCAATTAATTTCATTAAGCTAGCATTCTTAGTTTCCGACATATTTGCTATTTTTCCCATGACCCTAATTTATCGCTCTCCAGTGTATTTTTTTTTACCCTGTATAAGCGAGACGAAATTCTAAATTAATTTTAGGAATTACCATCTGCTAAAAGCAGGTGGTTGTATAAATATAGTGGTCATAAGTATGCCTAGTGTTGAACAATACTCTTTAGCTACGTAAGAATCCGGATGACGTCAATTAGTAGGTTAGACTAGTAGTAAATATATACGCACAATATATATTAATTCACCCACACACACATACACACACACACGAACACATACACACACACACGAACACATAAACACGCAGGCACACATACAGGGTGTCCCAGAACTCAACGACAAGCCGAAACAGGGTGACAGGGTTGATTGTAACCGTCACGAGAAAAATAAAAATAAATAAGTCCAAAAAATAAAAAATAAAGTTTAAAAGTATATCTAAATAAAAAAAAAATGCTTATGTTACTTGCGGTAACAATTAATAAAAATCTTATTTATAAAAATACATAAATAAATAATAAAAAAATAAAAATGTCTTTATTTCTGTAAAACATTTTACATTTATGCGCCGAGACTTCCAAGAAAGTAATCTAAAGATACTTGAATAAAAACATCTAAAAATAAAAAAAAATATTATATTTATTGTTACAGTTCAAAAATTAAAACGAACAAAAATAATAAAAGGTAACCACAAAAATTAAAAAATGGTTGCAGTTAGAACAAATTATAGATATTTTTAAATGCCAATAACTTTCAAACTTCACGGGAAAACATATTTTTTATATTTTTCTAATGATGGTTACAATCAATCCTGTCACCTCGTTTCGGCTTGAAGTTGAGTTCTGGGACACCCTTTATATACTTACATTACATTTACATTATACATTACATTACATTGTAGTTAGTATTTATAACATAATGTAGTAGCTGTACATACACCGTGGCCGCCTACATAGATAAATATAACTTACGCAAAGCGAAGTTTCTTTTTTGTAAGCGAAGCTGTTTGATACTTCACTTAAATTTATAACATATCGTTTTATGAACGAACAAACGAATGAAACTTGGTTTCAGTTTCAGTGACAGAACAGTATTTTATCAAACTAAGCAATCCTTTTTTCTGCTTCTTAGCTTATATATTTTTTTTAGTACCGCTTACACAAATATCTAGTATAGATGTACATATAATATATGATGATGATGATATGAGTACTATAATTGTACATTGACTCTATTCCAAACTAGAATATAGCATTTAACAAATATTAAATAAGAAGGGTTGATGATACAAAGCACGAATTTATGTAAATATTACTTAGTATAGGTAGTATAAGTTATGTAGTAGTATGATAATGAATTAGTATCGGTATCCGATACAAACACGGGATTAATAGTATAAGAAAAAAAAAAGCAAAAAAAATACAAAAAAAACCCGTATGTTAATACGTAGTATGTAGTATTGTATGGTACTTAGTACTCACTTCCGACTTTCGGTACTTGCGACGAATCTCGAAGTATTGAGATCCACCATCTTTATGGGACTGGAATAGTTATAAGCTCTAGATGTAATTTGTTAATTATAATGACTAGACATCTGATTATATGCTCTATCAAAATTCCGAAATGAATTAAAAATTGCACCAAAAAGCGGCAAAATATGCACTAAAAAAGGTCAAAACATGCAAAATATGCACAAGCAAAAAACAGTTATTAGAAAAATCAACGTTTACTTTAAATTTACATTTATATGATTATTTAATATTCATTTATTAATAGTACCGATAAAAATATTTGAATAGATTTGCCCATTTGAATATACCTAAATTATTTATTAAATTTTTAGTTACAGTAAACAATGGGTATTTTTCCAGGTTTTTTACTGCAAAATTGAGATGTTTGTCACTTAATATTAATTTGTAGGCCGAAAATTACCTTTCGACGCCAACGGACAAGTCATACATAACATAAGTACTGAAATTTGCACTTTCAATAAAAAGTGACGAAAAACGCATAAATACTATAGAAATTGCATTATATCCATTTGCATATAATCCGATGTCTGATAATGATATTCTATTTTATAAGTACCTGCGTAGTTATCATTGTGCCCCAAAGGCTTGTACATAGTGGAAAATCATTACGCTTTTGACGAATCGGCCATGACCCTTAGATAAGTACTTATAAGTAACTGTTTTGCAAAGTATCTGCAGGACTGCTGTAAGAAATTTCTTTCTAGAAATAAGCAGTACCTGTTGTGTCCTTTTTCTGTATCTACGGCGAGGAACACACTTGACGCACGCCGGAGCGCAAAAATAACGCAGCGGTCTGTCAGATCCATACTAGAAGTGTCAATCCCCATACTAAAACCACTCAACCGCTGTTGACGCAGCGCTATCGCAGTGTCATCCGTCGAGTGCGGTTTTAGTATGGGGAGTGACGTTTCTAGTATGGATCTGACAGACCGCAGCTGCGATATTTTTGCGCTTCGTCGTGCGTCAAGTGTGTTAGTGTGTTCCTCGCCTATTTGTCCTGTATCTGCACAATAAAAAAGTATCTTCTAGTCAATAAGCCCAAGTATAATGTAAAAAGAAAAATTGAAAGAATTCACGCTTTAAAACATTAATGAAATGTAATAATAGGATTTTGTGTAGAGCAGCTATAGTCATCATAATGAAATGTAATAATAGGATTTTGTGTAGAGTAGCTATAGTCATTAAAGAATATCTACCTACACTACACTACCTATAATAAATAGTCGTGAATGACTTCTACTTAATTGTGAAGCATGTTTTAGCTCATGATATTAAATAGATACCCAAATTTCTCTTTTAAGATCAGAGAACGATATTATTTTTGACGTGACTAAGTTGACTAATTCGATGGGGCTGCACGCACACACCAAAAACATGATGGATGCGGCGTTACCTCGCCTCTTACATTTGAAGCGTTATCCATTAGGCGTTACAATGTCTTGAAATATAGTGCTTGAAGTGCAGGCGAGAGCGAGAAAGTTAAAATTTTCTTTTGATAAATGCAACCATTTCGTTCAAACAAAGTAAAAAAATTCTTTTCAAAAATGCAACCATTCCATCAGTTTTTTCGCATGACTTTGTCACGTTCAACTATCGTCAGTAAACTGACTTTACAAACAGTTTTTTTCAGTTGAGCCTAGTTCGTGTAACTGCAGTGAAAATATAGTTTTATCCTTATAGTGCTTAAGCCTTTATAAGTGAGAGCCCGTTACTTTTGAATTATTTATTAGCATAGTACGTAGTCATGATTTATGCTGCTATAACTAATGTAGATAATACCTAATCTAATGTAATTTTAATGATTGGTGTAGTCAATATATATATTGTCTAATTTTTACCTTGAATTTTTAAATTGACGAAAATATTATGCTGCGTAAAACAATGTTTTGAATAATAGATTGGTTTACGGAAATTTTACTTGTATACCTATCTACAATTTTGTGTAAAACAAGTTTGATATGTCGAGCTATACTGATTTTGTTTGGTCTAATTACGACTAACCTAAAAATGTTTGAATAATATATATTATCTAATTTTCAGCTTGATTTTTTGAATTGACTAAAATATTATGCTGCGTAAAACAATGCTTTGAGTAGATTAGGTTTTTGACGGAAATTTTATTTGTACACTTATCTACAATTTCGTGTAAAACAAGTTTGATAAGTTGAGCAATACTGATTTTGTTTGGTCTAATTACGATTAGCCTAAAAATGTTTGGCCTAAGTTTTCTCAGAATATGAATTTTAAGCAAATGTTATGGATAAGTCAAGTTGTTAACCTTTAGTATGTAAATAACATGGATGTCGTGTCGATTCGATTATTCTCTTAGCTAAAAATAACGCTGTCACTTTCGGTTGAATAAGCCACAGGAATAAGGTCGTGATTCTACTGTACATATACAGGATGTCCCTGTTTATGTGGTCCAAGGTAAAAAAACTGTATTCTGGACACCTTTAGCTACTAGTTTGGAATATTGTTTTCTAAAACTCGAAAAAATAATTTGGACACTCAGTACTAAATGCTCTATCAGCCGCCGGTTAGCATTATTTTAGTATGGGAGGTCTGATACTGAAAAAATTATATTCCCGATTGGTAGGTAGCTAATGTACAGAATCTTGATTTTCTCTTTAGACCACTTAAACAGGGACATCCTGTATAATGGGATATTATCTAACCAATTTTCAAGTGTACATAGATGGCGCTGAGTTAATCTGAAAAAGTTTCTTACCAAGAAAAAGTATTTTATCTACTTGAGTATCAACATAACTCAAATGTCAAAATTTCAAATCAACACAATGCCATCTGGTATGGAATTATATAAAAAAAGAGAGAACTGTCAGATATAAAGTTTTCTCTTCAAATATTTTGGCTTTCAAAATGCAGACTTACAATTCAGCCAGTGTCAATTAACCAGGCCACATCTTTGTTGAGTCATGCTTAATGGTAAATCGTTGGACTTTTTTTTACTTGTGCCCTTATAACTTGGCTCATACTGTATATTATAAGACTACCTTGCGTCGGAACGTATAAAGCAGCAATGGATATATATTGGCATGTTAAAGTAAAAGTTAAAAGAGCAACAGTAAAGAAAAGTCCTTTACAATATAATTTGCAAGAATTGTTGTTTCCATAATTTTACTTTGTACTGCATTTAGGATTAGATTACTTACTCTGTTATTTATTAATGTCATTATAACAAATATAAATGTTGTGAAACCATGTTATTTGATGTTTAAGCTATGTAGATGATTCAATTTTAAATCTTGGTGTATACAGAGTGCAACAAAAACGGGATATATTATAAAATATATAAATTGGCTCACCCTTGGGGTATTGTATTTTTGGAAAAACAACAATTTATAAAGATGTCAAAATTTCACAGTATTCTGTGTAGAGATTGTGAATACGTTTTTTTTGCACACTGTAAAAATAAGACCTATTTTACCTACTCGTGCGCTTTCAAATTAGTTCAATCAACTCGGTCAACTACATGGAAATATTATATTAGTGTCGTGTGTCCAAAAGTGACATATTTTCAAATAAATAAAACTAAATATAAATATATTTTTGCTGCAATTGTTGAAAGCGAACGGGTAAATAGATCATTGATGTATATTTTTATATTCATTGTCTATAATCTTTACTATTAAATAAATGTTGTGATATAATAATGGGGAGTTGAAGGCAAGTCTGATTTGAAGTATATTTGATTATCTTCTGTATTTTTAAGAAGAACCGGAACTTTGAGATTGACATATTTTTGACTAATCATGTTTGTTTGTTTGGTAATCACAAGAAAAGGAAATGGAAAATGCTTCAGTTCGCACTCCCTTTAAAAATGTTTTAAATGTTGTGCACTCTTTAATAATGTATTCAAATACAAATACTTAATCTATTTAACCATTTATGTGTTCTAACTTCTGAGCTATGTTTTTTTTTGTGAGATAGTAAATTGACATTTAGGTTGTCAATTTATTGCCGTCTACTAGGAACTAAAAGAAACAGATTTAAAAATTCCCAGTTCGGTAACAACAGTTACCGACACTGGCACATCACTATTTAAGATAAGCAAAAAAAAATGGCAACCCAAAACGACAATTTACTATCCCTAAAAAACACAGTTTAATTTTAATTTACTTGCCAATAACTAGTTAGCTAGATAGAAAAGATGTAAACTTTGAAATGAATATGGTATAAATGAGGGTACATTCACATTGTATTTATTACTAGTCAGATATGTGTCTATTATTATTATTGCAATATGTAACAAAAAGGGTAACGAAGAGTACTCATTTAAATTAAAAAATGCCATAGAAACATGGAGTTAATTCGGTACTTGACAGGGTGGGTAGTTTTATAATTTAAAAAATACGAAATTGGGAAAACTATGGTTGAAAAATATTACTAATAAATGGGAATTAATATTTTAAAAAAATAACAGAGCAGAATTTTTAAACAGCTAATCATATCAGCTAATAAAAGCAATGATTTGACAGCATCCAAATTAGTGTAATGTGACATCATATTACGTTTTTGTCGACTTAAAAAGTAGCTCATTTGACCTTTTTTTTTTCAAATGTAATAGGCCCGCATTTGTCTGCCATCTCATCTGCCTTGACCTGTCATCAAATAGAAATTTCTGCTTATATCAAAGTGACGATATAAAATAAGCATCTTTAAAAAATCTTTTGTAAATCAGGGTAAATATATTTTATCAGCCGTTTTGAGATTACAAGATTTTTTTAAACTCTATCATAACGTCTGTTGTATGCCCATCACCAAGGTTGATGAAATACCATCACCACGGTTGATGAAATTATGACGAGGATCTACTTATTTCTAAACCTTTTTTTTTAAAGATAGTAAATTGACACCCTGGTTTGCCATTTGTTTTGCAAACCTTAAAATGTGATTGATGCGTCAATCATTTGTCAAGTTCAGTGCATAATAAATAAATAACGATTATGCCGATCTTTGGAAAATCACTGCTTTTACATCATTCACTCGAGCGTCATCTACGGGGAACTAAAAGACACAGATAAAAAAATCCCAAAAATGGCAACCCAAGATGTCATTTTACTATCTCGCTAAAAAAAGGTTTACTGAATTAATGTTTCTTGGCTTATTTTTTAATTTAATGAGATCATAGACCTCTTTCCGTGTTGTAAGGAAAGCTAGTAATAACCACGACCTATTTGTTGTATCCTTTTTGTTACACCTTGTATAAATATTTTTGGAAGATCTTAATGTGCTAAAATATCTAATCTTATCGATGTATTTTAATGTTACATTTTCGACAAATATAGATGTTTGGTGTTCTATCAGTGTGTTATTTAGTAGGTACACAGTTATTTTATATATACAGGCTGTTAGGAAAAATACTAACTTTCTTTCAAGGGATGAACCACCCAATGAAACTGAATAACTTTCCCCAAGAAACAAAGGTCAAAACATGTAAAAAAAATTGAGCCTCACATACAACGTGACTCATATCAGTTGGTAAGTGCATTTTGTATGTTAGGTCCAAAAATTAAATTTTCATATTTCGACTAATGTTCCATGGGGAAAGTTGTTTAGTTTCATGGACTGGTTCATCCCTTGAAAGGAAGTAAGTACTTTTTTTAACACCCTGTATACACACACACAACGCTTTTATCCTTTGCGGGATAAGAAAAGCTAACTCCTAAAGCCCTATAAGTTAAACTAAATAAAAATCTACATGGGATTGAATTCAAATAGCGCTAAAGTTTGAATAGGGCTTTATATGCATATAAGTTGTAAAAATATTAGCTGCAAAACACAATATTTTCAGGGGTGAATCAGCCTATGAAACAAAACAACTTTCCCCAAGAAACATAGGTCGAAATATGAAAAAAAAAATTTACCTCCCATACAAATTGACTTGGTCAGTAGGTCATTTTGTATGGGTGTCCAAAATTTTTTTTCATATTTCAACCTATGTTTCTTTGGGAAAGTAGTTCAGTTTCATGGGCTGATTCACCCCTTAAAATATTTGCAGCATTTTTTTTTACACCCTGTATTTTAGACCTATCCATATTATGGCAAGATTCCTACTTTTCATACTTTTTGAATATTAATTATTATATGAATCATTTTGGTGGCGTAATGAACAATACTAAAATGACATTGAAATTCAGTCAAAAATCTGGGAATGGTAGAAAGTGGGAATAGATTATTCTAGAAAAGCAGAAAACTTGACAAAAATTTGATAAAATACACTTTTTATCAGAAAAATCTAAACAGTTAAAAAACAATAATTCAAATTAGTAGGCCAAAATTTAGACTTTTTTCTTTGGACCTCTGAAAGAAGACATCCTCTATAAGGGTTTCTACTTTTTCCGTAGCAATATGTACTACGGCGTAGACTATGGCTACACTGCTACGATAGCATATCTACTACGTTACCAAATTTCAACTAGGTACGTATTTAGTTGAGGAATTTCCAATGTTCGGAATTCCGAGACTGAATTGAATTACGTACTCGTATTGGCAGATTGCATTAGGTCGGTAAATAACATGGACGCTTGCAAAGGAGGGTTTGCACAAAATTAAAGTTGTGCCACTGAGATGGACCGTTCTATATGGTCCCAATCAGATGTATATACTTCATTCGCTTACACGCGGATCGCACACTTGACGCACGACGGAGCTCTAAATATCGCAGCGGTCTGTCAGATCCATACTAGAAACGTCACTCCCCATATTAAAACAGCACTCGACGGACGACGCTGCGATAGCGCTGCGTCAACAGCGGTTGAGCGGTTTTAGTATAAGGATTGATTGACATTTCTAGTATGGATCTGACAGACTACTGCCATGTTTTAGCGCTCCATCGTGCGTCAAGTGTGCGAAGTGTCACGACCAGCGTAACTGTCAGTACGCACCATACGCGCGTAAATGGAGCTTTGAGGTCAAGTTACGCTGGTCGCGACACTATTTTAGCGAATGAGCTATACGCGCCGGGTGAACGAGCGTTTTCTACTCATGAAACTGTTCTATTTCAGCCTATTGCAGTCCACTGCTGGACGTAGGCCTCCCCCAAGGAACGCCATAGGGCACGATCTCCCGTTTTTGCCATCCAGTCGCTACCAGCCGCCTTTTTCAAGTCATCGGTCCATCTGGCCGGAGGGCGTCCAACGCTACGCTTGCCGAGGCGTGGTCTCCACTCGAGAACCCGCTTACTCCACCGTCCGTCGGTTCTACGACAAATGTGGCCAGCCCACTGCCACTTCAGCTTGCTACACTTCCAGACTATGTCCGTCACTTTGGTCTTTTTTCGGATGGCCTCATTCCGGACTTTATCCATTATAGAGATACCAAGCATAGACCTTTCCATAGCTCTCTGAGTGACATGTAGCCGGTGGGCCAGTTTTACTCATGAAACTGAACAACTTTAAATTGTTAAATATATAAATAAACTTTCTTTAAACTAAAACATTTTCTCGGATTAGAAAAAACCAAATTGGACTTTACACACAAAATTTAACAGCCGAACTTTGTATGGGAGGTCCGAATTTATTGTCTAAAAATGTTTTGAGTTTTGTTTGGAAAAACTGGGAGGTTGAATATTGTTCGCAATGGCAGTTCGCAGTCCTCGTCCTTAGGTATTCTTTTTTGTCAGCCTGAAATCCTCGATGAGTTCCAAATGAGTTCCTGTAGCACAAAAAAGAGACAAAACACGGCACAAAGTTGGTGGTCCAGAGTTGTTCGAAGTCTCCATCCACGATTTGTGCGGTTTGTAAGTATTCGCTCGAGGCTCCGAAATAAAGCTCACAGAAGACGCATTTTTGAATCAAATTATGCGACTAATGCCTAAAATGAAAAATTACGGATTATAATATCAAAGAAGAAAAAGGACAACTTGAAAATATGGCTAAGTACCTATAATAATGTCGACTAGAAAATAACACAACATATAAAAGTGACAAAGTATAAAAATGTTCTCTTTTGAAAATGGTAGAGTATAAGTACTTTTATGTTTCTAATTCTAGGAGTTATTCTATGCTATGAGTACTATGAGTGCCTAAAGAATTGTTGTGAATTCATACGAGAACGTAATCTGGAAAGAAATCGATTACAATAGACTAGCATAGAAGAGACCTAGTTTTTTTCCAGGTTGTTCACTTATAAGGTTGTTCAGTTTTAAGGTTGCTCAGTTAGAGGTTGTTCAGTTTCAGGTTGTTCAGTTTCAAGTTGTTCAATTTAAGAGGTTGTCAAATTCTGAATACCGCAGCGCAGTTGGTATTACGCGTTCAAGTAGGTACCTACTACTACAGCCACAACAACCCACTGCTGGACATAGCCTTCGCCAGGTTTGGGGGGTATTGCTATACTCACGATGCTTGGCAAGCGGATTGGCGAGCGCAGTGCAAGTTATAGATAATATTCACAGGGAACGCTGCTGCCCATTTATCCCTTATACGCCTCTTACGACATCCACGGGCAGAATAGGGTGATGCTATTCTAAGCCGGCACCCCGCGGCTACCTACACAAATCCATTCATACGCAAATAAATCATTCACATTCACAAAATACCCGTTGAAAAAATCAAGTACTAGGTAGGAAGTGCATTGCAAAATAATCGGCTTATGATGTGGGTGTGATGACTTATCTAACGCCCGAATAGACTTCGGTCTTGTCCAATCGTATGGGTTTTATCCAAACAAGTGAATAATTTAGGCGGATCGCATACTTAACGCACGACGGACCGCTAAAATATCGCAGCGGTCTGTCCGATCCGTTCTAGAAACGTCACTCCCCAAACTAAAACCGCACTCGACGGATGACACTGCGATAGCATCGCGTCGACAGCGGTTGGGCGGTTTTAATATGGGGATTGACATTTCTAGTATGAATCTGACAGACCACTATGATATTTTTGCGCTCCGTCGTGCGTCAAGTGTGTGATCCACCTTACTTGTCCAATCTTATGGGTATTATCAACACACTAGTGAATAATTTAGAGACAACTAGATTTTCTTTACACCTTTGTGTCAAAATTATTCACTGGTTTTGATAAATCCACACGATTTGACACGTCTTAAAGTCTACTCGCGCGTGAGATAAGTCTCTTTATGGTGCACATAATAAGTCGACAGACTGTCTATTTCATACATACATACATATATCACGCCTTTATCCCTTGCGGGGTAGGCAGAGCGTTAACGGCTGTAAGAATACCGTCACTATCGCCATGTCTGTCATTTTTGAGGATTGTATTCCAAGGTTGTTTCAGAAAACATGTGTATGACTATAGTGACAGGTTGTCAGCCTGTCGCCTAAAAATTGTAATACACCAATAACCTCGAGTCCCTTAGTCGCCTCTCACGATACCCGCGGGAAGGATGTGGGGTGATGCTATTCTAACCCGGCATCACACGGCATTCTAAGCCGGCATCACACGGCATTTCATACACACATACATACACAAACAAATCACGCGGCGGGGTAGGCAGACCGCTAACGACCGTAATATTATGTCCACGTCTGACAAATGTTTGAGAGCAGATAAGTAGGTAGTGTATCACTGTGAGACAGATAGACTGTGGCCTAAAATTGCAATACACATGAAACCCTCGAGCCCCTTAGTCGGCTTCTACGGCACCCACGGGAAAGAAATTGGGTGATGCTATACTAAACTGGCATCACACGAAAATCTAAGGCGTATCGCATACTTAAAGCACAACGCAGCGCTAAAATAAGGCATCCGTAACGCAGCGGTCTGTCAGATCCATTCTAGAAACATCAATCTCCATTGTTAAACCGCTCAAACGCTGTCGACGGATGCGGATCACACGGCAAAACGGATGTCCATTTCGGAGGCTCAGCAAGTACACCAAGTAAATAAGTTTGCCGTGTGATGCCGGGTTAGAATAGCATCACCCCATTTCTTTCCCGCGGGTGTCGTAAGAGGCGACTGAGGGACTTGAGGGTTTCAGTGTATTGCATTTTTTTAGGCGACAGGCTGACAACCTGTCACTATAGTAATGCACGAATCATCTAAAACAGCCCTCAATTTGTCAGACGTGGTGTTTACGACCGTTATTTTACGGCCGCTATCGCTCTACCTAAAAGCTAAAAGCGTGATATATGTATGCAAAAAGTACACACACATTGGCAAAAATTGCACCTGTATATATTTATTTTTCGATTTTATTAATTGAAATTTCCCTGTCCAGACCGTCCCGCTCAAAGAGCCGAACTGCAGACCAAAACAAACAATAGTATATTTGATTGCGGTATATTTTCCGCGAATCGTAATTTGATGTAAAAGTTTGAACTACGATATCAATTCTGAAAGTTTTGTTAACAAATAAGTACCTCACTGGTTTTTTAAATTCTCAAATACGGAAGATTATCAACTACCCTAAAGGAAAAGAACAATGTCATGTATGTGACAAATTCTTGGAATAAGTAGTTTAGCTTTTTTCTAACCTTTCGTACAGCGACTCATTTTTTTGGCGCGCTTACAGTAGGTAAGCGCTAGGTAGAGTTACTTACTATGCACAAATAATACACCTAACAATATTGAAGCGTTTGCATATAATGTCTATATAAATTTCCGTATCATTCGATATTCAATACCAACCGTCCAACCACAAACCCTTTTCATTTAGTTCCCAAAGCTTCCCAATTATAACAATTCGTGCAGTTACAATCTAGAATTTCCGCGTATAATTTTGAATATTACTCGATGTAAAAGCAATAATCCTATCAGACCAGCGCACCGACATAATCGGGACTGTACGTTGTTTGCTTGTATGCACAATCGTACGTAGGTAGTTAGTCTGGTATGAAAGGGATGCACCTGGCGGTCGCCATGGCAACGCCGGGGCTCAGGCCTGCAGCCCGGGCCCCGGGAATCCGTCTGCTGCAGCTCGGAAGTACATCCTGTAATAGACATTTCCCGGGCGTAGCTGTACCGTTTGATGCACCTCAAGTTGCCCAACAGCTCCATTTATACTGGTCACTCGAAAGGATTGCACTAAAAACCAATATAACGTGATCTTCTAAAATTAACCTGAGATGCATTGAACGGTACCTGTTGACGCATCGACGCCCACACGCAATTAGTTTTACGTCGATGATATGTTCGTTGGATAGAGTTACGGCTGGTCTGACGAGTTGTATTTGACTTGTTTTATGCTCCCGGCGTTGACGTATCAGTTTCAACACAGGTTAATGCATTGGGATTGGACTTACAGTGCTATATTATATTCTTTTACATACATGAAAATACAAAATCGATAATACGATGGCAGTTGACGGAAAGGGATTCGGGGGTTTCATGTGTATTACAACTTTAGACTACAACAAACTTGTAACTACAGTGATACACGAATGATCTGAAAGGGCATAAGTCAGACGTAACGAAAACGCTCTAGCGCTCTGCTACCCGGCAAAGGATAAAGGCGTGATATATACAGGGCGTCAGGAAAAGTACTAAGTTCCTTTCAAGGAATGAAGCAGCGCATAAAACTGAGCAACTTTCTCCAAGAAACATAGGGAGATATATGAAAAAGAAAAATTATTCATGTACAACCTGACTCAGTCAGTTGGTACTTTTTGTTTGTACAGGTTCAATGTCTTTTTTAAAATTTTGCCCTATGCTCCTTGGGGAGAATTTTTCAGTTTAATGGGCTCGATCATCTCTTGAAAGGAAGTTAATACTTTCCTAACATCCTGTATTTATGTAGTATGTTGACAGTTAAAACAAAGTTTTTTTTACATATTGCGATGATATTGTTGTCCAGTCATACAAATAATATTACAGGGTAGAAAATCGAACTATGAAATCGTGGATTCTGTAAGCAGTGAGTTGTGTATCGCACACGCGCTGGAAGATATTGCGGTTTGTGACATGTGACCATTCAAATTACAAGCTGTGACGGTCGCAATTTGATGCGGTAATTTGTGCCAGCCATAATATGTACATCGGGTTTTTAATGCACTCATTTTGCTGTGATTATTGTACAAAAAACATCATAAGAGATTAAAAATTTGATAAGGGTCGGCCGCCGGAAGCTCAGTGGCAGAACAGTGGGACAGTATACCATGAGTCCCAGGTTCAAACCCTGGCTGGCGTAAACATTTATTTCGATTTTAAACGTGTTCGTCATGACATTACGGTTTGAACCTGGGACTCTTGAGATAGCATACCACTGAGCTTCCGGCGGCCGACTCTTGCCAAATTTTTGTAGGTAAACGGTAAACTCATTACGTAAAAAATCCGGATCCGGCAAAACACCGCAACACTATGCGGTGCGTATGCCAACCGCAGTTGTTTGATATGCGAATGACATGCCCGTAGGGGCCTGTCGAGCCCACAGGGGCCTGATGAACCCATTCTTTCACAAAACTCAGTTTTTGATGCGGCCAGCGGGCAGCGGGAGGCGTGCAATCTACCGGGACATTGTTTTTATTCATTTGTGCAAAATGGTATTAACACAGAATTGTGACGCCTATTGTAGGTTTCATTTATTAGGTTAACCGAGCATTGCTCGGATTTTTCTGCCGTTCAGAGTGAGTTTTTGGAAATAAAACTTAGCTAGATCGTTTTATCGGCCCCGAATTTCCGTATATACGAATATCCCAATTATCACTATATAGGCGGATCGCACACTTGACGCACGACGGAGCGCAATAATATCGCAGCGGTCTGTCAGATCCGTACTAGAAACGTCGATACTAAAATACACTCCCCATACTAAAATCCTACTCGGCAGATGACACTGCGATAGCGCTGCGTCAACAGAGGTTGAGCGGTTTAAGTATGGGGATTGCGATTTCTAGTATGAATCTTTCTAGTATCGAATTCGCGTTGCGTTGCGCATCATAGCTGGGTTTCATTCATATTGTATGTTCTGTAGTATTCGTGAGCATTGCTCGGATTTTTCTGCCGTTCAGAGTGATTTTTGGAAACCTAGCTAGATCGTTTTATCGCTCCCGATTTTCCCTATTTACGAATATTCATGAAAATCTTTGGAATTGTTTCCGAAATGCCAATTATATAATATATATTAAATGTATTAGATATCTACTGGTAGTCCCGCAGAGAGACTTATCAAACAAGGAAAGGATTATGACACGGCGGATCAGCGGAGCGCTTAAACATCACAGCGGTCTGTCAGATAGAAATGTCAATACTAAAACCACTCAACCGCTGTCAATGCAGCGCTACCGCAGCGTCGTCCGTCGAGTGCGGTTTTAGTATGGGGAGTGATGTTTCTAGTATGGATCTGACAGACCACTGCGATATTTTAGCGCTCCGTCGTGCGTTAAGTGTGCGATCCGTCGGTGGAGTGTAGAAAATCTATGTCCCGCGGTAGGCATCATAATCATAAGCATATTATGGCTAGCTATAGTTAGAACTATTATCACTATAAATTGTACAGCTCTCTATGTTGTTGGAGATACAGTCCAATTACGTCCAAGTATGTCCACTATACTAAAAGAGCATTGAAACTTAGAGCAGTTTAAAAGCATTAGCTATTCAAATATGGGTCCGAGTAATAGTTAGGTACTGAGTGTACCTGCCAGCAAATCTTTTCAACTTCGGGAAAGCGAATTCCAAATAGTCTTAGAGCATTCAACCTATGGAAATGGCAAAGCTGGGCTAACCTCTCTGTTAGAATTCACTGCCCCTGGACCCTAAGTCTACAAAATGAAAATCGTTTCAGCTGGATGTCGATTGGATCTCAGTTGGATGATTTCGGTAATTTCGTAGTCTGCTAACAGTTTAATGTATAGAAAAATCACAATGACAATTGAGTTTCGATGGCGGTACAATGACAAAAAATAGCAGATTTGGAGCCCAGCACGTTAAATGAAATTGACAGCTGCCATTTCGTATGTGGTAGTCAAGTTGTTGTAAAATTATCGTTGTGGTAGAAAAAAGTGGTAGAAAAAGTTCGGTAATTGACTGTCTACCACCTCCATAGGGCGAATGCTCTAAGCAAAAGAGCTTAAAACGAAGAGGTTGTTCGATTTCAAGTTTTACGTAATAATTCCATTTATTCTGTCGAGACGATCTTCAAGGCTATTTTTCTATTCACCAGCATTTCTTTACGTTTTCATAATCGTAACCTAAAAAGTTTGTAAAAACAACTTTTTGATTCTATACAAATCGACCTCGTTGACAATTGAAAACATTTTACAATGTTTCCGAAGCCATAGAATAAAAGTTTTTCTCCATCTTACTTGAAAGTTTAAGCTAACTTCCAAACAAATTGTAGCACCTACTTTTCGGTGTAACATTACCGAAACTGGCGCGGTCGCTCGACATAAAGCCAGTTTTATTGACCTGAAAATCAAATAATGAATTACCAAAAAAAAAAACTAAGGTATCATGAAAAGTATAAATGAAGTCGTATTTTGCGTTTTTTGGTCATGGGCACATTTAATTCCTTCTAAATAACTCAACAGATTTTAAAGCAGTTGCATGTATAAAACGGTACATAAATCAAACATGAAACAAACTTAAATCAATCTAAAGCAGTATCACTCAGTCAGTTTTCATCCTTCCTGGGTGCATTAAATAACTATGTATTTCTTTCCAAGTTCCCAAACAACAAAAATTTTGACGTGACAACATCTCATAATTCGGAGGAGCCGGCTGCACGTACCAAAAACATGACTAAACCTTGCCTCTTACCTCTGAGGCATTCCATTTAAGGCTTGGTTGTAAAACGCAACCATTCCATCAGTATTTTCTTATGACGTCGTCATGTTCAGCTATTGTCAGTAAACTGACTTTACAGACAACCTTTTTTTTTTGTTTATTAAGCGCGCCACCAGTCTTACGTTACATTTTATACAGTAACAGCGGAAAAATTAAGTTTTGATTCTTTATTTCCCTGCTTTGTACAAGAGAAGAATAGATACATTAAGCATACTTATCACTTATTTTCATTTGACTGATTTTGAATACGCAGCTTACAAGAACTTGTTTTGCAAACGTGAAATAAACAGATTTTCATGTTCTGTTGAAAGAGAAGAGACAGCAAACAAAATAATAAGTATAAAAAGTGTTAACCAACTACAGATAGGTAAAACATTAAGGTAAACATATGCTTTAAATTATATAAAAGTAAGTATTCTGAGGCCATACAAAAAACCAATGTATGACGTCATAAATAGTTTTAGTTTTTTTAAGTAGCTCATTTGACCTTCCAGTCCACAGATTAGATTAGATTAGATTTATTTATTACACATTATCAAATTCATTATTACAAGTAAGCATATTACATTAAATAAAAATGTCAAAGGATAATATGTTCGTCAAAAAATATGAAATAAAATATATGTCAACTTATAATAAAAAACAATACATTCAAATGTCAGTAAAGAGTATAGGAAATATAAAAAAACTTACGTCAGTAACAATATAAAAATAAGAAATAACAATGTCAAACAATGTACAAAAATAAGCAATTCAATCGAAATAAATAGTAACAAAATAAAAATGTCACTACAAAACTTGTAGTCAATTAAAAACTAAAGCTAAGAAATTCCTTAATGTCATAAAATTCATTTTTCAGCAAAAGATACTTTAGTTGGTGATAACATACCTATTGCCTGTTTTTTAATTTAAAATAACGTTTTTAGACAGTATTTCGTATGATTAGTAGGAAAGTACTTCAATACCGTATGCTTATAAACCTATCCTTTTTCCCGCAGTCGGGTAATAAGCTCTAAGCGAGAATTCTCCGAACACAAACTAAATACTGAGCAGAATACAAGCAGAAAGTATTACCTTTGACTTGTGGAGCTTGAAGCTGAAGGGAAGTGAATGAAAGGGAGGGAACGGGACGGAGGACCGTGTTGCTCGAAATATGGAAGCTTGTGTAGGGCTTTTACAGGGAAAGTCTGGGCTGGTTGCCATGGCAACACTGCATATTGGATTCCGAGCCTTTTTGTACGCAGGGGCATGCGCTGCCACTTTGCTCACATTCACAAAGGTTTTGAGATACGTCCGTAAATATTATATCCGTAGGTAAAATGATTGTGATAAAATGAAAAAAGAAATTTTATAAATTTTACCGCAGCTGGGACTAGAATCCGCGACCGTCGAATAACACCTCCCGGATTTGACATCTGAGCTACGGGAGCCACGACTGCTGCCACCAAATTTTCAATAATTTATTTTCATTTTGCCGTGTGATGCCGGCTTAGAATAGCATCACCCCACATCCTTCCCGTGGGTGTCGTAAGAGGCGACTAAGGGACTCGAGGGCTTCATATGTGTTGCAATTTTAGGCGACAGGCTGACAACCTGTCACTATAGTGATACACGACTTATCTGAAACGACCCTCAAAAATTTGTCATACGTGGCGATAACGGCCGTAATTTTACGGTCGTTGAAGCTCTGCCTACCCCGCCAGGGGTACAGGCGTGATTTGTGTGTGTTTTTTTGTGTATTTTCATGTATGTATATAGGAATACAAGTGCAGAAAGCTTTGTTGTAGCAACTATCTACGGCGTAGAGCATACGCTACGACGTAGCAAGACTTGTTTTTGTGAGAACCAAGATTATTTTGTAACTGTAGGTAGGTAGTTAGGATGTAGTAACCTCCTTAGGCGCTAACTTTTTTATTGTAGTATAGAAGGCCTTTCCCACACTTAATATACAACGCAGTGCTTAAATAACGCTGCGCTAACGTATGTAGGGATTTGACAGACGCATACGTTAGCGAAGCGTTACTTTAGCGATGAAGTGTGAAAGAAGCCTAAGGCCTAAATATATATATAGATCCGCCACTGACTTAGATATGATGAAAAAAGACTATAGACTTCTAGCTAGCTACATACGATTCGAGGCAGGAAATTAAAATACTCCTTTTATGTTGCGATATTACTAACGTAAACTGTATACGTCTTGTGCATCTCCATAATAAAAGCTACTACATGGTTATTAGATGAAGTTTTCTTTAATGCCTCTTTCACCTTCAACGTTCAACGCAGCGCAAAAATAACGCTGCGCTAAAATCCATACTAGAAATACAAAGAGCGCTCTCGACGGATGTCCCAAAACACAACCGCTGCGCTAGCACTGCGTCGTGCCAAACGACGTTATTTCTCCTGACATTTTGATCGTGCGTCGTGCGCTGTTACTGCGTTGGTTCAGCGTTAATTTTAGCGTCCGTTTCACGGACGTCAGAAATGCGCTGCGCTAGACGTTGAATGTGAAAGAGGCCTAAATCTCTAACGTCAGGGTGGGTCAAGCTAAAGTTTCATGTATTATTATTATATTATAATAATGACAATGCACTGGTCTTCATTTAAAATGAAATACCTCTTATGAAATAAACCTGATACTTCCTCTCTATTCCATTTACACAAATACGAGTACCTTCATTTCCGTGCAAAGCTTGTTGTTTGATATGGATTCCGAGAATTAATAATGCGAACTGCAAATACTGTACCATCAGCCGCATTTCAACTATACCCACTGACCTCTATAGTATTCTAGACCCCTACTAATACACCCCTACTGTACCCGTTCTAGGGATCAACTTTACTAGTGGCCCACTCTGCCGTCGCTAGTTGTAACTCATTTTTACGGGAGAGTTTGTTTTTCCGGTAAGTCGCCATTCTCCTCGCCTTATCCCGTTCTCTGTCGGGGTCGGCTGCCTAACCTAGGGGATTTGACGTGGAACCAAGTTTTCACAAAGAGCGACTGCCATCTGACCTCTGCAACCCGAAGGCTAACCTGGCCCAAATCCTAGGTTATACATAGTATACATACATACACAAATCACGCCTTTATCCCTTGCAGGGTAGGCTGATCGTTAACGTTAAAGAAATGTGGGTTGAGTAAAAACACATTGGTAAATGGCGGGGATCGAACTCGGGTCCCACAAGACTGGTGTCCCGACTTAGCCACCGACGCTTACTAGGCCAATGATGATGACGAACATGAAGATGATAATACTGCGTTTACAATAAAGATTAAGTAGACGTGTTGCCAGCTGTACAGCTCTTTGCCAGGATCTTGTTACCGGGAGCTAGAACTATGCTTCAAAATTGCAGCTGGAAAATCTGCTGGAATATCAGGATTATTGGTTCTGCAAAACACTAATAGCTGGGATTAAATTTTATGGACATGCAGCATCCAGTGATTCTGTGAAATACGGGTTTTAAAATGTACTTTATTACAGTACTAGGAAAAACGGTGTGTTCCCTTTGACCCCGTTAAAAGTGGGGCAAGGTTTGGCAGGGTGGGGCGAGGTGTAGCAGGGTACTCACTGTCACAACCCTACCTATTTCACCTGCCCGGCCTTGTCACACCTTGCCCCACCCGGCCAAATATTGCACCACTTTTGATGGGGACACGGATACCGGTTTTTTTTTCGATTGGGACACCGAGTCCAACAACCCGATGAACCCTGGTGTCAGAGTTTTTCAACCGCTTACTACTAGTAGCAAGACACTGATGTGGTTAAGTAACGATCGCCATCTAAGATATCATAGACAGCAACCGGGACCTACGGCTTAACGTGCCAGGGATGACGTGAACACACCGAAAAATTCCGGGTTCCGAAACTGCGTCGTCCGGTGCGGTGTCCAGTGATAGTGTGAGATCCGCCTATTTCATCATTGGTCTCATACGTCGGTGACAGACGATTTAATCAGTATTTGAGGCAGGACTTGTATCTGCATTGTGCGAGTGAAGTTTCCTCTCCACAGACACTGCGTTGCCTGGGGCGCAACTATGAAAAACGCCACCTTTTTACATCAACAAAAAGTAAAAAATATCTTCCAACGTGCCTTAAGAGGTACGGTGCCTGGCACGCTGACAACGTTGCCTTTAGTTTGTCCAGCATTTTCTCTAAAATACCTTTTACATATTTCTTTCAGCTATTAGAAATATTTGCTTTGCTTGTTAATTAAAACTTCCACATTTTTTATCGATAGTTACTTTTTAAAATGACATTGTGCAGCTACCTTATAAAAAGATTGAATTGAATATTGTAATATTGAAAGTATGTGCTTCCTGCCTGCACATTTTTTTTTAAATGACCCATTCTTTTGTGTCAGACGCGGCACATTTTTTTTTTAACTTTACGACCGAATACGCTCTGCCTAGCCCGTAAGGCTAGGCATAGTGTAGGTAAATAAATAAATAAAATAAATATCTTGGATAATTCACACAGCGCCATCTAGCCCCAAACTAAGCAAAGCTTGTACTATGGGAACTAAATAGCGGATATTATTACTTATATACTTTTTTTTGTAAATAAATACATATTATGCATAGAAAACACCCAGACTCAACACAAATATTTGTAAATTTTACTTAGCATTTATATTTGTGTCCGGTGGGGATCGAACCCACGACCCTCGGCGTTGAAGGCAGGGGTACTATCCGCTACGCCATCGGGACAGTCGTATCAGGTATGTCTGTATATGCTCTTTAACCACCGAAATACCTGCTGTATGTCTAATAAATCATTTATTTGTACCTATTTAGTCCTCTGCTGTTAAAAAAACTGAAAAGTTTGCTCAGTGTCTGAATAGATAGGTAGGTAGGTATATGAATATACAATAATAAATTTTGAACAGTAGTAGGGCAGGCGTGCGTGAAGAAACAAGAAGATTATACTTCCAAATGTAATAATAAAACATTCGCTTTCTTTTCTATACAGGGTTATTTTTTAGCCAGTACAATATTAACAGGGATTTTCTACTCATGATTCTGGAAAACTTTTACTATGGGGCCAACTGCAAAATCGCAAAAAAATTGGGTGTCCCATCATTTTTGCTGAATTAATTTTTCTATGAAACACCCAATTTAGTTTATGCCATTTCGCATTTGGCCCCTTAGTAAAAGTTGTGCAGAATCATGAGTAGAACCACCTACTTTGTGTACCTACTGACTAAAGAATAACTCTGTTAATACAGGTTGTTCGAAAATAGTTTTGTACATCTGAAACGTTAAGGGTTAAACCCTGTGTTCGCCCGCCAGTACTTAATTAGTGCCTCTGTCAAATAAAAACAAGTGAGTCGCATGTAATGAGTCATACTCGTTCGTTTTTAATAATAAAACTCATTTTAAATGATCGTTGATGCATGTATGTTTGTTTAACGGGACCGTTCTGGAAAGTACGCGTAATTAAAAATAGCCCTAGCACTATTAAGTGATATACGAAACGAAGTTTGGACATTCAATATATTTTTGGGTTTAACCCATACATTGTTTCAACTTTTAAGATTATGCTCCACTGATACCAGGGTTCATCAGGTCGTAGGACGACTCGGCATGGCTCGCGAAAAAAAAGTAATTACTAATTATATTCCCTGGATAAATTGTTAGGCTTTATGACGTGTTCACTTCTTTGCAGGAACACTTTTAGCACTGTTGGCATTATTTGCAATAGCATATTGAGCAATTGCCTATTCACTTCAGTGCATAATAAAAGAAACTAAGTATTACACCTGTCTATGGGAAATCATCAACAATCGTTGAAGGCAAGATTGAAGGAAGAAGAGGAAGGGCAAGACCAAGAAGGAGTTATTTGGATCAGATAAAGGAGAAAATAATGGTCACGTCGTACAGAGAAGTCAAGGAGAAGGCGGAGGACAGAGAAAGCTGGCGGATACTCCACCGACAAGGGCAAGGATGTATAAATAAATGAAGATGGGAAATCACTGCTGAGTTTTAACATCATTCGCACAGGCGCCATCTACCTACTAGAAATAAACGAGCAGATAAAAAAAGCCCATAGAGACTATCAAAGGTTGTCATTTGATTTGTGACTGTCATGAACTGTATTATTCAATATACGCAGCACTGCACAATTTTACAGTCCATGAAATTCACTAATAGGCTAGCGACATCAAAATTACTGTAGTATTTTTCCTATTTTTTTTGTGCCGTGTGATGCCGGCTTAGAATAGCATCACCCCATATCCTTCCCGCGGGTGTCGTAAGAGGCGACTAAGGGACTCGAGAGTATTGGTGTATTGCATTTTTAGGCGACAGGCTGACAACCTGTCACTATAGTGATATACATGTTTTCTGAAACAACCTTGGAAAACAATCCTCAAAAATGTCAGACGCGGTGATATCGGCCGTATTCTTATGGCCATTAACGCTCTGCCTACCCCGCAAGGGATAAAGGCGTGATATATGTATGTATGTATGTATTTTTCCTGACACCCTGTATAAGCCGTTGTATTGAAGCTCGTGAAACAGTTCACAATTCTAGAGAACAAATAGCTGGCCAGTGGTTTTGTTACGGACACGTCCCCGCAAACGCCCTGTAAACAAGCTTACAAGAACGTGCCCCGCTATTAATACTTAGGACTTCTGTTTCCAGCGAGGTCGAGATTTCAATCTCTATTATATAAAGAGAATACAATATAACAGTAGAAATGGCGAATTATTATTATTTTACTTAATGTTTCATGGCGTGTGATGCCGGTTTAGAATTGCATCAACCCTTTCTTAACCGCGGGTGTCGTAAGAAGCGACTTAGGGACTCGAGGGTTTCATGTCTATTACATCTTTAGGCGATACGACGTGGCGATAGCGACCGTATTTGTACGCTCTGCCTTCCCCGCAAGGGATAAAAGCGTGATGTGTACATTTTTTGTGTATACTATATACAAAAGTTTACTGAAGTAACTTTTCAAGCGAGCTTGCGCTACCGTGCTACCTATTCTTTCTTTCTTTTCGAGTGGGACACCAAGTCGTCCAACGACCCGATGAACCCTAGTGTAAGAATATTACAACCTAGTTGGGGAGGGCAGTTTAAATCAGATAGGACTGCTTAAGGAGACATAAACGCACAGAAGTAACTGGGCCTTGACACTGAAACATTTTCGGCTATACATCCATAGATATACTAGTAATATTTGCACTATCCCGCTTCCATAATCGCACTCTCTCTTTCACCCTAAGGTTGCCTGGTAGAGAATGCTACCTAGCATTAGGGCCGCCTTGTTGTACTGATTCCTTTGTTTGTGTTTTCTTCATGTTGTTCCAATTTTGTGCAATAAAGAATTTTGTTATGTTATGTTATATACTATGTAGTTTAAGAAATATAATTTGGGCCAATTCAACTATGAAACATCAAGGCAAATCGCTCAAATTATATTTCCTAAACCGTCATCATTCACAGTCCACAGCTGGACACTGGCCTCCCCCAATAAGGGAGTTTTACCTTACTCACCACTCTTGAAAGGCGGGTTGCCGAGCGCAGTGAAAACATATTTGCTGTTTACGACACCCACGAGTGGAGTTGGGGTGATGCTATTCTAAACTCATACGACAAAATGACCATACAGTCTACGCCAGTTCCAATCATTTGTCAAAGGGATATTATGCTACATTGTTGTCCAATGAGTTTACGCCAAGTCCAATCAGTTGCCCTGGTCAAAGGGATATTCCATGGAATTTACTAATGGGATTTATATGCACTCTCTGTATACTCAATTACAGGAAATATGCTCGTAAAGGTGGTTCTCACACTTAGCGTACAACGAAGCGTTATTTCAGCGCCTCCGTAACGCATGCGTATGTGTATGTAATCACTTTATTAAACCACAAATGGTGATGCGTCTGTCAGTTACATGGGAATTTCAAACCCATACTAAAAACGCTCACGTTGATGCTGGTTCAACGCAGGAACCTGCGTCAACGGACGCGTCTCTCAAACAATGGAAGTTCATTCGTTGGTGCTAACGTCTTGTCAACGTGTTTCTGGTATGAGAAATTTTGTTATGTTATGTTACTTATAGTATCTGACAGACGCATGCGTTACGGCTGCGTTACATGCGCAGCGCCGTGCGTTAGATGTGGGATTCGCCAAAGCCTCCTCTTTGTTAGTTCAGTGGTCAATCACATTCCGTATTGATTCGCAGAATTTCACGGGAATTTCGAAGTTCATTTCGCATAGTTTCTAGGAAGCCGTGATGAAAACTGGTTTTAATAAATTTTGTGTGTACATTCTGTTCATAATATGCAGTTGCTTGTGTAATCAATCGATACGTGTATAAAATGAAGGCGCTATTGGCGTTTCTTTTGTCTGTCTGTCATGGATACGTACTTTTGAGGATTGTTTTCTAAGGTTGTTTCAGAAAACATGGGTATCACTATAGACAGGTTGTCAGCCTGTCGCCTAAAAATTGTAATACACCAATACTCTCGAGTCCCTTAGTCGCCCCTTACGTCACCCACGGGAAGGATGTGGGGTGATGCTATTCTAAGCCGGCATCACACGGCACCTTTGCTGCGATTTTTTTTATTATACAAAAGTCGGCAAATATTTTAAGGGGTTGAACCAGCTCATGAAACCGAACAACTTTCCCCAAGGAACACAGGTCGAAATCCGAAAAAATATGGTGCCGGTTGAACGAGTCAAAACTTTTTCATATTTCGATCTATGTTCCTTTGGGAAAGTCGTTCAGTTTCATGGGCTGGTTCACCAATTAAAATTTTGCAACTAATTTTTGTTGTGAGTAATTTTGTGCGTTATAGTTACATGCCAGAAAGTTGCCTTTTTTGCTCGGGAAAAAGATTAGCAACGGGCGAAACCGCTGGGCGAGCCGATAGTTCTGAATATTTGTTTTTTTACATGAGATGAAAATGTTATGAAAAGCGTTTGCGATGTACCTTAATTAAAAAGTATTGAATGCGTTTTAATATACTCTTTTATTTATTTTCTACTTTTACTGACGAATATTGCTATCTAGTCGACCGGAATCAATTAAAATATGATGCTGATGATGAAAAGTCTACTAAACTACCAGATCGGATCTTTAGCCCATAAGCCTGGGGACCTCCTCGAGCTTCTCGTTGAAGTAGCGCTGGTTCCGCAGCCGCATGTGGAATTTGTTGCCCTTCTTCTTGAGCCGGCCCATGTATTGCAGGGTCCGGATCCAGTTGTGTCTACTTTACAGTGTTCCGACAATATTCGAAGACCGGATAACGCTTTTCCACCTATCCGGTAAAAGAGGTTCTGTAATATAACGTCATGGTAGAGTTCAAAGAGTGCAAAAGCATGCATACTTTTTGTACGACTGCACTTACAGACCGGTAAAATCCCAATTTCGGTTTGGAAAATTATCGGATCGATAAAACCCGGATTCCGGAGGAGTGGAAAGGCGCGTATAGTAGTGTAATAGATTTCTAATTAGGCTCGAAAACTACCAGATCGGATCTTTAGCCCATAAGCCTGGGGACCTCCTCGAGCTTCTCGTTGAAGTAGCGCTGGTTCCGCAGCCGCATGTGGAACTTGTTGCCCTTCTTCTTGAGCCGGCCCATGTATTGCAGGGTCCGGATCCAGTTGTGTCTACTTTACAGTGTTCCGACAATATTCGAAGACCGGATAACGCTTTTCCACCTATCCGGTAAAAGAGGTTCTGTAATATAACGTCATGGTAGAGTTCAAAGAGTGCAAAAGCATGCATACTTTTTGTACGTCCAAGTTTTGTAATCCAAATTTTGGTTTGGAAGTTATCGGATCGATAACAGACGGATGCCGGAGGAGTCTTCTTCTTCTCGTGTGGGACACCGAGTCGCCCAACGACCCGATGAACCCTAGTGTCAGAATTTTTCTACCGAAAAAAAGCGGAGTGGAGTGGAAAAGCGTGTATAGTAGTGTAATAGATTTCTAATTAGGATCGGAAACTACCAGATCGGAGCTTTAGCCCATAAGCCTGGGGACCTCCTCCAGCTTCTCGTTGAAGTAGCGCTGGTTCCGCAGCCGCATGTGGAACTTGTTGCCCTTCTTCTTGAGCCGGCCCATGTATTGCAGGGTCCGGATCAAGGGTAGAAACCGGTGGAGTCCGTACAGTTTCATGCCGAGGCAGAATAGGAAGGTTGACTCGATGTACGCTGGGAAATGGGTTTGCACAAGTTAATGAATATTTATTTAAGGTGTAAACATGTTAGCTGCAAATATTTTAAAGGGTGAACCAGCCCATGAAGCTGAACAACTTTTTACCAAAGATCATAAAGTCGAAATATGAAAAAAAATTTTGGATCTCCCATACAGGTGACTCACTCGGCTGCTACATTTTGTATGGGAGGTCTAACAATTTCTTTCTTACTTCGATTTATGTCCCGTTGGGTAAGTTGTTCAGTTTCATGGACTGGTTCAGCCCTTAAAATATTTGCAGCTAATATTTTTACACCTTATATTATGGTATAGATTCAATATAATTATACATCTCGACTCTTTGCACCGGCGTCCGTCAAGTGTGGTATTCGCCTAGGGCGACGGCGCAACACGTCACGTTTTTGTCCTTTGTTTGGAAAAATCATGCACAGTGCACAGGAGACATTTTAATAGCTTACAGAGTTTTGAGTTCAAACGGAGCAGAATTTAATTTGTTTGAATTTTCAGTTTGAAAACTGAAATTGAAACGCTCAAACAACAGCGGAAATTTAATGCTTTACAACTCCATTCGCTTAGATAGTGTCACGACCAGCGTAACTGACAGTACGTCTGTACGTGCGTGTATGGAGCGTTGAGGTCAAGTTACGCTGGTCGCGACACTAACTAAGCGAATGTATACAACTTCAGTTGCAGCTCCCGTTACAAAGGCAAGTTTACATCTACTTCCATTTTTAACCTGTTGATACATACAGTTGATGTTGAGTATTATACCGTGTGATGCCGGCTTAAAAGCATCACCCTATTTTTTTACCGCGTATGTTGTACCCGTGGGTCTCGTAAAGCGATTAAGGGATAATGATCCAGGGAATGGGCAGCAGTGATCCGTGTGAATGAAACATGCATTGCGCTCGCCAATCTGACTGCCAAGCGTGGTGAGTACGATAGGGGAGGCCCATGTCCAGCAGTGGACTGTTGAGGCTGTTAAAGTAAGGCATGTCGAATTGTAATCTCTCTTCACCAAACAAAATTACGTATGCATGCTTTTTTAATGGTATGTGTCTGATTGAATGTAAAAAATAATATTAATAATAGATACGTACTTATATAAGTATGACTGTATATAAACTTAGGCTCAAAGCGAAACTGAAAGGTTTTACTAACTGTAAGATTCCCGTGCTCCCCCGGGGTATTACATGAAAACTCTTTAGTCTTCTAGTTTTAGTCTACAACATGTTGATTGTGATATATAGTATTTGAATTGAATTTATATTTCTCGTTGTGATCTGCGCTTTACAAAGCAGGAAATATAAAAAGCCAATCAATAGCTGCAAAGGTACAGAAGAACCTTTGCGACTAACAAAATATGGTTTCGACTGGGAGTTAACAGAATTAATTGAACATACAATGTTTTGAACTTTCTCCTCTTTTTTTGTGTGGATTGAGAGTCGACGTACGACTAAATGAAATAAACCCCAGGATGAGAGTTTTCAAGCCGCCTACTACCACTACTAGGACTACTAGTAGGACTTTTTACACGACTGCCTTAACCAAAAAAAGGAGTGTAATGTTTTACCAATTATTACTACCACTACTAGGACTACTATTAGTGGTAGTAATAGGCGGCTTCGTTTATTTTATTTTATTTTATTTAGGCTACCATAGGCTCAACTGGAACTTGCACTCCGAAGCACAGTCGTACCCATACTTCTTACTTTCATGTGGGGCAACGGGTCTTCTAACGACAACAACCAGTGTCAGACTTCTTCAAATGAACTATAGTATGTTTGTAAAGTCGAGAGAGTCATTTGACAGATAATCTAGAGCAATGTTGCCAGACCGTACCATAAAGGATAGCTTTTCGTCCATTTTTGCAGCTACCGAACATACATACATATATCACGCCTTTATCATTTACGGGGTAGGCAGAGCGTTAACAGTCGTAAAAATACGGTCGCCATCGCCACGTCTGACAAATATAGAGGGCCGTTTGAGATAATTTGTGTATCACTATAGTGATAGGTTGTCAATCTGTCGCCTAAAAGTTGTAATACACTTGAAACCCTCAAGTCCCTCAGTCGCCTCTTACGACACCCATGGGTAGGAAATGGGGTGATGCTATTCTAAGGCATCACACGGCAAACCGTACCCCAGGCTATTAAAATCTATGCTCAAGAAATCGATGTCTCTGATCATTGTGAACCAGAAAGAATAGTGAAATTTCACGTAATTAAATATAATAACCAAATTCACCTTGGAGATCCTTATACCTGTTTTTTGAAGGTCACGTTTTACGACCTTGTTACTATCTCGATTTTACGAACGCACTATAGTCAGAAATTCACAACTTTTGACAAATAGCACAACTTTTTGAGCACCACACAGTTTGTGAGTACCATCCAGGACACAAACTTGGGACCATTGGTTCTACGTCAAACCATTCAGAAATTAATTTAACTGAAGCTATTTTCCGAGTGAAGAGTTTGAAATTCTAGCTGCCAGCACTACCTTTGAACTCTTGTTTGTATTCCCCGTGAAGGTAAAATAAACTAAAATGTAACATACAGATCAAATGCATGCCAGTTTTTCACAAAAGCTTTGAGAGGCGATTGAAAAATTCTGCGACTAGGGTTCATTCGGCCGATGGACGACTCAGTGTCCACACGAAGAGAAAGATACAGAAGCTTTATTGAATCAGAGTAATTTCGCAACTTTGGTTGAACAATATACACACATATCTCCCTTGAATCCTTTACAGGGTGTGCAGTGCTTCAAAAGTACGGTCGCTAATGCTGTTTGTCAGACATTTTGAGGGTTTGAGGACCGTTTCAAAAATAATTTGTGTCACAAAAATCGATCTTTGAACCTTCTGCGTCGCTGGCAGTCGCACTACTTTTACGCCACATTGGTCGTCATAATATTTAAAGCATAGATTTCAATCATTTTTAAGAATATAACCTTTTCTTCGTATCATTGGAATTTTCCATTCAATTTTCGTTGTTACTACCTAATTAGTAGGATGGCTGCAAAATATAGCGAAGGAATAAATCGGATAAGTAATTCTTAGAAACAGGTTGTTTTTTCAGGACTAGTGAAAAACAACGTGTTTTTTTCTATTAATTTACCTATACATCTAATTATACTTCATTCGCTGATATAGTGTGACGACCAGCGTAACTTGACCTTCATGTCCTATACATGCACGTACGGCATTGATAGTTACGCTGGTCGTGACACCACCATCGAAATCGATTTTGAGGTTTCGGCAGTAGTAGAGATTATGCCCCTTCATTTTGCACTGCGCTGCGTCCATTATGCAATTGTTTTGAATCATGATGTGAAAAGTTATGTTATGATGTGTTATGTTATGTTATATGTTATGAAGTGTTATGTTATGTTATATTACGCCTACTAACCTGAGGTCTCAGCAGTGGGAGAGGCGTTCTCTCATTTCATTTTACACTGCGCTGCGTCCATAATGCGATATTTTTGGAACATGACGTGTTATGTTATGATATGTTATGTTAGGTCTACCCACCTGAGGTCTCAGCGGTAGGAGAGGCGTCTTCCCATTTCATCTTGCACTGCGCTGCGTCCATCATGCAGTGGTTTTGAAACATGATGTGAGGTTCTCTAGCCACCGTCCCTGGACTCCCACATACTGGAGCATAGACATCGGGGCACTTCTGTAGAGCAAAAATATACGATGTTATGTTATGTTATATTATGGTATGTTATGTTGTGTTATGATACGATATGCCTTGCTTTGTTATGTAATGGTAATGGTGCCTGTGCTACCGCATATTCGGTCGTACCCGTACGTACTGAAAAAAAAAATGTTATGCTGTATTATGATATGTTATGTTGTGTTATAATACCATATGCCATGATCTGTTATGTAATAGTAACACAATGTGAGGTTAGCGCGCCATCATGTCCGGTTTACTGTATACTGGGGCGCATACGTCAGTTCTGTAGAGGAAAATTAAAGGATCATTTAAAATAAGTCATATTTTGTTAGATAATTATAGCGGTTCCTTCTTTAGTATTATGGGAATTGACCTACTCTGCCCTCCACTGTGTTAGATTATGTTGTATTAGAGACTCGCCAATTGAAGTAGACAACCAGTCAAAAACGTGATTCGTTGAAACCTTACATAAACTTAATAAATGTATAAAGGTAGTATCTCCTATTTTTTTTCCTGAATATTTTTGCCAATTCTGTGCCGTGTGGTCCCCGCTTAGAGTAGCATCACTCCATTTCTGCCTGTGGATATCGTAAAAACCGACTAAGGGATGATCAGAGCTCTCTAATTAATACAACATCTTGCACTAAGCTTGTCAATCCGCCTGCCAAGCGTGGTGAATATGGCAATATTCTGAGGCCCATGTGTTGTGGACTGTGTGACTGTTATAAAGCGCTACATACACATTTCTGACTCTCGGATTTCATGTTTGTGTTACGATGTAGCCGTGTTTGTATTTATGCAACCGGAAAGCCCTTTGAAGGGAATGTACTGCCCTGTGGTATGGTGCTAGCGAATCTATCACGGATGACAGAGATTAATACAGAGTGTGAGGCTGGTCTCCGAATAACTGATAAAGTTCATTCAGACCATGAAACTGAAATGAAACTAATGAAATGAAATGAAAATGAAAATGAAAAAAAGAAAAGAAAATGAAATCAAATCAAATAAATTAAATGAAGTATATTTTGAAATGAAATATATTTCAATAATACTTATTATAATATATTAAGAAACGTCATAAAAACTTTGACACCGCTTGCGTGACCTACGCAACGCACTAGGCAACGCAATCGGTGTGCCGTCTCCCAGACAACCGCATACATTACATTAAAATTGTATTTAATTTTTACAACTGGTACGCGTGCGCGTATAGCATTCACCCTATATAGGTGGTAAATAACCAATTACCGAAAAAAAAAACTGCCACTTTTTGCGGGAAACTGTAAGCACGTACAGCACACACCGATAATTTTTCACAAATTGACTACCACATACGAAATGGCAAATTTTTCTGCCACTTTTTGTCGACAGGGAGGTAAACACGTACGTACAGCACACAACGATAATTTTCCAACAGCCACATACAAAATAGCAACTGTTTCATATAACGTGCTGGGCAAATGGGCAGTGAATTATAGCAGAGTGGTAAGCCCAGCTTTGCCATCTCCTTAGGGTGAATGCTCTAAGCCTCTCACAAGCTGTATATGCAGGCCGGTGTACGGGACCCTTCAATCTAGTCGAAATTAATTTCTATAAAGGGGAAGGTTGATGGGCTACTGATAGATCTATAGTGCTACAGTTAGTTTCGTACCATTCATTATAGTAGCTTTGTGCAGTGCAAATCTTAAACTGTGGTTTGCAAAATACAGGGTTATTTTCAGTACGCAAACCTTGCAGGGTGTTTCAACTCATGATTCTGAACAACTTTCACTAAGGGGCCACCTGCGAAATCGCAAAAAAAAGGGTGCTCCATACATTTTTGCCGAATTAGGTATACATTTTTCTATGTAACACCCAAATTTTTTTGTCATTTCGCAAGTGGCCCCATAATAAAAGTTGTTCAGAATCATGAGTAGACTCACCCTACAAAGTTTGCGTACTGACTAAAAAATAACCCTGTAAAGGAGACTATGATGTGATGCCGGCTTAGAATAGCATCACCCCACAGCCTTCCCGCGGGTGTCGTAAGAGGCGACTAAGGGACTTGAGGGTATTGGTGTATTGCAATTTTTAGGCGACAGGCTGACAACCTGTCACTATAGTGATACACATGTTTTCTGAAACAACCCTGGAAAACAATCCTCAAAAATGTCAGACGTGGCGATAGCGACCGTATTCTTATGGCCGTTAACGCTCTGCCTACCCCGCAAGGGATAAAGGCGTGATATATGTATGTATGTATGTATGTATAGGAGACTATAGTCATACTCATAGTTTGTAAAAAACTTGATCCCTGTGACGCTTGTGACCTTTGAGCAAATGCTAGGACATAAGATCCATTTTCCTTTGTTTACAAGGAAATGGACCAAGCCAGGTATCAAGCTAAATTTTACAAACTATAGAGGGTACCGGCAAATATTTAAAGGGGTGCACCAGCCCAAGAAGCTGAACAACTTTCCCCAAGGAACATGGGTCTAAATATGAAAAAAAAAATGTTTGACGTCCCATACAAATTGACTTGGTCGGTCGTAGTTTTGTATGGGAGGTCCAACAATTTTTTTTTCTTATTTCGGCCTATGTTACTTGGGAAAAGTTGTTCAGTTTCATCGGTTGATCCACCCTTTAAAATATTTTCAGCGAATTTTTACACCCTGTACTTACAGAAACCGAATCCATTAGTGATAAAACCTGTAAATCTATTGTTATATATTAGTTAGTAAGCTACATAATGACATGATGTGGAAAATAGCCAGCTAATGGCTAATAAGAAGAATCTTAACACCTATTGTTGTGTGACATTAATGTCCTTGTGTTTTTACCCGACTGTCTCAGAAGGAGAGTTATGTTTTTCGAGAGTATGTATGTGAACGCGTAAATTCTTTTTCACGGGATACAGTCCAAACTGTTAGGCAGATGTAGACATTATAAGGTGTTGCTAAATTTATCTTAGTAGTGCAATAAATTGACATCGGCTATATTTATTTTTATAAATTCAAAATGACGGACTTTAAACGCTAAATAAAATTACCGATATCGGATTTTTGTTTTTTTATCTATTACGCTTATCATATCAGTGTTTAAAAGCATGAGGATTTGTTTTGTTTTCGTTCACCTCGTAAACAATATCTTTGTATCATATATCAGTATCGTCGAAGCCGCAGATAGATTGTAAGAATTCGGAAGATTATAATGTGTTTGTGATCATAGAAATATCATCGATTTGTAATAAGTTTAATATTAACTACCTATGCTACATGCTACGTTGACCGGCTTACAATAGCATCACTTAGAACTTAACCCGTGGGTGTCCCACAAAGGAAGTTCATCCCGGGAACGTGCAACAGCGTCCCTTTGAATGCAACATTATGCATTGCACTCGCCAATTCACCTACTAAGTGTGATGGAAACATCCGATAGACGAGGCCCATTTCCAACAATATGCTGTTGTAAGGTAAAATTGTAATTAACACGTTATACCCAGGATAAATTATAATCTGCCCAATTTTACAGTTTATCCGTAACACATCTAACAATACCTGTTTGTCTAGAATTTGCCATGGACTAATGGACCTAGATGTCAAACGTCAGAGGTGGTAAGTAACAGCGGATTGGATGTCGGTGCCTATTGTGTTTGTGTGGTATTGCCCGGACCCTATCAGATTGTGTCAAAGGCTTAGTAAAGTGATGAAAATGAGAGCCATCCTTAGAGCATTCAACCTATGGAGATGGCGAAGCTGGGCTTACCCCTCTGCTAGAATTCACTGCTTATTAATTTGACCTGGGCCCTAAGTCTGCTAAATGAAAATCGTTTCAGTTGGATGTCGATTGGATCTCCGTTGGATGATTTCAGTAATTTCGTAGTCTGCTAACACTTTGAAGTATAGGAAAATCACAATGGCAATGGAATGGCAGTCGAGTTTTGGCGTTACAATGACAAAAAATAGCAGACTTGGGGCCAGCACGTTATATGAAAATGAAACTGACAGTTGCCATTTTGTATGTGGTTGTCAAGTTGTAAAATTATTGTTGTGTGCTGTAGGTACGTGTTTACCTGGTGGTTTACCTGCTCTCCCGCAAAACGTGGCAGAAAAATTTGTTCGGTAATTGACAATTACCACCTCTATAGGATGTATGCTCTAAGGATGAAAATGAGAGCCATCCCATTAGGTATTGTCTGTATTGTCGGTCAGAACAGCTTTGGAAATTGTCACTATTCATTACCTGAGAGCCCTAAATAAGGTAGTTCTTACGTCTAAATGCGGTTCTCACCATTGTCGCCCGTTGCTGCTTCTATTCTATCTTGGAATATGGCATCTACATAAAGAGACGTATTTTGCTAATTCTGATTTTATATTGCCAAGTAGAAGTTTTCCCAAATGGCAGATCTCTTGGTCGAGGGAGAGTCCACAACACAGGAGACCCAACTTTGACGACTAGGGTCTGTGATGAGCAAAATTGTGTAGTAACAGAAACTTCATAGTCAAAATTTTTGTGGTACCGCTCGTCATTATTAAATAATGTCGAATGTATGCATTGAATTCATTACAATTTCCTAATAAATGATCACTTTAAGGATAGTTTGTTGCTTAAAGCACTAAGTATCGGAATTATGCACTGAAGACTCAAATGAACAAGAAAAGTTATTGCTGCTAATTTTAGCACAATTTTAGTAACGCATGCGTCTGTCAGATGAAAAGATATTTCGCATTCCTCGTGCCACCATTGACCGTTGACGCAGAAGCAACGCGAAAACTTGTGATGCATATGTCTCTGTTACATTTACTATGGTAGATACATACAATATACCTATCACTTTTGTACCAACAACGGACGGCAGGGGTGTGGGATTCGCCCTAGGTATTGTCCAGATCAGTCAGATTGTATTAAAAGCAATGCATTAGCTGTAAGCCCTTCTATTATTTAGTGCGTGCGTCATTATTAGTGCTTTGAAATTTAAAACCAAACTGTGAACGTGTGGAAGAATCGCAGACGCGCCGCAGAATATTGCGGTAAGCCAGGGTAGGCAAATTAATTTATTACACTCTGTGACAGTCGCACGGCAATGCGATGTGTTGTATGACATTAATCATGATCTGCAGCATTTCTATGCGATTTCATGAATTTCCTTTGACAAAAATCTTACGGTATACCGTAAAATCGCACAGTGCGCGTGAAAACTACCTAAATGTGCGTGTTGTTGGATGGATGGAGTGATTCTTGTTGAACCCTTTACCATTATTTGACTGTCCCGATGGCGTAGCGGATAGTATGCCTGCCTTCTACGCCTAGGGTCGTGGGTTCGATCCCCACCGGACACAAATATTTGTTAAGTCAATTTTCATATATTTGTGTTGATTCTGGGTGTTTTCTATGTATAATATGTATTTATTTTAAAAAAAAGTATATATGTATTAGTATCAGCTATCTAGTTCCCATAGTACAAGCTTTGCTTAGTTTGGGGCTAGATGGCGCTGTGTGAATTATCCAGGATATTTATTATTTATATTTTATTTATTTATTATGGTCTGTAAAAATAAGTTACCGACGTCATAATAATTATACCGAGCGATTTACGACTTTACCTACTTATCGATTCACACATGTCGTACCCTCGACCATAAAAACATCGAGAAGTAGAAATTGTAATCGCTGTGGACTTCCTTCTATGCCAAGCAGTGTCCTATTGTAATTGCTCAGGAAGTTAAAAAAGTAGGAACATGACACTTCTCACCGTTGGACACTTGTGGTAGCAGGAGTTGATCAGGGGTAGGTGCCAGGTGTCGTTTTTCCTCTTCTTCGGGATGTGGACCCAGGGCTTGAACACCACCACGGGGCCGAACTGGTTCACCAAGACTCTTCTGGTGCTCGCGTTCATGCTGCTCAGGGATAAATAAATTAATCAATATCATCATCATGTCATCACATACTAAGGGGAGTACCCTAGTATTTTTTAAGTAGGTGTGATCTCTTCTTTAGTAGTTAGCACATCAGGGCAACGACAAGGAGTGGCGAGATACTGGCTTAGTTTATGATGCTTGCTGACATACATACATACAGAAATCACGCTTATATCTCTGGCGGGGTAGGCAGAGCGTTAAAGACAGTAAAATTAAGGTTTTTATCGCCACGTCTGACAAATGTTTGAGAGTCGTTTCAGATAGTCGTGTATCACTATTAGTGACTGGTTGTCAACCTGCCACCTAAAATTGCGATACACATGAAACCCTCGAGTCCTTTAGTCGGCTTTTACGACACCCACGGGAAAGAAATGGGGTGATGCTATTTAAAGCCGGCATCACACGACAAGTTTATAGTGCTTGCTTATGATTAAGTCTAATTAAGATTTTTTCTTTAAATAAACGGTCTTCTCTGCCGTTCCTGCTTCAAAAGGGTTTTTTAGTAACTTCCTATCTAATGTAACAACCCCATACAAATTCCTGCAAAGTTGTCAGTACACCGTCTGACTACCTTTACACATGCTTTCCGCTAACATTGGACGGAAAAACAGACCAAAAATAGTTCAAACATACACATACCTGTGACTGACATCCTGCACAGGAATATCGAACATATGTGTACCAGAAAAAAAGTTATCGATAGTCTGATTTATGTCCCCCGTGTTGTCAAACATATTCGCATCCACCACTATTATGTTCTTCCTCCTTTGTGGCGACCAAGGCTTGCTAGTTGATGACTTTTGCGGAACAACTAGACCGCCACAAGCGAAGTCATCAGTTTGATTGAACGTCAAGTTGTTCTCACAGTTGTATTTCAGCATTTCGCATTCGTTTTCGAACAATCGCACCTTAAATCCGTTCCCTTGTTCTCTGATGCCGCAGATGGTGTCGTTGCGTTGCGCTGTGCAGATTTTCGAGCAGTCGATTTTTGGTGTTTCTTTGGTTAAATCTAGACCGTCGCAAATAAAATCATCTGTGGTATTAAAGTCTAAATTATTCTTACAATTGTATGCCATCATTTCGCATTCGTTACTAAATAATCTTGCTTTCACTCCGTCTCCTAGTTTTCTGATACCACAGATCGTACTGTTGCTTACGTTTGCTGGGCAGACTTTTGTACAATCATTTGATCTATCTTCCACTGGAAGTACGAGGTCTTTACAAATGAAATTATCTGTGGAAATGTACGTAGCATTGTTTTTACAGTTATATTTTGCCATTTCACATTCGTTGGTAAATAACCGTGCTTTTATTCCAGCGCCTTGCCCAGATATACCACAGATACTTTTGTTATCGTCTTGTAATGGGCAGACTTCGATACATTTTGGGTGTGATACCGTATTGTTCATGTCACTTGTATCCAATTCTGTCCCGCTACAATATTCTATGTTGATGATTCCGTATTCTGCAATGTTGCAATATATTAGATACCAATAGTTATCTACACGACGGGCTGAAATAGTTCCGACTGATTCTAAATACTTAAACCGGACCTCAAGAGGATAGAGGTCAAAAGAAAGAATTAAGAATAATTTATTAATATGTCAATTGTTGGTTTATGAGCATATCTTAACCAGTAAAATAAAGTATCTAAGTAGGACATAACCGACATAACGATAAGTAACGGTACTCTTAGCATCGCATAATCCTACACATTGAAGAGATCAACCTATTAGGTTTTTCACAGGGTTACTAAGAACAGTACAATGTGATCTCTTAAATTGGAGGGTTAGATTGCCGAAGTTTAAGGTCGTTATGTTACCTACATACCTACTAATTATTAGGTAAAAAAAGACAGTCGGTCGTTGGACGACGCGGTGTTCCATACAAAAAGAAAAAGGAGGTAAGTAATCAAAATAAAATGAAATTACAATTAGTACACGTCTTATCCGGTACTGATAACTTACTTAGTCACAGTCCAACATTTGTTCTGTCTGGTTAGGATATTGCAGCTGAACCGCCTGATTTTTGGTAAGAAAGATGGTCCTATGCTTCGGAGGGCACGTAAAGAAGATATGTATCTCTACATTGAACTGATTCTGATTCTGAGAGTTATTACTCTTGTGAGTAAGTACCTAATTAGTCGGGAATTTTATTTTCATAAAAATATATTTAGGTAACTGCAGTCTGTTTGTAGGTAATCTCCAAGGGAAAGTGCCCCTTAAATAGAATAGACTAGCCGCCGCCCAGCGGTTGCACCCACTGGTAATTCTTTTCCCGTGGGAATAAAACATTTCCTCGGCCTGTATAACATATGAACTTTCCATCGAATCACTCTATCTAAAATCCGTTTTGGAAAAGTTTCATTTCATTACATTTATTTATTTCAAAAACTTGCATTAACAGTCTAGCCACATATGTAAGCCTTAACCTCGACAACAAATTTTATACCTTACTAGTAAGATCTATTAAAGTTAGCTGTGTAGTTGTGTACACAACAGACGCGGACAAAGAAACGCAAAAAGCGACTTAATTTAATACTATGTAGATACCTATTGATATTAAGGTAATACCTTCCTACAGGGTGGGTGGGTTGTACAGGCGGTGAACAAAACTTATGCACGATTTAGTCGCTGTATTTCCGACATTCTGCACTTTGACGACTCACAAAAAAATTTATACGTCCGCAGCAAGTCGACTTTTTTGAATCTAGGAACATGAGATCGTACCAAGCCGACAATCGAATCAAGCAGCATCAAGCCGACAACTTATTTATTTGATAGGACTGGTAGCATCATGCCGGTTAAAAAAAATTTAAATTTTTTTCAGACTTCTTTTTCGTGTGGGACACCGAGTCGTCCAACGACCCGATGAACCCTAGTGTCAGAATTTTTCAACCGCCTACTACAAGTAGCAGGCTTCTGACATGGTTGTGTAACGACCGCCGTCTAAGTGATCATAGACAGCAACCGGGACCTACGGCTTAACGTGTCATCCGAAACACGGAACCATCTTACTTACGGACAATCGGGTGGTTCAGCCCGCAATGTCCTAACCAGACTGGGAACAAATTCACAAAGTGATAAATATCAACTTTGTGAGTGACCCACCGAGAATCGAACCCGGAACCTTCTGCGTCAGAGGCAGTCGCACTACCACTGCGCCACATCGGTCGTCAACTGACACGTACCTATTAGAGCAATAATGATTACTGCTTTTATTTTATTTTTTATATCTTTACTTAATAGCACAACGTCATATAAGGTGTAAAAATATTAGCAGCAAATATTTTAAGGGATGAATCAGCCTATGATACTGAACAACTTTCTCAAAGGAACATGGCTCGAAATATAAATAAAATTTTTGGGCCATCCACACTTTTTTTTCATATTTCCTTGGGAAAAGTTGTTCAGTTTCATGAGCTAGTTCACCCCTTAAAATATTTTTCAGCTATTTTTTTTACACACTGTATTTTTCGGGCTTGTCGCTTCCTACGATCACAGAAAAAACGAAACCTCAAAAGTTGAATTCGTTATAAGAGTACGAAACTGACTGTACTTATTGAGTTGTTGACGATTTGCGCGTCTCAAGAAGGCACCATTAGAGGGATCTATGTTACTAATTGGAGATTACCTGAAAATCGGTGAAAAAAAAATTGTGTTTTTCCAGTGATTTTCCATTTAATTAGCGATGCGAGTTGAGTAGGGATATTGTAAAAACAAGATGTTTTTGTCTATTAAACTCTAATTAAGCAAAAAATCGTGGGACGTAATGCTGTTGTGACTATTTCCAATCGGGAACTAATGGCCCCTCGGGCTACGAACGGAATAAAAATAGGATGACAAGATGCAAAAAAAACAACTGCAAAAATAAGCCAAGATTTTAAGACGGTCCTGAACGACTGTCCCCAAATAAAAGAGGTTGGAAATCGTACATAAAAAAGATTGTCCCTGCCATAGAAATTGACTTGGTCGGTCGGTACATTTTGTATGGGACGTCCAAATTTTTTGCCATATTTCAACCTATGTTCCTTCTTGGGGAAAGCAGTAGTCATAAGTCACCCCTTAAAATAACTATTAGTTATTTTTTTTACACCTTACATTTTTCCTACATGTAACCTACCATTCCCCAAACGTTTTTTCGGCGATGCAAAATTGTGAGACCACACATTTTCGAGTGCCGAGATATGTCTACTTGGGAAACCGCTTTATACCTATAACCCACCCACTCACCCACACAATATTCATGATGTTCAGTCATTAGATGATTTACCTACCAATTTATTACCTATAATATTTGAGGAATTTCCACAAAAAGCCGTTTTTCTACAAAACTTATTGCTCCTACTTTTTTACGCGATGATATTTTGACACGAACGAACGAACTGGCTGGTGCCATCTAGTTAAGAAGAAAAAAATCAAACGTCATAATTTATTTTTCTATTGGAGATGGTTTTGATGCGATTTTTTTTTACCATTTTGTTCGCGGCCTTTTTTACGGCACCTATAATACCTATAAAATTGACTAATTACAGGTATCTTATTAGGTGAACTACCAACATTACCATTTTTTTTCGTAAAACTACTTATTCGACGAACTAACATGCGTATCAATTTCGTATTTGTTTCTAAAATAGATATTTATCCTGAATAACCACATGGACACTTCCACTTTTTTTTACAAAACGTGCAAGGCAGAATTTGAACCCATTATCAGTACCTACTGGGCGGCTCATTCGTGTCGTGGCCCCCCAGGTGGTCCTATTCATACAAAAGTTAAAAATAGACTTACATCTGTAAAGGACACAAAAGTCTGATTAAAAAACTCGATGGAATTTGTTTTTTAAAAAAGAAAACGCTTTGAAACTCATGTTTAGGTTGATGCAATTTCAGTTTTTCGTTTGTATGAAAAACGGTTTACCTTCATCTCGGTAGGTATCTAGAGCTCAATTTTTGAAACGTCGTATCGTAATACAGTTCCGTGCACGGAAGTCGACAACGACAAGTCTTACCACACGTATTAAAAGTACTGCACGATGTTTTTATAGCACGGGTATATGTGAATTAATTAAGTAAAGTAAAACGTGTGATAAAAACAGAATCAATAGCAGATTTCCGCAAGGAATCGAGAAATCGAGCCGGAAGTAGGAATAGTATTCCTATTATAAACTTTTACAGAGAACGCTAAATGAATGTGCTTCGATGCAGATATGTCTTTTCAAAGGGGCTTATTTCCGCTCTGTCTTTTCCAGCCTGGCAATACCAATTTCATAGTCTAGGAATTGAACTAAGAGACTAATGAAATAAAAGGATAAAAGGAAAATAAAGGATAAAAGGAAAATAAAGGCCTCATTCATGAAATAAATCTTGAGGTAGGTAGTAATATAGGTAATTGGCCACAGTAAGTACCACAAGCACAATAAGGTTTTTTAGGGCTGATAGCAACACTGATCCGAACTAGGTGGCGCCAGTATAGATTGAGGAATTTGTTAAGTGCCCAACAAATACGGTGTAAAAATATTAAAAATACTTATGTTCCTTGGGAAAGTTGTTCAGTTTCATGGGCTGGTTCACCCCTTAAAATATTTGCAGCTGACTTTTTTACAGCATGAATATTACCCCTTTTTAATACGTTCACTGCTTTATTATTCTCAGAAATAAAAAAGATTTTATACAATTTCTTTACATAATTTATCACCTAAATCTATGGGAAATTTCACCGTACAATTCCCTCCGAGCGTCATCTACTAGGAAGTAAACGAACCTAAAAAAGATTAATAAAAAAACCAAAAACCGTACATTGAAAATATTTTACGTTTAAAATCCGCTATTTTGAGTTTACTGGTGAGATGATACTCGTACTCTTGAAACAACTATGTGCCGTTTGGGTGGTAGCCCGTGAAAATTAATTTACTTGCGAACCTGAGACTTTCGCTATTCGTACTAATACGCCACTACCATTCAGTAACCCTGACTATCGCGGCTAAATCGTTACCTGCGAAATTACTCAAGTGTAGCCTGGCTCCACCTATCGGGACAGTTTTGCAACAATTTTGCTAGGTTTCTAAAAAAATCCTTTAACTCATCATCATTCTCCTTGCCTTATCCCATCTCTGTCGGGGTCAGCTACCTAACCTAGAGGATTTGATGTGGAACCAAGTTTTTACACAGAACGACTGCTGTCTGACTTCTGCAATCCGAAGGCTAACCTGAGCTTAAAATGTACCTTTAACTAACACGGGAAATGTTTTTAAATTTGGTATAATACTTATTCGAGATAACACTTGGCTACATATACACTACTTACCGTCTTTTTCTTCGACGTTACACCCGTACTTCATCAATTCACATTCATCTGAAAATTTTCTCAAACGAAACCGATTCCCATCCCAGCGTACGCCACAAACTTCCTTGTGGATATATGGTTGGCACTGTTCGACTTCTTTACAGAATTTCTCTTTGTCACGGTTAGATTTCTTGGTTTCTTCTGAGTTGTAGAACAGAAGTAACAACAAATATATTATTCGACTCATTTTGTTCATGTAACTCTGCTACAAATCGGGCCTACCCAAGCCGATACAATCATATCAGAGTCAATGAATATGCAATTAAACTAAAATTAAATCAATCGTAAAAATCAATCAGCATAAATGGTACGTTTATGTAATTGCTCATAGAGCATTTTCGCGAATGAATTAAAAAATGCTTTTTTAATTATTTTCAGTAAAACGTCTTGATACTCCACAGCATTCGTTGTAGCATAGCGCCATCTAAGTTCAAGTAGCTGCACTATAATAACGCCATCTATTGAATTTTTTAAACACTGCCATCTAGTGTTGAGTAGCGATACTATGAACCGGAAGTAAGCAATTGAAGCTTCGTACCGTGCTTTTTAGTTTTTATTGTATGTAAAAGATGGCAGCACTATATACTAATATTATTACATAGCCACTAGTTAATATACGTTGTTGTTTGTTTTGATACGTAAAAGTGCTGGTGTAGTATTTTTTATATCGCAAGTACAAACTTTTTAATCTTTGGACAAACAGCTGACGCTGACATTACTGAAGAAACAGAACGTCATTTTTTTCGTATTTTCTTGGGAAATTGAACGCGCTATATTGCACAATATTTTATAATTTGTATCAAATGCAGTGTAAACTATACTTTGGGAGTAACCTAAAAGAACCTAACCTCACTTTCTCAAGTATAAGAGTAAAATAGGAAACATAACCTAAATTTCGCGATGGCCTCCAAATCAGATATAGTTAGACCTAAGGTAGTGAGAGTGTATGAAATGGATCACTATGAGAAGCTATTGAGGGGTATCAAAGTTGCAGCATGTATGCTTACTGAAAGCATTTCGATTGGTAAGTTCATATTCTAGCTGATGTAGCAGAAAGTAGATGGTAAAATAATCCCTTACTACATAATACTTACCAAATTGTTTGTAAGGGTAAGCTCGTCATTTCATTAGGATTTTTCCTCCCATTTTGCTAGGTACCTTATGTTATAATAAAACTTTTACTATTCATTTATTTTCTACTAATAACCATGCTATTAATAATTTTTTTTATATGGTTTCAGTCATTTCACCTTGCATTATGCTTGCATTTGACAACATTAAATCCTATGCAAAAAGAATCTCTAAACACTGACTAATAACAAACTTTTTTGTGATTTTCATAAATGGTTCTGATTTCTGAGCTATTTAGTTCATATTCAATTCAAATCTTGGTCCATTATTTCTTAGAATAACTTCATAATGTTTTATTATAAATTCCAGTTGATGAACAAAGTGTGATCAAACGTCTCAACGCGCTGACCCTGAACGGAGCCTCCGATGGCAACGCTTGTTCATGCTGTGGCGTCGGGCCGTTCAAGACCAGAGCAGAACAAACCGCCCACTACAAGCACCATTGGCACACACACAACTTGAAACGGAAGCTATTTGGGAAGGCACCGGTCACATTTGCGAATTTCAATTCTAGACAAGGTGAGAAATATTTTGTGACTCCTTTTGCTATTATTTTAAGCAAATAACATGAAAAATCTTGTTGGGATGATGTTCATCACCTTAAGTATTTTTTATGAGTGAAACCGGTTGAACTATACAGGGTGTTCAGCAGAATGTTGGTCATATGAAAATGGTGGATGAATGGGTCCATCTGCTACTCACTCAACCCAAATTATTTGACCTTGGCCCCATGTTTATTTCAGGGCACAGATCTCTAATTAGAAAAAAAAGTTTGACGTTAAAAGCAGGAATCGTTGTTAAATCCTGTTAATGTGGGGCCGAGCAGTTAAAACTTCCAGTTATAAAATGCATGACTATTTAAATATTTTGCTAGTTGTCCGGGTCATTATTAAAATACAAAAGCTTTACACTTATAACTGTTGACTTTATTCATTGGATTTTGAATTATTCTTTTCAAGTCAAGTTTGTATTAAGTAAAGTAATATAAAAGTAAGTATTTTGACGCCATCCAAAATAGCGCAATATGAGCCTTAATTCCAGTAGTTTTATACTAACTAAATATTGTATAAAATCATTTCAAGATGCAGCTTATTTGACCATTCATTCCTGTAGCCAATACAAATGCTGTTCTCACATTTCAGAAGATGACTCAAGTGTGTCAGGCAGTGACTCGGAAGCGGAGGACACTTCGAAGAACCCATCGAGCGATCTGTTTGCTGCAGCGACGCGGCATTGCAAAGCTTTCTTCACCAACCAGTTTGGACAGGTGTTCTGCATTTATAGATGCATTCTGCACAATCGGAAGGTAGCGAAACCAGTCTATTATACATACATACATAAATCACGTCTCTAGGTGTACTACAAAAAAAATTGCTGCAAATACTTTAAGGGGTGAACCATCCCATGAAACTGAACACTTGCCCCAAGGAACATATGTCGAAAAATGAAAAAAAAATTTGATCCTCCCATATAAAATTACCAACCAACCAAGTCAATTAGTATGGGAGGTCCAAAAAAATTCTCATATTTCGACCTGTTTCTTGGGGAAAGTAGTTCAGTTTCATGGCCTGATTCTCCCATAAAGTATTTGCAGTTAATATTTTTACACCTTACATATCCCTGGTGGGGTAGGTAGAGCGTCAACGACAGTAAAATTATGGTCGTTATCGTATCGTCTGACAAATGTTTAGGGTCGTTTCAGATAAGTCGAGTATCGCTATAGTGACAGGTTGTCAGCCTGCCTAAAACTGCATATGAAACCCTCAAATCCCTTAGTCGGCTTCTACGACACCCACGGGAAAGAAATAGGGTGATGCTATTCTAAGCCGGCATCACATGGCATTATACATCATTTGTTTACATGGTTTCACGACCAGCGTAACTGTCAGTACGCGCCCGTACGTGCGTGTATGGAGCATTAAGTTCAAGTTACGCTGGTCGCGACACTATAAGCGAATAAGCTTAAAGTTAAAAATATGCTACCCAGGAGCACTCCAAGTAATTTAAAATATTGCTAGCTCTATTGAAAATATTACGATTTTTGAAATAAATTATTTCAGAGGATGCCATTTAAGGATGTAAAAATATTCTTTCGTTTTACGCAAGGTTTTACGCTATTTACGTTAACTAGCAGCCCGCTCAATGTCAGGTCTTATTTTCCCATGGGAATAAGCTGTTTTCCCGGCAAACATTAACATATAAACCTTTCTCTTGAATTACATACGTACATACAATATCACGCCTTTATCCCTTACGGGGTAGGCAGAGCGTTAACGACCGTAAGGATACAGTCGCTATCGCCACGTCTGACATTTTTGAGGATTGTTTTCCAAGGTTATTTCAGAAAACATGTGTATCACTATAGTGACAGGTTGTCAGCCTGCCGCCTAAAAATTGTAATACACCAATACCCTCGAGTCCCTGAGTCGCCTCTTACGACACCCGCGGGAAGGATGTGGGGTGATGCTATTCTAAGCCGGCCTCACACGGCACTCCTCTTGAATTACTCTATCTATTAAAAGAAATTGCGTCAAAATTTAGTTAGTTGTAAAGATCTAAGCATACTTTGGTTTATCCTATTATGTAGTGATCAAACCTTTTTGCAGTACTTATTGTTTGTTGGATAAGATTATTGACAGTTTTTTGTTTCTGTTTTTCAGGAAGTTCTTGCCTCCGACGGCGATGGCGGCGCGTGGATCGAGCGCGTTCAAAAGCTTACTATACCTGGATATCAGAGATGGGCTGTATTCATGGTAAATACATAAATCTTTGTTGGCACTCGTTCACTACTAATATAACGTCATTCTAGCTCTATAAATAGCTGCGTCGAATGTTCGGTCGGAGTGGACGTATACTCGTCTGAGGCAGCTGAGTGCTCATCCGCATACGTCGACTGAGGTACGGCCTCGACCGAGCAATTGACGCATGCCGCGCGAAGCGGTGAGCACGCGAGGCTGCTCGGGCGGTATAAACGAATCACTTTTTTCGTAGGTCTAAAACTCTCCTCACTTTCACACTTCTTGACACTTGATACTTTAGTTTACACAGAGGACAAACACTTTTTACAATTTATTTTAATTTAATGGCTATTTCCGTATTAGTTTAGCTATTAGTAATTAAGTTTATTAAATAAAGAAGTATCGTATCGTAATTTTCAGACAGAAGCCACATCCTAAAAAATTTAATTGAATCGAAATTTTGACCATAATGACAGGGATTCTTTTTTTAAGAAAATGACAGGAATTTCTAAGAAATCAAAAGCATATGTGCGACTGTGTTTAAATCAGATATTAACACAATTTTTCCCCAGGTATCAGGCGGCCATTTTGCCGGCGGCGTGTTTTCCGGCTCAGCTTGCGTTATACACAAGACTTTACACGCGTATGTGAACCGTCGCGGGCAGGGGCAGTCGCAGGAGAAGAGGGACCAACATGGCCCCGGGATCAAGTCAGCTGGAGCCAGTTTGAGGAGATATAACCAGGCGCAATTTCTAGGGGTCAGTATAAGCCCAGGCCTACCGGGCTATGAAATTATCTAGTACAGTAGGTGTGACATCAGTATTGGCCCACCAGTGATAAGATGCCAGACCAAATTTCATGTGTTCTCACCTCGGAGAATATGAATATTTATGCTCGCTACTTTCGCAAAGCAATGCAAGGCACGACGGGTCGAAGGGTAGTTCATGAATTAACGATCTGCTTTAATGATATAAGTCATTTAGGTGCCCTAAAACACGATTGATAAGGACTTCAGACCGAAGTTTTTAAACAAAATACGGCAAAACATAAAATACAAGCAATCATGGTGCAGTGCAAGATTTTTTTTGGCTACTGTCATCCCATATTTTAAGACACCCTAGGGCTAAAATATTCAAACCCGGGAACATAAATGAATGTAATCTATATATTTTTCCAGCATGTCCAAGACATAGTAGCAAGTTGGGAGAAAGACCTCGTAGACTGCTACCTGATACTCTACCGCGCTGTAGGGTCAACAAATCAAGCAGCGTTGTTTGGGAAACATTCTCCTATCAACCGGGACGACCCCAGGGTCCGGGCTCTACCTTTTCCGACTAGGAAACCCACCTTCAAGGAGGTCCTGAGGGCGCATGAGACCGTCGCCAGCGTAGAGGTCTATGGTGAGAGGTTTTAGTTTATTATAAGACAAAAGTGACCTAACCGACAAAAGTTACTTTTAAGACAAAAAGTCATTCCAAAAGACAAAAGTGACCCAACTGGCAAAAGAGACTTAATGTAGACAGACAAAAGTGACTCAACCGGCAAAAGTGACTCAAGACAAAAGTGACTTAATAGACAAAAGTGACCCAATTTTCAAAAGGGATCCATAGACAAAAGTGATCCATCTGACAAAAGTGATCCATAGACAAGAGTGACCCATTTGACAAAAGTTACTCCAAACAACAAAAAGGCTCCATCCATAAAAAAAAATACTCGCTCGACTGAGAAAAATGCCAGAATTACCCAAAAATAGTCCGATATTGAGTGTATGGTGTACCTCAGTGTGGGGTCAACGAACCAGGCGGCCTTGTTTGGGAAGCATTCTCCCATCAACCGGGACGACCCCAGGGTCAGGGCTCTACCTTTCCCCACTAGGAAACCCACCTTCAAAGAGGTCCTGAGGGCGCATGAGACCGTCGCCAGCGTAGAGGTCTATGGTGAGAAGTTTTAGTTTATTATAAGACAAAAGTGACCCAACTGGCAAAAGAGACTTAATGTAGATAGACAAAAGTGACTCAACCGGCAAAAGTGACTCAAGACAAAAGTGACTTAATAGACAAAAGTGACCCAATTGGCAAAAGTATAAAAAAAATACTCGCACGACCGAGAAAAATGCCAAAATTACCCAAAAATTGTCGGATATTGAGTGTATGGTGTACCTCAGTGTGGGTCAACAAATCAAGCAAAGTTGATTGAAAAGCATTCTCCCATCAACCGGGATGACCCCATGTTCAGGGGTTTACCTTTCCCGACTACGAAACCCACCTTCAAGGAGGTGCTGAGGGCGTATGAGACCGTCGCCAGCGTAGAGGTCTATGGTGAGAGGTTTTATTCTTATTAAGTAATCCAAAAAAATACGTTACATGTTGTGTGGTCAGCCTGAACAACCCCTAGGCAGTGCCTTTATTTTAATTTTTTTATCCCACCCGTACCGCGTTTACTACTATGACTATGACTGTATTTTTTTTATAATAAAGAGAAAATTGTGTTTCAACAATTCTGTCTTTTATACAATGACTAATCTATTCACCTAGTGATAATATTGTACGTGACATTCTAAATGTATTCTTTGCGAATCTACTTGGAAATAACAAAATTTTGATTGACAAATGAAAAAGGGTTTTAATAAACAAGTGACCCAACCAATAACAGCGTCAACAGAGACTTAATAAATAAAAGATAAAATAAATAAAACTGACTTATCCGACACAAGTATTCCAACCGGCGAAAGTTACTTCAAAGCAAAAATGACCTGACTGACGAAAGTAACTTAATAGACAAAAGTGACTCTACACAGACAAAAAGTAACTCGTCCAGTAAAAGTGAGTTAATAGACAAAAGTGATCCAACCGACACAAGAAGAAATAGACAAAACAACCTAACAGTGACTTTATATATATTTTTATTTATTTTATCATGATGTGATAAAATGACTGCAATGTAAATGTATTAGTGAATTAAGTTTGAATATGGGTGAACAACCTGGAAAGACATTTATTATATATATACAATTTATAGACAAAAGTTACACATTTTTATTCATGAGATTTGTCTTTGGACTTATTTCGATTGTGTTTTTCAAGCTGCCATGCCTTGTTGCAGATACGATGGAGTTATTCCAGAGAGCTCTAATAGCTTCAAAAAGCGTGAACAAAACTGGGTCCGACACTAGTATTAAAACCAAAACAGCGAAAAGCCCCAAGCAACCTATTGACAGAGCTAAATCTAGGTAAGTATACGTATATATATGGACATTCTGTGTTATCTTGTTAACGTACCTTTTAATGCATGGTGTTATAGACAAAATGTACAAGAGAAGACTCAATTCTAAACTAAGAAACGTACCTTGCTTTTCTCCCTTGACTATGTAAGAATTGGAAAATTTAATTTATTCTAAAATATATGACTTTTTAAATACACATACAAATCACTGTACTGTATGACGCAACACTCCCCATTATTACTCATGTAAGCTATGTACTCGTATAACATATTGTAACTGTATCCACAGTAGTCTTCAATATACGCTTGGACTGAACGCACGTCTTTTGTCTTTTATCCTCCCCCAACAGCCAACATCGCATCACGCCCTATCCCTGGCAGAGTAGGCAGAGCGCTAATGACCGTAATATTGCGGTCATGATCGCCACGTCTGACAAATGTTTGAGGGTCGTTTCAGATAACTCGTGTATCACTATAGTGACAGATTGTCAGCCGGTCGCCTAAAATTGCAATACACATGAAATCCTCGAGTCCCTTAGTCGGCTTTTATGACACCCACGGGAAAGAAATGGGGTGATGCTTGCTTAAATACATAAACAAATCACGCCTTTATCCCCCGCGGGCTAGGAAAAGCATTAAATAGTGGCAGTTTCTTAAATATTCGGTATATCTGGATTTGATTTGATTGTTCGCCCACAAACCAGCCTTCAAAGGAGACGGTAGTAGTAAAAAAATATGCCTAATTATTTAAAATTTTATCATCTGCCGTGTTTTGAACAAAAGCCTAGCTTTTTTTTAAAAATCAAAAACTGATGTTATGAAAAGCCTGCAACAAGCTAAACACACGAAATTTTTCTTTTCAGAGAACGCGCCCCGCGAGAATTGCCAACCCAAGCGAGCTTCAGCTCTGACGAAGGTCCTTGCTTCATTGACTCTGAAACCCCTGTCGGGTGGATCAAAACCCTGTTAGAGCAGAGCAAGAAGGGGGTTATAACCAACTCCAGGAAAGATTTGTTGATAAATGACAGCTCTGTAGCTAGTTCTGAGAGGTAAGAGTTCTAATGAGGTAGATTACAGCTCTGATAACAGGGATTTTGCCTCTGAAGAAGAATATTTAGTTCTTATAAAAAACTTAGACGACATGCTGACAAACTCTCACTACAGTGCTAGACAAATCATCTGAAAGGGCCATCAATACTTGTCAGACGTGGCGATAACGACCGTAAGTTTACGTTCGTTAACGCTCTGCCTACCCCGCATGGGATAAAGGCGTGATTTACGTATGTATGTATAAAAAACTTAAGTATTCGAGGGTTTCATGTGTATTGCTACTTTAGGCGACACGATGTCAACCTATCACTATAGTGAGATGAATCTTTTGAAAGGCCCCAATATTTCTCAGACGCGGTGACAGCGACCGTATTTTCTGCCTACCCCGCAAGGGATAAAGGCGTGATATGTGTATAAGGCGTTTAGGTGGTTCTGAAACGGTTCTGATTAAGAAGGATACAGTTCTGATGATGACGGTTTCAGTTTTGATTAGATGGTTGTACCTCTGGCTCCGGTTACACTTTTTCTGATAAGGATTTTTTTCCTTGGTTTGGTTTTGCTATTCATTAGTCGCGTCGGGGTCAAAAAGGGAGAGAAAAAGAGAGAGAGAGAGAGAGTCGACTCAGTATTCTTTACTGTTTTCAAATATCTTTTGTAATTGTTTCATCTGTTTTTCATCAGGTCAGATAGTGAAGAAGAAGACATACCGAAGAAAGGCCAAATTGTAAAGAGAAAGAAGAAGAAGAAATCTCCACACGCGACGCAACCGGACAACAGCAATATTGTCAACAATAATGCTAAGAAAGTACCGCCCAAAATACCGGCTAATATTAAACAGGTGAGTTTGAAATATTGCCGTGTGATGCTTAGAATAGCATCACCCCATTTTGCCCTCGGGTGTCGTAAGAGTCGACTAAGAGACTCGAGGGTTTCATGTGTATTACAATTTTAGTTACATTACAACTAGTCACAACAGTGCTACGCGAATCATCTGAAAGAGTCCTACTCGGACGTGGCGATAGCAACCTTTACCTCTCTGCCTACCCCGCAAGGGATAAAGGCTTGATATGTGTATGTATGTATGTAAAAATAACTTGCCAATTCATACTTTAGCGTCACAGAGAATAAATTGATCGTCAGAGAATAAATTAAAAACAAGGATAATACTTCATTATGTACATTTTCTTTACTTAATTTTTATTTTCAACAGATGTGGACACAAATATCCGGTAAGGAGAATATCTCACTGGAAACAATCCTAGAAACTTGGGAGGGGGATTTGACGGAAGCTTGTAACACGCAAGACCCGAGCGATGGCAACACTGCGCTACATAAAGCTGCCATAGCGGAAAAACCCGGCATGGTCACGTAAGTGTACACTATTCAGAAATTATAGTTAAGGAAATATCATGCCAGAGTTTGATTGCATTATTTATTCAAGGTGTAAGGGATCAAAAAGTTTTACGTTTCCCATAGTAAATGCTGTCAGCTAATCGCGATTTTGTATGGGAGGTCGATATTTTTATCGTTTCCTGACAAATGTTCCGAGGAAAAAGTTGTCCAGTTTCATGGTCTGCCTGCACCCTATCAGTATTGGATGGGCTGTCCTTTATACTCGGTATAATTGTTTACTTTTTTGCCGTGTCATGTCGACTTAGAATAGCATTACCTTATATCATACCCGTGGGTGTCGTAAGAAGCTACTAAAAGATTTGAGGCTTAATGTGTATTGCAATTATAGGAGACAGACCGACTACTGGCGCTATGGTAAATCAAGTCTTCATAAAAACTTTCACCACGATTAATACTAGTAATTTAAGTGTTGTGAACAACCGCGAAAATCTAAAAACATATACTTCAAACTTTCGCTGGACGTGGGTTAAATGATCGCTTATTACGGCCGTTTATGCTCTGCCTACCCCGCAAGGGAAACACGCGTGACACATATATGTTTTCTTTTTAACAGTGAACTGCTGACCGCCGGCGGGGACCCTTGCATCAAAAACCATCTTCTCCAAACCCCGTACGCAGCATCGCCCCATAATGACACCAGGGTCGCCTTCAGACTGTTCCAGGCTCAGTTCCCGGACAAGTACAACTATGCTAAGGTATAAAACTTAACAACTTTTTTCTACGTTATAGCGTTTCGTGTTCATCGATCATGACCAACAAAATATTACATAATACTAATGATACTAAACCTACACGAAAACTGTTTGTCTAATATTTCTAAAACTATAATGCCTTGTGATGCCGGCTTCGAATAGCATCACCCTTTTCATTTCGAATAGCATTTCTTTCCCGCGGGTGTCGTAAGAGGCGACTTAGGGACTCGAGGGTTTTACAAATTTTAGGCGACCGGCTGACAACCTGTCACTATAGTGATACACAAATTATCTCAACCGACCCTCAATATTTGTCAGACGTAGCGATAGCGACCGTATTTTTGCGGTCATTATCGCTCTGCCTAACCCACAAGGGATAAAGGCGTGATATATGTATGTATGTATAAGTGCTGCAAAATTTATTGTACCGGCGAATATAATACCATATTTACTTTTAAATTTTTCCTTACAGTCCCAAATCCCCGGCCCATTGACACCGGAGCTCCTAGAACAGGAGAGGGAACGGAAAGCGCAGCAAAAGAGAGCCAAAAGACAAAGGGAGAAAGAGAAACTAATGGAGAAGAATAAAACTAACAAGTTCCTACAGATGACTGATGCGCAGAAGGTGAGTGTGTTTTTTAATAGGTTAGATGACTGGTAGGTACTTTTTAAAACGATGTTTTGTATGAATATACTGAGTGATGACGTCATGTCTTGGCATTTGGGATGATTCAAAACACTTTCTTTTTTGTTACCTTCTTTTCTGTTTATTAACTCAAACTTTGATTATTTCAAAAAACTATGAATGGAATCAGTAGTCTTTTTGGACAATAGTTTTAAGCGTAATTTTTTTTTGTATTTTATTCATGACCCAGTCATCTGGCGAATTCAGTTTTTAATTATTTTTCATATTTAATAACTCTAGGAAAGTTGTTCAGTTCCACGAGTAGTTGCATTTTCTTGAAATTGGTTTTATCGGATTTGGTATTACGCTGTATTTTGAGGTACACAGCTCAGCTTTGTTTTCGGATATTTTTAAATAATCAGTTAACAATTATGTATACTAGTCCAACAGGATTTTATAAAACTGTATTAAAAAACTTTTTTCTTTCTAAGGCTATATGTTAACTGAATCATTTTAAAAAGAAAACACACTAGCATTTAGATTTAATACCACGTTTTAAAACACTACACCAAATTCCTTGAAAAAGTTGAGCAGATTTCCAATAGTATTATTTTTTACTCAGGTAAAAGCTGACGAACGCCGATGTTTCCTCTGCGGCAACCACCTACCGAGGGACCCGTTTGAGTATAATGCCTTCAGGTTTTGCTCAATACGCTGTCTTCAAAATCATCGTAACTTGAGGCCTTTACATATGAGTGCTTAAGTAATTTACATATTAGCGCGTAATTTACATATGATATCATATTTGCGTCAAATTAATTTACTCACGACTCATATGACGAGTACTTGACATATAACTCATATGAGCGTTAAAGTAATCTACATATGAGCGCGTATGTAATTTAAGTATTATTCCTAAAACCAGCTACCGAACCCAACACTCTGTCTACAAAACCATCGGCACCAGAGGCCTCTACATATGAGCGCTTAAGTAATTTACATATGAGCGCTTAGATAATTAACATAAGAGCACTTGTGTCACTCATATATGAGCGCTTAAATAATTCACATATAAGAGTGCATGAGTGATTTATTTATGATCGCTGAGACCAGTTATCAAATACCATAACTCATTCAGATTGTTCTTAATACGGTGCCCAATATAGAATTTTAAACCTTAAATTAATTGACGTATGAGAGTTAAATAATTAACATATAAAAAATAAAACCAGTTAGTTTAGACGCAATTCGAATATTACGCGTTCAGGTTCTGTTTTTTTTATTGGACACTATATTTACGACCCCGGGGCCATCAAAACTACGCTGGTCGGCTTGGTGAGGAGCTGGGCCTTGTCCCCCGGGGTCCTGTTGATAAGATAATGTCTACTGAACCACAGACAGAGCTCATGAGCGGTTAAGTAATTTACATATGACCGCTTACATTATTTACATATGAGCGCTTAATTAGTTACCATATGATCGCTTAAATTGTTAACATATGAGCGCATAAGTAATGTACAGAATATGAGCAGTAGAGTAATTTTAATTCTATCGACCAAATGGGTTAGTCATGCTAGAAATTAGATTTTAGAAATTCCGTGCTACAAAATGTTACAAACTCTAATGCGAGAAAAATGGCTTAAAAAATACAGAATGGAAATTCTCCCCAAAGCGATACGTCTGACAACTACTACACACATATATTAAAACATGTATATACATAGATATATAAACTAATTACTAATACATAAACTTATACGAAATTTGTAAACTATTGGGGTAGAAACTTTGTTAGTAAATATATTAATAAAAATAAAGCAATAACATGAAACAAACGATTACCTCATTCCGATACTTGTCGGTGCTAAAATACTATAGGAACGTGACATTCGTGTTCTTAGTCTTATTTGAAAATTATTAAGCGTTGTGTGATTAGAAGAACATTTTATATTTCTAAAAAGTGGAGTAGATAGGTGTAATTTCTTTTGGTATAATTGATTATTAGATATTGGTGATCTTTGCTCATAATACTAAGCAATTCATGTGATTGCTGATATCTTATGATAGTTAATACATAATTAGATTGGTATTTGTAAAGTTCATATAATTGACAAGGCGCGTGTCTTTGTACGAATCTTGTGCTATCTGGTGTTTTTTTTATAAATTGTACTTTTTAATTTAATCTACCAAGGATTTTTTCTGCCCCTAAGTTTGCCGGTGTCCTGGTGGGACAAAATCTGTGGTTAATTTGGCCCACCTTTTCTCCGGGTCCATTCGGTATCCGTGGCCTGCCTAGTCCCACTAAAGTATGGGCCTTGGAATAGGCCATATTTGGCAGCTGTCAAAATCATGTTAATGCTATGATATAAAGTCGACTTTTCTTTTTTGACATTATCGTTAGTATGGATTTGACAGCTGTCCAATATGGCCTAGGAAGCCTATACTTGAAGCTGAAGTAAATATAAGAGGTAATAATATTATAAATGCGAAAATTTGTATGCGTGTTTATTTGTTGTTTGTTACTCCTTCACGCAAAAACTGATAAACCGATTTTCGTGAAATTTGACACACACACAAAGAGGGTAAAATGGATTGACAAATAGGATAGATTTTATGCCGTAAAAATGTTCCACTTGGACGCCATAAAACCGACTTCAACCGAATTTATCCACGCAAGCGGAACCGCGGGAGCCCGCTAGTGTTAAATATTTTCTTTATTTATTTACATAAGACGTAATTTCAATGCGGCCTTTAGTGTTTATTTTTAATTTATTCATTATTTATATAATAATGTTATGATTATCATGTTTTTATTTAAACTTATATTATAGACAATAACGCAATTGGTACCTCCTTAAATATTTATATAAATAAAGTATGTAAATAAAAGAACGCGTTTTCAAAGTATGTAATCAACAGTCACCACTGCCCGTCCCGTACAATAAATCTGCTTTTCAGAAAATGAACTTTTTATTTTATAATCTGATTAAAAAATTACCTGGGTGATTCTCTTTATTTGATTTGTATCTGTATTGCAATTTTAGGCGACAGGCTGACAACCTGTCACTATAGTGTTACACGACTCATCCAAAATGACCCTCAAACATTTGTCAGACGTGGCGATAACGACCGTAATTTTACCGTTTGTCTGTGATTTGATGCTTATGTTATTTTTATTTTATACGTTTTAATTGGAATACTACTTCTGTCTGCTATTATGAGATTATAATATTCCGAAAATCTAATGTAGGTATTTTATACACATACACACACACATACATAAATCACGCCTTTATCCCTCCCGGGGTAGGCAGAGCGTTTACAATCGTAAAATTACGGTCGTCATTGCCACGTCTGACAAGTATTGAGGGTCCTTTTCGATGATACATGTATCACTATAGTGACAGGTTGTCAGCCTGTCGCCTAAAATTGTAATACACATGAAACCCTCGAGTCCCTTCGTTGCCTTTTACAACACCCTCAGGAAGAAATGGGGTGATGCTATTCTAAGCTGGCATCACACATTTTATTTTATATCATTACGGTTTTTCAATTATAAATTGTTTTTTAATTCCATGGCTGCTAATAGGTTTAAATTTTAATCAATATGCAGTGGTACGTAATTATTGTGAATATTGCACAATAAGGTTGTGTTGTAGACTGGCAGGCCAAATGAACTCCCTACTATTTAAAACGATCTAAAACGGTATTTTATATGAAAATAGTAATCCAAAATAGCAATGTTCATACATTGGTCATACCATAGAACACTTAGATACTTTTATGTAATTTTTCTGTTTTATAATTCAAACTTATTATGAATATTTTGAAAATTGATGAATGTGGTCCGCAGTATTTTTGGACAATGGTTTAAGCGTACAACATTTATATTTTTTTAATGACCCAGTCCACAAGCAAAATACTGTTACTACGTACGTTGTACCCGTGGTTGCTACCCCAATATTTTTTCTATGTCCACACGGTGACATATTGCAAAGGAGCGCGCATTCTTTCACCCTGCGTAATTCGAGTCGAGACCTTCCTTTATCTGCGTCCTGCTCAATTTTTTGCCCACACTATTATAGCCTCACCATTGTTTTTCCAATACTAGCAATACCAACAATAGAATACGTTTTCTATGCGCGTACGTCCTACAAAACTACGAATTATCATTACTATAAAAATATATGGATTTTGGGTCTTATTAGTAAGGTTGTAAGGCTGTAAAAGAGAGTTTTTGTGCTAGCGTTTCGGTGCCGTGCACATGGACTCGGCATGGGCATCCACTGTGGTTCCGGTGGGGTCGATCACCAGTGTATGCGTACCTTTATTCTCGCTCCGACCGCCGGCCGCGACGAACGTGCGCCGTTTCGCGCCAAAATCACGTTCGAACTTCGAACTATTTTCCGCGTTCGGGAATAAACATTTGAAAAAGACACGTTCTTAATAAACAAAACTGTGAGAAGTGATGGTAGAGTGACTGAAAATGATAAAAAAGTTAATCTTTGCCCAATGTTTTGAAGTGATAAAATGAACGGTTTATAAACAAAATGTGTTACGGTTTGATTGAATAATATAATAGTGGTGTTTGAAATAAGTGGAACGTTAAATATTTACAAAAATGAAGATGGCTTGGAACTGTTTCGTCAAAGTTTTGCTGATTTTTGCGGCCAGCACTGCAGTTGGTAAGTTTGTTTTTATTTTTTTCACTTGTTTCAGCGCTAAGTTTTTGCATAATTCATCATAGTTATTGTTGTTTTTGTTAAAGTTGGCAAGTACAAACAGAACAAAGTAATTTTTTAAGCATCGGTTGTTCCTTATTTGAAATTTTGTCACGTCTGTGCAATACCGTGCACATATTTATACAAAATATTTTACTCTTTATTAATTTTGTATCATATAGACTTGAAAGCTTGATGCTGTTGTACAAAAATGAGAATTTCTATCCTAAGATAGAAACCTAGTCATATTGTCATCGTAGTAAAATATGTTATACTACTATTAGTCGACATTTTTGGCTTTTGTCAAACTACTATTTGCTGTTGAATCCCATAGCTCATACCGTAAATTGGAATATATCATACATACCATATCCCATACATACATACCCCGCAAGGAATACAGGCGTGGTGTATGTATGTATATATGCAACGTTTGGCGAAAGTTGTCAACAAGCAGAGTGTGGGAGCACTATAAGTTATTGAAATGAAATCGAAAAAACAATGAAAACCGCTAACAACCATGTTTCTAAACTTTTCTAATGCACTCTATATTTTAATAAATTACCCGACACAAAAAGAGGTATGCGTCTATTAAATCTCTTATTTATTTACCAACCTCATTGTTCAACCGCAGACCGTCTCATATCACTATTGTTGTGGTCTCAAGATCAATTACTTAAGACACACCCGTAGGCTAGGTGCTGCCTTCATAGCTTGAAAATTAAATAGATAAATATGAAAACTTAGCCTACCGAAGACCCGGTGATTCAGATCGACGTACAGATACTAAAGCTCATTTACAGAAAGATTGTTGTTTTAGTAATAAACTAGTCACTAAACCTTCTTTTCACTGGATTCTGCGGATTTTCTGTAAATTACTTTCATTTTTATCGTCAAATTTATAAACTTTTAAGTGATGAGTGAGGGCAGCACCTAGCCTAAAGGAGTATCTTAAGTACTCACTTACTTATACTCAACTTGACATGAACTTAGTACAAAAACACTTAAGTATCTTCCAAGTTTTTCCTAAGTTCTCCATGTCGCGGTATTCCTTTTCACTTTCTCTATATACAACTTTGTTAGTTGTTAAGGAAGTTTGTTTGTATCATCTTTATGTTCTTTTTATCGTGTGGGACGCCGAATCAATGAATGACCCGGTGGGCTTTGCGGTAGAGTTTTTATACCGCCAGGATAGTAATGCGGGAAGTAACGTACTGTTTGTTCAATAAATTTGATACATAAAAAAGGAAACATTTTCTACAGCTACTAGTTCTAAATATAGGTACCTACCTACTTCTGCTTTTTCAAAATAAGCATTTGGTACACAATGTCATAATATAATTTAAGGTAGGTATATTATTTGAGCAATTTGACTTACAGGCGAATCAGCTCAAATTATAGTTCCTAAACTATACCTAAATCATTACAAAACCTTTTTTAGCTAGGATAATGATCCTTCAAGAATCTTAATCATTTATCTATGCACCCAAAATTCAGAGAGAATCACCCTTTTGTCAAAAACAAAAAAGAACATGGCGCCAAAACTTCCCGCCAAAACTCTCCGTTGATTTCCTGAAATTCTGAATAAAATATTAACCGAGTGTCCTTTCCGGAAGCTATAGAAACGAAACGGTATTTTAACTTATTAGCAACTGTCAAGTTTTATGCAGATTTATGTATATTTTATCGATACAAAAAGTCGTCTCCTTTGAAGGAAATTGTGTACTTAGGTACCTTTTATGGTGTAGATTTTAGGTTATGTTGTGTAACTCACTTAAATATATTTTCATACATATATCACGCCTGTATCTCAAGCGTTTTGTGTATCACTAAATAGTGTCAGAAATTAGGAGATGTTATTCTTAGCCAGCATCACATGGCATGAATATAAACATCAGAAGTTTAGGTTGCTCGCTCGTTTGAAAATGAAATTTAATTACACGAATTCGTGCACAGTCACCTTAGATGGTTCCGTGTTTCGGATGGCACGTTAAGCCGTAGGTCCCGGTTGCTGTCTATGATCACTTAGACGGTGGTCGTTACACAACCATGTCAGAAGCCTGCTACTTGTAGAAGGCGGTTGAAAAATTCTGACACTAGGGTTCATCGGGTCGTTGGACGACTCGGTGTCCCACACGACAAGAAGAAGAAGAAGAAGAAGTTGATAAGGTTGCAAATATCCATTTATTAGCTATTATGTCCGAATAAAGCCGACAAAATATGGACCTACGCGGCTCGTGAAACTAGTAAACATTCATAGATACTAATTTACCTATTGGCCTGCAGGCACGTCGCATATACACAAAATTGAATAAGTTCCCACCTATTCCTAAACCTAAACAGCCTCAATAGTCCACTGCTGGACATGGGACAGTGAGCCTCCCCCTATCGAGGGTATTTCCATAAGTACTCGCCACGCTTGACAGGCAAATTGACGAGCGCAGTGCAAGATATTTAATTCACAGGAAACGCTGCTACCCATTCCCTGGATATTAAATTTTATCTTTTAGTCGTTTTTACGACACCCATCATGGGCAGAATTGGGGTGATGCTATTCTCAGCTGGCATCACACGGCAGTAAACTATTCGACTCTGCTTAAATAGAAATGACATAATCTAATAATAAATGGTCCCTACCTAACTACTAACATTTAAATTTCATTCAGTTTTGAATATCCATATTATATCAAAGATAACACGTATTAAGCATTCTTAAACATCCATATGTTAAAGATAACACTTAATTTATGAACTCTTCACTTTTTTCTATCGCTACTTAAAATAAAATAACATTGAGAATCACCCATGTGTGTCTTGTCTTGAAAGTTTTTTGTCGTGTACAAAGCCCCTTATGTTTCTCCCCGGAAGACGCGGCTCGGGTCACTGGGATCAACGGTCATTTCCGCATCCTGTTCTAAATTTGAATTGCAGTTTGGAATATGCGAAACCAATTGGGCGGCAAATTATTTTTAGCCGGTAATAATATGCAATATGGCCGACCGACTTTGCTGTAGCAGTTTGAATAGAAAGAGAATGACGTTGAAAAGTTCAGTTATGTTCTTATTCTATATATAAAAGTACAGAAAATTTTTATAAAAAGTACTGAAGTGTTTTGACGCCATCCAAAATAGCGCAATATGACGATGTACTTTCAGTATTTTCATACAAAATATCGTATTAGATCGTTTAACGGGGTAAGTAGCTCATTCGACCTGTCAGTTATGTAGCCAATTGGCGCAAAAGGTTGAATTTAAGTTCTAAGTGCTATCAGGCTAATATCAATATAGGAGAGCCTTGTTTGGGACTGGGACTTCCACCCTAGGTCTCGTATTTCGCCTATGGTCGGGACTCGGGTGGCGGGATAAGAAAGTTTGTGCATTTATAATTTTAAATTGTTTCGAATTTCCAATTTTTTTTAATTTTCATATGTATGATCTAAGAGCTATTAGGTTAAGACCGATATAGGATGCCTTGTTTGGGACTGGGACTTCCACCCTACGTTTCGTATTCGCTTAGGCGCATCGCACACTCAACTCACGACGGACCGCTAAAATATCGCAGCGGTCTGTCGGATCTATACTAGAAACGTCACTCCTCATACTAAAACCGCACTCGAAAGACGACGCTGCGATAGCGCTGCGTCAACAGCGGTGGTATGGTCGGGTCTCGGGACGAAACTTTGTGCATTTTCAATGATCACGCTCAAGTCTCAACTCCGTTCAACTCTAAACTAATTAAAGTGCACCGCTTAATGTTCCGGTACTTCATTTTATATCCCGTCTAGATGACAAGCGTAGTCGTAGTATACAACGTCGTACTTCATTTATATCCCGTCTAGATGACAAGCTAGGATATAGTGAAAATTGTAAAATTTTGGTTAGTCGTTTTACAACCCCGTTTTAGATCGCACTCAGAACATAGCATTTTGACGGTGCTCGATATAGCTTTCGAATATAAAGAAAAAAATATACCTATATCTAAAGTCTAACCAGCTATTATGTCAAAAGTAGCAAAAATGGCATAAGTAATAAAATACTTTTCACTGAATATTGTCAAAAAAGCCGAACTAGCGATTTACAATATTAATTTTAAATAAATTTATTATTTATTATTATTTATTTATTTAATTGAAGCGGTAATACAGACCTTTTATCTCACAAGCGCGGGTTTGCCATACGTGTGGGTGTGTGGGTCGGATACCGAGTCATCCAACGAAAAGAGAGAGAGATAACACACACAAGTATGGCTAACCCGCGCTTGTGAGAGAGAAAGACTGTACCATAGATAGTAATACGGAGTTCAGGGTGCAAAACTGAAGTCACTTGAAGAATTAAATAATCTTAATAATGTTGCAGTCGCCAAATACAGGGTGTAAAAAAATTTGCTGCAAATATTTCAAGGGGTGAACCAGCCCATGAAACTGAACAACTTTCCCAAAGAAACATAGGTCAAAATATGAAAAAAAATTTGGACCTCCCATACAAAATGTACCCGCCAATCAAGTCAATTTGTATGGGGAGACCTAGTTTTTTTTTCATATTTCGACCTATGCTTCTTCGGGAAAGTTGTTCAGTTTCATGAGCTGATTCACTCCTTAAAATATTTGTAGCTAATCTTTTTACACCTTATATAATGTTTATTTTATGGCAGCACAGATTAGGCCTCAAAAATAAAATAAATATTTGTTTAAAAGTCTATCGCGCAAGGGATACAGGCGTGATATGTTCATGTATTTTCCGCAAAAACAAATTGCAGGCTCATTATTAATGATATAACAACTTGGTGCTCCACGGACAACTCTGCACTAATTAAACTGCATCAGTGAATATAATCCAGGTATTTACGATACACGTAGGGCTGCCACTCATCCAGACATATATAAATATTGTGGCTTTTAGTCGTCACTATCACTATACATAATATAATCAAAGTCGCTTCTCGCCTGGATGTTTTCTAAGTTATTTCAATAAATGGAGCGATTAAAGAGGGTGGTTTATGTGTAAAATACTTGACGGGAGAGCAACTTATTCCCACGGGAAAATAAGTTACAGCGGGCGCAGGTGCTAGGCGGGCAGTTATTCTGGAATATTTTTGCCAATTTGTTGCTTCAGTACTACTGATCCGGAGGGACATTTTAATACTATTCAATCAATCAAACAAGTTTATTCAAACACAGTACATGAACTGTGTGCGAATATACAAAATATAGACTTACAACTAAAACCTTAGAAAAATACAATTTAAATAACATATCAAATAAAGTAAATTAAGAATACTATTCATTTATGCATCTACAAGTGCCGGAGTAAACTTAACCTTAGCCTATGTCGGTGGAGCTTAAACCATTCAGTTCGGTTCTCCTTGTTTTATTTTAGAGCTGATAAAATGTCTCGGTTCTCCTTTCTTTATTTTATTTATTGTTAAAATACATCTCGGCAACCCTATCCAAAACTACACTGCACTGTACCGCCGCCGCCGCGGTAGGATCCGGGCCGGTAACGCAGCGGTTTGTAGTTTTGATTCGCCCGAAATTATTCAACCCCCGTGTATTTGGATTTAGAGAGACAAAGTTATACTCGTGTCAGTGCTTGGAAGTTACACATTTTCGAATATGGGATAACTGTGTGGTATGTGTATGTATGTATGTTATTATTTATTCATTTGTTGGTTTTTCATTGGTTCATCAACATTCGGAAAGAAAAAAAAATTACAAATTAAAAAAAATATTACAGTGGGTACTTATTTTCGGTTTACTTTCGATTAAAACTTAGGTGAAGTTATGGTTAAATAAAATAATGAGTACCTACCTATACCAATAAAACCTATACAATTAAGATCTTTCAAAAATAAAAAGAATACCTACCACCTTTATGATAACAGAATAAAGTAAGTTAGCAAAATTTAATTATTTTATTTATAAATAATAAATTAAATTTTGCTAACTTACTTTTTTCTGTTATCATAAAGGTGGTAGATATTCTTTTTTATTGTAAGATCGTAACTTTTATATAGTGTGACCTAGCACCTATTTATATAGTGTGACGGATGAACCTCTTCTCAGTCAAATTAAATTTATTTCTCGTCACGTAGTAAGTATCGAGGCCAATAGTTTATTTAAGTACTGCAGCACGTAACGCTGTTTAAGCATTAAAGTCGTCTACCAGCCCGTGCTTGCCTTAACCACCTTGACAGACACAACAGTCCACTGCTGGACATGCTATACTCACCACGTTTGGTAGGGTTAGCGAGCGCAGTGCAAGATGTTGCATTTATAAGAAACACTGATGCCCATTCCCTGGATGCTACTCTAAGCCGGCCCCAATGGTAGATACCATGTAGATAACTTTTGCATTCACATTCTCGGAACTTTTAAGAAACAAAAAATTGAAATATTGTAGTTTTTTAAGAATGTTACTTACTTACCTACCTATTAATGTCTACTTACGGCCTTTGCTGCAGGTCGCATTGGTTACAATAACTGCTTTATTTCTTCTTCGCTATGGTAACAGTTATATTTTCATTGATTAATATTTGGCAATTGAACGGCCCCTGGGTCTCGTCTCTAGTAGGTTCTGAAGACCAGTGCCTCGTTTTTCGAAACTAAAGGCTACAATTCTACAGGAGAAATTCGATGCACATTGCGTAGCGGGAGATAAATCCTGGTTTAATAATGTCCTACCGGCTACGCAATGTACATCGAATTTCTTGCAGAATTGTAGCCTGCAGTTTCGTTGCCTAGGCCACAGAAGGTGGTCCATTGACGGCGCCACACTCACATTTATCGCCAGCCGAAAAACCCCACTTTTAATACCTGCTTTTGAATTCTGTAGAAATACGAACATTCTTTGAACTGGGCACCAGACAGATGCAGAAGATCAGATTTCACTTGGGTACAGACATTGCTCAGTAATATAATAATAAATAATAAAAAATGCAACGAAATCAATATCTTGGAGAGTTGATCGTTGTTTGCTGTACAGACAGATGATTTATGAATACCTATACATAGTTTGTCTTTTGCGGGGTCGGCAGAGCAGTAATAGCCCAAACTAGCAGTATACTCCCTATCATTTGAGGGCCGTTTCAGAAAAATGGTGTATCACGATAAGTAGTGACTTGTCAGTCTATCGCCTAAAAATTGTGATATACCTGCCTACCTATACTATAGGTAACCCTCAAGTCTCTTAGTCGCCTCTAACTGTACTTGCGGGAAAGAAATACGTCGGTAGCTAATGCTATATTTATAAGTAGGCTAGCTAATTCTCACATACTCATCACACCCAGATCAGCCTATAACAGTCCACTTCTGGACGTAGGCCTGTTCCAGGTTATACCACAAGGAACAATCTCCCGTTTTCCTTATCGTCGCCTGTATTTTTTTTACCTTACTCAATACGTAGTTAATATCCCAATACGACCGTAGTAGGTGAGTTTATGCGTTTTCTTTTTATTTCACTATCGTCGGTCACAGGACATTAACTCCGCTACGGTACAGCACGCTCCGCGCCCACCACGGCCTAAAATAATGACGTTTACAGAAGGTCCACTCTATATTTTAGGTTTACTAACACCTTGCTTTTGCTACAGTGCAATCTTCTCTTCTCTCTTTCTTTTTCCAGTCGTACACCGAGCCGTCCACCGACGCGATGAACCCTGGTGTCCGAGTTACAGTACAATTGTGCACGAATTACTTTTAGCAACCCGTTACGATCATAAGTTAGTTTATATGTATGCGGAACTGTGATGTAGGCATTTACGAGAACGCCTGCTATCAGTAACAATCCTAAAGTTACTAGCTGAAACGATGAGTACCGAAATACCGAAATCGAAAGGCCTTGATTGTTTCATATTAATTTCTCATCTTCAAGTATAAAAGTGTATACACGACATCCTTTTAGATTAGAATACGTCTAATCTACGATGCAAATCTGCGGGCCTCCTAAAGTTTACACTCTCCTTTCAAAAATAGCGCGAGTGAGCCTTCTGTACACATTTTTATTTTCTTGTAGCCACAGTCTGCTTGTGCTGAATATCAAACATTGTACCTCGTACATTGTTCGCCGGCCAATTTTAAGATAATCATCTGCCGTACTGTGTAGGTAATGAAAGGGAAAATCAAACGCAAAGTCGTCTTCGAAGGTCGTTCCTCAGTTCTCCAAAATTGTTGTGATTTTCGTTAGCGTATCCATTTATTTACGCTTCTTCTGACCGTATTTTGTATAATTAATTGATACGTTAGGGGTTGGATAAATATTTTATTTGAAACGAAATGATGAAACAAGATGATATAAGTAGATATCTTAATAGATCTCATGTTTATCGGCGCACACCGTACGTGGTAATAGCAAAGAAAAATCATTTTTATTTTCAACCAGAAGCAGTACCTAAGTACAGTATTTTAGTAAAGATTCATGTAAGTTTATTTGTAGATATTGGCAGATGCCTAAGGTTATTGACTGAGGTAATTAGGCATCTAGGTACATTATTTGCATATAATCGAAAAACTTGCAGGCTCAAAAACAAACATTTTTCTGTTTAATCCGGGTCATTACTTTTTTTTACCATGTTCAAAACTAGCCCGCCCAGCGGCTGCGCCCGCTGTAACTTATTTTCCCGTGGGAATAAGATGCTTTTCCGGCAAGTATTGTACATAAAAACCTTTCTCTTGAATCACTTTATCTATAAAACTGCATCAAAATCCTTGTGTAGTTTTGAAGATTTATGCAAACATCGTTCATCGCATCGTTCTGTACGACGCGAAAAGCGACTTTCCTTTATACTATGAAGTCATATTGCGAGTGACCCGGGTTAACCATAAAAATGTGTGAAAACAATCGCGAGCACTTAAAAAGTTATACTTACAAAATAAATTATTTCATAATCTGTTACTTGGGATTGTAACTTTACTTTCTGAAATGTCTAATTTTCGCCATTTGGCAACTTACGCGTATGCACCAAATGCCTTGCACTTTGGCGTGCATTTGCACCATTATTTGGAGCATTAAGGAACCGCCCGTCTGCAATTTCACTGCAACAATACACAGTCTCAATGGATTTACATATTTAAACAACGTCGGTTGCTAAGTCAATTTTGAGTTTCGGGACTTTTGCTAATTTGAATGCTGAGCTGGCTGTCAGTTTAGCCAATTTTAGTTTTGATTTACTTTGGCTCGGGTTGATTCAGGTAAACAAATGAATATCAAAAAGTGTTTGAGGTAAAATTTATATCTTCCATTTAGAATGTGCGATACATTATTTATATGCCGTGTGAGGCCGGCTTAGAATAGCATCACCCCACATCCTTCCCGTGGGTGTCGTAAGAGGCGACTGAGGGACTCGAGAGTATTGGTGTATTACAATTTTTAGGCGATAGGCTGACAACCTGTCACTATAGTAATACACATGTTTTCTGAAACAACCTTGGAAAACAATCCTCAAAAATGTCAGACGTGGCGATAGTGGCTGTATTCTTACGGCCACTTTTGCTCTGCCTACCCCGCAAGGGATAAAGGCGTGATATATGTATGTACTATATGTATATTAATTATGTAAAACAGTAGCACTTACCTACAGGTGGACGGTGTACTGAAAGCTTTGTAGGCGCGATCGAACCATGAAACTGAACAAGTTTTACTAAGTAGCTTATGCCGTGAAACGAAATTTTCGAGTACTTACCCATTTTAAGACAGTCAGCTGATTGGGAATTTTGTGTGGGAGACCGGTTTTTTCTAGTCTATTGACATTTTTAAAGGCTTTTTCTTGTCTACCAACACAACATTGTTTGATACAACAAAAAATTATACAAAAATTGATTAAAAACTAGTAGCTAGGTAGAGTTAACATACTTATCTAAATACCTATTAAATGATTAAAAAAAAATTACTTGAAATGCTATTGATACGGGTATAATTTGTAAGAAAAACAAGTAAGGCGAAACATAGTCTTCCTCTCTTACGTTTTTTGTGACTTCAAGTCGACGCACAACCCGAGCAACCAACCTGTCGCGAATACTTATTTTTCACTTTTATTTTCCCCATTTGCGTGTCTTTTCCATTACTTGGGATGTTTACTTGTATGGAATTCTTTCCCTTGAGAAACATGCGAAGGCTGGGAACCCGATGAAAGAAATTTTGGGAATCGATTCACGAATTCGTTCCAGAAGAGAAGCTAAATAAACACCTTTTTTGTGAGCTTGAATACAAGTAGACTGTTTATTAAAGGTTATAAATGGATATTATGTACGTACGCCATTACAAATGCGACTTTGATTTTTTTTGTAATATGAGATAGGAATTGATACGATAAAAGATCATAAAGGACTTACTACAACGATAGCCTATTACGAAAACATAAAATATTTGACAGATTTCTGCTAAGAAAACTTGTTATTAGGGATTTTTCTAGTATATAAAAGCCTATTTTAAAACAGGCACTTCTTTTACATAAAATATTTTGGAAAACACTTTATTTAGATTAGTTTATTTAGATTTATTAAAATAGGCAGTAAAAATAACAACTGGAATTCGAGATTTACCTACCAAGATCTAGATACAAAATGCGATCAAAGTCCATGAAGTCTAGGTTTCCACATTTTTGTGACAAGCCATGCTCACTATTCCAACAATTTCCAAGTAAATTATAAATTCATTTTCGGTACAAATTAAAATTTGATAGGATTACAGTCTGGTACGTACCGAATGCCCGCGACAGCCATTTGGGCACTTTATCGCATTATTTATGTCCAATTTCATATATTAACGATTCTACCTTCACTATAATTACTAATTTCGTTAAATAATGTATCAGATATTCGACATAAAGGTGCCGTGTTAGGTGATTTGAATATTTTCACGTAACTTAAGATTTGAGATAAGTTATCTCTTTGGATCTGTGAATGATCACGCGCAAGTATTTAAGTTGAAGATTTTTTTGATTTGATTAGTTCGACTTAGAATGTAAGAATTTTATATTATTTATGCTAAGATATTCTTGTCTGTTAAGTTGTAAATGAGTCTTGTTAAGTTATGATATGTATTTAATTTTAGATTTAAATTAAACTTAGATTAGTTATCTAACGCGTGGGAGTCTTAACCTTTTGAGGCGACGAAGATATTGATCATCTTCATAATTTATATCTTTAAATCGGCTAAATATCTTAGGAGGCTAAATTTAATGCAAATACTTTGTAAAAGACAAGACTAAATGATATTTATTCCGGATTACTAATTAATTTAATTCAGTACAAACTCCAGATAAGTCTCCCACTTTCCGAAGAAAAGTTTGTTCTATTTGGATTTGAATAAAGGTATCTAGAACCTACTATGAACCACACCTACCATTTCAAAATAAATAAATAAATATCCTAGATAAATCATACAGCGCCATCTAGCCACAAACTAAGAAAATACGGGAACTAGATAGCCGATATTAATACTAATGTACTTCGTTTTTGTCAATAAATACATATTTATAAATAGAAAACATCCAGAGTAGACACAAATATTTGTATCCGGTGTCGATCGAACCCCCGACGACCCTCGGAATAGAAGGCAGGGGTACTATCAATTCAAAGGTACCATTATTTTTTCAGTATATCCCTACTCTATTCACCCGGCCATCCCAATTTGACCCATTTTACAGTACTCATTCCTCGCCATACATCATCAAAATAGATAAGACATAAACCTATAACTTGGCTCGTCCTCAGGTCTTCGAAAGCGGTAATAAAAACTTTTTAACTGGAATTGCTGCGATTTGTCGAACGTTTCCGGCGACGCGCGAAGTTGTGCCGCCATTTTGAAAGTTTTTGAATAAAACGAAAAAGTTGTTATGCGATTTTAAATGTGGAATTATAACAATTTTATTTTACACCCTCTGTTAATCGTGTTCCCGTGAGAATAAGACGTTTTTCCAGCATGTACCTCTTATTAATAAACCTTCCTTCATAAATATATATACATATGTCTATAGACACAGGAATAGTCTCTCTATCTATAAAAAAATTGCATCAAATTCCGTGGCTTAAATGAGGTCAAGATGAGTTAGTGGTGACAGACAGAGAGAGAAATAAAAAATGCAACTTAATTAATTCAAGTTTGTATTAATTACTGTAGATCGAAAGAATATTATCTTTCTTTACTGTATAAAGAAGGTTTAATTTTCAATACGTAACGTAGTAATTTTGACGCGTGCTGGCTCAGTCTAAAATGGTTATTAAGAAAATATCTCAGTGACCAGCGTAAAATGAGCTATCGTCTTCTACAGAGGTCGAATTACCTTGGACTCCTTGGAGTGTATTTTTAAAACCACCATAAGAAGAACCATGAATACTGCGCAATTGACGCTCTAATAAAACACAAAAAATCTGGAAAGAAAAAGCTAAAAGCCTGATTAACAAAGGCTTGTACACACTAAGACTTTTTTCGCTATAAATTGATTATGAAAAGAACAAACACAGCCGGCATTTGATTGATGTCGGTTGTATGAAGCTGTACGAGTTGTATGACGGGAAATAAGACCAAGGGAAAGTTCTAGAGAGAACACTCCGAAGAAATAGATGGGAGTATTAAAACTTTTTGCATTCGTACTTGACGCAGACTAAGATAATACTTATTACCAAAAAATAGGTACCTACTACTTACAATCACTATAATAACAGTTTTAAAAATAAATCTACACCGGGATATTTTTAGTCAATTTGCACAGTCGACTCACTATATGAATAACTTTGGTTGGAGCTGCCTAGGAAGGTAAAACGTGAACGTGGTATTAACTTTTCTGTAGAAAAGTTTTATTCGTGTTTTCGCGGGTGACCCTTCGAACAACTTTGGGAGTTAGCTAGGAATTTAAACGCAAAAGTGGTATTTACTTTTCTGTAAAATAGTTTCTTTTTGATCCTTAATAATATTGGGTCATATTAACGAGTACAATCACCCTACAAAGTTTGCGTACCTACTGATAAAATAATAACCCTGTATTTGACTAAAGATGCATTGTGTGTTTCTGTACGCTCTGAATTTGACTGCGGTCAATTTTTCTTTGCTTCGTTCTAGTGGTTCGTTGGGTTCCCTCTGCACATTCCCTCGTCTGTGAACGGGTGTGGGCACTCATAAAAAACCAGGCCATTGTTTCGCTTGATTGAATGTAATGATGAATAGCTTCGTATTTGTATTGAGCTTTGCATCATCTCATCTTATAGGTATGTAAGTAGGGTCGATGTGCCAGTCTTAAACCAGTTTTTTTTCGTTGCGAACCTTTTTTTTACATTTTTTAAACATTTTTGCAAATGCTATCAACTGACTTAAAAAGATCTAAAACTCGGGCATAGCAAGACAACATAACAATGAAAAACAGAATGTATTGGTAAGAACGAAATGTGTTTGGATCTCCCATATAAAATATGCTAGCCGATTTGTACCTCTATGATGGTCTAATTCTTTTTTATATTTCGTGGGGAAAGTTGATTAATCCTCTGAAATATTACCAGCTAATACACTTACTGGCGAAAAATCTTAACATTCTATGCTGGTTCGAGATTGATAACTGGTTTGCAACTGCTACGTTCACCTTAGTTTTTTTGTGATGACCCAAATTGGCGAATAATATTCGTCGGATGAGTATTGTCTCTATAATATTAATGATCGCACTCTGAACGGGTTCAAACATCATTCAAACCACTTTTTTCTTTTAAGAGATATTTTTGTTCTGCAGTGACTGGGCAAAAACAAAGTGCAAAACAAGCAAAAGAAATTAAAAAAACAAAAAGCCGACCTGCATTTTGCGTTAAAAATGCGCCATTTTGAATTTATATAGGTATTAGCCAGTGTCACGTCACGTGGCGCTATGAGATAAAGTAAAAACATACCTATCCATCTTAAGTCAAAATCCGTATTTTCAATTTTATTTATAAAACATTATACAAGTAGTATTTCCACATACAATCGTACATACTTACCAGACACTACATATACCTTCTCAAAAACATAACCCTCCTTCTGACGCAGTTGGTTAATAAGCATTTTAATTCCTTAGTTTGAAGGTAATTTACCTTGTTTACTCCTTGTTTTCTTACTCACACTCTTTCTTCAAAGTCTGTACCATAGTAAAAAAGTTAATAAGAATGTAAAGCAGCTTTTCAATATAAACTTTACTTTTCCTGCCAGCGAAGGCGACACAGCATACTGCCATATTGGTTTTCTGCCGACGCCGAAGCAGGCGAGTCTTCTTTGTTTAGATAACTTTATATTTTAATATTAATATATTCTAAGCAATTTCTTAGTTCAGTCTAGTTTACTTGAAAGTGTCTTTGTGACAGTATTTTTTCTTTTAGTTCACACACCAGTGTCTTGTCGGCTTTCTTTAGTTCTTTAGTAGGAGTTACGTTGAAACTAACTACCTATTTTGGTAGAAGGCAAATCACACATCTTTGGGAGCAGATATAATGTAATCTAGATTCATCTTTTACTTACTTATGTCCTTCTACCAGTGTCAAAAAACTAGTTTTGTAAGAACTTCAGATAGGAATGTGGGCATAGTTTATTTGGACCAATTCTATCTACTTATTTAAGTACTTTCACAGATGCGTAGGAAGTTTATTTTCTAATGTAACTGTGTTAAATGATAAGCAACATTAGATAAGACGTCCATAATTGTTAGTTACAATATTTAGACCGAAGATATTGCTTTTGGGGTTTGTGTAGAGCAATTTGAAGACAAGACGTTATACGTGGATGATGTGGTCATCTTTGCCTTTGGCACTAAAGTGATTTAGAAAACGCATCTACGTAACGGTAAAAGAATAACTGCTCCAGTTGAATTCAATTTAAATACCTACCTACTTATTAACATGTGCGTATTCATAAAAAAAAAGCTGACGGTGATATCCACTTTATACGTATTCTTCTTATACGTATTCTTCTTAAGAACTACGAAATATTTCGAAAAGCTCATCTCATGTGGGTGTAAAAATAAGGGTTAAAAGTTTGTATGGAACTTTTAACCCTTTGATAGATTTGCTTGAAAGATTTGGCGAAACCGCTTGGAGGAAAGCTATTAAGCCACGAACATGCACCTGCAGCTTTAAAATTTCCATCTCAGGGCTTTCTTTACTACCAGCTTCTTTTACGAAATAAGATTTTAAAAATAGAACGAAAAAGGCGCTTCAAAGTTTCAAACGTAACCGACAAACCTACATTACTGCGTCCAAAATGGCGGCCTGTGCCATATTTCACGCTCTCGAACTCCAATAACACATGTTCACTAATTAGTTGATGCAGAAAGCAACGGAGAAATGAAGGGGCTTTCAGAATTGCTGGAGAGATGGTAATCGCCTTAACAAATTCTTGTTAGCACCTTCCAGGGAATGAACTTGGGTCTGGTTACTCACATAATTTAGTAAGCAATCGCCTAGTACACTAAACAGTAGTCGATTTTACCATTTTATGAATTTTCTACTGAAGAACCACTCAAGACAACATCGAGTCATCGAACGATCTAATGATCCGTCGTAGGGATTTTTGATGCTTTTGGGACTGCGTCTCTGAAAGACAATATGCCTATCCAAAAACTTGGACCAAATTGTGTATTTTAGCTCGCAAAGTAGTGACTATAGAATGCTTTGCCATGTCATGCTTTCAGAATTTTTGAGCCTAAAGACCTCTTTCCACTTTCCGAACAAAACGTCAAGAGCAGACGAAAAAAAACCCTTGCTCTTCACAAATTCTGTTTAGCACCTACCAGGGAACAGAGGGTTACGCTCACTCACATAATTAGTTATGCCGGGGTGTAGGCGTAGTCGAAAACAAAACAACTGGATGCTAAGTAATGAGCGCTATTTTTGCCTGGAGCAACACTGGTTGAAGAGGATTTTTAATATTTAGGCATAACTGTACAGGTTGTTAGAAAAAGTACTAACGTCCTTTCAATGGGTAAGCCAGCCCATGAAACTGAACATCTGTTTCCAAGGAACATAGGTCGAAATATGAAAAAAAAAAATTATCTCACATACAAACTTACTCATTCGGTTGGTACATTTTGCATGGAAGGTCCAAAAGTTATTTTCATATTTCGACCTACGTTCTCTGGGGAAAATGGTTCAGTTTCATGGGAAGTTAGTACTTTTCCTAACAACCTGTCTTCTTCTTTATATTAACAATCTGATGATGCCTTAAAATTAGGTACCATACGTTGGTGGGTGAGTACGGTCTTCAAGGGTTTATGAAAGCGGACATACCTACTTGTCGTTGTGTTCAGGCAAGTTTTTTCGTACATTACCTTAGTTACTTTTACCACAAAGCAAAGGTACAATAGTCGTTTGCCTAGAGTCCCTTTGACCAACAACCTACAATACAATACCTTTTTGTGCCTGTATGGAAATCCTACATAATATGTTTTCCACTTTAGTTATACCTGTGCCTTTTCAATGGGAGTTTCAATAAAAAGTTTCACTTAGAATTTCATATGTCAGTATAATATCTCTATCTATGGAAAATTGCACCAAATAATTCGCTACCAAAAAAAATTGCTCTAAAATACCAATTTTTTTGGTCGTTAAGTTACTAGTAGATGGCGCACGGAGCGAATTATTTGGTGCAATTTTCCATAGATAGAGATATTATATTGACTTATGAAGTTCTAATCTTTAAAACGCATTAAAATCCCATTAAATTGGGGTAATAGATTGATTGGCCATTGAACTTCTCAATCTGAAAAAGCGCCACCGTTCAGATTAGTGTTACTATCGTTTTAAAATAATCATCATTAAAAGCCAGACAGAGAAAGGTTAGTGTTGCTATCAGCCCAAAAAATCCTCATTGAAAGCCAGACAGGGAAAAGCTTCCCCATAGGAGTAATTGGTACAAATTGGGTCGTTTAGTCTACCTAAGCCTCTCGTTGCTCTTTTCAGGAATGATTCATGGACCGATTGGAAACAAGTGCAAGCTGAATCGGTAGTTGGCAATTTAGAGAGTAAACTTTGTAGGTTACCCTACTTTTTGCTTTGCATTACCTAGTCGGGTAAAAATTTGGGTTTTAACTTGCTGATAGAAATGTAATATTGTTGTAATGTTGAAATTATGAGTAGGAACTATCAGCACCATCTCGACCTTTTTTTAAAATTTGATTTTAAGGGATCCATTTTTACTGTTTATTCCTAAAACATAAATGTATGAAAGACAAGAGCAATTTGATCCCTTGAATAGAAGCGAAATAGGGTTGAAAAGAAAAGTCAATTTTGACAACTTTATTTAAGAGGCTGACACGAGCTAAAAACCGGTCCCTTTCTGACAAATGTCAAACTGCGCGCGTGCGAACGGGACGGAATCTTGCCGATTCAATGATATTTTCGTATTTTCGATGATAACTCGGTCAAAAATAAGTTATTTGAAAATAAATAAATAAATATCGTGGACAATTCACACAGCGCCATCTAGCCCCAAACTAAGCAAAGCTTGTACTATGGGAACTAGATAGCTGATACTAATACATATATACTTTTTTTGTAAATAAATACATATTATACATAGAAAATACCCAGACTAAACACAAATATTTGAAAATTAACTTAACAAATATTTGTGTCCGGTGGGGATCGAACCCACGACCCTCGGCGTAGAAGGCAGGCATACTGTCCGCTACGCCATCGGGACAGTCTCAAAAACAATATGTCGATAGAGTATTGTAAGGCGCTCATTATGATAATAAACACTTAATTATTGCGTGGGTTTTGTTTATGCAGTTTGCGATATAATAGATTTTTAGAGGTAACTTTACGATGTTTTTCTATCAAGCTAAATTACTAAAATCATGTTTTGGAAACAATACCACTACAGCAAATATCCTGAAGATTATTACCTTTTTTTTTCGTCATTTGCATTTTATCTAGGGTAGAAATCACTTATAAAAGTAGCTTTTAGCTCTACTCAGCCCCTTAAGGAATTTCGCATAATAATATGTTTTACCTTACTAGTAACCTATTTTTCAACCCAAAAGATTTATTTTCCTTGCTACAGAACAACATTTTTGTGCCCTTTTTTTGTCAGGTAGTTACTTATCCGGGAGGAAGATACCTTCCTAAAAAACAGGCACAACTTTGGGGTCTCACTAAATTATACTAGCAAGATTTATGGCGTCAGGGACAACTTATCTTGTAACTCTGACTGCGGTTTTGCTATCACAGAAATAAATTATAAGTAGGCAAGATTTCTTCAGACCTAAGTACAGTCTTAAGATATATATGGTGTTTCAGAAATAACGCAAAACTTATTGTCGGTTGTCGGGTATTGTAACCTTTTTCACACTTAATGCAAAACGCAGTGTTAAAATAACGCATCTGTAAGGCAGCTGAGTTAGATACATACTAGAACTAGGAACGTCAATTCCCATACTGAAACCGCTCTCGTATCAGCGCTAGCGCAGCGGCGTCGTTTTAGCGCTGCGTTGTGCGTTAATTCTGAAAAAGGACTTGTAAAGTACAGTTCATGCATGTAACTGAATCCTTACTATACCTATGCTACTTTCTCAGGTTACGAAATTGAACGTCTGAAAGTACCTACTTTGGAAATTAAAGTTTTGAAAACTGTGTAAGTTCTTTTAAACAACTTTATTAGAGTTTCAAAAGCTGTTCAAGTACGATATTTGTTCAGTTTAAATCACGAGAATTTCACAATCTTTCAGTAACATTTCGTCTTGTAGAGTAGGAACTTAATTTCTAAAACGTTTCTTTTCAGTTCCGTGCCAGAAAGTCTAAAACGACTGGTCTAAAGTCCAAAACGACTAAGCCTCAACTAAACCCACAATTTTAAAATTACCTAATTTTTTTTAATTACTTTTTTTTACTATTGTTACAGTGTACCCACCTACAACCGATCCTCGAATTTTGGGTTAAGAAGTTCAAAAACTTCGTAGCTGAACCTTCTGCAAACCCTTTATTTTATGACTAAACGGCCATATTTCAAATTTAGCCGAGGCGTCAAAACCGCGTCGAAGGGAAATGCGAGAGCCGTCCGCTCACACAATTAGCACATTCCTGCGCTTGCGCCGCGCAGCTATTCAAAACAAAACGTACAACAAGCCTTTGTATTGACAGATTGTTCGTCAAGTCATTTTCTCTGTGTATTTTGAACGAATTTCTTGCCACTAAGCTTGTCCAAGCGTTAGGAACAAACCCTCTGGTTGGGTCAAACACATATTTAAAATAGTACCTGTACCTACCCTAAATAGCAATATAAAATGTATAAAATAATTCCTTCTGTAATGGAATATAACCTAACCTATCCTAACCAAACCTTGTCTAACCTCACCTAACCTAACCTTCCGTTGAGTTGAGACAATCAAGTAACGATCATAATCCCCGCTATTGGTTAGGTAGGTTAGGTTATGTTAGGAGGTTATGAATTATTATAACAATCATTATTTTACTTCTTCTTCTTGGAACTTTGTAGACATAGATGTATTTATATACCTACAACTTCATTAATTAGTTACTCGTCAAATATTCTACCTAGCCTATTCAATCACTAGAGTACAGACGTGATGAATCTCAAATTCTTACGAACGTATAATAGTCGTTGTGCTAAGTAGGTAGTTAGTTATAACTTGAACTGTGTGTGTCTGTACGTGTTAATACGATTGTTTGCGTAAATCGCTTTATTAACAGACAATAGGAAATGGTATGAAATCGTATTAATTGTTTTCCTTTTTTTGCATCATTGGGTTTCACAAACATGACCCAGTTTACGAATGTAGAATAAAACAAATGTTCTTATACGTCAAACAAATACACCTGAGTATACTAGTTTACTCGGATTGTTTGCATACCTATGACATAAGAAAAAACTACCGCGCGGGTTGAATCTTCTCTCTTTACGAGTCCTCCAACGACCCAATAAACCCTTGTTTCAAAATTTTTCAACCACCTACAAGCAGCAGGGTTCTGACATTGTTGTCATATCATTCATATTCCATTTTCATCCTATTATACTATGTATAAGGTTTCACGTCTGATATTTTGTCGTCGGTCATGGAAGGTAGGTGAGGAATGAGGAGCAGCATAAGCAGCCTGCAGCTTAAGCATACTGCAGCATACTTTATAAATAGGTACGGCATTTTGCACAACGTTCGCCGACCAACATTCCAAAAATGTGTTAAGGATAGTCACAATAGCAAATGCCTCAAAGAGTAACGCTAAATGAAGAAAGAAAACTATAGGTGCTACTAAAACAAAAAACATTAATTCATCCTAATAAACACTACATCACATCCGCCTATGCTGATCGTAAGCCTGTCCTAGGATATGCAATAAGGCACGATCTCCCGTTGACGCCATCATATAATTCTTAAGGCCTTTCCCACACTTCAGCGCAAAAGTAACGTTGCGCTAAGGTATGCGCCTGTCAAATCCGTGCTACAAACCTCAATCCCTATACCAAAAACCGCTCTCCACGCACGACCTAGCGCTAACCTGGACTCTCGACGTTGGACCTGCGTAGAGAGCGTTTTTTTTTATGTGCGACGTTTCTAGTAATAGTGGAGGGAATTACGGATTTAACTAAAAAATTTTTTGTGGAGCAATGAGCTTCATCTTATATGTTCCTTGAGTAATTCTAAGCATTTCTAGTCCGGGAGACAATAAAAAAGTTCGGTCTGGTCGGGGAGGGGGGGGTACAAAGATGGCCGCCACCCGTCATCTTTAAAAAAAATCTTTTTTCGTTCCGGTGGCTACTGTGGCAAGATTGGTATCATTTTCGTATAAACCAAAGACGTAGAATTCATTTCTGATATAAGGATTTTAAAATTCCATAGTAATATTACAAATAAAACGTAAAAACGTGAAAATTTAGGTTGCAGATTTTTGCTTTGAGAGCTAATAACTTTTGTATAGTAACAAAAAACTCCTAATAAAAAATATTAGAATAAAGCGTAACTCATGCAGACTATATAAATATATAGTTTATGCAACATCTTCATACTAAAAGATGCTAAAAAAAATTATGACCGCAGTGGTGTATGCGCGCGTACTCATGTCGCATTCGCGGAGGGAATTACGGATTTAACTATTTTTTTTTTGGCGCTATGAATTTCATCTTATAATATTCCTTGAGTAATTCTAAACATTTCTAGTCCGGGAGACAATAAAAAAGTTCAGTCTGGTCGGGTAGGGGGGGTACCAAGATGGCCGACACCCGTCATCTTTAAAAAAAATCTCTACTCGTCTTGTTGGCTACTAGGGCAAGATTGGTATCATTTTCGTATAATCCAAAGACGTAAAATTCATTTCTGATATTAGGTTTTTAAAATTCCATAGTAATATTATTAATAAAACGTAAAAAAGGTAAAAATTTAGGTTGCAGATTTTTGCTTTGAGAGCTCATAACTTTTGTATAGTGACAAAAATGTCCAAATAAAAAATACCGTAATAATGCGTAGTTTATGCAGATTTCGAGAATATTCACATGTAATAATGTTCTATTGTAAAAATATTGTGAAATAAATAAATTACTGCAACCCAGAAGGGTAACTTTACTTGCGTTAGGTGGAATTTATCTTGCAAAATGGTCGAGTAGGTTCATAATACTCGTGTATCTATGTTTAAGTATTACTTACTTAATAATTCATTTGATGATGGCAAGTAAAACACTTTCTATACATTATTATAATTTAATTTAATGAGCGCAGTTTCCGGCACACAGGCATAATTCTGTGCACTTTAATTTTCTTTAATTTTCATGACGACTGGCAGTGCTGCGTCTCCGTAGACGGTGAACAGTCTGATTTCTTCCCCGTCACCTGTGGGGTGAAACAATGGTGTGTTCTAGCGCCCACACTGTTCGCCTTATACTTTGCAGTTGTAGTCAAAGAAGTCCTAAATACTGTTTCCCAAGGAGTCCGCATCCGTTTCATCAGATGGCAGTCTTTTTAACCTGGCTAGACTTAAGGCGCGCACTAAAGTCTCGTTTGCATTGATTACTGAGATCATCTATGCTGATGACTTGTGCTTTCTTGCAGAATCCCCAGACGGCCTGCAACAGCTTATGTCCGTTTTTCACCAAGCATGCTGTAAATTCGGCCTGAAGATCAGTGTCAAAAAGACGGAAGTGATGTCTTTAGGCTCGCATAGTCGCGAGACACTGGTGATTATGCTTAATGAGGATATGCTGAAACAGGTTGATAAGTTTCGTTATCTGGGGAACACTATAACATCTAAGTGTAACCTTGATGCTGAGATCAACAGCAGAATCAGTGCTGCAGCTGCAGCATTTGGGAAGTTGTGTTCCAAGGTTTTCTGCTCGCACGACCTAAAGCTAGCCACAAAAATCTCTGTATATATGGCGATTGTGCTGCCAAACCTTCTACACTCCTCCGAGACTTGGTGTATGTATCGTCACCACATACGCACTCTGGATCGCTTCCACCTAAAATGCATTCGCACCATCATGAAGATCAGATGGTCCGACCGAGTGCGCAATACCGAAGTTCTGAGACGAGCCAATGTTGGTGGCATTGAGGCCTATTCAATGCGTCGTCAGCTTCGGTGGTGCGTTCATGTATCCCGGATGTCGGAGGAGAGAGTGGCGAAGCGCATCCTTCACTCTGAGCTAGAGGAGGGCAAGCGAAAGCATAGCGGACAACTCCTCATATATAAAGATGTTCAGAAACGACACATGAAAAGATGCAACATTGAGCCCACGCAATGGGAGGGTCTGGCAGTACAGCGTCCCGAATGGCGCGGGATGGTTAAGAGGCAAGTCCGCGAGTTTGAGGAACAGCGTAAAGCAGACCTCGACGCTAAGCGCGATGAGCTGAAGGCCCGTCCACCCGTCGCCATTAACTATAATTATGTAAGTGGCAAACTCACGTGTCCACACTGTGCACGGGAGTTTACTGCCAAATTGCTTGGCTACAATAGCCATCTCCGGGCGCAGCAGCGCCGATCTGATTAGGAGTCAAAGTGGTCGCCATGACCGGAATCGGTCGGAGAGATCATCATCATCATCATCATCATCACTTTAACATAAGATACGTACGAGTATTATGAACCTACTCGACCATTTTGCAAGATAAATTCCGCCTAACGCAAGTAAAGTTACCCTTCTGGGTTGCAGTAATTTATTTATTTCACAATATTTTTACAATAGAACATTATTACATGTGAATATTCTCGAAATCTGCATAAACTACGCATTATTACAGTATTTTTTATTTGGACATTTAAGTCACTATACAAAAGTTATGAGCTCTCAAAGCAAAAATCTGCAACCTAAATAATTAAGAACCTTTTTTACGTGTTATTGATAATATTACTATGGAATTTTAAAAACCTAATATCAGAAATGAATTTTACGTCTTTGGATTATACGAAAATGATACCAATCTTGCCCTAGTAGCCAACAAGACAAGTAAAGATTTTTTTTTAAGATGACGGGTGTCGGCCATCTTGGTACCCCCCTCTACCTGACCAGACTGAACTTTTTTATTATTTCCCGGACTAGAAATGTTTAGAATTACTCAAGGAACATATGAGATGAAATTCATAGCGCCAAAAAAAAAATTTGTTAAATCCGTAATTCCCTCCGCGAATGCGACATGAGTACGCGCGCATACACCGCTGCGGTTATAATTTTTTTCAGCATCTTTTTGTATGAAGATGTAGCATAAACTATATATTTATAAAATCTGCATGAATTACGCTTTATTATAGTATTTTTTATTAGGATTTTTTTGTTACAATACAAAAGTTATTAGCTCTCAAAGCAAAAATCTGCAACCTAAATTTTCACCTTTTTACGTTTTATTTGTATATTACTATGGAATTTTAAAATCCTTATATCAGAAATGAATTCTACGTCTTTGGTTTATACGAAAATGATACCAATCTTGCCATAGTAGCCACCGGAACGAAAAAAGACTTTTTTTTAAGATGACGGGTGGCGGCCATCTTTGTACCCCCCCCTCCCCGACCAGACTAAATTTTTTTATTGTCTCCCGGACTAGAAATGCTTAGAATTACTCAAGGAACATATTAGATGAAGCTCATCGCTCCACAAAAAAAAAATGGGTTTAGTATGGGAGCGATCCGTAATTCCCTCCACTATAAGGATCTGATAGGCGCATACGTTAGCGCAGCGTTACTTTTGCGCTGAAGTGTGATAGAAGCCTTACCAATCCCCGTTCAATTCAACCATCATCGGCCCATCTGGCCAAACATAGACCGATCATGTAAAAAGTCTACTTTTAACTCTATTAATAAACCATCAGCGTAATTGTAAAACTGCATGACGGGTAACATAGTAAGAACATTACCTTGTGATGAGAGAAGACATTGATCGAATTTTTCAGTAACAAGGTTACCCCTGTCCCGATACGATACTCTGGCAAATTGTATCAAGAAAAGTGTTCACATGGTGTATTGTGTATCCCAGCGGGCTTATAATATAAGCTGGATATCAGAAAATTTTTCAATTTTCCAAACCATGAACAGTGAACACATGTTTTTGACATAAAATAATTAAATTAGGCAATGTTTATCAGCTTTATGGAAAAGGAAATAAATTTTGAGCTCAGATTATATTTGAATGTGTCTTAACGTAGGATAGGTTAGCCTTTGGGTTGCAGAGGTCAGATGGCAGTAGCTCTATGTAAAAACTCGGTTCCATGTCAAATCCCCTAGGTTAGGTAGCCGACCCCGACAGAGAACGGGATAAGGCAAGGAGAATGATGATGGAGAAGGTTGAGAGCTACGAAACTAACTCTGTAGACTAGTTGAGTTTGGTTCAGTTCGAGAAATATAATATACAGTATTACCTTTATACATAGACTAGCACTTTGAGTTTTGTTCGATTCTTGGAGAAATATAATATACGGTATTGATTGATGATTCACTCGTAAAAATATTAGCTTTAAGAGTTTCTTATCAGCCGTCTCCTGAGTGTAATATGTAAATATTTTATCATAGTACACCGGAAATAAAAGTGATAGAACTATTTGAACGTACCCTACACGTCGATTTATCAATCGTAAATATACACAGTCATAATATTTACAATTACTCATTTAGTTGTACATCTACTTTATCTAAGGGCCAAGTAACATCGCTAAGATGCCGGTGATAGAAGGTAACGTCTGTAAATATCACAGTCTGGTTTGACCCTAATATATTTTACTTACATTAACTCTCTTATCACACCTTTGCAGAATTATTGGCTATATTCACTATGCGTTTCATACATTAGGCAGTAATAAGCTTCACTGGTTCCAACGCAAAGCAGTGTTGTACTTCAAATCTAGCACAGGAGTCCTCGTACCTTTGAATTCGGTCATTATCATTAATCACCAATGTGCCATACCAATATTGAACCACCCTTCTACAAACTCTAAAGGTATACTCTGATAAGTATCCTATATGAACCGTGTACATATTTGAAAAGGAGATAAAAAATCCTAAAGCTGTCCCTTTATCGCTCTTGAGTAAGCTTCGATAGATAAACTTTCAATAGATTTACGGGCCGTTTCTAATACGACAAACAAATTCGATAAAAAGGTAGAAAGGTTTATCTTTTGGTAAGTAAAAGTTATATTTTTTTATCTGTAAAAGTTTGTGCGGTGACATTTACAAGGGACATGGGATAGAATAGGATGGAGTTTTTACCTTTTTTAACTTTACCTTACAGTTTTTAACTTTGTTTTATATATAAAATCCATATTTGTCACTTTCAACCACCGATAGGCCGCCTTCATAGGGTCGTTGAACGACTCGGTGCCCTACAAAAAAAGAGAAATAGGCTAATGCTGGGTTGGGTTGACACTGGCGCCAAGTTGCTGGAAAACCCATCTTCAATCGCACATAGGGTAGGCAAACGGTCGTTATCGCAGTGTTCGACAATTCATCATCATTCTCCTCGCCTTATCCCGTTCTCTGTCGGGGTCGGCTACCTAACCTAGGGGATTTGACGTGGAACCAAGTTTTCTCACAGAGTGACTGCCATCTGACCTCTGCAACCCGAAGGCTAACCTGGCCCGACTCCTAGGTTAAGTCACATTCAAATATCATCTAAATTTAAATTTTGTTTCAATTCTTACCAAAATTATACTTATACATATACTATGAGAAATAGACGTTAGTAATGCGTGAGTGAGAGAGTGCATACTATTAATATTTAGAGTTCCTATTCCATCTTCAAATTTTCATCTAAATTAAGATACCAGAATTACGGAAACGTCTTCTAACTAAACCTCTTCCCTTTTTGTATGAGATCCTCTCTGCACATACGTGTAATATCATATCATAATACAAGGCACGACTTTAGGACTCACGGGGTACGCATTATATAAATTGGACTTGGCACGTTGTGTAAGGTAGGGTTATAAATTATTTTTGACTTATACAAATTCTTGTAGCCTGTTGTAGAGCTAAAATCTGAAAGGATACTTGGGCCCGTACGCACCATAGTTGTATTTTGCTTCGGTGTTTTGTTTATTAACTGCTTATCCATTGCTATTCGTTTTACAACGAACAACTTTGTGTCAGTATATTAGTTTCCGCTTATGAAATATACAATTACTATTTTTACCTTTTAGACTGCCTTTACCTACTTTCCTGATTTCTATGACGATTTCATACACTATTTGCGTTTAGTTCAATAATTTAGTTAAATATTTGGGTTTAGTTCAAGCGCGGACTTTCCGATTTGTTCAATCTTCAGACGCTTTATGACGCTTATGCAAAATGTCCGGTTCTCATAAAGTCCCTTTCTCAAAAAGTCTCTATGCTAAAAAGTTGTATTCTCAAAAGATCCCTTTCTCAGAATATAGCATTAAACTTCACCGTTATAGTCTTCAAGTTTAGGTATTTATCTTTTTGTAAACAAACTTTGTATTAAACTGACAGTTCTGAAGTGTCACTTTCATACAAAGTGTGTTTACCAAAAGATAAGTACCTAAACTTACAGACTATAGTTGTCATATTTCATACAATCTTAAATTTCGTGATTATTTTGCTAGGTCATATATAACTATCAAGTGTTCAAACACTCTTCTTCTCCTTCTCTTCTCCTGTGGAACCTTTGACAAGTCAAAATTTTCATCCAGGCTTTCGTTTTTTGCATAAGTAGGCACATTTTTCCTGCCAAAATTTATGTCCAATGACGGTAATTACAATATCCATCAAGCTGTCAGTCTCATTTTCATTAAGGCTGAGAGGCTATCGAACATCGTTCCGCTTTGTGGCTTTAACCACACTTTGGAAATTAAATTTTGGTACCACACAGAGTACATTTCATAAAAATGGTTTAAGTGTTTCAAAACACGAGTAACGGATCAACTGTTTTCCACTAAACTTTGGCGGATCGCACACTTAACGCACGACGGAGTGCTAAAATATCGCAGCAGTCTGTCAGACAGATCCATACTATAACCAATACTAAAACCGCTCAACCGCTGTTGACGCAGCTATAGCGAAGCGTCGTCCGTCGAGTGCGGTTTTAGTATGGGAAGTGACGTTTCTAGTATGGATCTGACCAACCACTGCCATATTTTAGCGCTCCGTCGTGCGTTAAGTGTGCGATCCGCCGTAGGTATTCACTTATCTTGATATGAATTTCGCCAAATATCATCTCTAGTCTATTGGAAACATTTTAAGTTATGAAACCCTTCTCGTACTTAAATCTTTTACACGCGCTTACTTAGGCACCTGCCCATTTATAGGCCAAAAAAATAAAGAATTTTATTACAGATTTTTTACAAAAAACATCTCTCCCTCGAGACTACCTGACCACGGTCGGATAAAAACATACCTAAGTGGTATAATCGGGAATTTACGGAGAATTACCCACTAGTCCTCCCTCCGTGCATCAACCCTTCCAGAATAATCTATGAAATATTGCTCAAGTAGAGGGTATACTCTATTTATTATTCGTAAATTTTGCCAACGTGGAGAATATTCCCCATAATCCGAGCTGAGAAAAGCTGGCGTTCATAATTTTGTGTTGCCACATTAAATATCAAGTGGATATTTGAGGATTTACTTAAGTAACATTGGGGATGAAGATTCCAAGAAATTATAATTACAAGAGGTAATGTTTTGAAAATTTTGGTACTCGTATCTTCTGATCCGCAGGTTTCTGCCTAGTAGGTAGGTATCTACTATATTTTCTGATAAATTTCTGACTAAGAGCAAAATATGTTGGAGTGATACATATTTTGTCGCGGAATTTCAGATCAGCGAAAAATCTTTGTTGTCATATTTGTACAATCGAAAATTTACAAAATTCAAAGTATGCATAAATTATTGACGCTGTTACACTTGATTTTAAGGTTCCGTGGTTATTAACACTAAAACTATAAGACATTATTACGGGTTTTAACTCACGGTAGGGATAGACACAAACTTATTAAGTTTATGTCTAAACCTGCAATAAAATCATGCGATACCGTTAGTGTGTGTTGTCGAGATGACTTTCGAGTGAGTACCGATAGTGACCAAAGTGTTCCGAAAAAACGCAGAAGAATGAGGGTAGACAGATATGTTTGCCCTTAGCCGTCACCCGCAGCCGCTCCAGTTTACCCGTGATCATGGCGATTGCAACATCGCCGAAATATTGGGTGCTCGATATATCCTTACCGTGAGTTAAAACCCGTAATAATGTCTTATAGTTTTATTGACGCTGTTGTTTCAATAGCAATGTATCAATCTATCCATTTAAGCGATCAAGTCGACGACCGATGTGGCGCAGTGGTAGTGCGACTGCCTTTGACGCAGAAGGTCCCGGGTTCGATTCTCGGTGGGTCACTCACAAAGCTGATATCTATCACTTTGTGAATTTGTTCCCAGTCTGGTTAGGACATTGCGGGCTGAACCACCCGATTGTCCGTAAGTAAGATGGTTCCGTGTTTCGGATGGCACGTTAAGCCGTAGGTCCCGGTCGCTGTCTATGATCACTAAGACGGCGGTCGTTACACAACCATGTCAGAAGCCTACTACTTGTAGAAGGCGGTTGAAAAATTCTGACACTAGGGTACATCGGGTCGTAGGACGACTCGGTGTCCCACACGAAAAGAAGAACCGATCAAGTTATACTTTTGTATATATTCTGTGGTAATACTTCTCATTTTTAGTAACTGTATGTAAATTTGTATGTTTTTTTAATGGTCAGCCGGCAATTTCGAAGTAATCATACTATCTAATTTATCTTCCTAACTTTACGTATTCAATCCTAGTGCAGGTTTTAAAATACTCGGATTTTTTTGATTAATTTAGAATCAAACAGAAAAGCTCAACTAAATTTGATTTTGGTTATAAAATTTACCGACTGTAAAATGAACGACGGCACAGGGTTAAAATATTACTTCCAAATACCCTTTTAATTAAAGAATAGATCAAGTACATTACATTAGTTTTTGTTTCACTTGAAAACATGCAGTATTTCCGAAGTTATGACAGCGAGAAGTTTTGGCCCCATTTTAAATTTCCGAAATAGCGCGCGCTTTTGCCGTGACGTCACGATTGTCCAGAGCTCGCGACCGCAACAGAGCGCGCCGCTTATTTCGTTTCTTTTTTGCTTGTTATTGTATTACCGAGTCAAGTGCAGTGTGTAGTTATCAAGTGAAATGGAAGAAGGTTTCCTAAAAGGCCAGTCTGATAACCTTCCGAAAGTGGATACCCTGATGCTGGCCCAATATTTTATGCAGAATCAGGATTTTACCGCTGCCGAAATTCGAGGGTTAAAGATGAAAAGGTATGTAGGTACCTAATAGATCTTTTTACGTACGTAGAGAATACGGTTTGTAGCGTTATCGCAGCTCAATCAAAGTGTATTTTGAATTTTATATCTATGCCTATAGATAGGTACTATGAGCGATGATAAAAAATACCTACTCCTACTGTGTAAGCAACAGTTCTCGCGCGAGTTCGTGACTACCCTGAACTGAAGTACCTGTCTTTCTACTTATGGATGGACCTCCTTGTCGAAGGTACTTATTATGTGGACAGTGGGCACCTACCTACTTTACCTACTCGTCATGGTACTGGCGAGTGCCTGTCCGTAAAGCAGACGCATACGGTATGCAGCATACCTACTTTAGCCAGCTGTTATAGCCGCCAAGCAACATGCCGGTTGTGACTTGTGACAGTCACATTGCAATCACAATCGAATGCCAGGAATGAAGTGACGCTGGGAAGCCGCATAGGTACCTAGGTACCTACCTACTCCACGCAAATATTCCTGTTTACTCACGTACCTACAGGCAGCCGCCAGCAACAGTAGATAGGTATGTGTGCATGGGCCATGGAGTAGGTAGCCTTGTGCATAATGTGCCTTAATGTAGGTATAAGAGGTGGCTGAAGAAGGTACGCGCCTCTCACACTACGCCTACACACACGCACCCGCCAGTACCATGGCGACTAACTTAGGTATAAGTACCCAAAGAGATAGCTACTTACGAATAGGAGCCCTAGGTAAGTAAGTAGGTATCAGAATGAACAAGTAGCTAGTACCTACTCTTAAACCAGGTAGGTATGTGTCTCGGTTCAGTGCGTCAGCTGCTACGTTTAGTGCTAGTAGGTTCATATCTCATACCTACAACTACAATACAACACAACCTCGTAGGTGGGTGTCATCCATTTTTTTCTGATTTTTGGTTCCAAAGGCACATTAAAAAAGAGTTTATCTGGTGTTTTAACCGTGGAGTTGAAACATTGCGGCACGATACAATATTTTTTCCTCATTTTATATTAAATATTTTATTTTCACTGCGCGATGCCGTGCGTACACGAGCGCGACTGCCGAATGACGACAACCGTGACGTCATCGGCTGGCGGGCGCTCGCCCGCGTTTTTAAAAATCTTCGGCCGGAATCACGCACTTTGATCTTGAATATCTCAGTCATTTTTCGGGATAGAGAAAAATTAAAAATACAGTTTTTCTCGTATTTTCTTGTAGAATTAAATGACGTATAAAATAACGTGAACATCCCATGTTCATTGCTATTACAGTGCTTTAGCAACCAGCTGAGGTCACAGTATTCATTGCTCCTTAGGTATCTTGAGTGAATTTAAATAAAATGCGCATTTATAATATTATTAGGATATTTGCTTTAAATGTACTTAATGTTTGCTATACTGTTGATATTTTTTATTTGTATAGATCTCGATCTGAGCGCACGTACTATTAAAAAAGGTTTATTTTTAAAAGAGGTGCCATAAGTCGGAAATTAAATACATTAATTCTGGGTTAGGTATACAATTTTTAGATACCTAGTTTTTAACTGCAGACAGGATTTGAACTTGGTTGATTTTTTTATAAAACATTGTAAAATTTATAATATTGAAAATGTAGTCTGGTAGAACATAAAACTTCATGGAAAAAGTATATTTCAGAAATTAATAATTTTGAAAAAACCAAAATAGATGGCCTTCACCAAGCGAGGACATCATCTCTTAATGAGCCAGAAATGTATGTCAAATCGGACTTTGTTTGCAATGTAGTGTAATACCAACTTCAAATTGCTTTTTGTATCTTCCGTGCTTCCAACCTATAAAGGGTTGCACTGCATTGTTTTAATACCCCCGCTACGAATGAAATAAGCATACTTACCTATAAGTAAAGAAAAAAACCTCATTACAAATAGCATACCTAAGACCATAAATTATATGGACTATATTGCAATGTATACGTAGGTATTTTTGACTGCTACACAATGTGTGGCCCACAAAAGCGGCAAATATCTTACAAAGCGAAATTACCTATGAAACTGAACAACTTCCCGTAACGAACCTATGAGCAAATATAAAAAATGGACCCAATAACTACATAGTTACTGACTCAGTCGGCTGGTACATAGTTTTATGTTACATCTAGGTATGGTACAATTTCGTTGGGTAAAGTTGTTCAGTTTCATGGATAACTACGCTATGTAAAATATTTGTTCCTTGTCGTGCGATTTGCCGCTGATTTGGAACAACACTGCTTGATTGACTTTTGTGACGACAAAAAATTATGATTATGTCCCTCGGGAAAATATTTTCTTTTACAATAGGCATGGGTAGGTACCCAAGTACTAACAAACCTATTTTGTTAGGATTTTTCTTTCTTTACCAGTTGCAAACCTTGAATTTTTTTATGGAATCGTATGTCTTGATACCTTTTTTGAAAGCACATTATGTTGCGAAAATTGTGTTTCAAGTTCTACACACGAGAGAAAATCCTAGAATAAAATACCTATTATATAATTATCATATGATATTCCTACTTCAATGTTTAATGTAACCTAAATTAGAGGCACAATCTGCGCAAATGTTGCGGTAAGGGAAACTTTGGGAATATGGCGGTTCTCACACGTGCTGCATGTTTTTGCGGTGTTGTACTTAAGCCGTTTATTTGACAAAAACAGGGAGCTATTTTATGAAATTGTGCACGGAAATCGGAACGACTGGTCTAATTACAGTTTCTAAATTGTTATAGTCTCATGAATTTGTTAATGTCTAGGTATGATGTGGAATTGATAAAGGTATAATATGAGAATGCATTTGCGTAGTAGAAGTTGTGATACAAGTACGATTAGCAGCTGTAGATTTTGCATGCGAAAATCCATAATAAAGCATTGGTATCAAAAAAACGCAAAATAGGCGCATGCAGACGTCGAGTTGCGGAAAACAGCCCGTTTTACCATTACCATTACCATTACCATTGGTATCAAACGTATTAAATTACTGCTGTCACAGGTTGTCATTTATATGAATTAAGTTTTTTATACTAAGAGAGTAATGGATGTAGGTTGTAATTTGGTAGTGACGAAACGCAATATATTATGGCGTGTATGCGATCCACCTATGCGGAAATTCCTGAAACGCTTTCGGGTCCATGTCTACGTTACCAAGTCTAATTATTGTCACTTTGCATAATATGATGAGACATTCTAACAAGAAGGTAAATGTTACATACATACATACATATATCACGCCTTTATCCCTAACGGGGTAGGCAGAGCGCTGACGGCCGCAAAAATACGGTCGCTGTCGCCACGTCTGACAAATATAGAGGGCCGTTTGCGATAATTTTGTGTATCACTATAGTGACAGATTGTCAGCCTGTCGCCTAAAAGTTGTAATACACTTTAAACCCTCAAGTCCCTCAGTCGCCTCTTACGACACCCACAGGTAGGAAATGGGGTGATGCTATTCTAAGCCGGCATCACACGGCATATGTGAAGGTAAATATTATTCTAGTTTTATTCAATTCATTGTCACAATTTCAGTCGCAGGACGGTCTACGTTTTCTTGTAACACTTTTACTGCGGGGTGTAGCCATATTGCCGTGAGATGCTGGCTAAGAATAGCATCACCCCATTTCTTCCCGCGAGTGTTGTAAAAGGAAACTAAGGGACTCGAGGGTTGGATCTTCCGAAGAAATGTTGTTGACGCAGCGCCAGCGCAGCGTCGTGCGTCGAGTGTGGTTTTTGTAGATAAAGGGATTGATGTTTCTAGTATGGACGTGACAGACCTCTGCATTACGAATGCGTTAATTTAGCGCTGTGTTGTACATTAAGTGTGACAAAGGCCTGTGACAAACTTGCAAATTTTGCTTAAAATATTATTCTGCAGCAAGAAGCGTATTAATGAGAAGGTAGGTCACGGTAAAGCCTTTATTGTGAAAATGGCGAAATACAACAGCTATTTCTGCAGCGAGGCAAATGATTGCAATTCTGTATTTCCCGCATGAAGACAGCCTTAAATGCCGGCATATGTGACATCCTCTCATATTTCGGAGTAAGCCATACGAAGTTTGTCATATAGAATATAAATATTAAACGAAGAAGAATTACCTAACAAGAATTCTACACACAAACACACATATAACGTCTTTATCCCCTGCGGGGTAGGCAGAGCGTTAACGGCCTTAATAATACGGTCGCTAGCACCACGTCTGACAAGTATTGAGGTAACTTTCAAATGCGCTTATGCAAAACTCGCGTAATTCTGATGAGACAGTTTGTCAGCCTGTCACCTAAAAAGTTTTAATACACATGAAACCTTTGAGTCCCTTAGGCGCCTCTTACGATACCCGCAGGAAGAAATGATGCTATTCGGAACCGACATCACACGACAAAAAGAATTCCCATTTTTTTTTAATCTAATGCCATGATAATGACCTATTTGATGTAGTCATCGCGTGAAACAACATTGTGTTGTAGGTAGGCAAGTTTACGAACGCCGCCGATGTTTCCAAAAAACATATTTGAACATGTACTTTAATGACTTTACTACAAGTTACAACCAATCTAATACGCCCACCCACTTGTACACCGTTAGATCTTTATCAGGTCTAAATACAGGCTTAGCGCATGTTACTTAGGTTTTCAGCCTAGTAAATAAATAAAATACCTTGCCTATTAGGCGGATCGCACACTCGCGCATGACGGAGCGCTAAAATATCGCAGCGGTCTGTCAGATCAATACTAGAAACGTCACTCCCCATACTAAAATCGCACTCGGACGACGCTGCGCTCTCGCTTCGTCGACAGCGTTTGAGCGGTTTTATAGTCTGTAAGTTTAGGTATTTATCTTTTTGTAAACAAACTTTGTATGACAATGACACTTCAGAACTGTCAGTTTAATACAAAGTACAAAAAGATAAGTACCGAAACTTACAGACTATAGTATGGGGATTGACATTTCTAGTAAGAAACTGACAGACCGCTGCGATATTTTAGCGCTCCGTTGTGCGAAGTGTGCAATACGCCTAAATAAATAAAAAACCATGCCTCTTATTGCTTTAAAAATTTTCTTTGGAAAACTTCCAGCCATTCTTATGGAATAATTGCAGTCGTCAATCTTACGTCTTTGTTGTCGACGAAAAATGAATCTGCTCCAAGAATCATAACTCCGGAAATGATAAATAATTGACCTATTTTTATTTTTTTCTTTTAATTTCATTACCGTGTTCATTCACTGGGATAATTCTGCTCATTCGTTCAAAAATATAGCAACAATATTTTGCTAACTATTTTTAAAACACATAACGCATTGTGCCGTGTGATGCCGGCTTAGAATAGCATCACCCCACATCCTTCCCGCGGGTGTCGTAAGAGGCGACTGAGGGACTCGAGGGTGTTGGTGTATTACAATTTTTAGGCGACAGGCTGACAACCTGTCACTATAGTGATACACATGCTTTCTGGAACAACCTTAGAAAACAATCCTCAAAAATGTCAGACGTGGCGACAGCGATCGTATCCTTACGGCCGTTAACGCTCTGCCTAACCCGCAAGGGATAAAAGGCGTCATATATGTATGTATGTATGTTCATGCACTGGGATAATTCTGCTCATTCGTTCAAAATATGGTACCAATATTTGTTTACTACTTTTAAAACAGATAACACATGGATTTGTTTGTACATATTTGTATTTTTTGTGCGCCATCGTTTTGAAAATCAAGTTGCATTGTTTTTGATCGACTGCCTCAAAGGAGAGTATGTTTTTAGAGTGTACGGATATATGGTGAACGAGTCAATTCCTTTTTTGCGGGCTACTGCCTTTGATTTGACAACGGTACAGCCCAAACATGGCCCAAAGATCTATTTTGACATATGAACTGTCATTCAGTAGATTTGTCGTAATAGCCATGTCTAAGCAGTGCAAATGACACTGTCTAAGTATATGAAAATGTCATAAGTACAGAATTACGGATTTAAACGTAAATGTAAAACTTCGATACGGGTTTTGTTTTTTCAAAGGCCCGTAATAATAAACCGCACTTAAGTCTGAGATCGATCCTGAGTGCAATTTTGAGATGTCATTAGTACTACCAGTTATTTGTCAATATCGCTCTTGAGATCGATCTCAGAGTTCAGTGCGGTTTATTATTACCGGCTGAGTTAAACTTTTTATTTTTGTATTTTGACCTATTCTTTTCAAAACTGTTACCAATCCGATCAACGTCCATAAAAACCGTGATCCCAATGGGTATTAATAAAAAAAAAACAAGTTATAAATGCATGCCTCAAACGTTCTATTACCGTTAAATTTGAAGACGCAACGTGAAGCCACAACAGACCACAGACGGAGCATGAGAATTTGACCGTGAACAAGCAAACATACAGAAAAAGTGACCCTCTTAAACAACCAATATTTACCTACTTCAACAAGATCGACCCTACGTGGTATCGTTACGCTTGTACTATTATACAGGATGTCCCGTAGAGTACTAGAAAGAAAAATTGTAATACCTCTACTCATTCTCTTCTTCTTTTCGTGTGAGACACCGAGTCGTCCAACGACCCAATGAGCCCTAGTGTCAGAATTTTTCAACCGCCTTCTACAAGTAGCAGGCTTCTGACATACTTGTGTAACGACCGCCGTCTTAGTAATCATAGACAGCAACCGGGACCTATGGCTTAACGTGCTATCCGAAACACGGACCCATCTTTCTTACGGTCAAACGGGTGGTTCAGCCCACAATTACCTAACAAGGCTGGGAAGAAATGCACAAAGTGATAATTATCAACTTTGTGAGTGATCCCACCGAGAATCGAACACGGAACCTTCTGCGTCAAAAGCAGTCGCACTACCATTGCGCCACATCGGTTGTCAAACTCGTACTCGTTGATAGAAGTAACCTCCATCAAACTATGATGGCTCCTTGTCGAGGATAGAACTAGGTACCAATTTGCTATGAAGCTAGGCACGTTTACAGGTCTTAAAGTGGAAAAATACTAGTAAATAAATATTTGATTATCGGTAACTATTATTATAATTATTACCCTCGGCTGCCAATTTTCAGTTCAACTTTTTTAAATCATATTCCGAGAGCGACAATTTTATCGTTCTGTGAAACACAGAGCGTATAAAGTAGACTAAAATTTTGGAATGCTCGTTCTATTAAAATAAACTTTAAATACATATACTTTATAGGACGCCCTGTATGTCTAGTGGTATCGTATCGCTCCGCTGACTGCAAGAAGACGTCCAGTAATTCGTTTTGTATCGGGGACGCTGCCGACGTACCTATGAAGGTATTGTATAATTAAATATCCTATGGGGGCTATTGTGCAGAAACCCGTGGAATGAAAGGAACGATTGTCATTGTTTTGCAATTAATGACATTACGTGTCTTTTTTCCTTTCAATCTTTCCTTTCAATCTTTCTTTTTAAGAGCCCACAAGAGATTTTAAAGAACACATCAGAAATTATTTCAAGGCTGATCAGGGCGTTGTATATATGTTTTCCATTTGTTGTTCTCTAAGGAAAGTTAAAATATCATGTAGGGAAGATACTAGCTTCCTTAGAAGGATGTATTGTTGACATTGTTATTTTAAGTACTTACACAAATTTTCTTCAGTCACTCTTGACAATACCGTAAATGTAATTTTTAGTACGATCAGTCAATATTAGTTCAATATACATAGTTGATAGGACGAACTAGGCCCCTGAGTGATATTGTCACGCGTGGATGCGCAGGCGCAGGAAGTAGATATGTTAAAAGCCGCGACTCCTGCGCAACATTGGACCAAAACATTGCTTTCCATCGGTCGCAGAATGTAAATGATAGAGTAATGTGTGCCTATGCACGCAGCAGTGTACGTTTCTGTCGGATGTTTGGAAAAATGCACAGGAGACACGCCTTTATGTAGACGACATGATGACAGGGTTGAAGACTGTATAGGAACAAAAAAGGTCGTATTAGGAAACTTCATGTCTATTGCAGGGTCTTGATGACAGCTTTAGAGTTATAATTTGCTTTTTACCGTCAATTTATACCTAATTCTAGGGCTCCACGATTGGCCCCTGTAATGTTATATTACTACTGCCAGGACCTCCATTAATTTTGCAACATTTCTTAAGAGTTTTAAATTACCTACAAATGCGATTCATTCGAGACTATAACTAAATATCTACCAAAGTATTTCGCTACATCGACGATTCGTTTTGTTAGAATAAGTCTTGTCTTGATTAACCAAATCTTTCCGCAAAAGGCTTTTCTTTTAAAAGTCTTATAAAAACTTAATAAGTATAATATAATGTTTTACAAAACTATTTAGGTATACTACCGCTGTAAAATATGCTAATTGGTACTTTCTTTTTTACAGGTAAGTCGTTTTCTGTATTAATACTACTCATTTGGCCATCGTTATACAGGTAATATGAAATCTAAATTGTGTTAGATCGAAATAGCCGTCACAACTTGGCATAATATAGACTGTCTTTCTAGTTCACACGATCGCATGCACTAATAGGGTACCTACCGGATACGATCAAGCTTACCAAAGTGCCAACAACGAACTTAACTGGACACAAAACACCACTTTGTGATTCCAAAGTGAATGTTGGACGTGCTCCACGAAGCTGCGAGCTTCAAGTGGAACTGTGTCAGACGCTGGTGGCATGCCAACAACTATTGGCAACTACTGACAATTGAGTCCTTAAGAAAATCAGTGAGGAAGTCGTCCACGTAGGTAAACGTAAAAAACTGTGAGAGATATTTTGATGTAACTTGCTGCCAGGGTCGCAGAAAATATCTGAAGGGAAAACAATATGGAAAATAGGAAAACGCAGAAAAACAAATAAAGCGGAAGACAAATCAAATGGTAAACATGAAACGCCATTACACTCATTGAATATTCGAACCGAAGGATGCAGGTCGCTTTTTTATGTAAAAATATGAATATGAAACTCTACAGTACGTCATATTTCACAGATATTACAATAGGAATTTGAGGTATTATTATTTATTGTTTTTTTTTGTAGTTGTGTTTTTTTTTTTTACTTCAATAACGGGAACAGTTTTATAACCAAGCACCACAATATGAAGCAGATTGAACCCTAAATTGAATGTAGATAATAATATGCCCAATATTCAGTAGCTACTACTTCCTACTAATGAAAATAGACACGACAGCCAAAGAAAGACTAACCCAAAAAAGTTCGATTCGAGTCTAATTGTTGACTAGATGGACAATCTTTTTCTTTTTCGGGTTCCGCATTTAGACGGTCCCTTTTATTCCATTAGCTGCAGATTTGATTATTTCTGGAAATGCAGAAAATGGTTAACTTTCATGAGACCTGTCAGCATAAACTTTATTTTCTATAAAACCCGAAGTAGTTGCAATTCGACCCAAAAGTTTTTATTACCCTTTATTTCGGAAGACCCAGTATATTTATGTAAATCGGAATGTGAATCAGTAACGAGGTTCTGCGGGGTTCTTCGTACTACCCTCGTAAAACTGATGAATTACCAGGTTCGATCGGTTATTGGGAATTTCGTTTTCCTAAATAATTTTAGTGGATGGTCCGGCACAGTCAAATACTATGCTTTGAGCTTTATCTATGGTGAATCAAAAGTATAAATATATCAAACCTTGAAAGGTAAACCACTTATCCTTTTTAGATATAACTAATGTGAAAAAAGTACAAAATTACTGGCTCTCCTCTATTTCGATTTGGGTATGTTTCTTTGGGAAAGCAAGCTACCATCGTAGGCCGGTTAAACTATTGAAATACGTATTTACTTAGATTTTTAGCTTGAAAGTGAACGGAACATGTGTTGGACTGTACCGTAGTCTGTAACTTCCAACGAATACTACCGCACACGAATTATTGTTCGTAAAATTTCAATATACGCAACCGAAACAGCGGAATTTGGCGGAACTGTACTAAAACGGTCAGTCAGACCAATTCCGCGGGTTTGCATGTCAGAGAAGGCTTTTTGTGCATTCCCATTTTACTGCCGAATATTGAGATGAATTTCTGCATATTTTTATTGCAGTCTATCAAAATATTTGAATATTCCATTAAAGATAATGGAATCGTTGGTCCGCTAACTGATTCTTTTGTTAAAATGAATATACCGGGAAACGCCTTCGAAAACACTGCACTCGTATTTTTCAATAATAGGTAGATGTAGGTACTTACGTGCGTGTATAGTTATAGGTACAATAAATACGTCTTATACTAAGCTACTTGCTTTTACCTATGTGTAGTGCTTGAAACCTATTAACTTCATTACCCTATTGCTCTTTTCCAGTGAACAGTGTAATGGGAATGAAAAGTTTCTAAACAAACTTATACACTTGTCGGCATAGGTCAGACCGCCTACCGCCTAGCCGGCTGAACAGACGCCATCCATATTTTATTGCCTACCCAACACTAGTTAGAAAAACTTTTATACGTAAAGTTGGCGACGTGAGTGCCTACCAAATTATTCATGACGTTTCCCCCACAATCGACACAAGTTCGAAACCTCAAACCGTTGAGGCTACAAATCATCCCTCACAAAGTTTCTCTTAGGAACATTTAAACTGTATGATTATCCCGACCGAGTCCTGTGATTTCAATAACTCATAGGACCTATCATTGCCCCATATCCTTTGCCCTATACTTTTCCAAGATTCCGACGAAACCCTATAATTACTGCATTTATATTCGCCTTTCGACCGAAGGGTTTGTTCAGGGCTTTAGGCAAACTAGGCAATTATCACATCGCCTTGGGACCTTCGGCGTTCCCACGAAAGGCTAAAATTGTAAACGTATATAGGAACGTGTCGAACCTCGCGGCTATTTGTACTCCTTTTTGTTGCATTAGCCTCGCAGTAGGATATTTATCGTGGTCACTCTTGTTACGAAGCCTTAGAACGCATCCTTGCGACGGGCCGCCTTCCTTCCGAGTCCATCGCTTGCTTTGACCTCGTGAGAAGCTGTTTGGGTACTCAAAACGGCAAGGTAAGGAGAAGCGTGGGCGGATGGCTCGAGTTACCGACGCTGGGTACGGGCCGATGTTTGCTCGGGACGCTCGGGATCGCGTGAGAACCTTCGGAACTGCATGGGCGTGACATCGAATCTTTTTGTTATTTTTTTCTTATTGTGTAGGGCTAATGTCGAGTTGTGAGTATCGGTAATGGCTGCACCGGTCCGACGTGACCGTGACAATGCAACTTTTGGAGATTGTAAATTTGTAACTTATGCCCTTTCATTTTGTTCCACACATGTTTCGGATTTCGATGTATTGTTTCGTCGAAGCCCCGAAATATGTTTGGTCGTCAAATTCCAGAGAATTCAATTGTGCATTAAGAATGAATTGTATTATTATTTGGACTTCGTTTTTACGACAGCTCATTGTGAATTCGTTCTACTGATTATACGGCAGTTAACTGGTGCGCTTTTTCTGAGATTATTTGCAATTTTTGCGTTGGAACGTGACGTACACGTGGTCTTTTGAAGATTTATTATTCGTACGGTTTCTTTAACAGGAGTTTCGTCTCCTTTACAAACAGTCACTCACTGTCTCACATCACGGCTTGATCCTTTACGGGGTAGGAAAGCCTAAATGGCCTTAAAACGCTCATTATCGTCAATAGGGCAATATCAGAAACTTTTAGCAATACCCCACTTCTACCCATGGGTGTCTTAAAATGCGACTAAGGAATGAATCCGAAGAACGGGCAGCAGAGTTCTCTGTGAATAACAGGATGTTTTCAGAGAACTCCAACAAGCACTGCGCTCGCCAATCCGCCTGCCAAATGTGGTGAGTATGGCAAATACCACCAATAGGGGGAGAACCATGTCCAGCAGTTGAAACTGTAGAAGAAGAAACTTTTTATCATAAAACCCTTGAGTCCTTAGTCGCCTAATCGTCTTTCACGATACCCACGGGAAAGAAATGGATGCTAATTGCTTACGTCAAACGCCAACAACAAAGTACTCAGTTTCGACTCTAGCAAATAAGTTCTTTACAAACAGTCACTGCCTTACGTGTATCAAAAGTAGCGTGCCTCACAAAATTCAGGTCGACTTTTCTGCACCGTATGTTGACATTTTGAAAGGGGCCTGCAGGGGAGCCATTAAAAATACATTACCTTTCTGGACTTCGGACAATATCAACAGCAACACCAATGCAATGCGTCTATTCAAGTAGCTGGTTAGTTCTTGATTCTGTTGTGTCATTTCCTTGTTTAATTTTAATTGTTTCTTGTTAATGGGCAGGACCATTCATCCTTTAGATATTTGCATTCAATAGTTGTACACAGACAGACGCACTTTATTGCTCACATCAAAACATAACATACACCTACATACCTATATCCACACACCTACACATCTTACACCTTATACAAGGTGTAAGAGACGGTGTAACGATAACTTTGCAGGCGTGGTCAGGCCATGAATCTGAACAACTTTTTCTATGGCGACTATGTTGGGAATTGTGTATGAGAGGTCGAAAAAATTGTCACGTTTCCCAACATAGCCCCCATAGAAAAAGTTGTTCAGTTTCAAGGACCAATCACGCCTGCAAAGTTTTCGTTACACCGTCTCTAACACCCTGTATAATTAAAAGACACGAGTCCAGAAATCTACAGCTCCACTTTGCTATGCTTTCTTAAATGTAGTTATGATTTCTATAGTTAGTTTAGTTCGTATTTCTTGACCCTTAGACAGGGGTAGCCTCATAGCAAACCTGTGCCTCTTTTTTCGAAACTCAGGCTAAAATTCCACAGGTAAAATTCCATGTACATTGTGTAGTGGGTCAAAAACCCTGGTTTATAATGTCCCACCGGCTACGCAATGTACATCAAATTTTACCGGTAGAATTGTAGCCTGTAGTTTCGTTGCATAGGACACTGATTCTTCTTTATCTTCTTCTTCTTAGGTGTCGAAACAGTAAAACTAACTATCTGGCCTCGTACGTATAGTTAATAATCTTGTTTAGAAGTGCGCAAAATTATGGAATCCAACGCACCATCTCACGAAAATTACTGCTGTATGTTTACCAGTCTCTCTTCTATTTCTTTACTAATTAGATGTGGCAGTGTCCATTTAGAATCAAGGCTGTAGTTGGTGCTATAGTCGGTTTTCAATTACGGGAAGAGATTGAACGCTTTCGCCGCATTGTTGGCTCAGGGGGCTTATGTTGAATACAAATTATTCATTTGTTACGAATACCGGGATTTGATGACGTCACCCCACTATTAACAGTATTTTTTAAGTATGAGTAACGGCTTTTTGTATTTTGCCGCGTTATAGATAAGAATGTGAAGTGTTGCGAATTTTAAATGGCAGGAACATCTCGTACTACCTTATAAGGAAGAACAGGTTCGATTTGTTCGGAATTCAAATCTTAAAATTCTTTGTGTGCGTGATTCTAAATGTCTAGAGGGCGCGCTTATAATTTTAAGGCCGTTTTGAAATTTGCAAATTTTTAAGTAACGGTGCCGTGGTTCTCACAATTAACGCACAACGGAGCGCTTTTGTAGCGCATCCGAAGGAAATGTCAAATTTTCCATATTTAAACCACGTGAACCATCTACGCATGACCCTGCGTCAAAGGATGCGTCTGTCAAACTACGCAAGTTTTTAATATGGGAACCTTGAAATTTCCTTACATCTGACAGACGCCAATCCTGCGCTAAAAATACGCAGCGATGTGGGTTTCGCCTAAACCACTCCTTGACCACCCAAACCCTCCTAATAATTTGTAAACGACCACATATTTGTACCCAAAATGACCTGCACTAGACCTAAATGGCATTCATTACTATTTTCTTCTTGTGATCATATGTCATGACACTCATACTAATCGGAGATCCTTTCAACAAGATATCATAATCGTGACACCGGCTGCTCTCAAACCCGAGAGATAATTTAAAGATGTAATAAAGGCGGCGCGCGCGCAGCGGGGCGGACGGTAGCCGCCATTATACAAAAACAAACTGGATTACGCTACCGGAATCCGAAATAGTTTTATTTCACTTTTATCTCAGCTTCCGCATAATGAAATCTACATATTTCATTTTTTATAACAATCCAATATACTAAGGGATATTGTTTCCAGGTTCTGAATAAAACATTTTATGGTATGTTTGCGTCGGCGTGGCACGGTGCATATTTTGACATCGGGCTGCTTGTAGTCTAAGAGCTGGCTCCTACGGAAGGCGTAAAATTGAACTAACAGCCTTTTTTATATTGCGTTTTTAGCATCTTTGGTCAATACTAGTGGTTTCCAATAAAAAAAAAAGAAAATAAGTTTATTTTAGTTACAAGTTTAGAAAGTTTCTAAATAACAGCCTGAGGCCGCGAATAGTCTATCAATGTTATTCATGCAAACGCATATTTTTGTCAGAAAAAATAATGGGATATTTTGATATCGTTCCTTACAGTTCTACATTATTATTATTTTATTTTCTGTACCTAACCTAACCTAACCTCTAGGGATAAATTATTGAGCATTAACCATATTAAAATAATCGAATTGCGTAACAGTAGATATTTGACTGACCTTTTGTAATTAAAATAGTTAAAATTGTAAAGCCAATGTCAAAGCTATAGATATTCAAAGAATACTAACTACTCATGTAATTTTCAGACTACTCTATACAACTTTGGCCTTGTTGACGCGAAAGGGTCAAATCGTATGGAAAAATAATTCATTACACTGTCTAACTAAACACGCGCTTAACTTTTTTGTAATCACATCGTTTATGGATTTGTTTAGGTATTTATGTATGGTTGGGTGGCTTGTACTCATATTTATAGTTAGGTGAATTCTGTAGTACCTACTTATATGATTAGATGATAAGTTTTTAAACAGACTTTGGTAGGTATGTAATATAATATGTAAACTTTTTAGTTTGGCGAGAAATTCAAATTGATTTTAATATTTGCTTGCCAAATGTATTACAAATAAAAAAATAAAACTAACCTACCAAGTTTTATTCGTCGTCAAATCACACTTTGTCCGCGGTAGCCAGCTCTCCGGTTATACCTGCCCACGGTGCCCACTGTGTGCATCTCCATTTTTATTGCTTTTCTATTTTTATTATCTTTGTTATGAACTCCAATAAAAGTGAGAGGAGTTGTTTGTCTTCCCTCATTTCTTGAGTGCACTTCGGTTACGTTTCGAAACTTTTAATTAGGTTTTTCTGTTTAAAGGCTAGTTTATTAGGTTTATATCGCTTTGATCGTTATATTTATGGTTTGACTACTTTATATTGCTTTTAAAACTGTATGGTATTTTGTAGATATGCCTATTATTATAGAAACAATAATAGCAGTTTTAGAGTAATAGCCTTTCATTCCCTCTAGAAATAGAGAAAATCGCTCACCAATTATTGCAAATTATGCCCAAAATTTGTGGTCTACCAAAACATAATTAAACCAACCTATCATAATGGAATAAATGGCACAAAAAATACCGCACATTCATTCACACCGTACGCGAACGCCGCAGGTAATATTTTGACAAAATTAATCCCACATTTCGTTCTTTCATTCACTGGCGGCAATAGACAGCACATAATGTGAGCCTTCTCACAATGGACTGCGAAATATTGGCAATAACATGAAGGGAAAATCAAATGAAAACCATTAACGGACCTAACAGTGTTGCCAGATTACTCCGCCGATTTCGAACGGTATACTAAAAGGAATGGATGTACCCTTCCAAACGGATCGCACACTTGACGCACGACGGAGCGCTAAAATATCGCAGCGGTCTGTCAGATCCATACTAGAGACGTCACTCCCCATACTAAAACCGCTCACGACGGACGACACTGCGATAGCGCTGCGTTGACAGCGGTTGGGCGGTTTTAGTATGGGGATTGACATTTCTAGTATGGATATGACAGACCGCTCCGATATTTTTGCGCTCCGTCGTGCATCAAGTTTGCGATCCGCCGTAGATAAAAGATACCTAAACATTTTCTTGAACAAAAGTGTGTTTCGCCAAAAACTGATTAAAAATTGCCCATTTTCGGACGGTTTGGCAAAGCTGGGGTGAAAATAATCATTCAATGCACTGGCATACTTCCCACGAAGGCTATTATCAAGAGCTCATTATAGCCACGCATGTTTTGCGGCTATCAATAAATACTCGCACGGATTTCGGGGTACAAATTATCCAGTTGCATTTCGCCTTTCATTCAAGAGTTCATTTTAAACTGGTTAGTCTTGATAGCTGCATGTGAAGCCATTTTATATAGAGCTTTGTTCAAGAGATTAATTAATACTGGTTATATTTAATAGCTTTAAGGAAAACCAGTATAACTTGAGCTACAGACTATAGTAAAATTTCGTGCGACAGCGAAGTTAAGTTGGTGTGTTGGATAATATGGAAAAAGCTTTGATGAGCCTCTGGGCAGTCTATTGCTCACCTTTTGTTGGGACAGGTGATTGATGATCGCTTATTGTTTGTGTCGCGTTTATTTTGAAAAATGAACTGTTATGTTTGCGCGGGCTTCGTTGATTGCTTGCTCTCCGACCATTTGGGAAATACAGGCTGTTGTAATACTGTCAGTCAGTGTTATGAATACTTTTTCGAAAACCAAAAGCCAAATTGGTTTTTCATCATAGATGACACTCAAATAACATGGTACGTCACTGTTAAAACTAAAATTATCATAATATTCATCTTCTATTACTTTGGATTTAAAAATACTGCTTTGGGGCCAAGTCAACTTCACGGTATGTAACGTTTTTAATAGTTAAAATGTAAACTACTAGGGTTCATTGGGTCGCTGGACGACTTGGTGTCTCATACGAAAAAAAAACAATCTACCATACCAGTAGTGAACAGTCATTCGCTTATTACAGAACTGTATATTTCACGCTTACATAAAAATATTAACGATTTTTAGGACCTTCAATCTTCTTTCTGTCTTTTGGCAATCCAATCTATTTATTTGATAAATCACCATTCCAATAATTTTCTACCCCCCGGTTGTAAACATTCCTTCCATTTCCTTACTACCGCTGGGACTGAAACTGTTTCGAATTTGGTCGATTCATAATTCATTGGAATCTCAATATTTCGAGATAATGGTGTATTTGCACACACGCCGACCGACATTGCGGTTTGTGACAGTCACCATAAAGTGACAACTTGTGTGTGACAGACAGCGCGTTACGGTAGATGCTGTTCGTACCGAGTTAATAGCATGCAAAATGTGTTTGTTCAATAATTTTACTATTCTCATTCAATGTTGTCCAAAATATACACAAAGTTCAGTACCTAACTAAACAAAAAAAAACTGTTTTGTAAGATGTTTCTTTGACGCCATTCTTAACAATGATAGTGACGGAAAAAATATTGTATACAGTGTAGTGGTTTCTTTCTTAAGTAGGTATCGTTTTAAACAGTAGCTAATTTGACTAGTAGCAAATAATACTAACTAAGTATAGCTACTTGCTCTACTAGGGAATTCTGCGCGACGAGAGACATTATACCTACCCGTTTTTTTAAATTTTGCGAAATCCCACTTTGCGCATGAAAGCCGCTGAAATACTGAGATACATAATTTATGAACACCCCGTATAGTGTCGTTATTCCGATGTGTTTTCCCGGGAGCTTTCATAATAGACGGATAATTGAATAGGGGTGGGCATTGTATTGTCTCGGGCCGAATGCTATCAAAAGGTTATTAGTATTACCGATGGTTTTTTTTTGTTGCCACGTCATTAATGCAAAATTGAATCGGGAGGGACAACTGGGTCCTAAGTCTGCTAAATGAAAATCGCTTCAGTTGGATGTCGATTGGATCTCAGTTGGATGATTTTAGTTGTACTAAACAACTGCTAACAGTTGAAAGTATAGAAAATAACAAAGTTGTTGTAGGTTTGTGGGTCAAAGGTGGTTCTATGTTTTAGAGGGCACGTTGAGCGTGCTGCAGTCTAGATAACTTAGAAAGACATGTTAAGTACCTTACGTAACAGTAGGTAGTCAGTAGATAACCTTGTCAGAAGCTTGTCAGTTGAAAAGTTCTGACACTATGTTTCATTGGACCGTTGGACGCTTCAGTCTCCCACACGAAAAGGCACTAGTAGTAAGTGGTTGTTGAAAAACTCTGACAACAGGCCTCATCGGATCTTCCCTCCCAACCACATGACAAGAGATTAGCGATGGTTTTTTTTGCTGCTACACCATTAATGGCATTAATGCGAAATTGAATCGGGAGTAACGAGAAAGGGCCAATTGCTGGACGTGGGATGTTTTGCTCGTTTATGCTATGGGCAGCATCAATCATAATATCATCAACGTAAGTTGATAGGCACTGATGTCCTAGTAGGACAAGATAGGTTCCTTGTGTCGTACCTCATTATCAACAGAGCATTAGCCAAGCCACAGTTTATGAGATATCGTTTTTTACACTTCTGCGCATACTTATAGCGCCGTCTAGGTTTGACTGAATGTGTCGTAAGATTTTTGGTTTAGGATTGACTCTTCTTTCTCTGTTTTAGGTTGGTAGGTACTCGTACTACCTACCTAACACCTATTTCCTCCATGGCGATTTTCATCACCATAGTATTACTAGGCTTGGTAGTCAGGCAGGTAGGTAATTCTTTTTCATAGGAAGCGCTGCTGCCGATACCTTGGCTGTTTTTCCCAATAGTGAAGCCAGGTAGATTGATTAGGTATTTTTTTGGTTGACAGTTCCTTATGCTCCTCATAAAACAATTCGGGTCAATCATGAGTCAATTCAGTTTTCTGGTCAAAAACCCAAACCGATGAAAAAATATTTTTAATTCAAACCCATAAAACATTCGGATTTGGATTTATTTAACACACAGACAAATCATCCCGGATTTTTCGATGAGAAGTGTATGTAGACAGTAAATGCAAACATTAAAAGATAATAAACTCCCACGCTAGAATAATCCAACAACCTATTGAATGACTTCAAAAGTTCTCAGAATATCACTGAATGTCAAATGTACGCAATTAGTCTTCCAGTCTACAAATGAGTAATGAAATGAGGTATTTACCACCACAGATAAAACAAACGGACAATACTCGCAGGTAGCACTATGAATCACGCGTCTACCTAACTTAACAACTCACGGCGCGTAGATAAGTATCCATTGCTGGTTATAGAACGATAACCTACGAGATATGCCTACCTACAGGCTGTCGTGTCCGTCTTTATGTGGTATAAAGGAAAACATCTAGAATAGGCACAAAAATTGGGACACTTCATATACAGATTGGTGGCCCATTGGGTCTAGAATACTTTTTTTGGATCTTAATGAGATACACCTGCAAGCTATAAAGGTGTTAGCAACAATACAAGTTCCTTTTAAGGGATGAACCAGTCCTTGAAACAACTTGAACAACTTTCCCAAAGGAACATAAGTAGAAATTGAAAAAAAAAGGACTTTACACACAACCTGATCCAGTCGGCTGGTACATTTTGTATGAGAGAGAAGTCCAAATTTAATTTTCATATTTTGACGTACATATGTTGCCTTGATCATTTTCATGGGATAGTTCATCCATTGAATCACGAACTTTAAACTTTTCCTATCCAGTACTTTTGACCCACTCACCTAGCGAATACAACACACCATAGATCTACGCGGGAATGGATAGTAAAATATGTACAGAATACCCGTAATGATGTTGATTTAGTACCGGAGTTTATCGCTTTATCTTCATGGCGCTTGCGTCGTCGCGCGCTACTGGACGCAGCCATGCTGCACTGGCTTTCCAAAACTGTGTTGTCTGTCACCCCCTTTTTGATAACACTCAACTGAACCAAGATTAATTTAGTCGTTCGCAGACTCGGTAATATACATACCTACAGACATGTATATATACGAGTATATCACACCTTTATCATTCACGACCGTAGAAATACGTACGGTAAAAAAATACGGTCGCTATCGCCACGTCTGACAAATTTTTGCGGGCTGATACAGTAAATGGTGTATCACTATATGGTGACAGGTTGTCAGCCTATCGTTTAAACTTGTAATAAACATGGAACCGTTGAGTCCCCAAGTCGCCTCATGCGACACCCGCGGGAAGGATATGGGGTGATGCTATTCTAAGCCGGCATCACACGGTACGACTCAGTAACCCACAGGGTAATTATGATGAGTTTATACTGGGTTCCCGATATCTTTTGGCATACCTATTGTTAATTTCTTCATCACTTTATGTCGAAGCATTCCTCAAACATTTTCCTAAAAGGATTAATTAATTGACTCTCACCAAAAGACAGTACCTACCCGTGCCGGAACGGGACCGAGGTAAGAGAACCCCGTGGTATGCGTTAGTATGGGAAAGAAAACGCTATGAACATTATCCGATGAAAAGCGAATGTGTGTGTAGATTAGGCGATATTGATGGCTCATTTGTCACCACCCAATCAATCATCCCATAGAAAAACTATCCCACACGTTTCATACGGTAGTAAGTGGCAGTAAGAACAAGGGTAGTGCACTGTCGAACATAGTTGCATTGGTGATCGATCAATGATGATGACAAATAATCTAGTAAATAACTGACTTAAGGGTGCTAAACAAAGAAGAAGAATGAAGCATGAATTGAAAATTTTGCAATCAGGCAGTGTGCATACGAATAGAATTTTGAGTAAATAGATTCAGTCGCTGGGAATGCTGCATCTAAAAAACTTCATACAGCAGCGAACTCTACAAAATAACCAGAAGAAATCGGCCTTAGCTAAGGCTGGTTTCAGAGCGACGCGTCTCGGCAGCGCTGCCCAGCCGCGCGCGCCTCGCATTACACTAGATTGTATGTAGCGTTTCATAGTGACGCGTCTTGGGCCGCGTCTCGGCCGCGCCGCGGTCGGATCTCCTTCGATTGCCAGTAGCGTCGACTTGCAATCTTTTAAGACGTCGTTGTTGCACTCTTTTCCATATAACGTATATAGCTAATATAGTGATTACGTTTGCTGGCATAATGATTCTCTGCACTCGACCGTACACCACAACGAAGCGCGCGCGTCTGAATGTCGTTTCACAGCGAACGCGCTGTCCAGGCGCGCGCACAAGCCGCGCGCGCCTGGGCAGCGCTGCTGAGTTGCGCCGCTCTGAAACCAGCCTTAAACATAGATATTTTTAGCCTTTGCAATGTGACTTTGATTCAGAATAAAAAAATATTATTCCTATTTTTCTGATTGCAAACTATTCATTTGCTTTTGCAAGGTAGGTCGAAAGTGTCAAAATTTACACTAGTACAAACTTGCTTGTACCTCAAGGATCTTGGGTAGCACTTCCAGCATGGTGGTAACAGTTATAGTAGAATAGAGTCTAACTAAAGATTATGCAGTGACGTTCTTTTTTATTTCTTTAAATTCACCATGAATATTTTTTGAACTATCCAAACAAAATTTTGTACGTCCTTTCTGTGCGTTATCGTATATACTCTACAAGGTATTTACCTACCTATTTCAGACCAATGTTTATGATTATTATTTATTCAAATACAGAAGGGAGAGTCACCAAACAAACTACTTATCTACCTACAGTACTTACTCCTTCTTAAGTAAAAATGTAAATAACAAGGAACTTTTTAGGAATTTGAATTCATATTCTCAGCAATAACTAGTCTATGATGTCATTTAGCTGAAGATCGTCAGAAACGCGGTTCATTTATCCCCGTCAGTAATTTATTTACCGGCTTCAAAATTCTACTGCACAGGTTTTGTACATTCATTCTGTACGTTCACATTTCCACAGGGGTTTGGAACGGCTGTACTGAATGTTTAGGCCAGAGGTTCTCAAACTTTTGAAAACCTTTTTGAACCGAATCGCAAAATAATACAAGTTGCGTTCCGAAACTCAGTCTTATTCACCAGTAAAATGTAACCTATTTTAACGCAGGTAGGTAGCATAGCATAACGTTTATTTGGGACTTGGGACACTCATTTCATGTCGATCGGCTTTGGCGTTAAATAAACGTGGAACACTACTCTACTGATTGGCTATAAAACACCACCGACAAGAACTCAAGAACATGGCAACGTGCACGCCAATATTTAACTTGTGACGAGGCTTTTTAATCTGCAAAGAGTGAAGGTTGGTTCAAACGCACTGCCACGTCAAAAGCCCTAACAAAGACTCTCTGGCGCCAATTTAGAAACTGACGGCTAGAAAAGATAATTTTGCTCGTATGTCACGTGTTCCTCTCACAAGGGCTTTGTGCCTAGCTCCCTTACGGCTCCACGGAGTAAAGCTTGTGAACCACTGGCGTAGGCACATAACATAGATCTTGTGCCGCATCCATGGTATGCGCTGCAGGCATGGATACAGTTAGCGGTTTTATGAAAAAATGTGGCTTTTGTTGGAAATTGAGTTATGCAGATTTTCGTTGTGCAAAAATAAGCAGGGAAACTTAAAATTTTGTTAGGTTACGGTATAAAAATGATATCGACGTTATTAAAATAGGTTATCTACCTACATCGAGTATCGTACTAATTCAATTAGAGAAAAATCTTTCTAATTTAAGCTAACCAGTTTTTGGGGTCATATCACGAATATGACATTTTTAATCTGTATCGTTATGACAGCTAAGCCGGTCAAAAGTGTTTGATGTGTTCTTGCAAAATTTATGGTAAAAGTAATAAAATACTCCAATTTTCACATATAACTACTTTATCTGACTGAAAATATAGAGACGAATTTGAGCAATAACGTACAACCCACAAAGTTCCAGTTCGTGGAATAAATTCAGTATTATGACTGTTCATAGCTTCAGGAAATACGATACCTAATGAGTAATGAAGCATTTGAAAGTTTCAAATATGGTGCAGGGTAAAACAATCGCTTTTCTCCACCGCACGGGTCGGGTTTGTCGACGGAAGGTGTTAAACAGGGTGTAAAAATATTAGCTGCAAATATTTTATGGGGTGGGGGTGAATCAGCCCATGATACTGAACAACTTTCCCCAAAGAAACATAGGTCGAAATATGAGAAATTTTATGGACCTTCCATACAAATTGACTTGTTCGGCTGGTACATTTTGTATGGGAGGGCCAAAAAAATATTTTTTTTCATATTACAACGAGCCAGTATTTATTTTGTGTTACAATCTACGCATATATATACGTAAATGAATCTAGCGACTCGCCCAGCAGTTGCATTTGCTGTTAATCTATTCCCGAGGGAATAAGACATTTTCCGCCATATTTTATACATTTAAATGTATCTTTTGTATCATCTATAAAAAAAGACTGATCATAACGCGTTGTGTGATTTTAAAGTTCTAAACATACAAACATACAGAAAGACCCGGGAAACGGCTTTACTTTATACTTTCTAGCGATCACCACACTACCCTACATCGCCGCGCGGTCATCATTACTAGCTGCCAAAAACCGCAATATCTTGCTGCACGTGTGCAATCCTCCCAAAATCAATCAGCGTTGAGCTAGTTCATCGACACCTGTGGGAGTCAAATTAATTAATTAATGATTAGTTGATAAGTGTCAGATTGGATTACCGGAAGCTAGCGTCTCTACTTCACATAGATAATTAACGAAAATTCCTCCTCAATCGGATAACACATTTTGTATTGGAGAATCAAATTGTTGTTCGTACTTCGATATATAGGGTTACATTAATTAATTAAGTACAAATATTTTAAGAGTGTGTTCTATTAATAAAACCGAACAACTTTTGTCTGAAACATAATTTCGAAATATGAAAGAAAATTTGGAGCTCCCACTCAAAATGTACGTACCTACAGCCACTTTGTGTGGGAGGTTAAAATTTTTAATGTTTCGTTGTTCACTACTTTTATGACTATAACCTTAGTGATTGTGTACTAGGAAGGTAGTAATATGTAGGTATAGTACAATAGATAGTAGTACCTGCTACTTTCTGGAAGTTGTCGACTAGTATGTCTACCTGGGACAAATAGTCCAGCTGGGTAGGTCCAACTTTCAGAAAGAGGTCAATCGTCGAATCCAACTCGGCTGGGCAGCGTTCGGGAAGCTACGTAACATCTTCTCTTCTCAACAACTACCGCAGTGCCTCAAGACAGAAGTCTGGGATCAGTGCGTGTTGCCAGTAATGACTTACGGAGTTGAGACGTGGCCGCTAACGATGGGCCTCATAAGAAGGCTCAAGGTCACTCAAAGGTCAATGGAAAGGGCTATGCTCGGAGTTTCTCTCCGCGATCGAATCAGAAATGAGGAAATCCGGAGAAGAACCAAAGCCACCGACATAGCTCGAAGGATTGCGCAACTTAAGTGGCAGTGGGCGGGGCATATTGCTCGTAGGACCGATGGCCGCTGGGGCCGGAAAGTTCTCGAGTGGCGGCCACGGACCGGTAGACGCAGCGTAGGTAGGCCTCCCACAAGGTGGACCGACGATCTGGTGAAGGTCGCGGGAAGCCGCTGGATGCGGGTGGCGCTGGACCAATCATCGTGGAGATCCTTGGGGGAGGCCTATGTCCTGCAGTGGACGTCTATCGGCTGAGACGACGACGACGACCTGCTACTTTCCTTCCAGGGGTACCCAAATTATTTAGTTTTATTATATACATATTCTGCTCTGTGCTAAGAAGTTCTACAAGAGAGAATACGTCCAAAACTATTTGTGGCCATAATGTATCATTGTTTATTATTATAAAATACAAAGCTAAAAGCGGCTAGCTTATGCATTCTACTTTCAAAGGAACAAGCCAAAGAGCTCGCACAAAAAGCGGATTTTTGCGGATAACGCCTTTGTTCGCTGGTTTTCTAGTATGCACTATTGATTCTTAGTTTTCTGTTTTTCCTTTGTGCGATATAGTGCCTATGAAGCATGAAAACCACGGCTCTGGGAACATAAAAGACGATACAAAAATAATGACATTTTAGATTGCTAGCACGTAGTTATACGTATAGTTAGTATTCTTTGCTAGCACTATAGCTCTTGCATGATTTAAATTTTTGACGAAACGAGCTGTTTTTGAGCTTTAGAAAACACTTTTATAAACTAGCAGTTAGGATTATTCATGGCTTTTTTCTGTCTTTTAGTGTCTGCCTATCATGCAAGGGATAAAGGCGTGATATGTGGATGTATGTATGATTGGACTCAATTCGCTGTACCAGTGTCGATTTAAAATCGTCTACTTAGTAAACATAGAATCTAATATCGCTTTAATGCGATTGTGAGAGCTGTCAATTTTAGGACACAATAATTGTATTATGTCGGTTTTTTTAAAAGTTTGTTTTGCATACCTCATTCAACTCCGAAAAATAAAGAAATAAAACATCGAAACTGTTTACTTCCTAAAAATAAATCTCTACCGGATCAGGATTGATAGAGAGTGATAGCATAACGTGAGGAATATGGTGTGTACAAACTATTAATTAACTGAACTTTAGGATTCTTTACACTACCTACACCTTAATTTTATAGAGTGCGAAAAGATGACAGCTAAATATACGAGATATGTTTCTAACATTTCAAAGTTTTAAAATCTTGCTTCATAAATCTTTTATTTGAATATTTACTTTAAGTATCAGCACAGTTTTCCAAAGAGCTTTCAAAATTGGTTAACAGAATCGAGTCCATTGACAGTTCAATTGCCACGCGATCATAATCAATGAAACACCCCTAGAGCCACTGTATTAAGCTGTCCATAGGTTCGATTCCTGCCGCCTGTCTGTCTGAGTGCATTTCGTATATTTGCATCCTCAGAGAAAAGAAACTGAGGGAATCATGTGAACTACCAGACATGATGAAGCCATGTCAAAATTATTGCAATCAAATAAGGCGTGCGAGACATTACAAAAACATGCCATTCTTTTTTCTTTTCGTATGGGTCACCCAGTCGTCTAACGACCCGATGCCATTTTTACGCAATATCGTGAATGGTTAAAATGTTTAGACACTTTCTTAGATAGTTAGATAATGTAATATTATTATTATTAGGTATATTTCACTAAAGAACTTGAAATTATATTTGAAGACCAAGTTTGTTTGTAACTACATATTAAAATTGCTATATCCTTCTTATGTGGAGTTTCCTCTGAAAGTTTATCGTGCTCTGAAGCACCATAGAGTAGACTGCATGCTTGGTTCCACTGAACTGACTTTCAAAGCACCTAGAACCTTTCCATAGGTATATAAACATGTGACGAGTTTTTCATGGCTTCATTATGCATGCGTAGGGTTCCCTCTAACTGTTTCCTTGTTCTGAGGCTACATATCATAATCTGTACAGCAGACTGCATGCTTGCATCACACTGCACTGACTTTCAGTGCACCTAGAGCTAAGCAACGGAACAAAAAACAGGATCATGCATGTACAGAATGATTTTGGAAATTGTGATTTGGTTCATCGATACAAACTAAAGGATGGTGAATAGAAACTAAATATTACTTACGTGCTGGTTACCAACCTTTCCCCATTGAAACATAATAGTACTTAAATTTTTAGGGGACGCTAAAAATACTTTTTAGTATCTAATATTTCTGATTTTATCTTGTTTAAATTTACAAAAGGATACAGAAATTATAATTATTATCTTTGTGTCCACATATTTTTTAAACAATGACAGAGGATAAAAATGTGTTTTGAATAAATAATATATACTTTACACCTAACATATATGTTGGTATTTTGAGGCACCTATGAAACCTAAAAAATGTTGGCTCTATTTTTTATACCTACACCAAAAACCACCCTGTGCATATATTTTGTTTTGTTAAGGCTCACACACACCGGCTCCGCTCGCGCCGCGCGCCGTAATTGCCGCGGCTTGAATGAGGATGCTAAAAATGTTTGTCAATGCAATGAACGGAGCTTGCCGGCTTTAGAAACCCGCCATGTCTGGGCTTTCGTCGCATTAAATATGGATACGGTGGTATTAAGGGGGGTGTAACTAGATTATTTTGTAGTTGAAAAGGTATTTTGCTATTTATTTGAGTTTAAGTGGATCGCACACTAAAAGCACGACGGAGCGCAAAAATATCGCAGCTGCCTGTCAGATCCATTCTAGAAACGTCACTCGCGATACTACAACCGCACTCGACGGTCGACTCTGCGATAGCGCTGCGTCAACAGCGGTTGAGCGGTTTTAGTATGAGGATTGACATTTCTAGTATGGATCTGACAGACAGCTGCAATATTTTTGCGCTCCGTCGTGCGTCAAGTGTGCGGTCCGCCATAGTCTGCTGTGGGCGTCGGTGGCCAAGTGGCTAGGATAGGACACCGGTCAATCGTAAGACCTGTGTTCGATCCCCGCCATGTACCAATGTGTTTTTACTCACGTACATTTACCGAGACTTTCCTTACGATGAAGGAAAAACTGGTGAAGAAACCCACATTCAAATATTTTTTTTATAAAGATGATATTTAAATGTGATTTAACCTAGGATTCGGGCTAAGTTAGTCTTCGGGTTGCAGAGGTCAAATGGCAGACGCTTTGTGTAAAAAAAAAAAACACGTCAAATCCCCTAGGTTAGGTAGCCAACTTCGACAGAGAGACGGGATAAGGCAAGGAGAATGATGATTTGAGCTTAGTCAAATGTATTTAAAAATTCAACTGTCTTTTTATTAGCCTAGATAGACACTCGAGACAAAATCTAATCCTAAAATACAACACATAGTACGCCAAGCCTGTTGTTTTGTAGTTTTGAGGAGTTTATAAAAAATAATTGAATTTTTAGCCCAAAAAGTTTCTGCTATGTCGACTATTTCAGCTTTTAAAAACACATTTTAGGAATCACTTCTTGTCAAAAATATTTCATTATTTTTCCACATTTTAAGTAACATTCTTTATCAAGATCTAACCTTTTAAAAGCCCTTGTTTCCTTAAAAATAAGCACGAGTAAAGAAAAACTTTTTCATGTTGAAAATAAGGCATGTTTGACACAACTTAATTATGGTAAAAATATGGGGAGTAAAACATGTTTGCCAATGTGTATACAGCCTACGGGGTTTAGAGACTTTGCATTTTGTCGTATTAAATATGGATATTGAAGCGGTGGAGGTAGAATAGAGTTTTCTCGAAGCTGCTGTGTAATGAAAAAAAGTGGACGCCTTATTATGTTACCATACGACGACATGGCAAAGGAAAACAAAGTATAAGGCCAAGTGTTTTCGTAAGTAAAAGCGTAATCGTGTTTGTTGTAGCAATATAAAAGTCGTAATTGTGATAAATTATAAAAATAACTAAGTGAGATGTACAGATGTACTGACTTACTGAATTGAGTAGCTTGAGTAGCAGCACCAAGATTGACGTAATACATATTGCATATTTATATGACATACCTGTCACTAATGCTTAAACAAGATGATGAATTAATGCACTTCACAATGATATCAGATTATGACTTTGCGCATATAAATATGACATACCAGTTAAGATGTTTTCCCAAGATCTATCGAGTGTTGATGCACGTAATATTTTGATAACCAGCGAGCCGTTTATGGTCACAAAATAAATACGTAAAATACTGGATGAAAATGTATTCTGAGAAATAATAAGGTTTTTTTATGGTGAGTTTTAAATCAACAGCCAACGTAGTACAGGAAACAGAATGGTAAAATCTGGTGACACAAAGGTTCATGGTACCTTACCCAGCGCCGACACGGGGGGTTGAGGGGTTCTTGCCCCCTCAGGAAAAAAAAAGAAAGCAAACATCTGATTGTAAATCGACACCAGCTGCAACCGGCGACACGGAGAGTTAAGGTAGCTTGCCTAGTGTCGATACGTGATGTTGAGTGGGGCTTGCCCTACTCAGAGAAAACATCTGATTGCCAATCGACAACTGCTGCAACCGATGATACGGCGATTACGGTAGATTTCCCAAATGGGCGGTGATGGTTCACAAACAATAAGAATATTCTAGACAGAGTTCTTGTAGTTCTTGGAAAGTCACTTTAAGAGACAAGCCTACGTCTCGCCTCTAGCAGGTTGAGAACTTGAGATGGTCTATTTATTTGTTACTTGGATACAAATAAATTGCTCAAAAATCCTCATGATGCGAACTCCCTTGAAGAACTAGAAAGGTTGATATTTTTTTCAATTGTTTTTACACTTATGAATTACTACCAATAAAATGTCCAATTTTGTCATTCACCATTTCATTTAATAATCACCGCATGCGCTCCACAAATAAGTCCTGAAACGCGGTATCGTAGTGCTTCCGCCGGTCGTTCCCGCTATCAGGCCTGTGTCACTCGTGTAGGTATACCGCGTGTAGGTATGAAAAACATACCTACACGCGGCGGCCCCTGCGCAAGGCCCAATCTAGTAGGCTGCCGCAAGCGAAAGAAGACACGAGCGCGCGCTATTTGTTTGACCACGATCAACTTTCTACAAAACGAAAAAAGCAAAAAGATAAGATACTTTGCAGTATTTAATTGTTTAAATTCGTGTTTTCCAACTGAATATCTCTTGAAAGTCTGATTAAAACGGTTTAAGAATCAACGATATTAGCGTTGACCGCCACATGTAGGAGTAAACGCTCGTGCTGTGCACTAGATGGCGTAAGTAGTTTCTTGAAGTAAGTGTCATGATCTAGGCATTTTTCATGGTATTTACAAATAGTTTTTTAGATGTTTGCGATCCAGTGACTATGATTCTAGTTGCTTTTGGTGCAATGACTCTTAATTTTGAAGTTTACGCCAAGAAATATAAATTCTATTTCATAATTCATATTTTAACTTTTAATAACTTATCAGTGGATTTTAATTTTGATTAATGGTTTTTATCTAATAAGTTTTAAAAAAGGAATAAGCGTTTTTAGCGCCACCTACTTTTAGCTTTGGTTGAGCGTCAGACAGCTAGCCGGGTGGGCTGCATTCTGCTAAGATCGCTCGTACAGTCAAGTCGCATTGGAGAATCTATGTCAGTCGTACTAACGGAGTATCCCTCTTACTTGCTGGTGGATATCGTGGTCGTGGAGAGTTTAACTAGTGCTCGGTGCTTGCTTTAAAAATTCAGAAGTTGGAACGAGCTTAACGCTTGCAAAGGAAGTTTCAATTTTCCATGTAAGTACCGTATAATTTTTCAAGTACTGAAAATTTAGAATTTTAGTAAAGTTTTATTTGAAATAGAATAAGTCACTACACGCAAAATTTACTATACATACACCCACGACACACCCATTGCTCTCCGGAGTCACAGGCACCCCTTGTGGGCACTTTACACTCGCAGTTTCCGATGAGACAATGAATCGGACAATGCACGTGTTATTTTTTTGGTCAGGGCTACTCTCTGATAAAATATTAGCACGGCATTGAACTTTTCATCGTTATAATTTATGATATGAACATTACGATTCCTTAAACTATTTTGCACATTATTTTTCGACTTCAGAACATACATACATATATAAATCACGCCTTTGTCCCTTACGGGGTAGGCAGAGCGTTAACGATCGTAAAATTACGGTCTTCATCACCACGTCTGACAAGTATTGAGGGCCCTTCTAGATGATTCATGTATCACTGTAGTGACAGGTTGTCAGCCTGTCGCCTAAAATTGTAACACACATGGTTACATGAAACCCTCGAGTCCCATAGTTGCCTTTTGCAACACCCGCGGGAGGAAAAGGGGTGATGCTATTCTAAGCCGGCATCACACGACTTCAGAACGCCTGAAGGAATTTGGTTTTAGATTGCTTTTACATTTTATCAGGCACTTGATCAGTTTTAATAGATCTATAAAATTATTTGAGTAAATCGGCAGACCCGTTAAAGTCATACAATATAAGTGGTATAGTACTCACTTTAGAGTTAAATAAATAATTAGGTATGTCACTTCATTACAGTCATGATGTAAAGTTATTTTACTTCCACCCGTTTTTGTTAGTGAAGTGATTTTGAGAAATAAAATAGGCAGTGACTATGTGCGTTACAGATGTAGATAATGTACGTATAGTTAAAAATAGGATACGTAGTGCCCTGACATTTCATAATAAGTACAACATGTAGTTGTGTTAAACTAGTTTCCTGGACTTGTAGGTGTCCTGATATTGTTAATGATCGTGAAGTTATTTTACACATGTAGACGTGTGTTAAACTAGTTTCCTGGACTTGTAGGTGTCCTGATATTGTTAATGATCGTGAAGTTATTTTACACATGTAGACGTGTGTTAAACTAGTTTCCTGGACTTGTGGGTGTCCTGATATTGTTAATGATCGTGAAGTTATTTTACACATGTAGACGTGTGTTAAACTAGTTTCCTGGACTTGTAGGTGTCCTGATATTGTTAATGATCGTGAAGTTATTTTACACATGTAGGTGTGTTAAACTAGTTTCCTGGACTTGTAGGTGTCCTGATATTGTTAATGATCGTGAAGTTATTTTACACATGTAGACGTGTGTTAAACTAGTTTCCTGGACTTGTAGGTGTCCTGATATTGTTAATGATCGTGAAGTTATTTTACACATGTAGGTGTGTTAAACTAGTTTCCTGGACTTGTAGGTGTCCTGATATTGTTAATGATCGTGAAGTTATTTTACACATGTAGGTGTATTAAACTAGTTTCCTGGACTTGTAGGTGTCCTGATATTGTTAATGATCGTGAAGTTATTTTACACATGTAGACGTGTGTTAAACTAGTTTCCTGGACTTGTAGGTGTCCTGATATTGTTAATGATCGTGAAGTTATTTTACACATGTAGACGTGTGTTAAACTAGTTTCCTGGACTTGTAGGTGTCCTGATATTGTTAATGATCGTGAAGTTGCTTTACACATGTAGACGTGTGTTAAACTAGTTTCCTGGACTTGTAGGTGTCCTGATATTGTTAATGATCGTGAAGTTATTTTACACATGTAGACGTGTGTTAAACTAGTTTCCTGGACTTGTAGGTGTCCTGATATTGTTAATGATCGTGAAGTTATTTTACACATGTAGACGTGTGTTAAACTAGTTTCCTGGACTTGTAGGTGTCCTGATATTGTTAATGATCGTGAAGTTGCTTTACACATGTAGACGTGTGTTAAACTAGTTTCCTGGACTTGTAGGTGTCCTGATATTGTTAATGATCGTGAAGTTATTTTACACATGTAGACGTGTGTTAAACTAGTTTCCTGGACTTGTAGGTGTCCTGATATTGTTAATGATCGTGAAGTTGCTTTACACATGTAGACGTGTGTTAAACTAGTTTCCTGGACTTGTAGGTGTCCTGATATTGTTAATGATCGTGAAGTTATTTTACACATGTAGACGTGTGTTAAACTAGTTTCCTGGACTTGTAGGTGTCCTGATATTGTTAATGATTGTGAAGTTGCTTTACACATGTAGACGTGTGTTAAACTAGTTTCCTGGACTTGTAGGTGTCCTGATATTGTTAATGATCGTGAAGTTGCTTTACACATGTAGACGTGTGTTAAACTAGTTTCCTGGACTTGTAGGTGTCCTGATATTGTTAATGATCGTGAAGTTATTTTACACATGTAGGTGTGTTAAACTAGTTTCCTGGACTTGTAGGTGTCCTGATATTGTTAATGATCGTGAAGTTATTTTACACATGTAGACGTGTGTTAAACTAGTTTCCTGGACTTGTAGGTGTCCTGATATTGTTAATGATTGTGAAGTTGCTTTACACATGTAGACGTGTGTTAAACTAGTTTCCTGGACTTGTAGGTGTCCTGATATTGTTAATGATCGTGAAGTTGCTTTACACATGTAGACGTGTGTTAAACTAGTTTCCTGGACTTGTAGGTGTCCTGATATTGTTAATGATCGTGAAGTTGCTTTACACATGTAGACGTGTGTTAAACTAGTTTCCTGGACTTGTAGGTGTCCTGATATTGTTAATGATCGTGAAGTTATTTTACACATGTAGGTGTGTTAAACTAGTTTCCTGGACTTGTAGGTGTCCTGATATTGTTAATGATCGTGAAGTTATTTTACACATGTAGACGTGTGTTAAACTAGTTTCCTGGACTTGTAGGTGTCCTGATATTGTTAATGATCGTGAAGTTATTTTACACATGTAGGTGTGTTAAACTAGTTTCCTGGACTTGTAGGTGTCCTGATATTGTTAATGATCGTGAAGTTATTTTACACATGTAGACGTGTGTTAAACTAGTTTCCTGGACTTGTAGGTGTCCTGATATTGTTAATGATTGTGAAGTTGCTTTACACATGTAGACGTGTGTTAAACTAGTTTCCTGGACTTGTAGGTGTCCTGATATTGTTAATGATCGTGAAGTTATTTTACACATGTAGACGTGTGTTAAACTAGTTTCCTGGACTTGTAGGTGTCCTGATATTGTTAATGATCGTGAAGTTATTTTACACATGTAGACGTGTGTTAAACTAGTTTCCTGGACTTGTAGGTGTCCTGATATTGTTAATGATTGTGAAGTTGCTTTACACATGTAGACGTGTGTTAAACTAGTTTCCTGGACTTGTAGGTGTCCTGATATTGTTAATGATTGTGAAGTTGCTTTACACATGTAGACGTGTGTTAAACTAGTTTCCTGGACTTGTAGGTGTCCTGATATTGTTAATGATCGTGAAGTTGCTTTACACATGTAGACGTGTGTTAAACTAGTTTCCTGGACTTGTGGGTGTCCTGATATTGTTAATGATCGTGAAGTTATTTTACACATGTAGGTGTGTTAAACTAGTTTCCTGGACTTGTAGGTGTCCTGATATTGTTAATGATCGTGAAGTTATTTTACACATGTAGACGTGTGTTAAACTAGTTTCCTGGACTTGTAGGTGTCCTGATATTGTTAATGATCGTGAAGTTATTTTACACATGTAGGTGTGTTAAACTAGTTTCCTGGACTTGTAGGTGTCCTGATATTGTTAATGATCGTGAAGTTATTTTACACATGTAGACGTGTGTTAAACTAGTTTCCTGGACTTGTAGGTGTCCTGATATTGTTAATGATCGTGAAGTTATTTTACACATGTAGACGTGTGTTAAACTAGTTTCCTGGACTTGTAGGTGTCCTGATATTGTTAATGATTGTGAAGTTGCTTTACACATGTAGACGTGTGTTAAACTAGTTTCCTGGACTTGTAGGTGTCCTGATATTGTTAATGATCGTGAAGTTATTTTACACATGTAGACGTGTGTTAAACTAGTTTCCTGGACTTGTAGGTGTCCTGATATTGTTAATGATCGTGAAGTTATTTTACACATGTAGGTGTGTTAAACTAGTTTCCTGGACTTGTAGGTGTCCTGATATTGTTAATGATCGTGAAGTTATTTTACACATGTAGACGTGTGTTAAACTAGTTTCCTGGACTTGTAGGTGTCCTGATATTGTTAATGATCGTGAAGTTATTTTACACATGTAGACGTGTGTTAAACTAGTTTCCTGGACTTGTAGGTGTCCTGATATTGTTAATGATTGTGAAGTTGCTTTACACATGTAGACGTGTGTTAAACTAGTTTCCTGGACTTGTAGGTGTCCTGATATTGTTAATGATCGTGAAGTTATTTTACACATGTAGACGTGTGTTAAACTAGTTTCCTGGACTTGTAGGTGTCCTGATATTGTTAATGATCGTGAAGTTATTTTACACATGTAGACGTGTGTTAAACTAGTTTCCTGGACTTGTAGGTGTCCTGATATTGTTAATGATCGTGAAGTTATTTTACACATGTAGACGTGTGTTAAACTAGTTTCCTGGACTTGTAGGTGTCCTGATATTGTTAATGATCGTGAAGTTATTTTACACATGTAGACGTGTGTTAAACTAGTTTCCTGGACTTGTAGGTGTCCTGATATTGTTAATGATCGTGAAGTTATTTTACACATGTAGACGTGTGTTAAACTAGTTTCCTGGACTTGTAGGTGTCCTGATATTGTTAATGATCGTGAAGTTATTTTACACATGTAGACGTGTGTTAAACTAGTTTCCTGGACTTGTAGGTGTCCTGATATTGTTAATGATCGTGAAGTTATTTTACACATGTAGACGTGTGTTAAACTAGTTTCCTGGACTTGTAGGTGTCCTGATATTGTTAATGATCGTGAAGTTATTTTACACATGTAGACGTGTGTTAAACTAGTTTCCTGGACTTGTAGGTGTCCTGATATTGTTAATGATCGTGAAGTTATTTTACACATGTAGACGTGTGTTAAACTAGTTTCCTGGACTTGTAGGTGTCCTGATATTGTTAATGATTGTGAAGTTAATTTGCACATCTAATCGTGTTTAAACTCAAACCATGGACATGTAGGCTTCCTGATATTATTAACAATTGTAAAGTTATTTTACAAATGTAGGTGTGTTTAATCTTTATTCATGGACACGTAGTGTTCTGTAGTCATTATTATTTTAATTCATCATGAAGGTTTATTAGACGTTTAACCAAATTAGACATGTATGTGTCCTAATTATAATGTAGGTACTAAATGTGTAAAAAAAAAAAGAGGTCTTGTATTTAACTGATTCATTAATTGACCTACTTAGTTGATAAAGATAACGTACTGTACACAGAATGTAGTAGAAATTGCCAAGTAAGTATGAAAATCTTTCAGAATGGACTCTGATGACGATAATAATGCCGCAAGACAACCGATAAGGAGACGGCGAAGACCAATGGTAATCTCATCGGATTCTGAAGACGAACCAACACCTGCAAAGGATCAGAAATTGGATGAAGATGGGTATACTAAGGCTGACTTACTAAAAATTATTACTTCTCTTAGAGATTCAAGTAAGTCAAATATTATACCTAATCAACAAAATAATGTCATCCCGGAATTCGACCCCAATAACAAGGCTCAAACAGTAGATCGTTGGCTGTGTAAAGTAAATGAGTGTTCATTAATTTATAGCTGGGACGAAAAACAAACGATCCACTTTTCTCTACAGAAGCTAGTAGGATTAGCAAAAAAATGGTACGAGTCACTTTCAACTCTTAATTTTACTTGGGATCAATGGCAAGTAAAATTGCGCAAAGCTTTCCCTAGTGATGAAAATTACGGAAAGTTATTAGAAGAAATGTTAGCCAAAGTAGCTCTACCTGGGGATAATCTAAGGGAGTATTTTTATGAAAAATTAACGCTGATTAGTCGTTGCGAAATTTCAGGGCGTAAGGCCGTCGATTGTGTGATACACGGAATTACAGACGTAGCGATTAAAAACGGTGCTCAGGCTCTTCAGTGCAATGAACCAGAAGAATTGTTGTCATATTTAGCTTCTCAAAAGGTGAAAGATAACTCATCATATCCTACGCCATCAAACAAGAAAAGGGAGTACCGTAGTAGTAATACAAATCTCGTCACTCGTGGTAATGCCAATACTTCGCATGGACCGAATTTCATGCAGTGCTTTAATTGTCATGAAAGAGGTCATACGTACACGAAATGCCCTAAACCGATCCTAAAATGCCATAAATGTGGTCGAATCGGGCATGATTTAGAGACATGTCAGAGAAAACCTCTTTTATCACATGTACAGCCCTCCGAGCAAAAGAAAACTTGAAGATTGTTGTAGGAAAGCCCGAGAGCATACAACCCACGGAGCCATCAACTAAATCTGAAAATGTCACATTCACTATTGCTGAATCAGACAAAAAATTTTACAGGAATGTAATTGTGAATGACGTCAGTCTCTTTACTTACATCGATTTTGGAAGCCACTGCACTCTCATTCGCCTGTCGGATGCAAAGAGATTGAATCTGAAAGGGGAAACCGATAATCTGCCAGTAATCAAAGGTTTTGGCAATGCGGTTACTTTCCCTCTTTTTAGAGCAAACGTCGCTATCAAAGTTGATGAAGTTGAGACTAACATAGAGATGCTGGTTGTTGATGACAAATACTTACACGCTTCCATTTACCTTGGACAAGACTTCACAGAAAGGCCTACAGTATCACACATCAGGAATGATGACAGCTTCTTTTTCTATCCTACTACAGGAATAACAGCCACGGACGAGTCAAACACAATTAAATTATACGTCCTTAAGGAAACAAAAATAGAAAAAGGTGGACTGCTGGAGGTGTATGCCAAGGAATCATATTCAGGAGATGTTTATTCTGATGGCAAAACTAGAATGAACCCAAATCAAGAGTACCATTTTCACCAAGGTTGCTACAAGTTAGAAAAGGGTAAGGGATTAATCTTCGTTACAGTCTTGGGAAACTCTGCCATTACATTCAAACCTGACACATTAATGGCTAGAGTCAATCCTGCTAAGGAAGCTGACACAGTAAATGTCAACATCATAAAAACAAATAATGCTTCTTTACCACCTCTGAACAGGACAGAAATAAATGTAGGGCATCAATTGGATTCTGCGAATGTTGACAAGCTTTATAATCTGTTGCAAAACTACCGGTCTTGTTTCGCAACCAACTTGGAGGAACTGGGTTGTTGTAAAGAAACGGAAATGCATATTGAATTGAGCGATAATCGGCCCGTAATTTATCGGCCATATCGTATGTCAATACACGAACGCGAAAAAGTTCGCAATATAGTTGATGAGCTGATTCAAAATGACATTGTGCAGGAATCGCAATCTAACTATGCCAGCCCCGTATTGTTGGTAAAAAAGAAATCGGGAGAATCACGACTTTGTATTGATTATAGGAGTTTGAATGCCAAGACCGTTAAAGACAAATATCCCCTGCCGCTAATCGAGGACCAAATCACAAACTTAAGTGGGAATATGTTTTTCACCAGTTTAGATTTGGCCTCGGGATACTACCAGATCCCAATGGCACAAGACAGTCGTCATTTAACTGCATTTGTTACCCCAGACGGCCACTTTGAATTTAAACGGATGCCGTTTGGGCTAGCTAATGCTCCAGCTGTTTTTCAAAAAATGATGAACAAAATACTTGGATCTCGAAGATTTACATCAGCTTTGGCGTATATGGACGATCTTCTTGTGCCTTCGGTTTCAATTGAGGAAGGATTTCGCCGTTTAGAGGATTTGTTACGATTACTTCAGGACGCGGGATTGACATTAAAACTGTCGAAATGCAGGTTTTTTGACACGACAATTGAGTACTTGGGTTATGAAATTTCCGCTGAAGGCGTGAAACCCGGTGAAAGTAAAATTGCCGCTGTCAAAAACTTCCCTGTACCACGAAATGTGCACGAAGTTCGCCAATTTTTAGGGTTGGCGAGCTACTTCCGAAAATTTGTACAGGGGTTTGGAGTCATAGCTAGACCGCTGACTTCACTGCTGAAGCAAGACTCTCCCTGGCAATGGACAGATGCAGAAAATGAAGCCTTTAGTACTTTAAAGCAAAAGTTGGCTGAACGCCCCATACTGGCTCTATATAACCCGAAATTGGACACGGAACTCCACACAGACGCAAGCAGTTTAGGTCTCGGAGGTATACTAATGCAATGGCAGGATAACCCCAGAGTCCTGAAACCTGTTGCATACTTCAGCAGACAAACAGCTGCTGAAGAACGACACCTTCATTCATATGAACTTGAAACCCTTGCGGTAGTTTGTTCATTGAAAAAGTTTCGTTCATATTTGATGGGATCAAAATTCAAGATTTTGACTGACTGCAATGCACTAAGACATACTCTGACGAAAAGGGATCTTGTCCCAAGAATCGCGAGATGGTGGTTGCAAATTAGTGAATTTGACTTCGACATAGAGTATCGACCTGGATGTAGAGTGGCTCACGTGGACGCACTGAGCAGGAATCCGATCAAGGCGACTGGAAATGACACTGTCGAAACAGAATTCCCAAGAGTTTTGAGGATAACTACCCAAAATTGGCTACACACGCTACAATTAGCTGACCCGGAACTTTTGCGTATCTCAAAAATATTACGACCAGATCAAGATGATGAGACAAAGGATATTAGGAAGAATTATACCATAAAAGACAACGTTGTATACAGAAAGGTAGAAGATGGTTTGCGTTTAGCGGTACCTCGCAGCGCTCGTTGGCAAGTGTGCAAAAATAATCACGACGATATCGGTCACTTTGGCTTTCTCAAAACGCTGGAAAAGATCCAGTCACAATATTGGTTTCCGAAAATGCGCCGCTTCGTAAAAAAATATGTGTCTGCCTGCATCGATTGCGCTTATAATAAAGATGCTGAGGCTAGAGTGCGTTCAGGTCATTTACATCCAATTGAGAAGAAAGATATTCCCTTCCACACGATTCACTTGGATCACCTTGGACCGTTTGTTCGGAGCAAACAGGGTAACAATTATATTCTGACAATAGTGGACGGATTTACCAAATACTTATTTGCGAAACCTGTAAGAGATGCGAAATCCAAAACGGTCATCAAGGTGTTGGAGAACATTTTTTGTGATTTTGGAACCCCTGCCAGAATCATTTCGGATCGTGGGACCGCATTCACTTCTTCTCAATTTAAGGATTTTTGCAGAAAGAACAAAATAAAACATATTTTGAATGCAGTAGCTTGCCCAAGAGCTAATGGGCAAGCGGAGCGGTTTAACCAAACAATACTTACAGCTTTATCGACTCAAAATTTTAACAAGGATGAACGCGATTGGGACAAACAGTTGGGTAAGGTTCAATGGGGAACTAATAATACCGTTAATGCAACCACAAAAAAGACTCCATCAGAGTTATTATTTGGTGTTAAATTTAATAGTGGGGCAGATAACATGTTATCAGATATTCCAACAGCGTTGGGTAGTGCAATTGCTTCAGACGGTAATATTATGACTGGCCCTGATAGCGCTCATGTTGAGTCTGAGGCTAATCAGGTATCAACAAACTGGAAGGACATTGCTATTGATCAACCAAATGTTGCTAACGATTTGAGGGTAGAGTTGAGAGAAGAAGCTAGTGACAATATACGAAAAAGTCAACGTAAACAGAAAGAGACTTATGACAAAAATAGGGTACCCGCAAGGGTATACAAGGAAGGTGATTTAGTAAAAATGACCAAGGTTAATTACGCGAATGATGGAAAAAGTAGGAAATTACTACCAAAATTCATTGGCCCTTACAAAATACTTAAGAGTTTAGGGAATGATAGATACAGAGTAGTTGATATTCCAGGCTTAGGTAAGAAACGTTCTTATGATAGCGTTATATCAGCTGACCGATTAAGACCCTGGATTCATGTTAAATCTCTGGATGTAATGAGTGAGTTTAACTCTGATACAAGTGAAAGTGATTCGGACCAAAACAATGAGAATTAAATTGAAATATTAGTGATAGTATAGTATTTGATTACTTCATACTAATAATAAATGATTAGACAGAATTTAGAAGTTATGAATGATATGTAAGCGCAGACGTTAAACAAAAAAAAATATATCGTTTATTAAGTTATGGTTTATTACGTTGATTCTAATATAATATTCGTTCATTTTGTACATAATATTCATTATTCATTATTAATAAGAATAAATATGTAAATATTTAATAAATTTGCCTTTAATTTTAAATACTTGATTAACATTTTACTTTTCTCTTTTCCTTTTCAAGTTGTCGCTGTAGAGTAGATTTTCTAAATTGGCGAATGTCATGATGTCATAGTTAAATATTTTGGCGTGTACCGGAGGTAACACGCGTTAGGATAGCCGAATGTCATGATCTAGGCATTTTTCATGGTATTTACAAATAGTTTTTTAGATGTTTGCGATCCAGTGACTATGATTCTAGTTGCTTTTGGTGCAATGACTCTTAATTTTGAAGTTTACGCCAAGAAATATAAATTCTATTTCATAATTCATATTTTAACTTTTAATAACTTATCAGTGGATTTTAATTTTGATTAATGGTTTTTATCTAATAAGTTTTAAAAAAGGAATAAGCGTTTTTAGCGCCACCTACTTTTAGCTTTGGTTGAGCGTCAGACAGCTAGCCGGGTGGGCGGCATTCTGCTAAGATCGCTCGTACAGTCAAGTCGCATTGGAGAATCTATGTCAGTCGTACTAACGGAGTATCCCTCTTACTTGCTGGTGGATATCGTGGTCGTGGAGAGTTTAACTAGTGCTCGGTGCTTGCTTTAAAATAAGCAACCCTAGTCCAATACGTATATACACGTATAACTTATTATAAACCGTTGTCCTATGAATGAAGGCCCATATTCCCTCAAAAAAATTGGTAGGTATGTAAATGAACACGCGCTCGACTGGATCGCGAGCTAAATTAAATCATATTGTTTATCAGATTGAGTACATATTTCTTTGAAAACCATTGCGAAGTAAAGCTTCTGTAACGCTAGTTACTAGTTATTATTCTGTGCCGCTATACAACTTCCAAATATGTCCGGTAGGACCAGTCCGTTCCCTGGTCGCTACACCCGACCAAGCGGGTGGCTACCGCTTTCCCTTCTCCGTCATCATTTGGCTTACTGGCCTCATCATCCATCACTCCTCCTAAAATTCAAATTTTATAAGCATTTCCTCGCATAAGCCTAGAATGCCGCTAAGCTCAAGTGGGATTGGGCAGGACATGTATGTCGAATGCACTCGGAAAGATGGGCCAAAATAGCTACCGATTATACTCCAGAAGAGCGTCGCCGCAGAGGGAGACCTAGAAAGCGCTGGCGGGATGACTTGATCGAATATAATCCGAACTGGTCCGAAGCAGCCGCAGACCGGAAAGCCCAGAAAGAGGGACGGGAGGCCTTTGACCAGCAGTGGGACAGTTTAGGCTAATATAATATTATAACATTGACGATGTGACGCAGAAAGTTCCGGTTTCGATTCTCGGTGGGTCATTCACAAAGTTGATATTTATCACTTTGTGAATTTGTTCTCAGTATGGTTAGGACATTGTGGGCTGAACCACTCGATAGTCTGTAAGTAAGATGTTTCTGTGTTTCGGATAACATGTTAAGCCCTAGGTCCCGGTTGCTGTCTATCATCACATAGACGGCGGTCGTTAGGTACATAAGCCAGAAGCCTGCTACTTGTAGAAGGCGGTTAAAAAATTCTGACACTAGGGCTCATCGGGTCGTTGGAAGACTTGGTGTCCCACACGAAAAGAGAGATTGTGTACATTTCATTGTGTACCCTAATTTCAAGTTTTATACTAAGTACAAACAAAAAACCTTCTGTGCACTAATGTGCACTGTCATCTCTATTTAATAATCAGAATTAGAATAAGAAAAACTATTCAGTGACCACTAAATGGTTAGAGACAACATAATTAAGGCCCGTATTTATCAACTCTGAGATCGATCTTGAGTGTGACTTTAAGATACTGTTAGTATTGTTGACATTTGTCAACGTCGCTCTTGAGATCGATCTTAGAGTAGAGCGCTATTTATAAATGCGGACCTAAGTGGAGGAACTAACAGTTTGTATTGACATTATAGTATCAAGTCTAAAATATAGCAGTACAGAAGTAGGTAAATAGTACACTTATAGGGACTCCATTTGTTAGTGAGAACACTGGAAAGGCACTTCCTTCAGCATAATTATGCTACAACAGTAGTGTTTACATACTGCGTAGCCTAAGTTTATGATAATTGAAGTACATTAAAATTACTTACATGCTGCACTTTTATCTGGATTTTATTGGATTATTGAATACGTTATTTTTTATTTACTTACAACTCCAAAATAATTAAAATAAAAATCAGTTCAAAAACTAACACCCGACTACAGAACAAAGTTATCGCGCTCTAAAAAGTAAGAAACAAGAAATTATAATTAACTTCTTATAACGCAAATATTTATAGTCTACGAAATTTAACAAAAAAACACAAAAGATATATGAATTAATATTAAATATAAATTTATAGTGATATTTAGGTTATAGCCGTGGTCGTATGTCACCAACTGACTGCCGAACTTTACAGTGACATACGACCACGGCTATAAACTAAATATCACTATAAATTTATATTTAATATTAATTCATATATCTTTTGTGTTTTTTTGTTAAATTTCGTAGACTATAAATATTTGCGTTATAAGAAGTTAATTATAATTTCTTGTTTCTTACTTTTTAGAGCGCGATAACTTTGTTCTGTAGTCGGGTGTTAGTTTTTGAACTGATTTTTATCCCAAGTGAAATAGGGCTCTGAAAGTTTGTATAGGTTGTGTATTATAATGACGTGGACTTGGTCAGTTTCTTGGTTCAAATCGAGTGGTCACCGAACCAACTGTTTTTTGGTACGAACCTACTTTTCGTAAACTAAGAAAAATAAGAATAGACCAATATTGGAATTGAGCTTATTGGTGAAAATATGGTACTTAGGCGGATCACACACTTAACGCACGACGGAGCGCTAAAATATCGCAGCGGTCTGTCGGATCCATACTAGAAACGTTAATCCCCATACTAAAATAGCACTCAGCAGATGTCGGCTTAGATTGCCGTGTGATGCGCGCTTAGAATAGCTCACCCCATTTCTTCCCGCGGCTTTTGTAGAAGGCAACTAAGGGACTCAAGGGTTTCATATGTATTACAATTTAGGGCGACAGGCTAACAACCTGTCACTACAGATAGATACACGAATCATCTGAAATAGCCCTCAATACTTATCAGACGTGGCGATAACGACTGTAACTTTACGATCGTTAACGCATGCCGGTCTGCCTATTCCGCAAGGGATAAAGGCGTGATTTGTGTGTGTAAATATGTATTTGATCTCGATAATGTTTATTAGACTCACATATTTTTGACAAGACCAAAATGTTTTCATTCCACAATCTTCGTTTGGTAGCGAAAGTGTATTTAGGTTTATGCGTTTGATAGTACTACTTGCTAGTAATTCGTTTCAGCGGATTTACAAATTAAATATGGGATCCCTTTCGTTAGCATAATGTTTTTTCCACTAATATGTTTTGGCATAACATGTTACGCATAATAATTTTTCCCCTAATATATCTTTGTCATAAACATTTTTTTGCATAATATTTATCATCGCATTATCAGTTTATTTGGGTCTAACAATCTTTTTATAGAGGTTAGGTTGGGTTAGGTTAGTATTTAAATAGTAGACATTAGGTTAGGTTAGGTTAGGTTAGGTTATTAAATTATGCTTAACGTGTTATGCCTACTATTTTTATGCGTAAGTATCATTAGTTCAATGTATATTGTGCCAACCTATGTTATGCCTAATATTTTTATGCGAATATATAGGGAACCATTAAATATGTATGATAAGATGGTAAAAAGAGAATTGTGGAAAAAGCTTTCAGGCTAGCAGTTGCAAGCAACTTAGTTTTTTATCGGCAGATAAGCCAGCTTGGGTTTCTCTTGACCCAAATGCTGGTCAAAGACAGGAAATAAAATTGAATTCTTTATGAGTCAAGTAAAACTAGTAATATCCATGTGTTTTATCTTATTACTTAACCCTATTTTTTATTGAGAGAGAGTAAATTGCCATTTTGGGTAGCCATTTTTTTTTTGGCAAAAACATGAGGTTGGTACTAGCCCCATTCGTCATTTTTCAAAATATTGTAGATTAAATTTTTTAAATAAGTAGTAAATTAAAGTAAAAGTTATTACTTTGACGCCGTTCAAAATCGTGTAATGAGACGTCATAGTAGGTACAAAATGTAGTTTTTAGTCGTCTTAGAAAGTAGCTAATTTTGACCTATCACTTAAGTAGCCAATTCTAAAAGGAATGCTTTCACATGATCACACCTTTTTTCACCTAAAACCGTTTAGCAATGCATTTCTACCTATAAAGTCAGCTTCCTCCACATCAAAGAGCTGCACTATACTACATCAAAGGTGCGCGCATCTGTGGTTTCGGTTTCGGCCCGGAATCCACTCCTGCGCATTTGTTACGACATCGTGCTTTGAATGTACGAATCTAATGCGCACCGGCGCGGTCTTAGTGCAATAAACTTTATTTTTAGGAATAAAAGGGCAGAGTGAACTGGGTAAAAGGCTAGTAAAATTTTAAATAATAATCATCTCTTAAATGGTGTAATCAAAAACTTATTTATTTATACAGAGAGTGTTCTACGTACCTACTTAATCTACCTATTAATATTCTGAGAGTTACAGGCAAAATTACTGTCAGTAGTTTTTGAGTAAATAGCCAAATGAGTTATAGTTTTCTTCGATTCTGCTTGATTGCTTTCTTCTGTCTTTCATAGGGACGGCAACGGAATGTCCAAATTTCTTAAATATGATATCAATGTTTTTTTACTTATTGTCATATCTCGTACAACTAATCTTAGCGGCTTTACCATATTTAACTATATACTTATACATGTCATCATTTTGATGATAGAGAAGCGTAGAGGCGTTCGGCTCATATCCACATAATCCTTAACATCTATTTTCTCTTTCCTTCTTCAATAACAACCGTATCTTCTCTCTCCTTCCAGATGCTGTCCAGCGCTTCGTGGAGATGCCCACATACACAGAAGTGAACCCTGGAGAAGACGCGCTACTCAAGTGCAGGATTTCCGACAAGAAAGGCATGTGCTCGTGGCAGAAGGACAATAAGGTAAGAGCGTTTCTGTGCATCGAAAAGCACGTTAATGTTTTAGTAGAGTCCTCGTATCAGTCGCAAACCAGTTTGTTCTAGTGTCAAGCCGTAATTATATACCTAGCTCTCATAAGTAATTATAGTTTTAAAGTTAATGCCAAAATAACTATATTGATTTGATAAATAAAGCGAGAGAATGGCAAATCAAAAAATTATAAATGTTAGCGAAAAATCTTAGTTTACCTAATTATAATCAAACATATCCATATCCAATAAGGGGAGGCCCACGTCCAACTATGGACTTTTGTGGCTGCTGTAGTAAGCAAGCATTTTGTCCACAATTCGTTCCTGGTTCTTAACTAGTACGTTTACCATAGCTTTATCTATTAATTTGTAAGCAATAATTATGTCAAAGGCACAAAGTTATAGGCGTGTGTATATAGATAGATACAATTTCCTGCAAAATTAACGCACCTAATAAGGTGAGTGGATGCTGTATTATTCAAGGCGCACGGTAGTCCTGTTGTGCCAAGTATGAAATATTTCTTACAACAGTTTTCTTTCCGCAGCTAAACACACTAAAAGTTTTATTAATAAAAAATAATAAACTAAGAAAAATTATAAGTAAAACAGTCCAATTTAAAACTAGGAGCAAAATCTGATAAAGGGGATCGTAATAAATTGACGTTTCTGGCAGATAATCGACAGTATTTAGAAACTGATTATTTATACATGAACAATCCCAAATTAGACAAAGGGATCTCATTTTCCAATTTAACTAATCTGCTACCTGATCAGCTGATCGAAACTTGAACCTTTTTACATTTCGCTTCACAAATTTATTACAAGTGCGTACTCGAGGTACCCCCTGGCTCTTGTTTGATTTAGTAATAACTGCCTATTTAATAGCTTAGGGGTTTCCATACACGCCATTAGACAGTGCGATATTTTGTCGGTCCTGTTTAAGTAACCAAAGAAGTTGCATGAAATCGTATACAAACGTCGCACGTCGCACGACTTTGTCACAGGCTTTACCCTACTTAAAAATAATATAAAAATGTGAAAGTTTGTATGTTTGTTACTCCTTCACGCTAAAACTACTGAACCTGATTTTCCTGAAATTTGGCACGAAGATAAAAAGTTACTTGGATTTTGTTATCCCGAAAAAATGTTCCTTTGGAATGCTACGGGATTAAAACCGAATTCCACGCGAATAGAGCCGCGGGTGCCCACTAGTTTACTATGTTGTTGATGCCAAAAAAAAAAAATCCGCAAAAAATTTGATTTCTACAGTCATTGGCACATTACCGCAATATATTCCGGCACGTGTGCGATCCCTGTAATAGCTAATGGTTCCTACGTTCTGTCTGGAGGGTAGGGATATAATAGTATAACAACATTAATTATGGAACAAACATCCTAACATTTCTAACCTTCGCAAATATTCCGAATTTGCGAGCGCAGATATTCCGATCCAGTGGAAATACCATTTTGCCATTGTAATCTCAGTTTCAAGAATTTGATTTGATAATTGTATAGCATTGTGAGTTTTCGTGAATGATTAGTACTCTTATTCTAAGTGATTCAAGGAATCGAAATGCCAACCATATTTCGACTAATATTTCTTGGGAAATGTTGTTCATTGACGATGTTGTTTCTAAGGAAATGTTGTTCATTGACGATGTTACTTTTGCAAATATTTCCAGATTTTTTTTATTTATAGAGAGTTTTACCTCCTGAACGTCAATAAGGTTGTGGGCAGACAGGTAAAATATTTTATGAAAATAGGAAATTATGACTTCATAGGTTGTTATTTTGGATGGCGTCAGAACTCTTACTTTTATATAATTGCTCTGTTTATTTATTCAAACTGTAAATATTTTAAAAATTATTAATGAAATCCGTAGTATATTAATTTGAACAACAGTTGTACAACTTTCATACTTTATTAAATAACACAAGCTATTGTCGTATTTGTCAAGGCTTTTAGGTACAGTCAGTCAGTCTGAGTTGCACTAGTTTTTATTTATGTCGAGCGCATAACACTTACATTGGCAGTGTAAGTGTTATCTGCCCAGAAACTAAACTGCAGAAACACAAAAAATATTATTTGCCAGTTTTTATTCCAAACATAGAAATACATACAAAAATGAATCAGAAAAGGATAAATTTTCTTTTTATATCCCACTGAAGCGTACACACCGCGGTAACAACCCTTGGGACGCAGCGTACCGGACATTATTTGTGGACGTGACATATCTTTACAAATGTATATGACTCTTATCACCTCGGTCGGACGCAATAAAGTATCAACTTGGCGTTATTTTTTACCAATAGAATTTTAGTAAATAAATTAAAGTTAATTTAAAAATGGATTGTAATGGTGGCGCAAGTGATGTACCTACTTCGCAAGTTATATAAGAGAAAAACGTGTTTTTAAAACTATAAAATGATCACAATATAGGTGACTATAAGCAAAAATTTGCAAGCTAACTTAATCAAGTTTAAATTTAAGCTGTACCGTCATAACACAAAATAATCAAACTCATTATTTTATCAAAATTGGACTAACTAAAACTAACTTCTCTGGTTCAGTGACCCGAAATGGATCTTGGCCTCCGAAACGAGCTTCCTCCACTTCTTTGTCCTGCACCACCTCCACCCGTTTTTCACATACATACATAAATCACATCTCTTTCTCGTTGGGGTAGGCAGACACTAATTCCCTCCACTTGCTATGATCCTGGCATATTTCTTTCGCTACTTCTACATTCATATAGTATACATACAAATATCACGCCTTTATCCCTTACGGGGTAGGCAGAGCGTTAACGGCCGCAAAATTACGATCGCTATCGCCACGTCTGACAAATATAGAGGGCCGTTTGAGATAATTTGTGTATCACTATAGTGACAGGTTGTCAGCCTGTCGCCTAAAAGTTGTAATACACCTGAAACGCTCAAGTCCGTCAGTCGCCTCTTACGACACCCACGGTTAGGAAACGGGGTGATGCTATTCTAAGCCCGCATCACACGGCTTCTACATTCATCAGTCCAAAATTGACTTAGAGATGGGCAGGTCAGCCTCCACCATATCAAAATTGGACTAATACCTTGTACTATTATTTAATCTGTACTAATGCTTACAAATAAGCATGTCTAGCCTTTTTCACTGATTTGCATTTCTAATGTAACATTTTCTTTTATCTTCACTTCACCCAGTAAAAAGTCTTTGATGAGCGGTTAAAAGTCTGGTTAAAATCTAATGGGCCCCACCTACCGCCATTAGTGGTACCTCCCAGTTTTGCCTATCAGCTGATTACGGAAACTTTAAGTGCATTCGGAGTTAGAACTGGGTTAGAATTTGTTGCAGTGTTGTGATGTACTTGGTGTACACTTGTGGACATGGATAATGGCCCACAGTTTGAGTTTGTGTTTTTAAGGGTCGCAAAGTAACTCTTAGCTCACCTGATTAGAAACGGAGACTTAAATTCTTTAAAAAAGTCACGTAAAGTAGGTACATATTTATATTAAAACTTGCACAGAATTTTTTTTCTTTTAGCAAATTATTGATGTTAGGTTGGTATATAAAAAATAGATTTTCGATCGTACCCAGGTCAGGTACTTACTATGCATAGGCAAACTTGTTTATTCATTTAACAATTTATTGTACACAAAAAATATTCATAAAGGTAATTGTCATATCTTCTAATACCTAACTAAATTTCCACGACATAACTAGTTGCATATCGTAACATAAGTTACGAGTGAGTTCTGAGTTTGAATTATCGGGTTAGTGATGAAAAATATTCATTTCCGATAAATCATAAACACTTTCGAAATTCTACCAAAAAATAAATTCGGTTATCAAATTCAATCCTATACCCAACTTTTTTCCGAGTATTTTCAATTTGTCGAACATGCGATCGTATAAAAGCGAGTACACTTTCACCAGTAAACAGTTTAACATGAATACGTAATGTTCAGTACGTCGACACACAGTGCTCGTTCAGAGAAACGATTATGTTCGTATTTTTCGTGAACAAATCAAAACTTTTTGGACTCGATTTCTGAAACGCTGTAATTCGATTCGGCGCACAAAAGTCCGCACAGGGTTGGCTAACCACGCGTTTTAAAATTTCTCTTACGCGATGTTTTATAGACAAAGGTATGTGCGAATTTTTTATTAGGGTACATGAATCCATTCAAATATACCATATAAAAAACAATTTCAACACATCCTAGACATTAACAATTCGAGTAGAAGGAAGTGTGATATAAGCGGTTAGACCAGTCGCTGCGCGCTTTCGTGTACTGTTTCAGAAATCATCGTTTCAGTAATGTACCTCATTGCATACCTACATTACTGGGAAATGAAACGTGAAATTCAGAACTAATTTAATGTAACTTTATCAGTTAGTTTTGTCTACTCAGGTACACACGAACTAAAACTGAATGGAGACTGTCCGTCTGACAGATATTGAGCTAGTTCATGATCTCATTCCAAGTGGCGTTGCGTTAGGTTAAAATTTTGACATTTGAGTTATATTGATACTCAACTAGACAAAATGAATCCCTGTAAAGAAACTGTTTCAGTTTAGCTCAGCGTCTATGTACACTTGAAAATAGGCGGACAATACTGCGTGACTGCCCCCATACAAATGACAAATTGTGACAGCCAGAAGTTGATACATCGATGCATGCTGTTATATCCGGTTGTTGTATGGGATTCTGCAAAAATATCAAACCAATCGGAATTCGCGCAGTATGTGTGAACTGCTAAAGTTGCCGGAAGCCAAGAGAGCTAGCCTTACCACAACAAACAGAATTTAATCATAGAATGCTTTTGCCGTGTGGTGCCGGCTTACAATAGCATCACCCCGTTTCTAACTGTGTGTGTTGTTAAAAGCGACGGGATTGGACAACAACGTTGCTTGTGAAATAACTCCACACATTGCACTTGCCAATCTGCCTGCCAAGTGTTGGAAGTACCTAGGTATGGCAAATAATATGTAGTCCGTTACCTTAACCATATAGTGGGCCGGGCTCGTTCGGTTTAGTATTATTTTGCGTCACCTTTTGGTGATGGGTGAAAAACGATAGGTATTTTTTATATTATACATATCTAGATTGATTTAGGTACTGCTGCAAATACAAAGCGTATTTACAAAATTTCATAAAATCGTTTAAGCAGTTTCCTTCATCAAATACACATTTTATATACATTAACAAAAATATATATATACATAAAAGATCCTTCTTTTGGTCGCAAGTGTAAAAGGTTTCCTGGTATACTTACTGGCTTCTTTAAAAGTATCTTTGAGGGAGATTTAAAGCCGGCCTGTTACTTATGCATTCGTTCACGTCCCTATATTGAAATCTACCTTACCTGGAATGCAAAAAGTAGACAATTTTAGCCTAGCTTAGAGCTTAGCACTTTTTTATATCTTATATATTGGACATCTTGAACAATTCACACAGCGCCATCTAGCCCCAAACTAAGCAAAGCTTGTACTATGGGAACTAAATAGCTGATATTATTACTTATATACTTTTTTTTGGAAATATATACATACTATACATAGAAAACACCCAGACTCAACACAAATATTTGAAAAATTTTCTTAACAAATATTTGTGACCGGTGGGGATCGAACCCACGACCCTCGGCGAAAAAGGCACGGGTACTATCCGCTACGCCATCGGGACAGTTTTTTAGTTTAGCCCTTAGCCGTCGGTCCTGATTGCTTTCTATGATTACCTCATTAGATGACGGTCGCTAACATCACGTCAGATAACTTTTAGTTCCCGGGTAGGCCGATTACACGAGTATGAGATATGTACGGCCTTTTTCACTCTTAACGCAGAAAGCAGCGCTAAAAAAACGCAGCGGTCTGTCAGCTATGTCATTCCCCATCCTAAAACCGCTCAACCGCTTTCGACGCTGCGTCGGTTTTAGTCTGGGGTTTGACGTTTCTAGTATGGCTCTGATCTGCTGCGTTACGGATGCATTATTTTAGCGTTGCGTTGTACGTTAAATGTAAAAAAAGGTTTTTTTTTTCTACACCTTTGTGTCAAATTTGTTCACTTGTTTTGATAAAACCCATACGATTCGACACGTCTGAAGTCTACTCGTGCGCGAGTCAAGTGTCACTACGGTGTACATCATCGGGTCGTTCGTCAACTCGATGTCCCATAAAATATAAACGATGACTTCTTCTATCATAGTGCCATTTTAGGTTTCATCTCGATCAGTTTCGATGCCTGGAAGTACTGTATTGACCTTCTTACTAAATGTGTTGAAATCGTTTTGTATAGGTGCGCCTGCGCCTCTAGCGTCACGCTACGTTGGTAACCTATTGGTAGTACAATCAGTAACAACTCGTGTTACTCCAGAGATCAAATTACACTGGCCATTCTTAATAAATGTATGGCAAAACCAAAATAAGTTGATCCCTTAAAAATATGACTCCAGTGTAGTGTTCTGTACCTACTAACATCTATTTGGAAGTACTATGGTATACTTATTGCCTATTTGCGTTTACGCATCAAGGCTCAAAGAAGGTGTAGCCAGAGTAACCTACAAATCTGATTTGAATTTGAATTCGATGTGTTGTATTGTATGATGAAAGGTTCGGAATATCCTTGAAAGGTTTGGTACCCAAAGCTAGAGTGATTGTAGCTTGAATCATTTTCTACCTTATAAACACTGAATAAACAGCACTAGAGTACAAATGAGTTGTTAGTCTTTGGTGTTTTTAGGCATTCAGACACAGTGCTAGATTCATTTCAATTACTTATTTTCGTTTTATAAGCCTAGTCTTACACTTTCCTGTTCAAAATGAAGTTGCCCATGTTATACAGCCTTTATCTGCAAAAGTGCAAATCCCTAATCCATGCTATACCCATAGTAATGTTTGATTACGAATAATTTCACCCAAGTAACATAAAACGAATAACTTTCGGGAGCCTAGCGTCTTATGTAGAGAAAAGTCAATGAATAAAAATAAAATCACACTGTTTAATAACTATAAAAATCTCAGCTACACTTGCTTATCTAAAACCTGGAACTGAAACCATATAAAACGGGGAAACAGTCGGGAAACACATGCCAGCTCGGCGTTCCCGAGGGAACAGATCTAGCTGAGCTAGAGCGTAGAATATAGGCACGTAAAATAAAGTCCATTTAGTATTTTTTTCACGTATTTTCAGCAAAAGGTAAAGTCGACAAACGAGCAAACATTTTGCCGTGTTTTTACTTTTTCTGGGATATTATTTATCCTGTTTTTTGGAAAGACTATGAATATATGATGGCGACAAAGTTGCCGACGAAAACTTGGCTTGAAATCTGCTAAATAAAAATTGTGTCTGTTGTATGTCGATAGCATATTGTCATGTCAGTTGGATGATTTTAGTAATTTCGTGATCTGTTAACGGTTTGAAGTATGGAATATCACAATGGGAATAGAATGATAGTTGAGTGTCGATGGAGTTACAGTGGCAAATTCGTAAGGATGTCCAGAATTTAAATATTTTTCTTTGGACCACTTTTTCGCAGTTTAAAAATACTAAAATACGTGGTACGCAATAAATTATAATGACGGCGGTCGTTACACAACCATGCCAGAAGCCTGCTACTTGTAGTAGGCAGTTGAAAAATTCTGACACTTGGGTTTATTGGGCCTTTGGACGACTCGGTGTCCCACATTAAAAGAGAGAGAGATAGAATAAATTATATACCCAGTTATTTTGTTTGAAGGTAGTTTTACAGGAAAGTTTTTTATTTAAACATTAAACCAGTGAACTCCGCCCCTAAATAAAAAGTATTTAATTTGCCACCAAACTTTTTGCAGGAAAACGTGTTCATTGTAGAAAAGAACACTTAAATAGTGCTTTAATGTGGGAATGATCATTATTCAGCCAAAGTTGGTGGTTCGTAGCGCTATCTCTGTCCGGTAGGTTTAATTTGGTTCAACTGGTGCACAAGGGAATCTAGACTAGCTTAAAATGTAGAGTTTTGCCTTTTTGCAATCCTAGGCCCATATGCGCACTCAACTCTCAGATCGTTCTCAAGAGTGATATGGTACTAATGGGACCTGAAAATTGCAATTAAGATCGATCTTAGAGTTGAGTGCGGTTTATTAATACGGGCCCTAGATTGTGCCATAGAGAGCTGGGTGACTAGCAGCCGGGTGATGCTTAGAATAGCATACCATTTCTTTCCCGTAGGTGACGTAAGAGACGATTTAGGGACTGGAGGACTTTATGTGTATTACAATTTAATAAATGAGTAAAACACTTTATTGCACACTAAGAAATAACATAATACAGGACATATTGAACTAAAGAAAGGCGCAAAGGGGGACTTATCGCTAAGAGCGATTGTATTGTAACTGTCATTTCACAGTAAATAATTCAATATTTAACCTTCATTATGCAGCAATCTTTAATGAACCGTACCTACACCATCAATTTGAAACACTTTAGTGAATTTCAAAACGTAGGCCCGGACCTCCTTAGAAAGTGGTGAAACAGTATTATAGCGTTCTGGATGTCCCTGATTCAAGTTTAGAATTTGTTTATATTTACTGTATGAAAAATCAGCACATGTTAAACAGGTACTACATTTGCTGTAAATAGTACCTAGATTAGATAACATCTCAAATATCACAATTAACGAGAAAACGATTCAAACAAATATGTATTTACATCTCTACAAATATTAGTCGAACATCCGAAACTTTCCCACACACAAACTCGAGGCTCGAGCCAAGTAACTAAAACGACGGTTTAAAACATAACTCCATAACCGCGAAACATAAATTTTCATTTAGTCTGAAATGCTACGTCATAAATAGCGTTTTAAGTTAACCTAGATAAACGTAAGACGCAGATATACAGGGTGTAAAGGACCTTTGACTACTGATTGGGTGTAAGCCATGCAAATCTTGAAACTGAACAACTTTTCCCTAGAAACATATTATGTCCGACTTCCGATATAAAATCACGGTTAGCTGACTGCCTTTACTACGAAATATATTTTTGTAAATTTATTGAAATTCGATTCCATTAGAAAAGTTGTTCAGTTTCATGGCCTGGAGACTCTATCAGTATTTAGAAATGAAAGACTATCCTTTACAGTTTACACCCTGTATTTTTTGTTTAAAATGAGCAGTAGATATGAGATATTATGTCCCCAAGAATTGGCACTTGAAGAGGCCATTATGTGAGAAAACACACACTTGGAGCCCTACCAAGGTGTGATAGACGATTATATGAGATTGTAAGCAACTTAGTAGGACTTATTGAGCTCTTAAGATAGCTGAAACCGACTTAGTGGGTGCGATTAAGGATAAATGATTATATTGACAGTTTTGGGTATTTTCAAATACGAAATGCGACACTCAATATCTGTCTATAGTATTTTTTTAAAGGATTTACAAGAATAGACCTTAATTTTAAGTAATTCCGTTCCCTATGATGCGGTTCTTGAAAATCGCGAACATCGATACGGGGTTTGTAAGGAATAGAAAATAAAACGACTCTCAAAAATTTGTCAGACGTGACAATAACGGCCGTAATTTTAAGGTCTTTAATGCTCTGCCTACCTCGTAAGGGATACAAGCGTGATTTTTGTATGTGTTTGTATGTAGAAAAAGAAAAGGAATCAGTTACAAAGCTCCAGTTTTATCTGTTGTGAAAGCGTTATAGTTTTTGACCCGCTTTGTTTTCAAAGCCATTGTCAAAATCTAACAAACGCAACAAAGACAAGGATTTTTTCGCACAGATATTTTTAAATTAAATTCTTTTTTGGTCGTTTGGTAAATGAGGTTGGAAGAGATTTCTTTTAAGAAATAAGCTAACCTGTTGTTTATTTTTCCATTTGCTGTTTCCTTTTCATTTTATTGTGCACAGACGGTTAAATCATATTTTTGTCAATTCCTAGATATTATTACTAACTAGCTGATGCCCGCGAACTTCGTTTCGCCATATATCATCCATCATATAAGCTATATAAAGGAAGCTCACTGATAAACATGGGCCTCCCCCATAGACTCTAAGAACCATAAAATAATATATTATAAGCTTATATTAAATTGTTGGTAGATAGGTACCCGAAAACTTGGTTTCGCCGACTATACAGTGTGTAAAAATATTAGCTGCAAATATTTAAATGGGTGAATCAGTCCATGAAACTGTACAACTTTCCCCAAGCAACATAGGTCGAAATATGGAAAAAATTTTTGGACCTCCCATACAAAATGTAGCAGCCGAGCAAGTCAACTGTATGGAGGCCCAAATGTTTTTTTCATATTTCGACCTATGTATTCCTTGGGGAAAGTTGTTCAGATTCATGGGCTGATTCACCCCTTAAAATATTTGCAGCTAATTTTTTTACACTTTATATGTAGTTTAAAAAAACTGTTAAATCCTAAATTTACAATTTCCACATGCAAAAAAGAGTAAGAAAACGGTGATTCTTTTATATATGTTTGGTCTTTTTGATTCCTGTAGGTTGAATTTGCTGAATCAGGTTACAGAATAGTCACTCCCTGTTCCAAATCCTCGCTTTCCAGTTCATTTTAGCAATTTTTTAAAAATCATGCGTTTACTTCCAAAGGTATCAATTCCGTGAAGTAGACTGATGCCACATTTCTTAACATTGTGATGGATGAATAAAGACCGAGTTCATGAGTGTGAATAAATAAAACATAAGCTTATTAAAAACCAAGTAATCCCACTACAAATCCTATCCTATCCTACTTCCTACTAATATATTAATACAATAGATTTGTTTGTTTGTTACTCCTTCACGCAAAAATTGCTGAACTGATTTTCATGAAATTGGGCACAGATGATGTGTGATGCCGGCTTAGAATAGCATCACCTCACATCCTTCCCGCGGGTGTCGTAAGAGGCGACTAAGGGACTCGACGTTATTGGTGTATTACAATTTGTCGGCTAAACATATAATAACAGTATGTAACAGAACAACATTGGCTAGTAACGTAGATATAAAGAATAGCCTTAACAAAACTAGCAAGAAAAATTAAAAACAAAAAATTGTGATACTTCGCTGGCCGACTTACATCATAAGCAGATCCATTTCCGCTGAGCCATTTTAACCATGGTTGGAGCGGCAAAAATAAGGATAGGTATCCCTTCACACAAACTTTTGCTTTGAAGCTATTGCAATTTTCCCGCGGTAAATAGTAGATTACGCGATCCATAAATAAAGATTGTATCGTCTGGTACGCAACTTACACGTCTTGTACCACGGAACTTTTGTTTTCGAGTGTAAAAAATATTGAATTATTAAAAGTTAAAATTATTCCAATAATAAAGAGATATTTTTGTAGTCGTAGACATATTCGTAGATTTTACTTTTCTCATTTATTGAGGTTATAAAAATATAGATTAAAAATAATAAATACGGCCTCTTCTTATTTTTCTTTCTGCGCGCTTATTCAAAGTGGCACAGTTCGTGCTGGCCAGTTCGAAATTTGAAATCAATCTCGGGTCCAATAAGCCCATACACATCTTTTTACTACGCGGCACTATGAAATTTACGTGATCTACAAACTTATTTTATGCGTAGCAGCCAACCCCCCTTTTAGGGGTATGTTTTTTTTTAGCCTATAACCTGGTCGGTGATTTACTTGACATTTTGGTACAAATTGCATCAAAATCCGCTCGGTCGTTTTCGCGTGATGCTTCCGCATATCCACAAACAAACACACAAACATCTAAACATCTAAACATCTAAACATCCAAACAGACAAAAATTTAAAAAATTGCAGCAACGTGTTTGTTATCAATATTAAGTATCACGAAACAATTTTTTTTTGGATATCTTGTATGTACAGACTTTCGGTCCTCTTGAGCTTTATTATATGTATAGATTAAAAGACTTACTATGTCGCGGGTGAAACTGCGAGTCGGGCAGCTAGTATTCCATAAAAGTAGTAAGTATTTATTCTTTACAGGCATAAAACTCTTAAGGCACTTAGTCGGAAGCTTAAATATACAACACACTTAAAATCTCACATGCTTAAGTAACATAACTTACATACCCACTCACAGGAAGATGTAAAAACTAACACCTTTAAATTACATGTAATGTTATTCTAAATTAAAATTTTAGGGGTGCTATTTTTAAATTCATCAAAGTGACACGTTCTTACCCTCTTTGACAAAACGTGGCACGTGCGTCACGCGTTTTCAGTAATTGATGAGTTTAGCCCTTATTCCACGGGGGCTGAACGGATTAGAACACAGAATTCAACTTTAAATTAGACTAGTTTGTCTGTAATACAACAACCCCAAATGTATTTAGGGCACGTAGATACTTAAGGATTATGTACGTTAATTTAGCACGGGTTATTTTTGTTACCGTGTGATGCCGGCTTAGAATAGCATCACGCCATATTTGGGTGTCGTATGGGGCGACTAAGTGAACGAGGATTCCATGTGTATTTCAATTTTGGGCGACAGGCTGACCATTTTTCTCAATCAGTCTTCAAAGATTTGTCAGACGTTGCGAACACTCTGCCTAACCCGCAAGTGATCAAGGCGTGATATATGCATGTATGTATTTTTGTTACCCCTGGTGCTGTATAAAGAGTAGGTTTGCTTTAAAATCCCTACATTTATTTGGTTTTTCAAACAGATTTGCGGTGTACAAAAAAATTACACAATAATAACACTATTCAACAAATTTTCAACATTTAATTTTATCTGAGGTCTCATTATGTGATTATCATACCTTGGCACTTATACTATAAAAATATATAAATAAGCACTTTCCGTCACATCTCAATTTCCAGATATACAGCCATGTCCGAAATTACAAAGTTGTCATAGTTTTATTCGTGTTTTAATTGAAATGGTGTGGTTTTTTTGGAGTGACTGGCTGTCCTCTTGTACTCAGATGCTGGGGTATCTCTAAGAAGGCTCCAGCAGTAATCTGCGAGCATAGCAGGCTCCCATCGACCTTGAAAACGTTTCTCAAATGCAGCAACATCTTGATAAAAGCGTTCTCCGTGTTCGTCACTGACTGACCCCATATTGTCAGGGAAAAAATCCAAATGCGAATGAAGAAAATGCAGTTTTAATGACATATTGCAAAAAACCAAGCCATCTTCTTTAGAAAAGTACGGAACTAGTAAACTGTGTCTTTTTCGATAAAAAGTTACCTTTATATCCGATTCACATAGATTCCATTGCTGTAATCTTGGAGTTAATAACTATGCTTTGTAAATGGGTAAATTTAAATCTCTTATCAAGTTATTAAGCCTGGTTTGGTTAACCAAAAGTGGCTTTGTTTCATCTTTTGGGGCATAATTTGGATCCTCACAATTTTCATCATCCGTCGAACTTGAGTCGTCCATCGTCTCAATTAAACCTGGATTTAGGCACTCACTTTTCCACTCAGGAACAGGCAACTCGTCAGAATGTGGCTGGGGTTTTATTACAGATGTCACATCGGCATACTTCGTTTTGATTTTTCGGAAAACCCTTTTAATTCCGTGAGACAAAAATAACAATCCTCGGCATGATTCGTTGGCTCCATCCATAGCATTGGCGTACCAAATGGCATTTTTTTAGTAGTTCCCTTAGACCAACCATTCAGATTCGTATAACATCTTAAACAGCATACTTTAGGCACCCACGACTTGTCCTGATTTCTTACGTCACGGTTAAAATAAGCTCGATAGGCCTGTTTAATCAAGTCAGACAGAGGCTTTTTTTTCGATTTTGGCGTAAATTCTCCACAAACATAGCAAAATAAATCAGGACTATTAACACACACTCGCGACATTTTAGAAAGCAGTTATTAAACTAACGAATGCACTAAGTTTCATCCGCAATACTTATAAATTTCACGACTACCCGTAATTTAACTATTGAAGGTAGGTAAAAAAATAAAAAGTCGTATATCTCCACTTCTAGATGTGATATCAAAATAATATGCCTATAGGTATTTATCATAAGGCAACCTCATTATAAAAAAATACGAACTGGGTCAGATATTTTTTTTGTGTTGAATAGTGTAATTTTCTTGTGCGATTCCGACCAATGAAATGCGAATCCACAAACTCGAGGTTATAATGGAAAAACAAATATACGTATTTCATATCCATTGCTTTACGCACCGATTTTTTAATGACGTTAAATGGCAACTTATCAGGATATTCACATTCTTTGGTGTCATAGTTTATAAAAATAATATCGATCCAAAATTTCGCAATTCATCTCTCGGCAGATCCCAGTTGCAATCTTATCCAACGATTGCGCAGACATGAAGCTCCATTTCTGACAGCGTGATTTTTGAAATCGTGCACGGAAATTCGCAAGGACTGGTCTAACCAGACCTATTTCAAATACATACATACATACATACATATATCACGCCTTTATCCCTTGCGGGGTAGGCAGAGCGTTAACAGCCGTAAGAATACGGTCGCTATCGCCACGTCAGACATTTTTGAGGATTATTTTCCAAGATTGTTTCAGAAAACATGTGTATCACTATAGTGACAGGTTGTCAGCCTGTCGCCTAAAAATTGTAATACACTACTACTCTCCAGTCCTTTAGTCGCCTCTTACGACACCCACGGGAAGGATGTGGAGTGATGCTATTCTAAGCCGGCATCACACTGCATATTTAAATTTCTATTAATTATTTGGCGAGTGACGTTTCTAGTATGGATCTGACAGACCGCTGCGATATTTTTGCGCTCCGTCATGCGTCAAGTGTGCGATCCGCCTTAAGTAGGGGAGAATGGGTACGATAGTACCACGGGGCAATAGTACCATCGACCATATTTCGTCACCTACAACGATCTAAGCATGTGTAGGTAAGCTAATATGCGTCTTTAACGTGTCACTACATGCTCATTAGTCGCCGTGGCGCTGCGGTGTGAGAAGGACGTCTAAAAGGGACATTTTGAGTTTTCGGCTTGCCACAGTAAGTATTTCCCACAACTTTATCTGTTAATTACTTACCCAATCTTAATTTCTAACATTGTACGGTTACGTTACAGTATTGTCTAGATATTTAGGCTTTAGAAGGGTAGCATTTAACACGTCCACCATGTAAAAATACGTTATATTTTTTTTATCTAATGATTTTGGTTGCTTTGGCGCGATAGTAACAGAGTTTTGGGGGGCAATTATACCGGTACTATCAACCCCGTGGTACAATTGACACCCAATGAAATAGTGAATCTTTTAAATATTTATACTCGAACAGTTGTTTAGGGATTGTCTAAAGACACAACTAAAATTATATTAAGTTAATTACGTAAAAAACGTTAAGTAAATATTTACAGTAAAATCTCAGTAAAATATTCTGTATTTCGTAGTCGGTATGATTTTTTGTTATGAATACATAAAAAAACCTCTTACAGATGCCATGAAAAAGAGGGAAGAAAACTGATCGCGGAACAAAAGACCTATTGCTTTACGAGCAGGCCTATAAAGAAATACAGGAAGGAAGGTCTATAAGAGGTGCTGCTGATATGTTTAATTTATGCCACGTGTCTTTACTACGATACAAAGCAAAAAAAGAACCGAATCCTGATACTGTACCGACTATGGGCTATAATCAAGCAACTAAAGTTTTTACTGAAAACCAGGAAAAGACAATCTCTAAATATCTTATGAAAACTGCCGATATTTACTTTGGTTTGACGCCAAAAGAAGTAAGACGACTTGCTTATGATCTTGCTGTAAAATACAATTTATCTAATACTTCTAATATTTTATTGTAGAAAATATTAGATTTTTTAAAGTATGATTCATTTCTGGGAATTTCACTCATGATTATAATTTGTATTTTTTAACATACAGGGTCAATTGTACCAGGGGTAGATTGTAACTACATACAGATAGTTATATTCAAAAAAATTGATCTCATTCTAGTTTTATAACATAAATATTAACAAAAATGCTAGTGTTAGGCAGCTACTAGCTAATATTTTTAGTAATGCCTTATTATGACCATGTTAACCTTAGATTTTGTGTGTTTTACTATTAACATTATAATTATTGATTATCTTCTATTTAAAAAAAATCCTACACATGAGACTAATGTAACTGATCAGACTGATTATATTTAAGAAGTAAACGTAAAAAAATATTTGATTAATTTGGAAACGTGTATTTTATTACCCTTTAAAGTTTTGGTACAATTCACCCTTACAAAGGGTCAATTGTAACATTCGACATCGATGACAAAAATGCTGAATTAAACGATGTTCCTCTCCTAACAATCAAAAATATTGCCTAAATCTGGTAGAGTATTTAACAAACTTGCGTGACTTCATAGTCAGTTTTCGTAGAAATCAGTAGATCTTGAGCTATAAGATGATATTCAGATACTGTTACTATTGTACCCAGTCTCCCCTATATGAATAAATGGATTTGTTTACTAGAACGTGTGATACAAGCACAATTATAGTCTGTAAGTTTAGGTACTTATCTTTTTGTAAACAAACTTTGTATTAAACTGACATTTCTGAAGTGTCACTTTCATACAAAGTGTGTTTACAAAAAGATAAGTACCTAAACTTACAGACTATTGTAACAGATTTTCGCATACGAAAATTATAAAATAGAGCCCCAGCAGGGACAGTTGACCAACTTTTTCCCGACAAAGTTTCAATAGATTTGCACTGAATCCTCGCTGAGTTTCCCGCCCAACTAGTTCTCCTAGCACTTATTAATGTAGAGCTGCTATTCTATAAAAGTTCGCGCGACTTTAACTCCATCTATTAACGAAGCCAGCACTCAAGAGAAATCTTCTAAGTTCTGTTTGTGTATAGAAAACTTACAAAAATGTCTGCCGCAGGCAAGACTTGAATCAGTGACTTTTGCCATTAGTGCCTGGCGACGTCTCTTCCATTTGGGCTACCGCGGCTCAATCGTTGTCTGCGAAATTATGCAAGTTTATTTTGGCCGCCCGACTATTGCACGGACCAGTAGGGACAGTTGACCAACTTTTTCCCGACAAAGTTTCAATAGATTTGCACTGAATCCTCGCTGAGTTTCCCGCCCGACTGGTTCTTCCGGCACTTATTAATTTAGAGCTGCTATTCTATATAAGTTTGCGCGACTTTGGCTCCATCTATTAACGAAGCCAGTACTCAAGAGAAATCTTCTTAGTTATTTTTGATTATTTCTGTACTAGTGGGCAGTCCAGCGGCTGCGCTCGCTGCAACTCATTTTCCCGTTGTTTTCCCGGCAAGTATTATACATGAAAACCTTCCTCTTGAATCACTCTATCTATTAATAAAAACTGCATCAAAATCCGTTGTGTAATCTATACATATAATAAGACAGTAACAAGTCAGTGTTCAGAGACCCTATATAGTTTTGAGAAAACACAACGATAGCGCGTTTTAAAAGACGTGTGGCGACATCTATGAATGAGTTTTGTACGATGTTTGTGTTTGTTTGTGTATATGCGGAAGCATCACGCGAAAACGACCGAACGGATTTTGAATCAAATTGTACCAAAATGTCAAGTAATTCACCGACCAGGTTATAGGCTAAATAAAACATACCCCTAGAAGGGGGGTTGGCTGCTACACATAAAATAAGTTTGTAGGTCATGAGAATTTCATAGTGGCGCGTAGTAAAAGGATGTGTATGGGCTAATTGGACCTGAGATTATTTCAAATTTCGAACTGGCCAGCACGTATTGTGTCGCTTTGAATAAGCGCACAGGAAGAAAAAAAAACATGAGGCCGTATTTATATTTTTAATCTGTATTTTTATAACCTCAACAAATGAGTTTGTCGAATTATTGCTCATGATTACGACAAGGAAACTAAAATCTATGAATATGTCGACGACTACAAAAATATCTCTTTAATATTGGAATAATTTTCACTTTTAATAATTCAATAATTATTACCCTCGAAAACAAAAGTTCCGTGGTGCAAGACGTGCAAGTTGCGTGGCCAGACGATACAAACTTCATATAGGAATCGTTTTCTTTGTGCGTAATCTACGCGGGAAAATTGCAATATCTTTTTTGTTTTTAAATTTTCTCGCTAATTTGGTTAAGGCTATTTAGCCAATGTTTGTCTGGTACATGCAGTATGTTATAGGTTTTGCCGACAATACAGCTACATTATTTTCAGGGTGCGACAACTTTTTTCTGAAATATTCTTTGGAAATACTAATAAAAATTGGACTTCCCACACAAAGTGACTCAACCGGCTGGTACATTTTATAAAGAAGATACATTTTTCCATATTTCTGTAAAATTTTCCTGACGAAAGTTATATTTTATACGTTTGTGCCAGACGATCAAATCAGTATCTGAGATAAGACTTTTCGTGGCTATAGGTATAAGCCGATTTTCCACAGACACTGCTTTGTCTGGAGTGTACTTTTGGAAAACGCAGGGTTGCTCAAGACCTGCGCCACTCTCTCGGGCTCCCTGACTGACACCACAGGAACTTCGAGTCGATACGTGCGGAGCCAAATTGACTGCAGGATAGACCTCTGTCACACGCGTCTAACAAAGACTCCGTTCCGGGTTTAAATGTAGATTCTGTTGTCCTTCTCCAGGGCCGCCGGTCTTGGTCAGGTTTCTCCCTCGGTTGATTCTTACGATTCCCACGGGAAGAGAGGTGCTATTCTACTTTGCCGGCAGCACACGACCTTAATTAAATAGCCTTAGGTACTTAATTAAACGTAACCCTAGCCGCGGCTCCGCCCGTGTGGAAGTCGGTCATGGCATCACACAGGAACATTTTTTCGTGAAGAAAACTTTCCTATGCGTTAATCCAAGTTACCTCCTTTATGTCTGTGTTCAATTTCATGTTGCGTGAAGGAGTAACAAACAAACATATAAACTTTTTTATTTATATTATTAGTAGGAAGTAGGATAGGATAGGATTAGTACTTGATTAGTAGTATGATTACTTGCTTTTGCTTTTATTTATTCACACTCATGAACTCGGTCTTCAGTCTTCCATCACAATGTCAAGAAATGTGGCATCAGTCTACTTCACGGAATTAATACTCTTGGAAGTAAATATTGCACGGTTTTAAAAAATCTGCTAAAAATGGCATAAGAGGCGGAAAGTTGAAGATATAGGGAAGAGAACTGGAAAGCTAAAAAATCGTAGCAGGGAAAGACGACTTCAAGAAACTGAACCTTTGGGGATTCTAAAAGACTAAACACTATAAACCAACCACCGTTTTCTTACTCTTTCTTGCATGTGGAAATTGAAATTTTACGATTTGACAGTTTTTTAAATTACTTACATATAGTCTGAGAAACCAAGTTTTCTGGTACCTACCTACCAACAATTTAATATTGGCTAATATTATTTTATGGTTCTTAGAGGCCTATGTTTAGCAGTGGTCGTCCTATATATAGCTGATAAATGATGGAAGATATATTATGGCGAAACGAAGTTCGCGGGCACCAGCTAGTATTAAAGATATAAGCTAACATACATGCATACAGACGCGAAAAGCGACTTTGCTTTACACTATGTAGTGATGTTCACACGGTCTTTGATTATTTAGACGACGGTCAGAACTATTGTCAGACTTAGACGCCAGGGTTCAAAGTGTCGTTGGATGACTCCCTGTCCCGCACGCAAAAAAGACTAAACAAATTATACTGTCACCAAGTTTCATTACAGCTATTTAGCTTAACATTTTTAGGCGACAGGCTGACAACCTGTCACTATAGTGATACACATGTTTTCCGAAACAACCTTAGAAAACAATACTCAAAAATGTCAGACGTGGCGATAGCGACCGTATTCTTACGGCTGTTAACGCTCTGCCTACCCCGCAAGGGATAAAGGCGTGATATATGTATGTATGTATGTATTTTCCCACTGTATAATCCTTGTCACCTGTTTCTGGCTAAGATTAGTCACCATGAGAGACAATGGGGTAATACATTAGCTGTTCGAATATCTAGCCACTTAGCCAGGTATTGTATTTGTGTGTGACCGCATTGTATTACTCATAATGTTCATTCATTCATTCATACATAACTTCACGTATTCGCTGTTTGAAGTAGTACGATTTCGGATTTTAAATGTACTTTTTATTAGGTAACCCACCGAAAAGACAAGTACCGCGCGTCTATTGCGATTTTTGTCATAACGGACCACAGAATGGACTCGAGTAGAAATATGACAACTCGCGCAGAAAGTCTTTCTTGTCATTTCCATACCTATACCTAAAATGGCAAAAAAAAAATTACGCAGAGCATGTGGGTATATATTTTTTATTTTTACTTTAATCGTGTATTTTTTTTTACAATAGTTTTTTTTGACGTGACAGCATCTTATGATTCGATAGAGCCGACTTTACGCATATAAAACATGACTCATGTGGCGTTACCTCACTCTGAGGCGATCCATTTAAGGCTTGAAGTGCAAGCGAGAGCGCGGAACGAACGACAAACAGCCACAATTGATCTCAGCGTTTGGCTGCGTATATCAATCAAACAATTTTTTCTTTAAATGCTACCAATCATTCCATCAGCATTTACCTATGACGTTGTCACGTTCAACTATCGTCAGTAAACCGACTTTACAGACAACAGATTTTTTGTTTCAGAAAATCCCCCTTTGTTTTTGTCCCGAATAAAATAACGCATGGTAGCTTATGTTTTCCCGTTTAACGTTCGTTACAGATAAAACAGAGTCCCGGAAAGTATATATTAAAGCAAACAATAGTTGATATATTGTACTCTTGTCGATTTTCGCGCATTTATCGGCATCCATAAATATTGTCGTGTCTCGACGCGGCGGTTGCGCTAAAAACAACGACAACACGGAAAAATGAATTTCTTTCTATACAGGGTGTAAGAGACGGTGTAACGAAAATTTTGCAGGCGTGCTCTATGAAACTGAACCACTTTTAGAGGGCTTTGTTGGCAAATGTGAAATTTTTTTCGACCTCCCAGACAAAATTCCCGATCAACTTGGTATGAAAATCGAAAATTTTTTTTCGTTTCCCAACATAGAAGCCGTCGAAGAAGTTGTTCAGTTTCATGGTCTGATCACGCGTGAAAAGATTTCGCCTCACCGTTCCTTAAACCATGTATAGAGTGTAGAAAACAAAGGCCCTGTGTGCAGTACGTAAAATAAAATACGTTCGCGATGAATTAAAATCTCCTTCGCTTTTATCGCCGTGTATCATTAGTTGAAAATGCATATTTCAGAGCATGTTTCTGTCTACGAAAGTGATCACTTATGGAAGGTTCGGTCGCGTAATTTCAATTTGCACTTATCATAGACCGGATGGCGACTAGATGGCGAAAGCGGGAGATTGTTCATTGTGGCGTATTCTGAGGGAGGTCTATGTCCAACAGAGGAATTCTATAGGCTGATGTGAAAGACCTTTCATCTAAAGTGTCTATCAGACCGAAAACGCGACCGCATTTTCCGCAGTTGATTGAGTTCAGTTTTATCCCTTGTTTTGCGATTCTGTCAATCACTAACTTCTTCTAATCTACGCGACGGATTATGATGCGTTTTTTTTGATAGATATACATACATACATACATACATACATATATCACGCCTTTATCCCTTGCGGGGTAGGCAGAGCGTTAACGGCCGCAAGAATAAGGTCGCTATCGCCACGTCTGACATTTTTGAGGATTGTTTTCCAAGGTTGTTCCAGAAAACATGTGTATCACTATAGTGACAGGTTGTCAGCCTGTCGCCTAAAAATTGTAATACACCAATACTCTCGAGTCCCTTAGTCGCCTCTTACAACACCCGCGGGAAGGATTTGGGGTGACGCTATTCTAAGCCGGCATCACACGGCACATTGATAGATATACTTATTCAAAAGGCAAGTTTATAAGTATAATATATGCCGGAAAACGTCTATTCCCACGGGAAAACAATTAACAGAAGATTGCAACTACTAGGCGGGCCGCTTTTGTTGCAATAAACTTAACGTCTTTTCTGTGGTCTATTAGGGGCGGTTCCACCGGGCAAGTGGGACAAAATAATAGCCTCTTACTTAACAGAGCTTGAAATTTATTTAACCAGTCTTTTCTACTGTTTTGTATTCTTGATAAAATCTCTTAACACGAGGAAGATACTTTCGCATTGTAAATTTGCTTAGGAATTAATTGGTCCGTATCAATTTTAGCCATTTTGAATCCATCCCAGATACCTCTTTAACCCAGCTATGTAAAGGGTCAGCTTGGACTGGTTCTTATTGATAACTTCATTGAGAACCAGTATGTTTTGAACCCTAAAGTAGGTAACACAAAGTGCTGTTAATAGCATGATGCTTAATAAGACAGTAATGTAGTCTAGAATTCGTATGTATGTTTGTCTTTGTAATGAAGTTGAATGAAAGGTCTTTTTTTCATTCAAAATTTTTTCAATCAGTGCAAAAATATTTTTATTTGAGTCTACTTTCCCCAAGGAACTTAGGCCCAGCAATGTAAAAAAACATTTGGTCCTCTTATACAAACTGACATACTTTCTACATTTCTACTTAAATGCATAACAATGAATCATTGTCACAACAAAATCTCCAATAACATAACATTCTGCATATAAATCCTGATCACGACTGATTAGATACTTGGACGCCACACACTTGGGATTTACAAGCTTAGCTCTCTAAGTCTAGTATATTTACATAGACAGACTGTCTACCCACACACCCTCTGCCCCAGAGCCAACGTCTGATACTCAACTGAGATACACCAGCTTTATCTAGATTTGCACTTAGTATAATTAGGATTTGTTTGTTTGTTTTTTTATAATCAACATTCTAGAAAAAATAGACTTATTAAAAAAACTAATGTGTCGCTATTGAAAGTGCTATATCTGGATGAATTGCTAGTCTAAAAAATCTAAGGTGATTTTTTAAATGTCTGGAAATTCATTTTAGAAAAGTCGTTATACGATTTCGCGTCGGAAATTCGCAACTGACTGGCCTTACCATACGAATATGTATGGAATTACTCGATTTTTAAAGTCAATTGTATTTGTGAATCGATTTACCTATTAGGGTATATGTGATGTGAATCGATAACTAACGTAAAATGTTGTAATACAAACACAATTTTTAAAGATTTGCGCATCTGAAAATTCAGAAATCGAGCTTCTAGTCATTTCCTACATCGCTTTTTTTGTTACACATTTAGCAAGTAAAATATTATTCATATAAATAACATACAAAGAGGCCTAAGACGTTCGCCGTTTCTCAAAAGCAACATTTATCAGTCAAACAAGGGCGTACTATTAACCCGTTCTGGGTAAAAGTGTAGTCATACATCCGCAAGCGTGATAAGTAACCGCTCGTTGCGCATACAGATAAGCTTCATTTAGACGCGGTTTAGGGCTGCCAACTGACGGTTTAACTGGGGCTGCCAACCCAAAAAACGTGAACAAAATAAGTAAATTAATGTATAACAGCTTTTGGCTACATTTCGAATCGGATTTGCCTGCGGTCGTTAGGATTTTGCTGATCTGATTAACGTAAATAAATAGGATATGAACTTTCCTAGTTTTAATACCCTAGAGATTTATAATCTGTAGAGAGTTTTTTTGCATGCGAGTAGACTTAGGTAAGTCGTAAAATCGTAATCTAGTACAAACATCCGATTTCTAGTATATTAAACTACAAGTATAACCATAGCTGCCAACCCTAAAATATTTTTGTGCAAAATTAAGATAAAAAATTAAGATTAAGATAAATAAAAAAGATGTAGCAAGTTATAAAAGTTTTCAGTTCCGGCTCAACCCAAACAACTAACCTAAAAAACTTTGCGTCAGTCCATCCTAATACGAATAAAAAATATTTGGCTCTAGTTCACAACTTTTTTGTTCGTAAAATATGTCCTGACAAAACAACGCTGTATTCTAACTTTCATGAAATAAACCCAGAAGAAAAGGATCTTGCATGTTGTCTTAGAAATTCTTACATGCATTTACAACACCTTAAAGACCGTCGATTTTCCTTATACCGCAAAAACAGTAGCACAGAGCGCAAACAAAAAAGATAACGTGCTAATGCGCTTTTACATGGAAAAAGTTGCGGAATAGCTGGCAATACCACCAGTGTTGCCGTCTAAAACGAACAATCCGGCGGGCGCCGAGATCTGAATCTTAACTAGGGCCGGTCACGACTAAATGGAGCTACAAGGGAGTTACACGTGATAACCTCATTCATTCAGTGTTTTGGATGGCTCATACGTGTATACGAAATCCTCCTAAAATACAGGAAATATTGACGGGCGGGAAGACCTTTTGTTTTTGCTCGTGTATTGTAGCGGAGTATTTCGTGTTCATAGTAAATTTCTAGCACTTTACTACAGTTCAGCTCACGTCCAGTTATACACTAGACTAAAATATCTAATCTAACCTGAGCTTGACTGTACCTACGCATAACGCACCGCACGATTAATATTGCGGTTCGTGACTGCAATCATACAAATCTAATGAAACCCTGTGACATCAGATGCGGTGACCTGTGCATGTATACATACAACCTTCATCATTATAATAATTGTCCCATTTGGTCCCGGTTGCTGTCTATGATCACTTAGACGGCGATCGTTACACAACCATGTCAGAAGCCTGCTACTTGTAGAAGGCGGTTGAAAAATTCTGACACTAGGGTTTATCGGGTCGTTGGACGACTCGGTGTCCCACACGAAAAGAGAGAGATTATAATAATTTCATGTACGGCATCGAGTCAATAAACGACTCGATCTTACCATGTCAGAATTAGGCCTCTAAGGTGCAACCATCATACAATGTTCACTCACTAAACCAAACTGAGAAAACAATCTTGAAGTGACTTATATAAACATCATACTTGTTCGCGATTGATTTATTTTAATTGATTTTGTATATTTATTTATAACTACAACCTAAAAGACCTATTTACTTTTACGACCCCTATTTACAATGTCGTTTCGGTGGTCCATATTTGCTATAAGGAAAATCATCCGGAAATCCGCTCTTATCTGAAATCGTGCAATTTGGCTTTCTGGATGTGGTCAAATCAGTACAGTAGTGAATATGCACAAAATGTTAGCAAGTTACATGCTAAGAAAATTACGTAGGGGTCAACGGCCTCCCAAGTAACACAAATGTGTTATGAACAAAAACAAACGACCCAGAAGGGATCTTGCAGATAATACTATATTACTATACAGGGTGCAAAATAATTAGCTGCAGATACTTTAAGGGGTGAACCAACCCATGAAACTGAACAACATTTTCTAAGGAACCATAGGTCGAAGTAAGAAAAACTATTTAGGCCCTCCCATACAAAATTACTGACCGACAAAGTCAATTTGTATGGGACGTCCAAATTTTTTTTCATATTTCGCCATATGTTACTTGGGGAAAGTTGTTCAGTGTCATGGGCTGATTCACCCCGTAAACTGTTTGCAGCTAATATTTTTACACCTTATAATAATACTATATTGTCCATCTGCATCTGTTTATCTTGCCGTGTGATGCCGGCTTGGAATGGCATCACCTCATTTTCCGCGGGTGTCGTAAGAAGCGACTAAGGGACTTGAGGGTGAATACACATGAAATATTACAACTTTAGGCGACAGGCTGATAGCCTGTGTTTATATAGTGATACACGAGTCATCTGGAAAGGCCCCCAATACATGTTCAGACGTGGCAATAGCGACCACAGCGACCGTAGTTTTACAGCCGTTTACGCCTACCTCGCAAGGGATAAAGGCGTGATATGTGCATGTATGTATCTAGTTATCTCTTACATCCTACATTAGTTATACTTATCTGGTTAGTTGATTTGAACAACAATAAGCATTGATTCACAATCACAGCCTTAATCCTAATAAAGTCTATTTAGATTTACGCTTTAAAGCTTCTTTCCTAACACTTCTAACTGAGATTTTATCACGTTTCCTTCCTTTCAACACTAAACCACAGTAGGTTGAAAAAACAGTATGTAAAAAGACATAATTATGCTTCTTATTATGTTTACCAACCGGCACCAAGTCGCTCCTTCTTCAGTGAATGATACGATTTTTTACATTATTAGTTTGAGCCGATACTAATTTATTCTACTAAATATTTCCATATTTTTTAAGACAAGACATTCTTTGAAGTCTCATCGACTTGGGATATTGGCGATATTATTCGAAAAATATTAGACGCGGGCGTAGTCCGTACGATTTTACGCCATCAAACGACTTATAACATATGAAATTCTATGACACGTGGAAAATATCTGTTCACTGCTTTAAATCTTCCTTTCTAGTCGTGTGGGACACTTCTCTAAATTAGGTATATCCATACAACACAAGACCCATACATAGGACAAATCCATGCTTAATATAGCTGGTGCTATTGAACTAGAGACGTATGACATCCTACTGGTTTCTTTTTTACTGTGACAACAGTGTATGTAGATCACGTACAAAGTAAAACTCAAAGATTTCTTTAAAAGCTATAGATAGCTTTAAGAATTAACTGGTCATTGTCCAGTAGGGAATGACCATTTGTAACTATGGTAATGATAATGAAGACCGTATTTGGTAGTCAAACCGAGTTTGGACTAAGTTTGGTCAGCTTTTGTAAGCTAAAGCAAGGTGGTCTTATGAAATATGATTAGTGATCAGGAAGGTATATCTTTTTGAAAAGTTTAGGGATCTTGAGTCTGCGTAAAATACACACATCACAGCTTTATCCATTGCGGGAAAGACAGATTGACGGCCGATAGTTTAAAAGTCTCGTTCGAGTCTGCTTACATTCTAGACTTGGGTACAAGTCCGCCTTGTTGTACTGTTTTCTTGGTTTGTGTTTTTCTACTGTTGTTCCAATTTTGTGCCATAAAGACTTTGGTTATGTTAGTTACATACAAAAAAATGTGCATATAAATAAAATGCTGGACATGCATTCAACTTTCTTCTGAATTTTTAAGGTAAGACCCAAAGTTAATCAATTTTTAATTTGTAGCAGTATATGGCCTTATTAGGTAGGTAATAAAGAGCGATATTAAATAATTTCAATGTCGACTAAGAAAGCTAATAATTTGACTTTAGCTCTTGAAAGCTAAATCTCCGTTAATGGTGGCATAAATGTCGAAAACAAACTGACATATTTCATACGTTATAATTACACTTCTCTATATGAAAGCATTATTATTATTGACATTGTAGTTTTGTTGGAATGTCTGTACTTTAGAATTTCTCAAGTTATATTAAACTAGCGGTTGCGCACGCTGTAATTTAACTCATTTTCTCGTGGAAATAAGCTATTTTCCAGGCAAGTATATACATGCTTACATTTCTCTTGAATAACTCTATCTAATAAAAAAGTGTACAAAAATCAGTTGTGTAGTTCAGCAGACCTAAGCATACGTACGTACGTACGCGAGAAACGACTTTGCTTTATAGAATGATGTAGTGATGTTAAATATTAGTTGGAAACATCTTTCCTATGGATTAAAGCCAAAGGAAAGTTCAATTCAGGCATTTTTTTTTCCACATACCGAAATACATAGCCATAGGTACGATAACTAAATAAAGCCATTAGAGCATAATGACTACTAAACGTACGAAATACCTTAACCCTTCAAAACAATGCAAAAAGCCACAATAACAATAAGTTGGGATGGTAATGACAAAGGCTGAGCCGTGGAGCCGTATAAGAGTCATTACCAGTCAAGTCACGCGGCCTAGGTTTCGTGCGGCGGACTTGCCGGGCCTGGGAATGAAGGCCTGCCCGCGGGCGTCCTCAGGCTTTGGTGTTGCCACATGCAATCTGTTGTACTTAGTGAAGTTATGTGAAGAAAGGACGAATCTTAAAATGAAAAAATACATATTAGGTACCGCTATTTATGAAGGAGTTGGGATTTGGGATGATAGCGTATAAGAGTCATTACCAGTCAAGTCACGCGGCCTAGGTTTCGTGCGGCGGACTTGCCGGGCCTGGAAATGGAGGCCTGCCCGCGGGCGTCCTCAGGCTTCGGTGTTGCCACATGCTATCTGATGGCCTTAATTCAGTGAAGAAAGGACGAATCTTAAAACTATAAAAAATACTTTTAAAAAGTTAGGACTTGGGCTGGTAATGACAACTCTGCTGGTCCGTATAACAGTCATTATGCATCATAATAATAATAATAAGACGAAATTACGCGCATGTGGCATCTCCATAAAGTAACTGTAGTTCCGATTGTCTTATCCACCACTGGTGTTATTCCAAAACAGTTGTATCAATCCTTGAAAACTCTGGATCTTCCTAAAACAATTTATAAAAATATGCAGAAAGCCGTTATACTCAACACTTGTCGGATAGTCAGAAAATTCTTACAGGTAGATGCAACACACCCAAATGAAACCGTCAATGAAATCGATGTTCACTTGGCTTAGGCCCGTGACATTGAAAATCCGGCATTGAAGCCGAGAAGGAATTTTCCTAAAAAACAAATAATAATAATAATAATAATAAAAGATCTTTATTTATCAACAAACAAATCCAAAACAAAGAGCAAAAAATATACATAATTTCATAGTTGATAAAATGGATAAACCACTCAGCATTTCTGCTGATTTTCAGGGTGATCCACTATTTTTCAATCGCTGGACCCAGCTTAAAATACAAAGTAGGTACTACATTATGAAAGCAACAAAGTAAAAATTCCTAAATTAAAATAAACTAAAAACAAACTAAACTAAAATTACATTACACAGAGTACAAAACCCAAACTATTCCCAATTCGTCTCCTGCTTTTGGGCAGCAAGAAGCCACGGTTTAATTTTATTCTTAAAACTATAAAAAGATTTTGCATTTTTAAGAGGTGGAGGTAAATCATTCCAACATTTTGATGCCGCGAAACGGAAACTGCCTCTAAAAGCATGAAGACGAGGGAGAGGAGAGACTTTAAGAACGGGGTACCGAACTGATTTATGTGAACTGCCCAACGGCCTGTCACTCCACATTAGCTTATCTGCAAGGTATTTTGGTGTCAGTCCCATTCTTAATGAATATACTAAATTACAAAGCTTAAGTGTACGTCTGTTTTCCATATTCAAGATATTATTACAATTTAAAAACGGTGTTATATGAGAGCGTGGTGGGACAGAATAACAATATCTTATACAAGCGTTCTGAACGCGCTGTATTTTGTTTATAGTTTTCTTATACAGACATGGCCCGTAAACAATATCACAATAATCCAAAATAGATAAAACCAAAGATTCAGCTAAAAGTCGTCTAACTTCAAGACTCAGGAACGGTCTGAGCTTATAAAGCTGTTTTAGCACAAAATGACACTTACCTACTTTGGAATTGACATGTTCTTCGAATTTTAACTGACCATCAAACTGTAAACCTAAGTTTCTTATTGTGCGTGTTTCAGTAATTTGCTGATTATTTATTACAATCGATGGAATTACACTACTAACAAAGTCAATTTGATGTTGGGTACCTAATATGATATAGGAACATTTTAAAGCATTTAGAAGAAGATCATTTTCAGTTGACCAATTAACTATAGAGCATAGATCTTTATTTATAGAATTGATACCGTCTATGATATTATTTTTTTCTAACTCAAGAGGTAAGTATATCTGAGTATCATCCGCATACATATGCACTGAACAAAATTTTAAACACTTAATTAAATCTGCAGTATAAATTGAGTACAGCGTTGGCCCTAAAATAGAGCCTTGAACCACACCGCGCTCTACCTTCAGCAACGAAGAATGAACTTTTTTCCCATCTAAGCCCGTGCATTCCACCAATTGAGTTCTATCATCGAAGTAACTTTGGAACCAAGAACAAACTGTAGGATCACAACCGTAACATTTAAGCTTGTCGACCAAAGTAACTCTATTAAGACAATCGAATGCACGGCTATAATCTAAAAGGACAAGTAAAGTTGCCTGCTTTTGATTGGAGGCGGTCAGAATTTCGTCCACAATATGTAATAATGTTGTTGTAGTGCTACGTTTCTTACGAAAACCTGACTGACACTCTGGAATTATATGATTAGACTCTAAAAATTTGGACAGACTTAAGTTCACAGCCTTCTCTAGAACTTTGGATAAAACAGGCAACAAACCTATGGGTCTTAAATCCTTGATGGTATCAATATTCGTCTTTTTAGGTATTGGTTTAATGACTGCTGTCTTCCAATCAGTGGGAAACTTACCGGAGACTAATGACTTATTAATAATTGCAGTTATTGCTGAAAGCGAATATGGCAACGTTAATTTAATCATTTGCAAAGATATATTATCATATCCGGCTGCGTTTGATGAAAGAGAGCAGAGAATTTTGTGTATTTCCTGTTCTGTCAATATCGGGAAACTAAATTTATTAATATTTTGCGACAAAATATTTTTTGTTTTATTACAATTTATATTCGAGGAACTGCTAGTGACGGATGGAAGCGATTCTAAAAATGACTTATTAATTGATTCAGGATCACGCAAATGAAATGGTATTTCACTAGGGCTGTTAGTACCCAATACCGTATTAATTTCAGGCCACATTTTATGAGGTTTTTTAATGTTACAATTAACTTTCAATGTAAAATAGCTTTTCTTTTCAGTTCGAGTAAAACTTGTAACCAAATTTCGTAAAGTTTTATACATATTTCTATCACTATCATTTTTAGTAGATTTAGCAAGTGCACAAGCCTCATCTCTGTCAATCATTAAAGCTTTTATACTATCTGTAATCCAGGGAGACGGAGGCACCTTGAAAACTCTAGTACGTTCGGGAACAAAATGATCAAACAATCCTAAAGTGAGAGAGTTATAGCACCGTACCATATCATCAACATCATTGTACCAAAATACTAAATCCCAGGGTGTTATAGATGAAGCAAATTCATATGTAGCTTGATCAAAATGGTTAAAAGGCCTATAAGTAACTGTTCTAATTGGATATTTAAAAATTTTAATTGGAAATGAAGCCAAAACAAAAGCATGATCGCTGAGATCATCGTTGTGAATGACTTTTACATAATTAGGGGATAGCGACGAATTACAACAGATAACATCAATAAGAGTATCGGTTGTAGATGTAACTCTACTAGCTTCAGTACCAATAAATTTCATATCGTTTTCTTTTAATAATTCAATAAAATCGTCTTGCTCTTTTCCCCCAACAAGTAGGTTTTTATTAATATCTCCAATTAAAAAAATATACTCGTACTGTGGTGATATTATTGATAAGGTGTTACCAATTTGTTCAATAAAATTACTGTATTTATATTTAGGTGGACGATAAACAACCCCTACAGCAAATCTATATTTATTAGATTTAATAGAGTACCAAAGTTGCTCAAGATCTCCTTGTGGAATAGAAATAGACTTAATTTTAAAATCATTTCGAATATAAAAACCCACACCTCCACCCTCACGTTTCTTGCCTGTTCCTCTTTTCCTATATACTAAACGGTAACCGGAAATATCGTAATGTTTAGTCTGAGAGTTAGCAGTCAATCTAGTCTCTGTGAGACCTAAAATATCAGGTTTGTACATATCTATTGTCCTAACTAGCTCATCGCGTCCTGTATTTAATGATCGGACGTTCAAATGAGCGATATTAAATTCTTTTAAGACACTACCCATAATCAAAATAAAGGGAAGTACCAAATAACAACAAACAAATAAAATACAAAAGCAAGTACCTATTCTAACTTACTTAGATCACTAAGTGTTTTTATTTGTACTGCCGGTGAGTCTTCCGATTTTCTAACGTAGATACGTCCATACTTCACCCACACATATCTATATGAAAGTTGTTTCTTAGCGATTTTGCGGGTTTCAGCATATAATTTCTTTACATCCTGTGACAAATGTTCGACGATATACAGGTTCTGCCTTTCTCCCGCGATATTAAGCTGCGCAGTATTCAGGGTTTCTCTCGCATTTCTATTATACTTTCTGAACGCTGTTATTAATTTATCTCGATAGGATTGAGAACACAGAGTAACCAGGACATTTCTCGGCCGCTTGTCGGCAGAATCCATCCGAGCCACTCGCCGAACACTGCGAATATCCGCGCCTGTTAAGGACACATCCAGAATACCACAGATATTACTCATAATCTTCGATAAGTCTTCGCGTTTAGACTCAGGCAGAGCCTGAACCTCGACATTGTAGCTACGGGAAACACTCTCTATTGAGCGCAAACGATTCTCAACATCGGCCAACTCTTTTGTCAGCTTCTGGTTTTCAGTCTGAAGACTTTTTATGTGCTCTTCTGAATGACCAATTTTGGCAAGCAAATCCTTCTGTTCAGCCGCTAGAAAATCGGTTGTTTGAGTGAATTCCTTCTTGAGTGCCTCAATAGCAGCATTCAACTCTTTTTTGAAGTTTGCCATCATACTGGCTTCCATAGCCGTAAGTTTATCCTTCAATAGTTTGCCAAAATCTTCATAACTAATTTTATAATCGTCTTTATTCTGTTTATCTACTTTCGGAGGCATATTTATACTATAATTATTATTCAATCACTTCAACTATCCAACGCGGCACCCGTGCGCGTCGCAGTGTAGCAGTAGATCGGCTAATTCGCAGTGACGTAATCAAGTATCCGTAGCGCAGCGGTAAAGCGGCCAGCCAACACGCAACGCCGAGCCACCGGCCACAAGATTCAATCTCGGCGGGTATCGTGGAGTGCTTAGAAAATACGATGATTTGGTGACTCACGTGCCTTTCCTTGCCGAGATCGCAGCAGGTGAGACGAAGCGAAGCACGAAGCGAAAGCCGATGCAATCCGAACGACAGAGAGATCCGACGCCAGGCAATATGGCCGCCGTGTTAAATGGCAAATGACCCAAGAAGAACAAGGAGGTACCGATGTTAAACAATATTCACTTGTATTCAAAAAACGAAATTTGAACAAATAATTAAAAATGTATCTGCACACGTCTGCTCAAAACGGAGTCCAGCGAAAGAAAAAAAAAAAAAAAAAAAAAAAAAATAGTTTCATAGTTTTTTAGCTCTTATTGCCTGTTACTTGATTATGTATCTAGTAGGTAGGTATTGCTTCCCTAATTCTAAAGATTTGAAAATTGATAATCCGTTTATACCAATAATAATTCAATACAAAGAGATTATTCGTATTTTGTATTCGACGATATTTATTGGTTAATCGTGTTATCGTTTGATCATTTTGTACACCTATTAGGTTTCATCTGCTTTATTAGCTTGGAGTAGCGCCAGAACACCAAAAAAGAAAGAATATCTGTACAAGTTTTAAGCTCTTCAGTACTCAATGTTACACATTGGAGAAAAACTACTTCAGGCTTGACTTTAACTGTAACCTACTGGGTGTTAAAAATTTAAAACAAATTATTCAAGCCACTCAAGGGTTAAAATCCGGAAAAACAATCCCTCAATCATAATAAATCTAAATACAAAAAATAGTTTAACCTATGTATTCATAACTTATTTTAGTAAACTAAATGTCTCGGTCGGATAAAACATTTTGTGTGGGAACCCTGTTTCAAAAATGATCCGACCTATGTTTCTTAGGGAAAGTTGTTCAGTTTTATGACTTGATTCAGCCATTAAAAATACATATGCTGATTTTTTTAACACACTATATGTATATGCTTAGGTATTTGTTTAAAAAATAAAGTGCAGTTGGCAACACAAAACTTCTCATGGTTTTGGTTCAACGTGCTTTATGGCGGGAAGAAAATCGGTGTCCCCGTGCCAGTAATGACGTTTAATAGGCAAATGACAGGTTGGCAGGCCTGACTGGTGAAGACACGGTGATTATACAGCAAGGAGGTTCCCCGCTCAAAGGTTCATTTCCAGGGGTTAATTTAACTAAGGTGGATGACTTTATTTGTGACCATTTTATCTTGAACTCTGGCTTGTGTTTCTACTTATGCAGTTGGAGGCCTTGGTTTTTTGGTCAATAAAACAAGAAAAGCAATGCCTAGTTTTACTATGAGCAATACACTTTCTCACACATTAAAGCTTGTTCTTTTAGTATAGGTTATGTCAAATTAAACTGTTTTGTTTTAAATCACTATCACTACATAGTAGAAAGCAAAGTCGCTTTTCGCGTCTGTCTGTATGTATGTTTGCTTAAATCTTTAAAACTACACACGGATTTTGATGCAGGTTTTTTAATAGATAGAGTGATTCAAGAGGAAGGTTTTTATGTATAATACTTGCCGGGGAAAATCTTTGTTCCCACGGAAAATGAGTTGCAGCGGGCGCAGCCGCTGGGCAGCCCTCTAGTAGTTTATAAGGTAAACCAGTATAGCTTGATCTCTTAAACGGGTAGGCATTTAATATCAGATGGACCGTATACTTTATTTTAGTACTGAATTTCCGTTTGAGAGAATTCCGTTGTCAATGACCGTATCGAAAATGCAGCCAATACGTGCATTAAATTGGACGATTCAACCGTAAAGGAGGAACGAATGTAAAACATACTATAAAACAGCTATCAATGGTATGTTTACTGCCTTTGAGGCTTAGCGGTTGAAATTCAGTATTGACTGTCCCGATGGCGTAGCTGCCTTCTACGCCGAGGGTCGTGAGTTCGATCCCCACACGACACAAATATTGGTTTTCTATGTATGATATGTAGTTATTTACAAAAAAAGTACAAAAATATTAGTACTAGCTGTATCAGGCCCTGGTGCTGTGTGAATTGTCCAGGATATTTATTTATTATTATTAGTCAAATCTGGAGGTCTCTGATACTATTTTCGGGTTGAAAGGATACAAAAATGGATATTTACCTTGTTGCTTTGGATCTTTAGTTTGGCTGGGACGTTGAGGCTAAACCATCTATCTATCCTCTCGTGTGGGACATCTAGTCGTCCGACCCAATGAACTCCACCATCTGACTGAAAGAAATATATTATGATTAGTTACAATCCGTCTACGAGACAAAATCTTGTCAAAAACCGACCTACAACATAATATTTACAATGACCTAATTTAAGCTTCCAAAATTCTGACTAAGGTTCATCGGGTCGTTCATCATTCCAATGTCCTGACATGTTAAATAATTACTCGTCTTAACCTTCTTTGATCTTTGTGAACGTCCCTTGTTTTAACATTAACGTTATGCTTTGGTTCCGCCAATCTTGTGATGATTGTTTTCTGACAGCTCAACATGATAAAGTCGAAAGTGATCGGCCCTGAACTTATGAATTGAAGTTCCTAACCTTTTATGAGTTGTTCACCTTTGGACCCACTGCCGAATAACACCAGTGGGTCCAATTGGTTACATTGCATTTGCTTTTCCTACTGAACCTGTGACATACTAGACCCACTGACAAAATTAGGTGAAGTTTGGTACTAAGTAGAACAAGTTACTAAAGTAGTGAACGGGGTATCCATAATGCAACCGATAAAAACATAAGTAGCTTTCAAAGAGGAAAAGTTTTCGCAAGTATCTTGGGGTCTATTTCTTGGTGTTCACATTCTTCTTTTTACTGATTTAATGGCGGTCTCATCAAAGTTTGCGGAGCTTAAATTCAGCAACTCAAACATTGCCTTTTACCTACCTGACACTGTCACATTATGAAACTTTCTTCCATATCAAAGATAATAAGTCTGTGAAGTGGAAAGTGCAGACCGTTTTCATAGAATTCAAAAGAAATAAGTCCCTAAGGAGTATAAGAACCTACAAAATGCAGAAATAATTCTAAGATAATCAAACCACGTAGGCTTTCACGGACGAACTACTTGGTTTCGTTAATGGGTCGTAGGTAAGGTCCAGCTGGTAAAATGCACAAATAAGACCCACTGGGTCTAACCAGCCGTAACGACTCCTTTATAACCTTTCGAAAGGATATTACGGCAGGCTGTTACCCAATGTTGGCAGAAAATTAAAGCTTGGGATAAACATTTCTCGTGATTGCTGGAGGCGAAATTTCTTTTTATACTTTGTAAACATAATATTGTGTTTCCTTAATTGGCCTCGATTATACCATATTTTTAGACAGAACTTTTTTTTTTTTTGTAATTTACCTATAAAAATAGATTACAATGTGTATTTCCGTCACTCATAGCCGCACCTATTTTTCTATAAATTTTATTGAGAATTTCACTAGTGTCACTCAAACATATTTAATCCAATGTTAGGTATGTCGTTAATAGTATCAATATAATCGTATTTTAATTTTGGTCAAATCTGATGGATATTTAGTTTCGAAATAATTACGACAAAAGTTCTTGCTACCTACCAAATACACGAAACGATCGCTCTATTTCCTAAACATAATAATTTCCATCAGATTTCCGTTCAGTGTGACGATTTAATAACTCGTTTCCCTTTGATAGCAATTTTCGAAACCATTCAGGAAATGATAAACCTGTCCAGAAAAAAAACAAGCGCGTCAATCTTTTTACGCCATTTTAACGCCGATACAAATACGGTGCGTTGGTTTTTTGACGGTCTTAATACATTTTACGTCCACAATATCTGTCTTTACCGGGTATCATCTTTCTTACCACCGAAACCGGTAAATCTTCGTGTAGTCTAAACATTTAACAGGTTAAAATTGCTTGAGAAAGTGAACCTTTTTTGGTATAAAATTCAGTTTTCTAAAGACGCAAAAAAGGGAGCTACCATGATAATTGCTTAGGCAATTAGCTATGGATCTATTTACATTGGTGCGATTGTCTGTAGACTGTCTGTCTGGCGGTAAAACATACTAATTCTATGGTGTTAGTTTCTAACTACCGCTTAGTATGTTTGATGTTCCACGTAAGTAAATAGGTCATGTTTCGAAACTACAAAATAGCTTTAAAATTTTACTTTCCTGCTAATAACGTAAAAGATTTGGGAAGTAGGCATTTATAAATGAATTTGTTTATAGTCTTATGTAAAATTGATCTACAACAAAGGATGGATTGAAGTTTTCTACTCGATACCTATTGTTATATAGCTATAATACCTTATCTATCTAATACGAGTATCTAATGCAGTTTAGAAAAGTGCAACTTGATACCTACCTACATGTGATACTAGTTAGGTATTTGATGTTGCCCACCGTGAAAAGTAGAATATCTCATGTGGCTGAGTCTCCAATGGCTCCATTGCCCTTCAGACCGGAACACAAATCCGGACTCAAGCGAGACTATGGTGCCCTCTTCATACGAAAGAAAGACTACAGACATGAGACACTTCTACTTCCTTCCTTGTTTGCGTGTGGGACACCGAGTCATCAAACGACCCAATGAACCCTAGTGTCGGAATTTTGCAACCGCTTTCTACAAGTAGTAGGCTTCTGACATGGTTGTGGCATGATCGCCGTCTAAGTAATCATAGCAACCGGGACCTTCCGCAACATGGAACCATCTTTCTTTCGGACAATCGGGTGGTTCAGTCCGCAATGTCCTATCCAGACTGGGAACCAATTCACAAATGATAACAATCAACTTTGTATCAACCATCGAGAATCAAGCCCGAAACCTTTGTCACAGGCAGTCGCACCACCACTGCGCCACATTGGTCGTCTTAAGCCTCACGTCTTACGTCTCTCGTGTGAAGATAACGCCTATATAATACCTATGCAAGAAACATCAATAAAACAATTCGTTAAGTTCAGACGACGAGATGAGACGTTACAAAATAGCAAAAGGTTTTGACAGATGTGTCAAAATACCGCACAGTTTTGACAGATGTGGCAAAAACAGCACTGTTAACGGCCGGAAGCTTTGCCTGTCCCGCAAGGTATAAAGGCGTGATGTGTGCGTCGGTTAACCATATCGCACAGTAAACAACGGACTATGGATGGGAGGTTTGTTCGCGTCACGCCGCGCGGCCACGCCGGGGATTGTTCTACGCTGACTGATAACGCTATGTGAGTCACAGGCGACAGCGTTACCCGCTCCCGCTGCCGCTTATGTAGTGAGCAATAGTGCGGGCCATATCGCACGGTAAACAACGGACTATGGATGGGAGGTTTGTTCGCGTCACGCCGTGCGGCCACGCCGGGGATTGTTCTACGCTGACTGATAACGCCATGTGAGTCACAGGCGACAGCGTTACCCGCTCCCGCTGCCGCTTATGAAGCGAGCAATTGTGCAGGCCATATCGCAGAGAAGCAACGAACTATGGATGGGAGGTTTTTTCACGTCACGCGGCCACGCCGGGGCATTGTTCTACGCTGACTGATAACGCCATGTGAGTCACAGGCGACAGCGTTACCCGCTCCCGCTGCCGCTTATGAAGCGCGCAACAGTGCGGGCCATATCGCACGGTAAACAACGGACTATTGATTGTTGTTAACGGCATGTGTCTAGGCCATAGGCAGAGACGATTAAAACGCTGAATGTTTTTGAGAATTTCTCAATATTACAACTTGCTAACGGCCCGTTACTGGCGTCCAGGGGTTGCTCCACTGCTGTTAATCGTTTTCCCGTGGGAATAAGATATTTTACCGTTCGTTATGTATGGTTGCTGGTTTGACAAGACAAACAGAAATAGACACGTAAAAAGCGACTTTATATTTAATTAAATCGGTTCAAATAATTAATTAGCATTTCTTCTACTTCATGCTGTGTGATGCCGGCTTGGAAGAGCATCATCCCATTTAATTCCCTTGGATGTCGTTAAGGGCAACCTGTCCTGTCACTACAGTGATACAGTGGCGTTCGATATTTGCCAGATGTGGCGATACCGATCGTGTTTTTACCGCCGTTAACGCTCTGCCTACCCGGCAAGGGAAAAAGGCGTGATATGTATGTATGTATTCCTCCTTTAACTTGCACCACACAGTACCACAGGTACCCACTTAATGTTTTCACTATGTGACTGACATTTCGGTGCAAGCCCGTCGTGTGTGACGGCAAAGTTAAAACCTCTACTTTATATCGCTTTTATTGTCCTCATTGTAGTTTTTAACTGACTGCCGCAGAAGGAAAAAAATATGTATGCGAAAAAATATTTACAATTACTTATAAATTTATTCAGTGATAGTATATTGTAATTGATCTTCTAAAGGTGTAAGTGGTTCATCTACTTGGGAATAAACAATAGAATTTTGAATTCAAGCATTTTATTTTTACGGAGGCAGTCTAAAAGGCTTATAGTATGTTAATAGATGAGGTATCAGCAGCGTGAGTCACACTGTTGATACCAAAATGACAATGCAATAAACTCAAAATCGCAGATTTTTAACTTAATATTGCCGTTATCGCTTCGCCTACCCAGCAAAAGCAAAGGCGTAATTATTATGTGTAGGTTTGTATCTAACTTTGTTGCAGTCGGGCTTTTGTTTTCTAAGAATTATGATTGTCAACGTGGTACCTACGTTTACGGTTTCTCGAACGTTAAAATTACGTACGAATGTCGTAAACGTTGTCAATAAAGAACTTGTTGGTACTGTGGGAAAACGGTAGCTAACTGCTTTTAACGGGACGAATTTATGTGCCTTAAACTGACATGTTGTCAAAAATGTGAATGAAGTAATTTGCAGTTAATAGGTATGTGTTATCACCATGCAAGAGCCACTCAAGTTGATACTGGCGGAATTACCCTAGTTGGGTAGAAGTTTATATTGTTAATTATCATCATCATTCTCCTTGCCTTATCCCGTTCTCTGTCGGGGTTGGCTACCTAACCTAGGGGATTTGACGTGGAACCAAGTTTTTACACAGAGCGACTGCCATCTGACCTCTGCAACTCGAAGGCTAACCTGGCCCGAATCCTAGGTTAAGTCACATTCAAATATCATCTAAATTCAAATTTTTATTTAAATGTGAGTTTCATCACGATGTTATTCCTTCACCGTAAGAGCAGTCGGTAAATGTACGTGAGTAACAACACATTGGTACATGGCGGGGATCGAACTCGGGTCTCACGATTGTAAGACCGGTGTCCTAACCACTTGGCCACCGACGCTCAATATTGACGCTCAATAGTATTGCTTAATATTGTTAATTATGAAATTAATAAAAAATATAAACAGGAATAGGCTACATTCCTGACAGGTCAAATGAGCTACTTTTTAAAACGATCTAAAACAGTATTTTGTATGAAAAACTGAAAGTATGACGTCATGCCATAAGTATTTGGATGAGGCGTCAAAACACTTACTTATATAATATTTTTCTGTTTATTAATTCAAACTTTGAATATTTCGAAAAATTATGAATGAAGTCCGTAGTATTTTTGAACAATAGTGTTAAACAACTTACAACGTACAACTTTTATATTTTGGTAATGACCCATGCAAGAAACTAGCGAATTATACTATTCTTTGACGGTATGCATGCACTTTCGATATAAAAATTCACTCTTTAAAACTTGGATAATATAAGTACACAGTATTTTTATTAAAAACAACAAATGATGTGAAGAATTTATTTGCATATGTTGTCATAGTCCTTTCGTATGTATTTTGATGCTTAATATACTAACTACTTGTATTGCAAGGAATTCGATTAGTAGGTTTTCGTACTTAAACAACATTATTCATAAAATTACACAAAATCTCCTCGGATTCCATCCACAACAAATGCCATCAATCACTGCTATTATCACGACTGTCACCAATATAAGATTACTGCTAAACACCTGACAATCCTGACATGTAATCAGAAGCCCTTAGAAGAAAAAAAAAGGCTTTTACAAACCTTTTTTTTTGCTTTTAAGCTTCTTGATCGAATGTTCTCCACGCAATTTAACTCCAAAATCCACCTTCCAAAGGATTACTCAGTAGCAAAACATCTGGAATGCACGCTTTGTCCAAATTCAATACTTTTAAGTAGCTTCTATAGATCCATTTAGTTTTGGAATCTTTTTTGTGCATTTTGGGAGTTACCTACCTGCGTAAGTATTGTTATGAGTACAGGGTGCTGTTTTGGATTGAAATGTCACGTACTGTGCATTCGACTTACGTGTACCTAGAAAAAAAAACTACACTGCAAGGAAACAGACCAGGTATCAAAATCATGTTGGTAGTTGATGTTTTCTTTGTGGACCTATTTCCTAGTTTTCCCCTTAGGAGGCATGTTGTCTGTTCCCCTTTCATAGCTTGCAAGTTGTCTGTCCCGTTAGAAAACCGTCCCTAGCTATAGGAAGGTACCTACTTACTCATCCATCATGTCGAAATACATACCCCAGACTATTCCACAGTAGGTACTACAGATTAGGAGACCCATACTAGAAATGTCAATCCCCATACTAAAACGAGCTCTACCGCTGTCGACACAGCGCTAGCGCAGCGTTGTCCGTCGAGTGCGGTTTTAGTATAGGGTGTGACGTTTCTAGTATGGATCTGACAGACCGCTGCAATATTTTAGCGCTCCGTCGTGCGTTAAATGTGCAAACCGTCTTAGTTACTCCAGATTGTATGAAAATCTTCAGATTTTTGCTACTAGAGTCATCCCTTTATACTAAATCAACTTGGAAGACAAGTATAGCACGTGCAGGTGCAATATAAGTAGCAAGTGACCGCTATAAAAACACTACTGCTGCATTCCCTAGTTCAAAAGTTTATCCGTCTTTTACGACAGCCGTGAGAAGCTTTCCAGATTTTTCTACCAACTATTATATGACAAAGAGCCTTTGAACTTATCGCTTTGTAGACGTATCTGTCATCTATTCTTCTACCAGTATTCATCACTCTGTACTATCGACAACACTTTGAGTTACCATTAAAGGGGTGAATGTTAAATGGTTTTCGATACAAATGTTAAGTGTAACCAGTATAAGTGGATCTCTTAAACGGTGTTACTAATGGTACGTTATTGGTTTGAAACCAGCTTCGGCGTTTCGATCTTCGACGTTTCGATGTTGACAAATCGTCTTCGAACACAATGCCCTTTAGGAAGAATGTTATCTTAATCTGGCTAGGGCCGGGGATCGAACCTTGGCCAATTAGATGCACAATGCATTGCGCAGTCACGTTCCCATAGGGCAGGGGTGGTCAACATGAGGCTGGAATTATAAAAATTGTTGTTTCATAAAAGAAACTTAATGAAAATGAAATGTATGTTATGTACCTACTTAAAATTGTAAAGTGTCTCCAAAACTTTACTTGTTTGTCCTACCATGTTTCATCAAATCCTTTTATTAAAACAAACCGTTACACAAAATATAATAAACAGGAGCGAAACTCGTCGTGGCAGCGACGTGATACTCGTATAAGCTCGAAACATACAAACAACAAGAAAAAGACTTATGTCCTGAAACCCTATACACAAAATTAATTGGAATTGTTCAGGAGTTCAGGCGTACACGTGTATAAATCAAATATTTCCAAGTGAGGGGATATGTTACATTTTATATTAAGTTTAAAATTAATTAAGAAGATGGGCCCGCCAATTCACTTGTAATTATTCAAGACAAGTTTGAATACGGAATTATAATTTATTTCATCAATGTTCACGTATAAAATGTTTAACAAAGTCGGTAGATACGTCTTATTTTATGTTGCTTAAAGGTTCCTACTAATATATAATTAACCAGCATAAATTAAAAAATCTGCTTACATATATTTTTTATAATGAAATCCGCCTGGGTCTAGAAATAACTTTATTTAGTAGATATAATAACGAAACGATTTTCTTTTTTCATTTGATCTATAAACGTTATAAATGGTTCACTTGACGGGCTTATTTTGCCCTTAAACGTTACCGCAAATAAGATTCTACGTTTTATATATATTTTTTAGAAAACCTTGAGGCACATAAAAGAAAATCAAATTGCTCTGCTCTATAATTTTGAGATCAATCCATCTTTGTACGAAAATGCGTCGCATTTCTGTAATCTTGTTGCGTGCGACTCTGTTCGGGCGATTAGGTTGGCCACCCCTGGCGTACCATTAGTCATTACAATCTGATAACAGCATATCTGGTATCCATTGCTAGCTGACTCACCTGTCTTTTTGCATACTCTTAACGGACGGTCAAGGGAACAAAATTTGTGATTACGCCGATAACGTAATGGACAGCGATTCTGGTAAGTCACTAATATGTTTCAAGTAAATAAAAAATACTTCACTCAACGAAAAATACTATCGTAAGAAATGTCTTTTGGCGCAAGTATCTACCTACCAAATTTAGTAAAAATCTTTTGCAATACCCGAACGCATATATCCAGATTCAATCTACTGTACCTCATGCTTGACAAGCTTAAAAGATGAGCTTAAAACAAAACGCTTCCTAGTTCAATGAAGATTTTGATTAAAGCTCTACCAGGGACGTCTAGCTAGAAGATTGGGCATATTGCCAAATCTTATCTGAAATTGTCACAGATTTTCGACCCACTATCTAGTCTTATTACACACGTCAACAACCACAAAAGTCTCTTGGAAATAGGTAGACGGCGTAGTTTTGATTGTCCCGGGGCCAATACATATCCCCATCCCAAAAAAGGCCTGCTTTTGCCCACCACGCTCGGCACGTGGATTGACTAGCGAGTTCAAGAGTACTACATTTCAGAGGGTACGCTGTATTACATCTTCGACACACTATCCAATCTTATGCCTACACACGTCAACGGCCACAAAAGTCCACTGCTTACTATTGAATAGGTAGCCGACCGGCGTAGTTTTGATGGGTCCGGGGCCAAAACACACGCCCATAATTCCCCGTTCCCAAAATGGCGTTCTTTTATAGACGCATATCCTGCTACGCCCACTACGCTTGACAGGCGGATTGACAAGCAAGTTTAAGCTACTACATTTCAGAGGGTACGCTGCTGCCCATTCCCTGCATTCATCCTTTAGTCGCATCCTTTTACGATACTTACGGGAGAAAATTGGGTACCGCTGTTATAAGCCGGAACAACACGGCAAATCGATATCTTATTAGAATACGTTCCCTGATGAGTTCCCACTAAAATGCAAGTCATAGATTACCATCTGCCGGTCGGTCCCGAACCTCTGACGTTGTAAGACCCGGTATTGATGTATACTTAAGGCTAATTGATGCCGACTAGTAATGCACGTTATTTCCGATATTTTGGAGGTGTATTTTTGAATCGGTAGTTTGATATCGCTTGCTACAGTCTATGGTGACTGCGGAGTGATCTAATACGTTCTACTAAAACGTAATCTTTCGGACATATGCATGAAATCGATCTTGTAGTACCAGTAGTTAGATGAATAATTGCAGATAGGGGTAAGGGAAATGGGATTTCTACTGATACAAAAATACAGCTCCTGATTGACTGATAAGAAGCATGATGTCGAATTTTCAGAAAACATAAAAAGCCACTCTTATTAGTCATTGATTCTCTGATTGTTTTACAAAAACGAATTTTAAAAAACCGGGTTTCTATTGTGCATAAAAGATAAATTACTTGTCACGTAGTCACGATTCATTAAATGTGTTGATGACTGTACTTATTGTTTGCCTTAGTGTCACGACCAGCGTAACTGTCAGTACGCGCCCGTACGTGCGTGTATGGAGCATTGAGGTCAAGTTACGCTGGTCGCGACACTATCTAGTCATACTAATTCCAAAAAATACTAAGTATACTAAACTATAGCTACTCGCTAACGTGTTAGTTGTGTTATGAAAAGTTCAAAAACACCGTGCCGTGTGGTGCCGCCTTAGAATAGCATCACCCCATCCTTCCCACGGGTGTCGTAAGAGACGACTAAGGGACTCGAGAGTATTGGTGTATTACAATTTTTAGGCGACAGGCTGACAACTTGTCACTATAGTGATACACATGTTTTCTGAAACAACCTTGGAAAACAATCCTCAAAAAATGTCAGGCGTGGCGATAGCGACCGTATTCTTACGGCCTTTACCGCTCTGCCTACCCCTCAAGGGATAAAAGCGTGATATATGTATGTATGTATGTCAAAAATACAGATAAGAAGGATTTTACTACTATAAACTTCTTAGTAGTCATTTCTTTCGTGTTTCTTTCTGTTTGAAAAGCTCAAAAGTACGAAACTTTCTAGATTATTCTAAGGCGAATCCCACGTATAACTCACGCCGCTGCGCACTTTTGGCGCATCCACATGCGTGTGTCAGATGTAAGGAAATTTCAAATCCTCATTCTTAAAACTAACGTTGACGCAGCACCAACGGATATACCTGCGTTGTTTGACATTTGACGGACGCATCCGTTGTCAGAAGTTCATGCGTTATACCGCGTCAACGTCGGCTTTTAGTATGGGTTCTTGCATCTGACAGACGACGCATGCGTTACGGATGCGCTAAAATAGCGGTCCGTTGAGCGTTAAGTGTGATAACCAGTAGAAAAGAAACTTACTTTCTTGATGCTGTAAAAATGGTATAAATAGTAACATTGTAGCAAGCCTAGACGTCTAGATAAAAGTGTACAGAAGTTTTTAAGTGTTGCAAGAGGAGAGGAACATTTTAATTAGAGAAAGTTCTCTGCTGTTCTTTTTATATCACAAACTTCTATTTTCGAAATGAATCTAGATTTCCTTTTAATAAGTTCTAAGTAAAGAACTATCGCAAAATGTTCACAGTTAGCAAAAACAGAAAATCTATGTCAAATTCAAAAGAAAAGAACGATTTGTAGAACCGAATTTTGGTCTCCTTTTCTTCTTTTCGGGTGAGACACGACTCGATTTCTTTTGTGTTGGACTCTACGATTTCGGCCCCGGGGCCATCAAATCTACGCCGAAAGGTTTGGTTTAGCAAAGGCTCACCCGGAAAATCTCCTAAAAACTCGATAAACTACATTGTATAGTAGTTCTTCAACCGCCTTTTACAAGGCAGCAGGCCTCTGACGTGGTTATGTGACGTGATTATCTATAAATAATCATAGACAGCAACCAGTACCGACGGCTTAACGTGCATTTCGAAGTAGTTGGTCTTATAAACCCTTCGTTGCCTATAGACATTGGTTTTCCGGTAACGATATTAAACTTTTAAGTTTGTAAGCCTAATAATACGAAGAGACTTCCAAAGGATAGCTTAAAATTTTACAGTAAGGCCGCTGTAACAAGTCCAATTTAACTGAGCTGTCAATTGCACTGGAGGATTTGGCAAATAAACCTTCGAGCAACACGGCCTCCCGTCCCGGTACGGAACGAAACAAAAGACCATGTTGCTCGAAGAAATAAGCATAATTATTAAAGGAAAAGAAAAGAAAAATTCAGATGGCGGTAATTTTTCTTATTTGAAATCCGCAATCTTATAATTATTAAACTTCAATCTATACCCTGTGTCATTCGTGCTGCTGAGAAGAATCTAGCGACGCCCCATACCTACGTCAACATACGCCTAGCCTTTAGGCTGATCCCGTCTGTTTTAGTATGGGCGTTTGCGTCCAACGGCTAAGTGAACCCCAGTGTCAGAATTTTCCAACCGCCTTCTACAAGTTGCAGGCTTCTGAAATGGTTGGGTATCGACCGCCGTCCAAGTAGTCATAGACAGCAACCGGGACCTACATGGTTTAATGTAGCATCCGGAAAACGAACCATCTTTCTTACGGACAATCGGGTGGTAGCCCGCAATGCCCTAAGCAGATCAGACTGGGAACAAATTCACAAAGTGATAAATATCAACTTCGTTAGTGACCCACCGAGAATCGAACCTGGAACCTTCTGCGTTAAAGGCAATCGCACTACCGCTGCGCCACATCACTCGTCGTGTATCCTGTGAAAACAATACTCTTCTCCACATACAAACATACTCTCGAAAAACATTATTCATTCAGAGGCTGTCAGCTAAAAAGGAAAACAGACTTAGTACCATAGCATTACCGTTTACGTGACAACTGTCAGAACAGCCTTTTGAAATTGGGTCCACTGTAGTAAACTTTGATCCAAATAAGTCCTCTTCAAATCCAAATTAGCTGTGTAATGGACGTTAATTTGATATTAAAAGTAAATAAACTGTTGTAAAACAAATTAAGCCGAGTTTAAGTAGCTACTTGTTACTTGTTCAAAACTCAATATTTTCCCCCCACTAAGGCGGTTTCCACACTGAGCACTTTAAGCGCATCCGTAACGCATGCCTCTGTCAGTCTGTAAGAATGAATTACCCATACAAAAAACCGAGACGTTGCGTTTTATAGTCTGTAAAATATAGGATGATACCTGTGACGTTTCTGACCTTGGAGCAAATGCTAAGACATCCATTTTCCTGGTAAACAAAGTAATATGGACCTTATATCATAGCATTTGCTCCAAGGTCACAAACGTCACAGGGATCATTCTATTTTTACAGACTATAGTATGGGGAATTTGAAACTTCCTTGCATCTGTCAGCCGCCTGCGTTACGAGTGCGCTAAAAATGCGCAACAACGGACGTCAAGTGCGGAAACTTTCTCATTCTAAGATTTGCGTAAAATGTTATTCTTATGATTATGATTAACAGAGAGACGATACATTCTTATTAAATTTATTATTATTATTATTATTTAGCTTTCATTGAAACTTTCACAACATTGAAACATGAAATCTCGAGCTAATATATGACAAGTATTTTATGAAATTACTTACATTCTTCTTTTCGTGTTGGACTCCGAGTCTTCTAACGACCCAATGAAGCCCTGATGACACAATTTTTCAACCCCCTATTACAAGTAACAGGCCTCTGTCATGGCGTCTATGTGAACTACGGCTAAACGTGCTCTCCGAAACACGAAATCATCTTTCTAACGGACAAACTTCGGAGAGTACGTTAAGCCGTCGGTCCTGGTTGCTGTCTATGATAAATTAGACGGAGGCAGTTACATACCAACCAAGACATAGGTCTGCTACTTGTAGTTCCTTCTATAGTTCGGTTGAGCTATTCTGATACCAGGGTTCATCGGATTGTTGGAAGACTCGGTGGTCCGCACAAAGAGAGGATTATTCACGATTGTAATTTTCGCCGTGTGATACCGGCTTAGAATAGCATCACCCCACTTCCTTCCCGCGGGTGTCGTAAGAGGCGACTAAGGGACTCGAGAGTATTGGTGTATTACAATTTTTAGGCGAGAGGCTGACAACCTGTAACTATAGTGATACACATGTTTTCCGAAACAACCTTGGAAAACAATCCTCAAAAATGACAGACGTGGCGATAGCGACCGTATTCTTACGGCTGTTAACGCTCTTCCTACCCCGCAAGGGATAAAGACGTGATATATGCATGTATATAATTTTCGCTTTAATTTATTGCACAGGCCTGTAATTCATGTGTTAGACAGGTTACACAAATACAATTTCATGCTAGATAGCACATTTAATTAAACGACATCTATTGAACGGAAATAAATTACTGTGTACTTTGACAAATTAATATTTGTTGGCAATATGAAAATTCTTACACACAAATCACGCCTTTATCCCTTGCGGGGTAGGCAGAGCGTTAATGATCGTAAAATTACGGTCGTTATCGCCACGTCTGACAAGTATTGAGGGCACTTTCAGATGATTCGTGTATCACTGTAGTGACAGGTTGTCAGCCTGTCGCCTAGAGTTGTAATACGTGCTAACACACATGAAACTCTCGAGTCCCTTAGTTGGTTCTTACAACGCCCACGAGAAGAATTGGGGTGATGCTATTCTGTACCGGCACCACACGGCAAAAAAAAAAACCACTACGGCAAAATTCTACTACGTTTAGAATATGTAAATTATAAAGCACTAGCGGGTTCCCGCGGCTCTGCCAGCGTGGTATTCGGTTTTAAAAATCATCCCTTGCACCCCACAAGAAAGAAAATTCGGGATAACTACTTGTTAATCCAAGTAACCCTCTGTGTCCCAAATTTCATGCAAATCAGTTCAGTAGTTTTTGCGTGAAGGAGAAACAAACAAACAAACATACAAACTTTCGCATTTATAATATTAATAGGATTGTCAGAGACACTATACAAACGCCGTGTGATGCCGGCTTAGAATAGCATCACCCCACATCCTTCTCGTGGGTGTCGTAAGAGGCGACTAAAGGCGTGATATGTGGATGGATGGACTATACAAATGACATCCTTTTTAAGTTAAAATTATACTCATTTGGTCATAAAGTGTTTTTCGAAAATCATCCCAAAAACATGAACCGATAAATGACGATTTTTTTGTCATTGTAATGCCAGCAACACGTCATTTTGTTGCCACTGTGACTTTCCATATGTATTTTGAATTGCTACAATACAATATATCAAAACCATCCAACTGACATCCTATCGACACGGAACTGAAACGATTTTCAACTATCAGACTTCGGCCCCAGGGTTTAGTTAGGTACAAGCAAACTGTTTCTAAGTTAAAAATAAAAAGACCACTTTACAATAAATCTGTATAAGGGTAGAGCTTGTTTGTTATTATTATTGTAATGACTTTTATATTCGACGAACGTTTGGCTATAAAACTAAAGTTATCGCTAACAAGAAGTCAGGGAAAAATGACAAATTGTACTACTAGTTCTTTTTGTTTTATTTACGAGTAAGTATATCAAACTTTCCCCTACCAGTATCATGCTAAAAATAAAATGTAACACGACTCTGTTTATTTTGTTTTATTCATAAGTTCCACAAACTAAAAGCTTATGATTAAGTTTGCGAAACTTTTCTCATTACTTGTTGTCGACGGAATGTGATATATTTTCAGAGGTAACAACTTTTTACAGCGATAAAATAAAAAGTTGCAAAAGTAGAGGGCGCTGGCTATCACGGTCTATCGGGGACCTGTCAAAATTCCCGCCAACTAGACTCCAAACTATCTCGTTTGTCTAAGTTTGAGTTGGAGTTTGAGAGTTCTTAAATCAATTCCGCTTGTTCTGATAAGTCAGTTCCTCTAATGAGACTACCTATGAATATAAAAATCTGTTTCACGCAGATTGACTGCTATCTGAAAATTTATCTTAGTTCTTGTGATTTTGTGGTTTGAATCATGGAAAGCAAGGATTCTTACATTGACTAGACATAATTACGTTTTAACTTCAATTTTTCTTTAGTTTTAATTACATACTTGAGTCAATTCTATTTCATTAAATTTTTAGTAGATGTGTAACTTCTGACATACGCAGAAACACAATTTAAAGGTGAAAGCTTCATATTTAGCATTGCTTGACTGCAGAAAATCTTTTTATTTTGGTGGTACTAGACCTTATCAGTGCAGTGCAAGGTTGGCTCCTATTGGAATCATATCTTCCGAGAAACGGCTTGAATGAAAAACGGCTTCATTTGCACCCACCAAAGAGTAGTGAAATTATGAACTGCATAAATATATTTTTCTGCAGTCGTGTCGCATTTGGTCTGTAGAACCACAAAGAGGATATTCCTTTCTTTGTTTTTCTTTTCAAACGGAGCGCATTGAGCCGCGTGGAAAAACTGGGTATAGACGGATGGCATGGACTGAAATGAATGGCAGAAATATTTGATGGATGGCCTTAAATTCCACTATTTGAAGTCGGGGTTTGGCTTTGACAGAAGAAAAGGACGTCAAAGCAAACCCATACATTCCTATGTTGTACACAGATGAATTTTAGAACATGGATGCTTTGTTTGTTGAAATTTTCAGGCCTTTTGTTTAAGTTTAGAAAAATGAATACCAATAGGATTGATTTTAGTAGAAAATGAAAAGATTGTTTGACCTGAAAATACAAAATGGTACGACGATGTCCATCGGTTTAGTTTTTTTTTGAGCCGTAGCTTTTTTTTATTATCTTAACTTTTAATCCCAGTCATCCTATCTAGTTACCTGATAATTGTCTAAGCGGTAGTAATGCAGATTACCATGGCGAATTAAGCTTTCTACGTCAGTCAGTAAGTAGTATGTATTTACTTCTCATAAACCGCCATTATAGCCCACCGCTGGACATAGTCCCCGCATCCTGTTATTCGTGTAATATTAGTGGAAACGCAGGTACCAAGATGCAACAATGTAATCCGCCCCGATTCATCATTACGCGGATCACACACTTAACGCACGACAAGCGCTAAAATATTGCAGACAGCAGTCACTCAGATCCATACTAAAAATGTCAATACCTATATGAAAACCGCTTAACCGCTGTCGACGCAGCGCTAGCGCAGGTCGTCCGTCGAGTGCAGTTTTAGTATGGGGAGTGACGTTTCTAGTATGAATCTGATAGACCGCTGCGAAATTTTAGCGCTCCGTCATCCGTTAGGTGTGCAATCCGCCCTCCGTTAAGTGTGAGATCCGCCTTATGTACAATTGCACACCTACAAACTACAATTGTTGTCATGAAGGGCACAATCCTACGCTATGCATTGAGATCAAGATCGACAAGTGCTCATTCAAGTAGGTTTTAGGTAATGTCTCAATGACAACAACCTTGATTCTGACAGAAAATTTCTTAGGCAATTTGTAGGTTGAAATAGGTGTAAATTATGTGACTTTGAGGTGACGGAGGTTGTAGCGGGGGGAATGTGTGTATTTGAGTAATAAGTATGAACACAACCTTTTACTTCAAGTGCGGATTTATTACTAATTAACCTAGCTCCTATCATACATAGGTATTAGTCAGGGCCCTGGGTACTTTATACACACACACACACACACACACACACACACACAAATCACGCCTTTATGCCTAGCGGGGTAGGCAGAGCGTTAACGATCGCAAAATTACGGCCGTTATCGCCACATCTGACAAGTATTGAGGGCCTTACGCGATGATTCGTGTATCACTGTAGTGACAAGTTGTCAGCTTGTCGCCTAAAATTGTGATACATATGAAACCCTCGAGTCCCTTAGTTGCCTTTTACAACACCCGCGGGAAGAAATGGGGTGATGCTATTCTAAGCCGGCATCACACGGCAACGGGTACTTTATGTATGTCTATAACCGTATAACTATAGATACGTATTATGTAGCTATGTTAGCACACTACAACTTTACTTACATAGTTCTTATCTTGACTACTGCTTAATACCTGTACATGATATCTTTTTTATGTACTTTAGGTAGGTATAAAAAATCACTTAGGTAGGCATTTTATGTGATTGATGTATCTTTGCTTCTTAATTGTGATACTAAACATTTATTTCGTTTATTTTCAGGTAAGAACAATGCTGGATTATATGGCCATGGGCTTAAAATACAGACGTAAGTACAAAACAATGTTTAACATTTAGCGAAATGTCGAGACATAGACGCCGCTCGAATTTCAAACCCGTTTTCATCATACGTTCTCCAACGTTTCAATATCCATGTCTTAACTTAATTTGTAGTGTCTAGTACATGTAGAGTTCACGGACCAATCACAAAACACGTTGTTTCATCTACAAAAAGTAACTTTTAAAAACAGCTGGTAAACTCATACTTCTTTTTCTGCCTATTCTATGAACCCTGATGTGAGAGGTCTTAAACTGCCTGCAACTTTCATTGTGTTCGCTATAATATAGAGATAGATATTTTCAGATATTGTCAGATATTTTAAATTTAAACAAGGTTTAAAGTCAAAAAAGGGTAATAAGAACAATAAAGTTAATTAAGTAGCATTGGCATTATGTTTCACAAATGTCAAAATAGATTTTTAAAAGTGGATCGTTGTTTTTATCTTGTTTGTGCAAAAATAATAACCAATTGTTAAATTGAGATTGAATCGTTAATATACATTCGTTCACAAATACAGTCACTGTCACCATGTCTGACTGAATAACTGAATCGTTAAAATTAGCCTAAAATCTTAATAAATATTCGTAAGTCTTCAGTATAATTGTTTTATGACTGGTGTCTGGTTTAGGACTGGTACCTCCACCCTACACATAAAGAGTCACGATAATTCGTCGAGTTCGTGACCATACATTTTAATATTCAACCGTCGGGTCTTTTGTGAGTTGCAAGCTTTGGGTACAGTCGACTGGAAAAGGAGAGTCAAATTCGCTAGTTGACTGGGTCATAAATCATAGCACTTCTTTTTGCTTCGCCGTGGTCGTGTAGTACGAGTAAAATACAAAAAATTCACGCTTAAAACTATTGTCCAAAACTACTACAGAATCGGTCAGACGCTATCTACAATAGAAAAGCAAGAACCATAAATATAATGTGTTTTATTTTACCTTTTTTTACAAACTGTTTCAAATTTTCGCGGTTCAACATACTATTGAGCCATAATTGTTATCCATCTGTCTCTCTACTCTTATATTTTTTGTAGGTACCTCTTTATTGTAAGGGGATACGATTTTTTGGGACCATCAGTAGACTGTCTCTTCTTCTTTATTTAAGAGCCATGCTCTTGCCGGTGGAGCGGTTGCTCCACCATTCGTTTCTTTTCTCCGCCAGTGACTTCCCCTCCTGATACGACACAACATTCGCCTACTCTTCAGATTCTTTCTACCTACATAATATGGCCCTGACTGTACCTGCTTTGTAAGTGAGACGCGTTGCTATGCGTTTTGAGTTGATACATCAATACGTGAACGTTGGCATAGGTAGGTGTACGGCATACAGTAATGCTAAGCCGGATCACACACTTAACGTACATCGGAGCGCTAAAAATAACGCATTCGTAACTTAGCGGACTGTCAGGTCCATACTAGAAACGTAAATTCCTATACTAAAACCGCTCAACCGCTGTTGATGCATCCGTCAAAATAATACAGCTGTCACGCATTCGTCGACAGCGCTGCGTTACGAATGCGTTATTTGTAGCGATCCGATGTACGTAAAGTGTGCGATCCACCTAAGCTATTCTTGTGATCAATAGCGAGTCGGTAGGAACCTTGAAACACGAAGAGAAGTTGACAATAGCGCCCGTTGGCTTGTTATGTATAATATTATAGATTTTTTGACGTGACGACGTCTTATAATTCGAAGGAGCCAACTGCATGCACCAAAAAACATGACTCATGCGGCGTTACTCGCTCTGAGGCGTTTCGTATATGGCTTGAAATGCAAGCGAGAACGCGGAATAAGCGACAAAGAGGCACAATCGGCCTCCGGCTTCGCCACATTACAACTATCAAAACAATCAAATTATAATTTTCTGTTGAAAAATGCAACCATTCAATCAGTAGTTTCTTACGATGCTGTTACTTTCAACTATCTTCAGTAAACCGACTTTATAGACAACCGACTTTTTTATCACCATTATTCAATATTTTTAAATAACCAAGCCGTTCATTTAAATAAAATGAAGAATTAATGACATTTGAGTATGTGGACAGACTGTAGATTGAGAAGCTTGGCTCTATTTGAGATCTGATGTCTTTTTCTCTCGTGTTGGCAATATATTTACATGAACATGTTTTTGGTGGGATACTGAATAAAGGATTTGCTTCCTGAAATTTTAATAGAAAGAAATACCAATTTATCGCAAGCTCTACTGGATAAATTTAAAAACGAAATTGGCCGTTTCTTTGTCCAATCAAAATCGCTGGACAGAATCGGCAATCTTAGAATGTTCCTTGTGTTCTCTTGTCTTTTGCCGCCACATCAAGCGAGTACAGATCAAAGGAAATAGGTGCAGTAGGCAACATTTCTGGCCAGGAAGAGCAAGTAATTTTTTAAATTGGGGTTGAAAATCGTTATGAGGAGAAAGTTTTGCTTGATACATGTGACGTCTGTCAGTTTCGGGCAAATGCTATGGTACTAGGTCCATTTTCCTTTGTTTACTTCTCGTTTAGTATGGATTCTGTACTTTCTTGTCAAACGTTTCAAGCTATATTTTATAAATTATATAGATTTTGTAATGGGTAACAAAAAATAAAACCTCATCAAAAACATTTACTGATTTTAAAAGTTAAGGTTGTCTGGAAGTAAGTGATAAAGTCATCTTTGGCTACAGGTTCCGTTTTTTGTGCTATGAGAAGTCGCAAGTCCAGAACTCACAAGACCAGTCTCTTCTCTTTTCGATTGGGACACCAAGTCGCCCAATGACAGATGAACCCTGGAGTCAGAGTTTTTTAACCGCCTACTACTAGTAGCAGGCCTAGTATATAACCATTGCGTGCGTGCGCATGAGTTCTTTGGTCTGTGTGAGCACTAAATCGAACCCGGGACTGCAGCAGTCCATTTTCGCTCTACCAACTGGGCTACCGGACCAATATTTGGCGACCTGTATTGTAAATTCCAATGAACAAACATGGACCGATTCCATTTGCCACATTTCCACCTAGACACACAACACAGGAACTGGAAACTGGTGTTTCCTGCCAAGTCAACCAATAATTTTTGATGTGTATCAAACGTTGGGAGGTAAAGGGGCAAAGTCTTGGCACGAACAACGGTACCGCGACTGTAATGGCCGGAGAGCTTACCACCGACCGAGTCAAGTTTAAAATCCATTCAAAAGAGTCCGACTCCGAGTAAAATCAATCAAAAAGAGTACAATTATTATACGTTTGTCTACTTAAAACTAGAAACAAACAAAAACTACAATACAAATGACATAAACTTACCTATCTAAATATTTTTTCACACTCGATTAAGTTTAGTCAGGTAAGTAAACATAGTTTTTCAATTTCTATTGTCAATTGTATTGTCGATTTCAGCGCCGTTGACTCTGATTTTCTTGAGTGGTTGGCATATCCACGATTCGATTATAATTGAAATATGTTTATTCCTGAGTACTAATAATGATCACAATTTGAAATAGGAAACTAAATAGTGGTTCGCTCCATCTCTCTTTTTTCGTACGTATCCTGAAGTGCAAACTTAGGCGATCTTTTTCCCAAAACATTTTTTAAGTCCAGTCTCGCTCTGACTTTCTCGCTCGCTCTATCTCTCGCAAGATCTTTGAACAACAAAAAATACCGGGTCACAAAAAAAGTGCCTAGCTCTTGGGCTATAAATGCAGAAGTGCCATCCCCAAATTGGGAGTTGCTCGACTGTGCTACTAGCTGTATTCAACCGGAACTAATGTTTCTGTCTGTTGCTATCTTTTATCTGAAAATATAACTGCCGTGTGCTTTGGGCCATTTTATTTAAATTCATACATTACAGTAAATACGGGAAAAATAGGTTTGTTATCAGAATTCGAATTTTAAAAGTTATTAATCACGACGGCCTTTGTTTACTTTGAATACATACACAAATCACGCCTGTATCCCTAGCGGGGTAGACAGAGCGTCAACGATAGTAAAATCACGGTCGTTATCGCCGCGACTGTCAAATTTTTGAAGGTCATTTCAGATAAGTCGTGTATCACTATAGTGACAGGTTGTCAGCCTGTCGCCTAAATTTGCAATACACATGAAACCCTCAAGTACCTTAGTCGGCTCCTACGACGCCCAAGGGAAAGAAATGGGGTGATGCTATTCTAAGCCGGCATCACGCGGCACTACCTACTTTACTTAGTATGTTATACTATCTGACTAGCCGAGTCTGACGACCGATGTGGCGCAGTGGTAGTGCGACTGCCTTTGACGCAGACGGTCCCGGGTTCGATTCTCGGTGGGTCACTCACAAAGTTGATATTTATCACTTTGTAAATTTGTTCCCAGTCTGGTTAGGACATTGCGGGCTGAACCACCCGATTGTCCGTAAGTAAGATGGTTCCGTGTTTCGGATAGCACGTTAAGCCGTAGGTCCCGGGTGCTGTCTATGATCACTTAGACGGCGGTCGTTACACAACCATGTCAGAAGCCTGCTACTTGTAGAAGGCGGTTGAAAAATTCTGACACTAGGGTTCATTGGGTCGTTGAACGACTTGGTATCCCACACGAAAAGAAGAAGACTAGCCGAGTTTACGTTAAGAGCTACAATAGTCCACTGCTGGACATGGGCCAACTAATGGGGCTATTGCCATACTGACCGCGCTTGGCAGACGGATTGGCGAGAGCAGTGTAAGATCTTGCATTCACAGCGAATGCTGCAGCCCGTTCCCTTGATGATTATCCCGTCGCTTTTTGCGACACCCACGGGTACAATCGGGGTGATGTTATTGTTAGCCGGTACCACACGGCCTGCTACTTGAAGTAGGCGGTTGAACAATTCTGACACTAGGGTTCATCGGGTCGCTGGACGACTCGGTGTCCCACACGAAAAGCAGAAGAAGACCACACGGCCGAGTTTGCTGTTTTTTACTTATTATTTTTTAGGATAGTGTGGAATATAGATATTAAGTTTTTTTTTAAATTTATTAAATAAGCAGTTATATCAGAGTTTTTGTAATAAAATACGTTTTCCCGCAGAAAACAATTATTACTTAAGAATAAAATTATTGTCTAAAATTGTCTATAGTTGGATATCTTTAATTACATACAAATAAATACTTTCTCTTGATTAAAACACATAGGTAGTAGGATTTCCCAACTTTTTCTTTTTCGCTTTTACACATTTTTACGCCGTACGTATAAATTTGTTTATGTACATCACTCTTTCCGGGCGTAAATACCGTAGTGGCTAGAGTTGCCGCTCGATAGCGGACCTATTATCTATCGATAGTTCGCGCTATCGATTATTAAATTGATAGTATTCGATAGTTGAAAATTTAACAATGTTATTAACTAAATGCAAAACTATTGCTTGTACATAGTTGAAAATCGATAAATAAATTTGATACTATCAATTGGCCTGTACATTTTACAGGGGTTTTGGAATGAAAAGAAGCGTCATTAAAAGTAATAACCCAACTGCAGTATTTAAAAATTATATTTTGAGTTTAATATTCCGTTAATTTGAATTTATGACTTTTTTAAATAGCCTGTGCCACTTGTGTCACTTGCGCTTCTGAAAAAACCCCGTCACCTCATTGTCATCATCCGTGAAGCAGCTATTTAGGATATAGCCGGTGAATAAGAACTGCCTTGTTCCCATACAGCTACATACTACATACATACCTGGTAAAACATAACGTTGATCGCACATTTAACGTACGACGGAGCGCTAAAATATCGCAGCGGTCTGTCAGATCCATATTAGAAATGTCACTCCCGATACTAAACTGCACTAAGACCCTACGTTAGCGCTGCGTCGACAGCGGTTGAGCGGTTAGAGTATGGGGATTGACGTTTCTAGTATGGATCTGACAGACCGCTTCGATGTTTTAGCACTCCGTCGTACGTTAAGTGTGCGATCCGCCTAACCCTCCTTCTGAGGCAGTAGGGTAACTATCGATAGTTCGTCCACCACTAGTTGTACCCAGACCGGAGTTTACCAAATATCCGGTAGATTCCGGAACGCTCTACCGGCACGTGTTGCTATTTGCTCCGGTTTATGGTAGTTTAGCTTGTTTATTATTTTTATATTCTGGAACGTGATTTTCAGTTGGCTGGAATTTGTTAGTGACCTGGAAACTGAGGATGAGGAAGAACTTTCGCGGCACGTGGGTCCTAATTCGCTAGTTTCTTGGGTCATTAAAAAAAAATAACAGTTGTACGCTTAAAACTATTGTTCTAAAATACTACGGACTTCATTCATAATTTTTCGAAATATTCAAAGTTTGAATTAACAAACAGAAAAATAATATAAGTAAAAGTAAGTGTTTTGACGCCATCCAAATACTTACTGCGTAACGTCATACTTCTAGTTCTTCAAACAAAATACCGTTTTACATCGTTTTAAAAAGTAGCTAATTTGACTTGTTAGGAAGCAAGCCAATAGTTCAGTAAATATAGCTCATTCGCCTAGATAGTGTCGCGGCCAGCGTAACTTGACCTCAATGCTCCATACGCGCACGTACGGGCGAGTACTGACAGTCACGCTGGTCGTAACACTATGTAAGCGAATAAAGTAGGGACTAAAGATACAAATGCTAATAAAAACCAAGTTGGTATTTTAAATAGGTAGGTTGATTTGCTAACGAAAGTAAATCATGAATTTTTGTAGGTAGGCAGTTCGAATTTTAGGATCAGATAGTTTTTCACAATTCCAATCAGTTTAGTAGTAACATACTATAGGTAGATACCTTTTTAGGGGATCTAAATAATTTGACTTGTCATACTCCAATGAAGAATAACCAATGTATGGAGATCTCTGAATACTCGGGACCGGAGGTCTGAATACTCGGGAGCTGCTTATACAACTTAAAAAGAAATATAACTCTTTACAAATAAGTAGAACACGTAAAAATAAATATTTAAGGTCAAAGGCTTTAGTTATTGTGGATGACTGTTTGTCACTTTCTATTACAAAGGCGGCCTTAATGCTTAGCAGGACTTGATCAAACTTGACATTGAAGTGACGCAGGTGGGCACCCGGTCAGGTGGTAGTTTCCCGGGAAAATATCTCGTTTCCAGCTAGGCCCGGTTCGTCCTAACCCGGTACGTCACAAACAAAAGATCGAGGTTTAATTCTTTAAAAAGAAATTGAGCCCGGTTCACAAAAATCTGTGGACATGTAGAGTATAGGCAGACAAACTTATTGTACTAAACTAAACAATGTTAAAGTTGTGACGAACTTATGTAGCTAAGGCGGATCGCACACTTAACGCACGACGGAGCGCTAAAATATCGCAACGGTCTGTCAGATCCATACTATAAATGTCAATCCCCAATATCCCCGTAATAAAACTGCTCAACCGCTATCGACACGGCGTTATCACAGCGCCGTCCGTCGAGTGCGGTTTTAGTATGGGGATTGACATTTCTAGCGTGGATCTAACAGACCACTGCGATATTTTAGCGCTCCGTCCGTGTCCATTTATGTATATCATAATCCATTATATTATGTGCGGTATTTCTATGTTTTTTTGATAAAACCCACATTCGAATAAAATTGGAATTCAGATGACATTTGAATGTGACTTAACCTAGGATTCGGGCCAGGTTAGCCTTCAGGTTGCAGAGTTCAGATGGCAGTCTCTCTGTCTAAAAACTTGGATCCACGTCAAATCTCCTAGATAAGGTAGCCGACTCCGACAGAGAACGGGATAAGGCAAGGAGAATGATGATGATTTCTATGTGCCTGTGACGTACCGGGCTTGTTTTAGGTAAATTTTACCGTGCCTAACCGGGCCCAAGTGCTCGTTTCTACGGGAAAATCTATTAAATATCCGTGTTAAGCCAGGAGGCGGAAAATGGAGCGATCTGAGAAAGTGCCTGACACGAGTAAGATAAGCTTTTTGATAACACTATCCGCCTTTTATTATACGAGGCTATTTAGTGCAAATATTTTAAGACTGAGTGGATCGCATACTTAACGCACGATGGAACGCTAAAATATCGCAGCCATAGTCAGATCCATACTAGAAACGTCAATCCCCATACTAAAACCGTTCAACCGCTGTCAACACAGCAGCGTCGGCCGCCGAGTGCGGTTTTAGTATGGGGAGTGACGTTTCTAGTATGGATCTGACAGACCGATAGATGATATATGAGCGCTCCTTCGTGCGTTAAGCGTGCGATCCGCCTTGCGAACAAGTCGTTTTTAACCGAATGTAAAAGGAAGTTAGTAATTCTAGTACCTACTATATCATAAATATTCTCAAAATTTGAAAGTATCTGGATATTTATTGGTAAGAGCCTCAAACCGCGGTGAGTATGCCAATACCTCCCAATTAGGAGGAAAACCATGTCCAGCAGTGGACTGTCGTGACTGTGAAGATAATAATTTTTACTTTTTTTCAATTTTCTCGGTTCAGTTTTTTCGGAACGTTCTGAGTCAAAGGCAGTCGCACTACCACTGCGCCACATCGGTCCCGTATTATACGTAAATCACGCCCTTATCCCATATGGGGTAGGCAGAGCTTCAACGATCGTAAACTTACGGCCGTTATCACCACGTCTGACAAATATTTAACTAGGGCCCTTTCAGATGATTTGTGTCTCACTGTAGTGACAGGTTGTCAGCCTGTCGCCTGAAATTGTATAATACACATAAAACCCTCGAGTCCCTTAGTTGCCTTTTACAACACCCGCGGGAAGAAATGGGGTGATGCTATTCTAAGCCGGAATCACACGGCCGTATAATTGTACCGAATTAGGTAATTTTAGGAAGGATCAATCGTTCTTCCATGAAAAGCCTTTTACAGAAAAGGAATTATTAAAGCGAATTCATTCAAAAGGCAAATTAAGTTGTATACAATATTTGACTTTGGAGTAAAGTAAAAGAAAAATATTCCTTCAAGTTTGAGTAAGTTTTGCTTACTTTCAAACAAGACTGGAAAACTTTTGATTGAGCATCTGAGAGTCTGCTACACAATATTACTTTTCTATTACATTACGTATTTTCTTTTTGTATGCCATTTCGGTTTTTGTATGACCTTGACGAGTTCCAGTCTAACGGGTCCCAATTGACAGCCTTCCGGAAAGTCTGGAAGAAGATAGGGAAAGTCTTTGCCCAGCAGTGGGACACTTTGAGCTCAATTAATAATTACTACATACTCGTAGTATAAAGCAAAGTCGCTTTTCGCGTTTGTCTGTATGTATGTATGATTAATATGTATTCACTACATAGTATGAAACAAAGTCGCTTTTTGCGTCTGTCTGTATGTATGTTAGCTTAAATCTTTAAAATTATACAACGGATATTCATGAAGTTTTTTTTAATAGATAGAGTGATTCAAGGGGTTTTTATGTATAAAAGTTGCCGGGAAAACATCTTATTCCCATGGGAAAATGAGCTGCAGCAGGCGCAGTCGCTGGTCGGGCCGCTAGTTGTAGATAAAGGGATGGCGTAGTATTTTATTCCAAAGGAAATGTTCCTGTACTGTATCTGACGTTGACATCTGAAATTACTTTCCAATATGACTTCCGGCGTTTCATTCTTGTACGAAAAAAGTTTTTAATAAATATCGTGTGTATGTCACATAAATTTTTCTACACATAACCCGCAACTTTTATTTACAAAGAGTTTTATAAAAATAAAGCCATTAATAATGTTTTTTTAGGGTTTCGTAGTCACCTTTCTTTAGACCTTTTTGCCAACTTTGTCTGTGTGTCTGTTTGTTAGGGCTGATTTAAGGCGAAATCAGCTCATAAACCTACCCAAAAATGTGAAATAGTGTCCTCGAAATGTCCGAAAAAAGGGACGAAACTATTTTTAGTACTACACAAGATATAAGCTACAAAACTATGGGGCGCATCATGATTTAATAAAGTTGCCTCGACAGAACAAAGTCGCAAAATTAACTGTGTTTTCACGTTTTTAGGCCGTCATATAAGGATACCTGAATGCTTCACTTTTTATTTTGTATCTTCTGAATTTTAAATCTAGCTTACTTTTCAAATCCTACTAACATTATAAATGCGAAAGTTTGTATGATTGTTTGTTTGTTACTCCTTCATGATAAAATTTTATCCCGATAAAATGTTCCCGTGGGATGCTACGGGATTAAAACCGACTTCAACGCGGGTGGTGCCGCGGGCACCCGCTAGTAATTCATATTGAAATATTCTTTCAATTCAATTAAAGAAAATGTCCGGATTTCCTGAACTGAATCATTGCCTGTTTCTTTCCAACGCCCCGGAAAGGAAAAAAGACTTACTCTTTGGGACTGGTTTCACCTTAAGTTTCTTTTTTCAAAATCATTTAAATTTCACGAGATATTTGCTTTTAAAGATATATATCTTTGTTCAAACTGTAACTAAATAAGGATGCAATGTATAAAATGTCAACAATTTTATTTGTATCGAACACCGTCAAAGTATAGCAAAAATCAAAGCATTTATAATTATAATAAAAAAAAAAAACAAAACTTTGCCAAGCCCGTTCAAAACATATTTAATTACCACGAAACCCTAATATGGGCGTATCCGACACGCTCTTGGTCGTTTTTTTTATGACAAGTGCGAATAAGGAACTGCCCTTTTCTAGTTATTATTATGCAAATGCGTTATTGCACTTAATTCTTATGCATTTAATTACTCAGTGCATATAAAGTAAATCAAAATATTGTTGATCACTGTAATTTCCGCTGTAAACCGTATGGCGGTTCTCTCTTTTAAAGTCCGTTGCCGCGCGTTTTTAAAACATCCGTTGGTAACGCATGCGACTGTCAGACATGTAAGGAGATTTCGAATTTCCACCTTGACCTCTATAATACCTACCTGGCTGTATGTCCCATACAAAAGACAGTTAGTTAGCTTTGTGGTTAAGTTAGTTCCACGTATTCTCGTATTTGCTTTCCTTGCCTGCCAGCGCCAAAATGGTGATTTTAAATTTCGGTGCCCCATACCAAAAAAGACAGAACTATCAACGACACCTTAATTTGTCTATTTGAGGGACCAACTTGCGCTAGTAAGAATGTCCAACGACCCGACAAACCCTACACCTAATAATAAATTTATGGGAAACCACTTTATCTTCACCTCCCTAATGGGCAATGTTCATTAATTACTTACTTACTGCCTATTTTAAAAAAAATCTAAAAGAATTCGAATCCATACTTTTGATATCGTTTTTTTCCCGTTTCAGAGTCCTTAAGGTCAGCGCACATTTTACACCAAAATATTTGCCGGTTTAAAACAAACTGCGAAACAACATCTATCTTGAGTTATTAATAGTGACCGTCATGAACGATAAACTACGAAAAAAACCACACACATTACAATTTCGACTATATTTCAATCACATCATCACATTAGCCCTTAGTAGTCCACTGCTGGACGTAGACCTCCCCCGGAGTACGCCACAAGGCACGATCTCCCTCGCATGCTATCCAGTCATTACCAGCTACTTGGCCGGAGAATAGAATAATCACTACATAAAAGAAGAAGGCGGTTGAAAAATTCTGACACTAGGGTTGATCAGGTCGTTGGACGACACGGTGTCCCAAATGAAAAGAGAGAGAGAGAGACTACATAATATAAAGCAAAGTCGTTTTTCGCGTCCGTATATTAGCGTTAGTATATTTGGTTAAATCTTTAGAACTACAAAACGGATGATGCAGGTTTTTTTTTAAATAGATAGAGTGATTCAAGAGAAAGGTTTTACTGGATAATACTTGCCGGGCAAATATCTTATTTGCAATGGAAATGCCGGGAAAATGAGTTGCAGCGGGCGCAGCCGCTGGGCGGATCGCTAGTTGACAGTATTAAAAAATTGCGCGACCCCTCTGGTGTAAAATATGCGTCGACCCTTAACTTCTACGTCATCTCTTAAATTAAGCTCATGATTTACTCCTATTTAGATTTTTCCTTAATTTCCCATAAATTAAAACAAGGAAATCTAATCCTTAGAAGCACTTATTTACATAGCTACTTATTAAATTTACGATTCATTAAGATTTTTTTATTCAAAGACCATTCGTTAATGGTATTTCTTTGCATGACATATAAAAAAACCATTTGAAAAATGTCAGAGCTTTTGCTCCCTCGTAAAATTTGATTAATAATACAGATCAAAATTTATAATTATGCCGTGATGCCGGCTTAGAATAGCATCACCCCATTACTTTCCCGTGGGTTTCGTAGAAGCCGAGTAAGAGACTCGAGGGTTTCATGTGTATTACAATTTTAGGCGACAGACTGACAACTTGTCACTATAGTGATACACGACTTATATGAAACGACAAACATTTGTCAGACGTGACGATAGTGGCCGTAGTTTTGCGGTCTATAGCGCTCTGCCTATCCCTCCAGGGATATAGTCGTGATTTGTGTATGCCTGTATAGTTATAAAAAAGACTATACAGACTCAACCTCGGTGCTACGGCATCTAGTTATATTGTTAAAATTTATTATGTGTGTAATTCGGTACCTTCGATTAAGATAATGAATAGGTACCTAAAACAAGGAGTGGAAGGATCAAAATTGGTCTTTTATTTTAGTTATGAAATATTCGATGTCTGAAATATAATCTTAGGTAAGTATGTAGATAGGTAGGCATTATTACTCCACTGGACTCTTGTACAGACTAATATTATACACTCACAAATCACGCCTTTATCCCTGACGACGTAATATTACGGTCGTGATCGCCATGTCTGGCTAATAATAATACAAATATTTGGAATTTCTTGTCACCTTGTCTATTTGTATTGAAAGATGAAATTGCTAACCTCCTCGGTCTTCTTCTTTTCGAGACGGAGATCGAGTCGTCCAATGACCCAATGAACCATGGTTAAATATTCTTTTTCTTTCCTTTTGTGTGGGATACAATGAAACCCTGGTGTTAGAATTTTTCAACCGCCTACTACAAGTAACAGGCCTCTGATGTGGTTGTGTAACGACCGCTATCTAAGTTATCATAGACAGTAACTGGGACCTACGGCTCAACGTGCTCTCCGAAACACAGAACCGTCTTTGTTACGCACAATCGGCTGGTCCAGCCCGCAATGTCCTAATCAGACTGGGAACAAATTTACAAAGTGATATATCAACTTTGTAGTCACTCACCAAGAATCAAACCCGGTACCTTCTCATGACAGGCAGTTGTACTGCACCACATCGGTCGTCAGTCGTCACATGTTTAATAAAATACTATAAAATATAATGCACGACATTGTACCATGTGTGTATGAGTGTTTCTGCCGGGCCTTATTGAGTGAGCTTTCATCATGAAAGGCCCATTCACATTAGTGATGTTAATACGCGATAGTGATGCTCAATGATCGATGGATACAGGATGCTCTGTTTTTATTTTATTAGATTTTTAAGAAAATATAATACTTGTTAGGCTTAACTTGTAGCTTTTTTGTAAGTAGATACAAAAAGTTATTATTATGTAAATCAACTTCCTCTTATTCTCGAAATATAAATTAGGATTTAAAGCAAAAATTTATATGTGAAATTTACCGTTTCATGCTTAAACAATAGGATATCACAGAAAACATACAAAAAGGCGCATATAGAAGTTAATTTCCAACACAGCCGTTGCAGAAGTTCTACCAGTTTTTAAATACGTACAAAAACACTTTTGCTGTGAAATTTCGTACAGCTATTATATACGAACCTAACTTTTTGTATGGATTGAAGATTTTTAGTGAAAAGTTTTTTTTTAAATAATGCAGTTGTTTCGATCATCCTTTCTAAGACGCTATCTACAGACGTAGGACGCGAGATGTAAGTCAAGTAATGGAATTTTTTTTGTTCGTTTAATTCCTAGTAGATGGCGCTAGGAGTGAATTATACGATGCAATGTCCCATATATAGGGGAATAAATTTACTTATGAAATTGTATAAAATATTAATAAAAATTATGCGAATAATAAAGCACTGAACGCATTAAAATCCCATTAAATAGGGGTAATACTTTTTATTAGACACTGAACTGAACTTGACAATTTCTCAATTTGAAGTAGCGCCACCCAGTTCGGACAATTATTTCCTACAAAATCCTCATTGGCCATGAGACGTGCTTCTTACGGGTGAAGACTACGACTCTTCCGTTTAATACATTTTATATGGAAACGGTTTCGAACGTCGCGCTGTCTCGCGTCTCATAAGTGGAGATATCACCTTAAATGACTTTATAAATGGTAAAAAATCCTGGGCATTCAAAACTAAATGCAATTATAAATTTTAGTACCTCGTGAAAAATATTACTATACAAAATGAAATTAAATTTTTTTCTACAGTTTTATTACTCACTAGTACTTTAAAACGCCATTTTAATGCTTTGAATTGCTTTATATCAAAAAGCACACTCGTTGTCATAATTTTATGCTTCAACGCAATTTATTGCAATTCATTATATTTTATGATCGAAAATCACTGTTCATTTTCTTTTGACAGCATCTTAATTAACCGATATTAATTTATTGCCTGTTTTATTAATATGGCGGAGTTATTCAATTAATTGTTTGGACGTTTTATTGTATAATAAAATTATCAAGATTAACAAAATTTTAAATTCCTGATGTTGCCTTGCTAGTTTTGATTATAACTTCTTTCCGTGTAAGACAAGTCGTACAACGACCCGATGAACTGTGTGGAACGGACTTTAATGTCCTCACTGCGATGCCACTTCTGAACAAGGCAGTATTGAAGATTACCTTAACCTTAACAGCCACAGCAGTCCACTGCTGGACTTGGGATCGCCCTGTTGGGTGGTATTGTCATACTCACCATGCTTGGCGGGCGGATTGGTGAAAGCAGTGTAAGATGTTGCTATTCTAACCCTAAGCTTGAACTATGAATCACAGGGCGTAGTACAGTTAGCATTAATGTATATTCTAAAAGTTACTTATCTACCATCAGGTCATTCCTCTACTCAACGTCCCACATGACAGAAGAACTAAAATCTAAACAGTTTATAAGCTAACATCCTGTAGACCGCGCTATGGCTCGTTCCCATAGCGTCTGAAGATCCTCGAACAAGACAGCGTTGAGGATTATGGGGCTTACATTGTGAATGGCAGGGCTTTGAACAGCCAGCATTGATGTATATATAATCTGATAGTAGGCATACCTATGGGTAGTCTATCGGGTCATCCGTAGACACAGTGTCTCACACGAAAAAGAACTAAAGAATAAAACAGTTTATATGCTAACATCCTGTAGCAACGCTATGGTTCGTTCCCATAGCGTCTGAAGATCCTCAAACAAGGCGGCGTTGAGGATTATGGGGCTTACATTGTGAATGGCAGGGCTTTGAACAGCCAGCATTGATGTATAATCTGTTAACGATGATGCGTGAGCGTCTTGACTCGAGAGTCTATAATCGATTGTGTGATTTTAGGCGTTTAGAATGGGTATCGTTACTTGTCTTAGGAATGTTTGCGCCTAAGTCAATCTTGAACTTATAACTTTAAATCTGTGAGATATTTTGATGTAATTTTTTTGCGTAAAATGAATAAACGAAAACTTTCATACTACATAAAGAATACTCAAAACTGTTTGTACCTACGGCGGATCGCACGCATAACGCACGACGACGGAGCGCTAAAACATCGCAGCGGTCTGCCAGATCCATACTAGAAACTCCCCATACTAAAACCGCACTCGACGGACGACGTTGCGATAGCGCTGTTTCGTCAGCGGTTGAGTGTTAAGAGTGCGATCCGCCTACGAGTAGGTAACTACATCGCATATCTTTTAGGTAGGTACGTGCTAATAGGTCCTTAGTGGTGACCTAAAAATTATTCATATTATATTTTTTAACCACACATATGTGTGGTAGTTCTTAGTATCTAGCTTATATCTAAGTTTAAGTCTTAAAATAAAAGGCAAGCATTAATTAATGTCTGTAAAGGTTAATTAACAATTAGTACGTAATATAATACAGTGTATTTCTCCTAAAATAAATACGTTTCAGTTTTCGAAATCCCACACTAATGAGAAAGCATAACCATAAATGAAATTACTAATTAATGAAACGAATCAGCTACTTTTGAATAAAACTAATACTTATACTACTTAATGTTTAAAAAATTAAATACATGGTTGAATATATTTTTTTAAATACTACATTTATGAAATGTCAGACGTGGCGATAGCGACCGTATTCTTACGGCTGTTAACGCTCTGCCTACCCCGCAAGGGATAAAGGCGTGATATATGTATGTATGTATTTATGAAATAGATATAGGTTTGACAAGCCCGTACGCAAAGAAGCTAGAAAAAAGATGGACGCAAAGGAATTCATTGTTTTGTGGTGGTGGCGCATCGCACACTTAACGCAAGACGGACCGCTAAATATCGCAGCGGTCTGTCAGATCAATACTAGAAACGTCACTCTCAAACCAAATTCGAATTTTTTCGAATTTCGAATTCGAAGAAACCGTATTCGAAAGACGAGACTGTGATAGAGCTGCGTCAACAGCGGTTAAGCGCTTTTAGTATGGGGATTGACATTTCTAGCATGGATCTGACAGAACGCTGTGATTTTTGATGAATAAATATTAGTCATCATTGGCTTCATACATCTATGATAGACGATTTAATCAGTGTCTGAGATAAGATTGTTCAAGTTCAAGATTGTGGTGAAGTTTCCTCTCCACAGACACTGCGTTGCCTGGGACGCAATTATGGAAAACACGGGGTTGCCCAGGACGTGCGCTGCTCTCTCGACCTCTCTGGCTGACTCCACAGGAACGACGAGTCGATACGTACGGGGCCAGGTCGGCTGCAGGAGTCTACCGCACAATAGACCTCTGTCACACGCGCCTGACGGAGACCCCATTCCAGGTTAAGAATGAAACTGTCCTTCTCTAGGACTGAACAGTCTTGGGTCGGGTTATCCATGTGTTTGTTCCTATCACTACATACATAGTATAAAGCAAAGTCGCTTTTCGCGTCTTTCTGTATGTATGTGTGCTTAAATCTTTAAAACTAAACAACCGATTTTAATGCAGGTTTTTATAGATAGAGTGATTCAAGAGGAAGGTTTGTATGTATAATACTTGCCGGGAAAACATCTTATTCCCACGGTAAAATGAGTTGCAGCGGGCGCAGCCACTGCACTGGGCGGCCCACTAGTTAGTAATCAATATGAAAATAACACAAACATCTCTCTTTTCGTGTGGAACACCGAGTCGTCCGACGACCCAATGTACCCTAGTGTGTAGTCTAACACAATACAATAACAACATAAAATAGTTTATGTCTAGGTTTAATATAAGTTAAAATATTGCCTGTAACCTTAATGTTAGCTGGCATTGTTGAAATTTAACAACAACATAATATGAGACTGTCAACATCAAAGTTAAATAAACAAAACCTGCCTTAATGTCTAGCTGACACGAAAAATAATTGTTCATGGACCTTTGAAAAGGTAAAATGGAAGGCTTCAAAGGGATACCTTGTCAAGTGCAGTACACCGGAAAATGCTTTTTTTGTTGTTTTTCATGAATATACAGAAATTACTCTTCTTTGATTAACCGAGTTTATAATATGGAGTCAATTTGAGAGCATCATTATAAGAATTCTAAAATGTTTTGATGGGACTTCTGAGCTATATCACAAAATTATCCAATAATGAGGCTTGATGTCTATAGCAATTTAAGGCGACAGGCTGACAACCTGTCATTACGGTAATACACACCCAGTACACAGTCTTCTGAAGTTAGCTTTGAATTTTTGTCGGACGCGCTACGTCTGACAAATGTTTGATGGTCGTTTCAGATACGTGGTGTTTCACTAATGACAGATTGTCAGCCTGTCGCCTAAAATTGCATTACACATAAAACCCTCGAGTCCCTTAGTCGGCTTCTACGACACTCATGGCAAAAAATCCCATGCAATCTAAGCTGAAATCACACGGCAATAATTTCAGAAGTTATCAGAATGGTCTCGCAGTATTTTTTGCTAAGTTACTACCTACTCATTACAATTTACATTCACTTCTATCTTTTCCACCTAGTTGCTGAATGTAATAAAAATGCTAGAGACAATTGCAGATTTATGACAATTTTATTTTATATTGCTCTTTTGTCGTCCGTTCGCGATTTATAGAAAATTTTCACCGATTTCTCTTCAGCCATTGGCAACTAGGAGTGCTTTCTGATTTATAACTTTGCGTTATACTGCCTTGTTATAAAATGTTGGAAGTTTTTTACAATTCTTTCGCATTTCCACATTTTTTTTATGTCGTGGGGGGCACCTAGTCTATAAACGATTTCATTAACCCTGATGGCAGAATTTTAGACCATTTTTTGTAATAGACCACTGATTATCACCATGGGTAGGTATTATGACGATCTCTAACTGAGTATCTGAGATAGACGGTGAAGTAACATGCCTTCCTAAGACATATCAACCATAATCAACTGTAACATAACATAACAAATGACTTTATTACACAAAATTGGAAAAATAGTAGAAACACCAAACTGTAATGTCTCAGTTCAACCAGCGAACAATATAGTACCAATGATAAATGGACAAACATCAACTTTGTGTGTTATTCACCGAGAATTGAACCAGGGATCTCCGGATCGTGAGAGCTATCTTACACCACGTAGGCAGTTAAAAAGCTTTATTATAAAAGTTTAGAAAACGTTCGGAGTTTCTATAATTTTACGACTTTTTAATAAGAATTCCGTCGTTTATTCGAAACGAATCAGGGGAAGCAATAATAAAAATACCTTTATGATGCAAAAGTTTAGATGATAGCAATCAGCTGCAAATCACGGCTTATGGATAGTTATAACATCATCAACATAACGCGCTCTTGTAATCGTAAACGAGTTATATGAAGGTCGGAGCATATTCTCACGAAGAATCACCTTTTAACCTCGATACAATCCAACGGCAGGTGTTGCAGAATACCCATTACAAATCTGTATAGGTCTATATTTAGTTGACCCTTCGGCAAAATGCTCCTTGCAAGACAACATAGTGCTTTTTTATGTTGGGCTCTACGTTTACGGGCTATCAAAACTACGCCTGTCTGCTACCTGTCGGCTAGTAGTAGTAGTGTAGACAACATGGTGTGACCGCCTGCCACGCAGAAAGTCCGGGTTCGATTCTCGGTGGGTCACCCACAAAGTTGATATTATGAAGAAGAAGACAAAATGTTTGTTCTCTATGAAGCCGCAGAGCTTGATTGAGGAGTCAATAGAGACACTGGTTTTCCAATATTTCGCAGTTTTCAGACGAAAATTTATATACATAAATTTAAAACTATCGCAGACGGGTTATCGTTTCTTAATTATTATGCAAGTTCAATCACTTATTCTGTTCGGCTTTTACACCCGCTGCTGTTTTTTCATGAAATCCAACTACTTGTATCACTTTATTTATTAAGAAAACTGCATGAAAATCTGTAGTGTAGCTTTGAAGATCAAGTATTAACACATACGGATAGACGCAGGCACTAACTTTGTTGTATACTTTGTAGTGATTGCCTCAGGATAAATAATACTTGGTGATTGGTTGCTCGTCTAACGTAGGTAGGTATACCATTATCATGCTGCGGTCTCAAACTAAAAGTCCTTGAAAGTCAAAACGTATGCTGTGTATAGAGAAGCTATAGTGATTTATTGATGAAGTTTATTATGGAAGGTAAATTAAAATTGATCGAAAGTAATCGTATAAAATTGCATGTTATTTGGAAAATTGCTGTTCGGCTTCTGTTCATCGAAAATTAGCGGGACTCAATTGGAATGTTAAATTATTTCGTTTTCTCATTGTTGCAGATAAATTAATGTTTTATGCGGCTGCCAAGTATTGTACCTATGACCGCGTTACCAAATTTTTAGCGAGAAAAAGTGGTAGTTTTTGTTTGACACCTTGGTGACGAACGATTTATTGCTACCATTCGTGGGACACTGGGGTCAATTCTCTTTTACCCAATCACCTCTGGTTATCAAATTAAAATTAACGTAATAAGACATTTTGTCCGCAAAATTCAATAAAAGTGTATCTGGTTGACCGAGCCTTGCTAGGATTTATCATCCCTAAAACGTATTTTGTTTCTCACACTCTATAAAACGTTTTCTTAAACAACTCTACTATTAAAAAATGCATTCAAATGCTTGGTGTGGTTTTCAATGACAAACGGACGGAAAGAGAAAAGCAAAACACGACTTAAATATAAACCAAGTCATATACTTACTTATTGCTGATTCTACCAATCAAATCGTGCCAAACAGAATCAGCCGTGGTATAGCGTTTAAACGTTTGACCCGGCAAGTCAAAAGATGTGGGTTCGAATCCCATCGGTGGCGTGAATTTTTTCCACTTGTTTCGTTTGTATATTAACTTTGTAACAAAAAGTTACAAAAAAGTTGTGTTAAAAAATTACTATCTTGTGAACAATTTCAACAAAATAGTAAATATTCAATCTAATCGGTACAAACTATTACAATCCAGCACAACAACGGCCTACAGTGTCCTTGGATTCACTATGACACTATTGTATACGTTCTATTGATGTGGCTTATTATCTTGATGTATTGTAATATAATACTACGATACACCAGATGCGATGATCAATGTATAGGACGATCTAACTAAACCTATGGTTGTAGGTATTGCATCAGAATTAGATGAGAGTGTTTTGTTTAGTGGTAGTAGTGTGAGAATTAACGCGTCACGAATGCATATCAACGAAGGACAAGTCTGTTCGGCAAAGTGTTTACCAAATACATACATACATACATACATATATCACGCCTTTATCCCTTGCGGGGTAGGCAGAGCGTTAACAGCCGTAAGAATACGGTCGCTATCGCCACGTCTGACATTTTTGAGTATTGTTTTCTAAGGTTGTTTCGGAAAACATGTGTATCACTATAGTGACAGGTTGTCAGCCTGTCGCCTAAAAATTGTAATACACCAATACTCTTGAGTCCCTTAGTCGCCTCTTACGACACCCACGGGAAGGATATGGGTTGATGCTATTCTAAGCCGGCATCACACGGCCAAATATTCGGCCGAATATTCGTATTCAGTGAAACCTATGATCATCCCATCTCTAGCTTGAAAACTGCGCTTTTGACGTAATTGCTCCGTTTCTTATACGAGCTGCTGTTTCCCAAGGATTTTCAATTTCCGATATATTTTCGTTCATATTTTTAGCATGCAAAGCTAGCTTTCAATTTTACATCCTTCACGTAGTTTGCTCTTTTCCATACTTACATTTTAATAACCTATTAAATGGAAAGGTACCTATTTATATCCAATATAAAATCATGAGTTGAAAGAAGGTTGAAAGACGGGTCTGTGACGGGTGATTAGGAATAATGAAATAAATAAATATTCTGGACAATTCACACAGCGCCATCTAGCCCCAAACTAAGCAAAGCTTGTACTATGGGAACTAGATAGCTGATACTAATACATATATACTTTTTTTTGTGAATAAATACATATTATACATAGAAAACACCCAGACTCAACACAAATATTAGGAAATTGACTTAACAAATATTGGTAACAAATGTTCGGTGGGGATCGAACCCACGACCCTCGGCGTAGAAGGCAGGCATACTATCCGCTACGCCATCGGGACAGTCAAGAATATCTGAACAAAAAAGATTCAGTATGAAATGTTTCTGCTATAGATAGATTAAAATAAAGTAATAAGATCGTAAAACGTTTTAATTTGATAGTAAAATAAATATCCTGGACATGAATACAGCAAGAATTATCTTAGACAATTAGACACGGAATACTTTATTCTTTTAAGAAATTCATTAGGCAATTGTATAATAAATGCTACCTATTTTTTTTTCTTATTATCTGAATTTTTATGTACTTTGGATATTGTATTGGCCCCATATCAGTAGGCTTATGATGCGTGAGATTTATCTCGCGCGCAAGTAGACTTCATGTATTTTAAAAAACAAGTGAAAGATTTTGACACAAAGGTAGATAAGGTAGAAAAACTGTCGCGGTACGCATCATAAGCATATAGGTGTCGATCCAAATATCGTGGTACCTACATTAAAAAAGTTCTGACACCATAATTTATCAGAGAATACATACGACAAAGCATATTAAATCCCCAATGAAAAGCTCATAAGTCATCCGCCATTAGTTGACTTGAATCCTCTGACGAGACAGCCCTGACGGGCGTTAGGGTGGAAGATTCACGAATACCGACCACGAACCGGAAAGTGCAGTGTAAGACCGTCTGACACCAGATGAATAGATGACCCGATAGTGTGCAGGGTAGCTTGAATGCAAACTGCATAGATCATAGAAGTCAATGGGGCTTTAGTGGATATCTCACTCTCCTCAATTTACTAGCTTCTGAACTTGTTAGAAAGTTAATACAAACGAAACAAGCGGAAAAAATCACGACACTGATAGGATTCGAACCCACGTCTTCTGACTAGCCGGGTCAGACGTGTTAACCATTACACCACGGTCGGGTAGCTTCTGAATGACTAATTTTGTTAGTAATCTTTACTAGGTAGGTCGATTCAGAACGAATTAGATGTTCAGAAGCGCCTTCATCAGGAAAAAATTGACCCAAATTTAATTTTAACGTATATTAAACTTATTTTACGTTTTATTTTCAGGTACGTACCAGGATATATAGGCGTTTTCGCCAACTTGATATAGACGGTGCATATATGTGAGTACCTAGATACGTTTAGGTGATGTTTTATATTTAAAATCTTTAAAAAAGTATCTGAAAATCTATCACACGCGTTAGTATTTTGAGTACAGAATTCTATAAACTTCTTGTAGAAATGAATCACTTTATACGAATAGTAAAATTGTGGTTACACCATTTTGAAGGGGCGTGAATGAATTCAAATTTGTGAGACTGCAGACGACTTCACAGATTACATCTCTTATGCAACGTTCCTCTATAGCTTCATTGGAAGCATCACAAGTTTACTCTAAGGGATCACCCTTTACTGGTTCTTCTTAATAACTGTAGGAGAAAATTGAAATACCAGTATATCTTGATCCCTGAAAATAACTGATGTTTCTGCTGCTAGTACAATGCGATTCGCCCACGACCTTTATAGACAAACTGTATTGGGCGTAAGTAGGTGGTAAATGATTACCAGTTCAATGATTCGCGTCTAGAATCTGCAGTATTGTATTTTATACCTACTTGTATACAATTACTGCTGTATAGCTCGTACATCACAATTTGAGCAACCTTTGTACGGATTTTCTTAGCTTCGATTTGGAGTGTTGAGATCCAAATCATTTTATCCAAAATCAATATATTTTTGTGCTTTGTTTTATTTTCTAGCATTCTGTATGAAGTCATTCATAATTAACACAAGGCAGACTTAGATTACTATCCTTTGTGGAATAGTTTTGTACTCATTCAGACAGAGGCAACCTGAAATTTTGCCCACTTTTTTGTTTCCAGAGTACAAAGAAGTCTGCGTGATCATGTTTTTAATATCAGTCTGAATTTAATAGATCAGAAACTCACTTTTACATAAAAACTCATTTCTCTATTAAAATAAAGAACCAACAGATAGTAATAGTACGTATTTTGTCGCAATCGATAAATATTTATGGGGTCTTTTCAGAAAACCGTGTACCAGTTACCACTAAAGTAACAGGTTGTCAGCCTGTCGCCTAAAATTGTTAAAACTGTTACATACATTAGACTCTCGAGACCGTAAGAAAAGAAATGGGGTAATGCTGATAAGCCAGCTTCACACGGAAAAGCCTCGTCTGCTCTACTTTATCTTAAGATTTAATAGCTACTTAAAATTGGTCTTGCAAACTATTTCCTGTCTCTACAAAACAAATACCTACTATGAGCATACAGATACTTCTATATTTAAGTGGGTGGTAAGTAATTGTCCGTTCAATAGATCGTGCCAGGTATTCGAAGCATTGCACTGTATAGCTTTGGCGAATCGCATAGTTGACGCACGACAGAGCGCAAAAATATCGCAGCAGTCTATCAGAGCCATACTAGAAATGTCAATCCCTATACTGAAACCGCACAACCGCTGTCGACGCTGCGCTATCGTCCGTCGAGTGCGGTTTTGGTATGGGGAGTGACGTTTCTAGTATGGATCTGATCTGATCTCTCCCTCGTGCGGTAAGTGTGCGATCCGCATATATACACGGAAATTCCTTATGTCTTAAAAAATCATAGCTAAAGCCAATTACTGCCCTAGCAAATTTCAATTTCCTATCTCTACACAAATACTTACTATGACTACACTCTACAACTTAAGTGGGTGGTAAGTAATTGTCCGTTCAATAGATTGCGCCAGGTATTCGCATCTTGCACTATATAGCTTCTATATAGCGCTCTATAGCACCGGCTATGCCGTGAATGGAACCACCGCCATTGTTGTGTAGAAACACACATGCCATTTCAAGCCGGAACAAGGCTTCTAGAAAATTTGTACCGAAGGAAAATATCGTTTATTGTATCGTAGGGAATCGGGACGGCTTTGGAAATCAGTAGGTCGCGTTTGTAGTAAGTACATACATACATACATACATATGTCACGCCTTTATCCCTTACGGGGTAGGCAGAGCGCTAACGGCCGCAAAAATACGGTCGATGTCGCCACGTCTAACAAATATAGAGGGCCGTTTGAGATAATTTTGTGTATCACTATAGTGACAGGTTGTCAGCCTGTCGCCTAAAAATTGTAATACACCAACACCCTCGAGTCCCTGAGTCACCTCTTACGACACCCGCGGGAAGGATGTGGGGTGATGCTATTCTAAGCCGGCATAACACGGCAAAGGATGTAAGTAAGTAATAGATTGAAATTTACTTTTTGCCACAGATATTATAATACTTCTAGAGTTTTCGCCAACTGAAATTCATAGGAAGTTAACAATTTGACCTATAGCAATAGAAAATCACAGAAATTTAAAATATTTTTAGGTATTATGTTGCTTAATGATTCCTATACTAGGCGAGGTACACACTTGACGCACGACGGAGTGCAAAAATATCACAACGGTCTGTCGTGCGTCAAATATGCGATCCGCCTAAGAGTTGGACTCTTGTCAGTGGAGTAATTTCCATTCTTCCCTTCTCTCCGCGAGTGATTTTACCTCTTGATACGACACAACATTGACTTTTCCTTTATTTAGTGAAGTAAGTGCGTCTAGGTCGGCATCTTCCTCTTACTTCCTACATTTGATCTATACCTATGGAAATTTATAGAATTTCAAAATATTTTTAGTTATTGTGTTGCTTTATGATTTTTATACTCACTAATAATCATTGGTTCCTATATTAGATCTTTCTTTAATTTCTAATAGGTTAACTATGCTAAATTACCTTCAGTTTATTACGTTCTATACTTGAATTGAAATTGAACTAGATAGTACATTATTGCTTACACGAGGTCGTGTTACATATTGATGACGCGGTTAGTATTTTTGAATCATATGAAACACCATTATTCCGAGCAGCAGCAAAACTGAAATGAGACTGGGCCGGTCACGTCTGCCGCATGCCAGAAGAGCTGTGGGCAAAAACGTCTACTCTGTGGAAGCCACCCACTGCAAACAGACGCCGCGGGAGACCCCGTCGTAGGTGGCGCGACGAGTTGGACAAGTTTTTAAAAGACTGGCATGCGGAAGCCCAGGACAGAACTGGATGGAAAGAGAAGAGGGAGGCCTTTGCTCAGCAGTGGGATGATGTAGGCTAATTAAGATAAGATAAGAAAAGATGAAACACAATTCCGTATCCGCCCAACTTCAAGTCCTCTAACTCGCCACTCGTATTCCACGCTCATCTATCTACTGTGAGTGAATGAAGCAGCCGATAGTAAATACATACACACAAATCACGCCTATATCCCTGGCAAGATAGGCAGAGCATTAACAGGTAGTAAAACTAAGCAAAATCATAATGCAACATAATTTTGAGTGCAAACAAAACACAATCGATGGAACATATCCTACGATGCGTTTGAACTTCGTCTTGGACTCATGCGGTAGAAAATTCCATTTTCTACTAATTCAAAAATACATCTTCAGGACTAATGCTACTAAAATACACGTCATTACTAACCGGTATAAATATCTGTCTTTGTATTAATTACATATTTTTATGGGTTATCAAGATCCTTTTCCTTTTTAGTATTCTGCCGTAATAACCGTAAAAATAAATACGTGATTATAATAACGTACCAACACAACCAACACATAATTTATTTTCTCTTTTTAGTTTACTTATTCATTGACACATTTTATTTTGAAGTTACGTAAGATTCTAAGTCCTGTATTAATAAACCGCGCTCATCTCTAAGATCGATCTCAAGAGCGATATTGACAAATTTCAGGCAGTACTAATGACATTTCAAAATCGCACTCAAGATCGATCTCAGAGTTGAGTGCGGTTCATAAATACGGACCATAGATACCTAAGCTTAAAATCAAAGTTTTAGAGGAAGTGCCACATTATATACAAATATTATTTACGACTCTGTATTGTCAAATAAAGTCAAATTTTAACTACCAATAAAACTTGAGTAATAAAATGTTAAACTTGAAACTTCTCGTACAAGCTGTCGTCAAAAGAGATCAAAAGGAACGTGACCATCCGTCTGACCATTTTTAAATCGGATTAGATTTTTTTTGGATCGTAATTTTATTGAAGTCAGATTACCAAAGTAAGTACGGTTAGGATGTATGGGAACACAATATTAGGCTGTTTTGACACAGCTCACTCGCGTCTTTTACAAAGTCGATGAATTTTCTGGGTTTATTGACTCATCGTTGGTACGGTGTCTCACACAAGACGAAAAGAAACATAGTTATTATATTAGGTATGCTAGTAACATCAATAGGGCATTGGTATTGCATATGACAATGCGCAAAAAAAATATTTGGTGAAAGTATGGTGGTATAAAGAATCTTTGATTTGTATATGCTTCTATAATCAAACAATCCAATCTACAAACACATTGAATGCGAACATTTAAGCGTACAACTCTTGTATTTTATTAATGAGCCAGCCATCAAGTGAGTTGAAGATGGTCTTTTATAAGCAAGTATGCAAGATTTTGAATTATCTTCATTTTCGTTCTCTCCTATCAACAACTACGGAACCAATTTCAATGTTTTGGTTTACCTTCTGGACTATCCCAGCTAGTTCCGTATGTCGAACTTAAGCTTCGAACCCCCTCTGTGTACCAAACGTAATGCGAAAAGCTCCAAAAATCCCAGGAGCTTTTTCCAAAGTAAACCTCCTAGTAAGTTTAATTCTGGTTGAAAAGGAATGCTAACTAATGGATGCTGTGTTGAAACTTTCAAAGTTATTGGTATTACGAAAATTTTTCGATACAGTTTGTTTGTTAAAGATTTTGTTATCAGATGTATCCGTGTAACTAAAAGACAGGAACATAGGGAAATAAACACAGGAACTTTATTACAAAGATATTACGTACCTACATAGGTAGGTAGCTTAGGTATATCTATTGCTATGTATAATCGATCTCTTATATATTTTGGTGTAGATGTGTATACTTTTGAAAAATGCTGTCATTATATTTTTACGTAACCAGTTTTGAAAAAACACTTACCCAAACTCTATGTGTTTACCGTAAGTAAGAATATTAAACAATTTTATATTAGACGACCCGTCACCAATAAGTCTGGTATTCAATTACGTAGAAGCTTTAGGCTATTTAGAAGTTTTATTGCGATTTAAAAAGCAGTATCTATCTATATTTTACTCACAAATAAATTAGTTGGTTAGTAAAGGTTGTAAAATCAGTCCAGTAGTTCAGCAAATTTCCATTACCGTTGCTAGTTTAAGAAATTTCAATGAATTCTTTTTCATCAGCGAAGTTTCAGGAGCATCGGTAAGTATTCGCAAGCAGTCCCGTGCATTTCAACCCGGATCCGTAAGGTAGAACAACCTGAACAACTGTTCTAAAACAAACATTTGCACATCCGAATCCGGAATCCGGAATCCGAATTCCACAGATCAAGTAGAACTCTGCTTGCCATGAAAAAAAAAACGTTTAATAGTTTATCTAAACGAAGTTATATAATATGCATTTCCTATAAAATACGCCGTGTTATTACAAAAATGCCGTCAATGATGCCGTGTGATGCCGGCTTAGAATAGCACACCCCAAATCCTTCCCGCGAGTGTCGTAAGAGGCGACTAAGGGACTCGAAAGTATTGGTGTATTACAATTTTTAGGCGACAGGCTCACAACCTGTCACTATAGTGATTGATACACATGTTTTCTCAAACTACCTTGGAAAACAATCCTCAACAATGTCAGACGTGGCGATAGCGACCGTATTCTTACGGCCGTTAACGCTCTGCCTAACCCGCAAGGGATAAAGGCGTGATATATGTATGTGTATGTATGTATGTTATTACAAAAAAGTGTGGCGCGCTTTTAGACAGTGTCATAATATTTTTTCGATAACATTTTACGCTTTCATTTCGAACCTTTTATATCGATGTTTTAATACTTTTATCTGTTACTATTTTCGTTAAGCTTCACTTGGCAGAGCATACAAAGGGCTAATATAGAAGTGTCCAATTCTGAGAATTGAACTGCACGGCTGTTCAAAATTTACATAAAACGTAGACACGACGTAGCCGTTTCAGTCTACGGCGTAGCATTTAACACGTTAATTGATGCTACGGCTACGAGGTATATAATTTAGTCCTTTACGCGCTACGATTTTCCAACGCAGACGGAAAAGTAGGTTGTGATTTAAACCAGTTTAGTAACTGTTAACTGTATGTAGGTAACTCTCTCTCTCTTTTCGTGTGGAACACCGGGTCGTCCAACGACTCCATGTACCCTAGTGTCTGAATTTTTCAACCGCCTTTTACAAGTAGCAGGCTTCTGACATGGTTGTGTAATAGTCTACGCCGTCTAAGTAATCGTAGACAGCAACCAGGATCTACGGCTTAACATGCCATCCGAAACTAGGCAACTAAGGCCGGTATTTATAATCGCACTAAACTCTGAAATCGATCTCAACAGACATTTTGACAAATGTCAGTCATACACAGCATTTCCAAGTCGCACTCAAGATCCATCAGTTATCAGTATCGATCTTGAGAGTTGAGTGCGGTTTGTAAATTCGGGCCTAAGATGTAGTGGTATCTGTGCCTTTTACACGGGCGTACCTAGATACTGGTAAAAAAATCGGCTTGTTGGTAACGATCACACAAAAATCAACACCCCAAAAATTAAAATTCCTGATTTACCGATCTACCCATATGTACTCAAAGCCCCTTTCAGAAAATCTCATTCGCTTCTCTGCCAGAAACAGGTTTAAAGTAAAAAAACCAAGTATTTGCGAGTTGCGTCTTTCCTGCAGGTTCAATCAGTATCAGGGTTGGATAACAAACTCTTCTTTCAAACAAATATTTGCTGGAACGGAGGCGAGCCGAGCAGAACACTGGCCGAGGCGGTTGTCAGACGCGCCGCATGGTTATGCGGTGTTTTGCCGGATAGGCACTGCCTGTGACGCAGAAGTTTCGATTCTCGATTGTTCACTCACAAAGTTGTTATTTATCACTTTGTGAATTTGTTCTTAGTCTGGTTGCAGGCTAATCCACTCGATTGTCCGTAAGAAAAACGGTTCCGTGTTTCGGATGACACATAAAATTGTAGATCCCGGTTGCTGTCTATGATTACTTAGACGGCGGTTATTACACAACTATACCAGAAGCCTGCTACATGTAGAAGGCAGTTTAACAGCTCTGACACTAGGGTCAATTGTGTCGATGGACGACACGGTGTCCCAAACAAAAATTTTACCGGCTGTCACGAATCGCAATTTAGTCCGGTGCGTCTGCGATGCGTCTGAAATTCAACTAGGATCCTACTTTACCTCGCCCCAGTTCCAAATTAAACTTTCGAATTAAACTGCTCATTTATGCACCTACTCATTCTCGGTAAATGTTACCGCGAATTCATGAAGTACTAAACCTAAAGCCTTTTTCACACTTAGAGATCACGCAGCGCTAAAATAACGCAGTGGTCTGTCACATCCATACTAGAAATATCAATCCCCATACGTTATTTAAACGCACCTGCGTCGACAACCCGTTGAGCGGTTTTAAAATGGGGATTGACGCTTCTAGTATGGAACTGCAGACCACTGCGTTACGGATACGTTATTTTAGCGCTGCGCTATGCGTTAAGTGTGAAAAAGGCCTTAGATAGGCCTAAGGAAAGTGAGATTGAAACCTTTTTGCCATGGAGTAAACCTGAACAGTTTCTAGGTATTTTTTCACGTTCCAAGGAAACAAAAATGGCCATTCCTTGAAAAACTTCTCAAAAGGTTGAAACATTCTACTCAGTTGAATTGGGTAGGTACTGAAAGTTTTGTAATTTGAAAAGATTTTGGCGAAAAATTCTTTAATACCATATTTATACATTCTAACTCGTCTAACTTTCCATAGATTTTTGTGAGTTTGATACTGACCTGGGCCCCAATTATGCTATTTATTATCATTGTAACGCAATCGAAACTGTCATTCAATTGCCATTGTGATTTTTCTATACTTTAAACTGTCAGCAGACTACGAAATGACCGAAATCATTCAACTGCGATCCAATCGACATCCAACTGAAACGATTTTCATTTAGCAGAATTAGGGCCCAGATGACATCCATTGCCAGATGGTGTATGATCTATTGTAGGGAAGAGGATTAGTCAGCCTAGACTACTAGTTATTATTCTGTGCCTACACCCTGTGTTACAAGGTCACCCTGTGCCTACACCCTGTGTTACAAGGTCACCCTGTGCCTACACCCTGTGTTACAAGGTCACCCTGTGCCTACACCCTGTGTTACAAGGTCACCCTGTGCCTACACCCTGTGTTACAAGGTCACCCTGTGCCTACACCCTGTGTTACAAGGTCACCCTGTGCCTACACCCTGTGTTACAAGGTCACCCTGTGCCTACACCCTGTGTTACAAGGTCACCCTGTGCCTACACCCTGTGTTACAAGGTCACCCTGTGCCTACACCCTGTGTTACAAGGTCACCCTGTGCCTACACCCTGTGTTACAAGGTCACCCTGTGCCTACACCCTGTGTTTCAAGGTCACCCTGTGCCTACACCCTGTGTTTCAAGGTCTAGCAGCTTTCAGGGTGCGCCGTGGGAAGGCTTCTTTCTGATGATGACCTGATGATGATAAAGACGAACTACATAGTTAAAACAAATTGAAATGAAGCACCATTTCTGCATCCAGATTCCAAATCCGAAATCCTCTCTTTAAACTAGAAATATGCTCGTATCGTTTCTGTTTATAAATGTAAATGGAAAGCAGATTCCCTACGGCGGTTCGCACGCTTATCGCACAACGCTCCGCTGAAATAACGCATCCGTAACGCAGCGGTCTGTCAGATCTATACTAGAAACGTCTATTCCCATACTAAAACCGCTCAAACGTTGTTGACGCATCTGTAACGCATCCGTCGACAGCGGTTGAGCGGTTTTTGGGGATTGATGTTTTTAGTATGCATCTGACAAACCGCTGTGTTACGGATGCGTTATTTTAGCACTCCATTGTGCGTTAAATGTGCGATCCGCGCTAGACAGCATTGCAGAAATATAGATATATTTCTGCAATGCATGGATGGAGATCCATCTTATTCAAATACATGATCAACAGAGATTTGACTCGAGTTGAGCAATACGCTTCCCAGCGATGTATTCAACGTTTACGTTGAATTGAGAAATTCATTCAAAACGTTATTCATTAAATTATTATCAATCCAATGAATTGATTCATCGTACTGTACTTATTACCATTTGTACTTGATATTTCGGTTTTATCTCTTTGGCGAGGAATATACTTGACGCACGACGGAGCGCAGAAATATCGCAGCGGTCTGTCACATCCATACTAGAAATGTCAATCCCCAGACTAAAACTGCTCAGCCGCTGTTGACGCAGCGCTACCGCAGTGTCATCCGTCGAGTGCGGTTTTAGTAAGGGGAGTGACGTTTCTAGTATGGATCTGACAGACCGCTGCGATATTTTTGCGCTCCGTCGTGCGTCAAGTGCGTTCCTTGCCTTTGGCTTATAACCTTAACTTTCTTTTCCTTCTGCAGCTACTTGCAAAATTGCTGTCTATGTAAAGGTAAAGGTTGTCTAGAAGAGATTGCTACAAGCGATAACGCCGCCTTTGCTTACTTTTAGTAATAGTTTTTTGTGTCGTTTTATGTTTTAATATTGTATTTGTTGTAAGCAATAAAAAGGTTATCTATTTATCTATCTTGTAGGCCTCTATCACAATTCAGCACAAAAATAACGCTGCGCTAACGTATACTACAACCGCTGTTGACGCAAGTCCAACGCACGACGCTGCGCTAAGGCTGGTCAGCAGGGTTGTATATAAGACCTGTGTCAACAGCGGTTTGAGTATGGGAATTAACGTTTCCAGTATGGATCTGACAGACCACTGCGTAACGGATGCTATTTTAGCGCTGCGTTGTTGTACGTTAGTGTGAGAAAGGCCTCAAGAGTAGAAATGAAGGGATAGTGTTGAGGAGGTGACGTCATAATAAGCTATGTTACAGGTCCTTAGTCGACTTTAACATACTTACTCTATTAAGGAGTTCTTTTAAAGTAATACAAACTATATTTTAAAGTTTAACCTTCTAAAAACAATAAAACTACCGACATATGAATTTCGTATCCAAAAGCAATTTTATAACCGTTTATTTTGGCCAAGATATTACGAAGATAATTTGAATAATAAAAGGCTAGAGTTAATGAGATATTGTTACTTGCTCCCACGCACATACACACTCCATTAGTCATTCAGATACAGTCAAACACATCTTTATATTAGTATTACTAGTATTACTTCGAAAACGAACTGTATTGCTAAGTCAGTAAAGTTGGTTTATGACCCTATGCGAATGACCGTCATAATATTATTTGAATTCTAAAATACATACCGACTTCATCCTTATGGTGAACACACTTGATGGACGCTGGTGCAAAAGAGATGAAAAGTGTAACAGAGACGTTGGTATGTTGCTCTTTTTATGGTAAATGCAATAATACCAAGTTTTCATTCATTCATTCATTCATATATCACGCCTTTATCCCTTGCGGGGTAGGCAGAGCGTTAACGGCCGTAATACGGTCGCTATGGCCACGTCTGACATTTACCCAGTTGTTGTTTTTAAAATAGGAAATTTGAAATTTCTTTGCATTTGACACACGCATGCGTTAGGGGTGCGCTAAAAATGCGCAGCGTCGTGCTTTAGATATGAAAACCAAAAACCACCTATGCATTTGAATATGCGTAATGTGCGAGTACGAGTATTGTTTTGCAATATGATTTTTATGGTGTTCTGACACTATTTGCTTTAGTACATAGGTAGTTGCTCAACTCCTGATTTTTACATACATACATACACACATATATCACGCCTTTATCCCTTGCGGGGTAGGCAGAGCGTAAACGACCATAAGAATACGGTCGCTATCGCCACGTCTGACATTTTTGAGGATTGATTTCCAAGGTTGTTCCAGAAAACATATGTATCACTATAGTGACAGGTTGTCAGCCTGTCGCCTAAAAATTGTAATACACCAATACCCTCGAAGTCCCTTAGTCGCCTCTTACGACACCTGTGGGAAGGATGTGGGGTGATGCTATTCCAAGCCGGCATCACACGGCATATTTATTCGCCTGATTTTTATTCTAAAAAATTCGTGTATTTTGAGTTTCTATACACAAAGCATACCTTCCTATACGTTGGTAAAATGAGTAGCATATAGATAAGAATGTTTACATTCAATATAAATTAGGGAGTTCCTGTACCTTCCTATGGGTTGGTAAAATGAGTAGCATATAGATAAGGCACAAAATGTTTACATTCAATATAAATTAGTACACTACGGATGTATATCTCCTACCTTTTACGGATTCAATAAAACAGTGCAATATAGTTTCCAATAAATCCCGACACAGCCACTATCGATCATAAAAGATAATAGAAGTATGATTCAAGACCATAATAAAATATATCATAAAGAATGTTTATTGAATGCCTGCTACGAGTATGAAATATCAGATAATAACTTTGCGAAGAATGAAGCGGAGAAGGCAGTGGATAATACTTAGACCAAAGAAGTGTATAGAGGGAGCACTGAGAACGAAAATAGTGAAGTTAAAAACTAGAGTCAGTCGGATTTGGGAGTTGACAAATAAGGTCACTGCACAAAACCAAAAAAATAGTACTATACTTAGTCTTTCTTACGGGCAGATCTCACATTGTTCTGTTCTTGTTCTGTGAAAAAATTGAGTCATTCGAATTCGGGAGTTGACATTAAAAGTCACTGCACAAAAACAAAAAAATAGTACTAAACTTAGTCTTTCTTACGGTCAGATCTCACATTGTTCAGGAAGAAGTATAAATTTCGTATAACAGCTACTGCAAAAAACCTTCATGTAATTCTCAAATAACGTGTAATTCTGAAACTGAACGAGTGGTTTATCAATCCTTTTACAAACTATTTTTCATTGAAATGCGTTTATGTTGGTGCCTATATCGCGAACAATCGAGAAGAGAAATATCGAGAGAATTGGTGTATTACAATTTTTAGGCGACAGGCTGACAACCTGTCACTATAGTGATACACATGTTTCCTGAAACCACCTTGGAAAACAATCCTCAAAAATGTCAGACGTAGCGATAGCGACCGTATTTTCACGGCTGTTAACGCTCTGCCTACCCCGCAAGGGATAACGGCGTGATATGTGCGTGTGTGCTATATTGCGAAGTCTGGGAGAGACGGCTTCCGGTCTTCGCTTTAGTTGTTCATAGGATTCTCTCTAAACACGCTTTCTCTCTGAGATTATATTACGATCGTCTATATTATAACATGCCTTTAGAAATGTTCCAAGAATAAAGTATTCAAAGGAAATCTGATATTTCATCACATCACATTACATCTATTGATGATATTTTATTGATGTCAATTCTCGCTACTACATTGAAATGGCAATACCATAATAAAAACATTTTCAATAGAAACTAGATTGGTTGTGAAAAAGGTTACGACATTCTTAGTACTTAAGGTGTAAAAATTTCAGCTGCAAATATTTTAATGGGTGAATCAGCCCATGAAACAGAACAGCTTTCCCCTAGAAACATAGGTCGACTCAAATATGATTTTTGGACCTCCCATACAAATTGACTTAGTTAATTAGAAAAATTTGGATGGAAGGTCCGATTTTTTTTTCATGTTACTACCTATGTGCCTTGGGGAAAATTCAATTTAAAAATTCGTGCGAAAATGTTTAATTCATGGGGAACGCTGCTGTCCATTCCCTGGATAAATAGTCGCGTTTTACGACATCAGCGCGTAGAATTAGTGTGATGCTACTCTAAGCCGGCATCACACGGCAACTACCTACTACTACCCTAAATGCCTTGTCAAATGTTCCTTGTTAATTAGTCGGGGACATTTTCCGAAAAGGTCAGGTCAGATCACGCTAAATTGACTGGCTTGAATAAAAAGGTTGATGAACGTCGATTGTGGATAATGCCAAACATTTTGCAGGAATCGTAATAGGATTAGATAAAACAAAGTCACACACGACTCAAACTAAAAGAACTTGAGGAATTGTGTAAAATACCAATTCGCTAGATGACTAGGTCATTCATAATATACAAAAGTTGTACCGACGCTTAAAACTACTGTCCAAAAATTCAACAGACTCCATTTATAGTTTTTCGAAATATTCAAAGTTTGATTTAATAAACAGATTTGAATTAATAAAAAAATATAAAAGTAAGCGTTTTGATGCCATCCAAACTAGAGAGATATTACGTCATCTATTCGTATTTTCATTTAAAATGTCTTTTTAAAAAGTTTCTTATTTGACCTGGCAGTCATCATGCATTTGCGCCTCATTTTGGCAATTACCGGCACATACTGGATAGATCCAGTCCGATCCGTTCTTCCCAGAACAACTCCTAAGCCCAGTCTCGCCCCAAGGGCGTGATTGGGCTGTTTGTTTGAACAACCAATCAATTATTTCCGGGTGAGCGCGCTCCCCGCCAAGCCGACAGGCGTAGCTTTGATGGCTCCGGGGCCAAAAATGTAGAGTTAATCAGAAAAAATGCCTATTTCAACAGCGGTCAGATGTCCTCTTTGCAGTAAATAACAACAGTTAAACAAACACACACAACATACCATATCGAGGGGTTCCGGGCTATTTGTATTAACCGCCATTTTTGAAACTTTACACCAGAGCAGTTTAAAGTTTAAAGTTTCAGAAAAAAAATCATAACTATAACAAATCGCATTATTTTATCACAACAAAGAAAATTTCTGTTCCTGTTACTCATTATCTATAATTTGATTAATATTTTTTTCTGATATTTCTCTTTTTAACGAAAATATATGGCGCTTAATACAAAGTGACCCAAAATTTTCATTTTTTTGTTCCAGGCTAAATGACTTAACCGCCTGAGATAATGGGTTTTTGTTCCAGGCTAAATGATTTTACCGCCTGAGGTTATGGTTTTTTGTTCCAGGCTAAATGACTCAACCGCCTAGATTTATTAATACATGTTCCAAGCTAGTACCTAGAATTGAAAATACTAGCTCTAAGTACTTGCTTTTACCAAAAAGTTATTCATATTTTAATCCTAAGCGAATAAATTTAAATACCACATCTTAAACTGCTAAATATGGCTAAAAATATGACTACATTTGTTTATTCGACTTATTGTATTAAGCGACATTTGACATGAATTTTACTAAGAGGCTAACTGTTTTAAGCGACATTTCTATATATTTATAAGGTCAGGCTAAATGGTTGAACGTATGCACCCTGTAAATTATTGTTCCAGGCAAAAAGGTTTAAACGACTGTGTGGTCATTTGGTAGTGAGCTTAAGTACACAAGCCTTAAATTTGTCAATATTTTGTGCCGGTTCATACATTGCACTTCGAAATAGGCCCAAAAAATACGGTTGTATTAAGCGACATTTTTTTGCTCCGATCATCACCAAACCGAGCTCAAACGACGCAGAAAAATTCGCTGATTCCAAATATGTATAAAAGTCTATATCGCAAAAATTGTCGGTTAATACAAATAGCCCGGAACCCGTCGATATATCTTTTAAAAGATCCCCATATAAGAGTACTGATACTCGTAGTAAAATGTTTCAGAGAAAAAGTGAAACTACAAAGTCAATAGACATCTACCTAAAGTGCAAAAGCCATCAATCGATGTGGGATTACGTATAGGTAAGGAAGAGACTGCCCGTATCTCCGTATATCGCGGGTCTGGGAAGCAGCCAAGTCAAACATCCCCCCCAAACATACCCACCCAGGCCCCTGCCTTTGGCGAGCTAGATAAATCTGACGTTTAAACAGAAACGAAACGACGACCTAACATTTATTTAGGACTACTGGATAGGATAGGAGTATTGTAGTGTTGTAAGGTGTACAAGCCCGTATTTTTATGATCCGAATTGAAATTTGAAATCTATCTTGAGTGCGACTTTGATGCTGATGGATTTGACGACATTTGTCAAAATCGCTCTTGAGATTGATCTCAGAGTTGAGTACGATTAATTAATGCGGTACGTAATAAAATACCTTTAAAATATTCAGTATTTTCAACCTTATTTAAAGACAATACAATAGAAGAAAATGAAAAATATTGTCTGTTATGTATTTGATTCCTAAATTAATAAACTGTTTTATAACGTGAACTGTGAAGTATAAAACGCCCGCCCCTAAAGAATCATAGACAGCAACCGGGACCCAAAAACTATACCAACATTCTTTCGGAAAATCGAATGGTTCAGCCCGCAATTTCCTAACCAAACTGGGAACAAATTTACAAAGTGATAAATGTCAACTTTGTAAGCGACCTACCGAGAATCGAACCCGGGACCTTCTGCATCAAAGATAGTCGCACTACCATTGTGCAACATAGGTCGTTCAATATATTAAATATGCATCATTAACCTGACAAATATCAGCTATAAATTTTCAAAAAATAACAGAACTTTTTGAGCATTTGCTATAGAAAGCGTCTGAATTGACACTCGATAGAAACCACTCAATATATTTTCCGTAGGTAACACTTTTCCTACTTCCACAAACATTTTAAACAGCTTAAAAACAGCATTTTTCCTCTGCTTAAACGCCAGCACCTTTGAGCCAAGTAGAATGTTCTTGTCAAAGTGTCAAAGGAGCGCATCTTTTGTTAAGCGAAAAAAAAAGAAAACAATGTGAAAGAGATGGAAGGATGGAAGCCTCGTTAGGAAACTTTACCTTACTACATAAGGACAGGATGTAAAAAAATTCGCTGCAAATAGTTTAAGGGGTGAACCAGCCCATGAAACTGATCAACTTTCCCCAAGGAACATAGGTCGAAAAATGAAAAATAATTTTGGACCTCCCATACAGGCGACTGACTACCTGTCACTATAGGTAATGGTAGTAACACAGTCTTCAGAAACTTTTGTCGGACGTGGCGCAAATCATTTTTTACAGCCGTTTATGCTCTGCCTGCCCCGCGAGAGATACAGGCGTGATGTTTGTATAGGGTCACTTATTATGTGTGGCGCACGAATATTAAAATCGGTTCAGTTATCGATTACAAACAAACAAATAAAGTATATGTACTTGCATACAAATTATTTCCTCTTCGTTGTAAGGTTGTAACAGTCAGTCGTCAGTCCTGAATAAATAATAATAGAAATATGTCACAGTCAAATATTTTATATCATAGGTAAGTATTAATTATAGCAACTAATTATAGGTGTGACAGGTGTAATAACGCAGATACTACTGTATGTTATACAGGGTTATTTTTTAGTCAGTAGGTACACAAACTTTGTAGGGTGTTTCTACTCATGATTCTGAACCACTTTTACTATGGGGCCACCTGCAAATTCGCGAAAAAAAATTTGGGTCTTCCATAGAAGGATTCATACTTACTCGGCAAAAATGTATGGATTTATATTTTTTTTATATTTCGCGGGTGGCTCTATATCACAGAATAATAACTAGACTTCTGTAGTAAAAGTGGTTCAGAAACATGAGTAGATACACCCTACAAAGTGTGTGTACAGACTAAAAAATATCCCCGTATAAAAATATCTCTCTAACGTCATTAGGCCAGTATTCAGCAATAAGCTTTCTGGACTGGGATTTAAACTCGCCATTGTGGTGAATGAATTGGCCAATCCGCTTGGATTAAATTAGACTTAAAAATTGTCCCAATGGCTCTCAAATGTTCAAGTTTTACCTCCCAAGTTACGATTTCAACGTGAACACATCACGAAGCGCGAATAGCGCGATGAGGCGACACGCAAAAACAATGAAATAGTTGTTAAAAAATCTTCTTCTTCTTCTTAGCGTGTCGATGGCAGACACTACACCGTCGCAGCCCAGAACTTGGCCACATTGACAGCGCAGACGCTGTCATAAGATCGTCCTTTGTGCAGGTGTTGGGGCACGCCGGACACGATATTAGGTGGTGCAACGTTTGGACTGCACCACACAAACAGCTTATATAATAAATAGTTGTTAAAAAAATGCCTAGGGTTGGTACTCAAATCTCAAAATTTGATGCCTTGAATTAGATATTTGTTCAAATCATCATCTGCCTGGACCCATTTTATTTGGGGTTGTCTCAACATATCTTCCTCTTCCATTCATCTCTATCCGCAGTCAAATCTTCGTTTACACATTTTGGAGTCATCTTTAATAGAATCTATCCAAACTTTTTAGGACTTCCTCTCCTTCTGCGTCCATCAAATGTACGTCATAATCGAAGTGCACTATGGGATGAGATGAGCCGACGCCCAAAAACAACAGAATAATCGTTTCATACATACATATATCACGCCTTTATTCCTTGCGGGGGAGGCTGAGCGTCAACGGCCGCAAGAATACGGTCGCCATCGCCGCGTCCGACGTTTCTGAGAATTGTTTTCCAAGGTTGTTTCAGAAAACATGTTTATTACTATAGTGACAGGTTGTCAGCCTGTCGCCTAAAAATTGTAGTACACCAATACTCTCGAGTCCCTTAGTCGCCTCTTACGACACCCACGGAAAGGATGTGGGGTGATGCCATTCTAAGCCGGCATCACACGGCTAAAATAAATAAAAACACGGCACGAATAATCGTTTAAATTCTCCAAAGGTACTCAAACCTCAAACCTTGACCCCCCAAGTTAGTAGACGTCATAATCGCGGTGCGCTATGAGATGAGATGAGCCGACACGCAAATTATCACTTTCATCATCCACACTCAACATCTCAACATCACACCTTTCGAAACGTAATGCCTAATGCATGTGTTTAAGATTAATAGCCGAGTAGAGGTGAAAAGCAGCATAACAGCTCTACATGTAAAACATTAAGGCGTATCGTATTTATGGAAAAGTAATAATAAAGAATTTCCGTATTACTAGTAAGTTTTCCATTATCGTTAATATGAAATTAAGAAATTGAAAACTGTTAGCGTCGGTCAACTGCTTATTTTTTTTTTTCCTAAGTAGCCGGTTCAGTGTTCTATTTATGAAAATAATGTTATATCTTAATGTCATATTGAAATAAAACTATGACAAACTAATTTTTGAAAAAACAGTAGGTTTATAATTAATTAACTTATGAAAAAATATTTAAAATATATAAATTCAATTTTCTTCTTGTTCTTTATCAACCCACATGACCTCTATCACGATTATAACTTATCCGTACATTACCTACTGAGATGTTCAGCTGTATTTTTTACTGTGCACTGGTTCTCACCGTTCTCATACAACTCCATACAAAATTCACCGATGGGTATACACGGGTATATGCTCATGTCGACATGTCATCCCTGACTGTGAACGTGAATGGAATGTGATTGGATGTTTAATGTGTCATTTCGTGTGATGAAAGTATATTTCTTGGTATTGCAGTTGATGCGCAGTATTGGTAAGAGAACGAATAAGTTTTCGTAGGAAACATGGATGAAGGATCGCAATGAAAAAATATTTCTGGAGCTGAATTTCTGAAACATAATTAGATACAGGCGAAAATCTGCTACTACCAGTAATTATGCTTGTATCACATATTCTACTTTAGTTATCGATTACATACATACATATATCACGCCTTTATCCCTTGCGGGGTAGGCAGAGCGTTAACGACCATAAGAATACGGTCGCTATCGCCACGTCTGACATTTTTGAGGATTGATTTCCAAGATTGTTCCAGAAAACATGTGTATCACTATAGTGACAGGTTGTCAGCCTGTCGCCTAAAAATTGTAATACACCAATACCCTCGAGTCCCTTAGTCGCCTCTTACGACACCCGTGGGAAGGATGTGGGGTGATGCTATTCTAAGCCGGCATCACACGGCAAATATCGATTCCCACAAACATACCCTAATTAATTCACACATACCCTTGACTATAAAACCATCGAGTAGTAGAAATTTAAACTCGTGTGGTTAGCTTAGTTGTAATCGAATAACGAAGTTTCAGAAATTGACTCCCTGGACTTATTGATTCCCTGGACTTACTCGTATAATAATAACAAAAGCAGCCACATGTGATTTTTATTGTAGAGAATCTCTCTCTCTCTCTCTCTGTTTTCGTATGAGACACCGATTCGTCCAACGACCCAGTGAACCCTAGTGTCAGAAAATATAAAAGTGTTTGTGATTTTGGTATTCAGTTTCAGTCAAAATCACGTTACAATAATTTTGTAAATGTATATGTATGTATAATTTATTAAGAAAAAGCCTTTTTGTTCTCAGCCACGTTTTTCATTCCATAAAGTTTACACAAAAAGATACAAATATCTTTATGATTAAGTTAGGAAAAAGTTTGGCGAGTGGAATTTGTATAGATATAGACTCATATTGAAGAAATATGAATCTCCTCACCTACGACTTATAAGTTATGAAAACAAAACAACTTTATTTCTATGAAAAGCATTTTCTTTTCCAAACTTCCATATAAATACTCTGGCGAGAAATTATTTATTTTGGGAACATTTGGAAGTAAGATGAATGATAGAATATCAATACTTCAAATTTATAAATAGGAATTTCAAAGTAAGGTACTTACAGCTCATTTGCTTAGATAGTGTCACGACCAGTGTAACTTGACCTCAATGCTCCCTACACGCACGTACGGGCGCGTACTGACAGTTACGTTGGTCGTGACACTATGTAAGCGAATGGAGTATACAACAACAACAAATCGCGCCTTTATCCCTAGCGGGGTAGGCAGAGCGTTAACGATCACAAAATTACGGTCGTTATCGCCACGTCTGACAAGTATTGAGGGCCTTTTTAGACGATTCGTGTATCACTGTAGTAACAGGTTGTCAGCCTGTCGCCTAAAATTGTGATACACATGAAACCCTCGAGTCCCTTAGTTGCCTTTTACAACACCCACGGGAAGAAATGGGGTGATGCTATTCTAAGCCGGCATCACACGGCAATGGAGTATACCTACAGTTATGATCAAAAGATAGCACATAGTCGTCCTACCAATATTATAAATTCGAAAGTTTGTGTGTTTGTTTGTTACTTCTTCACTGATTCACTGATTTTCATGAAATTTGGCACACAGATAGAAGGTAACTTTGACTAACACATAGGACAGTTTTTATCCCGTAGAATGTTCCTGTGGGATGCTACGGGATTAAAACCGACTTCCAGGCGGAGCCGCGGGCGCCCGCTAGTAATACATATATAATCTTTGAATTTGATTATAATGTTTGCGTAGATATATTTCATTTTTATTTTTAAGTGAAATGGTGCCCAAGAGGACTTCATTTACATTTCAAATACGGAATTATCGTCAAAGATTTGCCGCGCAAGTGGTCATAATATCGTGTACAAAATTAAGGAAGTATTGTTGTAAATACGATTCGCGTAAAATGAGTCGCTTATCCTGTCTTGTTGTTTACCATAGTTTTTGAATTTTTCAACCGCCTTCTACAAGTAGCAGGCTTCTGACATGGTTGTGTAACGACCGCCGTCTAAGTAATCATAGACAGCAACCGGGACCTACGGCTTAACCTGCCATCCGAAACACGGAACCATCTTTCTTACGGACAATCGGGTGGTTCAGTCCGCAATGTCCTAACCAGACTGGGAACAAATTCACAGACTGATAAATATCAACTTTGTGAGTGACCCACCGAGAATCGAACTCGGAACATTCTGCGCCATATCGGTCGTCCGTAGTACTTAGTTATGATAGTATAAATGTGACGATTCTAGGATTCTAGGTGTCAAATTGTCAAATGCATTACACAATAAGTATGTATGTGTATATTTTTTAATGTAGGTAGCTAGTACTTCCTTGAGCTTTTGTATAAATTGCCAAAAACAGATTTAAGCAAACCAAGGGTGCGTCGAACACAACGTGATAGTAAAATAAATTGGATAAAATACCAATTCTTAACCCCTCACACCGCGCGAACAAATGTTTAATGTACCGGAGATAGGGGCCGCCTCTTTCTCCAGCCCTAGTTTTTATTTTCCCAGTATGAGGCCAGAGATTTCTCACTTTCTAGGGTTCCGTAACTGAAACGAAGAAACGGACCCTATTACTAAGATTGGTGAGCCAAGCTGTATTGTATCAGAAACATCTTGATAGATATACAGGGTGTAAGGGACGGTGTAACGATAACTTTGCAGGTGTGATCAGACCATTAAGCTGAATAAATTTTTCTGTGGGGGCTTTGTTGGGAAACGTGAAATTTTTTTCGACCTCCCATACAAAATTCCCGATCAGCTGACTGACTTTGTATGGGAACACTTAATATTCTGGTGCTTTGGTGGTTACCGTCGATTCGATGAAGAAGAATTTTTTGTTCCTGTGTCAGGATTTGGCGTTTTTTTATGGGATCTCTTCATGAAAACTCTTTTTTTGCTTCTGAATTACTAATTGTAACTGTAGTATCAATTAAATTATTAATGATTTCTTCACATATTTGATTCGATACAGGTTCGATTTACATACATACATACGCCTCTTTCCCGGAGGGATAGGCAGAGACTACATCCTTCCACTTGCTATGATCCTGACACACCTCTTTCGCTTCCTCAACATTCATAAGCCTTTTCATACACGCTCGTCGGTTTAGGGTACTGTTGACCTGACCCGATACCAATTACAAAGACGCTATTCGATTGACAGTTCTTCAAGCTGTAACTATTTCACTTGTGTCCTTTCCGTACGAGAAAGTCAAAGGCAGTATGGCTATACTGCCAAGTAGTTTCTATTCAACCAGGCTTTCTTCCGAAAAATGTTACGAATAATTGTAGAGAACCATTTATGCGTGAGTTCAACTTGCACCTTGATTTTTTTTATATATCGCTACGAAAGGAAAGAAGGGTAGTGTTTTTCAAATGTGTAAAGGTCAAAGATCTTCTCCGACTATATGGATCAGTTGTCACTAAATAAAAATCGTGCCAATAACTTGTATCGTAATATTCGCGAAAGATGGGCGGTTAAAACTCTGACCCCAGGGTTATAGACTGTATCTTAAAGGTTACTAATGCGATTAAGATGAAACTTATTTTGATTTGCTAATTTCACATTGTTGCTTCACCAATAGAGACAGATTTGTAAAAAAAAACGGTTTTTGGGATACTTACCTACATAAGGTTAAACAGGAATCACTCTGAAAATTTCAAAGTATTCATATATAATAATAATAATAATGTATTTATTTGATCATGTAACTGTGACACATAATAGTTAGTAAGATATTATATAACCTAAGTTAGTATTCATATTTTAATTTCAATTCGCATATATTATTTCTTATTTTTAATTCCTGGGGTATGTAGCCCACAGCAATGTCGTATGTAGGGACAGTCCACCCTGTCACCTATCATACGCAAAATCTTGTTGGGGCTGGCCCACACCCTGCGCATCAACGATGTGCACCTTTTTCGCACAGTGGTGAAGAAGTCATCCACTTGCGCCCCTACAAACATCCCTGATGCGCTACAGTAGCGGGGCAGCCCCAACAACACCCGGAACGCGTTGTTGTACTGGATCCGAAGGGCACTGTAGGCCCGTTGCGTATAACTGCACCACAGACTGCAAGTGTACAGTGAGGTGCAGTATGCTCTAAAGAGTGTTAACTCAACCTCTCTAGAACACCGGGAGAACCTTCGCGCAATCATATTCGCCCGGACCGACAGCGCCCTTCGTTCCCTTTCCATGTCAGCGTCGTCCTTGAGGTCCGCAGCCACCATGTGACCAAGGTATTTAAATTGGTCAACCCTGATTAATGCAGTACCATTTAAGGTGACCGGCGGTACGTTGGTGAGATGATTACTACCGACCTCAAAGACCATGAGCTGACTTTTCTTTTCATTGTATTTCAGCCCATGCGCAGCCGCGTATTCCTCGCACACTCTGACAAGCTTTCGTAGTCCACACACCGAGGCACTGAGCAGCACCATGTCATCAGCGTAGCTTAAATTATTGACGCAGATGTTGTCAACATGGCATCCTACATGCGTGCTACTCAGCGCCACGATCAGCTCGTTTATATACAGATTGAAGAGCGAGGGCGAGGTCAACCCTCCCTGTCTCACCCCGCACTCCAACCTGTACGGTTCAGACAAACTACCCGCCCACCTAACGCAGTTGATCTGATTTCCGTACCAAAATTTTAACATACGTACTTGTTCCATTGGGAGTCCGATAGCTTTTAATTTATCCCATAAGATATTATAAGAAACCAGATCAAATGCCTTAGACAGGTCCAGAAAACAACTATAAACCGGTGTTTTGTGGTTCACATAGTATTTCACAGTGTGCTTAAGACAGAGTATTGCGCTTTCCGTGGAAAGACCAGGTCTAAACCCAAACTGATTACTATGTATACTAAGATGTTTCTCTAACTGTGTATTAAGCACACTGTCAAACACCTTTGCTATAATAGTCGCGAGTGAAATAGGTCTGTAGTTATTCCTGTCAGACATATCCCCCGTTTTATCTTTGACAACCGGTACTACTATAGTCCGCATCAGATCCTGGGGCAAGTATGAATGCCTTAGACATAAGGTATAAAACATTCCCAAGATATCATATCAAATATTTGCAAAATTATCTTTATATAAAAACACTAGCTGGTGCCTGCAAACTTCGTCTCGCCAAGGGATATTTATACGCCAACAGAAGATAAAAAAAAAGTATTATAATAGTCATTTCCGTATGTTTTTAAAGTGAAGCCATGCTCTTGGTGTTGCATGACAGTTAGGTAGGCAGACCAACTCCAGGACTTTAAAATAATCACTTCTCATATAAAAACATTTACACAGTTCCCCGAGAACCTCTTTTAGTATAGTCGGTTTAAAATCGCTCGGGGGGCCCTTAATGGACATCCCTGTTTTTTTAGTACACATTGCGCTTCACTATATGATGCAACCAACTTGATTGATGATGATGGATTTCGGTATGTCTGTTTGTTTGTTATACTGGTGTCAATTCTGACGGGACATTCCTTGATGTCAATATATTTGATACAGGATTTTTAACTCGATAGAGTAGACGATATTGATTTTTTTGTTATTCTTGTTGTATTATATGTTGTGTTGTTGTTGTTATAGATAATTCTTGAATTGCCGATGTTGTAACTAAGTTGGCTAAAACAACATATTCTTAACACACTCACGAACACGCTTTCTTCTTACATATTTTTATCAATAGCAAATAAGAGCCAGACACGAGATATCTACTGCAGTTACTGTCCTAAAGTAAAAAATTGATACATACATACATACATACATATATCACGCCTTTATCCCTTGCGGGGTAGGCAGAGCGTTAACGGCCGGAAGAATACGGTCGCTATTGCCACGTCTGACATTTTTGAGGATTGTTTTCCAAGGTTGTTCCAGAAAACATGTGTATTACTATAGTGACAGGTTGTCAGCCTGTCGCCTAAAATTGTAATACACCAATACCCTCGAGTCCCCTAGTCTCTTCTTACGACACCCGCGGACAGGCTGTGGGGTGATGCTATTCTAAGCCGGCATCACACGGCAAAAATTTGATTCCTGGAATAAGACCAAAATATAAAGAGAAAAAGTTATGGTCTTCTTTGAAAATGCGTAGTTTAATATAAAGTAACAAACGTCACTTTACTGACAACCGTATACCTAAAAATAAGAATGATAAAATTTTACACTATAAATTCCGATTTAGCAAAAAATCAGCAAAGGAATGTGTACGCCAGAATCGTGGCTTGAGTTGAGATAGCATTATTTTATTATTAATGTATGAAATCGCTGCGAATCAGTGTACAATATCAGATGTGCATTGTTTTTATAATGTGTAGTTTTTATTGTAGTGTGTGTAACATTCTTGATCTATTTCGCATGAATCAATTGTGTTGGTTCAAGGTAGTTTTGTGTAACATACGTAGATTACGTAGTAGGTTTGCCGTGTGATGCCGGCTTAGCATAGCATCACCCTATTTCCTTTCCGTGGGTGTCGTAAAAGCCGACGCAGGGATTTGTGGGTTTGATGTGTATTGCAATTTTAGTCTACAGGCTGACAACCTATCGTTATAGTGATACACGACTTATCTGAAACGATCCTCAAACATTTGTCAGACGTGGCGGTAGTGACTGTAATTTAACGCACTGCCTATCCCGCCAGGGATACAGGCGCGATTTGTGTGTGTAAAATAATTATATTGTCCGTACCTACGCATAAAATTTTCTTATTATTATTGTGTATCTTGTATCGTTGTTTGTACGCAAATGTAAAGAAATAATATTGCTTTTCTATCCTAGATTAATAATATAAATTAAGTAATTATTATTGTGTTTGGAATTCACTAAAAACTATTTTGATTAGACTTTTTTCATATTTCATGACTTTCAAGCATTCAATGTGAATTTTCCAACTTTTGTCATAAAAGTCGGCATGTACAGTTTAATTGTGAACTGTCCCCCGGCAATTCCATGTACTGTTAACAACATTTCAAGCTGCTAAAAACCGGGGCTTAAAAGCTACTCGTAAGTATTCAAGTAACGAAGATATGGGAACGAAACAAGTGGTCCACAATTACACCGCCTAGGATAGAGCCAACCGTGGTGTAGGGGTTAACACGTCTAACTCGACAAGTTAGAAGACGTGGGCTCAAATCACATCAGCGTCGTGAATTTCTGCTACTTTCTTCATTTATACAAGGTGTAAAAATATTAGCTGCAAATATTTTAAGAGGTGAATCAGTCCATTAAAATGAACAACTTTCTCCAAGGACATAGGTGGAAATATGAGAAAAGTTTTTGAACCTTACATACAAATTGACTTGGTCGATCCGTAGTTTTGTATGGGAGGACCAAATTTGTTTTTCATATTTCGACCTTTGTTCTTTGGGGAAATACGCCTCTTACGACACTCACGGGTAGGAAATGCGGTGATGCTATTCTAAGCTGGCATCACACGGCAATTAAAACACCAAGCATTCGAAATCACTACCTTGTGGACATTCCTACAACATAGTAAAACATTTATTTCAAGGGATCGCCTTCAGCTACTTTTCCATACACTTATCAAGATAACCAGTCTAAATTGAACCTAAAAAGACTACATGTGCTACTGAATGTACCAACGTAACAGATTTTAATTTCGTTATTTGTACAGCTTTTAACTTGAAAGCTCCGATACAAAGTGGGGTTCTGTTAGCTCGGAAAATGCTGGAACTAATTCATACGAGGAGCTAATAAAAACAAAATGGGCACGCGTTTACTCAGCACTTAGTAAAACTAATGAAACTATCGTGTAGTAGTTATCTAGAGAATTTGAAAATAAAGCTTTTACAAATAATTGTAAGACGGGTTGCACACTTGACGCGCGATGGAGCGCAAAAATATCGCAGCCGTCTGTCAGATCCGTACTAGAAACGTCACTCCCCATACTAAAACCGCTCAACCGCTGTTGACGCAGCGCTATCGTAGTGTCATCCATCGAGTGAGATTTTAGTATGGGGAGTGACGTTTCTAATATGGATCTGACAGACTGATGCGATATTTTTACACTCCGTCATGCGTCAAGTGTGCGATCCGTCTTAATACAAATACAAATGTCATTTATTGCGAATCATAGGTAGGTACAAAAGGTGTTATCACAGTATTTCAGGTCGTTATGTTCTGCTATTGAGCATACAATAATACAATAATAATAAAATGCCAATTCGAGTCCCGGCTATTATATTTTTTTCATATTCTCATATTCATTTGTAGAACAAATAATATGAACTGCAATTTCACAGAACAGGCTGTAGGAATAAAAAGATAAATCTACCAAATCCTGCCAAAAACTAAATCTCCACTCGATTTTTAATTGTTTTATTATGCTTGTAATGCGTTGCGCGACATATATTTTCTTTAGATATCTGTGTCACATTTTTTTACGTGTATAGGTACATAAAAACCATACGGCACGTCTGAAGTCGGATCGCACACTTGACGCATGACGGAGCGCTAAAATATTGCAGCGGTCTGACAGCTCCATAGGAACGTCACTCCTACTAAAACCGCACTCGACGGACGAGACTGCGACAGCGCTGCGTCAACAGCGGTTGAGCTGTTTTAGTATGGGAATTGACATTTCTAGTATTGATCTGACAGACCGCTGCGATGTTTTAGCGCTCCGTCGTGCGTCAAGGGTGCGATCCGCCGTATAAGGTTTGGTCGAAGAGTTTAAAACTGGAGATATGACAACGTACGCCAACAATCTTTGATGTCCCGCGATTTTACTATACCAACGTGTATTCAACTCTTTTCTATTTTTTTTTTAAATTTCCTTTTAATACCTATCTTTTTACCTATTTTTATAGTACAGTACATCAGGTTTGAATAAATTAGTCCATAAAAATAGGTGGGTCTTTGTGACAAACATGAACCTTTAGTTTTACGAGCCCTATCAGTGTGTAATAAAATACATCATTGTATCACATAGGGATATTACTATTGTCCCTTTTGTAGGACAATAAATTCGATTGAAAATCAAAGGCCTGGCGTGAAATTATTGCTTACAATAAGGCTCGCGATTTCTTTGATGTTCCGCCTGATCGATATTCGATTAAATAGGAATTCGATATTCTATTGATAGAATATTGAAGATTCTTTCAGTACGGTAGTAAATGATGATAGTAAGAACTATTTGAATGAAGCGGAACAAAAATGGTTGGGTAGGGAAAGTAATTTGTATGGAAAATAAAAATCATTTTTCTTAATATAAAGTGATAGTACAGTCTAATCTGACCCGAGCTCGACTGTACCTACTATCACTAGCACATCATCTTACGCTTAGATGGTCTCTGAAAAGGGTAGGTTGATATGCTCGCGATACTGCATACTACACATATCGCGCCTTTATCCCTTGCGGGGTAGGTTAAACAGCTAACGGCCGTAAAATACAGTCGCCATCGACACATCTGAAAAATATTGAATTTTATCGCTATTGTGACAGGTAGTCAGACTATCCCCTAGAAATTGTAATACACAGAAACCCTTAGGTTCCTAAGTGAGCTCTTACGACACCGGCGGGAAAGAAATAGGTGATGCTATTGTAAGTTGGCAGCAAATTTCTCACTTTTTGCATTTTTTCATTTTGATTCGGTCATTGCGGGCTGGACCACCTATAGAAAAAGTGGTAGGAGTTTCGGATAGCACGTTAAGCCGTAGGTCCCGGTTGCTGTCTATGACCACTTAGACGGCAGTCGTTATACAAACATGTTAGAAGCCTGCTTGTAGAAGGCGGTTGAAACATTGTAACATTAGGATTCATCGCGTCGTTGGAAGACTTGGCGTCCCACACGAAAAGAAAGAAGTGGTTCAGTTTCATAGTCTGATCATGCTTGCAAAGATTTCAGTACACCGTCTTTTACACCCGTAATGAATGACTGAAGAAGCCATTTCCTCCTTCCTTTATCTGCCGAAGAGATTCTAATCTAACAGATTAGCGAAACAGATGTTTATTATGGCGCGGCCTATTGCCAATAATCATTGAGAGAAACGCTATCGGATGTACCGAGATATTCAAGATGTCTACCTCCTTTGATGTTCGCGCCGTCGATTTTAAACTTCATTTATTTGAACCTCAGATTAAAGGAGTTAAGTTAAATTCCGTCAAATCCTCAAAGAGATCTTTTTACTTTCTATCGGATTTGAATTGATGGGTGTTTAAAATGTACCTACCTTTTTAACATAAAATAGTTACAAATTGGGTCGTTTTCTATAATTTTTTTGTTAGAAAGCTAATACAAGCGAAACAAGCGGAAAAAATTCACGCCACCGATGGGACTCGAACCCACGTCTTCTGCCTAGCCTGGGTCTATTCCTGTGGTACTTCCCTGCCACATAAACGTCTTGGTGGGTCTTTGTTCCCATTTGTCTTCACGAAATCTGTCACTAGTGATAATGAAATAAAAATTCCCATTGGTCACTAGAAACAAATGGGAACAATTTGTCCACACTCGCATTTGATTTGAGCAATGGTCGCACCATCGTCGGCGCGTCAAAAATTCAATGATTTGACAACTGGGAATTTGACAGATTTTGTGTCACAAGATGAACATGTGATATTGCAGACTTAACCACACGATTGGTCGAAATGTAACATGCTTTCCTGCTTCATAGGACATGTTAAGCCGTTGTTCCTTGTTGATATCTACGATTAAGATAGGCCTTTCCCACACTTCAGCGAAAAATTACCACCCTGCGCTTACGTATGCTATCTGCTCTGCGTTAGCGCTGGGTCATGCGACGAGAACGGTTTTTGTATGGGGAGTAACGTTTCTAGTATAGATCTGACAGGCGCATACGCAGCGTTATTTTTGCGCTGAAGTGTGAGGCCTTAGACGACAGTCGTTACGCAACCATGTCAGAGGTTTGCTAGTAGCACTAATATTGTTGTAGCCAAGTACTTGCTCTAGTAAGTGGTTAAAAATCTCCGGAACAAATGAAGCAAACTTTGAAACTCACAAATATTTATTGAGATCAGGATCAGCTGACAAATATTTATTGAGATTACCTAAACATCCGCGATTTGTGAGCGTCACCACACAAAGGAATAAATCCTATATTTGAGCTCGTAGACGTCACAAATCCGGGGAATCCGCGCGGCGGATGGAATATCATCTGGAGCTCTATTTCCGAATTGAGCGAAATTCCGTGAACGAAAATCTGTCGTCTACGATTACATTACGCTTACACCAATTTAAACTAAAACGTAAACTTTTCCGTTTTACGCAAAAATATAAGGCCTATCGACATTCCTAACAAAGTTCATTGATTTAAAAAGCGGTAATCTCCGACAGCGAAACGAAATGTGATTTAAAAAGTTAATGTTGTCTGTGGTCTAACGCTTATTTGTCACTTTGAGTTTGACAATCAGCTGTTTTGGCAAATAGTAGAAAATGAAAAAGAGTGGTTTGACAACTCTTTTTCGATATCCGTAATATCATGTTTTAAGATATCAATTCAGAAATGCCGATTTCAGGATTTCGCTTGCGAAAAAGCGCTTTCGTAGTACGCAATCAAAAACGTACAATTCAGAAATTGAGCCCCAGATTTGTAATAATCCCGGTTTCCAATCCGTCAGACACTATTCGATACTGTTGGATCACGTCGTAGATTTCGCATAACTTGGAATCAAATATTAACCAGCCGTGATTTGTAGCGACGCTTCAAACGCTGACGAACTATGCTAGGAACAGACGAGGTGCGAATAGGTACTGATAGGGTGCATTCAGGTGGGTGATGAAACTGAACAACGTTCCTCTAGAGTCATATTTCAGGAAACGTCGCTGTCGGTATAAAAGGTGTACAAAAAGTTGTATAAAATATTTTAAAAAGTGAACAAGCCCATGAAACTGAACAACTTTCCCCATGAAACATAGGTCGAAATAATTTTAAAAAAATCAGGCGTCCCATACAAAACGTACCAGTCGACCGGGTTAATTTTGTATGGAGGTACATTTTAGTTGTTTTTATTAATTTCTTTTCGTGTCGGACACCTAGTCGTCCAATGACCTAAAAATTAAGCGAATAGGGCTTTATATGCCAAGTTACAGAGTTTTCAAAATCGTCCTTCATCGATTAAGTAGGTATATAATCAAAATGGCAAAGTAAGAAAGCTTTTATGAAAATCAAGTTAAGTTACAATAAACGTACTTTTCAAATTAAGGCTTATTATAAAAGTTTGCCTGTAACGTCGGAATGAGCATTTAGCAAACAAAATTATTTCAGTGGAAAGAAAGTTCCCGAAGCTACGCCGAGAATAAAACCAAATATTAACATAATTCGCTTTTTCCGTATTTGTGTGGAAACAAATTAATTTACTTACTACAAAAGAACATAAGTACGTTACAATCTTGGTAGGTCGGTACTTGATACATACATACATACATATATCACGCCTTTATCCTTTGCGGGGTAGGCAGAGCTTTAACAGCCGAAAGAATACGGTCGCTATCGCCACGTCTGACATTTTTGAGGATTGCTTTCCAAGGTTGTTTCAAAAAACATGTGTGTCACCACAGTGACAGGTTGTCAGCCTGTCGCCTTAAAATTGTAATACACTAATACTCTCGAGTCCCTTAGTCGCCTCTTACGGCACCCACGGGAAGGATGTGGGGTGATGCTATTCTAAGCCGGCATCACTCGGCACGGTACTTGATAGTAAATTGAAATGAAAATATCAAGATTGAGATAGAGTTTCAACTTTCAACCCTGTTTTTTAGAAATAGTAAATTGTCATTTTGGGTTACCAGTGATCTGCCAGTACCGATAACTGTTGTACCTAATCGAAATGGGACTTTTTAACTTTTTCTTTTACTTCCTTGTAGATGCCGCTCGTACGAATAATGTAAAACCTCAGCAGTGATTTTCCAAAGATCGACTCATCAGATCATCAAAATGCAACCATTCCACCAGTATTTCTTTATGACGTTGTCACGTCCAACTATCGTCAGTAAACCGACTTTACAGACAGCTTTTTTTATCAGAATAGGGTTGCTTCGATTGTAATGTAGAAATATTAAAATCAAGGTTGTCATTTTCTCTCCAAAAGTTCCCTCTCTAAACCTCTCTATTTGGTGTTTACACATACATGTAGGTAACCAAACTAGGTAACTAAAACGCCAAGATATTCAAAGCGGAAAGACAAATCAGCATTTAACGTGTTGATTTCTCGTTTGAGTCTACAAACTTGGCGCTGAGTCGTATTAAGCGCTGAAACTACGGTTCACAAACAAACTTACCTGTGTATTTCTTATATTAATAGGCTGACTGTGGGAAAAAGTTTTAGACAAGTATTTATACGTCTTGAACTTTTGTTTGTCGTGTAGACTAAACAATATGGTAAAAGAGGAAGTTTAGGAAGGTATAACACAAAATTAGCTTGTCTAACTATCTACTGCTATGGATGTAGCCATGCGTGCGGCAGGACAACATAGGTACCTATATACTGCATCAATAAACATTATTAATAAGTAGTAATAAGACTAGTCTTGCCGTGTGATGCTGGCTTAGAATAGCATCACCCCATATCCTACCCGCGGGTGTCGTAAGAGGTGACTAAGGGACTCGAGGGTATTGGTGTATTACAATTTTTAGGCGACAGGCTGACAACCTGTCACTAAAGTGATACACATGTTTTCTGGAACAACCTTGGAAAACAATCCTCAAAAATGTCAGACGTGGCGATAGCGACCGTATTCTTACGGCCGTTAATGCTCTGCCTACCCCTCAAGGGATAAAGGCGTGGTATATGTATGTAATAAGACTAGTCTGTTCAAGTATTTAAGAAATTAGCATAAGGAGATTTGTGCAGCATCAAGACAAACCGAACTCGGTTTAATGATGCCAAGATTTTGTAACTCATTTTGTAAAATTGTATGAATAAATAAATATAAATATAAAACTCTCCATCTTCCATTTTGTTTGACTATTGTCTACATCATCTGATGGGTATTCTGATTCTATAGAAATTTTGGCAACAATGTAATTTTACCGCCACCTGCGTTGAAAAGTAGCCGGTAAGTTTGGCTACTTCAGTACAAAACAAATAGGATAAAACTCAAATTCAATGACAAAGTGAAAATATTTTACTTCCAAGTAGATTCATAATGTGAATTACAAGATTATGACTGGATAAATGGATTTGTCAATGTAAGCAAGACGCAAGAAATAGCTCATTTGATCTGTCATTTAAGTAGGGATGTGGACTGGCCGATCTAATGAGCTACTAAACGGTATTCTGTATGAAAATAGGAATTTATGACGTCATATTTTCCAATTTTGAACGGCGTCAGAACACAGCATATAATTTTCTGTTTAATAGTTCAAATTTTGAATATTTCATAAAATTATGAGTGAAGTCCTTAGTATTTTTGGACAAGACCAACAGCCGATACCGTTTTAAGCATACCTACATCTTTTATATTTTCTTAATGACCCAATCTACAAGCGAATGGTAAGGATTTCAACTGACCGCAAATGTGAAGACACAAAGTTTCTTCAAGTGTCCTTAAGTCTATTACGCTCGAGATTATCATAAGAATTGAATATAAATTCCGATGATTAGCATAGATTTCCCAGTTTCTTACTCTATCTCCGTTTTATCAACTGGAAGAATAGACTAAAAGTAATTTTGTCCCTCTATTTGTTATCATAATTTTTCAATTGAAAATATTCTCTAGAGTAATAGCTAAAACTTTAGAAGTTATGAAGTTTTGTTATTGTTCCAAGATTTTTCTTCTTGTTTTCGTGTAAACGAGTCAACGAACTCATGATTGCACTTATTCGTATTTCGACCAAAATTATTAAGACAATGTCCACAAGATAGCGATTTTGAATACTTAGTGTTTAAATCAAGCACTAGTAGATATTGATACTATCTTTTTGTTACAAAGTTTACAAACGAAACAAGTGGAGAAAAATCATGCCACAGATGGGACGTCAAAAAGACGTGGGTTCGAATCCCATCAGTGGCGTGAATTTAGTAAAATGTAAAAGTCGGTGCATATCTAGCGCTATTTTATTTGTACTTACGAAAAAGGTAGTAAACAGAATATATGAACTGTCGCAATTGAAATACTTATTATACATAATTGGCTGCCATAAAGTAGCCGTGACATTTCATGCCATTCCGCAAAATATTAAATACTAGTGGGCGCCCGCGGCTCCCACCGCGTGGAAGACGGTTTTTATCCCACATAATACTTGTTTCGGGATAACAACTATTCTTTGTTAATCCAGGTTACCCTCTATATATTATGTGCCAAATTTCGATAAAATCGGTTCAGTAGTTTTAGCGCGAAGGAGTAACAAACTAATAAGAATACAAACTTTCACATTTATATGTATACATCTACGCTCCGATAACATGCTGCATACTTCCTTTTTAACACATTTTACTTTATCAAAACATGCTAATATAGGACCTAGATATGTTATATGCTCGTAGATATAATATAGAACTTCTAATAGGTACGCGTGAAGAAAGGGTTAGTAGATTAGATTTAAGATTCATTTATATCATTTTTACAGAAATAGATTACAAATGTCATTAAAATGTCCGTTTTATAATTAAAATGTAAAAATGATCGTTAAATATTATATCAATACCATTGAAAACAATGTCATAAAATATATAAATTACAAAGTAATAAATCAATTGTCACAAAATACAATAAAAATCAAAATTAAATTAACAACAATAATAGTAAAGAAAACTGTGATTAGTTAAAAAGGTTTACGTTTTTCCAACAGGCTCTCCTATTTGAGGGATCAACCTATAGGTAATTTATTTGTTATAGCTGTAGCTCTCTAGGCCAGTATATATGCTGGTAGAGGATCATAATCCTCTAAATGGGCAACTCGAAGTACTAAAGATATTCAAGTAAGTACCTACATATAACGTCATAAAATATGACAAACCTTATTACCAAAACGCGGATTAAGGTAGCCTAAGGCCTTTCTCACACCTGATAAACAACGGAGCGTTAAAATAACACATCCGTAAAGCAGCGGTCTGTAACATCCATACTAGAAACGTCAAACCCCATACGAAAACGATAGCGCAACGTAAGAGCGGTTCTACTTTGAGACCTGCGCCGAGAGCTGTTTTAGTATGGGAATTGACGTTTCTAGTATGGATGTGACAAACCGCTGCGTTACGGGTGCGTTATTTTATCGCTACGCTGTGCGTTAAGTGTGAGAAAGGTCTTAGTTAAAGTAGTTTGGTTTCGGTAGTCTTTTCCCAAGTGAGATCCAAGACCAAACTTACTGCGGTTTTAGTTTCTGCTGCCACTACCAACGGTACAATCTGCGAAGTCAACAACTAAGTACAAACTATCGTAAAATCACAAACTTTCCTTTATAAAAAATACGTATCTGTTAGGGCGCGTACACGAAATAGATCGGGGCGGAGACAGTGCTCTGTAGAAAAAAATTACTCATTGTTTGAAGACTCACGAACGCAATATTTTTCTTCCCACGACTTGGCAAAACTTCCTATCATTTCAGTCCAGTTCATTTATTGCTTTTTGATCTACGATTTTTTAAATGAATTTGTGGCACTATGTCTAGCTATAGAATGGTGTACAGTCTATAAATTTCACTTGACTTGCTGTCACTATTCGTCAAATAGTGTCAAGCGGATAATAGATATCTTATTCATGTCATGTTTAAAATGTCTATGATTCTTTGCGATTTCTAGTCAAGTCGTAGTCTTATTAACCATAGCCTTATTTTGACAGATAACTTGTATTTTGCGTCACACGATCAAATCATCTGTAAACCTATTAGACAGAAAATGACAGTGCCATATTAACAACAATATTTCGCTTAAGTAGACTCATTTTACCAAATCGATGGTATTTAATTGTTTTTACCAATTGCCAGCCAATTTCTGAAGAACCCCCATCTGTTTTGTAGGATTGGTTTAGTATTGTGAAATTCGTTTATCTAATCAAAATTTTATTTAAATTTATTTAGGCCTCTTCCGGATATAAAAGCCAGTTAACATTTGTAAATATAATGGCTTTATATTTGAGAAAGGGAGTAAAATAAAACGTAGATACCTACTTAAACAGGGTGGAAAATAACTTCGATGGTTTCTCAACGTATACTTATTCATATAAGTGTCAATGTTGTCTTTTCTACAATGACTAATTAATTTATTTAGTGACAGCATTGTATTGCAAATTCTTGAATTTCTAAAAGCATTCGTTGTGAATCTACTTGGAAATAAACGATTGAAATCTTGAAACCTATAAACCTTTTATTGAATTTACATAGCATTATATCAAAACAAAACTACCCTTAAAATCGATAAGTGCCAGCCGATATGCATACAAAGGCATTAAAAAGCAAAATTCGCAGGTGGCTCGGCAAGCCAAAGAGTTCTACGAATGACCGAAAAAAACGCAAAAGAATCGACAAATTGGATGCCTACTTCATCAAAGGCCGGCTTCAATGGGGCTGCCAATCACACGCGACTATCAATGCCCAAATGAATTATAAAGGGCAGGAAGCCGTTCTAGTTTATATGGAAGAATGACTCACAATCGGAGAATATACCGGGTGTAAAGGGCAACTAATACAAAGCCAGCTAACAGAATTTATTTGAGTACAACCCTTTCATTATAACTTTCCTTGCACTCTCACTATTTACGAAAATTTCGTACACTTCTCTGTGGTGTGATACGATAGAAAACTCGATGGTTTCATGTCGACTTCAATAGGGAATTTTCCTTTATTTATTTTTAATTATTATTCTAGTCACTAGATAGATGGCGCGGTGCTTTGTATGTTAACGCAAGGAACGGAACGTAATATTTAATTTTTTTTTTTTTAACTTGGACTCGGACTCATTTGGAACGAAAGTGTCAGTGCAGTCAGTGTCGCGATGTTTTTTTAGTCTTTTGGCTTTAGAGTCTACACTAAAATCTAGTAACATAGACGGTTCAACGCCATCTATCGAGTTCTTGGGATACTAGTTTTTTTATAGTTCTCAAAAATTGGTAACTATTACCTACAATGTTAGGCACCGGTGGGGCTAATATCATGTCACTACTGCCAAAGAGTAATAACTACGTAAAGCTACTTGCTGCCCGTTGCCACAAGAGATAATTTCGTGAATGCCATTTTATGCGAGTACGTCAGATTTAGAAAGCATTCAAGATATTTCCTGGAAGAAAAACACACTTTACTAGGAATTTACCAAATACAAACGTATTTGCATGCACGTAGATGTTGGCAGATCGCACACTTGATGCACGACAGAGCGCTAAAATATCGGTCTGTCAGATCCATACTAGAAATGTCACTCCCCATACTAAAACCACATTTGACGGAAAACACTGCGATAGCACTGCGTGAGGATTGAGATTTCTAGTATAGATCTGAAAGACCGCTGCATGTTTTAGCGCTCCTTAGTGCGTTAAGTGTCCGATCCGCCGGTACATATCTGTATAGAGCTTGTGTAGACGTATAAACCTTAACATTTTTGGAAGTCAGTCTCTTACACCCTGTATTTTGTATTTTCTTTAGCCGGCGTTTTTAGAAGCAAAAGTCGACAGATGACATGACTTTAGGCGAAATGAAACAATGGAGATTGGTTTTGAGTTTGACAGGCAGCACTCAAGGACAAAATCGGAAATTCTTTATTTTTGTATTTCTTTTAAATAAAAGAAAGGATTAAGGTTATAATTCCTTTCCTACAGAGTGGGAAGAAAAGTAATGACTTTTTCTGGCTAGTAATTCCAATTGGAATGACTTCCATGCCAAACAAAATAAAGTCTTGTTTGCAAGGACGCGTATAATTTTTTGTCGTTGTACAGAAAAGTTGTCCACTTCTATAGAAGTGACATCCCTTCAAAGAAACTCATGACTTTTCTCTACCCTTTATAAGTCTAATAGTGTACGCCTGCGGCTCCGCCCGCATGGAAGTCGGTTTTAATTCCGTTGCATCCCACAGGAACATTTATTCGGCATAGCAACTATCCCATGTTGGTCCAAGTAATCTATCAAGTGTGCCAAATTTCATGAAAATCGGTTTAGCAGTTTATGTGTGAAGGAGTAACAAACAAACATACAACCTCTCGCATCACTCTCTCTCTCTCTTTTCGTGTGGGACACCGCATACATATAAAGCAAAGTCGCTTTTCGCGTCTGCCTGTATGTATGTTTGCTTAAATCTTTAAAACTATACAACGGAATTTGATGCAGGTTTTAATACTCGTAGATAGAGTGAATCAAAAGGAAGGTTTTTATGTATAATACTTGTCGGTAAAAAATTCTGTTGAAAATGAGAAAAAATGAGTTGCAGCGAGCGCAGTCGCTGGGCTTCACACTAGTTAACAATATAAGTAGGATTTTCCTTTTGAGACCCTCTCTCAGGATCCCTTCGCTTTGTTTTACTTCTACGTAAATTACCTACGTAATAAATGGAAACCCTAAAGTTTTTATTAATATTTGATCAAAACAAACGTTAAGCGTGTTATTTACGGACGTACGCACGCCAGCGTTTCTCCACTTATCCAATCCGGCTGCCGGATGTCGGAAGTACATACATACATACATAATATATCACGCCTTTATCCCTTGTGAGGTAGGCAGAGCGTTAACGGCCGTTAGAATACGGTCGCTATTGCCACGTCTGACATTTTTGAGGATTGTTTTCCAAGGCTGTTCCAGAAAACATGTTTAACACTTCTTCTTCTTCTTCATAGAGTCAATGGTAACAATTTAGATAACCTTTTTCGAGTGGTTGGCCACGGAAACGCCTCTAGCGTTTGCTTCACATACGTATAGTGACAGGTTGATTTTAAGGTTCCGTGGTTATTAACACTAAAACTATAAGACATTATTACGGGTTTTAACTCACGGTAGGAGTTAAAACCCGTAATAATGTCTTATAGTTTTAGTGACAGGTTGTTAGCCTGTCACCTAAAATGTCGGAAGTAGCCGTCCGACGATATTTGAATGCCGGATGACGCCTTTCCATCTATCCGGTAAAAGACGGACACTCGAATGACGTCATGGTAGAGTTCAAAAAGTACCTTTTATATTCAAACTTTTTGTACGTCTGTCACTGCGTACCGTTAGAATCCAAATTTCGATTTGGAAAATTCTCGAATTGATAAATGTAGGATGCCGGAAGAGTGGAAAAGCATGTATGATAGACTTCTAAATCGGATCGGAAATTGACGGATCGGCAAATGACGGATGCCGGAGAAGTGGAGAAAGGCCCTAAGCACGATTTAAATTATTTAGCGGAATTAGATAAGGTAAGTTAATTTTAATCAAGTATGGGAGTTTGTGTAATAGATATTTGAGATATTCTGGAAACATAATATTCTGAAATAGCAGAATAATCCAGTCAAAACACGTGTTAGAGAAACCATTTATGTGAGGTAGAATCTCGTCAGTTTTTAGGACATTGCGGGCTGAACCGCCTGATCGTGCGTAAGAAAGATGGTTCTGTGTTTCGGATGGCACGTTAAGCCTTAAGTCCCGGTTGCTTAGACGGCGGTCGTTACACAACCACGTCACAAGCCAGCTACTTGTAGAAGTTCTGACTGTAGAACTTGTAAAATTCTGACACTACAGCTTAATTATAGCAACCTAGCTAAAGTTACTCCTAGCAAAATCGAATCCGGCAAAAATTCCAAAGAAATTTTGCGATGAGGAACTCTAAATTCATAGTTCTAGGATATGGGTATAAATACAGCCTTTATTAATCTACGTCTGAAAATCGATCATCATCATCATCATCATGTCCACACCGTATCCGGCGACGGCGACTCCTGTCAGTCTTTTAAATCGGGTCTTTACTGCGATGGGCTCTGATGTGGCTAGCAAAACCGAATTTCGTCTTAACTCGGTCGCAAGACGCGCAGTATAACTGGCCAGTCGAGTCATATGTATAAGTATAGGAGGGTTTTGGTCTGGTCTTTCGTATTTGGCGTTTTGCATCAAAGTCTTCTAGACGCTTAGTTTCAAAATTTAGCACACTCATGTGGATAGTTGTGGATATCGATCTTTATGCTAACAATATGACACCTAAATAGTCTGTTTCTTACTATCGCACATAACCACGTTTATTTAGTAACCGCGACGTCGCGCGGCGTCACCAGACGCGTGACATTGGTTGAGGGTGGAATAAATTACACAGGGCGTAAAAATAGCACTACCACTGACACGAAACAAACACCACAACTTTCAGGTAACTGGAATAACAGCGAAGAATGCCTTATTTAGAGTAATCTAATCACCTTAACATAAGCATATATTGTCAAATATGTTGTAGTAATTTTACCTAATATTTTTTTTAAAGTTGTAGTTACACATGTCTAGGTCACGTTTAGCAATGTAAGCATTTTGTTCACTTCCCGACGCCCTCCGCGCGGGTCAGCCAGTCGTCTCCTAACCTTTGTGTCGCTCGCGTGTTGTCATCGATTGTACACCCTTTATAATTTGTTGCGTATTGTGGATATCAGAATATAGACATCAAGTTTTACCTCACTTTCTGTGTTTTGAATGGAACTCTCTTCAGTGAACTTTGCCTTACACACCCTTTGCTAAAGACACTAGTAGCTGAACATCTAAATAATACCAGTAAACCAAAAATGGTACAAAAGTGGTGACTCCAGTGAAACGTGCCTTCTGAGACTGACGGTGCCGGACTGAAAAGTGTGGTGTTATAAAATCGGACAAAGATGGCTAACCCTCCTCCGCCGCCGTCAGTGGTGGATTTAGCTGCGATTTCCCTAGCTTCGCGGTTACCAGATTTTTGGACGCAGCAGCCGAGAGTATGGTTCCTGAGGATTGAGGCAGCAATGGCCCCACAGAGGTTAGGAGACGCCTCAAAATTCGAACTGGTAGTGTAGAAGCTGGGAGCTGACGTAATCACACAACTTACCGATTTTTTAACAAATCCGCCGGCGACCGGTAGATACAATGCGCTGAAGGATCGCCTTATCAAGATGTACGAGGAATCGGCAAACAGGCAGATCGAGAGACTAATAAGCGAGATGGAACTCGGAGACCAAAAACCCTCACAACTTCTGAGAAAGATGCGAGATCTGGCTCGAGACAAGGTACCAGATACAACACTCAAGGTATTATGGCAAAATTTATTACCACCGACGGTTCGTGCAGTTTTGGCTGTAACAGATAATAAAGATCTAGATAAGTTGGCCGCTATAGCAGATGATGTGCGTGAGGTGACCAAGACTAACACCATAGCAGCTGTAGCTCAGCCGGTGGCAAGTACTTCATCATCAGTTAGCAATGACGAGATAATGGCCGAGATTGCAAAACTTAACGCAAAATTTGCATCAATGGAGACTAGACCGCCGCCGAGTGAAAGATTCTCGCGTAATAGGTACCGTGGACATCATCGCCAGTCATCATCATCGCGTAACAGGAGTGTTTCGCAGCGTCGTTCACCCGCTCATCCAGATTGGTTATGCTTTTATCATTTCCGTTACGCCGACAAAGCCCGGAAATGTATCAAGCCCTGTGCCTGGAAAGAAAAAACGGAAAACTAGAGCAGGTACAGCCGTCGGCGGGCATCTGTGCCATTCATCCCGGAAACCGCCTTTTAGTTACAGACAACACAAGTGGATTTAAATTTTTAGTAGATACAGGTGCGAACGTAAGTGCTATACCGCCGTCCCAGAAGCAACAACTTTCAGGGACTAGCGACTTACAACTGTGCGCTGCAAACGGATCCAAAATTAACTCTTACGGTACTAAAACGTTAGTGTTGGACTTAAAATTACGTCGTGCGTTCCGATGGGAGTTCGTCGTAGCGGATGTGACCCAACCTATACTCGGCACAGACTTTTTGGCATACTACAAGTTATTACCGGACGTTGCAAATTTAAGGTTAATTGATATGGTCACTAACCAGGCAGTGAAAGCTTCAGCAATTGTAAGTAGTTGTCAATACACATCTGTAAACTTTATGGACGTTAATCATCCTTTTCACGATTTAATTTCACAATACCCGGAAATTACTAGGCCCACATGTTTCAAAGAACCTCCTAAGCATTCAGTTTATCATCATATTGATACCACTGGTCCACCAGTATACGCGCGGGCAAGGCCGTTACCGCCGGATCGGTATATTAGAGTTAAAGAAGAATTTAAGAAAATGCAAGAGATGGGAATTTGTAGACCTAGTAAAAGTCCGTGGGCGAGTCCATTACATGTGGTACCCAAACCTAATGGTGATATTAGACCTTGTGGAGACTATAGGCGACTAAATGCTATTACAAAGCCGGATCGATATCCAGTTCCTAGGCTGCAGGATTTCACGTACGTATTGGCGAACAAAAAGATATTTAGCCGATTAGACATTAATAGGGCATATCATTTTATACCTATTCATCCCGATGACGTAGAGAAAACAGCTATCATAACACCTTTTGGTTTATTTGAATTTACTAGAATGAGTTTTGGATTGAGAAACGCTGCCCAGACATTTCAAAGGTTTATGAACACGACTGTACTTGCCGGATTTGACTTTTTATTCTCATACATAGATGACGTAATAATAGCTAGTGACAATGAAGAACAACATAGAGAGAATGTGGATAAAGTTTTTAAAAGGTTCAGCGAATTTGGAATCACGATTAACATTTCAAAATGTGAATTTAACCAAGAAAAAGTCAGTTTTCTTGGATTTGAGGTGTCAAGCAGCGGTATCAAACCTTTACAGTCGAGAGTGCAAGCTATAGTAAATTTTCCAAAACCTGAAACAGTAGAAGAGCTCAGACGATTTTTAGGAATGGTTAATTTTTATAGATCTCATATGCCAAACGCAGTAGAGTCACAGATGGAGTTAAATAAATTTATTCATGAGTCCAAGAAACGCGATAAGACTAAGATAGAATGGGACAGTAAAGCGTGTGACGCCTTCGAACAATGTAAGCTAGGCTTGCAAAAAGCAGTTACATTGTCGCACCCCCGTAGTGATGTTCCCGTATCACTTATGTGTGACGCTAGCGACACTTGTGTTGGTTCGGTATTACAACAGCAAGTAAATGGGAAGTGGGAACCGCTAGGATATTTTTCGAAAAAACTCTCTGATACCCAAAAGAAATATTGCACCTATGACCGTGAACTTTTAGCCATTTACATGTCAATTCAGTATTTCAGAAAATTATTTGAAGGCCGAGAACTTATAATATTTACTGATCATAAGCCATTGACTTACGCCTTTTCAAAATTGAACGGTAATGCAGAAACACCCAGAAGAATGAGACATTTGTTATTTATCAGCGAGTTCACCACCGATATTCGACACGTTAGTGGAAAAAACAATGTTGTAGCTGACTCGCTATCACGAGTAGCGGAATTATTTTGTCCAACAACTGTCGACTTCGCAGAGCTAGCTGAAGCACAGGATGCAGACGATTATATTACAAGCTGGTCAAATAACAATTCTCAGAACAGTAACGTTGTAATTAAAAGAATGGTAACGCCTTATGTTTCCAAACCAATTTATTGTGATGTATCAAACAATGTAGTTCGACCATTTCTGCCAGAAAAATTTAGAAAACAAGCTTTTGAATACATACATAACTTGAGTCACCCCGGAATTAAAGCTACAAAAAAGTTAGTTGCTCAGAAATATTTTTGGCCGGGTATGAATAAAGATGTAGGCTTATGGGCTAAGACTTGTATTGGATGTCAAAGGGCAAAAGTTCAACGTCATACAATTTCAGAATTAGGAAAATTCCCAAATTGTGATAGGTTTGAGCATATACATATAGATATAGTAGGACCTTTGATTACTTCGGAAGAAGGCTATAGATATTGCTTAACAATTATAGATAGATTCACTAAGTGGACAGAAGCTATTCCCCTTAAAGAGATAACAGCAGAAATAGTAGCTAAGACTCTGTATGAGTGTTGGATCACGCGTTTTGGGTGTCCTGTTAAACTGACAAGTGACCAGGGCAGACAATTCGAAAGTAATTTATTCAGGGAGTTAATGAAAATACTAGGTATTGAAAAAATCAGAACTACCGCTTTCCATCCAATCAGTAACGGAATTTTGGAACGTTGGCATAGACAGATGAAAGCCGCTCTTATGGCGAGATTAAGTTCTAATTCTTGGGTAACGGAACTACCTACAGTTCTTTTAGGACTTCGTGCCGCAATTCGAAGTGACACCGGACGTAGCGCTGCAGAGCTAACGTACGGCCGCACTATCAGATTGCCCGGAGATTTTTATACACCCTGTAACTCGCAAAGACTCGATATGGATTCATATGTAGATAGGTTGCGTAGTACAATCAGCACTTTTCAACCTTCTGCCCGTAGTAATAAGGTTCGTAACACATTTATACATCCTGATTTGAAAACATGTAAATATGTTTTTGTTCGCAACGATACGGTACGTAAACCACTTCAACCTCCTTATGATGGCCCATACCGCGTCATAAGCAGGAGAGATAAGCATTATGTAATTGATTTGACCAATAGAGAGTCTTGTATTTCAATTGATAGATTGAAACCAGCATTTATATTAGATGACGATATCGATAGTAACGATAAGTCACTAAATAATGATGTCAGCAGCGACATTACCAGAGAGATAGGTAATAAGCCTGTAGTTAAGAAAACAGTTAGATTTAACTTGACCTCGTCGGAAAATGGTGTTCCCCAAAATGAAAGTCAAAGCAAAAATGATGGTAATTTTACGACGCGCTCAGGACGCGTATCAAAGAGAACACGATTTTTCGACGACGTATGAATAGGTAACATCCATCCATAACTCTCTTCAGTGAACTTTGCCTTACACACCCTTTGCTAAAGACACTAGTAGCTGAACATCTAAATAATACCAGTAAACTAATAATAGTACAAAAAAGTCAAAGAATACTATCCTACCCGTACCCGCTGTTCTAGGTGGGTATAACTTGCTAACGAAATAGGAACATTCAAATATGTATTTTTTTAAAGGTATGGCTCTTTTTAAGACAGAAGTCTACAGGGACAATTCTGCCAGTGTCAATAAATGTGGGGTTCCTCAAAATAACAAAAAACAATCAGGACCAAAAAAATAAAACCTACGTAGCGTTATCTAGCAAGGGGTTACAATTTTATTTTGTGTCTCTCTGTAAATTTCAATAGTGTAAGAATAAATGGAGCATCAAGGGAAAAGAGGATTATTGCTGACATCCTGCTCATTAGCGTTGCCGCTCGATAGTGGACTATCGATAGACAATCGATAGTCTATCGATAGTTTTTCGATAGTAAGAACTATCGATTTTTAATCGATAGTATATCGATACTATCGATACTATCGATTGTTCAGAATGAGGCAATACTATCGGTCAGCTTCGATAGTATCGATACTATCGATAGTATCGAAGCTGACAATCGAAAAAACAATCGATAGTATCGATAGTATCGATAGTATCGAAGCTGACAATCGAAAAAACAATCGATAGTATCGATAGTATCGATAGTTTTGGTCTATCGATAGTCGGCCGATGAGCGATAGTATCGTTCAGTCAGGTATGGATTATTTTACATACATATAGTAATTATCATGACTTTATCTCTTGTGGGGTAGACAGAGCGTTCACGGTCGTAAAATTACTCAGTAAAGCGACAGTAATCATTACTGTCGCTTGCTATCGCCACGTCTGAGGGCCGTTTCAGTATATATTATAAATATTCTAAATATATATTCTAAATACAATTGCTCATGCCCTAAGCTACCCTAGCTAAGTTAAAAAAAAAATAATAAAAAATTAATAGCCGAAAATGGCTATGCTGAAATAAACATAAAATACAATATAATATGTATACAGTAGATAATTCTACCTGTTTCGTCATTTAAAGTCAACTTTAAACATTTAAAATTACTCCCATGGAGATTTATCCTGCATATAATCAGATATTTCATAATAGCCTTTCTTGTACAATTTTTGTTTTATTACTTTATGGCGGGTGACAGGATGAATCCAGGTGGTGTCAGGAAAAGGGTAGCTACCCGCCTGGCCGGGTGTTGTTGCCAGGGGACCGACGGGTCCACCTGGATTGGATTAGAAGTTGTATATATGCGTTGCGCGGTGAACACTTCGATATCGCGTTTCAGGCCCATTGTTCTGTCACGTGGCGCCATCTCTCCGATATGTTGAGAACTCCTGTTGCGTCTTGTATGCATGTGAACTACTTGAGTGAGCTTCATGTTGTAGCCACCAGAGGTCGCTACAACTTGACATGACAGGTGATGCGTAGGTATCTATTGTGATACATCACGTGATGCGTCGATTTCATTCTCCTGTCATATCCATACTATTTTCTTACTACACTATTTTCATCTAGTGTGCAAATGCCTTTAAAACTATAGGTGTATTTTTATGTATCTAATTGTATAACTAATTCATTCATTGCTAAATACTATGGCTAAATAAATTTACTTTAATTATTAAAATTTAAAAAATATTTTAAAATAATCCATATACAATAATTAACCCATTAGCCGTGGGATGCCGGCTAAGAATAGCATCATCCTATTTCTTTCTCATGGGTTTCATGTGTATTGCAATTTTAGGCGACAGGCTGACAACCTGTCACTTTAGTGATACGCGAATTACTGAAACGGCCCTCAGACGCGGCGATAGCAAGCGACAGCAATGATTACTGTCGCTTTACTGAGTAATTTTACGACCGTGAACGCTCTGTCTACCCCACAAGAGATAAAGTCATGATAATTATATGTATGTAAAATAAAATATCCATACCTGACTGAACGATACTATCGCTCATCGGCCGACTATCGATAGACCAAAACTATCGATACTATCGATACTATCGATACTATCGATTGTTTTTTCGATTGTCAGCTTCGATACTATCGATACTATCGATTGTTTTTTCGATTGTCAGCTTCGATACTATCGATAGTATCGATACTATCGAAGCTGACCGATAGTATTGCCTCATTCTGAACAATCGATAGTATCGATAGTATCGATACTATCGATTGGCCTATCGATTGTATAGGGGTTTCGATAGGAAAACTATCGATTGTTTTACTATCGATAGTTCGGCAACGCTACTGCTCATACCTTTTGACTTGCCATACACGTATATTTTGACAGTGACAAACAATTATGCTGCCATTTCGGAATTCGCGATTCGTGTCTCCGATTTTCAAATTTTTTTAACATAAATTCTTTATTGAAGCTAGAATAAATATGATGCAAAAACAGTAATTACAATAAAATTATTAATCCAATCTCATTATTAATATATCTGGTGTAATTAGCATCAAAAGTACCTACAGTTGAGTGAATTTAATAATTCCGATTAATGATTATGGCAGCTGTCAGTTCCATAATCATAACATTATAGCGCAAGGTCCATTTCCCTTTATTGACATCTCATATAGCATGGATCTGACAGCTGTTAATTAGGCTACTTATGATTGGTAACTATAGGTATAGGACTTTCACTCTTACTATAATAGTAATAAATAATAGCAAGTAATGTGTTCTACAGCATATCTACTAAAGGGCTCCAACTATACTGGACTTCCTTGGTCTGCTTCGTTTTTCTTTAAGTGTAAAAAAGACCAGTATAAGATGAACCTGCCGTGTGATGCCGGCATAGAATAGCATCACCCCAATTCTTCCCGCGGGCGTTGTAAGAGGCAACTAAGGGACCCGAGGATTACATGTGTATTACCACGTATTACAACTTTAGGCGACAGGCTGACAACCTGTCACTACAGTGATACACGGATCATCTGAAGGGGCCCTCAATACTTGTCAGACGTGGCGATAACGGCCGTAATTTTACGATCGTTAACGCACTGCCTACCCCGCAAGGGATAAAGGCGTGATTTGTATGTGTATAAGATGAACCTTCAAACAGGTGATGCGATGGATGTACTTCCAATAGTTTCTAGCATTTATCAAACAGTTAACGCTCTACCTACCCCGCAAGGATACAGGCTAGATGTATTTCTGTTATCCAATGTACATATTGGAAAGCCAAATTTACATAAAATAACATCAGGATTGTTGTTTTAATTTTGCTAACGTGACTTTAACGATAGGTCGGACGCTGAACGAAATTTAATAACTACGCGCCGTAAAAATACCTGTTCCGAAGAATTTTAGTATTATTGCGTGAATATGGATTTGTACCTTTTGAAAATTTCGCCGTGTGATGCCGGCTTAGAATAGCATCACCGCACATCCTTCCCGCGGGTGTCGTAAGAGGCGACTAAGGGATTTGAGGGTGTTGGTGTATTACAATTTTTAAGCGACAGGCTGATAACCTGTCACTATAGTGATACACATGTCTTCTTGAACAACCTTGGAAACAATCCTCAATGATGTCAGACGTGGCGATAGCGACCGTATTCTTACGGCCGTTAACGCTCTGCCTACCCCGCAAGGGATAAAGGCGTGATTTATGTATGTATGTACCTTTTGTACAATGTTACCTAGGTACAATGAAAATATAGGTAATCAATAACATTTAAAGGTAAAAACCTTTAGAACCGACCACAACGCGCCTCTAGGATTTAAAGACTGCCCTCAGTTTTTTCAGGTCTTGAACTCAATTTCCAAAATATCGTATTGAAAACCTCCTCCCGTTTTTCTCGAAGTCGGTATAAAGCTAACATAAACCCTTTGTTAAAATAAAAAAGGAAATTGTCGTCTAAATAGGATTGGTAAACTTCAATATTTACTTAAGCTCGAAATTATTAAAATAATTTGGTGAGTTGTTATTTATCAAACAGACTGAATAAATTTGTGTGAAAATGGGTTCAGTAATATTATATGTATAAGTTTAAAATGGGATATTATGATTGTATTTTGATACAAATGAAGATTCAATCCATACTCGTTCAGGAAATATATTTTTGAATGAGTAATAAATCGAAATTCGGATACGCATACGCCAGACTATGAAGAATAGAGTAGAAGGAACATTATGAAAATTCCACAGACTTTCTAGTGATCTTAACCTCCTAAGACCCAGGGTCCTACTGGTAGTACCAATTAAGAAGCTTATATCGCTCTGGGCCTTAGGGGGTTAAAATAAGCGTCTGCTATCCTAAGTAATAATAAACCTATATTGGATTTTCACTACAAAATATTTGTATAAAATGCCTTCTTCTATCTTTTCGTGCGGGACAGCCAGTCGTCCAACTACCCGATGAGCCCTGTCATGAAGCTAAATTGCCTAAAAAGGTTATAGCTGACTTCTAAGTTCCTACTGTACAAGTGTCAAAAGTCACGTTCAATGTATCTTGTCTCTCTTTCCAGCCAGTGGGGATCTACCGCGGCAAGTACGAGTGGGCGAACGAGAACAGTCCTACCGGAGGCGACTGCTCGCTGTGGGTGCGAGCAGCTACTCTTCAGCTGGATGACGGGCAGTGGCAGTGCCAGGTCACCGCCAGCAACTATGATGTCCAGGCAAGCCAGTTATTTCCCTCCAAAACCCAAAAATCCCATCGCCCCATCTCCGTGTGATGCCGGCGTAGAATAGCATCACCTCAATTTCTACCCGTGGGTGTCGTAAGAGGCGACTAAGGGACTTGAGGGTTTCAGGTGTATTACAACTTTTAGGCGATAGGCTGACAACCTGTCACTATAGTGATACACAAATTATCTGAAACGGCCCTCTGTATTTGTCAGACGTGGCGACGTCGACCGTATTTTTTTGGCCGTTACCACTCTGCCTACCCCGTAAGGGATAAAGGCTTGATATATGTAGGTGTAAAACCCAAAAAGGGATCGATGACCGATATGGTGCAGTGGTAGTGCGACTGCCTCTGACGCAGAAGGTTCCGGGTTCGATCCTCGGTGGGTCACTCACAAAGCTGATATTTATCACTTTGTGAATTGGTTCCCAGTCTGGTTAGCACATTGTGGGCTGAATCATCCGATTGTCCGTAAGAAAGACAGTTCCGTGTTTCGAATGGCTCGTTAAGCCGTAGGTCCCGGTTGCTGTCTTTAATTTACTCAAATGGCGATAGTTACCCAACCTTGTCAGAAGCCTGCTACTTGTAGAAGGTGGTTGAAAAATTCTGACACCAGGGGTTCATTTGTTCGTTAGAAGAAAAAAAACCAAAAAGAGGACGAAGACGACGAGCACCACGCATTTGGTACGCGTTGGCGTTTCGTGCGAGGTTCACTTTGCTTCAAGCGGTACAGATTAAGTGAGTGAACCACGCGCGAGTCCGCGCAATATGAGTCCACGCTGTCAAAAGAAGCAACGCCGCGTTCGCACTTTCAGGCTGGTTTCAGAGCGGCGCGTCTCAGCAGCGCTGCTCGGGCGCGCGTCTGGGCAGCGAGCGCGTTCGCTGTGAAACGACATTCAGACGCGCGCGCTTCGTTGTGGTGTACGGTCGAGTGCGGAGAATCATTATGCCAGCAAACGTAATCACTATATTAGCTAAATACGTTACATGGAAAAGAGTGCAACAACGATGTCTAAAAAGATTGCAAGTCGACGCTACTGGCAATCGAAGGAGATCCGACCGCGGCGCGGCCGAGACGCGGCCCAAGACGCGTCACTATGAAACGCTACATACAATCTAGTGTAATGCGAGGCGCGCGCGGCTGGGCAGCGCTGCCGAGACGCGTCGCTCTGAAACCAGCCTCAGTCCGAAAAATGTGAAGGTTACTACTGCTTCAGAAATATGCTTACTTAACTTGTAGTGCTTAAAATATAATTGGATACCTGTGACGTTCGTCAACTTCGAGCAAATGCCATGATTAGATCAATTTTCGCTGATATAGTAGATGCTTAGGTACCTATATAGCAGTTTATATATTCTACTTAAATAATGGTTCCGAAAAATAAATATATATCCAACTATTTTCCTTTGTTTACTTGTTTTTAGTATAGAGCTATCAAACTTCACAGGTATCAATCTAAATTGTCCGAAGTGTAGGTAGCTAAAAAAAGAAATTTATTAATTTGTTCGAAATACGAAGTTCGGAATACATAATTACAATTAGTGCAGAAAATCATTTACATCATATTCAAACTATCGAAAGCTTTGCGACGAACTATCACTTGCTATTACGCTGATGGAATCCGAGAATGTTACTATTACCAACCGATCAAAATAACATTACAAAAGAACGTTCTGTCGACAATGGACTGGCATTTAGCATTAACAATAGGAATATCTCGATCAATAACGAATGTCATTTGGTTTTCGCGTGCCGACTCTCTCCGATCGCGTGTGTCGAAGTATCAGTTGTATGCAACGACCACATGGGATACTAGACGTCAGATGTGCTTCTTCTTCTTCTTCTTAGCTAACCTACGTCATTCCAAACTAGGCACTTGTGGCGACAATTGCGGGCTACTTGCAGCTGTCTGTGGTATTTTGTGTGTGATTGGTGCCAATATCAAAATTCAGTGTATATTTGCCGATGCGGATAGACACTGTGTAGTGCTGGCATTGCAGCGTGGTGCTGGCTTAGAACGGCATCACCCTAATTCATCGCGATTGTCGTAAAAATTCACTAAAAAGGAATAAACAGCAGCGTTCCCTGTGAATGCAACATCATGCACTGCGCTCGCCAATTCGTCTGTCAAGCGTGACGAGTAAGTCAATACTTCTCGATAGGAGGTCCATATGCAGCAGTAAACTGTTGTAGCTGTTAATGCGTTTTCAAGCACACAAATTCAGGCTACAAACGTCAGTAATCGTGCAAGTCTGGGGTACAGTTACAAGTTTATGAGTATCAGCGGCTTATTAAATCACTTCTATGACGAATGCACGCTTATATTGATTCTGATCAAAATTAAAATAAGCACTGATGTCTTGCCAGAAATTATAAGACTTTAGTGTGCCGTCTAGTAATCTGTGTGGTCTCGATTCCTATACATTGTTTCCATGAAGCCCTAGAATGTTTCCAATCAAAGAGATACAACATGAATGTGTTTGAATGGCGCTAACTACAACAAAAGAACACGGAACACACACATACCTTCTTTTCACGTAAAAATATTTTGTGGATTCATATCATATGGGAAGCCAGGGAAAGTTGCAGGTATCATATCAATTGTTCTATGAAAAAATAACCAACGAATTCTACTGACTCATTTTTATGATCAAACTTTTTGCTGAATTTGGATATGGTATCACAGGGTTCCATTACCTACCCTATCCAATACGAAGTGTAAAAATATTAGCTGGAAATATTTTAAGGAATGAATCAGCCCCGAAACTTATAGTTATGGGTTCTAATAGGGTTGTTGGACGACTCGGCGTCCCACGCGAAAAATAAGAAAGAAAAAGTATAGTATCAACTCATTCCTTACAAACAGGTGTCGTTTCCTAAGATGCGACTAAGGAACTCAAGGGTTTCATATGTATTACAACTTTAGGCGACGACCTGCAGGCTGACGACCTGCTACTATAGTGAAAGGACCCACGAAATTTGTCAGACTTGGTGATAGCGACCGTATTTTTTCAGACAACGGATAAAGTTGTGATATTATGTGTACCTAACTAAAGTATACAAGTTGTAAAAAAAATAGCTGCAAATATTTTAGGGATGAACCAGTCCGTGTAATGCCGGCTTAGAATAGCATCACCTCACATCCTTCCCGCGGGTGTCGTATGAGGCGACTAAGGGACTCGAGAGTGTTGATGTATTACATTTTTTAGGCGACAGGCTGACAATCTGTCACTATAGTGATACACATGTTTTCTGAAACCACCTTGGAAGACAATCCTCAACAATGTCAGACGTGGCGATAGCGACCGTATTCATACGGCCGTTAACGCTCTGCCTACCCCGCAAGGGATAAAGGCGTGATATATGCATGAACCAGTCCATGAAACTGAACAACTTTCCCCAAGGAATCAAAGGAGTAAAATTATGTAAAAAAAATTAGACCTCCCATTCAAAATGTAGCAACCGAGCAAATCAACTGTATGGGAGGTCCAAAATTTTTTCTCATTTTTCGATCTATGTTCCTTGGGAAAAATTGTTCAGTTTCATAGTCTGGTTCATCCCTTAAAATATTTTGCAGCTAACATTTTTTACACATTATATTATGTGTATGTAAAATATTTGTCACTGTATAGCTAGGTAGTAAATACGTCTGTCTTGGGCCCGTGTGTCGCTAGGTCGCTGCATACCAGCGTTCCCGCTAGCTTCACATATAAATATTTAAGCATAGCACTAGAAAATTCATGCTCGTTGGATGAGCCCATTACCACCGTACTAAGTTTATTTCTTTCCCAAGTGCTTTCATTTGAGTCTCTAAAGAAAAGTGTGAAAATAAGTTATACAAATCATCATGTTTTAAATAAAACTCACGTTATATATAGCAATTATACACAATGCCGTGTGATGCCGGCTTAGAATAGCATCACCCCATTTCTTCCCGCGGGTGTTGTAAAAGACAACTAAGGGATTCGAGGGTTTCATTTTCATCTTTATTGCAATTTTAGGCGACAGGCTGACAACCTGTCACTACAATGATACACGAATCATCTGAAAGGGCCTTCAATACTTGTCAGAAGTGGCGATAACGACCGTTATTTTATGATCGCTGACGCTCTGCCTACCCCGCACGGGATAAAGGCGTGATTTGTGTTGTTGTTGTTGTTGTATTATACACAATGTAAATTATTTGTAAAGTTTTTTGTAGACTCCGCGATAAAAAATAAAACGGCCCGCTTGATAGTTTCATAATAGAACTTACTATTTTCCAGTGCGAAGAAGGCATTTTCTTTTATTAAATACTAAATAGCTGTGAAAGAATGAGAGGGAAGCCTTTGCCCTGCAGTGGGACATATCTGGCTGAATAAATCGAAAGAATTGTTAGTTTCGGAAATCATTATTTTCAAGCAAACAAAAACTATATTACTTAATACTGCAGATGTAGATGCAGAAGTTTACTAGGGCGACAAAATAAAACGAATAAAAAACTATGATTGCGCTGTATTGTATGGCACACAATAGCATCAATTCAATTTTATTGAACTGATTGTTCAATTAATTTAGTGAAGTCCTTTAGTTCTACTCCCAAACTACGCAGTGGACGTTTATTTTATACGTACATACATACATACGACATACATATATCTCGCCTTTATCCCTTGCATGTTAGGCAGAGCGTTAACGGACGTAAAATTCATCATCAATTTCAGCGATCATTATTGCCACGTCTGACAAATGTTCCAGGATTGTTTCATGTAAGCCGTGTATCGCTATAGCGACAGGTTGTCAATCTGTCGCCTAAAATTGCAATACACATGAAACCTTCGAGTCCCTTAGTTGGCTTCTACGACAACTTCGGGAAAGAAATGGGGTGATGCTATTCTAAGCCTGCATCACACGGCTAATACGTTTATCTCAATTATTAAAAATTCATTGATTTTATTGAGTGTTAGGTTAATCAGTTTAGGTTTATGCCGTTTGGCCTAATATATATTGAATAATTTAAGCCGACTCTGTGGCATGAATTTATGCTTAAAAGCTTAATTAAGCTTGATTTGACAGCTATCAGCATACCTCATATGATACTTGATTTAAAAGCAAAACCATGGCAAAAATTGAATTTCGGCAATGGAAATTAGGCCGCTCTGGATGTGTGGTGTCGATCGATTGCTATTTCAAAAGAGATGTTGTCTGTTCATCTGATTCAGAATAAATATCCATTGGGCTTTAATTAATATTCAGCGAGCTGTAGGTACCTATTTATCATTAATCATTATGGCTGGATGGGTGACCGTTGTAGTAATACACCAAGCGTACTGTTTTTTAAACGAAAATGGACATACAATTTATAAAAGCAAAGGCCTGTTTTTCATTATGATAATTTATTCCATAGATTTTTTCATGAACGGCACTTCGACGAACGAAAATTAAATTTTAATTAGGCAGCCATTATAACACCACCTGTGTAATAGGGAATTTGGGATTGTTTAAATATCATTATTATGACATCAAAGAACTTCGGCGAGAAACACACTTGACGCACGACGGAGCGGAAAAATATCGCAGCAGTCTGTCAGATCCATACTAGAAACGTCACTCCCCGTACTAGAGCCACACGGATGACACTGCAATAGCGCCGCGTCAACAGCGGTTGAGCGGTTTTAGTATGGGGATTGACATTTCTAGTATGGATCTGACAGACCGCTGCGATATTTTTGCGCTCCATCGTGCGTCAAGTGTGTTCCTCGCCTTCCGCGCAAGTTGTCAATTTTATTTTACTTTTATTTTGATTGGCTAAATATGCGTGCTGGATGGCGTTTCCGCCTGTTATGCCTTGCACTGGATATTTGGGAAATGGGTATTGGAAACCGACCGAATATTTGAACTGGTACCTAATAAACTTTTCCTTTCTTCTATTTCCAGGATGCTCTATCTAGTCCCCCGGCGGCGTTAGCAGTGCGGGTCCCCCCTCAATCCCCTCGAATACTCTTCAACGGGACCCACGTGATGCCAGGACAGAATATCACCGTTCCAGCTGGATCCAGGGCTACAGTCGTCTGTGAAGCGCGATATGGCAATCCTCCGGCTTATATCGAGTGGTATTTAGGTAAGTGTTACTCTTCCTTTACCCCCTTAATCTCCCAGTACCCCTCAATTCACCAATACCCCCTTCAGTCTTCCATCACTCCTTCATCTCTACATGATGCTAGGATATAACCGTTCCAGTTAGATTCAGGGCTACAGTCGTCTGTGAAGCGCGATACGGCAAATCTCCGGCTTATATCGAGTGGTACTTGGGTAAGTGTCAGCCGTCTTCCAGTAACTCCCCTCAACCCCCTCGGATACTAAACGGTTCCCACGAGATAGAAAATTACATAAAAATCTTTATCTCAATATAACACTATTCCCCTCAATCCCCTTTACCTTCTCAATACCCCATTAGCCTCTTCAATCCCTCATTTTATCCCCTCCATCTATCTAAAAGTCAGGTTATCTACCTAATCTTCAAAGGGTGAAAATTTTGTCAAAATTTTGAACCTCATAAGCATTAACCTCCTATAGATAAAGGTGCCTACCCTTCGACTGCTTACTTTCAAAATACTCCAATAAATTCAATTATACTGAAAAACCTTTCATTATCATTTTTCCATCAGACCGTAATGCAAATTCGATACGCTGCTGAATTATGGATATGGACGGATTACGAATATCGCAGGAAAGAAAAAGTATAAAAAAACTTTTTTGTTTAATTTTACTGGCTGGATGTGTTTCAGAACAGCTTCAGTAAAGTAAACGTGACTTGTAAATTGCCAGTACCTATCAGAAAATTTAATAACCTCCTTAAGGCAACAAAAGAGTACCTATTTTTGGTAAAAAAAATTAATACAACAATGCAAAACCTTTTTTCAGAAAAAGAGCGCCTGACCGCTTGGAGTCAGACCAATGCATCTGAAGTGGAAAGGCCGCGAGTATGGGCAGCCAGATCGGTGCTGGAACTTGGAGCCACCAGGTCTGCACACGGCAGGCAGCTGTCTTGCAGAGCTCATCACCCTTCGTACCCCACGCCATATTACAAGGAGTCTTATACCATGCTTGACGTCACTTGTAAGTAGTTCTTTAGCTTAATTTATAGCTTAGGGGTAACGTTTATTCAACAATAGGTGTCACTGGCCTCATACGTCCAAAACAGAGGTTCAATCAGTGTCTGAAGTTATTGCTTGCTATTGCACAGACCAGACACTGCGTTGCCTGGGTCGCAATTATGGAAAACGTAGGGTTGCTCAGGACCTGCACCGCCCTCTTGGCCCCCCTGGCTGAATCCACAGAAACGAAAAGACTATTGCGGAGCCAGGTCGGCTACAGGAGTCACAACAAGTGTAAACCATCAATATGTAGGCATTAGGATTAGGCAACCCAAGGCCAGCTGATGCGATTTATATGATAGGAATAGACGAACCTACGACTACAGTTTTTATGTGATTTTTATTCCAAGTTAGCAAAGATTGTTGACCGAATGATAGGGTAGTGCACATTGCATTCTCTACTGTTACTCACATGCGTGAGTAACAGTAGAGAACAGGTCAAAATTACGTTATAGATACTGAGTATAAATAACGTTATACGAAATATGTTAGGGGGTCACAGGATTCTAAGTTCTACTCCAAATCTTCAAAATGAATCCATTTTCTCACGATTCACTGTTTGATATACTTTTGACACTTTACTTTTTTTATTTTCAGTTGTCCCAGTAGTCTCAATCGTAGGAGCAGACGCCAGCACCCTGTCCCACCTGGAAGAAGGCTCAAGTGCCTTGAGTCTCGAATGCCGAGCAGATGGCAACCCCAGCCCTTACGTGTGGTGGACCAAAGATGGCCAGGTCATCGCCACTAACGGAGCCAAGCTGATATTGGCACCTGTCACTAGGAATCATTCAGGTACATTTCATTTTATACATCGATTCAAATCATTGTTTGTCTCTGGGGCAGATTTTGATCTTAATAAATCTTCTTGCCTATCTAGGTACTTATGGAAAATCTAGTCCATATTTTATGAAGTGAACCAAAATAACCTCTATCACCACTTCTCCTTCTAACAGCCACGACAGTCCACTATCAGCACAAATGAAATAAAATAAAACTGAAATTGGACTGAATCTAATGAGAACTTATCTTTAATTACTTGGTATTTTCATTATAATCTATCTTTATTTTTTTATTTTTTCAGGAATTTATGGATGCCAAGCCAGGAACTCTCTAGGAACCTCGGATTCCGTGAAGATCGAAATTGACATCAAATGTAAGTTTTTCTATTTCTTCCAAATTAACACGGAATGTTTGCTATTGTCACAAACCACCCGCCTTATGCGATGCTAAGTATCATGATCTGTTACATAATCAATTTAATATAATATGTATGTTATTTTGCTTCCAGATCCTCCTAGAGTGACGTGGGTCGGCCCAGACACCGTAGTTGAGGCGAATCTCTTCTCTCAAGTGACTCTAGAGTGCAAAGCTGAAGGCAACCCACCTCCGTCCTACCAATGGTATCACAAGTAAGTATCAAAATATTACATCACATCATAAGAAGCAGTCTGTTTAAACAAAGGATCTGTAAATGGCGGCCGATTGTCATGCTTTCTCTCTTCCACTGAAGCTCTTATATATAGCAGGCGTTCATGCTTTCTTCCTTATACTTGGTAATCACCGCCACTTATCTAATTCGATAATTATATCTGGTTACAAGAGTGCTGGACGGAGGCCTCCCCCAAGGTTCGCCAAAAGGCATGATCTCCAGTTCTCGTTATCCAGTCATTGCCGAGTCTGTTCTTAGCTTTTGTTCAGGGCCCCAAGTATGCTATTTTTTTGTCATTGTAACACCATCGAAACTCTACTGTCATTCCGTTGCTATTGTCATTTTCTATACTTTAAACTGTTAGTAGACTACGAAACTACCGAAATCATCCAACTGAGATGCAATCGACATCCAACTGAAACGATTTTTATTTAGCAGACTTAGAGCCCAGTGCCAATGTTATTTTTATCTGGCCACATTTCTAATAATTTTCTTCTCTATAATTTCAGCCCAACCCCCGGAGCACACATAAACCTGATTCCAGAGGACGGATACCCTGTATCGTCCACCCCACAGCTTCAGCTGCAGAATGTATCGTATGCCCAGCACGGGCGGTACACTTGCGTTGCCCTCAACACCATCGGACTTGAAGAACGGTATGAATTTTATAGTAAAAAATACACACATAATTACGCTTTTCTCTCTTGTAGGGTAGTCATCATATATACTACAACTAAAACTACGGAGAGGTCGTAAAAGAGAAATAAACCATAGATAAAGATTGAGCTTTTTTGTAATCTTTTCTTATCTGTCCTCTTCTTTCTTATCTATGACTTGTGTGAATAGTGAATACTAATTGAATATTCAACCAACAAATAATTAAAAATTCAAATAATTGAACATCCTTTTTTGGTTTATCAAGAACGAATCATTGTCAAGTTCGTTGTCTTCGCGTAAACCATAGAGTTCGGTCTACAAATTGATATTATATTGTTACTTGCTTACTACTTGTGCTATACTATTCATGGTGCTGCTGTTGAGGTGCAATATTTCTTATTCACCTTACTCTCATTCCAGGACCCACCAATCCGAGCCCATCACGCTGAACGTCCTCGGCCCACCGGTGGGCGCGGAGACCGGCACTGCCCACGCGTGGAGCGGTGGCGAGGCGAAGGTGACGGCGACAGTCTGCGCTGATCCTCCTCCAAGAAGAGCTGCTTGGCTGTGGGGCAGTTTGAGGCTTGAAGTGCCTTCACAGATTGGTAAGCCTACCGCATACATAAGCTTTTGAGATTTGAGATTTATAGGTCAAAAGTTGCTACTAGCTTAGATTATTGAAGGTCTCGCTGGCGCTCGACTAGATACCGCAGGCATATTTGTCAATGCGGGATTGCCTCAATTTTTTGATGGTGTACCTATTTAGACAGTGCGGAATTTATTCGAGCAGCGACCCTCAATAATCTAAGGCTACAGGTTTCCTCTTAGGCAAGGTTTGGAATAACTAGGTGGAATAACTTGTCTTTTCATTTGAAATTGATACGAACGAGAAAGATTTAATAAGATCTTGTGTTGGTATTTTTGAGATTTATGTGATAGCAGCAAGTGTTATTGCGTCATAAGGCCAAAAATTTTTATGAGAGCTGTTTGGCTTGGTCAAAGAAGCTGTAGCTCTCACCAGCTTTCTTTCTAAGTTTTCAGGAACCAGACAACAATACATACATACAAAAATCACGCCTTTATCCCTTGCGGGGTAGGCTGAGCGTCGTCAAATTACACAAAACGACCTAAAATTACGCTCGTGATCGCCACGTCTGACAAGTATTTAGGGCCCTTTCAGATGATTCGTGCATCACTGTAGTGACAGGTTGTCAGCCTGTCGCCTAAAGTTGTAAAACACATGAAACCCTCGAGTCCCTTAGTTGCCTCGTACAACACCCGCGGGAAGAATTGGGGTGGAGATATTCTATGCCGGCATCACACGGCAGACAACAAACTCATGTATAACAACATTGTCCAGGAACCTATCACAACACAACACACTACAATAATTCCATAACAATCACACTAAAAATGGTTTTACAGGTCGCTACCGCACCATAGACCCGACCGGCGCCAACGGCTGTTACCGCTACACGCTTCTAGTCTCAAACACTGCCATGGCTGATGCCAGAGTTTATGTACTGCATGTGGAGAACGAGAGGGGATTTTCCAGTCATGCTGTCTCTTTGACTGTGCACGGTAAGTCTCAAACATAATATAGGATATCCAAACATAAGACCATAACATAAAGTTAGTCTCAAAGACGCTTTTGAGTCTCAAATAGTAGTCATCGCTGATGCAAGGCCACAGAGTGTATGTGCTACAGAATGGAAAGGGGTTTTCCAGTTATGTTGTCTCTTTGATTGTACACGGTGAGGCTCTTTAAAGTATTTACTAAGTATCTGGTAGCTCCAATAAAAACACCTCAGCAAGCTAGCACACAAAAATAATTAAAATTACTCTTCTACATTCGCATATCTCGCTGGCAGAAACTCGTCAGCCCGGCGCACTGATTGCTTGAACGTTGGCGATCGGAACAGTCTCATATAAATTGCTATAACTTAAGCTTGAATAACTCTTGCAACCAGGCAGCTTTACCCCCAAAAAAGTATATAATAATAAAAGCATGCTAACACTCCTAAACCAAGCAACAGTCTTATAAAACCGCTATTATTTAACCTCAATAACTATTAAGACTGATTTTCAGAGCCTCTCGTGCCGTCAAAAAACCTGTAAAAAAGCATGCTAGCACTCCTAAAACAAATTATACTGTTTCTCTAGATTCGCATTTCTCGCTGGCAGAAACGGCGCACGCCGCCCCGCTGATTGCGTGCGCGCTGGTCATCGCGGCGCTGCTAGTCATCGTGCTGTGCCTGGTGCTGCGCTGCAGGAGACGTCGCCGTGAGTACCCTTCAATAATTCCCTCCGGACACATGGCTCCACCGGCAATCTCCACCAGTGAGGCCACATTTTTTTTTTTCAGTCTTGATTACTCCACTTTGTCGTGGGGCCCGTGTCCCTGTCATTTTAAAATGTAACCTTTTTTTATTAATGATTACTAAAATTATATTATAAGTAATAAGTAAGTACCTTTGAGTACAAAAGTGCTACTTAATAATAAGTACTAGGTTAACCGAGCCTATCTCAGATAAATCGCCCTAGCTAGATAACTAGCAGGTCAAATGAACTATTTTTTAAATAGTACATTGATCACGCGTTGAGAATTACGTATATTAAATTTACGTTCCGTTTTACGTAACTTTGACAATTGCATCTTTTCTCCCCTGGGGAGGAAAGTGATTGTATAGAGTTTTTTCGTACGCTAATTTGAAACTTGCACAGCTTGGCCATACACACATACAGTAGCAAGGCTGCCAGCCTCTTGGGAAGTTTTCCCTGCTGCTAGGTTCTAGACGATTCTTTTATCATATTGAACATTTTATGGAACATGTCTCTAAATTTAGATTTATTTTCCTTTTACAGAGAGCGTCGAATACAAGACTGATGATTTAGATAGGTAAGCAAACAAATCCGTCAACCTATATCTTTTAGTGGTCTTTGAAATTTTAAGGTCAAGCCTCATGCTTGTAACATTATACAACGAATTCTATCTTCCAAACTCTAAAACAAGAGAAAACTAAGAAAGAATCAAGTAGTTGGTGGGAGCAAACGGCGACGTGATGATAAATAATACAATCAAGTAGATTCACCAAATGAAGACTGGAAAGCGGTAGAAATCCTGACAAGTGTTCTAAAACATTGCACTTTTCTTCCACAGCGAAAAGACCGTCCTCCCCGCGGACGCCGTCTACGGCTCCCGGGAGCCCCCCCGCGGGCCCCCCTCAATGCCACAAGTTGGGGGAGTCGGGGGGGTTGGGGGGAGCGTTGCGGGCGTGACGTCACGCTACTCGCCCGGCGCGTTGCAGGTGCGACGGGCCGCGGTCGTGCTGCAGCCGCCGACCACCGTCTGATCTATGCACGCAGGTGTGATGTGATTGCACTACTAACATTTATTTTTGAGTAAAGGTTTTGGAGTAAGAAAATGTTTCAAAGATAATGAAGTACGTATTATAAATCTCGTCGCAGTTAAATTTTATTGATATAGGCGTGCTGATGCTAAAGCACAAAATAATAGGTATAGGTAGTCTGAGAAATATAATTTGGCATTCAGCTTACCGTGAGCATAATAGAACAAAAGGCTTGCACAATAGTAAACAATTCATTGCCTCGAATTATATTTTCTCTATACCAATTTTTTGTTGTGTTACCTTTGAGACATCTTTTTGCTCTGGACAGTCTGTAATAGATTAAAAACGTTGGCAATTCCTTACATTTGGCATAAGTCAGCGTGCTGAAGCTCTCAGAAATCAGCCGTTAACATCGAGTCGTTGGACGACTCGGTGTCCAACACTAAAAGAAGAAGGAATATTTTAACACAAGCACTTGTCAGTTTAGATCTTAATCCACAAATTCTTTGCAGGTTAGTTTAGCAATCGATCAGTTACAAGTTACCACAGAATTTCGTAACAATTTATTAATACTCACACGAATAGTGTTAATAGAAAGAACTTGGTTTTCTGATCCTTAATAGTAAATTTTTGGACAACCGCTGATACTGTGGTAAACGCCTATATTGTTCTTTACGCCCTTTTTACGCTTAAAACAAGGCATAAAAATAATGTGTCAAAATAATGCAGCTGCGTCGACAGCGGTTGAGCGGTTTTAGTATGGGGATTGACATTTCTAGTACGGATCTGCCAGACCGCTGCGTTATTTTAGCGCTGCGTTGTACATTTAGTGTGAAAGAGGCCTTACCTTCCTACTAGAATCCCCGCATTATCAACAAATTGGGCAATAAATCGTCTATCAACAAAACATGCGTCGACAATAAAATACGGTTTAAAGTTTATTGTCCATCAGGGAGCAATCGTACTAATTGTTAGTGACCCTCACCGCCCTCTCACACCCCAATTTGCCTAATTCAGATGCCAAGATAAAGGGGTTGTGTTGTCACACAATGCGTAGCTATTTAGCTATGTGTATTTTTAAATAGACATAGGTAAATAAAGCATGTCCCTTTTTACAAGAAAATACAAGAAACACTTTCACCCGTTAGTAAAACAGAAAATTTATTTATAAATGTTCCATCATCATCTGCATCGACTATCAGATGAGACAGTAGACAAATGGAGGCCTATCATAAGTAAAAAAAAAGCTTTTTGTACGTAAGTAGTATTAGATAATTATTTGGTTTTGTATAGTGGATTGCAATAAACAGTTGCAGTTTTAATGGAGACACTTTTTTCGTCTGGTACACTGAGTCGTCCAACGGCAAGATGAACATTGACTCATTGACGCAAAGAAGTAGAATCATCGAATCTACGATAGCGGTGTCAGTATAGGTACTTTGCTCACTTTGTGTAGGTAACACAGTATGAGACTAAAATCCTTTCATTTTTATGTTTTTAATTTAGCAAAGTCAAAATTTAGGTGAAACTACGTTATGTAAAAATAATATTTGAAAAACCGTGACTATATACACCGATAACTTACAGTTCTAACACTTCAGACAAGTCAAAGCTAATACCATGTCCATTGATCGTTTTCTTCAATTGTTGTTTCGATGTTTTACTTAAAATCATCAATGTAACTTGCGTTTACTCTAAAACCACACAACGTTTTAGCATGATAACCTTCGCACCAAACAGCATGGCATTGTTTTTTATGATGACAGACTATTTCATTAAACTAAGTGCACACTATGGTAAATCAACTTAACATTAACGGATTAACTAATGTGTGAATTTTGTGCACATCACTTTATATTATTTCACTATCTGTGTTTAGGTTGGTTAAAAAGTTTCCACGCATCATGAAGTCTTATCGTTTTTGGCATCAGAAGATATTTTGCCGATAGCTGAATAACTAATGAAATTATTCATTGTTTTGTTCGACATGGACACGGGATGTTAACAACTCATATAAATGCAAATTATATTGATCTAGACAAGTAACCTATAATAGCCATGCTACAAGAACCAACATCTTGGTACATTAAATAAGTATCTACAGACTGCTTCTGATATTTATGCAACTTATGCATTTCAAAAAAGCAAAGGAGATCAAAATTACTAAAATTAGATTCTTTTATCTCTAGCTTAAGTAAGATCATTAGTCTAAGCTGATTATCATGTAAAGGAAGTTTTTATATAGAGAATCCTGTTGAACATTGATCCGTGCCAAACTTACCAACTAATCTTCCGTCTCTGTCTTTCCAGGCAGCGCTTACGACGCTGGAGAGAGAAGCCAAAGAAAATGTTTATGCGGTATTAGACCCGCATATACAATACGAGATTACTATTAACAAGCACGGCGAGCCGCCTAAGTATTTGTCGCTGTCGAAACCCCTAACTCACCAAAGAACTCAGCACAACGTAACCAACGAAACTAACAACAACCACTACGATCGGTTCACAACCTTCAAAACTGGACCGCCTAAAGCTAGACGATCTAACAGAAGCGAGAATCAAAGAAATTATATCTGCAAAACTAATAACGATATAGAATACTCCAAAGATCCGAACTTTGGCATGTCGAAAGACAATGATGCTGATTTCAAAAACGAGCACAGGAGCTCAAAGAATTACTCGAGAATGTACGAAAGGAACAACTCTGGCAGAAATGATAATGCTAAGAAGGCTAACCAAGATATCTACGTTAGACAAGATTCCAAGAGACTGTCCAACCGCAAGGAAGACTTTAATATAAGAGCTGCTAGAGAAATTGAAAAGGAGCGCTCTTTTGAAGAATTTCACGCTGAGGCTTCTAAACGTGACAGTGATGATTACAGACCGAGGCCTGGTCAAGTTAGGGAAATTGCTTCAAAGTTTAATAGAAATAGTTCTACCGGCCAATCGGGGAAGAAAGATAGGCCACGGCCATTGCAGAGTTACGGCAATCAGGCCTATCTGGACCATATATTCCCTGATGCCGTGGAAGTGTAAATTTGCTTAATAAATTGTGAGTGGGACTTGTGAATGTCATTATAGATCTCTGATTAGTTGTATAATCGTAGATTTATATTTCTAGATGTAACTGTCTCTTGAAATACTTATTTATTAATAGTAAGTACATTGAATCTTAAATTACTATCTTTAATAATAAATTATAAAGCATAATCATGACAAACTTTAGCTGCTTTAGCACAACAGCTTTCACAAATTATGTACCTAAAGGAATTTCTATTTCATATGATATTAAGTAAACTTTTGTATATTTTTTGTACTTAAGCAATGTTTTTTTTTCAATACTTATATTTGTATCATTCTTTACATTTACTTATTTCTTAATATGTAAATAATCTATGTCTTATGTTGTATATTGTTGAATTTTAACAGTATTAAAAAGATTTTTTGTATAAAGTGTTTTATTTATGGCTGAGTCTTCCATAATTTGAATATTAAAATTAATGAGTGAAATACTATTTGGATATCTAAAGAGCCTTTGATTTTCTCCATGTACATCATCATCATTGATACCTGACTTCTGGTTCTTATAATTTTTGTGTTTGGTTGCAATGTGGCAGAAAATATCTTTGATATGGCATAAAATTGTTCAGAAACTTGTTTATATACCACGTACATGCTGTGATACTATGGCGGGATGATTAATTTTATTTCTTTGTTCGCTCAGTTCCCTGGATAATACTTGGTTAGCACGTTATGAGACGCCCCTTTCATTTGGTTAACGAACCTCATATTTATTACACTCGTGAATTCAATTTAGTGAGACGTTTTATTTTAGTGCTACAATAATTTCTTTCTGGTAACCTAAGTGGTATAAAAGGGGGTCAGAGTTTAGAAGGAATTTCAGTTTAAGTGGATCTTGCTGTTTTGGCTGACGGGTCAACTCGAGAGTATAAAAATATATTTAAAAATACAAGAAACGTCTTGTTTATGATAATATTTCAATTGTGTAGTCTTTTCTCTATAGATTCATTTAATTTATTTTACTCAACTATCAAATGCATAATTTCATTCGAGATTCATTATGTTTCAAAAGTCAATCTTCATTCTTGTTATAGTAATCTTTGTAGAAGATACCTTGCAATCTAGGATACCATTTCGTCAACCTTTTGCCAGCAAGTGCTGTCCTAAAGGCACGATTAATAAAAAAATCAGTGTCAACGGATTTTTATTGCCAGACTGTGTTGATATTAAATCAAATGACAAAGATCTTTTAAATCAAACCATCAAAGTCTTTAAAGGAGACGAGTATAATATCGAAGAAGTTCGTGAAGTAAATTTTTACTCGAGTTTCTATGTGGTTACTGGACTTTCGTGTTCTTTAAAAGAAAAAGTGCTGTACTCATCTTACCTGCAGACGGTAAGTAAGAAAGCTTACTACTATGTATAGAATTGTGATTTACATAAGACAGTTTGAGATTATCACCAAAATAATGATAATAGATAGACATACATACATATATCACGCCTTTATCCCTTGCGGGGTAGGCATAGCGCTAACGGTCGTAAGGATACGGTTGCTATCGCCACGTCTGACATTTTTGAGGATTGTTTTCCAAAGTTGTTTCAGAAAACATATGTGTCACTATAATGAGAGGTTGTCAGCCTGTCGCCTAAAACTTGTAATACACCAATACTCTCGAGTCCCTTAGTCGCTTCTTACGACACCCGCGGAAAGGATGTGGGGTGATGCTATTCTAAGCCGGCATCACACGGCATGATAATAGATACTTCTATTAATATTCATTCATACTCGATATATGGGCTCATACTGATTCAATTTGAATATTTCACTTTGTTCAATTGTAAAAAAAAAAAACAATTAAATAACTCTCTCTCTTTTTCGTCTGGGACACCAAGTCGTCCAACGACCCTTAATAACTAACCAATAAACTATATTAGAAACAGTAAAGCGTCATTGAAAATATTTTAGTCTTTGCCAAACTACAGACGTAGCCAGATACAGATTATAAATACAATCTTTCTGCCACAGCGAATCCAACACATACAAGATACAACGTTGTTGAATCGAAACAGACAAAAATATTAAAAGATAAATAAAAGAATAGTCTCCACAAATAACCTGGCTTCGTCATACTTTCTTCAATTGGTATATCAACAAGTAGAGCCAAAACGTTGATAGACGATATATTACAGAAAAACATAAATATAATAAAAGTAATTAATATCAGCTATTAAAGCGGAACGAAACGGGCGTGTAAAAATGAAAAAGGAAGTGGCAATAAAAATTGTCGTTAATAAAACTGGAGAAATTTAACCTTGCACTAAATTGATTTCACCATAAACGAGAATGTATCTCTTCGGGTTGATCGTGTTCGGCGTGTGTGCTGTGGTGACATCTGATCAAAATATGACTGTGTCACTCCAAAATAGAACTGGAACATGTGCATCAGGAATGTGTGTAAGCAAGTGTTGCCAAAAAGGATTTTACAAGACTCGAAAAGGACGAAGCTGTGTAGTAGTTGGACTGAACGGTTCAGATCTTTTTTATGACGACAAAGAATTTATCTACAGCTGGGAGGTGAAAACAAGTGAAGTGCATTTGGAAGAAAAGTTTAATATTAACATGTTTGGACTGACGTGTAGTCTCCCAGGTGAAAGAATTATGAGGAATATTAAAAAGTTTCTTCAAGAGGTAAGTTTTTATCATAACCACAAATACTTATTGTAATATCTGTACATTGAAATTGAGCTGCCATATAATTTATCATCATCATCATCATCCCAGCTTTGATAGTCAATATCAAACGCAACCATATCCCGCTATATATCAAGGAAGTATCATTGTATCATTGTATAGGTAAATATATAGTGGTAGGTAAGTATATAGGTTGTCATACAATATTTTTCATTAGGTTGCTGTGATGGTTTTGTTATCACGAACTCTTGCATATTTTGTCATGGATGTAGAATTGTCGGTTTTGACTGCTTACTGCAGGCCTCTTTCTTCACGGATGTCAAAAATAAAATAAAATATTTTTGTTAAATATTTTTGTTTTTGTTTAACGGATGATTGATGCCTGTTGTGGCTGTCTATTTGTCTGTTTTCTATTTATACTTAGATCTTTTAAACTACGCCACGGATACGTTGTATCTTTGCGAAAAGTAAAAATCCAGCGAGAAAACGATTTTCAGTGGATGAAACCGCTCAGCGGAACGCATTGAAAGTGTTGTTAAAATGTTCAACCATCAGTCATTGCTCTCAGTTTATATTGTAATAAAAAAAAAATATAATTTACTTTCCGCCGCACATCGTCCGTTGTCCGTCACCCATCGTTCATCATCCGTCATCCATCGTCCGTCGTCCGTCATCCATCGTCCGTCATCCATCGTCCATCATCCGTCATCCACCGTCCGTTGTCCGTCATCCATCGTCCGTCATCCATCGTCCGTCATCCATCGTCCGTTGTCCGTCATCCATCGTGCATCATCCCTCATCCATCGTCCGTCATCCGTCGTCCGTCGTCCGTCATCCACCGTCCATCATCCGTCATCCATCGTCCGTCGTCCGTCATCCATTGTCCGTTACCCATCGTCCGTCATCCATCGTCCGTCGTCCGTCAACCATCCTCCGTCATCCATCGTCCGTCATCCATCGTCCGTCATCCATCGTCCGTCATCCATCGTCCGTCATCCATCGTCCGTGATCCATCGTCCGTCATCCATCGTCCGTCATCCATCGCCCGTCGTCCGTCAACCATCCTCCGTCATCCATCGTCCGTCGTCCGTCAACCATCCTCCGTCATCCGTCGTCCGTTCACCATTCATCGTTCATGGCATATATATATTTTTCTTCTTGATCCAAAAAATAATAATTGTAAATGCTTTTCTGTTGATGGAAGGCCTAATTTCGGATGTCGATTCAAGTGGCATAATATTTCACGTGCTGATGCAAGCAGTAAAAATAAAACATATAAATAATACTCGTATATTAGATTTATATTTTCTTCCCGTGACTTACTAAAAAACAAAGGTATAAGTGCAGCTTTGTCTGTATAGTTTGAAGGTCGATATTTACATGATAATATATACGTATTTTAATGTAAAGTCGTCTGTGATGATAAGATTACATTATGTAGGAACCTATTTTATAAAACTGACTAAATAAAGTGTAGCGGTATTTTTGATCTGTATTTGTCTTTTTGTAACTGAATTTTCGCGCAGGTGAACACCGACCCTTATCCGACTTTGAATAATTACTTTACAGTGAGTTTTATCAGTACCACGGAAAATATCACATTCCTATGGGAAAAATTAACACCTGTTTGTGTTACTAAATAATTACCTAATTAGATAGACACATAGGTACCAGTAAAAACATCAACCTGTAAATAATTCGCACTTCCGTAGAATCAACAAGGGAGTTTCGCGGTAAAACATATTAGTTAAATGTATTGATGCCCACTTGTCCGTTGATATACATACCCACGTATACAACAGTATCAAGGATAACAGACCCTCTAAATAAAAATAAGAGGCATTCATCATTGGCGGTTAGTTTATAGACTCGAGTGCCCACAGAGAGCACACGCGTTTTTGCGCGCGAAAAATTTACCGGTCGCCAGCGCGTAGTAAATAAACAAACTTTTTTATGCAACCAGCAAAAATAATCTATTTGGAATTTAAAAGCAAAAACAATGTTTCGTTCTAGTTTTCTTTTTTGCTCGCAATTCAAAAACGGCCAGTTCATTTCTTTGACATTTTCTTTTATTTTTCTTCTATCTGTGAAAGTTGCTAGTGGCCAGCCTTGTGAAGACGGTTTCAGTGTAGATTTGACTGCCGGTCAAAATTTTTCCGACGGCCGAATCGTTTTCGACGGTATTGCTTACGACAAAGAATATGTTTACAGAAAAAATGTTTCAGGCGAGATAAAACCCTTTGGATGTTTATGCAAATTCAGATATTGCTACAGAAAGTGTTGCCCAATGGGATATGTGATTAAGGATAAGAACTGTACGAAATTTGAAACGGTAGACATGATTTTGAATTTTGGTTTAGATTTGTACTTTATCAATGCGTTTAAGATAAACGTTGGAGTGAATGACCCAGGAATAGGGTTTCTGTATGGCAGACCAGAAGAGGATACTTATAAGGAAGACGAAACATGGTTTTTGCAACAGGTGAGTGAATTAAAACATTATTTTACTGCGCCCAGGTAGACAGAGTTTTTTTATTCCTAGGTATAGAAAACTAACCACTTACGAGGATTTGCGGCTCGTAAGTATTTAGGAGTAAGCACTGTTGACATTGTTTGGATTACGTAGGTAGTGCCGAGATCAATGGATCCAAAAACTTTAACGAAAATCAGCTCAGTTGGATCCGTTCTTCCCAGAACAACACCATGGCGCTTAAAATATAGCTTGAAACATGTGTTGTTTGACAGATCCATTCAAAAAGAGAAGTAAACAAAGGTAAATAGACCATATGACATATAGACCCTATAATTTGGCATATGCCCATCATTTAACCGAAACTGACAGACGTCACAGGTATCAAGCTATATTTTATGCACTTGTAAGTAAGCCCAGTCTCGCCCCAATGGTGTGATTGGGCTGGTCGTTTGAACAACCACTCAAATAGTTTCGAATTAGCCCTCCTGCGCCAACAAGTCATCCACCTAAAACACAAGGCCATTACAAAAAAAACGGAAGTAAGCTTACTTCCAAAACTGGTAGGTATAGGTCACGGATAGGTATAGATTTTAAGGCTACAGAGGGAAAACTTTTGAACAATAACAATGACTATTTTCCGACGCACAACTCAATAATGAACTGTGCTGTTCAGGTGTTCGTAAAGACCTACATATACTAAGTTTCTCTTTTCATATGAGACACGGAGTCATCCAACGACCCAATGAAAATGTAAGTAATCAAATCGCCTTAGAAGTTTAGACTGAACTGAAGATACATAATCTTAGATTCTTAGAAAAACAATAGGTAATACCTAGATAATCTAAACCGCAATTAGTATGTAAGACTACTTTTGTACCTGTAGGTAACAATGCAGGATGCGTGTAGCACAGGATGTATTCCTAGAATTATCGATACTTATGATGCAAACTTATAATGGATGAGTTTCTTATGATGACGACTTTGATTATTTATTTTAGAGGACAAAAGATTAGACAGGATTGTCTCCACTCAATTGCTTGAAACTTTACTTTCTAGTTTATAAATAAGTAATAGCTATCAATCAATCAATCAAAAATACTTTACTGACCAAAAGAAAAAACAGAACTAAACTAATGAATGAATGTTTTATTTTTATTTTTATTTTTAAAGAAATAAAAACTGGATTTGTCGCTAGAATCAAAGTATCAATATAATAAAGCATAATTAACGCAGTTTACAGCTTACTTTTTCGTGATAATTAGTCGTCCAAAACACAAATTTAGGTTTTTTTTTTCACAGCGATATCATATCGGCAAGAAAACAGGATGTGGTCAATGTTTTTGCTATCGCTACTCCATACTGATTATGAATACTAACTACATAGAAAATCGTATTATAACTTCATAACGTAATACAATGAACTATGGCTTCTAAGTAGATGAAAAATAATACTTTTCAGGATAGATAAAACAGATACTCGATCGCACACTTAACGCATAACGGACTGCTAAAGTATCGCAGCGATCTGTCAGATCCATACTAGAAATGTCAATCCCCATACTAAAACCGCTCAACCGCTGTTGACGCAGCGTTATCGTAGTGTCATCCGTCAAGTGCGGTTTTAGTATGAGGAGTGACGTTTCTAGTATGGATTTGACAGACGGCTGCGATATTTTAGCGGTCCGTTATGCGTTAAATGTACGATGCGCCTAATTCATCTTATATCTTGTGGTGCATCCACACCCTAATCGGCGACGAAAAATTCAAACGATAGGGTTCAGCACAAAATTTGCAGCAAATATTTTGCATCAAAGATATTATGTACGTGACAATCTATCTGCCATTGTCACAATATGGCGAATGAATGAAGCCCACAGATTAGGTCAATTGACGCCAAATTTTTGCTACATACAGGATGTAAGGGGCGGTGTAACGATAACTTTGCAGGCTTTCTCAGATCATAAAACTGTACAACTTTTTATACGGGGGCTATGTTGAGAAAGGAAAAAAAATTTTTCGACCTTCCATACAATATTCTCGCTCAGCTGAGTGACTTTGTGGGAACTTGAAAAATTTTTTTATTTCCCAACATAGCCCCCATAGAAAAAGATTTTCAGTTTCATGGTCTGATCACGCCTGCAAAGTTTTCGTTACACCGTCCCTTACACCCTGTATTTTGGGTTGAATATTTTGACGCATAGGTAGTATACGCACCTCTAAATTATTGATGATAGAGGTAGAAAGAAGAATAAGATCTAAATTATGCACAAATTACCAATATATGAGAAAATCATGCCCACGAACGACTTGAAGATCAAAGTCTAAATAAAGAATAAAATATGTGTCTCTGCATTCTGGTGACTGGCCGGCACTGACCTTAACCCAGATGCTAAAAATGACGACAGAACCCGTGTTTTCCTCCTTAGTTTACAAGAAAAAATATATTAATAGGTTTGTCGTAAAATTTTGCGTAGAATTAAGCCGGTCCAGGAATGAATGTACATGTAATATTAGTTACTAGAAACAAACATGATGACTATGTGAGAAAATGTGGAAATCCCAAGAAAATTCTGGTGTGCCTAAAGATCGCAGTCCATAAAACGCAAATGTTCCCAGTAGTCCCCTCTACCCCTGTCCCCCGGGGTGACAGCTGGGATTTGTCTTCCCGGCTGTCACCGGGGTGACACTTCGTGCCAACTGTTCCCTTTGAAAGCTGACTAGAAGGGACAAATGGGAAGTATGTTTCTAAGTTGTCACCGGGGGGGTGACAATTGCTGCGACTCCTTCCCAGAAAAAAAAAATGTACTTACGATAGATTTCAGCTTTTTTATTTGTTGTGTTATAGAATCAAATAAAAAAAATCAACACAATGGGAAGACAAATCCCAGCTGTCACCCCGGGGGACAGGGGTAGAGGGGACTACTGGGAACATTTGATAAAACGAAATAACTTGAGGTAGACAAAACGAAAAATTCTCTCTCTTCTCGTGTGGGACACTGGAGTCATTCAACGAGAGTTCTTGGTGTCAAGAGTTCTTCAACCGCCTACTACAAGTAGCAGGCCCCTGTCATGGTTGTGTACCGATCGTCGTCTAAATAATCATAGATTCAACCGGGATCGATTGCGTAACGTGTCCCGCGAAGCACGGAACCAACTTTCTTTTCGAATAGTACATACATATATCATATATCACGCCTTTATCCCTTGCGGGGTAGGCAGAGCGTTAACGGCCGCAAGAATACGGTCGCTATCGCCACGTCTGACATTTTTGAGGATTGTTTTCCAAGGTTGTTCCAGAAAACATGTGTATCACTATAGTGACAGGTTGTCAGCCTGTCGCCTAAAAATTGTAATACACCAATACTCTCGAGTCCTTTAGTCGCCTCTTGCGACACCCGCGGGAAGGATTTGGGGTGATGCTATTCTAAGCCGGCATCACACGGCACTTTTCGAATAGTCAGATGGTCAAACTTGAAATATCTTAACCAGACTGGGAACAAAACAGAGTGTTAAGATAAATATCACCTCTGTGAGTGGCCCCTCAAGGACCGAACCTGGAACCTTTGCGCAGTAGGCAGTTTCACCACTACTACGCCACATCGGTTGCCACTTCACGACACTAAATTTTTTTGACCCAAGACTAGTTTTGAACGGTTTACACTAACTAACAATGGTCTGTCGGTATAATATTGCAAAATGCCTAGGTTGGGCATCAACTACACAATTCGCTAGTGTACTTGTAATATTTTATAAATAACAAAATGTAAACCATATGAGCATACTATCTTTCTGGATGAGCATGAACGATTTCAAGGGTATTTTTAATTTGTAAGTAATATCAGATGTAGGGCACGCTGCAGCAGTATTTCTTTTTTGTATTAGGTATGTACGTAGTCTGTTTGGTTCGCTGGAATTATCACTGACAAAGAACCCAAATAGGGATTAATAATACTTCATTTCAATTAAAAAAATAACTTGTGCTTATTGTATGATCAAATGATCAACGGACAGTATAAAAATGATGTTATTTTCATCGCATTGATGTAACATGTTTCAGTAGGTAATGATAAATTCGGCTCTACCATCTTACTTGCAATCCATCTGCAATATGATGCCGTGTGATGCCGGCTTAGCTGCCGTTTGACGTCGGCTTAGAATAGCATCACCCCACATCCTTCCCGTGGGTGTCGGCGACTAAGGGACTCGAGAGCATTGGTGTATTACAATTTTTAGGCGACAGGCTGACAACCTGTCACTATAGTGATACCTACACATGTTTTCTGAATCAACCTTGGAAAACAATCCTCAAACATATCAGACGTGGGTATAGTGGCCGTATTTTTACGGCCGTTAACGCTCTGTCTACCCCGCAAGGGATAAAGGCGTGATATATACATGTATGTATAATCTACCATAGAAATGTAAACATTTTTATTAGCTAGCATACACCTAGAAGGTATCTCTTGAGATGGAAGATCCGTATCTATCTATCATCGTTTGATTAATGTAAGCCCTTGACCAAAGCCACCAAAAAGAACACACCAAAAAGAAGCACACGCGAACAGGATATTGCGGGTCGCGACAGGCACCAAGCAAATATAAATCGGTGACAGCCGTAATTTGATGCGGTGAAGTGGGCCACGAAATAACTATTAAAAAAAAAACGGATGCAACAAAATACCGCAAAATTATGCGGTAAATATATTTCCGCCAGGGATACTACTCTACCTACTAGTCCTAGCACTCTACCCCGCGAGGGATAAAGGCATGATTTGGATGTATGTGTGAGTGTGTGTTTTTGTGTGTGTAATTCTCTATTGGTATAGGTATGCAAGTGTATTATTTTACTATCGTAATTACTTCTTTATTTCATTTTAGAAACAACAGTAGATTTAGAAATAGGTTATATTATATCAGAGCTAGACCAAGTTAGCATTTACTATTACCGCTATTTACCTACACTACAGGTACGACCCTACCTACGTAGGTAGGTATAGCAACCTAGTGAATTAAGTAGGTATAAAAAAACTTGACATGCAACCCAGTCTGATTGCAAAAAATTATAACAATGATAACGACGGACCAAACAATAGCCCTAAGTACGAGTGAATAAAGCAGTTTGAATGTGTAATAAATAATTGTTCATTATTTATAGGTTCCTATAAGAAAAAACATGAAAACAATGTTTCTCTGTCGGTGTCGGCTACCTACCTAACCTACCTTAGGAGAACATGGAACCAAGTTTTTACACAGAGCACTGCCATCTGATCTCTGGAATCTTAAGGTTAGATAGGTCACGTTTAAATATAATCTGAATTCAAATATTGTTTTTTGGGTTTCATCAAGATGTTATTCCTTGTCCGTAAGAGCAGTCGGTAAAAAAACACTGGGGCATGGCGGGGATCGACCACGGGTCTCACGATTGTAAGACCAGTATTTAGCAGTATTTACCATTTAGCTATCGACGATACAAATTATACATAAATTAATGTGCGTAATATAACTTCACTCTATAAAAACTATCACACCCATGCGTATGTACCTACGTACGTGCCTCTCTCTCTCCCTCTCTCTCTCTCCCTCTCTCTCTCCCTCTCTCTCTCTCTCCTTCTCTCTTCCTGTCGGTTGCCTACTTGCTGAGGATCATGACTGCGTATACTATCTGTGGTATTTCGCTTCCATTTAGCTCGGCCTTTCGCTTCATGGAGAGCTGTGTTGGTGGACATCTCCAGTTGTTCGGAAACTTGACCTATAAGTCTGTAAAATATAGGATGGTACCTGTGGCGTTTGTGACCATTTTTTGTGGTCCATTTTCCTAGTATACAAAGGAAAATGGACCTTATGTCATAGCATTTGCTCGAAGGTCACAAACGTCATAGAAGATCATCCTCTATTTTACAGATTATAGCCACCATCTCTGGGCCTCTTTCCCTCAATTTTCGCCGTCAACACCACTTTTTCCAGATTGTCTGGTTCTCTTCAGGCAATATGTCCAAAGACGTACCTAGGTACACCTTACTTAAAATAGATGTCAATGCACTAAACCACATAACCGTAAACAGAGTCAGCAGTGAAATCGACAAACCTATTAGCACAATACATACAAGTACCTACAGTACAGTCAGCAAGAGTGAAGTTATGTCCCTACCGAGTTCAAACAAAGACCCTACCCCCAAAGCACAAAATGTCATACAATCGTAGGTCAATAGTGTTTTCATTCGGTAGTGGACCATCGATTGTATATCGATAGGTAACCAGCCAATTGAGTCACTTTGCATGGAAGGTTTTTTTTTTTCGAATGTCGAAATAATGTTTCAGGCTAAAGTTCTTCTCAGTTTCATGATTATGGGTAGCTAACTCGGCCTGAAAATATTTGTACCTATCTACCAACTTAATCAAATATAGCCTGGACGCAATAAATTGTCGTGTGAGCTGGCTTAGAATAGCATCACCCCATTTTTCCCCGCGGGTATCGTAAGAGGCAACTAAAGGCAGTCGAGGGTTTCATGTGTGTTGCATTTTTTAGGCGACAGGCTGACAACCTGTCACTATAGTAATGCACAAATCGTCTGAAACAGCTCTCAATTTGTCAGACCTGGTGTGGACCGTTATTTTACGGCCGTTAGCGCTCTGCCTAGCCTACCACGCAAGGGACAAAGGCGTGATATATGTATGTATGTAAATTATGTGTGTATTGACGCAGTAAAAAAAGAGACAGTGAGCTAAATTCAGTAATTCGTCTGTCTGTCTGACTCTAATTCAAATTAATTGTTCGTAACAAATAGAAAAGAATACCTACTAATAGCTACTCGTTAGATACTTTTCCATTAGTGTGACTTTGATAAATAGGCCGAAAACTTTAATTAGTACAAATTCACTTTATTTTACCGATTTTTCGGGATCGTATGTATTCTTTAGGGATCTATAATTAAATTAGTAAAGCTACGATTGTGTAGTTAATATTGCTTATAAATTTCTACAAAATACGCCTGCAAAAACATGTAGAGCAAAAATACAGCGGATATAAAATTATTTTTGCTTTTAATATTGAACAGGCGTTTAGTAATTTCTACTGACAGGCAAAATATTGATCTCAAAACCACTGGGCTGATTTTAATTATTTTTATTTTATATACTAGTATGATTGTCGTAAAAGCGACTAAGCAATGAATCCTGGAAACGGGCGGTAGGTGTTCTCTTTGAAGATCTATAATTTGCACGGTGTTGTGTTGGCCTATTCGTCTGTCAAGCGTGGTAAGGTAAGTATGGCAATGTCTCCAATTAGAGGCCTAAGTCCAGCAGTGGACTACTTTGCGGCTATATTAGTACCTTGTAGCACAGAGAAAAACTAATATACTAACTTGTAGTAATAGCATTAGGAGCAAGTACGACCTCGAGTCGTGTTAAATGTCATCAAAATCAGTTTTTTCGTACATAGATAAGTACTTAAATCATTAAATTCAGATTACGTAGGTACCTACTCGAACGTAGGCCTCGAATCGATTATATCAATGTAGAGTCCGGTTGGTAAGCGAAACGGGAAAAACCAAGACACAGGTATCTTCACAGATTCTGCAATCTCATAATAACTGAGATGAAACAACCAGGTACCTAGTATTAATAGAGCTGTATTCTTGAATAACTGCGTGGATCGTTCCACAGTTCCATCATTAGTGTGATTAATGTTACGACACGCGACGCCTGCGCCGGTCAAACCACGTGGTAGCGTCTTTTGAGGATAAGATACAAAGAATTGAGATGTGTTAGTCACATCCTCGCTCCTTTCGGCTAAATGAACTGATGACTTAAAGAAAGCGACTGAATCAACTGAAGGAAACGGGAGCTCGTGGATTGAGATGGCGATTCCTGGGGAGGGCCTTAGTTCAGCAGTGGAGTGCTGCCTATAGGATCACACTTTTTTGTAAGAGGCAATTAAGGGACTCGAGGGTTTCATGTGTATTACAACTTTAGGCGACAGGCTGACAACCTGTCACTACATTGATACTAGAATCATGTGAAAAGGCTCTTAATACTTGTCAGACGTACCGGGATAAGCACCGTAATTTTGCGATCGTTAGCGCTCTGCCTACTTCGCAAGGGATAAAGGTGTGATTTGTGTGTGTGTGTGCGTGTGTGTGTGTGTACGTGTGTGTGTGTGTGTGTGTGTGTGTGTGTGTGTGTGTGTGTGTGTGTATGTACTTCAGTTACTATAGATATTTCTATCTACTGGCTTAGCGCTAATATGCGCCCTCCCACATAGTAGATCTACGGAAAGTTTTGCCAAAGTGTCTGTTGACATGTGTCCACACAATAATTCCTGACCGTACGGAAATTAAACTGAGTAGGTTTGGTAGCCAACGGAGACAGCAATTTCTAAGGTAAACGTATGTAATTGCGATTTCGTCCGAACTGTGTGTACCAAGTAAACTCACCTTTTCGAGGAAACGATAAACTTTAATTTACGTCTGTATTGTATTAAGGCGGATCGAACCCTTGACGCACGACGGAGCGTAGAAATATCGCAGCAGTCTGTCAGGTTCATACTAGAAACGTCACTCCCCATACGAAAACCGCACTCGACGGGGCTGCGTCAACAGTGGTTGAGTGGATTTAGTATGGGATTGACATTTCTAGTATGGATCTGACAGACCGCTGCGATATTTTTGCGCTCCGTCGTGCATCAAGTGTGCAATCCGTCTAACTATTTCACCTTAAATACGCGTACCTGAGTAAGTGTCATATTAAGACAAAACTCAAGACACTCAATTTGCTAAAGAAAACTAAAAGCGTCTAGAAGTTGTCTGGCCCTAGCTAGGTGTAAGTACTTTTAGTCATGTGGGAAAGCAAGTCTACGAACGGTACAAAAACCAACTATAACACATCTTCATGCATGTTTTAGCATCTCTAATCCATCATTCATTTGTTATTCTTAAAGCGAGCTTATGTGAAGGAAATTCCAGATCATACTGTGACGTGGCCTGCCTCCCTAATCATCAGGGAAGTGGACTAAGACAATGACGATATATTTATTGATATTATTGTACGTGCAAAGGCAGATTGAAGAATCATCTTGAACAGACGTGAGATATCCATCCAACCATGATAGAACAGCCACAACAGTCCACTGTTGGATTATCAAGTTGAATTATTGCAGACGATTATTTTATCTGGACAGAAGTTCTGGAGTTGTTGAATGTTAATGTTGGTCATGGAAAGAGACAAATGTGCTGCAGCTTGACGCTCTCTTGTTCTTAATTTGAAATCTTCGGTACGCAATGAGAAAAAGGTACCTCATACCTCTGTAAAATCATGACGCAAGCAAGACGCATAATATTAGCCCAGGAATGGGCATTCTCCTATAGAGACATATTGTTGTATATTGTTATTAAGACATACATATGGGGAAAATATCGTTCTTCTGATCAAAAGATACAATGTTTTGTTTGAGTGTGATCCAATTGGTTTTGGCATGATGGGCTGAGTGCAGTTTATTAAAGGATGAAGAAAGTAATCGTTTGAACTGACGCCACTTTATAACGGAGGAGAGTCTCATTTCGACCCATATCGTCAGCATACCTGCCAATTCATTTAAGGGATTAACATAAACTGTTCCTACATAAATAAAGTAGAAACCACCACTACACAACCACTACAACCTAACAGGGTGATTCCTAAAATCGCGATGTATTTGTGCGCGCATCTTCAAAAGTAACATGCTGAAAACAGGCCTCTCCCTATTTGTTAGTAAATATTTGCCGTAACAAGTCACGCAGTAGGTATAAGATAAATCACTACATAGTATAAAGCAAAGTCGCTTGTCGCATCTTTCTGTACGTTTGCTTAAGTTTTTATAACTACACAACAGATTTTGATGCAGGTTTTTTAATAAATAGAGTGATTCAAGAGGTATGTTTTTACGTATAATACTTGCCGGGAAAACATCTTATTCCCACGGGAAAATGAGTTGCAGCGGGCGCAGCCGCTGGGTGGCCCACTAGTCGTAAATAATCTTAGGGAACGCTCCTGCCCGTTCCCTGGAATCATCCATTAGGTAGTGGTATTTTACGACACGCACAAGAAGTGGTACTAGTCGTCTGAGCCACACGAAAAAAACTGTTATTATTCAAACAATACGAAATTCCTTGAAGCCCACTACTGAAAACTAGACGATTAATAGTTTCACAAGATGGATCAATGAAACAGGAAGGCAATTTAGTTACTGCTCAAGTATGCGGGTATTGTTTTGTAATTTCATGTTTCCTATGAATTACAATATTTACTCGGTTTTCCTCTTTATTAGCTGCTAAAACAAGGCATGTAGTAGGTATATACCTACGTACTATGCAGATGTAAAAATATTGTTGATATTTTTGGGCAGCCCCGGCCCATGGAAGTTATTCAGTTGAAAAACTATAGCATGAAGGTTAATCGGATCACCCCACAATGTATGAAGATTCATTTTGACTGTCCCGATGGCGGATAGTACGTACACCTGCCTTCTACGCCGAGGGTCGTGGGTTCGATCCCCACCGGACACAAATATTTGTTAAGTCAATTTTCAAATATTAATTGTGTCGAGTTTGGGTGTTTTCTATGTATAATATGTATTTATTTACAAAAAAGTGTATAATTATTATCATCAGCTATCTACGTAGTTCCCATAGTACAAGCTTTGCTTAGTTTGGGGCTAGATGGCGCAATGTTAATTGTCCAGGATATTTAATTTATTTAAAAATCCCCAAGAATTACAGTTTGGACCACCCATTACCACTTCATAAAACCTATAAAATAAAACTATGATGATGTTGTTGATGGGAAAACTATTAAATGACTATTAAAATTGCCCACCTGAAAACTACAGCACTTGAGGAGGATAATAAATAAAGATATTAAAATGTATAAAAGCAATAACATGAATCTTGTTACAAATATGTTGCCAGACGCTTTCAGATTTGAATCACTTCATCCACATTACGTTATTATCGTCCAAAGTGGATGTTGTTTGAAATTCGCTTGCTGTAGCTACCGTGGCTTTACTTGTGTGTTTTCGATCTCCACCAACTACAAAGCTAACTGAAAAAAAAAAACTAAAAAAATGTGTTCATTACATTACATTTGACCATCATTTGACTAACATAGTTATTAGTTTTATAAGTCATATTTTTTGCTCTGCTCTGCTTTGTATTGTTACTAATATCTATTGACTGTAGTTCCCTGATAATAATCTTTTTTTTTTAGTGACATACTGCCTGGTGAAGATGGACAGACATACTGACAGACAAGACTGCCTTTGACGCAGAAGGTCCCGGGTTCGATTCTCGGTGGGTCACTCACAAAGTTGATATTTATCACTTTGTGAACTTGTTCCCAGTCTGGTTAGGACATTGCGGGCTGAACCACCCGATTGTCCGTAAGTAAGATGGTTCCGTGTTTCGGATGGCACGTTAAGCCGTAGGTCCCGGTTGGTGTCTATGATCACTTAGACGGCGGTCGTTACACAACCATGTCAGAAGCCTGCTACTTGTAGAAGGCGGTTGAAAAATTCTGACACTAGGGTTCATCGGGTCGTTGGACGACTCGGTGTCCCACACGACAAGAAGAAGAACGAAATCCGTTAGACAATATTAAAATTATAATTCCTCTTATATTTCTATAATAAATAGGTTACCAAAATCATGTCAAGGTTCACAAACAGGCGTCGTCGCCAATCGCCATCTCAACAATGAAAAATAATAAAACGAATGATAACACTATTTTTATGAGTTTCATGGATAGCAGCTGTAAAGGAGGAAGGTCTTTCTCATACTTAACGCACAACGTAGCGTTTAATCAACGCATCCGTAACGCAGCGGTCTATCAGGGGGTCGAATCTGTGTGAAAAACGATACGTCAAAAAACGATATGGAAAACCATATGGGTGGTTTCTGGCTAATTGACGACAAATCGCGCCGAATTAGCAGTACATTGATAGTTTTGTAGTAAACAAAAAAAAAGATATGGTTAATAGCAGTCTATGTATACAAAATTTTTTTTTGCATATGTCTGTGTGTTCGAAATCGTAGGTCATAAAATTCATATCATTCACTCAATTTTGAATGATTTACCCGAATAAGGACATATTTTTGGCATAAACTTACGTCAAAATAAGATACACTTCAATAGCTATTTTATGTCAAAAAAACGATATCGTTTAGTGATGAGGTCCAAAACGATATGGCGAAGTGTTGGGCAATTTTTTTTACAAAAAAGATCGACTGAACAAGGAGAATTGTTATTAGTAAGGCTTTTTTGAAACAAAGATAGTCCCACCACAAACATAAATGTAGAAGTTGGTAGCCAAGTTCAATGTTTAACTAAAAATAGTGTTGCTTGAAAATGGGTGCAAACTTCAGTCCCGACATGTATTTATTTCTAAAGCTGTTTGTACGTCAAGAATACCATTGAGTAGGAACTATGTCTTTTTATTTACCAAGGTTCCATTATACGAGATCTTTAAGACTACGTAAGGGATTTTGCGGCGGTTTTCTTCTACTCGTTTTCCGCAGAACTGAGACATTTTTATACATTCTATTCACAGCAGTGATATCTCTAGGTAAGACAAGCCACCCGCCTAGTCGCTCCGCCCGCTGTAACTCGTTTTCCCGTTGAAAGCAGTAGTTTTTGTGCCAATATTGTACATATAAACCTTCCTCATGAATCACTCTATCTTTTAAAATAAACAGACACGTAAAGCGAATTTTGCTTTATACTATGAAGTGATGAGCTCTCAGACTTTAAACAACACGATGCTCGTTTGCTATGGATCTGCAAAAACATCTCATTATGTTGAACAACTTTAGCTTTGAATGTTGAGTCTCCGCAGAAGAGTAGGATAGTTTAGTTGATCGACAATCTGATTTCGGCTTCCATTTTTATATTATGGAGGTAATAAGTTCGAATAACATCGGCTGTCGCCTTAGATTAGCATCAATCCATTTCTGCCCGTGGGTGTTGTATAAGGCGACTAAGGGATGAATCCAAGAACGAGCAGCAGCGTTTCCGCTGAATATCTACAAAATCTTGCACTGCGCTCACCAATTCGACTGTCAAGCGTGGTGAGTATGGTTCATGTCCAGCAATGGACTGATGTAGCTGTAGCAGTAGCAGAATGTAATAACTTTATTGTACCACAGAAGTTAACAGTAGCAATAAAATAAGTAAAACATAAGATAGTAGTGGTACGAGCAACCGAACGGATCGCAATCGATGTATCAGAAAGAGGGTAGACAGATAGGTTTGCCGCTAGCAGGATGACAATATTCGCCAAAACAGTCTACTCGTGACCATGGAGCGTGAAACCGATTCGAAATATCGAGGTAAAAACCAACATAATCGTGGTGATAATCCTGTTAATACTATTAATTTAAGTATTGTAAAACATAAAAGGCGCAAAGGCGGATTTATCCCGTTAAGAGATCTCTTCCAGTTACCCTTTGCGATATCAAAATATATGTTTTTGTTTTATTTTTGTTAAAGTGGACTTTCTTTATGGTCTAAATCAGATACTCCAGAATCTTGATAGATACGTCGATATAGTCAACATGGTAAACACGGCCTCCAGTCCCGGCGTGTTGCTAAACGTTAAACAAACCTATGACATAACGGAAAACAAATCCCACCAAAAACATTTTCATGTCAAGATATAGTCAAAGCGCAACAAATAGACATCAGACCTCAAAATAGAGCCAAGCTTCTCAATCTACGCGCCCTAAGTATACCAACTGTCTTACAAACTTTACCTACATCTTAGTTAAAATATACGGCTTGGCCAAACGGAAGAAAAACTTCTTCCTTCGAAAAGGCGCATTTAGTCTAATTTCCGCAGTCAAATTGTTATTGTCTTCATTCTGCTGAAACAGCAAACCATACATTTAACAAATATGTAGGGTTTATAAAAGAAATTGGCATTTAAATGTTTTTGGTCGGATTTCATTGGTTTTGTAGTGATAGGGAACCACTTCCGCCCCCCTTTTCTTAGAGGGTAGAGCGTAGAGTGATTTTATAAAATACTGATTCGCGTACTGTATTATATTATGTCCTTATACCAAATATCTAACTTCTAGCATGAAAATCCTAGAAAGTTTCATTAAAACTTTAACACCTCAATTTGGAAGGTTGTGGGGGGTTTATGGGATAAACATCCCATCGATTAAACAATCGATAACGAATTTCAGCTTTCTGGCACTTCAGGAAGTACTCAAAAATTTTGATGATCATCAGTGCGTCAATGACTAAATTGGATTGGCGGATTTTAGACATCGTTAAAATAATAAAAAGATAAGAGATATAAAACTGAAACTTTGCCTGTTTAATGAAATTACTATTGACAATATATCTCGAGAATTTGATCAGTCTAGTATATCGGAAACTATCACGTTTCTCGCTTTGGCGGGGCCACCACCGTGGCCACAGAACTTTTTACACGACTGCCAAATCATAGACACTTCCTCCTTATACTTTTTGGTAACTTCGTGTCACGAAATCTAAGGAAGATTGACGTTGATGTCTTTGATAGAGCTGTCGTCTTGCACAATGTCTAAAAAATCAAAACATAAACAAAAAAAATAAACTAAATTGTGAAAATTTATCTTTAGTATGGCAAAATGCTACTACTGCTAGCTAAGCTACCGTAACCCATAAATTTGTGCTGAATTTTATAATGATTGGGCTGACTGACTGGCTGTGAAGATTGTCCGATGGAGTAGCACCGAAGTGATTCACTATGCTATCGGGATAAGTCGATAGTACCCCTGCCTTCTATTCTACGCCGAGGGTCGGGCCACATTCAAATATTATCTAAATTCAAATTTAATTTGAATATGGGTTTCATCACGATGTTATTCCTTCAACGAAAGAGCAGTTAGTAAAAACACATTAGTACATGGCGACGATCTAACTCGGTTCTTACATTGTAAGACCGGTGTCCTGAACTCTTGCCCACCGACGCTCTTGGGTTCCTCCTGGGTGGGGGCTCGATCCTTACAGGACATAAATGTTTGTTAAGTTGAATTCTAAAATATTTGTATCCAGTCTGGGTGTTTTGTATGTATCTATACCTATTTACAAAAAATATAAAATTATGCTAGCAACGCTAGCAAATATCACTACTGGGTTAGATGCTTGAATATATTGTTGGATAGTAGATTATTAGTGAGAATATTGACCAAATATTAACAAACTTCAATTATTTATTGCAGAACGATGTCCTCAAAAAAATATATAAATGCGAATCTTAGAACATCTGGCACTGTTCGTATTACAAAACATGAAAATATTGCTTTAATTGCAAGTACTTCAAATACAATAATAAGAAACTTATATAAGAAAACATCTGCTGCTCTCTGAAAGAAGTTATTTTAAGAACTGCTGGTAAAAGTTAATTTGGGCTAAAGTCTGTTATTGATCCAATAAAAAATCTGTTTGAAATAAAATCTGTTTTCCTACTCAACAATTTTACCGGAGAGTTGAAGGGCGTTTGCCTTGATTGCCCTCCCTATATAGTAGGGGATTCCGCCATCAACGACCTTCACCGAGATGATAAAGTTACAAAAAACTTCGTGACAAAATAGGCTGCTTATCGACTAACAATACTGGTAGCTCCTGTCGTCTGAACACTTGTATGTGTGAGGGAAGATTCAACAAACATTTTTTATTTTATTGCTGACGGTTCTAAAATTACTTCAATACTATTCTTATGAAACTACATAGGTGTAAAACTAACGAAGGAATTGGAGTCGGACATTTTCGAACACAGGCAGAAAAATTAAACGAAATTATAAGGAGGTAGTATGGTTTAAAGCATAATAGGCTTTGTAGTAGGCTAAGGAAACCATAATTCTAAATAGGATTGATTTTGATATCGCGTTTTAAATGTTAACAGTGCCATCTATTGAATCATAATATGTATCACATCATGCTGTTATTTCATTGCTTTTTATGAATTTTTATAATATGTAGGAATATCGTTTAGGGGTTTCTAAAACTTTTAGTGCTCATTTCGGTGCCTATTTGTTCATAGTTATCTATTTTTCAAAATAACAATGTCCTTGTGCCAGCAGCATACGAATAGATAGAGAAAGGAAAAGAACGAAAAGCGTGTTCTTGTCGTAGTCTCATAATTTTAGGAGCCCAAGTGTTTGTAGTATCTATGATGCTACTATAGGAGGACTTTAACCTCGTAAGGCTCAGGAGTTCGTGAGAATTTTTCATATAACGGCCCGAATGCCTTTTTAAAAGGTATGATTCTACAATGGAAAATTAACCTTATAAGCTCACCGTTTTTCCAGAAACTTGCAGTTCCAGCAGAGCCCTTTGTTAATTACTTAGTTTGAACTACAAAATATTACGAGATATGTACTTTAAAATTTTACATAATTAAAGGATAAACACTATGCCCAAGTTTATAGCTATAAGGTTGCTTTATAAAGTGATGTTTGCACCACTATAGATCGACATACCTTTTAAAAAGCATCTGGACTTTACGAGGAATACTATAGGAGACTACACAGAATAACAAAATTAATAGGAAAAAATATTTTCATCAGGTTACAAACAATCATAGAAAATAAAAATACAAGATCAAACGCTAAATAACATTATTATGTGTGAAGAATTATTAAACCACGTCAGGAAACAAACAGTTTCAAAGTAAATCAAGGTTTGCGACGATGATGATTACTGGAAATGCTACGATTGGTCAACAGCGACGAAATCTATTATTACTTCCTGGTTTCTCTTATCATCCTCACGTAGCAATTCCAGCCGAAAAACGCTTTAGATGAGATATCTTTTTCAGTAGGCATTCCGCTTCTCCTTTAAATTGGAAAGAAGCATTGCTTTTCGTTCGCTGCAGTGGTGGTGGATTAAATGCGAATACCATCCATACCACCTGTGTTTAAACTGGTACTCGGTAATGAAATCGGCACAATCTTCTTCCTCATCGGTAGAACGCACGTGCCACTTTATGACAACTAAAATGGAATCAGAAATTAATATTATTACTTTGTCCTTTTTTCTATCTGCCGCTGTGATCTGTAACTGTACTATGCTAGCTAGACTGTTGTGTGTATCAAAATCAGTTGGTACTGTGATAGAATTTAAAGATTTTCATAAATTGCTTATTTTGATTCCGTGTATGGGAGTCCGCAACGACTGGTCCAATGTATTATAATTTCTATTACTCTAAGATTTAATTCTCACCTTTCTGTGAATTTATAAGGATATGTGGGTATTGATATGTAAAGTAGAATGTGGGATACAAGCATAATTAGAAGGAAACAAATTACAGCATGAATCGAATTACGACGTTTCAGAAATGGAGCTCCAGGTGCTCCTACTCAGAAATTCTAATCGTATAGTTTTAAGTTACCTTTATTAGTTTTATTTACTAAATTTTATCTTCAAATTATTCATCGAGAAGTTCTCCTTTACAAAATTTACTCCCTTTACTATCTTTACTTGTAAGGCAGGCAGGCTGATAGCGTAGGTATATCTGAAGTTGGTAGAGACAATAATGGGTTATATGTAAGCCATAGTAAGATTCTCAAGCAGAGAAAATAAGAATCGGTGCAATGCTTCAATGATTACATACATACAGAGTGAGAAAGACAGTCACTTCATCAAATTGCCACTATATCAAAAAATGTAACTGATATTTTGTTCCGGAACCGATCCTAGCGTGGTGACTTATCATTATCACTTTATCAGGCTCTAGCTCAATATAGTACCAACCTTCGCTCAGAGTATATTTTTCGGGGTTCGATTTGTGCATGACACTCCATCATGTTAATGGATGAGGGGGATATAAGTAAAAAACTAAAGCAAAATACTTTTAAAAAAATGTACCTATTTTAACAATCGACACAGACATCGTCGCACACATATTATAATACGTATGTATGTATCCGTGGTCCGTGAAACCCATGTGTATTTCTTATATAACAATTACTTATAAAATATAATGAATATTTCGAATTTTCACATACTCAAATACAATTTATTGCAAAGTAAACAAAGCTAAAACTGACAGAAGAAAATTTAGGACAGGAAATTGAATGAATGGAAAGAACTATGAATGACCGGTATTAGAACCAATATGCGGAAATGTTTTCTGTTTCTACCGGTGTCATATATACTGAAAAGGACGGTGTATACGATTTGGTTCCGATTATGCCAAAATCAAGCTAGAATAGGCCCATACCGTTTTTTGACTTATTCTTTTTTTTGGCAGTTAGATGACAAATTTTTAAACGCGCGTATTTACGGTTTATAGCTTGCGATAAGGTCCTACATTGCTGGCTCTAAGCAAATTGAGTATGATTTTGGTAACAAAAACTGTAATGGACTGTTCCCATTAAGGTAAAAACCGTAACCGAAGCCTTATAGGGCATATCGCTTTCACGATATGTCAAAATACTGCAACAGATTCGGGCCCCAGATCCATTCTGGGACCTGCGTTGAAAGTCGTTTTAGTATGGGGATTGACGATCCTAGTATGGGTCTGAACTCTGACAGACCGCTGCGCTGCAGATGCGTTATTTTAATGCTACGTTGTGCGTTAAGTGTGAGAAAGACCGAAGCAGAGGGCATCCATCAAATGGTGATAAAAACCTTCAGGTAGAATATAATCTTTAAATGTATCCATCACAATAAACACATATTTTCACTTCAAAATTCGTGCATAGCGGGACTGGTGCGGGTTTATTGAAGAGGAAATATATGTATGACAACATTCGCGGAAAATATTTGATGGCAATTAATTATTTCAACTATTCGGAATTGGCTAGTTTCTTGAGTCATTAATAAAAAGTTGTACGCTTAGTAGGTACTAAAACTGCTGTCCAAAAATACTACGAACTTCATTCATAACTGTAATAAATAGAAGTACTAATTATATATAATGTCAATGACATTAAAGTATGACAAACCATAGCGCTTGGCATTCTAAAATTGGATAATGCTAAACGATGGTCTAGTTAATGCCAGTACAGGTATTGTAGACCAGTTTATAGATAGATGTAGGTATGTAGTACCTACCTACCTGTCCTTCACAAGATCAATATGCACATTTGCATTCTGTGACCTTCTGAGACCTGACCTATGACAAGAGACGCCCTATAAGCCAATAATCTATTACCATGCCCTGCCCTAATCGTACCTAGAAATCTGCATTTCACTGCGCCTTCTCATCAGTAGCAAATTGAAAATGGACTAGAGCTCAATATCTGAAAAGTCGTAATTCGATTCATGCGAAAATCTGCTACAGTAAAAAACCAACTTGCAACTATTTTCAAAACAATACTAATTTTTATTATTCTTTTGATAATAAGTATTGCCGAATGGTGAAGTTAAAAGGTGCATGGGAAACATGCCACCCAGCAAAGTTATATTTGACTGAGGATTTTTCGTTTGAATACCTAAAAATCTTACAAAATTGCATTCAATGGTCCATAGACTATAATTGAAATACAGGACCATATATATACTTTTACATTAATATGATTTACATAATATGGAAATCATATTTTTATATACCTATTTTGTGCCGTGTGATGCCGGCTTAGAATAGCATGACCCCACATCCGTCCCGCGGGTGTCGTAAGAGGCGACTAAGGCACTGGAGAGTGTTGGTGTAATACAATTTTTAGGCGAAAGGCTAACAATCTGTCACTATAGTGATACTCATGTTCTCTGAAACAACCTTGGAAAACAATCCTCAAAAATGTCAGACGTGGCGATAGTGGCCGTATTCTTACGGCCGTTTACGCTCTGCCTACCCCGCAAGGGATAAAGGCGTGATATACAGGGTGACTGGAAAATTGATGCATTCCTTTCAAGGGATGAACCAGCTCATGAAACTGAACAACTTTCCCCATGGAACATAGGTCGAAATATGAAAAAAAATTTTAGTCCTCCCATACAAATTAACTTAGTCGGTCGGTAATTTTGTATGGGTGGGCCAAACTTTTTTTCATTTTTAGACCTATGTTCCATGGGGAAAGTTGTTCAGTTTCATGAGCTGGTTCATCCCTTGAAAGGAATGCATCCATTTTCCAGTCACCCTGTATATCTATTTATCTACATAATATACAAAGTCATATTTTACGAAAACACCCACTTACTAAAAGGGTAATATTTTGTAATATGATTATGGACGACCGATGTGGCGCAGTGGTAGTGCGACTGCCTTTGACGCAGAAGGTCCCGGGTTCGATTCTCGGTGGGTCACTCACAAAGTTGATATTTGTCTCTTTGAGAATTTGTTCCCAGTCTGGTTAGGACATTGCGGGCTGAACCACCCGATTGTCCGTAAGTAAGATGGTTCCGTGTTTCGGATGGCACGTTAAGCCGTAGGTCCCGGTTGCTGTCTATGATCACTTAGACGGCGGTCGTTACACAACCATGTCAGAAGCCTGCTACTTGTAGAAGGCGGTTGAAAAATTCTGACACTACGGTTCATCGGGTCGTTGGACGATTCGGTGTCCCACACGAAAAGAAGAAGAAGATAAGTAGAATCACCAAAACAACCAAAGCACTTACAAAGTTTATTGCTAATGGAATAATTTCACTTGTGCCCCAAATGAGATCATAAGCTCGGAAAAGGTCGAATCATTGTTACCATATGCCTATGTTACCACTATTTTTGAAATCTCGTATGCGAAAGTTTCGGATTCGAGATTCTTATAAGAATTTACATAGTTCACTCACATGAAAAAAGCAACTTACATGCAGGGCTAAAAAAACATGTCAGTGTGCAACTAAAATTGCCTACACGTTAGTTCAGCAAAATTTATTAAAAATATGCACATAAAATTGTACTTGAATAAATGAACTACTAAAATCCATCCACACACACCGCAATCTATTTGAACACATCGTAGACAATAACAAAGTCGATTAGTAGAAAGTGTGATACGAGTGCCAGTCGTTGCAGGCTTCTGTAAACAATTTCAGAAGTCTCATTTTCAGAAATTGAACTCCAGAGATCCATTCTGTTATGATTCATGTATTGATGTTCCTCTTCTAATTGGAGACTAGAGTACGTACATTTTGTAGTGTTCATTGAAAACAATGAAATATTTTTTGTAAAATACATCTATTTATTAATGCGGAATACCTTTGACATACATACAATATATATCACGCCTTTATCCCTTGCGGGTTAGGCAGAGCGTTAACGACCGTAAGAATACCGTCGCTATCGCCACTTTTGAGGATTGTTTTTCAAAGTTGTTCCAGAAAACATGTGTATCACTATAGTGACAGGTTGTCAGCCTGTCGCCTAAAAATTGTAATACACCAATACCCTCGAGTCCCTTAGTCGCCTCTTACGTGATGGATGTGGGGTGATGCTATTCTAAGCCGGCATCACACGGTGTTTCACACCTTTGGTGTTTTAATATTTTTATTAATATTACTTAGGAAAGGTAAGACAGTTCGTTGACGTTACGTTGAGAAACGCACAACCTTGCGTCGACGGATGCGATTGCTAAACAACGCAAGTTATGTTGCTCCTTGGGGAATTAGAAATTTCCTCGCATCTGACAGACACATACATTACGGATGCGTTAAAAATGCGCAGCGTCGGGCGTAATATGTGTAAATCGCCTAGTATTTAAAATTAAATGCTGTACGTATTATATGACATTGATTTTACTTTTCATCGCTACATCGTCAATATTTGAACTTTTATAATTTTGATAGCTTTTTTTGAGGTATGTAACGATTTGTGCGTGATATTTGATTATATGATGCCGTGTGATGCCGGCTTAGAATAGCATCACCCCAAACCCTTCCCGTGGGTGTCGTAAGAGGCGACTAAGGAACTCGAGAGTATTGGTGTATTACAATTTTTAGGCGACAGGCTGACAACCTGTCACTATAGTGATACACATGTTTTCTGGAACAACCTTGGAAAACAATCCTCAAAAATGTCAGACGTGGCGATAGCGACCGTATTCTTGCGGCCGTTAACGCTCTGCCGACCCCGCAAGGGATAAAGGCGTGATTTATGTATGTTATGTATTTGATTATATGACCATGTACCAAATAATTTGATTAATAAATTCTAGTTTTACGTGACATTTGTTTAGAACAAGTCACTAGTTTTCTGGGTCACTAATAAAATATAAAAGTTGTACGCATAAAACTATTGTCCAAAAATACTACGGACTTCATTAATAATTTCTCAAAATGTTCAACGTTCGAATTAATAAACAGAGAAATTATATAAGTGAAGTGTTCCGACGCCATCCAAATAGCAACGTATGACGACATGTTAATATTTGCATACAAAATACCGTTTAAGTTTTTTTTAATACATAGTTTATTTATATCCAGTCAACATCCCAATTTAATGAAACTGTTTATACGCTTTTCTATGGAGCTACAAACAAACAACAGATGTCTGTAATTTAGATTAATGTTTTGGCAGTGATAAATGAATAGCAAATATACATATATTACTGTGAAATCATTAGAAAATAGCTCAAACAAAAGTGTTGGATCACAGCTCAGTTGCAGAAAGTAATAAAATGCACGCTTATCCCGTATAGAGTTGGCAGAACAGCAACGGCCGCAAAACTTTGGCCGTTATGGCCACGGTTGACAAATAAAAGGAAAAAGTAAGAAAGAAAATAATAACGAAAAGACGAATCTGTGGGGAAGTCATTATGTAAAATCGTTAATTTCAAGACGTATGTCGTAATCGTAGAATATTTGGCTACTGACATTTATTCTGTGACAGTGTCTGTGGCCAAGTTGTTAGGACACTGGTCTTACAATCGTGAGACCCGAGTTCGATCCCCGTCATGTACGAGTGCCAATGTCTTTACACACACATTTACCGACTGCTCTTATAGTGAAGGAAAAACATCGCTATGAAACCCACATTCAAATAAAAATTGAATTCCGATGTCATTTGAATGTGACTTAACCTAGAATTCGGGCCAGGTTAGCCTTCGGGTTGCAGAGATCAGATGGCAGTCGCTCTGTATAAAAACTTGGTTCCACGTCAAATCCCTTACGATAGGTAGCCGATCCCGACAGAGAACGGGATATGGCATGGAGAATGATGATTTTATTCTGCGATTTGACTGGTCCGATGGCGTATAGTGAAAAAAAACCCTGTCTATTACGTCAAAGGTTTGTTGTTCGATCCCTTCACATAGCACAAATATTTAAACTTTCATATATTTGTTTTGAGTCTGGTGTTTTCTTACACTTAACGCATAAAGCAGCACTAAAAAGATGCTGCGTAAGTCATGCATCTGTCAGATCCATACTAGAAGCGTCATTCCCTATACTTCTTCTTCTTTTCGTGTATACTAAAACCGCTATTGATACAGGTCCAACGCACAACGCTACGCTAGCGGTCAAACAGCAGTTTTAATGTAAGAAGTGACGTTTCTAATATGGATTTGCCAGACGCATGCGTTATTTTAGCGCTGCGTTGTGCGTTAAATGTGACAGCGGCCGTAGTTATTATTAGTAGTTATTATAGACTGTACAATACAATACCAAACAATAGACAACAACAACCATATAAACCACATAAGAAAACAATAATTAAGAATTTGCAAATGGTCGTTGTTATCAAGTGTGAGGGAGAAAGTATAAACGCCTAGTATATAAGAGCCTCAGTGGAAGAGAGAAAACATGACAATCGTCCATCACTTACAGGCCCTTTCTTTAATCGGACGTGGCAGCGTGGGCATTTCGGGTCCCTGGTTATGTTTACTTAAAGTACATAGGACCGTATTGGCGTGACAAGACCTTGGGCCTGATTTCACCTGACGCTCGTTGAGGCATATGAGATAGATATGGAAAGGATTGCATCTACTATAATAAGTGACACAGATGCCAATGCAAGTTTTTGCGTTTCTCCTGCGTCAACGTCGGTTTTTGGAAGGAATGGACAATTCTAAATTTTGATAAAAAATATTCCTGTAATATGCCTATTCAAAATAGGCATCTGACAGACGCATGCGTTACGGACGCGCTAAAAATACGCAGCAACTGACATCTACTCTGCCTCAGGTTGGCATTACGTGCGAACTCGCCAATAATTATTTAATTAAATTCTTACTCAATTTGAAAACCATGTCAAAACACACTCGCAATACCTTGGGATTACCTCGTCATACCATTCAGATGACCACTCCTCTCATTTCATAAGAAATATAGTAAACTTTTGCATCCTCTCAGACAACGACACGTCCATTGCGTTTTCCTCATAAACCTTTGTCGAAAGTGTCAATGTCTGAGCCTCATTGGACATCGACCTGGTCAAGCTATGATCTTCATCACAGAGTACTTTTTATCTTCATTACGGAACCAGTCTCGGACAACAAGTTTACGTTATTTTGTTATCCAGTTTCGATCAAGATCCTATGGCGGTCGCACGCGTCGCCGTCGGCAAAATTGACGCCAAAAGTTTCGTGGATCGTAATCTGTGAGATATTTTTGTAACTGTGTTTCTAGTGAAGTGGAAAAGAAATATTTCTTTAAGTGTATACTATTTTATTGCAGACGTGTGACAAAAGTAATCAAAGTGACAAGTGAAGTTTTTAAAAAGATTTGTTTCGATTTCGATCGACACAAAATATGAATGAAATTGATTGCTTGATGAGTAAATCTTGAATCAAAATGTGGAGAGAAAGTTAGTATTAATGTCAGTTTTGTCCCGGATTATGCCATCTTATTAAGGTAATTAAGGAACTAATCCAAGAAAAGGCATCAGCGTTCCCTGTAATGGCGTAGCTATGGCCAGTGAAAGGGGGAATTTAGTAAAACGTGGTGTTTTCCATTTTTAAAATATTTTTTTTATGTCTTAGGACTAATGTTAGGAAAGATTATGCATCTTTAGATACTTCAAGTACTTAATGAAGTAATTAACTAAGTACGTACAATAGTAGGTAAGTACTTATGTACAGTTCAAGGAATCCATTAATGTTTTTGGTTGCTTTTTGTAAACATGATTTACCTTTTGTGGTTTACATTTTGAATAAATTATGATTTAAGTTCAAAACAACTAACTTAATTTAATGTTATATCGTAAAAAAATGTTTCAAATTAGTATTATTTGTAACTACATACACCACGAATCATGCATTAGGTAAGGAAGGACAATTCAATTCAACTAAAACTAGGTTTCTCATTTTACTAATTTATACAAACAATATTGGATCTTTGTGACACATTCATTAAGAAAACCTGTTATCAGATTGGTCATTTGCGTCACAGCGTCAGAATCATGATAGGATGCTGGGTGGTACCAATCAATTTAATTCAATTTATTTATTGAAAATTTACAATTGAGGTACTTTTCTGAAAACGCTAAGCTAAACAAATTGAACAACTTTCCCCAAGTAGCTCGAAACATAGAAAACCAAACCTATAGAACACTGCTCGGTCGCCTATTTTTACTATGGAAGGTCTAATTTTATATTATCGGGAACTTGCACAAGATATGACAGCTTACTTCTGGACGTCATATTTAAAAAATCTATGGATATCTACTCATTACTATGAGAAAATTGAACTCCTAGAAATACTGGGCATCATAAGTACCCAATACATCTCATGGGTAGGTAAAAACGTTTTTTTTTTTTTTATTATGAGATAACCTATACCTGCGGTGATAACTCTAGTTGCATAAATGCATGTTTTTAAAAATTACTGTAAATAACCTACTTCGATGACGTCAATACTTTGAGCCTACATTGAGTTTTGTACGCAAAACTTCTTATATATAAACATGGAAATAATTATTTGTTCGCCTGTCACATAAAGTACCAAATTAATATCATTATCGCGTCATTATAGTTTCAATGTGTGTTAACTATTGTCTCTAGAGGATATTATCTGTTCCTATGGGAATGCCTAATTTACTCATCAAGTAATCATAAAACAATTTTATTTCATTTAAAGTTTGGGCGTGCGTGCCAGCAGTCATGTGTCACGCAGAAGACAGTAATTAAAAATACATTAGAAAAATGTTTTAATACAATAAAGTGACGGAATCTTCCGAAAATGTATACCAAAGTGGTAATCGCGTTAGTGTTAGTGGCAAAAACGTTGTCCGCGTCGGATTTTTGCAACGCAAAAGACGATTACATCGACATTTCAAAAGGAACTCATTTGTCCAATGGAGATATTTATTTCAAAGGAGTGAAATACACGAAAAAGGACTACTCATTTGATGAAAATGGTTTAGAAAAAGCTTGCGTATGTTCGAAGAAGATTTGCGTAAGGAAATGCTGTCCTTTCGGGCAAGGATACGAAGCTCACGTGAAGAAACAATGTTTGCCGGTGAACTCAACTTTTGACCCTCCAGTGTGGGACGATTATAGTCCACTACGAAACACAAATGCTACAAGTTTGTTCCACTTTGTCGTGGGCAAGCAAAACTGCTCCAATGAAGTCAGGGTCCGCATCGGACAGGTGGTGGATCACATCCATATGAAACAGGTCAGTACAAAACTAGACAGACACTTTCTTACAAACCTCACCTTTTTTTCTACGAAGGAAAAAAATGAGGTTGTATTAAACGCAGCAAACTTGTCTGGACAATGTCATAAAGTTGTGTTAGTGTGTTTGTATTAACTGGAAGCGGAATGTAGCTACTTATTTGCTAAGTATCTATTGTTTTTCTTACTAATATTTCTATTGCACAATTGTTTAGACGACTCGGTGTCCCACACGAAAAAGAAGAAGAAATAAGACGAAATAAATATTTTCTGATAGCTTTTTAAAATTTTACTTTAGATACCTAGATATTACTTACACTCTACCTAGCTCCCTCTCATCCTGAATACTCTATATAGAGATCTATATCTTAGGGCAATGCTCTTGGGCGTGTCAAGGCAAGTTGAAGATGTGATGATTATCTAGATCTGCTCACACTAGGTCTGCTGTAAGAAATTTCTTTTTTAGATATAAGCAGTGCCTGTTGTGTTCATTTTATTTATGTTTTGTCCTGTAATATTTCTTATGTTCAATGAATAGTGAAATAGAAACATTTTTCTGCATATTAGTTTGTAGTATATCACTTTTTCAACAACCTATCACCAGCACAGGCATCAACTCATACTGTTTTTTTTTAGTATTTGTCTGAAACAACAGTATAAGTTAGGAATATGCTGGCGATATACTTACTTCTACTTTATTTGATAGTAAATTTTATGTTTAATGAATTATTTGGTAAAACACTTAGACTGAACATAGACCATATACCATACTGAATTATCTCTTTGGGAATCCCCGGTACGAACTTTCACATTTTGACAATCCTTGTTCTTGATCTACTACAGAACAGGTTTCGCGTCTAGCTTGCATTTAAAATCAACATTAACTAGTCGTAATTTCGCAAAAAAATCACAAACTTGACACATAACAAGGTCTGTATTTAAAATGTTAAATTAACTGACATTGATTTTGTTACAAGGTAGGTAGGTATCTAATCTAAATAAGATGATTTCTAACCTTCAGAAATCAAAGAAATCAAATGAAACTGTTTTTAAGATACTTACTTAATATAATTGAATAGAAACATAGCTACCTACATCTACCTACACAACTCAAATCTAGCACATTTCCTACTAAATCACCAATAATACCAGTATGCCATTTTTAAACACCTATGTCCTTATGATCTAACAAATCTACCTTTTCAAAATTGAACATCTTATTAAAAACAACAGTTTGTACGTACATAAACGAACGGGCAATTTCGTTAGAGGAAATTGATAATAGAATCCTCTCGATGGCAGTAAGTCCAAGACACGTAGGTACTAGGTAACCATCTCTACGTCTCTTTCTAGATTCATTGTACCTACTTAATGCAAAAGGAACCAATTTTATACAAGTCCTTGACATTAAGCTTACCAAATAAATCGCACTGCAAAAACAACAGTGGAAAACAGTATTTAATTCAGATGTTGTTCTTTTCTTTGACGTCAGTAGGTATTTGTGGCCTGATTTATGTTTTCTAAAGCTAAAGACTTCTTTCTGAGCTAAGGAGTGTAGGTACAGGTTTGTCCTCGCAAAAATATTAAGTACATAGGTGCCTACTTAAATCCGTAAGCAAGATAGGTTCAGGGTTTTTAAGAGTTTTGTTTTCAAATCGGTTTAGTTTTTGCTACATTACTTCTTGTTACCGTTTGGTGATAATCAATGATTGCCAGATACTATTTTGCGGAGGAATACTTACCCTATGAGAACATCAGAGGCGTCGTATAGTTTGGATATGATATCAAAGATTTACCAATACTTTAAATCACAATGAAAACGCCATAAAAAATTTCTCGCAGAATGTCATATTTCAAACAAATTTAAAAACGTACTGGTGAACATAGATTATATAACATAATTATATTTGATAATACAATTTTAGTACTTGAGAGGGTAAGTAATTAATAAAAACGGCAGAATTACGCTGGGAAAACTATTGTCCAAAAATACTACTTTAAACTTATGGTTTTGACACCATCCAAAATAGTGTAATGTGACGTCATGTCATGGCTAAAATTTTCATACAAATTGAAGTATTGGACTCATTTCGACCTGTCATTTAAATATCCAATTAAAAACACATACGTACGTGTACTACCTACCTATATACCTACTATGATACGACAACGTGAAAGAAATTTGTACTAGGTTGACGTACTACTATAAAATACAAAGTCTTATTTCAACTCGTACCTATTTAGTTGTGATCATAACGCACAAAGTCACATACTCATACAAATTACCTATTTACTTGGCATTTGAAGGACATATGTGTATTCTATGCAGCTGCATATTGCACAAAGCGCAGCGCTAAACTAACGCATGCGTCTGTCAGATCCATAATAGAAACATCAATCCCTATACTAAAACAGCTTTTGACGTATGTCCAATGCGCGATCCTGCGCTAGCCAAAGGTGTACATTACACCATTATCTTTTATATCTAATTAGGGCAGCGATATTTATTAAAAACTGGGTTATTTATATCATTTTCAGGACATCTGCGTTGAAGATCATATTACCAAAACAATCTAGATATTGATTTAAACAATGAAAACAATAGACAATAGATTTGCATGTGTTGGTCTTGTTATATTGTTTTTGTAGTAGTTAGGACATCTACATTTAAGATAATTTTACCGCAAACTATAAAAATAATAATGATAATAATAAAAATATCAACTGAACAAATAGATAAGTGATAGAGAATGTGATATAATTACAAACAGGGTGTTAAAGTATTAGCTGCAAATATTTTAAAGGGTGAATCAGCTCATGTTACTGAACAACTTTCCCCACGGAATATGGACCTATGAGGGTCGAAATATGAATAGTAATTTTGGATTCACCATCAAGATATCTGCCTCAGCTGAGAATGAACCCATGTTGCATAGCAGGCAGACACAATACCATTTCGCCACATCCGTTCTCGTAGCATAAGGAGGCTCCCAATTCGACCTGCATGTTTTTATGTATGTATATTTGGCCACGATTATCTCGCGTTTTCGGCGCAGTAATAGTGTCAGACTTAAGGAAAGGTTTTAAATATACTCTGGAGAAAAAAGGGGATGTTCGCACTTTTATACGTTCTTTGAAGGCGGTTCCCTTTTAAAACAAAGTTATTTATTTACCTATTGTATACAGTGTAAAATATTAGCTGCAAATATTTTAAGGGGTGAATCAGTCCCTGAAACTAAACAACTTTCCTCAAGAAATATAGGTCGAAATATGAGAAATTTTTTTGGACCTCTCATACAAATTGACTTGGTTGGTCGGTAATTCTGTATGGGAGGTCCAAATTATTTGGGGCTTGTTTACCCCTTAAAATAAATGCGGCAATTTTTTTTACATCCTGTACTCAATCACCTAGGTATGGTTTTACCTACATAACGTGCGTGACGTGTTTCCTACATATTTACTGCAATAATAATCAGAGATTGCATTGACGCGGTCTGCTGTTTAATTGACCATAAAAACATCCTTGGCATCTGGTTTGTACCAAAGGCTTTGCTTGTTTACTTATCGGGGTAATGGAGTCAACGTACGACCCGTTGTAATGGTTTTCAACCTCTGACGTTAACGTGCAACGTCGTCTTCTAGGTTTATTAAAAGCACGGAGTAATTTTTGTCGAACATATAGGGCTTGTTCTCTTCGAAACGCGTTCTCTTGATAATTCCGTCATCATTTTTCAAATTGATTTTTTTGGTATTTTGGGGACATGGGGTCATTCTTTAGAGGAATACAGATAAAATTATGTGAAAGGCCCACTTTTTGGACGAATAATTACAAAGTTATAGCTAGCCCACTATTTGCTGTGATGGAATCAAGAGAACTGATTTCGGTTTATGACGGAAACTTACAAATTTAATTCTAGTGGCCTTTTTTATAAGTATTGACAAGATGTATATATACATACACATAAAGTTTTGTGTTGTAAAGAAAAATTACAAATCTGTTTTGAGTTATAATTTGATTTTCATACAGAAAATTGAGTCCCACTGTCTAGGTGACGGATCTGATAAATATGCCCACTATTTCGGTGTCGGATCTGATAAAATGTCATAGTGTTTGTGTCGGACGTGGCTTTCGTACGCTTGTATTTAATAAAATATAAATATATAGAAGTAAATGTGTAAGGAAATGTATATAAAATGAAATTAAAGATTTTATGCTTATTTAAATTTTAATATTTTGTTGTAGCTTGAAATATCTGTATATTTATGTTTTTTAACCAAATGTTTAAACTGTATATTTTATAATTAAACAGACCTACACCACTTTAATATATACGTAAGTAACTAGCTAGTACCCGGGTCTTCGTTTCGCTGACTTAATATATTGAAATAATAAAGGAACGTATTTCCCAACCGTATCCTAAAATTGACATACTTTGGGACTAAAACAGTATCTATCTAGATTAACTGTTGTAGCAACCACATTTATCAAATGAAAGATTGACCACAGGTGTTGTTCCTGGTGGTCTACATTTGGTAGTTCAGTCAGGCCATCAACTTCTATTTGCCAACAAAAGTGGTTCATCAAACTCAACAACTTTTGGTAACAACTTTTGATTTGGTGCCATATTTGTATCTCGTACAGTTCAGTTTGTCAACAGAAGCGGCCCATCATGCCAAACAAGTTTGGCTTTGTGCCATATTTGTATCTCCTTTTGTTTGGTTGCGCTTCTGGTGGTGCTCCTGGTGGTCTACATGAGATACTCGTAACCTTTGATGTCTATTTTCCAGCATAAGGGGCTCATCAAGTTGAACTACTTTTGCTTTGGTGCCATATCTGTATCTCCTACAGTTTAGGTGGGCTCCTTGTGGTGCACCTGGTAGTCTACATCAGGTACTCCAAACTTTCAAACTATATAGGCCAGCAGAAGCTACCTATCAAGCTGAACAACTTCTGCTGTAATACCATATCTGTATCTCCTACAGTTTAGGTGGGTTCTTGATGGTGCACCTGGTGGTCTACTTCAGGTATTCTAAACCTTAATATATATGCCAACAGAAGCTACCCATCAAGCTGAACAACTTTTGCTTTGGTGCCATATCTGTATCTCAACTAGTTTAGTTGGACTCCTGGTAGTGCACCTGGTGGCCTACTTCGGGAACTCCAAACCGTCGAAGTGTATATGCCAGCAAAAGCTACCCATCAATCTGAACAACTTTTACTTTGGTGCCATATCTGTATCTCCTACAGTTTAGGTGGGCTCCTTGTGGTGCACCTGGTAGTCTACATCAGGTACTCCAAACTTTCAAACTATATAGGCCAGCAGAAGCTACCTATCAAGCTGAACAACTTCTGCTGTAATACCATATCTGTATCTCCTACAGTTTAGGTGGGTTCTTGATGGTGCACCTGGTGGTCTACTTCAGGTATTCTAAACCTTAATATATATGCCAACAGAAGCTACCCATCAAGCTGAACAACTTTTGCTTTGGTGCCATATCTGTATCTCAACTAGTTTAGTTGGACTCCTGGTAGTGCACCTGGTGGCCTACTTCGGGAACTCCAAACCGTCGAAGTGTATATGCCAGCAAAAGCTACCCATCAATCTGAACAACTTTTACTTTGGTGCCATATCGGTATCTCCTACAGTTTAGGTGGGCTCCTTGTGGTGCACCTGGTGGTCTATATCAGATACTCCAAACCTTCAAACTATATAGGCCAGCAGAAGCTACCTATCAAGCTAAACAACTTCTGCTGTAATACCATATCTGTATCTCCTACAGTTTAGGTGGGCTCTTGGTGGTGCACCTGGTGGTCTACTTCAGGTATTCTAAACCTTTCAAGTATATATGCCAACAGAAGCTACCCATCAAGATGAACAACTTTTACATTGGTACCTTATCTGTACCTCCTACAGTTTAGGTGGGCTCCTCGTGGTGCACCTGGTAGTCTACATCAGGTACTTCAAACCTTCAAACTATATAGGCCAGTAGAAGCTACCTATCAAGCTGAACAACTTCTGCTTTAGTACCATATCTGTATCTCCAATACTTTAGGTGGACTCCTGGTGATGTACCTGGTGGTCTACTTAATGTATTTCAGACCCTCGAGTGGTGACAAGGAGAAGCCTATGTTCGTTCTCAGTATCTTACTAATCTCTGTGTGAAACTTCATGATGATCGGTTCAGTGGTTTGGCCGTGAAAGCGTCGCAGACAGACAGACTGACAGACAGAGTTACTTTGGAATTTATAATATAAGTATGGCTAAAAAATAATATTCATTTCATACATACACGATCCCAAAGATATATTTTGCGCAGAAAAAAGTTTAGTTATACGAACTGCCCAACTGTGGGCACTGATTAAGTCCCACATATATCGATTCTCTTAATTCCATCATCACCTTATCAGATCCGTCATTGCCACGATGACGGAAAGTGATGGATCTGATATGAGGGATCTGATAACCAAAGCATATTTTTTAGCTTTGTGGCAAACTTAAAGCAAGCAACTACGATTGTTACACACAATGACCTTCATTTAACAGTGGTACATCATATTGCATTAAAAGAAAAACTTATATTTACACATGATAAGAGAAAATCGCAATTAAAGTTATGACAAAATCATGAAACAAAATTACGGATCTGAAATGACTTACCTTCTTGTGCGGATTTCCTTGAATTTGCAACGTGCCTGCCTCGTTTAGGTCCTGGGAGGCGACTAAGGTAACGTGCAGGCAGGGTTATCTTATGTCTTACTCTAACTGTCAAAGATTGACAAGCACCATAAAGGGTGCATTCGGATATGAGAGTAGTTTGTGACACCAATGTTTAAACGGAATTATCTATGATAAAAGAATGAAATAATGACCTTAAAATGGCACCATAAGATACTTAAAATCACTATGCAACAATATGTAAATAAACTTATGCAAGTTTGAACAAAACACAGAACTTATTTTGGTTTCGCTTTGTAAAGTAGGGTTGGACACCACCTACGGAATCGAGAGAACGTCGTTTTAAAAAAACATTTAAAAATATCTGTAATAATTAGAACCATTTTGCGACTTTGCTTAGGGAATTAAAGGACTATACTTCCAATAAAAAAATTGAGAAAAATATATTATCTTCAGATCAATGAGTTTTTTGGTGCCACTCACCAGTTCCCTCATCAATGAGAACATGCCATAGGTGGTTCAAACTTAAAGTTAGAAGCCCTATATTATCCAATTTACAACTCACAATGTACAACCTGTTGGCTACAAGTCTACAGATAAAGTTCTTAATACATTGCGTAGATAGTAATAATAGGGTTTTTGGGGGAATAATGCTATAAACTTGTGATCTGTAATTTGATAATACAGAACATTGACCAATCTGGATGCAATCTCACAAAATAATTGCAATTTTTATCAACTCTAAGCATTGTTGATATCATTCATATTCATGTTCAAAATGATTATCATACAGTGTTACAAAATTCCAAAAATAAAATTGTTTTCCAAAAATAGCGCCACCCACGTAAAAGACACCAAAATAACACTACAGTTTAGTGGTAAAGTAAAACCAGTTATCACAATGTTGCAAGGCCTAATAATAAACTGTGGAATCCCCATGGGACATTGATAAAAATGTAAAAGAGATTCCAAGAATTGGTTTTGTAAGTTTAGACGCTACACAAAAAAGTTACATTATTTCCATTTCCAGTTTTCGTAGTATTGCCAGGACTAAATAAAAAAACAATTGTCTGTAAAGTCAGTTTACTGACGATAGTTGAATGTGACAATGTCATTAGAAAATACTGATGGAATGGTTGCATTTTCCAATCAATCCTTAAATGGAACGCCTCAGATGTAAGGGGCGAGGTAACCCCGCATGAGTTATGTATTTTGGTGCTTGCAGCCACAAAGCAAAGCAGCGTTATCACGTTAAAATACCGGGTGTTACTTTAATGCTAACAATAGATTCAATACAGGAACTCACAGAAAAAAATATTATTCAATATAATATAAGACATAATATGTCAAAATTTCCACCTAACGCAACGCCATCTAGTATGACATTATAAACTAGCTCGAGATCTGTCAGCTACAGTTAGAAAAGTCTCCATTGAACTAATATCTGTGACGTCACGACCTACCTGATGGTCTTACAACCTTATTGCTTTCGGGCTATGTCTTTTGTTTGTGCTGTATACCTACTTCTCGATCTCCATGGGACGTACTTGCATTATTTATTCCACGATTTCCATTCTGAATCATTAACTGGTTAGTTTATTTAAGTCACAGACGTCAACGCTTACTTACTTTTGAGTAAAAATAAATTATTCATTCTGTAAGCATAGTGATGTAAAGGACTAAACTGAATTATTAGAATAAAAATTGTTTCGTTAAAATAGTAATAAATAACAAAAATATTGGACTGCCCCATTTTTGGGGTGATTTCCATACTCACCACTCTTGGCAAGCGGGTTGCATTTATCACTTATCCCTCCATGATAAGACCAGTCTATGATCGTATACAGGATGTAAGGGATAGTTTACCTTTCTCTCTCTCTCTCTCTCTCTCTCTCTCTCTCTCTCTCACTTTCTCTCTAAAGTTTCCCTAGGAATAAGTATATTTAATTATATTTTTTTTGGCTTCCCATAATAAAGACAATCAGCCAATCGTGATTTTTGAAAAGTTTTTGACGTTTCCTGGCATACGTTCATAGAGGAAGTAGTCTGCACCCTATGGGTATTTAAGAAACTGTCCTTTACACCCTGTATAACTAATCTTCATTTGCTTACATGGTGTCGCGACCAGCGTAACTGTCAGTGCGCGCTGGTACGTGCGTGTAGGGTATCCAATCTCGGTATACCGAGATCTCGAAATACCGAGATCCCGCATCATTTAGTGATCCCGCACAGTGCGTGATTACGAGTGCGGGATCCGCGGGATTTGCGGGATTAGCAAGCAGCATAGAAATGTCCTTCTGAAGGCACGAAATAGTTGATTTCAATTTTAAAAAGTTCGTGTTATTATTTTTATCGACTAACTACCGAACTAATTACCATTACAAACCTAAGTATAGACTTAGGCACGGTACGTATTTATAAATCGCTCTCAACTCTCGAGATCGATCTTGAGTACAAGTTTAAGATGTCATATGTCGCACTTGAGATGGATCTCAGAGTTGAGAGAGATTTATAAAATACAAGCCTTAACATTTAAAAGCAGCTCAGGTTGCAGGGCTTAGTTTGTAAGGTTATACTTGCGGGATCCCGCAAATGCCGAGATCACGCGGGATTGAAATCTTCGATCCCGCAAATACCGAGATCGGAAAAAACCAGCGGGATTGGATACCCTACGTGCGTGTATGGAGCATTGAGGTCAAGTTAAGCTGGTAGCGACTAGCGACACTATTTAAGCGAATGAGCTATAGAAGTGCTATTTAGTAGTATGACCTCGCTGTTGAACTAGTGGTGACCCCTACTGGCTACTGGCAATATTTGCTGATGTGTGTTTAAAAGTACACAGCCTTGCCCCTGTCCATAAATAAAGCGACTTGTGGCTTTGGCATTTTGGTCTCAAAAGGTTATATCTACAAAACAACCTTATGCAGACTCCGACATTCGAAATCACCAAAAGCATAGCATTTTTTTGGACAGCAGCAGCGAAGCGGACAAAAATATTGGTCACAGTATATGATCATCCTAAAAATAATAAAGCTTCCTCCTTTTTTGTTTCATAAAGGTACTTACCGACATAAGGCAAAAAAGCAGTTTCTTTAAAATGTGGTAACTTTGGTCTGAAAAAATATAATTCACCGTGACAGGTTATAAAAAAATATCTAACTTATTATACGCAAGATACTCTTACGCATACGAGTGGGGCATAGCTTTGAAGATATGTTAAATGTATCCAAGTTTCAAAGACTATAATATAATCATATTCCAACTTCAATTTATTTACGAGTTCAAAAGCATTTCTGAGTATTTATTAATTGCATTCGTCAGCTAAGTAGGAAACTAATTAGTCTGGTTCCTTGATGTAATGATCTTAAACCGCGTTCTTTTTGTAATTTTGTCCAAATCTAAATGGATAAATAATATTGTAGGTATTTATCTGTGGAATTTGAAGAAATGCTCCTTTTCTAGGATCCCATCAATTCACTTATACACCTGGTTTCTGAGGGAATGCATTAAATTAGAGGCGTTGCTTAGGGCTTCATACTGAACACCTTTCCCTAAGGGACTATTACTGGAAAATGGAAAATATATTTCGACCTCTCAAACAAAGTTAACTAGTGTTCATGAGTTTTGTATAAGAAGTCGCCAACTTTTTCTGTTTTCCAGCACTGGTCTCGGAAAGTTGTTCATTACAATGCCCTAAACATCTGCAACTTGCATGTCCTCCGAAACCCGGCGTATAAAGTCCCCGACTAGCATCACTTCCTATTTTTAAAGTCTTGTTAACAAATCGTTGATTAACATATTCTTAGCACCTTCGTAAGTCTAGTTTTATTATTGTGTCTGGCATCTAGACTAGACTGAATGACTAATATAATGAACCCAACTACTGATATGCTCAAATTAATTGAGAATATCCAGAATGACTGGTTTTATTATTCGTTTAACTGTCCACATTTTATATGCAACTTTTAATTAACCGTTCTTAATATTAACGCCCAAAAAAGAAAGACAAGTAGCGCATTTGTTCTCATATGAAAAAATAACATTGATACAAAATTATTTGCATCTACACATAAATCAATCACCATCGTCATCACTAATACAACTAAACGGCATCTATGATATTTAGTCATTATCACAATTCATCTGCCTATTTACCTACCTAGTTCACTGGTGTGCCCAGGTAAGGCCGGTACGATCTGGCATCTTTGCAATCGAGTCGCTACCAGCCAGCCGAGCCTTCTGGCTGGAGGGCGTCCAACGCCTTGCTCGACAAGGCGACAAATTCACTAATATATGATCATCTTTCCAGGATGGCCAACTTTACATTTCGCTGCCCAACTTCGTGCCACCCTACACCATCAAGGGCCCAGACAAGTACTGCATCGACACCTTCGTCGAATATGATGACAATGGCGACCCTCGATACAGCCTGGATGCCCTCGTCTGCTACGCGGAAGATGAAAATACTGAATTTCGAATGACGAGCTACATCGTCACTGCTACATGTAAGTATGCTCTTCTCTTTTCGTGTGGGACACCGAGTCGTACAACGACCCTGTGAACCCTAGTGTCAGAATTTTTCAACCGCCTTCTACAAGTAGCAGGCTTCTGACATGGTTGTGTAACGACCGCCGTCTAAGTGATCATAGACAGCAACCGGTACCTACGGCTTAACGTGCCATCCGAAACACGGAACCATCTTACTTACTGACAATCGGGTGGTTCAGCCCGCAATGTCCTAACCAGACTGGGAACAAATTCACAAAGTGATAAATATCTTTGTGAGTGACCCACCGAGAATCGAACCCGGAACCTTCTGCGCCAAAGGCAGTCGCACTATCACTGCGCCACATCGGTCGTCGTGTAAGTATGCTGAATGATCAATACTCAAATGGAATTTGGAAGCTGTCAACCCTCAAATACGGTCATTCATTTCGTATGGGCCTACTTAAATAATGCCTGATGAATCCTGAATCAGAGTTTTTAGACACCTTCTTCAGTAGGCTTCAACTCTGTTTGAAAATACTGTTTACGTTGATACTAGAAAATATAATCCAAATAGATTTATAATTGGGGTCAAGAAAACACTCGGAAACCTATGTTCAGCATAGCAGTATTACCACTCTTGCCTGGCTCATGGTGGTCTACCGTCTGATGCTATATTATATGACAACAGCCTTTTGCAATTTACCGGTCATACTCTGTCCTCAGTCCACACGCCTCCAGTTACTACCAGCCACCATCTTCAAGTCATCAGTCTATCTGGCCATAGGGCTACCAACGCTATACTTGCTAAGGCGTGGCAATTACCTACAAATGGACGTATCTAAACGTATTTGAGGAGGCCCATGTCCAGCTGTTTTGTGACTTATGATGAAGGTAAAGAAACGTGTATATCATGAATTCTTGTGTTTTAAGGTATGCTGATCTCCTGTGTGTTTATCCTGGTGACGGTGGCGGTCTACCTGTGGCTGCCGGAGCTTCGCAATCTGCACGGGAGGGTGCTTATGGCGTACCTGATGTGCCTCTTCGTGGCCTTCATGTTCTTCGCCACCATGCAGATCACCATCGTCCTCAATACCAACTCCTCCTCACTCTGTGTCACTTTCAGTAAGTTCATTTTGATTTGGTCTAGTGTCTTTAAGATTCTGTTTCATTATAAAACGAACAAGATTCTTTAAGATACCTTGTGATTCTTTATAATTTTGATTTCCAACACCTATTCCGTCACACTCAGTTACTTTATTAGATGTCGTTAATATCCAATAGTCTCCAATTGCAGGGCTCATGTCCAGCAGTGGACTGTTTTGCCCGCTCAAGAAGAATATCCAATATTAAACCCGATATATCCCAACGTGTAGATATTCAATCGCTGAAAATTGAATGATTTAAATATGACATTAAAGCTTTCTGCGCATGTTGTCCTATGGGTGTTAAAATACAAATTAAAATTGAGCTTGGTGACGAACGATAACATGATTTACCCATACTCGTAATTATACGCGCTTTGAATAGGTAACTCCAATCATTAATAATAAGACAATTATCGTATTCAAACAAGTTTTTATTATTATATAAACTTACAAACATTTACATTATACTAATAAAAATATTTATAAACAACACTTATACACGATACACATTACTTTTTCTTTAATAAAACCAGTTTACTGCCCACGTAGAAACACTGGCTTGTCGGTAAAACTTTTTATACAATTACAATACTACTACAACTAAAAATTTAGATGAATTGCACATACGCCGAGCGATAGTCGGTTTTTGTTTAGGTGGGATTTCACGTTATACCTGGACACCAAAAAACTATGTGCGATGCATTTGAGGAATATTGAGACAATTTCCCAGGGTAGAAAACCCGAAAAGTTTTAGTAATTAACCTAATAAATATGCTTTCTTATCGCTGTTTACCTAGAGCGTCGGTGGCTAAGTGGTTTTACAATCGTGAGACCCGAGTTCGATCCCCATCACGTACCAATGTGTTTTTACTCCCGTTAATTTACTGACTGCTCTTAAAGTGAAGGAAAACGTCGTGAAGAAATCCACATTCTAATAAGATAATTTGAATGTGACTGAACCTAGGATTCAGGATAGGTTAGGTTAGGTTAGGTTAGCTTCAGGTCTCAGAAATCAGATGCCAGTCGCTCTGTGTAAAAACTTGATTGCACGTCATATCCTCTAGGTTCGACCCCGTCAGAGAACGGGATAAGGCAAGGAGAATGATCATAATCACTGTTTACCTGTTATCCGCTTACATAAGCCACGGTTTTTCCACCTTGACCACAATATTTAAATGTGATGTTATTATTAATAACAAAACACAAAAGAATAAAGTGTATGGGCATCGGATCTGACAAGTTTTTATAAGCTTATCGATCTTATTTATTAGTTTACCTATCAATAAAACACGGATATAAAACAATGGAAAAATTTATCTTTGAAAAAGATGATTCCACGGAAATCCCATGGCCGTGTGGCCATTATTTTTACCCAACTGCTTTAAAAGTAGGGTTTTGTTTTCAAAATAGGCATGTATGCGTGACCGTTATGTATGTGGCCAACGTAAATTCTTTAAACGGGCTACAACCAAAGGGATTAGATTCGTCTCAGTATTGCAGAGGCTATATTAAAATGTCATAAATCCTTAATAGCTGAACGCCGAACATACTTGTCACGTTAACGTAGTCGGTTTAATGATTATACTTGTTTTCATAACAGATTCGATTCATTACTTCTTTGCCGGTACTTTACATTTCAATGCCAAGTTTTTTATGTATCATTTTATATTTTCGTGGCTTCGAAGATGCCACTTTTAGTGTATTTTAAACACTTCGCAGGAGCGATTGAGGTATATTATAATTACAAAAAAGCCCTAATTAAAAGGTGTACAAAAGGAACGAACCTATAAAATTATTTACTCCATTGGGCTGACTATTACAATAGAATGAGCATTGGTCCATGGGAAAGATTAGTGCTTGGGAAAGGTTAGTCCTTTTGGTATATTTTTCATCTTTTTTTACAGTTACTTTTATATATAATAACTACACAAGGTTCAAGTACTGGTTAAAAAATTTCAACTGATGAAGACGCAGAAAACGTTGTATACATACACCTTTCGCCTTGTACTGGCTGTCATTATCGCCAAGTCTAACAAATATTTGAAGGTTGTTTCAGAACTGTAGGGTATCGTATATTGTATAATGGTAGTTGCCGGCCCGTCGCCTAAAATTGCATAGGTACTTATAGCATTACCCCTTATCCTTCCCGCGGGTGTCGTAAGAGTCGACTAAGGGACTTGAGAGTATTGGTGTATTACAATTTTTAGGCGACAGGCTGACAACCTGTCACTATATTGATACACATGTTTTCTGAAACAACCTTGGAAAACGATCCTCAAAAATGTCAGATGTGGCGATAGTGGCCGTATTCTTACGGCCGTTAACGCTCTGCCTACCCCGCAAGGGATGAAGGCGTGAAATATGGATATATAATCCCTTATTTCTTACGACATCCGCGTGAAAGAATTGGTGTGATGATATTCTAAGAAAATAATTACCTTTTTATATTGCCATAGTCGGGTAAAGGTTGCATGCTTGAAGTTATTACTACACCAGTAGGTAGTGTTATAAGTGTAGCACTCTATTTTTATTGCTTTATTATGAAAAACACTATAATTATTAGTCTTCCAGTGCATTAATCACATGACAGAGAGAGATGACAAGATCTCTGGTTTATCCGCTAGATAGGTTAATAATAGTTAGTCATCTTGTGCAATTTTAACAACTGTTCTTATAATAATTAGTTATAGTTGCACAAATAAATATTGTTAAGATAAATGCGTAACCATTCTGAATGCAGAGTTTCAAGTAATCTTAGATTAAAAAACTTACCTATAAGGTGATTCAACATGGATACAACTACTGCGTTGGTAGGTAAGGTAGGTATATGACAAGAAAGATGTCAATTAAAACAAATTAGATAGTTCCAATTCAAACAAAATCAAAAACCTGGACTACTTCCAAAAATACTTATAGGTATCGTATGTATGAATTCACGCTTTCAATAGGTATGGTTTTGCTACCTTTCTTTCATCCTTAGCTCGTAAAAAAGAGTTTCAGGAAAAAAGTGTCAATCTACTCAATTGATTAACCCAATATAGGCGTGACACTGCCAGATAAGGTTAAATCATTTAACCTTGTAATTGTATAAAAAAATCAATGGTGTGAGAAATGAGTTCATAGCAGGTTACTCGTGGTTAAGCAGATTGCTATATCATTTTTAATCCTCCTTGCCTTTTCCCGTTCTCTGTCGGGGTTGGCTACCTAACCTAGAGATTTGACGTGGGGCCAAGGTTATACACAGAGCGACTGCCATCTTACTCTGACCTCTGCAAACCAAACGCTAACCTGGCAAAATTCTGTCACTAGGGTTCATTGGATCGTTAGACGTTACAAATGACAACCTGTGACTGACGCAATTTCATGCGGCCACATGTGCCCTTTCATGCTTACAAAATCTCATACAATTTTTTTTCATCGAAAAAGTTAAGTATTCGACAAAAAACTGAAAATGAATCGGTGTGTGTGATATCGGTCTTTAAGGCGGATTTTAGTATCGGAATTAAAATTTCTAGTATGGATCTGACAGACCACTGCGATGTTTTAGCGCTCCGTCGTGCGTTAAGTGAGTGATCCGCGTACGACATTAAAATAACCAAACAGAATTATCTGGGCCGAGAGATGTCGTTGAATTCAAGTTTATTTTCGTCACCGAGTCGAGATCTTCGTCTGGTAGGTGGCAATCGATGAGATTAACAAGATTTTTTTTATTTTGGTCAAGGCCAGAATATATTTTATTTAGCTACGGACAATTTATTTGCGAATCTCACATTGCATCGTAGCCCGCGTCAGAGTGCGGTGATCCGGTTTTAAACATTGGTCGTAAAATTTTGATTTGCATAGAAAACAGGCGACAGGCTGACAATCTGTCACTATACTGATACATGGCTTATCTGCAACGGCTCTCAAACATTTGTCAGACGTGGCGATAACGACCGTAATTTCACGATCGCTAACGCTCTGCCTCTGTGTGTGTGTGTGTGTGTGTGTGTGTGTGTGTGTGTGTGTGTGTGTGTGTGTAGAAAAGCCGCATGGTTTACCACACTTTTCACATGTTTTTATTATCTCAAGTGTGTACACGTGTACAAACATTTATTATATGTTTATTTTGTCATCACGTTTACTTTATCAAATAATCTATTCACCCAGATAATAAACAATTACCAAAAGCTTGATTACGTTACGCGTAATGCTACTATACAGTTAGGCCTTTTTCATAAGTAACGCACAACGCAGCGCTAGAATAACGCATCCGTTGTCAGGGTGTGGTTGAGCGGTTTCAATATGGGGATTGATATTTCCAGTATGGATCTGACAGATCGCTGCGTTATTATAGCGCTGCGTTGTGCGTTAAGTGTGAAAAATGCCCCAAGCTAACTTTACAGAAATGTCCATCCTATGCTATGATTTAAGGTCGGCTCACACTGACACGCGACGCGAGGTTGAGTCTTGGTTATAGAATATCAAAATTCGTTTGTGATTTTGGCTTGGAATTTCGTCAAAAATAATTAGCATCAACCTCATTTCTTTCTCCTGAGTCGAAGAGGCGACTAGACCTTCATGGGCTCCGTTAGTAATGGCCCTCTTATACAGGGTGTAACGAAAACTTTGCAGGCGTAATAAGACCATGAAACTGAACAACTTTTTCTATGGCGGCTATGTTGATCAACAAAAAATTTTTTTCGACTTCCCATACAAAGTCAGCCAGCTGATCGGCAATTTTGTATGTGAGGTTGAAAAAATTTTTACGTTTACCAATATAGTCCCCATAGAAAAAGACCTTCAGTTTCATAGCCTGACCACGCCTGCAAAATTTTCGTTACACCGTCCCTTACGAAAATACTGGGTGTATTCGTCAAACACGGAATCCACTCCCGATCGGCCATCGTGGTATAGATGTCTCTTCCAATTTTATCTATCTGTGTCAACTCCTCGACAGATCCCTAATGGTATGATAATGGTTTGGATACTTACCTACTTTATTTCACACAGAAAGACTGACGTGTTGATGATAAAACCTACATACATACAGGGTGTAAGGGACGGTATAACGAAAACTTTGCAGGCGTGATCAGACCATGAAACTGAACAATTTTTTCTATGGCGGCTATGTTGGTAAACGAAAAAAAAATTTCAACCTTTTATACAAAATTCCCGATCAGCTGACAGACTTTGTAAGGGTAGTAGAAAAAGATTTTTCGTTTACCAACATAGAAAAAGTTGTTCAGTTTCATGGTCTGATCACGCCTGCAAAGTTTTGGTTACACCGTCTCATACACCCTGCATATCACGCCTTTATACCTTATGGGTTAGGCAGAGCGTTCAAGATCGTAAAAATACGGTCGCGATCGCCACGTCTGATAAATCTTTCGAGGGCTGATTCAGAAAAATCAGATTGTCAGCCTTTCGCCTAAAATTTTAACACACATGGAACACTCGAGTCACTTAGTCGCCTCATAGGACACCCGCGGGAAGAATATAGGGTGATGCTATTCTAAGCCAGCATCACACGGCGCCAAACCAATCTTTAAAACCTACCTTTATAAATTAACTAGCGGGTGCCTGCGGCTCCGCCCGCGTGGAAATCAGTTTTAAAAATCATCCCAATGCATCCCACGCAATATTTTTTTCTGGATAAAAACTATCCCATGTGTTAGTCCAATTTACTCTCTATGTGTGTATCAAACCGTGGACCGCAGACTGTGTGATGCCGGTTTAGAATAACATCACCCCAATTCTACTCATGGGTGTCGTAAAACCGACCATTTGCTTCTTTTTTCATATTGAAGTCAAAAAAATCTAAACTAAAATTTTTGCTTTTCCTTTTTTTCTGAATATTGTTTTATCTTTCGATTCCAGCATTCATCATCTACTATTTCCTTGAGGCTGCCTTCTTCTGGCTCAACGTGATGTCCTTCGATATTTGGTGGACCTTCAGGTATGTATGGCAAAGCTTTTCCTAATTTCTTTTTCTATAGATACCTTAACGCTGTCTGTAAGCTACGTCTGACGGAGTATGTAATCATCATTCTCCTTGCCTTATCCCGTTCTCTGTCGGGGTCGGCTACCTAACCTAGGGGATTTGCAATTTCCCACAGATAGGGGTAATAAATTAACTTATGAAATTGTTTAAAACTTTATTTTTATTCATCAGAGAACAATAATAAAACACTGAACACATTAAAATCCCAATAAATAGGGGTAATAAATAAATAATAAATAAAATAAAAAAATAAAAATTGTTTATTTCAGGAATCTATGTCCCATAGCAAATTTCATTACATTTAATTACAAGAATACAATAGACGAAAAATACATTACATTGAAATGGAATTGAATTAAATTAAATTAAGATTAAAATTAAAAAATATTACATTACATTCAATTACATTAAAAATCAATTACAATCACAAACAATGAAAAAAACAAAAATACTAATTTAATTTAGGATCAGAGAGGGGTATTAGTCTCCGTGATCACCCTTCGCATCAGACATATCCATAGTGGAGATGTGTACGGTCGCAAGCAGAGAAAACGGACCCCCCCCAGTGACGACATCTATGGCAACATGTAGGAAACATCACAACACGAGCAGTGAGTGGTGATTGGTCGATAATGTCACAATGTCTAAGTTCAGCGACATTCTATTGGTGCTTTTAGTCAAAGTCGTGACTAGCAGCGCCATCTGCGTCAGTTTCCTTCATATTTTTATCTTCATATTGCGAAAACACTTTGAGTATTTCACACAAATCATGTGACAGACAGATAGCCTAGTGGTTAAGAAATGGGTGCTCGTGAACGTGAATGATGTTACTGGTTCGAATCCTTACATCTGTGCCTATTTTTTTTTTGTCACATATTTTTGATTTTAATTTTGTTTGCGTTTTAATAAAATTATTTTGAATATCAAGGTCACATTAAATAACATTGATAGAAAATGGTAGAAAAACAAAAAAGACTGATTAGTAACTTTATTCAAAAACAAGTTTCAGTTTACATATTTACAATAATTCTAAATTAAAATACATCGTTATTTATTATACAGATGGTAATATTTCCAATCACTTGTCTATGACTTTTTACGAGAGAACAAACATGTTATCCAAGATAACAATTTTACGTCTCAAGTAAAAATTAAAAAGACACAAAAATCCGTGGAGCCAAATGATTTTTTAAAGCACCGCATTTAGTTACGGAGGGGGTAACCGTCCATTTCAATGACGTCCTGTAATCGGCTAGGCATACTATCTAATAAATTAGAACAGATATTGCTACGCCGCATTAACTCCCATGTCCTTTTAACTTCTTGTTGCAAACTTTCAACGTTTCTTATTTCACTGGTATCCCAGTTCAAAACCATTTGGCCCCATAGATTTTCTATAGGATTTAGATCCGGACTTTTAGCAGGCCAATTTATGGTAGTTATATCATTTTGTGATGACAGCCACTCCATAACAATTCCCGAGCGATGTATCGAGCAATTATCTTGCACAAAATAAATTTGTCCTTCTGGATATATTGCACGAACTGATGGCAACATGACGTCCCTTAATATTTGTAAATACAGTTGAGCTGTCATGCGGCCGCCAACTTCAGTCAACTCTCCAGGTATAACGGACATCCAACCCCAATAACCTGGAAATAAAAATAATTGAATATAATAACTTGCCAAAATAACAAGTTCAAACCTATACTTGTGTAAGGGAACTAAAATAAGTTTATTTTTAAATATTATGTAACTAAAATACTTAAATTACTTAAATAAATTCTGCTACTACTGAAATAATGAATTATTAAAACAAAAATGAATAAATTATGATAAATATGCTCACCTAAGGATATTCTGCCACTGGTTCTTAGCGGTAAAACATTTTGTGGATTATAACGCTGTCCTCGTCTTCTCCACAGTATCTTTCGTCCATCTTTGTCCGATTTAAAACATTTTTCGTCGGTAAATATTACTATATTATTCTTCCAATCGAAATTCAAATACTCCCTGGCGAATCTTACTCTAGCTTGACGGTGAGCCTCGGTAAGTTTAATTTTTTTAGCTGGTCTGTAATTATGGATCCCCGCAGCATGTAAATGTCTCCGCACTGTATCCAACGAAATCCCAAACAACTGTGCAGTTGATCTCGTGGTCTTGAAGGACTCATTGGTATGGAGTCTTACAATTTCACGGTGACGATACGTTTCATCAGTATAAGCCACTGGTCGCGGGCCCTGTCTTTCACATTTTACATCACCAGTTTCCTGGTATCTTTTTATCCATCGACGAACTGTGTTTCTCTGTAAAAATAAAAGCAATTTATTCCGTGAACTAATCCCAACCCTATTATCAAACGAATTAAAATATAAGTATCGCTTATAAAAATAGAAGCAAAACTTACCGCCACTCCCAGTTCTCGAGCAATACTCTTAATGCCTCGATTTTGTTCAAAAAGCACAATAATCTTAGCTTTCAAAAAAACCGATAATCGAGCCATAGTTGTTAGTTTATAATCCAAAAACTATCCGAAACAGAATGCACACGTAAGCGGTAGCGAAGCTAGCTTGTGAACAAAGCGAAACACCAGAAATCAAGTATAACATTTTATAAATTTTGCCTACCCTCATATGATTACTTAGAAAGAGTTCGACACATCAAGAAATATTACTGTGACGTCATGCACAATATGAAGTAGAAGGGAATTTTCGCCATTCTTAGCAAGAGCTCGGTGGCGCAGTGGTTTAGCGGTAAGGCTCGAGAACGAAAGAGTCTAGGTTCAAATCTTGTGTCCAAAATGTGTTTTCGTATTTATTGTTTCTTCACCAAGTTTTTTGAATTCTATATATTTATCCTAGCAATACCCAAGGCTTGGATGAATTCGAAAAACAAGTTTGTGACAAACAAACGATACGATGGCGGCGGTGCAGTAACTTAACGCCAGATGGCGCCAGGCAACAGAGATGTTGTCTGGCTCCATTTATAAAGAGAGGGGTCCGTTTTCTCTGCTTGAGACTGTACCTGTCTGCAAGGGTCATCAGTATGCTGTTGCGACTACCCCGTATTCTACGGATCAGGGATGTTGTTTTTTTGCGAATGACGGCTGCGAAGCCATCGGTATGGTGCACTGCGAACATCCCCGATGCACTGCAGAATCGGGGCAGACCCAACATCACCCTGAATATATTATTATATTGGACACGCAGGGTGTCCAGAGACCTCTTGGAGTGCTTGACCCACAGGTTTCCCGTGTACATGTTCTGACAATAAGCTTTAAAAAGCGTGACTTTTACTTCTTCGGTACATCGGGTAAATCTGCGAGCCAGCATATTTCCCCTAATCGCCAGGGCCCTACGTTCCCTTTCAATGTCATCATCGTCTTTAAGGTCTTCGGTAATGTAGTGTCCGAGATATTTAAATTTTGTAACTTGTTTGATGCTCTTGCCATTTAGGGTTAAGTTATACGGTATCTCAGGACATTTACCGGCGGCCTTAAAAACCATGAATTCGGTTTTTTTCACATTGTAAGTGAGCCCGTGAGCGACCGCATAAGTCTCACACACTCTCAACATCTCCACAAGACCCCCCATCGTCGGGCTGAGCAACACCATGTCGTCTGCGTAGCTTATGTTGTCAATACTAATACCATCTATACTACAGCCGACACGCATGTTGCTCAGCTCCACGATAAGGTCATTAACGTAAACGTTGAAGAGTGTGGGAGATGTCAGCCCTCCCTGTCTTACACCATTTTCCAACTTATATGAGTCAGAGAGAGAGTCAGCCCATCTTACACAATTTATTTGGCCCGCATACCAACACCTCAGTACACTTACAATCTCCGTGGGTACACCCATGTCCCTCAATTTTCGCCACAGGACCTCGTACGACACAAGGTCGAAAGCCTTAGAGAGATCGAGAAAACATGCATAAACGGGGGTCCTGCGGTCTGTGTAGTATTGGACAACGTGCTTCAACCCTACTATTGCGCTCTCTGTAGATAGTCCGGTACGAAACCCAAATTGAGCGTCATGAATATCCACGTACTTTTCTAGACACGAGTTTAGCACACTGTCCATCACCTTGGCAACAGTAGTTGCCAGCGATATGGGACGATAGTTCCCCATATCCGAGATATCACCAGTTCTGTCCTTCACAATGGGTACAACGATAGTTTTTATTGGGCAATAAGCTGAACTTGACAATTCGTGCCGTGTGATGCCGGCTTAGAATAGCATCACCCCACATCCTTCCCGCGGGTGTCGTAAGAGGCGACTAAGGGACTCGGGAGTATTGGTGTATTACAATTTTTAGGCGACAGGCTGACAACCTGTCACTATAGTAATACACATGTTTTCTGAAACAACCTTGGAAAACAATCCTCAAAAATGTCAGACGTGGCGATAGTGGCTGTATTCTTACGGCCACTATCGCTCTGCTTACCCCGCAAGGGATAAAGGCGTGATATGTATGTATATATATATATGACAATTCCTCAATTTGAAATTGCGCCACCTAGTTCAGACAAGTGTTGCTATCAAATCAGCCCATAAAATCCTCGTTACAGCACAATTAGGCGAAAAAGACGAAATTTTCCACTTCAATGTACGCCGACCCATTTACTCGATTATTGTCTGATCTAACAATTTACGGCAATAGGGAGCGGAGAAAACGACACACTTTCAAATAAAACCACATTTTCCTGGCCGCTAGCGTCTAACTAATCAACCTACAGCATATATCTACGAGAAAAGTACACAGACAGAAGAGAAAAAGAGAAAAGCAGACAGTTCCTCAACCTATCTTTTTAAGATCGAACGTAATAAACTTTGTGAAAACTATGGTTTAGGTCGTTCTTTTAAATACAGGATGTAAAAAAAAATTGCTGCAAATATTTAAAGGGGTTGAACCAGCCCATGAAAATGAACAACTTTTACCAAGGAACATAGGATTCAAGATTCAATCGTTTATTTCCAAGTAGATTCACAATGAATGCTTTTAGAATGTCATAGAGTTAAATTACAATACGGTCACTGAATAAGTGAATTAGTCATAGTAACAATAACAATTTTATGTTCCTAATAGAATCGCGGCACGAGTGGGATAAAAAAAAAAAAAAGGCACTGCCTCGGGGCTGGTCAGGCTGACCACACAGCATTTAACTTACGTCACCACCATCAATTTATGGAATCAATTAAATTAATAGCAATATTTAAAAAAAAAAGCATGTTACATGCTAATCAGCCGGACCTCCTGAACAGGAAAACCATCCAAAAACCTGCTCAGAAGTGCTTCTAATCTCAATTTACAATTTGTACCTATAGAATAGGCCCTAGGCTACCCTAGCTAAGTTTTATAAGCATATATATTATTAGCCCAAAAAACGGCTACGCTAAATTAAAATAAAATAAAAGTATAACAGTAGATAATTCTAACTGTTTCGTCTTCCTTACTAATTATGCCAATTGTAAATTCCATGTACGTCCTGATTTGGTATTAAAAATGACTGCATGTTTCTTGTGCTGTGCTGGAATTTCAGAGGACCATGCCTCTTTGTCATTAACATAATCATCTAACTTATAATAAGCTTTATAACATAATGTTTTCTTAATAATAGATTTAAATTTACTTTCAGATAAACTTAATATATCTTCCGGTATTTTGTTATAGTATCGTATACTTAAACCTTCAAATGAAGTTCTTACTTTAGCTAGTCTATACGCGGGTTGATCTAATTTATTTTTACTTCTTATATTACGATTATGTCTTTCATGATTTCTTGTGAACGTATGAATATTCTTTCTTACATACATGATATTTTCATAAATATATTGACACGGCACCGTCATAATATTAATTTCCTTAAACAGTTCTCTTAGAGAATCACGACTGCCTAGTTTATAAATTGCTCTAATGGCCCTTTTCTGAAGAATAAATATTGTTTCAATATCAGCGGCGCGGCCCCACAGCATAATTCCATAGGACATAATGCTGTGAAAATAACTGAAGTAAACAAGTCGTGCAGTTGAAATATCTGTAATTTCTCTAATTTTACGTACTGCATAGGCAGCTGAGCTTAATCTTCCCGATAAAGATGTAATATGAGGGCCCCATTGGAGCTTTGAGTCAAGAGTAATCCCTAAGAAAACTGTGCTGGTAGTAAACTCTAATTTTTCATTATTAAGTGCAACATAGTTATTCAATGAATGTACTACATTTGGCAAAGTGAATAATATACATTTAGTTTTTTTCGCATTTAGAACTAAATTGTTTGCAGTAAACCAACTATGAATTTGCCCAAGAGTGTGATTTACTTCGTCATAATTATGCGCTCGTCTATCAACCTTAAATATAAGGGATGTGTCATCAGCAAATAAAACAATTTTGGACAAATTCTCTACCATGTAAGGCAAATCATTAATGTAAATTAAAAATAAAAATGGACCTAATATAGAGCCTTGCGGCACACCAATTTTAACACGAGATCCCTGTGATTTGGTGCCGTTTACTTGTACTTTTTGCGTTCTATTATCTAAATACGAATTCAGAAATTTCAGAGCTGCGTTTCGAATACCGTAGTGTTCTAGTTTTACCAATAAAGTTTCATGATCTACGCAATCAAATGCCTTGGAAAGATCACAAAAAACACCAATGGCGTCCTTTGATTCCTCCCAAGCATTAAATACATGTTTGACAAGAGCAACACCAGCATCTGTGGTACTACGTCCCTTTGTAAAACCGAATTGCTGGTTGTGTAACAAGTTGTTGCTATTAAAATGGGACAGCATTTGATTGAGTATGATCTTTTCAAAGACTTTGCTGAGTACTGGCAGAATAGATACAGGCCTATAGTTACTGGGATCTTGTTTGTCGCCAGTTTTGAACAGCGGAACTACCTTGCTATCTTTCATTAAATCGGGAAAGATGCCATGTTCAATACATTCATTGAAAATATCTGCCAAGTATGGTGCTAATATATCAATCATTGACTTACAAACTTTAACTGACATTCCCCATAAATCTTCGGTGCTCTTAACTTTAATATCTTTAAAAGTCTTTAAAATATACTGGGGACTCACAGGAGTAAATTTAAATTCTGAATTGCAAGCATCTACATTTTGTTTAAGCAAGAACGATGAAATTGAAGGTGAAGAACCTAATGCCTCAGTCGTTTTTAGTGGTATATTTGTGAAGAATGTTTCAAATTCCTGCGCTACATCGGAATTTGCACTAATCATTCCATTGTCAGTATTAAGTGAAAAGTTATTTTCGCGTGGTTTCGTTTTACCTGTTTCTCTATTAATAACTTTCCAGACAGCTTTTATTTTATTGTCTGAAGACTTTATCTTATTTGTAATAAAATTGGCTTTAGCAATTAAGCAAGCTGTCTTAAAGATTTTAGAATATTTTTTTACCAGCTCATTAAAACTATCATAATTTGTGATGTTTCTAAGCTCATAAAGTTCAAAAAGCCTATCTCTGCTAATCCTAAGACCTTTGGTAGCCCAATCACTAAATTTAAATTTCGTACTAATTTCTTTTGTATCTATTTTAAAAATTAATTCAAATTCTTCGCTCACTAAATGAAAGAAGTCTTGATATACATTATTTGGATTTTCAAAGTTATAATTATGGACTGGCAGTTTCTCCATTAAAACGTTTCGGTATTTCTCCAACCTATTACCAGTGATGCGCCTAGTTTCTATCTTAATTGTTTTAATACGATTTTTAAATGGGAATATTACGCATTGACCTCTGTGGTCTGATTGAAGAGAGTTTATAATACATTTTTCTACAGGCTCACAATCACTGAATACATTATCAATACATTTAGCTGAAGTAGGCGTCACACGAGTTGGTTCAAAAAATACATGAGACAAATTGAATGATTTAAAAAGTCCTAAAAATTTATCACTGAGTGCATTTTTTTCTAGAATGTCTACATTAAAGTCTCCAGAAACAATAACATGTTTATTTGTTTTTGTGACTAATTTTAGTACATCTTCTAGTATTTCTAGTAGTGTGGTAAAATTTTTAGCTATAGGTGGTCTGTATACGCATACTATAACATGACTTTCCAGCTCAACACAAGACACTTCAGTACAACTCTCAACCGACAGTCCGACCACATCCTTACGTTCTTTAAATTTAATATTGTTTCTAATTAGTATTAAACAGCCTCCATGGATCGCGGATTTTCGGTTGAAAGAGCTGGCTATACAGTAATTTTCATAATTTAACAAAATATCAGGTTCTTTTTGGAAGTGCTCAGTAAAACAGACTACGTCGTAATTGTGCTTCTCCAAGAACAATTCAATTTCTAATACTTTGCTGGAAAAGCCCTGAATGTTTTGATGTAAAACTTGTAGTTGACTTTGCTTTTCCTTTGTCTGAGGCTGAATGCAAGAAGACCCCGGATTGCCTATGCTATTTACATCAGTCAAAGAGGGGTTTTCCTTTGTCTTACAATCTAGTTTAAATTATTAATACTACCACTACTAACTAATATAGAAGGAGACACATATTTTGTGTCAATTATATTATATGCTAACAAAGTAGCTACTTGTTTCTTATAGTAATCCGACAGGTACATAGTATCCTGAGTCAAAATAAATTTGTGAATAAAATTATTCACATCAAAATAAGAAATAACATCGCTATGATGACATGTCCTGTTGTACAAATGCATGTTCATTTTATGCACACATTTGTTCTGTTGCTCTGATAGATTTGAACAATATGGGAAGTTGCACAAAATGAACCTAGGTGGATTGTATTACAATTTTTAGGCGACAGGCTGACAACTTGTCACTATAGTAATACACATGTTTTCTGAAACAACCTTGGAAAACAATCCTCAAAAATGTCAGACGTGGCGATAGTGGCTGTATTCTTACGGCCACTATCGCTCTGCTTACCCCGCAAGGGATAAAGGCGTGATATGTATGTATATATATATATATATGACAATTCCTCAATTTGAAATTGCGCCACCTAGTTCAGACAAGTGTTGCTATCAAATCAGCCCATAAAATCCTCGTTACAGCACAATTAGGCGAAAAAGACGAAATTTTCCACTTCAATGTACGCCGACCCATTTACTCGATTATTGTCTGATCTAACAATTTACAGCAATAGGGAGCGGAGAAAACGACACACTTTCAAATAATACCACACTTCCCTGGCCGCTAGCGTCTAACTAATCAACCTACAGCATATATCTACGAGTAAAGTACATCGACAGTTCCTCAACCTATCTTTTTAAGATCGAACGTAATAAACTTTGTGAAAACTATGGTTTAGGTCGTTCTTTTAAATACAGGATGTAAAAAAAATTGCTGCAAATATTTAAAGGGGTTGAACCAGCCCATGAAAATGAACAACTTTTACCAAGGAACATAGGTGGATATATAAAAACCGACCGACCGACTCAATTTGTAGGGGAGATCCAAAAAATTTTCGCATATTTCGACCTATGTCCCTTGGGGAAAGTTGTTCAGTTTCATGGGCCGTTTCAACGCTTAAAGTATTTGCAGCTAATATGTTTCCACCTTATAGACACGCTACTGATACCACTACTACTACTTACTACCTGCCTAGTAGATTACATTTTTAATGCAACTTTCTTATTTTGTTCCTCGATGCCCAACAACTTTCGAAAATGCTAAAACTTTAAAAAACACAGAATTTTATGAAGTTCTTTGACATCCAATATTGAACATTCTTATTCTTCACTTTCTATTACGCGGGAAATCCCCTCCCAGCAAAATGAAGGAAAAGTACGAATTTGAAATGATACATATTCCAGTTTATATACAAATTGGCAGGGTATTGAAAAAAGTATCGTTTGTGAATATAAATTTATATGGGTCTGGTTGAATGGGTGTAAAAACCGACATACCGCGGCGCTGGGTTTTCCTTGAGAGATTCTAATTAGATCTAATCAGATGGAAACAAGAAACTACTGTAGTTTCTCATCATTGCAACAGGTTTGTGAAGTTGCGTTGGTTAATTAGAATATTTTAACCGCAATATAACCTCCGCTTTACTTAAATGTATTTCATTCTCCATATACGAGATTAAATTGAATTAATTAGGTACGGATATTTTGTCTTGTCTAAAACCTTTTCCCCGAAATATGAAAAAAAATTGGACCTGCCATACAAAGAGACTTATTAGCTGGTATATTTTGTATGCGAGTGTCCGTTACTTTTTTCATATTTCGAAAAAATATTTCATGGTAAAAGATATCTGCAATACAAAACAGCCTTAAATATTTGTACCTAGTTAATACATAATACACATCAATAAATAATCTTTCGATGAACCCTAGTGTCAGAATTTTTCAACCGCCTACTACAAGTAGCAGGCTTCTGACATGGTTGTGTAACGACCGCCATCTAAGTGATCATAGACAGCAGCCGGGACCTACGGCTTAACGTGTCATCCGAAACACGGAACCATCTTACTTACGGACAATCGGGTGGTTCAGCCCGCAATGTCCTAACCAGACTGGGAACAAATTCACAAAGTGATAAATATCAACTTTGTAAGTGACCCACCGAGAATCGAACCCGGAACCTTCTGCGTCAGAGGCAGTCGCACTACCACTGCGCCATATCGGTCGTCAAATATAAAAATTGCTGCAAATATTAGTCCATGAAACGGAACCACTTTCTCAAAGAAAAATAGATAGAAATGTGATTTTTATAAAGTAAACTTTCTCATTTCCAGCGGCAAACGCGGCACCAACCTCGAGAAGCTGTCGACGCAGGCGCGTTTCTACGCGTACGCACTGTACGCATTCGGCGTGCCGGCTCTTCTTACAGTGGTCATGGCTGGACTGGAATTTTCAGGGCTGCCTGCGCATTTTATGATGCCGAACATCAGGAGCCACGGTTGTTTCTTGCATGGTAAGCTATTGGTCAAACATTCTATATATCTATCGTGGTTCGGACAAATGTGATCCTGTCAAATATTTTATAAGACAGATGATATTTAGTTTATAGACATAACATATATACATAATGTACATACGTAAAACTACCTGGCCGGATGCCACTCAGCGTTCTCTACAAACTGACCATTATGAATGAGTGCATTCAGGTATAATAAGAATGATCCTCAAAAAACGGAAAACATGCTTTAGGTAAATAATGATTCGCCTTACCATGTAAATAGAGAAGTGTAAGCTGCTCATGTGAATGGCAGATTCACACTTTTGTTTTATTTCTTTCCATTTGGTCTATTTCTTTCTATTTGTTGTCTGTTATTCTATTTGTTGTTTTTTCTTGTTTGCACAAAACTAATCAATGTAAATTTCATAATTTCCAGGAAATAGTCGGCTTGTATACCTCTACGGCCCGATTGTGTTAGTGGTGGTGTCTAACATGATATTCTATGTGCTGACTGCCCTGAAGATCACTCAGATCAAGAACCAGACTTCTGTTCTCAAGTCCAAGGATAGTACCACTCATGATCAGAGAAACAACGATCAACAGCGGTAAGTTACCTATCCAACATTAGATATTATAATTTTGAAGTAGATTATTCAACACTTACCCACTGCAAGACAACGGCCATGCACTTTCACGCTGTTCGCTAGGATCTTGGGTCGTTAAAGGCTAATAAAGATTGTTGCTTCAAAAACACAAAAAAACTTAATTGTGCAAGTTATTATTTGAATTCACAATGTATATTTTATTTACATTATATCATTCGTTCACAGTTTCAAATTATTTTCTAGACTCGTACTCTACATCAAGCTCTTCCTTGTGATGGGGATCAACTGGCTGCTAGAAGTTATCAGCGCTCTCTACCCGGTTGCGAATGGCTTCTGGATTATCACTGACGCCTATAACGTCCTCATCGGCTTGATCATCTTCATCATATTTGTATGCAAGCGCAAGATCTTCCGTCTCATGAAGAAGAGGTTCGTTCCCGTTATCTGATAGGTATCTATAAGCTAGATCAATATCGAAATCATTAATGTATGTATCATCAATTTTATTTCCATTCTAAGCACATTTTTTCTAAGACCTAGAAGCGATTGTAATAAATTCATGTTCAGTTTCCATTCTTGTAGTCCAATTTTTCAAAACTGTTCCAGTACACAGTTTATTCCATCATTTGTTATAAAAAATATATGTTAAGATTTCGACGTTACATTTTATCCAAGTAAGTATACAACAATCAAACTATAATAATAAGGAAATAATATTTTGCTCAGGCTCGAGGAAAGACTTGGAAAAGGGAATTGCAACAATGAAGATAGTATGAGGCACATGAGCAACAGAGATAGAAGTAGAACAGAATGGAGAAACCGTGAAAATCAACGAGCCAGTCTTGATACTATACGGTCGTCTTTAGGTGTAGACACAGACAGCATCAAAACCAAAAATACACAATGCTGAGAAAAAATACAAATATCTAGTCAAATAGTTATAAGTAAATTAAAAGACATTGTTTTTCCTAAGAGTGAAAAGAATGGATGAATACGATGAGTACAATAATGATGCATGATAAAAAGATATATGAGCAAGCCTTTATTCATCGGAAATGTAAAGGTGCGAATAAAAATCTAAAACAAGACAAATAGAGAAGAACAACACAGATTAAAAGACACCAAGGATTAAGTAAAACAAATATGAAAGTAGATTGAAAATATCAAAGAAACAAAAAAATAATAAAGAGAAGAAAAAGAAGAAAAATAATTACAAGGTATAATGGATTAAAAAGTAGAATAAAAATAACATGGGCATCTGCGGTTTTTCAACGCACTTTAATTCATGTGAACATTTTTCTAACGGAAAACAAGCTAGTTTAACCAATAATGCATTGGATTTTGGGATTTCACAGTTACAATAGAAAACTAACTATTCATGCTAAACAAAAGAACAAATTCAAAGGAAAAAGCGTCACTAATAACATTGATTTACAAGAATGTTGTGTGAATGTGCCTGCTTAAAGTTTATCTTTAGTAGGTGACGGAAAAAGAAACACTTAATTTAGATTTAGAAACCTTGTCTTGCACACCCTTTATTAGCACTTTTCTTCCTGGCTATTTCACCACTGTTTTTAAAAAGCATGTTACTGGTTCCACTGCACATTATATCCCTTCTATTGTCTCTTTTTCATATTTCATCTCATATTCTTTCCAGATTAGAGAAACCAACTCCTGCACATGCACCATTCCTTTCTAAAACATCGACATTATCTTCTTCATCGTAAATATAAAAAAGTTACAATAATGAAAATGAGCTTAGACACTCGTACAATAGGTAAAAATTTTGTCCATTTCGAACAAATATGGTGTCAAGGTGTCTAACATATTTATTCAAATTATGTATTCTATTGCTTTATATTCATTGATTCTAACAAATCGTTTAAACTAATTAATGTTTTTGCTATAAACTAACGTCTGTTTGATATTAAGTATTTTAAATTTACGTATAAGATACACTTTATATTTTCATCTTTTGTTAAGGTATGGTGATATTTTAAATGTTTTTGTTAATGATTTTCGGATAAAAAGACAGCTACCACATAGTATAATATTTTGAAGGGGTATTGAAGTTTGATATATACCACTGTAACTTTCCGTAAAACTTACATAAAACATGTGTTTTCATTAAATAACATGAAATTCATAAGTTTACGTATTCAAATAAAATATTAAATAGGTATCATACACAAGAAATAATTCCTAGATCTTTGATATACTGCTTATACTCGACAGGTACTTGCAAATGAAAGGCGAGCCGTTGTCCAGAAACGTGACAACCACGTCATCACGCACCGTCTCCAGCAGGGAAGACATCAGGCTGAGTGTCAAAAACTCGACCAGCAATAACGGTACATCACAGTGAAAAAAACACCCTAACAATCTGCAAGCTAACGTGTTTCGGCCAAATGTATTTCGAACAAGTGTAATTTGATATTCTTTGCAGATGCTTTACATTTTTTCTTTAAAATTATTGCATTTTTAGACTTTATAGTAATTAAAACTTGCCATAGATTATAGAATAGTAAGTAACGTACGAGTATAAAAGCGCAAATCCAAATTGCGATGCAAAATTAATAAATTAGTACTTGGCCTTTTATGTATCGTAGCTTTTGGAAATAAGAATAAGAAATAGACAGAGACAAATTATATCTGCATCTTTCGCTTTATCCTGAACTTGTCGTTTGATTTTGTCTCATAAGCAATTTTACTACGCCTTCTTATCAAATTATACATATTTCTAGAACATAGAAATAAAATAACACAACTGTCTTATCTTTCTTCTAAGGCCCTTAAAAAACCACAATACACTCTTGAGAGACGGTTCTTGAGTGCGATTTTGAGATTTCTACTGCCTAGCAAATGTCAATATCGCTCTTGAGATCGATCTCAGAGTTGAGTCCTACGAAACCAAACGTCAGTTTAGCATAGTTATTAACTTGAAAGCATAGCGTTTTTTACATGTTTTTCATTGTACGAAATAACAATTTCCGTACGATTTAAAAATTTATCGCATATTTGAGTAAGGCTGGTTTCAGAGCGACGCGTCTCGGCAGCGCTGCCCAGCCGCGCGCGCCTCGCATTACACTAGATTGTATGTAGCGTTTCATAGTGACGCGTCTTGGGCCGCGTCTCGGCCGCGCCGCGGTCGGATCTCCTTCGATTGCCAGTAGCGTCGACTTGCAATCTTTTAAGACGTCGTTGTTGCACTCTTTTCCATATAACGTATATAGCTAATATAATGATTACGTTTGCTAGCATAATGATTCTCTGCACTCGACCGTACACCACAACGAAGCGCGCGCGTCTGAATGTCGTTTCACAGCGAACGCGCTGCCCAGGCGCGCGCCCGAGCCGCGCGCGCCTGGGCAGCGCTGCTGAGACGCGCCGCTCTGAAACCAGCCTAAAATTCAATAAATTTCGTTTCGTTTATTGTCATTTTATAGCACTGCCTTACCTACATTCCTTCTATCTGATATCAATGTAAAACATGTTGTTTTGCAATACGATTAGAAATTGACACAATACAGCTCAAATTATGAATGGAATTACAAAACTACCTAGTAATTAGTTTTAAGTTAACATTACGTCTTATAATAATTTGTATCTACCTCCTTAATGAGGTTCAGCATTTGACTCATAAGGCTGGTTTCAGAGCGGCGCGTCTCAGCAGCGCTGCCCAGGCGCGCGCGGCTCGGGCAGCGCGTTCGCTGTGAAACGACATTCAGACGCGCGCGCTTCGTTGTAGTGTACGGTCGAGTGCAGAGAATCATTATGCCAGCAAACGTAATCACTATATTAGCTATATACGTTATATGGAAAAGAGTGCAACAACGACGTCTTAAAAGATTGCAAGTCGACGCTACTGGCAATCGAAGGAGATCCGACTGCGGCGCGGCCGAGACGCGGCCCAAGACGCGTCACTATGAAACGCTACATACAATCTAGTGTAATGCGAGGCGCGCGCGGCTGGGCAGCGTTGCCGAGACGCGTCGCTCTGAAACCAGCCTAAATTTTATGGGTTATTTCGAAGTATTGAAGTAATGAAAATAATTTTGCATTTAGAAATATTTTAGATGTTATTGTTGTAGTGTAAAATGTGTGTTAGTTGTTGTTAGTAATTACTACTTACGAAAGCTGCAAATATTTTAAGGGATGAACCAGCCCATGAAACTGAACAACTATCCCCAAGGACCGTAGTTCGAAATATCAAAAAAAAATTGGACCTCTCATACAAAATGACCGAACTAAGTCAATTTGTACGGGAGGTCCAAAGAAATTTTATATTTTGACTTAAGTTTCTTGGGGATAGTTGCTCAGTTTTATGGGCTGGTTCACCCGTTAAAGTATGTGCAGTAATTTTTTACACACTATCTTACCAGCAGTCTCGTTTAACCTTATGCGCGCAAAGGCAGCTTTTTGTCGCCCGATAATTTGGAAGTCTTTAGACTCTCGTCGAAAGAGAGAGAAGACCGACTATTGCGCCACCAGAAAAGAATAAATAGTGCACGCCAAAAAAGTTGCCAGTGCGCACCCTGCGGGATCAAAATATACTAATTCTCCATACATTTTCACATCACATCAGCCTGTAGTGGTCGACTGCTGGACGAGGACTTACCACAGGGTACGATCTCTCGTTTACACCATCCAGTTACCTTGTAGTTTCTTTTCTAAAAACTACCTTACACGAGTTTTTTTTAAAAAAAGGATCCCGAATTGGCAACATTATTGTTCGTGTCCCTGTCAAAACTGATGACATTTATGAGCGAGATGTCAACAATAATGATACCCTTACGGGATCCTTTCTTTAAAAAATCGTGTTATAAATGTCGATTCCAAAATTTTCACTAGATGGCGTTACTGCTATTAATATGCAAGAATCAGTCGGTCGTCAGTAGGTCAAACTATGTAGTGGCTTCAGGAAAGAATAGCTACAAATATGTTTTAGTATGCCTATTTCTATTTGCGTGTTGTCTATCTGTGGTTATTATTGTGGTCTATTTGTATGTATTATAATTCAATGTACTTTAAATAATAAAAATAAAAATGTATTACGTAAATAGGGTCTGCAGAGAACCTGTTTAATACGTCCGTTCATAAACACGAGGAAGATCACCCGACAAAAAAATTACATACATACACATATCACGCCTTTATCCCTTGCGAGGTAGGCAGAGTGTTAACGACCGTAAAATTACGGCCGCTATCGCCATCTCTGACAATTTTGAGGGCCCCTTCAGAAAATTTGTCTACTTATCACTGTAGTGACAAGTTGTCAGCCCGTCACCTAAAGTTATAATTATAATACATGAAACCCTCGCGTCCCGTAGTCGCCTCTTACGACCCGAAAGGAATGGGATGATGCTATTCTAAGCCGGCATCACACGGCATTACAACCCGTACACAAAAAGCGTTACAATCCCGTACCTATTTGATAAGTGTATTGAGCAGCAGCTAAAAATCTCTGTAGCTATTTTTACCTCAGTTAGCAATAATATCTCTTCTTATTCTGTACTAGGTAGTAATAGTAACTATCATAAATTTTAAAATTATTCTAATGGAATTACCTACATGATGTGAAAACTGTAATTATATTTGTATACATGTAGCTTTTTGCACTATTAGGTAATGGGTCTGTTCTAGTCGTGTCATTTTATTTAATAATACTTAGTGAGTACAATAAAACATAAATATAATTTGGCTGTTTTATTATTTCCTAATTTGTTGACCCATGTAATTTTTATCGAAAAGAAAACAATTTTGAGCTACTAAGAGCAAGCTTGGTCACAATACTGGAAGCAAGCCGAGCAATAAAAACAAATGTACAAATGCTTTTCTCCCTATAAGTACCTACAAAAAATAGGAATAAAACGGTAAGTTCAACAAATTATACCAAAAACCGGTTGTCTGTAAAGTCAGTTTACTGACGATAGTTGAACGTGACAATGTCATAAGAAAAACACTGATGGAACGGTTGTATTTTTTAAAAGATAATTTTAATTTTGATAGATAGATATACAAGGTGACTGAAAACTTGATGCATTCCTTTCAAGGGATGAACCAGCTCATGAAACTGAACAACTTTCCCCATGGAACATAGGTCGAAAAATGAAAAAAATTTGGCCCACCCATACAAAATTACCGACCGACTAAGTCAATTTGTATGGGAGGACCAATTTTTTTTTCATTATTTCTACCTATGTTCCATGGGGAAAGTTGTTCAATTTCATGAGCTGGTTCATTCCTTGAAAGGAATGCATCAGTTTTCCAGTCACCCTGTATACGCTGCCAAACGCGGAGGCCGATTGTACCTCTTCGTCGCCCGTCCCGTGCTCTCGCTTGCACTTCAAACCTTAAATGGAACACCTCAGAGCGAGGTAACGCCGCATGAGTTATTTGTTTCGCAGTGCAGCCGGCTCCTTCGAATTATAAGACGTTGTCACGTCAAAAGAAATGTAACTTCAATCAAAAATGAGCTGACCATAGCAATTTTCTACAGGAAGTACCTAGTTATTTATGCCGTGTGATGCCGGCTTAGAATAGCATCACTCCATTTCCTACCCATGGGTGCCATAAGAAGTGACTGAGGGTTTCAGGTGTATTCCAACTTTTAGGCGACAGGCTGACAACCTGTCACTATAGTGATGCACAAAATCATCTCAAACGGCCCTTTATATTTTATCAGACGTGGCGACAGCGACCGTATTCTTGCGCTCTGCCTACCCCGTAAAGGATAAAGGCGTGTTATATGTATGTATGTAAGTATCTAGTTTAGTTTTTATATGTATTTGTCGTTTTAGCGTTTTTCATAAAGTCGCTCGTTAGCTACCACTTCGTATCGACGTATCATTTTAGACATTAGTCGCATAATTGACTGTCCCGATGGCGTAGCGGATAGTATGCCTGCCTTCTACGCCGAGGGTCGTGGGTTCGATCCCCACCGGACACAAATATTTGTTAAGTCAATTCACAAATATGTATTTGTGTTAGTCTGGGTGTTTTCTATGTATAATATGTATTTATTTACAAGAAAAAGTATATATGTATTAGTACCAGCTATCTAGTTCCCATAGTACAAGCTTTGTTTAGTTTAAGCTTAGTTTGAGGATAGATGGCGCTGTGTGAAATGTCCAGGATATTTATTTATTTATTTAATTCGTACACGACGTACATTACCTAATATCATATCCACCGTAGAAAGAATACTAGTAGCCGTAGCAAACTCGTAGGCTACTGCTACGCTAGCGCATACATACTTACTTCATGTATCATATCTGGTTGTTGTGTTCGTGGTTGGTAACCAGAACTACCAACATTCTCTCACCCTTTCACGAATATTATTAGTCACAGTTTATACAAAATTTACTGTTCAAAACGTTGGAATGCATACCAAGAAGATCGCCTTCCCAATAAAGTCGAATACTATTTCTTTTTGTGGGTGCTGAGTCATACTTATTCTTTGTTTTGGGTCATAATTGGTCACAGCCTCAACATCACAGATCTATAAAAGCAGCTAACTTATGAATAAGCACTCACAATTTAAAATCGATATCGCTAGACTTGAGAGACTTTAGGCGCATCGCACACTTGACGCACGTCGGAGCGCAAAAATATCGCAATGGTCTGTCAGATCCATACTAGAAACGTCACTCCCCACACTAAAACCGCACTTGACGGACGACACTGCTATAGTGCTGCATCGACAGCTGTTAAGGCGAAATCAGTCCGAGGAAGCCGAGCTAATGAGGGGGTGAAGCAGCGCGCGGGAGGAGCAGGCGCGGGGGTACGGGGAAATAGCAAGCGCAGCGTAGCGCAGGCTCCCGCGCACGACTCGACGGTATAGGCGAGAGGTTTAGGGTAAACGTACTAATAGTAGAACTATTTTGTATTATCGATATGTAGTAAATTTTTATGTAATATTATAAATGTTTCGTACCAGGACGTTATTTTATTTTTTAATGCAGCAAAATTTAGTTCTACATAATGATAATACCTATGTATCGACTTACTTATTGTTTTGAAACCGCGCATAGTTAGTTGGGTATAGGAAGAATAATAATGGATGGGGTGTAAGGGGGCACAAACACCAGCTCAATGCTCCAAGCCAACCTCACCTGCCCGCGGTGCATCCTGCCGAACAGCGAACGAGGCTCTGGCGACCGACAAATGGCGGTATAACCATTTCGAAATGATGGCGTAGCTAAATGCCACAGACCGGTGATGGGCAGCAGCATCACCGGTGCGAAGAGCTGCGTCCTGCGATTGCCAAGACGCACGCCTGGCGGGGCGATTATCTTTTAAAGGCAAACCCTCATGAAACAAGCCATCGGACCAAGGCAACGCTATTCCTGGCCAAGGCGGCGGTCATGGTAACGGCGGGTCAGGGGGTGCTAAGAATCAAACTGACCCTGGCTACGTTCAATGGACGCACGTTACGACTGGACGAACACCTGGCGCAATTAGAAGAGGAGCTGAAGCACATAAGGTGGCACATTCTAGGGTTATGTGAAGTCCGAAGAGTGGGGGAGGACACCATAACTCTGGGATCGGGCCATCTTCTGTATAACCGAGAAGGAGATCAGCCCTCCCAAGGTGGCGTCGGATTAATGGTTAATAAGGTTCTCTGTGCCAACGTTGTAGAGATATCAAGTGTGTCGAACAGGGATGAAGGGACGAAGTTCTGCGAGATTAGACGTAAGAGCAAAAAGTCCAAACTTTCGACGGAAACTCTCAGCTTAATGGAAGAGAGACGTACAGACCCATTGTCAGCTTCGACGAAAAGTCAAGAGCGCAACAAAACCATCCAGAGGCTCGTGCGACGTGATCTCCGATCCGCAAACACGTTCTTGATTGACAAATCAATTGAGCAGAATCGGGGACCAAAGGTGTTCGCACGGCCTTTGGGTAGGAGCCACCTGACGAAGCTGACAACTGAATCTGGGGAAGTCGTCGCATCCAAGCCGGAGGTTCTGTCGGAAGTGGAAGACTTCTATGGCAAGCTCTACGCCTCGCAAGCTTCAAAGCCCGTACCCGATACTGAGGATTGCAGAGCCACCCTCACATGCCACTTCACCGAGGACCTGCCCGAGATCAGCCGAGACGAGATCGAAATGGCCCTGAAACAGTTAAAAAATGGAAAAGCCCCAGGGGAGGACGGGATCACGACAGAGCTCCTAAAAGCTGGAGGAACTCCCTTATTGGAACAGCTCCAACAGCTCTTTAACTCCGTTCTCTTCCATGGGAGAACTCCGCAGGCATGGCACAGAAGCATGGTGGTACTGTTCTTCAAAAAAGGAGACAAAACCCTATTGAAGAACTACCGCCCCATTTCGCTTTTGAGCCATGTTTACAAACTGTTCTCCAGGGTCATCACGAACCGTCATGCGCGAAGACTCGATAAGTTTCAGCCTCCCGAGCAGGCCGGGTTTCGAAGGGGTTATAGCACCATAGACCACATTCACACGGTACGGCAGATTGTACAGAAGTCTCAAGAGTACAATCGGCCCCTGTGCTTAGCGTTTGTGGACTATGAGAAAGCTTTCGACTCCATCGAAACCTGGTCTGTTCTGGAGTCTTTGCAGCGTTGCCAAGTCGACTGGCGATACATCGAAGTGATGAGATGTCTGTATGAAGCCACCACAAAGACCGTACAAGTACAGGACCAGCGGACTAAACCTATCCATCTCCATCGAGGAGTGAGACAGGGGGACGTCATATCCCCGAAACTGTTCACTAACGCTCTGGAGGATATGTTTAAGACGCTGGACTGGAAAGGTCGTGGTATTAATATAAACGGCAAGTACATCTCTCACTTACGATTTGCAGACGACATCGTCATTATGGCAGAAACGCTGTAAGACCTACAACGAATGGTAGATGACCTAGCTGATTCTTCTCGCCGCATCGGTCTCCGGATGAATTTGGATAAAACCAAAGTCATGTTCAACGAACACGTTGATCCGGAACCGATTGCCGTAAATGGAATCCAACTCGAAGTTGTTCAACAGTATGTCTACCTAGGGCAAACGCTCCAACTAGGTAGAAACAACCTTGAGAAGGAAGTCCAGAGAAGAATACAGCTGGGTTGGGCAGCATTCGGAAAACTCCGTCGAGTCTTTTCGTCGCCAATACCGCAATGCCTTAAGACGAAAGTCTTCAACCAGTGCGTCCTACCTGTCATGACATACGGAGCCGAAACGTGGACACTCACGGTACGACTGATCCATCAACTGAAAGTCGCTCAGCGAGCTATGGAGAGAGCTATGCTCGGAGTTTCTCTAAGGGATCGTATCCGAAACGAAGTTATTCGACAGAAAACTAGAGTGACCGACATAGCTCAACGTATTAGCAAGCTGAAGTGGCAGTGGGCTGGTCATATCTGCCGAAGGACCGATAACCGCTGGGGTAAGCTGGTCCTTGAGTGGAGACCGCGTATCGGCAAACGTAGCGTAGGACGCCCTGTGGCAAGGTGGAGCGACGACATACGCAAAGCTGCGGGCAGTGACTGGAGAAGTAAACCCGAAGACCGGGTTCAGTGGCGTGCTTTAGGAGAGGCCTATGTCCAGCAGTGGACTACAATAGGCTGTTAATGATGATGATGATGAATAATGGATAATGTCTAGTAATCCGACGAGTAGGTATGATCCCGATCCCAAAGCCAAGCTAAAATGCGTTTATCCATGCAAAGCATTCTTACCCTTATTTTTCTTACCACATTTACGAAAACTATAAGGATGTTATCAAACCCCACGATTATCCATGGTCACCTGCTGATAATAATTTGTTATGATTAAAAATATACATTTGCTTTTTCGGAACTCGCCAGTGACGTATTGATTTATGTGAAATTATTTTTTGAAGTACAAAACAAGGTTGTACGGAACCCTCCTCGCACGAATCTAATTCGCGCTAAACCGGTATTTATCCATCCACACTAATTTTGTAAATAAGATAGATAGCGTTGCCCCGTAGGTATAACCGCGAGGCACAGGAAGGCAAAATACCATACCATACCATAACAGCCACAACAATCTACTGCTGGTAATGGGCCGCCCCCTATTGGGGGGTACTACAATACAGTATGTAAAAATTTAAATTACTACAAATATTTTGAGGGGTAAATCAGTCCATGAAACTAAAAAAGATTTCCAAAAAAACAGAAGTCGAAACACAACAACTTTTTTTCCTCCCATACAAAAAACTGGGCGGCGACGGGCATACCAGCCAACAAATTTTGTAAGGGAGGACAATTTTTTTATTTTGTCCTGTGTTTCTGAGGAAACGTTTTTCATTTTCATGGATGCCTTAGAATATTTGCAGCAAATTTATATGGATATAATTGTATTTTTACCATAAAAAAAATCTAGTCCTTGCAATGTACATCTACCCTACTTTCAAAAAAATACATCGCTAGAATACGTAAACATTAGTGAGAACTACTTTACGCAAGCAATGTTTTTTATAGGTACTTACCCTTTCAAGTTACTAATCCTTTGTTTTTTATAGGCACGCTTGGAAAGCGTCGCCTTTTTTCTTTTATTAGGCATTATTCTTCCCCGCTAACTAAGTTTCGTAAACACGACGTTGCTAGAAAAAAGTTGTACGTGTCTGCTTCCGACGAGGCTCGGCGGCCGACTGAGGGGACGCGGGCGCGGTGGAAGTGGGCATGCTCTTGCGCAAACCCAACACACTATTGCGTTTGTGTTATTTTTTAATTAATTTTAACGAAAAAATCAGAAAATTGACGCCATACGTTGATAACACATATAATAAGGAAAAAGAAGACACAAAATAAATTATGAAATATTGGATAACAATAAAATCGTTCAGCTTTTTAGTGTAAAAAGTGGCCGGAAAACGCAAAATCAGAGCCTACTTTGCGATTTTTTTCTATCGAGGCAATTTTATTAGATCGTGTTTCGGGCCCCATAGTTTTGTAGCAAATATCTTAAAGTACTACTAAAATTAATATCATTTCATTTTATTGAGATTTCAAGAAATGGTTTAGCAAATTCCGAACACTATTTTACCTTCTCGCGACGGTTTCTGAGCCGATTTCGCCTTAAGCGGTTTTAATATGGGGATTGACATTTCTAGTATCGATCTGACAGACCGCTGCAATGTTTTAGCACTCCGTCGTGCGTCAAGTGCGCGATCCGCCTAACTTATGTATAAGCACTCACAATTTAAGATATCGCTAGACTTGAGAGACTATATGGTATAAAGTATACAAACATAGGTTTCCATAAAACCCACACTGTATTTATAATGCAATCTAAAAAGTGCACCCAGGGGATGCACAGTACCCATCTATTGCGTCAACTTGCTCTAACAAGAGATTGGCACCTCACGTGGGTGAGTCCCTAGGTAAGTCTATGATAAAAAGTTTCGGTATGAAATATAATGTTATAAAATTATGTAAATTTATTTTGTTTAAATAGAAGTATTATAGTTTAGTCAAAGAATTGCATGTTTTGCAAACGATACAAAAACAATGTCATTGGCACTATGATTTTCTATATATACTTTAACTACATATATATGTACTGATAGCAGCGTTGTGCCATGTGATGCTTTAGAATAGCATCACCCCATTTCTTTCCCGTGGGTGTCGTAGAAGCCGACTAAGGGACTCGATAGTTTCATGTGTATTGCAATTTTAGGCGACAGGCTGACAACCTGCCACTATAGTGATACATGACTTATCTGAAACCAAATATTGTCAAACGTGGTGATATTTAAATTGAGATTATCTTTCAAGTGCACAATAAAAAAAACTCTTAGCTTTTATAGCATTCGCACGAGCGCCACCTACTAAGAACTATACGAACAGATTAAGAACTTCCCATAGTCGTCAAAATCTAAATTAAACGTGTACTGGATGCCATGAAGGACAAATTAATCAATATTGTTCCCTATCCATTTATAACTAACGGTTATATCCGTTATAGCAACAACAAAAGCGCTGTAAATAACTAGAATTTTATGTTTAACTAGCGGCGGGCCGTGCAGCAGAAATCGTAATATTTTAATTTCACCACAACTTCAAAACTAAACGTCCAATTTTAATCATTCGATGACCAAATATGATCAACATAAACTGTACTTATTAATAAAACAATTAATTTTGATAAGGATTAATAGCATAAGTAAAATAAACGCGTTTAAATGTAGTCCAAAAAAAAATTAATATTTTTAAATAAAAATGTGGTTGTTGTGCCTCACTCGACATAGATAGGTATAGTGTGTCGCGGACTTTTTTGTAGATATTTATAAGATCTACAATTAAATACACATTTTATGGTTCTATCTTTTGTAGTTTAGGCAGCGTATGCAAAATAAGTAACTTCTTTGGTTGATTTTTTTCAGTTTGTGTCCGAAAAATCCAAATATCTTACGGAACCCTATGTTTTTCCAAAATAAAATATAGTCTTGCTACTCGTGGATAATGTAGCTTTCGAATGGTGAAAGAATTTTTAAAATCGGTCCAGTAGTTTTTGAGCCTATTCATTACAACCAAACAAACAAACAAAGTTTTCCTGTTTATAATATTATATTATTAGTGTAGATATCCTGCTGGAATATCACGTAAACAAGAAAAACCGCAGGGCTACTGTAATAATAAATAACTTAGCTTTTTATGACTGTGGTCATTGCTGAATCAGCTTCACAGTAAAACAGTTCACAATGTTTGAAAAAAATCTTTTCAGAGTTTTAGTGATTTTTGAACTATTGTGCGTCATTACAGAAAGTTTGGACTATAATAAAATTCATAAATGTGAAACAGAAGTGTGCATACCAAAATGTTGCCTGGAAGATTTCTTCGTGTATGGTTATGGCACGAAATGCCTCACCAAAGGTATAAAAACACTGAGGAAAACTCACAATTTCAGTGATGTGCCCATATTTGATGATGATCTAAGGAAAACCGGGAAATTCTTGGTCAACTTCCCTTTCTCACATGGACGCTTCGAGGATCAAGAGTTTAAGCAAATGGCTTATGATTATTCTGAGATGAAACTTAATTATTATATTACTCAAGTAAGTTTTACAGATTAATATGGAATTTTCTTTTTTTTATTTATTATTTATCTAGTCACCGGAAAGATGGCGATGTGCTTGGTATGTTACGTAACATTTATTTTTTGTATTTTGAAACTTGGACTCGGACTCATTTGGAACGAAAGTTTTAGTGCATGCCAGATTGTCAGTCAGTGTTGCAATGTATTTTTTAATCTTTTAGCTTTGGAATCTACGCTGGTATCTAGTAACATAGTCAGTTCAACGCCATCTATCGAGTTCTTGGAATACTATTTATTTACAATGAAAGATATACTACTCGACCACACGCGTATTTAAGTCGTCTGAAACGAAATGACATTTTGCACAAAATGTAACGGATAGAAAAGAAGTTCAAATTCGTTTGAATCGTATTTTTACCAGGAAAATTATCATTTGCACCCTTGTAATTAATAAATCTATTCAATATCGCACTTCAAAACTGTGCAAAAAATTAAAGTCAAATATTTTAAGGGGTGAACCAGCCCATGAAACTGAACCGTAGAAAATAGGTCGAAATATGAACAGAATTTAGGCGCTCCCAAAATTACCGACCTACCAAGTCAATTTGTATGGGAGGTGCAAAATATTTTTTCATATTTTGACCTACCTGTTTTTCTTGGGGAAAATTGTTATAGGTATATTTCATGATTTTTAAAAATTTAATGTTCGTTCATATCTGATTGAACATAAAAAAACTCTATATTTGGTCGCGCCCGACACACTTTTGGCGGATAGCACACTTAACGCACGACGGAGCACTAAAAAATCGCAGCGGTCTGTCAGATCCATACTAGAAACGTCACTCCCTATACTAAAACCGTACTCGACGGACGACGCTGCGATAGCGCTGCGTCGATAGCGGTTGAGCGGCTTTAGTATGGGGATTAACATTTCTAGTATAGACCTGACAGACCGCTGCGATGTTTTAGCGGTCCGTCGTGCGTTAACTGTACGATCCGCTTAAGGCATTTAGTCATAAAGTCAAAGGGTTTCTTTTTTATTGTTATTAATTAACATTTTCATAGTATTTTGTGTATAACAAACACAAGAACATAATAACAAAAACAAAAACATTTGTTATTATTTGTTATTCTGTTTACCTATTGACATATTTTTAATCTATTTGTCATTTTTTATTAATTTGTTAGTAAGAAATTGTTTTTAATTTTTTAATCTTACCTTTATTTTATTTTAATATTTTGACGACTGTATTATACTTTGACATTTCTATTTTATGTAATGATAACTATGAATTTGATAATGCTAAATAAACTAATCTTATCTAATCAATATAAATTAAAACGCGTAAAATTTGTACCATATTTTACATATTGTACTTACCATAATTTTACAGGACGGATTTTTAATCGTAGAAACGCCAAACAAGTTGAATAGATTTACAAAACTGAATCGCAGCGATTACTGCGTTGATTATCGATTCAAAATGCCAAAACAAGGCATACACGAACATCAATTGAAGTTTTTCATACGTTTCCCGGCACCTGCCTCCACGTCACTAGATGACAATCCTGTTATCACTTACGGTAAGCGTGTGGTAAGAATCCTGTACAATATTTTTTGTAATAAGTTTCCTATCCAATCCTAGTAAACAAAGGAAACTGGACTTTATGTCACAGCATTTGCTCCAAGGTCACAAACGTCACAGGTATCAAGCTTACAATTTTGAAAACTATAGACATTGTTTGATCCATTTGACAACATCAAATGGTTTAAAAAATATATATAAACACTGTCTAAACACTCGTCTAAATTTTAGTCCATTCCATAGAACTGAACAACTTCAACAGGTTGAAATATGAAATACATACATACATACATATATCACGCCTTGCGGGGTAGGCAGAGCGTTAACAGCCGTAAGAATACGGTCGCTATCACCACGTCTGACATTTTTGACGATTGTTTTCCAAGGTTGTTTAAGAAAACATGTGTATCACTATAGTGACAGGTTGTCAGCCTGTCGCCTAAAAATTGTAATACACCAATACTCTCGAGTGCCTTAGTCGCCTCTTACGACACCCGCCAGAAGGATGTGGGGTAATGCTATTCTAAGCCGGCATCACACAGCATACGAAATAAAGGTAAAAAAAAACCTCTAGCACGCCGCATCAAGGCAATATCCCCAGGTTGCTGGCAGCATTGCCGCGTTGCACGGCCAAGCTGACTCTTCGTGCAATGCAGCTGCCAGCTCTGGGGTTCCCAGTTGCCTCGATAAGGCGCAAGGAGATGTTTTTCAAGGAGTTCCTAGATCCTTAGATTTTATACCTCAGGCATGGGGCTCATTCATACATACATAAATACATATGTCACGCCTTTATCCCTTGCGGAGTAGGCAGAGCGCTAACGGCCGTAAAAAACGGTCGCCAACACCATGTCTGACAAATTGAGGGCTTTTTCAGATGATTCGTGCATTACTATAGTGACAGGTTGTCAGCCTGTCGCCTAAAAAATGCAACACACATGAAAACCTCCAGTCTCTTAGTCGCCTCTTACGACAACCGCGGGAAAGAAATGGGGTGATGCTATTCTAAGCCGGCATCACACGGCAAAATGGGGTCTCATTCCTTACTAAAGGAAATTAGTTAAAAAGAAAATCAATAGATGGCGATACGGGTAGCGAATGTAACTTAAAAGTTTGAAATAATGGCAAATTTACAAAAACAAAGTATCGGAATATTATAAACACATTATTTAAGATGTTTTGAGACGGGAAACACACGAAATTATTCACAATATTGCAATATTTTTCAATACGAAGTATCCAATAAAGAACCTAGATGTCGCTAGCAACGCATGCGCCGAGTCGACATATCAAATAGCCTGCCAATAGCCATCTTAGGGCAATCGAATTCTCTCTATGACGTTAGGTATCTATATTATCTGTGCCTCAGGTCTCGCAGTATCCTGCTTCTTCCTGACCCTGGTCCTCATAGTGTACTCGTTGCTCCGGGAACTGAGGAACCTGAGTGGAATGGTTCTGATGGCATACGTGGCGAGTCTCCTTGGCAGCTTCGTGTTGCTGTTCGTCATGCAGGTTCGAGAAAATTACAAATATGTTTGCAAGGGTCTAAGTAAGTACCATTATCATACTCTACTTACTTTTTTTTTTTTTTTATTCTGGCGTCACATCTCATGGGTGGAGACGTATTTTGCCAATGTCAAAGTAGTCAGGTCGTCGGTAAGGTTAGAGTGATGTAAAGTTAAGTGGCATTACGCCGAGGGAGAGTCCACAACACAGTGATCCTAGTCTGACGACTAGGGGCTGTGTTGCGCAAAATTATGTAGTACAAAAAACTCGATAGTAAAATTTTCTGCACCACGTGGAGACCGCTCGTCACTATTGCACAATGCCGAATATATGCATTAATTACAACTTCCTATTTAATGAACACTTTCAGAATAGTTTGTTGCTTAATACACTATCAGAATTATTCACCAAACACTCAAATGAACAAGAAATATCAAGTTATAACCAATACACGACCCGCCATGATGGAATACCAACGAGCGACCCTTTACTTACTTCTCTAACCTTTTTTCGTCTTGTCAAAGGATCATAACTTATACTGGGTAAATTTGTAGTCAGCACACAAACTTTGTAAGGTTTTTCTACATATGATTCTGAACAACATTTACTATAATTTACTAAAAAAAAATATAATCACCTATTTCCCGTAAATTAAACTCATGAGCAAAGCAATTCCTATTAATAGCGTTTTCCTCAAGAACTTTATGACTAACAAAAGAAGTACATAAACTATGACTAGCATAACGTAGTTGTTTCTATATTTAATGCAAGCAAATATAGATCAAGCTAGCTGAATTTAGAGACAAATTTTAAACACATACATTGCCAGTTAGGTAAAATTTATCTAACTTGGTATCTTTTTTTTTAAACGTTGAATTGGCAGATCACCTGCCAGATGGTCAAACGACATCGTGATCGTAATGAGACAGTACTGGATGAGGGCGGCAAAAGACCGTAAAAACTGGCGTGAGAAAGAAGAGGCGTATGCCCAGCAGTGGGCTGCTGTGGGCTGTTAATGATGATGATGGTATCTTAAAATAATTCTTTACTAACCTGAGGATCTTTTTTATTTAGTAGAATCTTTATTCTTGTTAGATAAATTATATTTTGTTGCAGCATACGGTACATATTTCTGCCTGCTGGCGTGTTTCTGCTGGATGAATATAATGTCTTGCGACATCTGGTGGACTTTCAGGTAAGTTTTCAATGTACAATTTAAAACATATATAAAACACAAGATTACTTTTTTAAATGATGGTATTTTTTTTTTATTCGTTCGTTCTAGTAGTGCTCGTGCGAACGATGAAAAAGCTCCGCATAAAATACTTAATGGGCGTAAGTGTAACTAATTTATGACAGATAGGAGCAACAGCTTTTTTTATTGTTTTTTTTTTTGTTATGACGACCGACGTGGTGCTGTGGTAGTGTGACTGCCTTTGACGCAGAAGGTCCCGGGTTCGATTGTCGGTGAGTCACTCACAAAGTTGATATCTATCACTTTGTGAATTTGTTCCCAGTCTGGTTAGGACATTGTGGGCTGAACCACCCGATTGTCCGTAAGTAAGATGGTTCCGCGTTTCGGATGGCACGTTAAGCCATAGGTCCCGGTTGCTGTCTATGATCACTTAGACGGCGGTCGTTACACAACCATGTCAGAAGCCTGCTACTTGTAGAAGGCGGTTGAAAAATTCTGACACTAGGGTTCATTGGGTCGTTGGACGACTCGGTGTCCCACACGAAAAGAAAGAATGATTGTGTACTGTTTGGTTTTTTTGCTGTGTTTTGTTTAGATTTTTTAACTTGACAAATGATAGTTCGATCTGAAAAAGATCTTAAGTCAATAGCAGGATTATCAGGTTACCCCGATGAGGCAGAGAAATCCTGAGAATATGTAGGTAACCTTTTACAAGATTACAATATTTGTAAAAGTTTTGAGCATTAAAAATCTTATAAGACGTTTATCATAGGTCTGTAATCAGACAAAAGTTTATGAGACAATGACTGCAAAGTGAAAAAGAATGATCGTGCCTTATGACATAGGTACTCGCTGCTGCAGCTGTAAACTGCCAAAGGCTGATGTAATGTGTGATGATCTTCTTCTTTTTCGTGTGGGACACCGAGTCGTCCAACAACTCAGTGAACCCTAGTATCAGAATTTTTCAACCGCCTTCTACATGTAGCAGACTTCTGATATGGTTGTGTAACGACCGCCGTCTAAGTGATCATAGACAGCAACCGGGACCTACGGCTTAACGTGCCATCCGAAACACGGAACCATCTTCCTTACGGACAATCGGGTGGCTCAGCCCGCAATGTCCTTACCAGACTGGGAACAAATACACAAAGTGATAATTAACAACTTTGTGAATGACCCACCGAAAATCGAACCCGGAACCTTCTGCGTCAAAGGCAGTCGCACTACCACTGCGCCACATCGGTCGTCAATCGGTCAATGTGTGATGATGATGACTGATGAATGATGTTTTATTTTCAGAGGCTACGCCAAAGCTCGTCCTATCCACAGAAGGGGCGAACCTTTCAAATTCTTCCTGTACTGTCTTTACGCCTTCGGTCTGCCAGCCGCCATGACAATCATGGTGATCGTCACCGACACCGTAGACATGACACATATACCCTGGTTTGTCACACCAGGCATCGGTACGGAGGGGTGCTTCCTTACAAGTGAGTAAACCAGAAAAAAAACACCAAATTGTTGATTGGGTTGGACACCATGACTTTTGGCTCGCAACTTTTTAGCCAGAGATTGTTTAGGAAAACTCCAAAGGTTTGCATCAATGTGTGATGATATTAACGAAACAGATATAATGTAACTAGTGTGAATGGAAACGAATCTCGACCAAGATAAGAAAGGTCAAGTCAAGAATATCCTAAACAGAGCATGTATGAAGAGGTTGATGAATGTTGAGGAAGAGCAAAGAGTCAGGATTGTAGCAAATGGGAAGATTCAGTCTCTGCCTACATTTCCGGGAAAGAAGCGTGAATATTATGGTGATGCATATGTTAATACATCCTGATCGTTTAAAGTAAATGTTTTAAGTGGACATAGGTATGCGATTGTAAAAAAATACCAACACGAGTGCAAATTTCAGATGATGCAAAGCTGTTGTATCTTTACATCCCGATGCTGCTGATGATCTTGTGCAACTGGATCTTCTTCTTGATGACGGCTTTCAACATCTGGAGGCTCCACCGTGCGACGGCTGTGCTGGATTCGGCAGCAGCTGGAACCCCAGCAGCACATCGAAGTCAGAAATACCGGTACGCACCCTCATTTTATTGCTCTACTGTCGTAATAAGAGATTACATACATACATACACAAGTCACGCCTTTATCCCTTGCGGGGTAGGCAGAGCATTAACGATAGTTAAATTTCGGTCATTATCGCCACGTCTGACAAGTATTGAGGGCCCCTTCAAATGATTCGTATATCACTGTAGTGACAGATTATCAGCCTGTCGCCTAAAGTATGTGGTAAATGGTAATACACATGAGTCCCTTAGTTGCCTCTTACAACACCCACGGGAAGAATTGGGGTGATGCTATTCTATGCTGGCAACACTCGGCAAGAAATTGAAGGACCCAAATAACGTATTAATGATAAAGGTTTCTGTGGACTAATTTTAATTTGGGTCTGTATTTCGGCGAGCGGTGAGCTCTAATGTGGTAAGCGAAATCAAACTTTCAAAGACTAATTTGTATACTATCATTTCACAGTTGAATTTGACTTGGTCTTCCGTATTTGGTACAATACGTAACGTACTGCGCTGTTATTAGTCCTTTGGTGCCATCTTAGAATAGTATAAAGCCAATTATACGCGTGGGTGTCCATCCAAGGAATGGACAGCAGCGTTCCCTATGAATTAAAGCATCTTGCATTGGGCTGCGCTTGCTGATCCGCCTGCCAAGCGTGGTAAATATGACGATGCCCACGATAGGGAGAGGCCTATGTCCAGCAGTAGACTGTAGTAGCAGTTAAGATTAAGGTTGAAGTTTATTGTTGTAATTTCGGTCAAAATCTTTACCCAGATTAGGCACAAACAATATGAGACTGCGTCCATTTGAAAATGTGTCGATATAGGAATGTGTCCCGTTGGGAATGTGTCTCGACGGAACCCAACCTTTGCTGTCTGTATGATTTTAGCTCTAACCTCTACCTATTCCATCAGGTTCCTGGTATACTTGAAGTTGTCAGTCATCATGGGCATCAACTGGGTGATGGAGGTGGCCAGCTCCTTCGTCCCCGACTTCAAGGGCTGGTACATTTCTGATGTCTACAACATGCTCATCGGGCTGAGCATCTTCCTCATATTCGTGTGCAAGAAGCAGATTTTACGGAAACTCATAAAAAGGTGAGCACAAATATTTTTAATGAATGGAACTGGCTATGCTATAGGCAAAAGAAGTCGTGGAAGAGGTACTGTCAGATGGACCGATACAGTACAGCAGGCAACCAAGGCCACACTGCAGGCGTCAGTGCACATGGCACAAGACCGCGGAGTCTGGAGAAATTTGGTGGAGCAGTGGCACCTCATGGTCACGTCCCTCAGGAATGAGGCATCGACTTAGAAGAAGGATATTTTTCACAGTGACGCCATTGAAATACGTGTCTACGCATGTTTTTTGCAATGTATTGTTATGCAAACTCTAACTCAAACTCAAACTCAAATCATTTATTCAAAGTAGTAAATTTTACATTTAACTTATTGATAGTCAGATATTAGTCATTGTAAAAAAGAGAAAAATGTAGGATGAGTACACTTTCCTATTTCCTAAAATAATTTTATGAACCTAGCGTAAACGCGACTTAGGTGGACTAAAAACTTAAAACTAGCCCCTACAGCACTGCCTCGGGGCTGGCCAAGCTAACCAAACAACATGTAACGTTAGGTGGTAAATAAAATAACATGGAGTTCAATGCCAAGAGAAAAAAAAAGTTGTGTTACATGCGTATGGTTAGCCGGACCCCCCTGGACAGTAAACCACCCAGAAAACTGTCCAGAAGTGCTCCTATTCTAAATATACAATTTGTCAGGCCCTAGGCTACCTTAGCTAAATTTCTAAATTTGAAACAAAAAATATGTTAACAGCCAAAAGCGGCTACGTTAAAAAGTTAAAAAGATATACAGGAAACACATATAGTACGACTAGCGGTGATACCCGCTGCTACTGATTTCCCTGTTGGAATAAGATGTTTTCCCGACATTTTTTACGTATTATTAACCTTCCTTTAAATACATTAGTAGGTATTGTTATACTATTACTGTTGGTATTTAATTTGTGTTTTATATCAAAATCCGTTGCGTGCTTCAGGAGGAGATATCGGTTTCCTTATATGTATACTAAGAGTGTATTGATAAAACTCAATATAAGAAGTGGTTTAATATTATTTATTTACAAATAACGTATGACATACATACATACATATATCACGCCTTTATCCCTTGCGGGGTAGGCAGAGCGTTAACAGCCGTAAGAATACGGCCGCTATCGCCACGTCTGACATTTAACATTAATAACGTATGAACATGTAATTATATGGTATATTACTGTTAATTAACCCAAATAAGAAAATAAGGCAAATGCTCATTATCAAAATTTGCTGCTGTTTTGTAGATAAATCGGTATGCATGTCGTATTATCTCAGCTTAAAATAGCATTACCCCATTTTCACTCTTGGGTGTCGTAAAAAGTGACTAAGGGGTACGCTGCTGCCGGTAGAGTCTAGGGCTAGTCGCTTTTTACTACACCATCGGGTACTTTTCGCTAGATGACTGGGTAATTAATAAAATTCAAAAGAAGGACCTACGCTTAAAACTATTGTCCAAAAATCCTACACATTCTATTTTATAGTTTTTCGAAAAATTCAAAGTTGGTATTAAGGGGAGGAATGTGCGGAATCGCACCTTTTTGTATAATCTATTGTTTTTTTTTACTTTTTATTTTTAGACAACGTATTGTTTTTTTGGACTGAGTGTCAATAAAGCCGTGGTAAAGAAAAGTTGGTTTTTTGGTCTTTTATTCATCCGAAAATCGGTCAAAGCTAAGAGAGCAGCCAGCGGGCCACATCGGCTCCGCCACATGATTTGGTATGAGCGTAAAAATGATATAAGTAAGTGTTTTGACGCCATCCATAGTAGAGACATGACGTCATCTCTTCGTAATTTTAAACAAAAATCGTTTTATAAAGTTGCTTAATTAACTTGCCCCTGTCCAGTATTAGATGATGTTTTTCAGCTACACACGGGTTATACTTTTTATTGCTTATTCAGACAAAGATAAATAATAATTCCAAGGAAATAATAATTATTTCAAGCTAATCAAAATGTTTGTTTTCCTTGTAACACTGACGGAGTTAATATTCTCGATTCCCGTGATTCATTTATTTGTTCAAAGTTATTCCACTGAAAAATACGTAAGTAAGTTATAGATTTATCAGTGTATAGGACACCATTCATTTTACCACGCCTCTATCCCTCGTGGGGAAGGCAGAACGTCACATGCCTTAAAAATACGGTCGTAGTTATCGCTACTTCTGACAAATATTTGAGGGCCATTTCAGCTATTGTCGTGTAGGTATCACTATAGAGACAAGTCTGCAGAGCACGTGACCAGACCTTGTTCCACATTGTGATCAAATGTCTACCTCGCTGTTTTCCCGGTGGTATAGCCGATCTGCACAAGTACACTCCTGACGCAGAAAGCTGGCTAAAAACCCTTGACATAGACGTATGATACAGGCAGGGATTGCCATAGGACATGATGATGAGAGACAGGTTGTCAGCTTGTCGCCGAAAATTGCAATGTCCATGGTTTCATGGGTTTCGAGGGTTTCCTCGAGTCCCAAAAGTTCACGTCTATCGCGTTATACCTAGTATACACTTAATTTAAAGGTCTTTAGTCGCCTTTTACACCACCCACAGTTAAAAAACGAGGGGTATCCATCGATATACATTCCTAAAGTGATATTATTACATTTAAGTCACTGCTCATCATATATTTTGCTCCTACATTATCTTTAAAAAAACTTTATCTATCTTTATCCTCATTGCAGATCATATGAAATTTCACCTACAATTACCTCTAAGGACCAACTGCAAACTGTCATAAGCGACACAAAACCACAACGACGAAGACATGCCTTTACGACATTTATTGCGTTATGTCACGATGGTTTATTTAGATGGTTAAATCAGGATGATTGAACAGAACAAGTTGTTGAAGAGATTCCTGATTTAGATTATAAGGTTAGGTTACATTCCTTGCACCATTTTACTAAGGGGGGTTGGGGACAGCTGCGATCTTTTTTTAGTTGATTAAGTTAGAAATTACTAAAATAAATTTGTCTGAAGAGTACACTAGTTTGACGTAAGCTCACTAGGAAAGAAAACATACGACTGATGGCGTGTTGCACATTTTTTTTTTAGCCCCGCCCCCTTGCACAATATTTACGTTGGGTCTCTTTTGGAGAGCAGTTACATTTTCTACACTTGATTTTAAGGTTCCGTGGTTATTAACACTAAAACTATAAGACATTATTACGGGTTTTAACTCACGGTAGGGATATATCGAGCACCCAATATTTCGGCGATGTTGCAATCGCCATGATCACGGGTAAACTGGAGCGGCTGCGGGTGACGGCTAAGGGCAAACATATCTGTCTACCCTCATTCTTCTGCGTTTTTTCGGAACACTTTCAAAATTAAAAGTCATCTCGACAACACACACTAACGGTATCGCATGATTTTATTGCAGGTTTAGACACAAACTTATTTTTACACAAATTTACCACTGGATTCCATGTACTTGACAATTTGAAGCCATCTTCTCTATTGAAATTTTTGTACTTGGTGATTTCAATAGCCTCGCTTACCAGTCTTGGTATGTAGTGGCGTTCGGTCGAAAGTACTTTTGGATTATGTAATTCGATCCAGTGGTTTGGACCAGACTCAAGCAGGTGTTCCGCAATGGCAGACTTATGTGCTTCATTGTTTTTCACTGCCTTTATGTGCTCTTTGACACGGATGGAGATGGTCCGCTTAGTTTGACCAATGTAACAACTACCACAACTACAGTCTATTTTATACACCCCTGGACATTCTAATGGAAATCGATCCTTTGGTGACCGTAGAAACTGCGACATCTTCTTGAAAGGAGTGAACACAGTTTTTATCGAATACTTATCCAGTATCCGTCCGATCCTGTCTGTTACTCCCTTCACATACGGAAGAAATGCAGCACGACGCTCAACCTTGGGAATTGGTGTCCTAGTCTTGTGTTTCTGAGGCTGAATTTTGTTAGGGTAGCCATTGCTCAGTAGTACGTGTTGAACATGTTGCAGTTCCTCATGAAGGTGTTCGTTATCGCAAAGGTCATAGGCGCGATTTGTTAAGGAGGTAACCACTGAGTTAAGCTGTCGCGGATGGTGATGCGATGTTGCGTGTAGGTATCGGTCAGTATGTGTCGGTTTCCTGTACACCGTGTGACTGAGAGTGCCGTCGCTTCTGACCGTCAACTTCACATCCAGGAATGCCAGAGACCTATCCTTCTCTATTTCTGCCGTGAAACGTATGTTGCTGTGGATCGAGTTAAGATGCAGTAGACATTGCTGCACTGACTGGTCGTCTCCCTCCAGTACACAGAACACGTCGTCAACATATCTTTTCCACAACTTGATTGGCAATGGTGCAGTGTTAATGGCCAGAAACTCGAAGTGCTCCATCCATAGGTTGGCAACCACTGGGGCTACTGGGCTGCCCATTGCTACACCATCTATGTCTATGTCCAGGGGTGTATAAAATAACTGTAGTTGTGGTAGTTGTTACATTGGTCAAACTAAGCGGACCATCTCCATCCGTGTCAAAGAGCACATAAAGGCAGTGAAAAACAATGAAGCACATAAGTCTGCCATTGCGGAACACCTGCTTGAGTCTGGTCCAAACCACTGGATCGAATTACATAATCCAAAAGTACTTTCGACCGAACGCCACTACATACCAAGACTGGTAAGCGAGGCTATTGAAATCACCAAGTACAAAAATTTCAATAGAGAAGATGGCTTCAAATTGTCAAGTACATCGAATCCAGTGGTAAATTTGTGTAAAAATAAGTTTGTGTCTAAACCTGCAATAAAATCATGCGATACCGTTAGTGTGTGTTGTCGAGATGACTTTCGAGTGAGTACCGATAGTGACCAAAGTGTTCCGAAAAAACGCAGAAGAATGAGGGTAGACAGATATGTTTGCCCTTAGCCGTCACCCGCAGCCGCTCCAGTTTACCCGTGATCATGGCGATTGCAACATCGCCGAAATATTGGGTGCTCGATATATCCCTACCGTGAGTTAAAACCCGTAATAATGTCTTATAGTTTTAGTTACATTTTCTAGCTAAAATTTTCCATGGAGAATAATTGAATTACAAGCTTAATACTTAAAGTACTTACATACTTACTTTTATCACGCGCCTTCTCAATCATTTGTAGGTACTGCAGTTATAGACCTACGTTAAGAGTACAAAACATAATAAAAATATCTCCATAGCACACTCTCCTGGGCCAATTTTTTATATGTTCCACTAGAAAAGTATTGGGAAAATCATTTATAAAACAGATTATTAATTATTATATCTATGACCGTGGTGACATGGGCATAAAATAGGTACTATGGTTAAGTACATCTCCATGATCCGTAGACGAACCCAATAATCTAATGGTATCTAAACATTTCATTCCCCGAAAAAAAAAATCTTTTTCTCAAATTCATCTTTAGAATATTTGTACCTTTCATGATTGAAGTAGAAATCTTCTAAAACATTATCAGTAACTAAATGTGCCTATTTTTCGTTTGTTACAGATTGGGCAGTTGCAGCGACTGGAAGTCCCGTCCCTGGTACTCCAGAAGTAGATCCAGCAACGCCACGGAGTCAGAGGTCACTGACGTGCCAGTCTGCGTTAACCCTAAAGGACCGGCTCTAGCCCCAGTGTTCTTGGATAAACGATAAACTTTTTATTTACACTTCGAAAGAACAATAGTGCAGAAGACTCCTTACGGTGTAGACGTTTTTTGCTTCGCCATGTTTCGCCCAACCGTGCACTTAGAAACAACAGAAACAGTAAAAAACTTGTGGAGAAGGATAAACCTACAGAAAATATTTTAGTATATAGAATGTTTTGCGTCACTCTTGACCAAGGAACATAATACTGACCTAGCGGTGAGCTCCTGACTTGACCACGCCCTAATGTAACAAGTGACATATATGTGAATTCCAACACAGAAACACAGACAACAGATGTCATGCGTGCGCCGCCCCTAGTGACGCAAATGTCATTTTTGCGAGTGACGCAAGTGCCATTATTGCTCTGTGGATTCCAGCATGAAACGAGTAGGTAAATAAGTAAATAATGTTACCTTGCCGTGTGTTGCCCGCTTAGAACACTGCCGACTAAAAAAATATCATCTACTAGTTAGGAATCGTAAGATTTAGGTGACCTAATCAAATGAATTGAATTTTATTCTTAAAACTTCTTCTTCTTTTCGTGTGGGACACCGAGTCGTCCAACGACCCGATGAACCCTAGTGTCAGAATTGTTCAACCGCCTACTACAAGTAGCAGGCTTCTGACGTGGTTGTGTAACGACCGCCGTCTAAGTGATCATAGACAGCAACCGGGACCTACGGCTTAACGTGCCATCCGAAACACGGAACCATCTTACTTACGGACAATCGGGTGGTTCAGCCCGCAATGTCCTAACCAGACTGGGAACAAACTCACAAAGTGATAAATATCAACTTTGTGGGTGACCCACCGAGAATCGAACCCGGAACCTTCTGCGTCAAAGGCAGTCGCACTACCACTGCGCCACATCGGTCGTCAAAACTAAAAATACTTAAAACTAATTCTTAAAACTAATAATACTTACGTATATCTTGCGAGTGTGGGCTGGGAATGATGAAAAGAATTCTCGTGGAAGGCGAAGTCGCGCTACTTATCTTAGAGAGGTAGTACTTACAAAAGTGGGTTTGTACTTCGTAACTCAATGTTTGAATTCAATTGATCAGGAAAACTCTGAGCATTTGCGTATAGCAGCAGGCGTGGCTGTATCTGATCCACCGAAGCCTAAACTCACCAATAAGCCGACAAGAAGCACCTAATAGAATGTTAGAAGAAGAAGTAACATAATTTTGACAATGGATTTGCGATCAATAACACAGATTACACACAATGACACAACAGATAAAGTGCAGTCGAGAGCTTAGTAGAGAGTGGTACCATTAGTTCCCCAATTTGCTACCTCATTGTACGGCCTATTTGCTGAAACACTGATAACGAAATTATGACGATTGCTATTCAGATAACAATATTTACCCTCTTTACTTCTTAGCGAATCGATTCTGGCGATTTTCGTACTCTGTCCGGAAACGCCAGTCAGACAATCAAAAATCTGTGTTTTTACGTAGATAGGTACGTAAGTAGAATTTTCCTTACATGTAAATAATTATATGATTTACACAATGTAAAAGATAAGACATAGGTAGATACCTTAAATAATTATTAAAAGTAAATATAGTTGTAGTTTTCTTAATTAAAATATTGTTTAGTTAAATAAAAGTAATTAATAATTTGATGGCGGTGTTTATTCAACATTAGAAGTAAGTTTGTTCCCTTAGATTATTGAAGTTCTCGCTGGCGCTCGACTAGATTCCACACTGTCTAAATTACTGACCTCAATAAACTCCCTACGGTCTAAAGATATCAATATGTTCCTTGCCAAAAAAGTCACTTTATTTCCATGGGTATGGGAAGAGGCTTGAGGTGACGATAGAAATCAAACGACCGAATGCTAAGACGGTATCTTTATTAATGCCGAGATACATCAAATACATTGACATTATAAATGGAGAGCATGAGTAATATCTGTACTTATTCTAAATACCATTTCATATACCACTTCAGCTTAATCCTGCTGTGACTTTTGAAGTTGAAGTTTTTGTCTACGTTTCACTGGTTTAGTTTGAAGTAAGTATTCCATTATTTAAATTTAAATTGCGTTGGGCATGGTGTTTTGTCCACACACTGCCCACTTGGAAGTCTGCATGCCAGGTCTCTCGGGCACCCGGGCCGAATCCCGCGGTATCCAAAGATCATTGCACCTCTCTTCACACGTCCTCTTCTGAGTCGACTTTGACCGTTTGCAGCAGTACAGAATTGACACAAGATCACAAAGCACAAAATCAGCCACATAAACTTCATTTTGGAATGCTTAATTTTGTTTGGTGGACAGATCTATATACAATTTATAGTGGAGGATACGTGAGTTTTTGTTTTCCTCGTGATAACACTGGTAGACCATTAGTCAGAAATTGTTGAGGTCAGCGCTCGCATTGGAAACCAAATAACAATGCAAAATGAGACATCAACTGGCGTATCGCACACTTGACGCACGACGGACGACTAAAATATCGCAGCGGGCTGTCAGATCCATACTAGAAACACAAAATAGGTACTGACTCGCGCTAAAAACGTCACTACCCATATTTAAACCGCACTCGACGGACGACACTGCGATAGCGCTATGTCACAGCGGTTGAGCGGTTTTAGTATGGGGGTTCACATTTCTGGATCTGACAGACCGCTGCGATATTCTAGAGCTCTGTCGTGCGTCAAGTGTGCGATCCGCCGAGTAGGTATCTAAAGTAATATTATAGGACGTCACGCGGCGCGGGTGTGGATGTAATGTCTAATGCCACTTCTGTGCGTACCAGCTTCTGTGGATACATTTTTTTTTTTTATAAATCACACTCAACGCTGAGATCGATCTCAAGACTGAGTTTGGCAAATGTCAGTCAATACTAACAGCATCTCAAACTCGCACTCAAGATCGATCTTAGAGTTGAGTGCGGTTTATAAATACGGGCCTAAGATCTACCGCCCTCGCTTCGCTCAGGCGTTAAAAAATATCTGTTGCAATATGGCACTTTCTATGTAGGAGTAGTATAAAAGCAAATATAGATGGCACTGTTAAAGAGCTAGGTATAAACTTTTTAGTGCATACTGACGGTCTGATCAAAGAGATGACATTAATACTCAGAAACCCGTTACGCGCCTTCGATATTTTCTTATAATAACGTGCCATTTGACGTATACTTCAGAAAAAATATTAAAAATAGGCTGTTACAATTTTGAGGCTCTACTGGGCCCTAAGTCTGCTAAATGAAAATCGTTTCAGTTGGATGTCGATTGGATCTCAGTTGGATGATATCGGTCATTTCGTAGACTGCTAACAGTTTGAAGTATAGAAAATAACAAAGGCAATAGAATGGCAGTTGAGCTTCGATGGCGTTACAATGACAAAAAATAGCAGACTTAGGGCCCTGGGCGCGAACCTACAGGTTTATTATCTAAATTAGACGACCGATATGGCGCAGTGGTAGCGCGTCTGCTTTTGACGCAGAAGGTCCCGGGTTCGATTCTCGGTGGGTCACTCACAGAGTTGATATTTATCACTTTGTGAATTTGTTCCCAGTCTGGTTAGGATATTGCGGGCTGAACCACCCGATTGTCCGTAAGTAAGATGGTTCCGTGTTTCGGATGGCACGTTAAGCTGTAGGTCCCGGTTGCTGTCTATGATCACTTAGACGGCGGTCGTTACACAACCATGTCAGAAGCCTGCTACTTGTAGAAGGCGGTTGAAAAATTCTGACACTAGGGTTCATCGGGTCGTTGGACGACTTGGTGTCCCACACGAAAAGAGAGAGAGAGCATCGTAAAATATAATATACTCATTAAATAAAAGAAAATATGATCTGATCTATCTAGTATTTATTCAACATTCAAAATTACATTTTGTTTGTATTCCGAAGTAACAGATTTTGTGCAGAAATAAGAATAATAAAACATGGAATACAGTGCTGCTACTTCCTTCCATGCATTGTTTGTTTCGATGGACATGGAGTTTTGTTTTCACACAGCCCATTTGGAAGTCGGCACGGCCGGTCGCTGGGGCATTTCCCCCATGTTCGACAGTGGGCAAAGTTACAGCCTGTCAAAGGGGGGGTCCCCATGCCGCGGCCTCTCTTCGCTCCATTTTGGTTGAGTCCACCTCCACGTTGACTGTGACCATTTGAGGTAATACAAAATAGACACAAGATCACAAAGCACACGATCATCCACATAAACTTCATTTTGGTGTACTAAATTTTGTTCGGTAGATAAACCTTTATATATCGGAGGATACGTGGCTTTTTGTTTTCCTTGTGGCGGATCGCACACTTGACGCACGACGGAGCGCAAAAATATCGCAGCGGTCTGTCAGATCCATACTAGAAACGTCACTCCCCATACTAAAACCGCACTCATCGACGACACTGCGATAGCGCTGCGTTGACAGCGGTTGAGCGGTTTTAGTATTGACATTTCTAGTATTGATCTGACAGACCGCTGCGATGTTTCAGCGCTCCGTAGTGCGTCAAGTGTGCGATCCGCCCGTGGTAGAAATTCGTAGTTAGTTAGTTATCGACGTAACTGACTTTGACCGTTTGCGGGAATACTGATAGACACAAGATCACAAAACACACGATCAGTCAAACAACTTCATTTAGGTGTACTAAATTTTGTTCGGCAGACAGACTTATATATTGAAGGTGTTTTCCTTGTTAGTGTGGTAGGTAATAGTAAGTATATATTTAATATTCAAAGTGAAATTCTTAGTTAGCAATACTGAATAAACACAAGATCACAAAGCACACGATCAGACATATTATATACTTATTTCGGTGTTATGGTGTTATACTAAATTTTGTTCAGCAGACTTTTATACAGGATGTTAGAAAAAGTACTGAATTTCTTTTAAGAGATGAACCAGCCCATAAAACTGGAGAAATTTCCCCAAGAAACATAGGTCGAAATATGAAAAAAAATTGGACTCAGACTCAGTCGATTGGTATATTTTGTATGAGAGCTATAAAATTATTTTTTATATCTCGACCTATGTTCATTGGGAAAAGTTGTTCAGTTTCAAGGCCCTTGAAAGAAAGTCAGTAGTTTCCCTAACACCCTGTATATTGAAGGATACGTGACTAATGACAATTTTTTTTCCTGGTCATAGCACTAACTAACCCATGCGGAATTTGTTTACGCATTCTTTGTGATTCAGAGGTTAGTAGGATTGTTAAACACAACCACTGTTAGCGCCATCTAAGCACAAAACTAAAAACTAATAACAGGTCATCATTCTCCTTGCCTTCTCGTTTTTCTCTGTCGGGGCGTCGGGGTCGACTACCTGCGCTATTGGTAATAAACACAGGTTTTTTTCCTACACAAACTTTTTAGGGTATTTCTACTCAGGATTCTGAACAACTGTTACTATGGGGCCACATGCGAAATTAGAAAAACTTCCATAGAGAAATTCATACGTACTTGGCAAAAATGTATGGAACACCAAGTTTTTCGCGATTTCTTAGGTGTCCCCTTAGTAAAAGTTGCTCAGAATCGTGAGTAGAAACACCCTGCAAAGTTTGTGTACTGAGTAAAAATAACCCTGTATAGTGAATCTAATCTTTTATTTTAAAAGCATGGGGTCTCATTCCTTACTAAAGGAAATTAGTTTAAAAAAAAACAATAGATGGCGATACTAGTAGCGAACTTAAGAGTCTGAAAGAAAGACAAATTTACAAAAACAAAGTATTGGAAAATTATAAATACTACATTATTAAGGATATTTTGAGACGGAAAACAGAAATTATTCACATTTTTGCAATATTTTTCAATACAAATGACGTCCATACGAAGTATCCAGTAAATAACCTAGATGTCGCGTGATGTCGCTAGCAACTAGCAACGCACGCACTCAGTAGATAGAATAGCCTGCCAATAGCCATCTTAGGGCAATCTAATTCCCTCTATGACGTTAGGTATCTGTAATACTCTAGTAGTATATATTATCTGTGGTATAAGCCATTATCAGTGTCATTGTGCTTTTAGGACGTTTGGGCATTGATCAAGATCACAAAGCACACGATCGACCACATTTATAAACTTCATTTTCGAGCATTAAATTTTCGGCAGACCGACCTTGTAAGGTTACATTTTTAACAGGTTGCCCACTGAACTAAAAAGTATCCGCAGCTCACATATTTTTAAGAAAAATCTTAAGACACTTCTATTGGAAAAATGTTTATAAAGTACTGACGAATTCTGACATACATTTTGTAGGTACTTATTTGTTTATTTTCTAAATTATTTTGTTATTTTTTGACATTATTGAATTAATTCTCATTGCTATTATTTTTTATTTAGTTTCTATACTTATAATGTTATGTTTTATTTTTAATGGATTATTACCTATAAGTTTTATTATGTATTCTAAAGAATTGTAAATTTTTGTTTATGTAACATACAAACACAATAATTGTATTGTTAGTGAATACATAAATGATTCACATACATAAATTAGCTGGTTCACCCCAGCAATGCAGCAATTTTTTTAGACACGGCTAAGAACAGAGGCTGCTCTGTTCTTAGCCTTAGCTCTTCTGACTACAGATTTTGGTGGTTACGACCCTCAGCCATGAGGAATCGACCATGAAAAAGAATATATCGGTGGGTGGATACGTGACTTTTCATTTTCTTCGTAATAGCACAGGCAAAAGCGACTTAATTACAGCGAATTAAATAGGTAGGTAAAAGTATTTTTTTTTTTCTGTAAGCATACAAATTTTTGTGATTGCTCTAGCATATCTACGTCCGGTCACGATGTAATAGTTTGTTCGCCTAGAGAAATGAATTAAGTTTAAAAATAAATAAACCTTTTATATGTGTAGTAAAATAACTGCTTATTTTTTTTAGTTTTATAGAATTGCCCAGCGGTAAGTTCTGTAACTAAAATAGATAGGTAGGTTTGGAAGGAAAGAAAACGAATAATCTAATGTTAGGTAATATATATATTCAAAATGTATTCTTATCTCCGTGTGATGCCGGCTGATCCGTGTGATGCCGGCTTAGAATAGCATCACCCCACATCCTTCCCGTGGGTGTCGTAAGAGGCGACTAAGGGACTCGAGAGTATTGGTGTATTACAATTTTCAGGCGACAGGCTGACAACCTGTCACTATAGTGATACACCTGTTTTCTAAAACAACCTAGGAAAACAGTCCTCAAAAATGTCAGACGTGGCGATAGTGGCCGTATTCTTACGGCCGTTATTGCTCTGCCTACCCCGCAAGGGATAAAGGCGTGATATATGTGTGTCTATATATGTATTCTTATCTTTACGTTATTGGTGTTAGGTTTTAAACATTTTGTGCAAGGTCAGTGAGAATTCTTCTTCATCGTGTCAATGACTCAAATATGGACTTTAATAATATTGTGGGGTACAAGGAATGAACACAGCACTTAAATAATAAATAAATGATTTTATATACTCTCGACAAGAAGATGATTTTTCGCAACTAAGTGACAAGACAAGTGACGCGACTTTTTATTTGTGACGTCACGTGTGGCCAGGCCATAGTGGCGGACTAAGGAGGTCGCTCCACATTATTCCCCCCCCGAGACCGTTACTACGGGCGACAAAAATTGGTAAACTTGACTCGACGTCCGGATTTTGTTGTTGTGGTCTTCTGGGTGTTGGCGGGTGGAGATGACGTGGATGTAGGGTTTGCGTCGCCGCTGTTTGCATCTGTCAAGATATATGCGGGCTTGAGTCTGTCGATGGAAACTGTTGTTGTCCTGTTGTTAACTTGAATTTTGTACGCTTTTGTGCCTCTTTCCAAAACTTTGTGTGGGCCAGTGTAGACGGGCTGTAGCGGTTTTCTGACCGCGTCGTCTCTAAGGAAAACGAACTCAGAGGTGGCCAAGTCCTTGAATATAAAGATGGACTTCTTGTCGTGGTGGGAAGCTGACGTTGGCTTAAGTTTGGCTGTTAGGGCACGTAATCTGGTGACATAGTCTGACGGGTCAGGCAGGGCGTCTTGTTGAGGGTTAAAAAACTCGTTTGGGAGGCGTAGTGGCTCTCCGTACAGCAGTTCTGCCGGTGACGCTTGCAAGTCATGCTTCCAGGCACTGCGTATTCCGAGCAGTACTAGTGGAAGTGACTCGGTCCAGTTCTGATCAGCGTGACACATGATCGACGACTTTAGTTGGCGGTGGAAACGCTCTATGATGCCATTGCAGGCAGGATGGTATGCCGTCGTTGTCTTATGTTGCGAACCGGTTAATGCCGTCAGGGCTTTGAACAGGTTGGACTCGAATTGTCTGCCTCTGTCTGTGGTGATGGTTGCAGGACATCCGTAGCGCGAAATCCAGCCGGCTACAAGGCCTTTGGCTGTGGATTCAGCGGACATGTCGGTCAGCGGCATAACCTCAGGCCAACGCGTGAATCTATCGATGGCTGTGAGGGCATAACGATATCCGTTTGAGATGGGAAGTGGACCGACCAGATCGATGTGGATGTGAAGGAATCTTGCAGGAGGTAGGGAGTATGTGCCAGTTGGTGATGAGACGTGTCGGGTTACTTTTGATCGCTGGCAAGCTAGACAGTTTTTGGCCCATTCTCGGCAGTCCTTGCGTATGCCGGGCCAGACGAACCGTTGAGCTATGAGCTGTGCGGTTGCGTTCGCTCCAGGGTGACTCAAAGAGTGAAATGCGTGAAACACCTGGTATCTCAGCGATTTAGTAATGAAGGGTCTTGGTGCAGATGTGCTCACGTCGCAGTAGATGGGTAAGTTGCTACCGGTCACGTTGATTTTCTTGATTTTCAGGGAACTTTCGCCTTGCAAGAGTTGGGACAGTTCATCATCAGTGCTCTGTGCTTTGGCAAGTGCATCGTAATCTATGGCATTAACTTCGTCAATCCGAGAGAGTGTGTCGGCGACTACGTTATCTTTGCCAGAGATGTGATGGATGTCTGTGGAGAATTGAGCGATGTAATCGAGATATCTGAATTGGCGTGGAGAACAGTGATCTTTGTTGATTTTGAAGGCATGAGTTAAGGGCTTGTGATCGGTGTAGATTCTGAATGGACGGGCTTCGAGCATGTGACGGAAGTACTGGATGGATTTGTAGATGGCAAGGAGCTCTCGGTCATACGGGCTGTACTTTTTCTGCGCCGGTGTCAGTTTGCGGGAGAAAAAGGATAACGGTTGCCATGAGTCGTTTTGATATTGTTGCAGTACTCCTCCAATGGCTGAATCTGAAGCGTCAGTGACCAGTGCTATTTTCGCGTTGCAGTCCGGGTGTGCAAGCATGGCAGCTTGGCATAAGCCTTCTTTGCATGCCTCAAAGGCTTGTCGCTCTGTTTCTGAGAACTTAACAGGCTGTGAGTTTTTGCGTGCACCCTTGAGTAGCTCGTTGAGAGGAGCTTGAAGCTTTGCGGAATGTGGAATGAAGCGGTGGTAAAAGTTGAACATTCCGAGGAATGTTCAAGATCGCTTGGTAAGATGAGATGGTTTCGGATTGCTGACTAATTTTGACGGAGTGAACGGATTCTGAAGGTTTGACAGGTTCTGCAGGTGTGGTGAGTGAAGTTAGTCCGTCAACTAGGCGATGGTATCGAGGGTCGACCAGTAAGTGGAAATGGGCGAGGAAGTCGATGCCAATGATCGGTTTGGTGACGTTTGCAACCACAAATCTCCAGGAGAAGTCACGGCGTAAGCCTAAGTCCAGGCAGAGATGAGCAAAACCGTAGGTTTGGATGGTTGTTCCGTTAGCCGCGTACAGGTGGTAATCCGTTGGAGCAACGTGGCCTCTTCTCATCGAGCGTGGGATGACGCACAGATCGGATCCAGTGTCTACGAGGAAGCGTATCTTGGATCTTCTGTCTGTGATGAACAAGCGGCCGGGTGAACGGGGGCAGTCGCTAGCCGCTACTTCCGGCTGCCCGATGCGTTTTCCGGAAGGCTGGATGAGCGTTCGCATGGGGGTCCTTCGCATTTGTTCGCCTTCTCTCCGAACTTGCGATGATACCAACAGAGTTGTAAGTTGGAGTCTGATCTTCCACGGGGGCGTGAGGAGCTTCGGTGGCGGGAGCTCGAACGGCGGCGGGAGTTGGAGCGTCCTCTGACGGACATCACTGTTTTCGGTTCCGGGAAACTCTTGATGGCTTCGATCCTATGCTCTAAGGGTGTGATGCCTTTCTCTGACACGTGGTATCCAAGGAAGGTTATCTCGTGTACTCCAAACTCGCACTTGGCGGCGTTGATCACCATGCCGTAATTGTCGAGGCGTTTGAAAAGTTGACGTAGGTGGGCTTCGTGAGCCTGGCGGTCTGGTGAGAATATCAGGATGTCGTCCAGGTAGCCGTAGCAGAAGTCGAGACCCCTAGTGACTTCATCGATGAAGCGTTGGAACGTTTGTGCCGCGTTCCGAAGGCCGAAAGTCATCATAGGGAACTCGAAAAGTCCGAAGGGCGTAGAAATGGCGGTCTTCGGGATATCTGGGTCATAGACGGGGATCTGGTTATACGCCTTCACAAGGTCGATCTTGGAAAAGATGGTGGATCCGGCTAAGTTTGCGTTGAAGTCGTGAATGTGTTTGATGGGATATTTGTCGGGTATTGTGCGTGCGTTCAGGCGACGATAATCTCCACATGGTCTCCAGCTGTTGTCCTTCTTTGGTACGAGGTGTAGTGGAGAGGACCATGGGCTATCGGATGGGCGTGCAGTACCGTTCTTGACCATCTCTTCGAATTCGTGCTTCGCGATGTTCAGCTTGTCCGGAGCCAGGCGTCGTGGTTTGCACGAGACGGGAGGGCCTGGTGTCGTTTTGATGTAGTGCATGGTCTGATGCGGGCAAGCTTTGGGTGTTCCGGATGGGCGCATGATATTCGAGAATTCGTTCAAGATCGCTCGGTAAGATGAGATGGTTTCGGATTGCTGACTAATTTTGACGGAGTGAGCGGATTCTGAAGGTTTGACAGGTTCTGCAGGTGTGGTGAGTGAAGTGAGTCCGTCAACCAGGCGATGGTATCGAGGGTCGACCGGTAAGTGGAAATGGGCGAGGAAGTCGATGCCAATGATCGGTTTGGTGACGTTTGCAACCACAAATCTCCAGGAGAAGTCACGGCGTAAGCCTAAGTCCAGGCAGAGATGAGCAAAACCGTAGGTTTGGATGGCTGTTCCGTTAGCCGCGTACAGGTGGTAATCCGTTGGAGCAACGTGGCCTCTTCTCATCGAGCGTGGGATGACGCACAGATCGGATCCAGTGTCTACGAGGAAGCGTATCTTGGATCTTCTGTCTGTGATGAACAAGCGGCCGGGTGAACGGGGGCAGTCGCTAGCCGCTACTTCCGGCTGCCCGATGCGTTTTCCGATGCATTGTGTTGTTTACATGGCAATCCTTCGCATTTGTTGGCTTTCTGTCCGAATTTGCGGTGGTACCAACAAGGTCGCGGGTTGGGGCTTGGTCTTCCACGTGAATGTAAGTGATTTCTGTGCCGTGATGTTGATCGGCGACGAGGGTTGGGGTGCTCCCTTGACGACAGTTCAGCGATACATTTTGCGAGTTCGGCGATTTGCTTTGACATTTCGAGTACGTACTGCGCTTCCATTTCTTTGGACCATACGGCGGGGCGGTCTGCCCAGAATTCCGGCACTTTTGTTTCGACTTTGCAGAGGGCTCCTTGGGGGGTCACGGTGCCTGAGTGCGGCCCTGTCGGATTTTCATTGCCCATATTTTTTTATTCCGGGGTTTTCGGGGATGGTGCGTATTGGTGGTGCCGGTAATCCTACTCGGGGTCACCACTTATGTGGGGTACAAGGAATGAACACAGCACTTAAATAATAAATAAATGATTTTATATACTCTCGACAAGAATATGATTTTTCGCAACTAAGTGACAAGACAAGTGACGCGACTTTTTATTTGTGACGTCACGTGTGGCCAGGCCATAGTGGCGGACTAAGGAGGTCGCTCCACAATATTTTCCCAGTATTTTCCGACGGTCACCGCTCTCTCTGACGCCACATTTAAGTCCTCCTGTTTGCAGGTGTTGAGCAACAGAGGGCATGATATCAGAAGTGCTAACAATTTAAGTGAGGCTCCACAGTCACATTCGACCTGTGTATTGTCGGTGAAGCCCAATTTCACCATATTCTCTCTGCGGCGGTCACCTTGGGTCCGTAGTCGGTTTAGTGATTTCCATGCTGGCCACTCACTGCAATTGGTGTGCTAGAGGTAATGTCTGAAGTGAGAATGATTAAACGATAGGAGGTGTGTAAGAAGGCCGTAAGAATTCCATGATTTTCATTAGCACTGTGTTCTGGCCACGCACAGCCCATTTGGGAGCCTGCACGGTCGGTCGCTGGGGCAATGGGGTGGGTTGCAGCCTATGATACATTCTAACCTCTTTTCTTCCTGGTCCTGTCCACCTTCATCCTCCTTCCCCTGGGGTATGCCGTTAGCGGCAGCACTGAATAGACACAAGATCACAAAGCACGCAACCAACCACTTAAACTTCATTTTGGTTTCTTCAATTCAATCTCTCTTCTTTTCTTTTTCAATCTTGGCAGACATTTCTTGTATCAACAGACAGACCTTTATATATATATAAAAAAACGTGACTTCTTTGTTTTTCTAATGCGTGCATGATTGGACTGCTAAGAGCTGCTGACGGTGGATCGCACACTTGACCCACGACGCAGCGCTAAAATATCGCAGCGGTCTGTCAGATCCGTACTAGAAATGTCCCTCCCCATACTAAAACCGCACTCAACGGACGACACTGCGATAGCGCTGCGTCGTCAGCGGTTGAGCGTTTTTAGAATGGGGATTGACATTTCTAATATCGATCTGACAGACCGCTACAATGTTCTAGCGCTCCGTCGTGCGTCAAGTGTGCTATCCGCCTAAGGCAGAACTTGTTTACACCAAATGGAAATAAGTACTGTTGGGTACAAAAGCTGCCAGTGCCATCTAACTACAGAAATATGATAATAACCAACGATAGGCCACGGCCTACGGCCCATGGTGCTAATCAAGAAGTTTAAAATGGCCGCAGCCAACTGTCAAAACTTGCGCTAACTGTCAGACCTGTCAACGGCACGCCAGCGTTGTCGTTTGTTTTACTACAAAATTCCGCCCCCTTTTTTAGAGAGCTTTGGTAAAGCTGGGGTTTTGTAAAAATCCTGATGTAGAATTTCATTATTGTCTGCATACCAAATATCTATGCTCTAGTATGAAAATTCTAGAAAGTATACAAACTTACACCCCCCACTTCGGGGGGTTGTGAGGGGAAAATAGGTTTTTGTCTTTTACTGTTGTTTGTACTGCAAACGGCTTTCTAGCACTTGAGGAAGCGCCTAAACATTTTTATTATCGTCATTATATCAGTGTGTCAGTGATATAATCGGCGTATTTTAGACATCAATAAAATCGAAAGGATAAGAGCTATAACATTGTTAGTATTGCTTACTTTACTTCACTGTTTTTACTTTGAAAGTTTAATAATATTGCTATGGACAATATATTCCGAGAATTCGATCAGGGCCCTAAGTCTGCTACATGAAAATCGTTCCAGTTGGATGTCGATTGGATCTCAGTTGGATGATTTCGGTCATTTTGTCTGCTAACAGTCTAAAGTGTAGAAAAATCACAATGGCAATTGAATGACAGTTGAGTTTCTATGGCGTTACAATGACAATAAATAGCAGACTTGGGGCCCTGTATAGTAAATCGGAAACCAAAGTTGTGGGGGTTCAAAAAACGACAAAGCACTTCGAGAAAAAGTAGACGTAGCTCCCTCGCGTTTCGCGTTGCTTGCTTTGGAGTACCCCAAAACTGAAATTTTTGCCCACCAACAAAAGGACTAAAAGTGTACCTACTTTGACCAAACATTTGATTTGTCTTTTTTCTATTCTTCTTTATCGAATCGATGGCAACAGTAGGTAATATTTATATTTTTGTTGACCAATATTTGGCAACTGAAATACCTCTAGGGCTTGCTTCTACTAGGTCCTGAAGTGTGCAGGGGTTCGGGCAGTTAGGACAGTTCTATTGAGGGAATTTTACATTACAAAACCAATGAAATTCTATATTATTTTATTCAATAAACAATTAAGTACGTAATCTAATCACACTCAGTTCTTAATTTCCTACTATTACTATTAAATCTCATCATTTTCATAAAACCATACCTACTTAAAAGAAATACCGACTTTGCGGTCAAATCGGTAAAATAGCATAACAAATTAAGCAGGTTTTGGAAACTACAGTAACAGTTTTTTTGGTCAGTGAGACAGTAGTGGTGCCGGCTTAGAATATCATCCTACATCACCCCATTTCCTACCGTGGGTGTCGTAAAAAGTGACTAAGGGATGAACCAATGATGGAATGCAGTAGCATTTCCTGTGAATACAATATCTTACATTTTGTGCCAAGCGTGGTGAGGATGGCAAATACGTCCCAATGTCCAGCATTGGACTGATTGTAAGCTGTGGTATAATAGTTGGCGAGTAAACAATGGTCATCAAGTTGATTCTTCAGTGCCTTTTTTACTTACCTGCCCTGACACCCAATCTATGCACTGCAATCTATTGATATTGCAATCTATTTGCATCTCAATTTATCTGGAGTTTATCCTAATTAGCGATGCAAAAAATAGCTGCGTCCAGAAGTTGACGTGCCTCAGTCGAGGCATGCAGCTGTGCACTCGGCTGCCTCAGGCGAGGCATCACCTGTATTAGGCGAGTTTCACATCCACCATGGCGTGTGACGCATGCATCTCGAGACGGTGAGCAGGTGAGGCTGCTCGGGTGGTCTGGACGCAGCTAATTACTATGCATGCAGACACATACTTACACAAGTCACGTTTATACTAGCTTATTCATTACTATTAATTTATTGGAATAATAATTAAATTAAGAATTAATTCAGCTCGTTGTATTTCGTTGCATTTCTAATAAAGATCACTATAATTGGCCTTGTACGTCTGTGACAGACGATTTAATCAGCGTCTGAAGACACTGCGTTGCCTGGGACGCAATTATGGAATTCGCAGGGTCGCCCAGAACCTGCGCTACCCTCTCGGCATCCCTGGCTGACTCCACAGGAACGACGAGTCGATACGTGCGGAGCCAAGTCGGCTGCAGGAGTCTGCCACACGATAGACCTCTGTCACACGCGCCTGACGGAGATCCCGTTCCGCGTTTAATGTGGAGATGTCCTTTTCCAGGATCAGTCTTGGGTCTGGTTAATCCGTCGGTTGTTTCTTACGACTCCCACGGGAAGAGATGGGGTGGTGCTATTCTACTCTACCAGCACCACACTGGCTCTGCCGACAGATAGCACGGTATTTTACCTAATTTTCTTAAAGAAAAACATACTACGTAATATTTTTTCGATTCCTTAAGCTTATCCCTGAATCCCAAAGTATTTTATTCTATTTCATTGTCTAATACACTAATCTAAGGTCCACTTTTCAAAGTTAAAATAATATGTCAACAATCTTAAAAATAACTCAAGTAACATTCTATTTTAAACAAAATAAGTCCTCATAATTTTAAGCATTTTATGCGATAAATAGACGGGAATTTGTGTCAACGTTGAAAAATGGACTTTATTTACAAGTTACAAGCTTCGTTACAAACTAATTATGAGCAATAAACAGTTTTATAAACTAGGCCTTACTTTTGTGCCCGTATTTACCTAGTCCGAATGCAGGGATTATAAAAATTATATTTATGATAGATACGATTTATACAAAATATACATTCTTAGGCCTTAATTCGCAAGATAATATCCCTACCCCACTAAATTATTTTTAAAATTCTAGTGGAAATAAGAATCTGATAATCATAAATTGTGGCACTCTACGCACGGTGGTACCTAACCTAACGACAGACTTAAAAAAAAACATTAAGCTCAATATTGTTCAAACTGAACAATTTTCTCCAACAATCATTTTAAAAACAAAAAATACCTCTTATTTAAAATTGCTCTATCAGCTGATTTCATTTGTCCGCGTTGTCCAATTATTTTTATTTTTTAAACTTTGCTCCTTATTACGAGTTAAGGTTCGCATTTATAAACCGCACTCAACTCTGAGATCGATCTTGAGATGCTGTTTATATTGACTGACATTTGTCAAAATCGCTCTTGAGATCTATTTTAGAGTTAAGTGCGATTTATAAATACGGAGTGACCTGAGTAAAAATTTTTGAGATTAGCTTTTACAATAAAATCGAGTGTTCGGAACCTCCGTGGTAATATGTTACTCAATAGAATATGCTACTCGTAAGTAGTCAAGTAAGGAAAAATTATATGAACGAAACAAGTGGATCACAATTTCGCCGCCTGGGTTAGAGCCGACCGTGGTGTAACGGTTAACGCATCTGACCCGGTTAGTTAGAAGATGTGGGTTTGAGTCCCATCGGTGGTGGCGTGATTTTTTTCCGCTTGTTTCTTTTGCATTTCTTTCTAACAAAAAAATTATACTCAATAGAATAATTAATTATTTATAAATAAGTTTTTATTCTAAAAAACCTGATTCACGACTTGATGAGCAACTCTAGCAGGTTCTGATCGTAGTCCCGCAGTCGCAGGCAGCGCGGGCTCTCTATCTGAAGACCACCAATTTTCCCCAGGAGCCAGAAAGTCTCCATCTGTCCTTTGCCCTGGAAAAGCAAATAAATGTTATGGTCCAAAATTCCATTCTTCTTCTTCTTTTCTTTTCGTCTGGGACACCAAGTCATCCAACGACCCGATGAACTCTAGAGTCAGAATTATTCAACCGCCTTCTACAAGTAGCAGGCTTCTGACATGGTTGTGTAACGACCGCCGTCTAAGTAATCATAGACAGCAACCGAGACCAACGAAACACGGAACCATCTTACTTACGGACAATCGAGTGGTTCAGCCCGCAATCTCTTAACCAGACTGGGAACAAATTCACAAAGTGATAAATATTAACTTTGGGAACAAAAGTGATAAATGTCAACTTTGTGAGTGACCCAGCGAGAATCGAACCCGGAACCTTCTGCGTCAAAGGCAGTCGCTCTACCACTGCGCTACACCGGTCATCCATTAAAACGCACTATTTGAATACATGCTGGACCATTGCTGGGAAAATGGGCAGTGAACTCTGGCAGAGGTGTACGCCCCGCTTTGCCATCTCCTTAGGCACTCAACGGACGACACTGCGATAGCGCTGCGTCGAAAACACCGCTGCGATATTTTAGCGTTCCGTCGTGCGTCAAGTGTGCAATCCGCCTTAGGGTGAAAGCTCTAAACAACGCAACGCAAGTTTGCGTCAATGCGTATTTTGTATGAGGAATTCGATTTTTTTTTACATCTGACAGACGCATGCCTTACGGATGCACATCAACGGACGTCAAAGTGAGCGAATGGTCCGTATTTTTTAAATCGCACTCTACTCTGAGTTCGATCTGACGACCGAGTTTGACAAATGTCAGACAATACTAGTTCAGCATCTCAAAGTCACACTCAAGATCGGTCTTAGAGTTGAGAGCGGTTTATGAATACGAGGCTAATAGCATGTCAATCGATCGATTGATCTCACAATTAAGTGCGGTTTATAAATGCGAGCCTTAGAAACTACGTACCGCCACTTCAACGATGCCTCTCGACTGCACCTCGTACCCCCCGATTTGATCCAGCGCCATCTTCGTCGAATCTGATATGTGTATCTTCATTGCTGAAAACAGAAGGCCAAAGCTTTACGAGAGAAATGAGAAGACAAGAGAAATATGGACATTTTATGTAGGAGTAATATTAAAGAGAATATAGATGACGCGGTTCAGAAGTTAGATATAAACTTAACCGTAATACCCAGTAACAGTAATACCCCAGAAACCAGTTGCGCGCCATCTATATTTTCTTTAAATAACGTTGCCCTTGACGTATACTCATATCATAATATTCAGAAATAAAATAGAATCACGTATATTCAGAATATAGGTACCTATATTACAATGGCCCTAGAGTGTCCCTAATTGGAAGAAACAATTTGTCACCATTTTTTTCGTCTATTTTGCTACATAAGAAATTCGTTTTCCGTTTTCATTTTATTGTAATATCAGATGACACTGAAAAAAATAATGAGATAAAGTAATGTGCTGACATTGAGAAAAATGTACCGGGTATAAGGGATAGTATATGACGGAGTTTCTATTAAAATCAGTCGGTTGATCGGAAATTTTGTATGAGAGCTCGTTTTGAACATAGAACATAGCCTTCACAGAAAAAGTTGTTCAGTTACATGGGCTGAGCATGCCTGCTAAACTGTCTCCGTCTAAACAGTAAGAAGTTATTTCACTGCACGATTCGTCATGTGTGTAGAACATTTCTATGATTTCAGGTTTCAAGTTTCCGCTATTTTTAACCGACTTCAAAAAAACAGGTTCTCAGTTTGACCTGTATGTGTGTAATGTGTATGGATGTATGTATGTTTGTCCGCGATTATCTCGCGTTTGGATGAGCCGATTTTGATGCGGTTTTCAGATAAGTATTTTTCAGACTTAGGAGAAGGTTTTAGGCGTATTAACCGACAAAAAAAGGAGGTTCGCACTTTTTACGTCCATAAAGTCAGTTCTCTTTTTAAAAATGCTATTGAAATAAAAAATGAGAGAGGGAAAATGGAAATCCTTACCTTCCCCAGTGCTCTCCATCCGACTGGCAACATTGATGGTGTCCCCGAACAGGCAATACCGCGGCATGGTGGTGCCTACCACCCCCGCCACGCACGGGCCCGTGTTCACTCCCGCCCTGATCTGAAGGGCTTGCTCGGGCCTGTGAGGCACCCTGGCTCCGTCCAGACTTCGTAGCAGGGATAGCGACATGTCTGCTATCTCTGAAGCGTGTTTGTTGCCTGGAATATCGAGAAGAAGCATAATTTAAAAATTAAATGGACTGCAGTAATAGAGTTATTTATTTGCTTAAGGCGAATTGCATGATATAACTCTCTCTCTTCTCTTTTCGTGTGGGACACCGAGTCGTCCAACGACCCGATGAACCCTAGTGTCAGAATTATAACTAACTTATAATGATATAACTCTGATTGTCTTATGTTGTATCTTGTGTATGAACAGTTACGCGGATCGCACACTTGACGCGTGACAGAGCGAAAAAAATATCGCAGCGATCTATCAGATCCATGCTAAAAACGGCACTCCGCATACTAAAACCGCACTCGACGGACGTAAAATAGGTGGGGTTGAGGAATGAAAAAAGGACCGCGTCACTCACGCTACTAAGAGAAATCTAAAAAGACCTCATATGTCAACGTTAGCCTAGGCCAAGAATTATAGTATACTTTTCCACATACATACACAATTAATATATATAAGGCGTAAAAATATTAGCTGCAAATATTTTATGGGGTGAATAAGCCCATGAAACTGAACAATTTTCCCCAAGGAGCATAGGTCGAAATAGGAAAAAAGTTTTGGGCCCCTATACAAATTGACTCGTTCGGCCGGTACATTTTGTATGGGTGGCCCAAAAATTTTTATTCGGGTTTCGACCTGTGTTCCTTAGGGAAAGTTGTTAGTCTCATGGGCAATAATACTGAACTAATATTTATCTACCATTTCTTTGTGGAAGTCCAGAGACCACCATGTACGCGTCCCCAATAGTTTCCACCTTGTAGACGTTGTAGTGCAATATCTTCTCATCAAATAATCTGAAAAAGGAAAATAATAGACTATTACAATAATAGACTTCGTTTTAGTGGAGCGACCAATCATCTGCATGGTCAACACAGTATTAGATAGACCGTGTAATGCTGGTTTAGGGTATCACCTCATTCATTGCATCCGTACGTGTTTTAAAAAAAAGAAAGGTTAGGTTGCCGTATATGCGAGCCGCACATATGTCCCTGTGGAGCCGCTGTCGATGCTTCTGCCCATCACGGCCTCAGCTGTGTAAAGTGCGCTGGAAGGTTTCCAAGGCACCACGCACTAAATGATATAATTCGCCGTGCCTTGGTATCAGCCAATATTCCGTGCGCGCTGGAACCTCCAGGCCTTTGTCGGACGGATGGAAAACGACCGGACGGCCTCTCCCTTGTCCCGTGGGAAAAAGGACGCTCTCTGCTGTGGGACGCCACCTGCGTCAGTACTTTTGCAGCATCCCACCTACCCAAGACGACAAGGGAGGCAGGCTCCGCAGCGGAATACGCTGCTGCCCAAAAGCATCTAAAGTATTCGGAGCTATCGTCAAATTACATTTTTATACCGTTTGCGGTTGAAACCGGTGGCCCATGGGCCAAGGAGGCTAAGAAGTTTGCGTGCGAATTAGGACGCCGCCTACGGGACCGTGGCTGTGATCCTCGCTCCGGAGCGTACCTCATCCAGCACATTTCGTTGGCCATCCAGCGCGGCAACGCTGCTGGAGTGATGGGTACATTCGCAACAGGTACGCTGCGGGGCGGGATTTTTGATTAGTTTTAGTCTTAGGTTTTAGATTTTAGTTTTGTAAATATATATAAAATATATAAATATATTTTTTTGTTTTATTTAGATTTTAATTGTTCATGTACTTATATATCCTTTAATGTTAATATTTTGTTTAAACTAGTTTTAATATTCTGTAAATAAATAAATAAAACACTTTTAAAAAAAAAAGAAAAGAAAAACCGAGAGCAGAGAGAAATGGCGAACCTTGACTTCGAAAGTGCTTGATAAACTTTATAGTCATGACCTTCAGCAATGAAGAAGACGACTAAGAAGAAGTGTTTTAAAAGGTGATGAAGGAATCCTAAGGCACCAGCACTCTCTATCAATATCAGGAACACCTCGCACTTCGCTCGCAAATCCGCCTGCTAAGCGTAGTGGGTTTAGAGAGAACAAATAAAACTCAAACTAAATGCATCTAAACTGGTTTAATTGAGGGAGAGCACGTAGTGTTTTATTGCAAAACAAAACCACATCGTTTTGCTGCCCGGTAAAACGACATAAATAGGTAAACAAGAAAGTAGATAATTTCTATTTTATTCAAAGGTAAATAAAGCGAGACTTTTGCTTATTTAGTTCATTTGTTATTAAGTCGCCGTGTGATGCCGGCTTAGAATAGCATCACCCCACATCCTTCCCGTGGGTGTCGTAAGAGGCGACTAAGGGACTCGAGAGTATTGGTGTATTACAATTTTTAGGCGACAGGCTGACAACCTGTCACTATAGTAATACACATGTTTTCTGAAACATCCTTGGAAAACAATTCTCAAAAATGTCAGACGTGGCGATAGCGACCGTATTCTTACGGCTGGTAACGCTCTGCCTACCCCGCAAGGGATAAAGGCGTGATATATGTATGTATGTATGGTATTAAGACTAACATAAATCAAATCACAATTTTTTTTTCAATTTCAAAAAGTAATTTAAAATATTTTCAGTACTGTTCAGGAAATACACGTACCTAACTTAGAAGGAGCAGTAAATTTCATCGTGATCGATTTATTACTTTCAAAGATAGGACCTACCTGCTGTTTTTCAGTGTTTTTCTTCGACTTATCTGTGTCTGTACACAGATAAAAGAAGCCGTAATTGTAACAATAGTCAAGTGACTGTTAACTTGACTATTGTTACAATTACGGCTTGTTTACGTCCGAAATTATTGCTTTATAGGAAGCATTTAATGAGAAAGTTAGTCCCAATGAGCTAGTTGATCCCAAGAAAAGTTTCAGTATTTTTCAATGTTTCTTGTAAGTATTCAGATTTTTCAATGATTACTCAATCTTAGCAAAACTTTGATGTTGTGTTCACTTTGTTCTCGATTGTTTTCGTCATTTCGTGTGGTCGTCATTCGTCATTCCAATGAACTCTGCTATTATTGACCGAAAGAAAATAAAGCTACAAACCTATACAGCATGTTGAGCATATTAATAACTTCCATGGGCGTGCTGCTGGACGATATGGAGGTGAAGCCGACGATGTCACTGAAGAATATGGTGACAGCGTCAAAAGCCTCGGCGGGGACCGTGCGTTGTGCTCTCAGACGCCTCAGAACCGGGGTGGGGAGCATCCTTGAAAGCAGCAGGTCACTTTTCTGCTTCTCCGCCATGAGCTGCTGAGTGCTGAACTCTATGGACCTATGGAAACTCTGGAACAAGATTTATTTACTGCTATAGGTTTTAGTTTGAATACCTTAGAGCTACTGTAATAATGAGTAGGAGAAAATGAAACAAGAAAATGATTAAGATTAGGATAGTAAAGTGACATAGGTAAGGTAATAAAAATAAATCTACACTAGATTCTACCTACTAGTAGCTATGGCTACATCCGTGCAAGTAGTGCGTAATATAAGTATATTGAATAGTATTCTGACATGACCATGCGCATTGCGAGCATGCCTCATTCATGACAAGATACGTATCAGCCCTTACCCATACCCACAGCCATTTCTTCAGATTTAGGCTTAGTCTTTGGCAAATCAGGATACACTGCTGGTATTTGTTTGTTTATCTGTACTAATCGTATGGATGGCTGGTACTTACGTTATAATTGAGGATTTCCGCTTGTGACATAGTCGCCTGCAATCGCCAGCGAAATAATAAGTTAGTGCCAATTTCAGTTCACGTGAAGGGAAACTGAACAAAGCATATTGTATTGAATTATTATAAAAAATTAAGAGCTTGCTTTTAGGCCAATACAAGCGGAATTGCTAAACTAAAAGCTCGTTTTGAAAGTGTTTTCTGGTAAGCGCTTTCTATTGCTGGCAAAAACTTCAAAATACTATAGAGATTGACTATCTTCCAGTCGTAATGGAATTTTGTCTTACATTATGCGCTAATCTACAAAATAGCGAAGAGTTTTTATTATATACGCATTTATATTATTAGTAAGATAAAATTTATAAACCTACATATCTTGTAAGAACTCGAGATGCCATCAAGTCTTAGGCCTTTCTTAAATTTAGTGCACAAGGTTGAGCTAAAATAATACATCAGCGGTCTGTCAGATCCATACTTGAAACGTCAATCCCCATACTAAAACCGCTGTTGACGCAGGTCCAATGCAGAACCGCTGTCGACGCAGTATGGGGATTGACGTTTCTAGGGTGTGACAGACCGCTGCGTTGTGCGTTAGGTGTAAGAAAGGCCTTAGGGTCTTATTTTTGTGGAAAAGCACTTAATGACTTTAATCGAATTTTTCTCTTTTTTAGCAGGATGACCTTCTCGAAGTTCTTATTTCTTCTATATATAAGGTGTAAAAATATCGCTGCAAATATTTAAAGGGTTGAGTCGACCCATGAAACTGAACAACTTTCGCCAAGAAACATAGGTCGAAATATGAGAAAATTTCTTGGACCTCCCATATAAATTGACTTGGTCGGTCGGTAATTTTGTATGAGGGGTCCAAATTTTTTTTCACATTTCGACCTTTGTTCCCTGGAAAAAGTTGTTCAATTTCATGGGCTGGTTCATCCCTTTAAATATTTACAGCAATTTTTTTACACTCTGTATTATGACAGAGCAAAGAATTATATTTCTGATGGTACCCTGCAACAACCAGCATATGTCTGACTTTGCGAAATCGTTTTTCATGGGTTCATTCTGGTTTTTGTAGGGTTCCATCTGGCCTTGCTCTGGCGGGAATACCTGTATGGTGTTGACGGTGTATCTGATGAGGAGTACCAGCACCGGCGAGGCCAAGAGTACTGAGACTAAGATGGCAACACCAACAGCCAACGTTCTCCTAGCTGCCCACACTTCTTTGCGGACCGATTCTCTGCAAGCATAGTTACAACATACCTCAGTAACATACGTCAAATAGTATAGGCATGGGGTGTCATTCCTTACTAAAGGAAATAAGTTAAAAAAAACAACAGATGGCGATACAGGTAGCTTAAGAGTCTGAAATAAAGGCAAATTTACAAAAACAAAGTATCGGAAAATTATAAATACATTATTTAAGATGTTTTGAGACGGAAAACACGCGAAATTATTCTCATTATTGCAATATTTTTCAATACAAATGACGTCAATACAAAGTATCCAATAAACAATCTAGATGTCGCTAGCAACGCACGCGCTGAGTCGACGTATCAAATAGCCTGCCAATAGCCATCTTAGGGCAATCGAATGCCCGCTATGACGTTAGGTATCTGTACTACTCAAGTAGTATTATATTATCTGTGGTATAGGTACACGCACGTCTTAATCCATTTTGACGTGTAATATAATGCTAATGAATGTCTCGTGTAGACAATTAATCTACATTTGACGTGTAAGTATGTACCTAAGTAGTGCATGTTCACCAGTAAAAAAGTATCGAGGTAACATCGTCGAATAAAACTTAATTGAATTAAATTTTAGCGATTTGTGACTGTAGTAGTAGACAGTAAAACTGCTAATTCAGGAGCGAATATTGATGTGTGTTTTATTTACAAAAAGTGCCTAATTATATTTACAAAAGTAGGTTCTCATTTAGCTATTTACATACAGAGCTTATCAACTAATTAAATCTACAAACACATGAAATCATGCGCGCACACATACGCGAAACCGCGGGACGCGAGGGGCGGAGCGTGACGTTTCGCGGGTCGCGAAATCTGTCGATTCTATAAATAGAGCGATCGCGGCCGCGCTCTTTCTATTCGCTCGCCGCTCGCCGTGGAAGATGGACGTCTGCGCAGTTCCGTCGCGTCTCGCGTCGCACCAAGCCAGTCGAGATGAAGATGCTGTGATGATGATCTTCGTGTTGCTGCCGTGCGTTGGTGCACTAGAACAGCTCTTTTCAGAGCTACATTCTAAGTTTCGAACAGCTCTTTTCAGGGCTCCATCTCAGCTGTTCCTCGTGGAATGGCGCGAAGTTTCAATGGTCTATCTATCGTGATGAATGCGTAGTGCTTGCTTGTAGATAGTAGCTGTAGTAATGCTTCATGATAGTGCGCAGTACTGTGTAGCAGATCTATCGTCGCTTGCTTCTCGCACGCCCAGTAGGTATACTCGCTGCTTGAATGTGACGTCACACGCGTAGGTTCGACTTAGATAGGTGTACGGCGAAATGCTTGTAGGTAGCGCTTCTATCGCCTTGCCTTTGCGCTCACGTAGGCATTCGCGCTTGCAGTCGATGTACATGTAGGTATGTATGTTGTAGCGTGACGTAGGCACCTACAGTGCACCCCCTCAAGCGAAGCGTACTGGCAGATTGATGGTGCGGCCGGAACGTGTTTTTTTCGTAGGGTCGTCGGCGCTCTGCAGTGCGGGCTTTGCGGTAGGAGGGACTAGCGAACTTGTAGGTACAGCTGGCGTAGCAGGTACTGTGGTCGGCGTAGGTACGACGGTTGTCGTCGGCGGCGTGTTGCGATCGTGATCTGCGAGTAGGTATGCAGGCTTCAGTCTGTCGATCGAGATAGTAGCTTGACGGTCTGGTAGCTGTAGTGTGAAGAACTTGTCAGTGCGTTTCAGCACACGGTAGGGTCCGTCGTATGGCGGTGAGAGAGGTCTCTTCACGGCGTCGATTCTGACAAACACGTAGTTGCAGTTTTGTAGATCTCGATGGATGAAAATCGGTCGACTGTTGCTATGCGGTTCTGTAGGTACTGGCTTGAGCTTGTCTATCGCTTCTCGAAGTTGGTCGACGTAGGCGTGGTCCATGGTGACGTCATGAGGTGTTGGTATGAAAAAATCACCGGGTAGTCGGATAGTACAGCCGTAGGTAAGTTCGGCTGCACTGACACCGGTATCGCTGCGCGATGCAGTGCGAAGACCCAACATGACTGTAGGTAGCTCGGTCACCCAGTTTTCGGTAGTGAGTCGAGCTGTGAGTGCTGTCTTCATGGATCGGTGCCATCGTTCGATGATTCCGTTCGACTGCGGATGGTAGGCTGTAGTTTGGATTTTTTCAATACCCATTAGGCGAGTGAGACACGTGAATAGGGCACTCTGGAACTGTCGTCCTTGGTCGCTAGTTAGCCTGTGTGGACATCCGAATCGTGTTATCCAACCTTCGTAGACGATTTTTGCGACTGTCTCAGCTGTTATATCTCGTACTGGGTAAGCTTCTGGCCAACGTGTCGTTCGGTCGATCATTGTCACGACGTAGCGGTATCCGTCAGCAGTGGTAGGTAGAGGTCCGACTATGTCGATGTGTAGGTGAGTAAACCTTGATGATGCCGGGAACGTTGATATGGCGCTTTGTGTATGCCTGTTTATCTTCGCTCGCTGACATTGTAGACACGTCTTAGTCCATTTTGCTGACATCTGCGTTCATTGATGGCCAAAAGTATCGAGTTTGAAGTAGCTTGCGTGTTGTTCTCGTACCAGGATGACTGAGACCGTGAATTGCTTTGAATGCGATTTCACGATACTCAAGCGGTGGTATGGACGAATGTTGCTCGTAGATACTTCGCAGTAGATCGGTTGACTTGTAGTAGGTAGCGTGACTTTCTTCAGTTTGATGTTGTCTTGTTGCAACAAGGTAGGTATGTTGCTGTCTCGCTCTTGCGCGCTAGCTAGTTCGGCGTAGTCGATAGGTGTCGGGCAGCTGATTTCTTCGACACGTGATAAGGCATCCGCGACGACGTTTTCTTGTCCGCTGACGTGGCGAATATCAGTGGTGAATTCGCTGATGAAAAGTAGCTGTCGCGTGCGTCTCGGTGTCTCGCTGTCTGAACCAATCTTCTTGTATGCGTAGGTAAGAGGTTTGTGATCGGTGAACACGATAACTTCTCGGCCTTCAAACATTTTACGAAAGTGTTTTATCGCCATGAAGATTGCAAGTAGCTCTCTGTCGTAGGTAGAGTACTTTTGTTGGGCTTCAGTGAATTTCTTTGAGAAATATCCGAGTGGTTGCCATCTGTTGTTTACGCGTTGCTGTAGAACGGCGCCAGCCGATGTGCTGCTCGCGTCACACATGAGTGCGAGAGGGACAGAGTGATGCGGGTGAGAGAGTAGAGCAGCTTTTTCGATGCTTTGTTTGCAGTTCGTAAAAGCTTGCGTTGCGTCATCGGTCCATTCAATCTCTGTCTTGTCGCGTTTCTTAGAATTGTGTAGGTATTTACACAGTGGCGCTTGTAGAGTGGCGGCGTTCGGGATATTTGCTCGGTAGAAGTTTAGCATGCCGAGAAATCTTCTTAGTTCTTCGACTGTCTTCGGCTTGGGGTACTCTACTATGGCGTTGACTTTCTCTTGAGGAGGTTTGATGCCTTCAGTGTTCACGGTGAATCCGAGGAATGTGACTTCGCTCTTCCCTAGTACGCATTTCGACGGGTTGATAGTGATTCCATATTCATCGAGTCGTGATAACACGGTACGTAGGTGTTCTCGGTGCTCGGTTTCATTGTTCGACGCGATGAGTAGGTCGTCGATGAATGGAAACACGAAGTCTAAGCCTCGTAGTACTTCATGAATGAAACGTTGAAACGTTTGGCCTGCGTTTTTCAATCCGGGACACATTCGAGGAAATTCGAATAAGCCAAATGGTGTGATTATGGCTGTCTTCTCTATGTCTTGCGGTGCTACCGGTAGCTGTTGGTAGGCTCTGTTGAGATCGAGTGTAGAGAAAATCTTCTTATCGGCGAGTCGGTAGGTAAAGTCTTTGATGCGAGGTATCGGGTAGCGATCGGCTTTTGTTATAGAGTTCAGCCTTCGGTAGTCGCCACACACGCGTAGATCTCCATTTTTCTTCGGTACGACATGTAGAGGGTTAGCCCAAGGACTTTTGCTTGGACGGCATAGGCCCTGAGCTATCATATTTTCGAACTCCTTCTTGACTTGTTCGTAGCGGTGAGGTGGGAGGGGTCTCGCTCGACAGTGTAGTGGCTGGCCGGTAGTTTCGATCACGTGCTCGACGCTGTGCTTCGGACTGAGTTTCATTGATGTTAATCTTGTAATACCGGGGAATTGAGCGAGAATATCGTGGTAGCTTTGCTGTTCATCGATGCTCATGATTCTGGGCTCGTCCGACTTGCAGATAGGTAGATTCACGGCGAGTAGGGTTCGGCCGTCAATCAGTCGGCGGTTCTTGACATCGACGAGTAGGTTATGGTGATGTAGAAAGTCAGCTCCGATTATTGGTTTATTGACTTTCGCGATGATGAACTTCCAGCGATATGGTCTTCGTAAGTTGAGATTGAGCTCCATTGTTTTCTCTCCGTAGGTAGGTATAACGGTGTTGTTTGCGGCGTACAGGTTGAAAGATAGCGGCGGTGCGTTGCATCCTTTTCTTTTCGGTATTACGGATATGTTTGCTCCCGAGTCAACCAAAAAGGTAAGTTTTGAGTTCTTGTCCGTGATAAGTAGGCGGTATTCTTTATCTTGAACGCCGGTGTCCGCCGCTGCCAGCGTTCGGTCTAGTTTTCCGGCTGCTGGTTTTCGTAGGTACTCGTCTTCTTGTAGGTACACGGTGCGTTGCAACGGCGGGCATGTTGTTTGAATTTGTAGTGATAGTAGCACACGCCATCGGTATGCGGACGGTAGTAGGTATTTCCTCTCGAGCGGGAACGGGGACGCGCGGGGTGCGGGGTGTGCGGGGACTTCTCTCGGTAGCGGTATTGTGAACGTGAATGATGTTCGCGTTTAAGTTCGGCGACTTCTAGTGATAGTTTTCTTATTTCGTCGACTAGGGCTTGCGTTTCAGACGGCTTCGCTGGACTCGATTCAGACGGGCTTGCGATTGACGAAACTTGCTGATTTTGTTGTTGTTCCATCATTTTGTCGGCGATGAGTGCGAGGTCGTCTAGTGCAGTGGATTTGCTGATGTTATCGCTTACGACGAGGACTGAGCGTACGTGGGATGGTAAGTGATTCATCCACATCATACGTAGGGTTGCGTCCGAGATTTTCCCTCTTGCTAGACTCTTCATACGGCGAAGTAGCTGTGTAGGCTTCTGGTCACCGAGTTCCATTTCGGATAGTAGCTTCTGTAGTTGCCGTTCTTCTGACTCCTCGTAGACGGAAATGAGGCGCTCCTTAAGTTCGGTGTATGGTTTCGTATCGGATGGAGTGTAGAGAAGGTCTGCGATCTACTCGACGTCTTGCTTTTCTAGTTGTGCGATGACCATCTGCGCGAGTTCTTTCTCTCCTCTCTTGCTGTCGGCTGTGACGGCTTCGAATGTGATGAACCAGAGCCTGACGCGGTCGCGCCAGAATTTAGGGATACGCATGGAGAGTGCGATGCCGGCGAGTTCGGTGCGAGGTTGTGGCTTCGGAGTTTCTTTTTCTCCATTGTTTCCCGCGTCGCCTTGGATTACTGGGTTTCCAGGATTTTCGTTGCTGGCCATCTTGACTGTTCAGGTTGCAGAATCTTGAGGTTGCAGGTTGCAGAATTCTTCTGAAGGGTGTCACCACTTTAGCGATTTGTGACTGTAGTAGTAGACAGTAAAACTGCTAATTCAGGAGCGAATATTGATGTGTGTTTTATTTACAAAAAGTGCCTAATTATATTTACAAAAGTAGGTTCTCATTTAGCTATTTACATACAGAGCTTATCAACTAATTAAATCTACAAACACATGAAATCATGCGCGCACACATACGCGAAACCGCGGGACGCGAGGGGCGGAGCGTGACGTTTCGCGGGTCGCGAAATCTGTCGATTCTATAAATAGAGCGATCGCGGCCGCGCTCTTTCTATTCGCTCGCCGCTCGCCGTGGAAGATGGACGTCTGCGCAGTTCCGTCGCGTCTCGCGTCGCACCAAGCCAGTCGAGATGAAGATGCTGTGATGATGATCTTCGTGTTGCTGCCGTGCGTTGGTGCACTAGAACAGCTCTTTTCAGAGCTACATTCTAAGTTTCGAACAGCTCTTTTCAGGGCTCCATCTCAGCTGTTCCTCGTGGAATGGCGCGAAGTTTCAATGGTCTATCTATCGTGATGAATGCGTAGTGCTTGCTTGTAGATAGTAGCTGTAGTAATGCTTCATGATAGTGCGCAGTACTGTGTAGCAGATCTATCGTCGCTTGCTTCTCGCACGCCCAGTAGGTATACTCGCTGCTTGAATGTGACGTCACACGCGTAGGTTCGACTTAGATAGGTGTACGGCGAAATGCTTGTAGGTAGCGCTTCTATCGCCTTGCCTTTGCGCTCACGTAGGCATTCGCGCTTGCAGTCGATGTACATGTAGGTATGTATGTTGTAGCGTGACGTAGGCACCTACAAAATAATAAAATTACGTCAGTCTTCTTTTCGCGTGTGATACCGAGTCGTCCAACGGCCCCATGACGTGGTAAACTCACGTTGTCCTTTACAACTAAAATTGGCTACAATATAATAACAATCGAATAGCATACCGGCTTAAAATAGCATCACCCCATTTCCTACCCGTGGGTGTCGTAAGAGGCGACTGACCGACTTGAGGGTTTCAGGTGTATTACAACTTTTAGGCGACAGGCTGACAACCTATGATACACAAAATTATCTCAAATGGCCCTCTATATTTGTCAGACGTGGCGACATCGACCGTATTTTTGCCGCCATTAGCGCTCTGCCTACCACGTAAGGGATAAAGGCGTGATATATGTATGTATGTATGTATGTATGTATGTAATAACAATCTACGGGGGAATCAGCGCATGCGCAGCACCAAATAAGCAGTCAAAATGGTCGGAGAGATCATTATCATGCTTATCATCGTCATGATTATCCTGATGGCTCACCTAGTGGTATCCCAGAGCTCGGTCCTGATGTCTGACAACCTGTCCAAACAGTGGGCTGAGTCAATCATGAATCGCTGCGTCTCCAATCTGGTGAGCGATTCGTTTCTTCTATACGATAAGTGTTCATAGCTGCAATTGAGAAATTATCTGTTAAGATACGATTTTCTTCTTGAAAATATTGAAAAACATTTTAAGACCTCTTTCACTTTTATATGTACCTATTTATTCTTTGAGTTGACGGGCTCACTTCGACATATTTTCTTTTTGCCTCTCGGTCGACGAGCACTTAAATATTTTTTACAATAACAATATGTAAATATGCCGTGTGATGCCGGCTTAGAATAGCATCACCCTACGTCCTTCCCTTAGGTGTCGTAAGAGGCGACTAAGGGACTCGAGAGAATTGGGGTATTACAATTTTTAGGCGACAGGCTGACAACCTGTCACTATAGTGATACACATGTTTTCTGAAACACCCTTTGAAAACAATCCTCAAAAATGTCAGACGTGGCGATAGCGACCGTATTCTTACAGCTGTTAACGCTCTGCCTACCCCGCAAGGGATAAAGGCGTGATATATGTATGTATGTATGTCAAAGTATCTATATCTTCCTTGAGTTCACGGGCTCGCTTTGACTTTTTTTTTTTGGCTCTCCGTCCACAACCACTTAAATATTTTTTACAATAAAGATGGCATAAAATAACACTACCTCAAGATGTTTTCCCAAATCCTCGTCTCTATACCTTGTTAAAAGGAAAGATGACTCTTTCGTTTCCAAACAGGAAAAAAGTACCGCATCTAAGGTGCTTTTTATAAATTAGGGCGTTACTCAGCAACAATCTGGCGCCCACGCCGTGAAAAATGTCCTACAGCGAAAAATGTTTAGAGTTGTGATACTTCGAGCAGCAAATCCTTTATATGACGGCGTCTACTGGTGCAATAGAGATAGGTTTATTGCATCTACCCATCCATAGCATCTAATATAATAAGTATCTGTAGTTAATAAAGACCTTAGAGTATTCACCCTAAAGAGATGGCAAAGCTGGGCTTAACCCTCTGCAAGAATTCACTGCCCATTTGCCCAGCACATTATACAGTGTTCCTCTTTGAGTGGTCCAAAAAAAATCTAGATTCAGGACATACTGGATTTTATTATTTTTTGTTTTTAAATAAAAGATTTTTTTAAATATTTTTTTTTTGATAAAAAAAATTGGATACTCCATATCACATCAGTATCCCAGATTGGTAGTTAAGGGTCTCCAGAATCTAGATTTTTTCTTTGGACCACTTAAAGAGGGACACCTATATAAAACTGACAGTTGTCATGTTGTATGTGTTTGTCAAGTTGTTGTCAAATTATCGTTGCGTGCTGTACGTACTCCCCTAGGGTGAATGCTCTAAAATAGAGACAAATGCCAGCTCAAGTTTTTAGTAGCCATTTGGACTGAAGCCCGAGAAAAACAATTTTGCTAGTCCACGGAAACATACTCACGAAATCCTGAACCTTTTTCTAAGGAAGTTGGATAAAACTAGTGCTCTAACATTGAGATACTTACAAATTGAATATTCGTTCTATAGCCTGATACAGCTCTATCCTTTCCGCTTTTAAATACAACACAGTGGAGTCCAAGTGGTCTGTGGCAGCAAACTGGTGCTGATGGAAACCCGTGGTCTTCTGGTCTTCGCTGGAGCTGCCCAGCGCCATGAGAGCCAGTGACAGCTCTTCCATGGCCTTCAGGAGTTCGTAGCATGCTGATAACTGCCTGAAAGTTATAAAAAAAATCTGATGTTAGATATCGATCAGATGTTAGTCCCCCTTTTGTGACGGATACCGAGTTGTCAAACGAACAGAGTTGTCGATGAACCCTAGTGACAGAGTTGGTCAACCGCCTTAGTTGTGTGCGGAAAGAGTGTAAGGCCCGTATTTATAAACCGCACTCAACTCTGAGATCGATCTCGAGTACGACTTTGAGATGATGTTAGTATTGAATGACATTTGTCAAAACCGCTCTTGATGTCGATCTCAGAGTTGAGTGCGGTTTATAAACACGGGTCTAAGTCGGTTGGTATTGGCGGTATTGTATATTCTGGAAATTGAAGCGATTTTGTTTATTTAATAATACCTATGGACTTCTATATACCCATCTGGGATAATTCTGCCATTTCAGTACCTACACGCGTATTTTATAATGACGTTGACATCCCGTCTCAGTCATACTGTTGCCGTTTGGGAATCTTTTCTTTATATGAACGAGCCAACAAGCTATAAAGGCACCTACTTAATCCCATACATTGTCATTCATTAATAGCAATAGATACTGTCGCTGTTTCACGTGAATTAAAGTAACAGCTTAAGAAGTCAAGCTGGCACCCCATCCGAGGGATATGTAGAGCACAATAATAAAAGTTTGCCGTGTGATGCCGGCATAGAATAGCATCACTCCATTTCTTACCCGTGGGTGTCGTAAAAGCCGGCTGAGGGACTTAGGGGTTTCAGGTGTATTACAACTTTCAGGCGGCAGGCTGACAACCTATCACTATAGTGATACACTAATTATCTCAAACAGCTCTAAATATTAGTCAGACGTGGCGATAACGACCGTAATTTTACGGTCGTTGACGCTCTGCCTACCCTACCAGGGATATAGGCGTGATACGTGTATGTCAGAGTTTTATTGAATAAATAGATACACACAAGCGGTCAGAATTTGCAGCAGAATCGTTAAAGTAGGTACCTACCTCCATAACGTAGACTTGGTGGTTTTGACTTGTTTCGCCAAGTAGAGGAGGAGCACCGAGTTGATTTCTCCATACACTGACATCCTCGCTAACGAATCGGTTTTTTTCAAAGATCTGAAAGCATAATGCACCAAATGAATAATTTACTGTCAACAGGCCCGTGTCAGTGGATACATCCAGCCTGATGGCTCACCAAGGAGGATGCACGCCACACCAACATTTTCTACCTTAATCATGTTAGTTTTTATGACAATATCGTTCTGTCTCCACACCTCCTTCCCCTGAACCGCAGTTAATGCCATTTCTAAACATATCTAAGAGCTCCGCCGAAATTCTAGTAGATATTTTGGATGAATTCCTGGATCTGCTAGGACGATGGTCGTATAAAGTCTACGATTTAGCCATCTGCTGGCTTTTGGCCAAAATCGTAGGAATTCGGCTGAACTACAGTTTCTGCTATACAAATCTTATGGTATATAAAGTACTTAGAAATATGTATATAGGGTTACATTTAATTAATTCGTTGAACCTCTTTTTCGAAACATGAAATAAAAAATTACACCTTCCATGCAAAATGTCACCGACCACATATTATGTGTGATGCACACATACCCAACCGATTCACTTAGTGTTGGACGGTCAATTTTTTTTTTCATATTCGACATTTCATACAAAATCATCCTATCCTAGTCTACAGCAAATCTTCGATATGCTTCTAAAAAAGAAAGTACTTTATAATAATTTTTAATTTGAACTTAAATCACTCTGCCATAATAATAATCTTATCGGAAGAAGTTATGGCGAAGTTTGCAATGCAATCTGCTCTCGAAGAAGAAAGTCGTTATACAACTTGAACTCATTTTATAAACGACCAGTTTGTCTAGGGCGGACCATGACCACACGTACTATAATATAATAATAATAATAATAAATTTATTTCGGAAAAAATCCATAGCAATTTTAATCCATAGCAATAATAAATTTATTTTAAAAAGCTTGGTCTTGAGACACCAGAGCCATAAGTAACATGCAAATGTCTCCAGTGTCCCAAGATCGGACAATTCGGTTTTTCTGATATGAACTACTATAGTCTGTAAAATATACGATGATCCCTGTGACGTTTGCTTTGTTTACTAGGAAAATGGACCTTATTTCATAGGATTTGGATCATCCTATATTTTACAGACTATAGACATTGCACTACAGGTAAAGGCCTTTTTTACACTTAACGCTCAACACAGTGCTAAAATATTGCATTCGTAACGCAGCGGTCTGTCTGATCCATACTAGAAATGTCAATCCCCATACTAAAACCGCTCAACCGCTGTCGACGCAGCTGCGTCAAAATAGCGCATCGTAACGGATCGACATTTCTAGTGTGGACCTGACAGATCGCTATTTATTATAACGGAGCGCTGTGCGTTAAATGTGAAAGAGGCTGAATGCTTTCTACTCCCGTGGTTTCATCCGCGGCCAATATTCTCGTCAGAGTGAGATATTTTCATTATTTCACTTTTTGGACAAGCATTGAAATTGAAATAGACATACACACATACACACATCCATACACATTACATACATACATATATCACGCCTTTATCCCTTGCGGGGTAGGCAGAGCGTTAACGGCCGTAAGAATACGGTCGCTATCGCCTCGTCTGACATTCTTGAGAATTGTTTTCCAAGGTTGTTCCAGAAAACATGTGTATCACTATAGTGACAGGTTGTCAGCCTGTCGCCTAAAAATTGTAATACACCAATACCCTCGAGTCCCTTAGTCGCCTCTTACGACACCCGCGGGAAGGATGTGGGGTGATGCGAATCTAATCCTTGTTTCACAATACTTTATACTAGGATCATTTTGTTCAAATTCAGATGTGTGAACAGATTTGTGTAGCAGTAGTAGTAGGTATGTACGAGCACTAATTGCAAAAATTCAAAAGTAGAGCTCTATACAGGGTGTAAAAAAATTTGCTGCAAGTATTTTATGGGGCGAACCAGCCCATGACACTGAACAACTTTCCCCTGGGAACATAGGTCGAAATATTAAAAAAAAATTGGACCTCCCATAAGAAATTACCGACCGCCCAAGTCAGTTTGTATGGGAGGTCAAAAAATATTCTCATATTTGGATCAATGTTTCTTGGGGAAAGTTGTTCAGTTTCATGGGCTGATTCACTCCTTAAAATATTTGCAGCTATTTCTTTACACCCTGTATAGGAGTCTTCAATTACATTCATTCGCTTTCAATTCCTATACAGAGAATCGCAACTAAATTAAGATAAGAATTAAGAGCCTTCCTGGTCTCGGCCGTTTTCATACAAACGTATGTTGTATTTCCAAATTATGCTTCTAGAGTTATAATTCTTTTTTTAAAATTAAAATAAGGCCTACTAAAGGCATGCCCAGACAGTTCTAATACGGGAAAAACATGTTTTCTACGAAAAAAAAAATATTTCTTATAATTTTTTCTCTTATTATTTTCAGGAGCCTGCTCCGTTTTAGCAGGTTTTATTATAAAAAAAGAAATTAGAATATTCTAGAAGCATTACATGGGAACAAAACAACAGAATACGGTTGTATAAAAATGCCCAACTGGGGTATCCTCTTTAGCCAGCTACGATCTCGTTAGCAGCTCTAAGAAAACGCAATTATTTTTTATAAATTTAATCTGACTTTTCTTTACTTTCCACTTTTACTTTGTATCGAAACAACAAATGTCACAGGGATTTATATATTACAGACTTATAGGTTAGGTAGCCGACCCCGACCGAGAGCGGAATAAGGCGCATTGCACACTTGACGCACGACGGAGCGCTAAAATATCGCAGCGGTCTGTCAGATCCATACTAGAAACGTTACTCCCCGTACTAAAACCGCACTTGACGGACAGCACTGCAAAACCTCTGAGCTGAGCGGTTTTAGTATGGGGATTGACATTTCTAGTATGGATCTGTGTACTGTATGGATTGCGTGAGCGCCTTTGTGTTTAGTAATAAACTAGCTACGACACCGGACGCACGTTGTTCTTATTGATAGCTATCGATACCTACCCTCTACAAATACCTTATTTGACGACGAGGATAAAAGTGAAACTCGGCAATATGAGCAGTGTTCTCGGGAATCTGGGACTTTTCGACCACAATGTGCAAGAATGGAATGTGTTCTACGGCAGGCTTTCGATGTTCATTACGTTGAATGATATCGAGGCAGAAAAACAAAGTGCGTTGTTGCTAACGAGTCTTGCGGATGAATCATACAAATTGGTATGTAACTTGTTACATCCGAAGAAAATTGAAGTAGCAACATTTACGGAGCTAGTGAAGGTACTCAATGATCATTTCACTCCGAAAAGGTCGACCTTTGCAGATAGATGTAAATTCTATGACGCGGTAAAGATCGACGGGGAGAGTGCAGAACAATGGGCAGCCAGATTACGGGGTTTAGCGGTTCATTGCGGTTTTGGAAGCGAGCTGGATGTGTTACTTCGTGACCGCTTCGTGTTGGGGTTCAAGGCAGGCCCGGTGCGAGATAGTTTGTGCGAAAAGGACTTGTCAACGTTGACGCTCGCAAAAGCGTTGGAAACTGCACATCAAGTTACGTGTGCTAGGGAGGCACGCGACAGCAGGGATCCAGGTACAAGTGCAGCTGTAACTATCAAGGAGGAGCCGTTATACAAGATGGGGAGTCCACGTGACCGCGAGCGCCTCCGTGGCTCGGGTGTGCCGCGCCACGAACGTGAGTACGCCCGTGGCTCGGGAGCGCCGCGCCACGAACGCGAGCGCGGTATACCTACCGGCAGTGGCCGCTGCAGCCGTTGCAACTTGGCTTCCCATACAGCTGAGGACTGCCGCTTCAAAAATTACCGCTGTAACAGGTGTAAATCTATTGGGCACCTGAAAAAGGCCTGTCATGCGAAACTGAACAACATTGAAGTGTTAGAGCAGATACCGACGGACACCGAACATGAATGTGAGGAATGTCAACTTTTCAATATGAGGTGTGTTAATAGTGATCCTATTTTAGTCACAGTCACAATAGATAGTAAAGATTATAGCATGGAACTCGACTCGGGATCCGGTGCCAGCGTGATGTCAGAGCAGTTATATAGGCAATTTTTCAAAAACTTTTCCTTAGAAAAATGTGATGTCATGATGTGTTATTATACTGGCCATAAAATTGCGCCCATAGGTTATTTTAAAGCATTAGTAACTTACAACAATAAACAAAAAATTTTAACCTTCTACGTTATTAAAAACGGGGGTGCACCGTTGCTTGGACGCGATTTTATGGCCACCTTTGGTTTAGGTTTAGTGCCTAATAATAAATTAGAGTTGGCTCCATATTCTTACGTCAATGACGTAATAAATAAGTATAGTGATTTATTTACGAATGAACTAGGTTGCTATAAGGGGTTGGAAGTAAACATTCAATTAAAACCGGGTGCTATTCCAAAGTTTTGCAAGGCTAGACCTATTCCTTTTGCGATAAGAGAACAAGTAGAATCGGAATTAGAGAGATTAGTAAAACTAGGTATATTAAAACCAGTTAATCACTCCGATTACGCAACGCCGATCGTTCCAGTCCAGAAGGCTAACGGTAAAATAAGGGTATGTGCAGACTATTCACGTACTTTAAATACTGACATACATGTGGATAAATATCCCTTGCCGCGGGTTGAAGAAGTTTTTGCGAAGTTGAGTGGTGGGGAGCAATTCTCGAAGTTAGATTGTAGTCAGGCTTATAATCAGCTTTTATTATCGGAAGATTCACAAAAACTTACAACGATTAACACACCGAAAGGACTGTTTATGTACACGCGCCTTGTTTTCGGGTTGGCTAGCGCACCAGCAATTTTTCAAAGAACTATTGAAAACTTAATGACAGGTTTAGACGGGGTGTCTGTATTTTTAGACGACATATGTGTTACCGGTCCTAATAAAAGGGTTCATTTAGAAAGGTTAGAAAAAATTTTCCAGCGGTTACAAAGCGTCGGGTTACGACTGGAAAAAAGCAAATGTGCCTTCTTTCAAGACAGTGTAACCTATTTAGGTCATATTATAGATAAAAATGGGTTACACAAATGTGCAAAAAAAGTTGAAGCCATCACTAAGGCCCCACGACCAAATAATATAACAGAACTTAAGCGTTTTTTAGGAATGGCAAATTACTATCGAAATTTTGTACCAAATGCTTCTTCCATTCTTAAGCCACTTCACGACTTATTATGCGCGGACGCACGGTGGGAGTGGGCGGAACGGCAGGAAGTAGCATTTCAGCGTATGAAGGATGAGCTGGCTTCAGAGCGGGTGCTGGCGCACTTCGAGCCGCAGGCGCAGGCGGTGCTGGCGGTGGACGCCGGCCCGGATGGCCTCGGTTGTGTGCTGTCTCAGGTGGGCGCGGACGGCATAGAGAGACCACTCGCTTTTGGTTCCAGGTCGCTCACGAGCAGCGAGCGTAACTACAGTCAGTTACATAAGGAGGCGGCGGCGATTATCTTCGGTGTGAAACGGTTCCACCAGTACCTATACGGCCGCCAGCAACCGTTTATATTAAAAACAGACCACAGACCACTATTAGCTATTTTTGGTAGCAAAAACGGAATATCTATGATGACTGCTTCACGGTTAGTAAGATATTCGATATTTTTATCGGCCTATAACTATATGATTCAATACACTAAAGGTAAAGATAATCAAGTAGCTGATTATTTTTCTCGCTCGCCGTTAAAGATGAATCACCGTATCATGGAGCGTACGGATCAATGTCAGTTAAAAACAATAAGTTATCTGCAACTTGATCAGTTACCAATCACTTACAGAGACATTAGTGAAGCAACGAATAAAGATGACATCTTAAATATCGTAGTTAGGTATGTAGGGCACGGCTGGCCTAGAAAAATTCAATGTCAGGATATATTGCCGTATTTCCAGTGTAAAAATGACCTGGAAATTGAAAGTGGGTGTCTGATGCGTGGTCATCGCGTAGTTGTTCCGAGTAGGTATAGGTATAAAATATTGAAGGAACTACATAAATCACACCAGGGCATAGTCAAAACAAAAAGCGCAGCACGCTCGCACGTGTGGTGGCCGGGTATTGACCTAGATATCGAACAGTTGATTAGTACCTGCGACGTGTGCAGTTCTCTGCGAGCGGCGCCGGCGCGCGCTCCGCTGGCTAAATGGCCCCATCCCGATAATGTTTGGGAAAGAATACATATTGATTACATGACTATAGCTACGAGGAATTATTTAGTTGTCATAGACGCATATAGTAAGTGGGTAGAATGTCTAGACACGGGATCCAATACAACCACTCATGATTTGATACGTAATTTAAAGAGTTTGTTTACCAAATTTGGGTTACCTAAAGTAATTGTATCGGATAATGATCCAAAGATCGCATCACAGGAATTTTTAGAGTTTTGCAAAATTAATGGAATAACACATTTAACTTCGCCAATTTACCACCCATGTAGCAACGGCCAAGCGGAAAATTCCGTAAAAAATTGTAAAAAGATGATTAAATCAATAATGAGAAATGAATCGTGTGTGAAAAATATTAATGATAAGTTGCAGGACTACTTGTTTGTATATCGCAACACAGCGCATTGTACGACGGGCGAGTCACCCGCCAAGTTGATGTTCGGCCGTAGTTTAAGAGGAAGATTAGATTTAATTAAACCGCCTGCTCCGCAAAATATTTGCACAGAGAGTAATGTTAGTAATAAGCACGACAAGGTTAGATTATTTTCTATAGGTCAAACTGTTTGGGTTAAATGTTATAAGAATAGGAAACCATTTTGGAACAAGGGGATTATAACTAAAAAAATAGGTAGTAGGTTGTACGAGGTGCGGTTATTAGATCAGAATAGTATTTGTAAACGACATGTAAATCAGCTGTTGCGTTTTGCGGGTGAAAGCGATACGGTGACAGAATTTGAAAACAGTCATCCTATTAGATGTAATGAATCATCGACATTGACAGATGTGACGTCATCATCCATTTCTGGTGAATCGTCAGCCTCCACCCATGCTGGTAGCATAGATAATGAGGATATTGTAAACAACCCTGTTTCCACCTTTGTGTCCGACACCGAGTCGACGAACGACCCGTTGAATCTTGGTGTCAGAGTTTTTAACTCGCCCACTGCTGATAGTGAAAATAATGATGTCTCATTAAGTTCCGAGCAGGATGATGAGGTGTGGCAAGAGGCTACAGGGGAGGGAATGGTGGAAGAGGATGACGGGGAGGAGATAGTTAACGATGAGCGGCCAGTAGACAATGTTGAGGAGCCCCCTGTATCACGTAATTTAAGACCTAGAAATAAGCATGTAAATTATAAATTTTAAGTTGTGTATTAATATTTTGTCATCAGGTTTCCAAACTAAGGAAGGAGGAGATGTACTGTATGGATTGCGTGAGCGCCTTTGTGTTTAGTAATAAACTAGCTACGACACCGGACGCACGTTGTTCTTATTGATAGCTATCGATACCTACCCTCTACAAACACCTTAATCTGACAGACCGCTGCGATGTTTTAGCGCTCCGTCGTGCGTCAAGTGTGCGATCCGCCTAAGGCAAGGCATAAGGCAAGGAGACTGTTTTACTAGTGGCCACTAAAATGGAGTAGCACATACTCCATTTTAGTGGCCAACTTGCGCCTTTCGCCGAATGACCGTTACATTATAATTACTAGCTGACCAAGTCAATTTGCAAACTTAAATTCCTTGGGGAAAGTTATTCAGTTCCATGAACTGGTTCACCTCTTGAAATTATTAATGTTTTGCAGCTTATTCTCTAAGGGGTAACAAAATCAACTGAAAATATTTTAAGGGGTAAGAAACTGAACAACTTTCCCAAGGAACATAGGTCAAAATTTGACAGAGCCATACAAATTTGTTAGAATAGTGTAATATGTAATAGTAGTGTAATAATGTAGTCTTGGTATATTATATAAGTGCGTATTTTTCCAATTATATTTGTTTTATAAGTTATTGTAGGTGTATATCATAATATGTTGTACACGTCAACTGCCTCACTTTATGCCATCTCACTACCCTAGGTCTGCTGGAAGAGATTTCTTTTTAGAAATAAGTTGACCTGTTGTGTTTTGTTCTCAATGTTATGTCCTTTGTGTTCTATTGTGTACAATAAACGGTTAAATAAATAAAATAAAATTAAGTGACTCGGTCGGGTGGTACATTTTGTATGGGAGGATTGGGAGGCATTGGGAGGTCCCAAACCTTTTTCTATGACGACCAATGTTCCTTGGGGAAAGTTGTTCAGGAGCATGGACAAATTAAAATAATTGCAAATTTACTCCTTATAAACTCTGTAACTTGAAATGCGCAAAACCTCAGACACGCCAACTGATTCTAAATTCGATGTAGTTAAGTACCCTAATCAAGAAAAAAATAAAAATACTCGTAATTAATTATGTTTTAAATGTTTGATTCAATCGATTCTGCTCGTGATTCTGAACAAACTATATTAGTTACACCTTGTATAAAACAAGGAGCACTTTTAGACAAGTTTTTTAAATGAAAAAATTATACTAGACCTGTTAAACTTACGGTTAACCCTGCCTAAGACCAGACTGGCTACTTGCCTAGTCTAGATCTTCTATTCTATACAATATCAAAATTCAAATTCAAATTTCAATCGTTTATTTCCAAGTAGATTCACAACGAATGCTTTCAGAAAGTCGAAAATTTACAATACAATACTGTCGCTAAAAATAAATTAGTCATTGTAAAAAAGAAAAAATTGTCAGACACAATTTTCTTTTTTTTATAACAATTTTATGTTCCTAGTAGAAACGCGGCACGAGTGGGATAAAAAAAAGGCACTTTAATATACAGGGTGTAACAAAACTTTGCAGGCGTGATCAAACCATGAAACTGAACAACTTTTTCTATGGCGGCTATGTTAGTAACACTTAAAAAAAACGACCTTCCATACAAAATTCCCGATCAGCTGCTGTCTTTATATGGAGACTCGAAAAAAATTTTCCTTTCCCAACATGGCCGCCATAAAAAATGTTGTTCAGTTTCATGGTCTCATGACGCCTGCAAAGTTTTCGTTACACCGTCTCTTACACCCTGTATTAATACTTACATAGTACTTATAAAATCCTCTCTAAATCGGCTGCATGAAACAATAAAATTGTTTACCACTGAGGTGACTTCAACGTATATTTTTTTCACCTCTAGACACAAATCTAAGTAATGGAAAATATGCTTAGGGATTATAATTTGAGCTGATGAGTGGTTATCTCTAAACGTATTGTGTAAGTCTTTTGTTCTATTGTGCTCTCATAAATAAGACGTTAAGCCGAATCGGCTTAAAGTATATTTCTCAATTTACATTTCTTCTACAACTAATTGTCATTGCCATTTCATTTTGAAAACTTCTAGACCCTGTTCTATTCTTTTATATGGCGTTTCCATTAAGATTTCGCAAGTTTCGTAGTTTTTATGTAAAGTTTGTGGCATTACGCCGAGGGAGAGTCCACAACACAGAAATCCTAATCTGACGACTAGGGGCTGTGATGCGCAAAATTGTGTAGTAACAGAAACTTCATAGTTAAAATTTTCACTACTACACAATGTCGAATATATGCATTGATTACAATTTCCTATTAAATGTTCAGTTCAAGAAAAGTTTGTTGCCTAAAACACTATCAGAATTATGCAATAAATGAACAAGAAAAATTAAATTATAACCAAAAAGACGTTCGCCATCACGGAATAGTCAACGAACGATCTCTTCTAGACCCTGTTCGTAAAGTCATGAGAGTAATTTGGCAGTTAAGGGATGGTTGAGGGTAGGGTTGCCCACTTTACTTTAAAAAAGTATTATAGTTTTATTTCATTACACTATACATCATTATACTTTTTTCTGTTGACTGTCCCGATGGCGTAGCGGATAGTATGCCTGAGGGTCGTGGGTTCGATCCCCACCGGACACAAATATTTGTTAAGTCAACTTTCAAATATTTGTGTTGAGTCTGAGTGTTTTCTATGTATAATATGTATTTATTTACAAAAAATTACAAAAGTATATATGTATTAGTATCAGCTATCTAGTTCCCATAGTACAAGCTTTGCTTAGTTTGGGGCTAGATGGCGCTGTGTGAATTGTCCAGGATATTTATTATTTATTATTATTAAAATAAAGTATACAAAATACTGTTTTCACAGCACCACAGGATTCGTATTGGTTTTCTTCGATCAGCTTCTTATATTTATTTTTATTTAGATTGTCGTGAGGCCTATGAAAAACGACTCTACATTGTTACTCAACCTTGCGTAAGAAGCTTAAAGAAATGTGTCAGTATTTAAAAGGTTACAAAAATAAAATACTGTATTTTTTCTGAAATACTTGCGACGGTAGATGCAAACAGACTAAAAAGCGACGGTTCATCCTAAATGGACGGAAAACCGTCCGATTTGTGTTGGACTGGCAACTCTCAAACTGTCAACATTACTCTCTCGACTTTACGAACAGGGTATAAACAAGATTATTTTACATACTGTTAACGACGCGACAACAACCAGAGGTTGTAAATGTGTTGGTGTCAATGTTTTCAGAAGGAAGCCTGATTTTTTTGTATGTGCGGGCCTTTTTTTTAAACATGGACAATTGATCCTGGTTTTTGATGATGTTTTTTTGTAATAAGATCTTTGAGGGAGGTAGAGTTTCGCATTTTCATGGAAATTTGTCGTTCCACTCCGTATCATCAAATGGCGTAAAAATAAGTACACCTACATCACACCTACATGTACACAAAAATGGCGGCATCAATCACATGAGAGGTTTCACATGTAGCTATTCATTCGAGATACGAAACCATTATTTAAAAAAATGTATTCAATAAACGAAACAATTCGCGTATTTATTATTACAGGCCTCATACGTCTGTTACAAACGATTTAATCAGTGTTTGAGGCAAGAGCATAGACACTGCGTTGCCTAGGACTCAATTATGGAAAGCGCAGGGTTGCCCAGAAACCAAAGGAACGACGAGTCGATACGCGCGGAGCCAAGTCGGCTGCAGCAGTCTACGATAGACCTCTGTCACACGCGCCTGACAGAGACCCCGTTACGGATTAAATTATTACTTTCTACGTTCAGTAACATCTGAACGTGCATCATAATTTTTGTCCGGCTTGTTGGTAACTATCGCAAGAAAATCGAAACCTTAAAACTGAATATGTCATGAGTTATGATCTCCGACTGCACCTTGTGATTGACCCCGGTCTCGGATTTTGCGGGCAGCGGGATGGCAACGGTAAAGACACGCTCGCTTTTTTTTTCTAAGATTGCGCCGCTCGTTGCCCGCTTCCGCACCACTGTATCCGAGAACTGGTCAATTACAATGTGAGCAAAATATCCTGCCGCTGCCGCTCCGCTGCCCGCAAAATTCGAGACCAAGGCCGTGTTATACAGGTTTTCAACTTACTACAGTACGATTTTGTGTTTCGCCTGTAGAGCGGAGTCTGCTAAAGTATTCATCAGCGCGTCGGACACGGCGAATGCATGCTGTATTCGAGATCTGAAACAAAAAAACACTTGCAACGACGCTTGGCACAAACATGACATAATTTATCCCATGTATGTTGGTTTACAGTAGAGATGGGCCGAATAAGGGACTCGAGGGTTTCATGTATATTACAGATTTAGGCGACAGGCTGACGACCTGTCACTACAGTGATACACGAATCATCTGAAAGAGCCCTGGATATTTGTCAGACGTGGTAATAGCGGCCGTTGGACTACTCGGTGTCCCACACGAAAAGAGAGAGCAAGCGGCCGTATTTTTACGGCTGTTGACGCTCTGCCTGCCACGCAAGGGATAAAGGCGTGATATAAATGGTTATGGCAAAACAAAAAGTGAAGCAGTACCTATGTTTTCATGTTTCTAACATCAAAAGTGAAAGGAATAGCGAGCGGAGAGGTCCTGTGTGTACCCGCGAACTTTTGAAAAAGGCCTACTTTCGCTTACTTAGGGAATGCTATAAAGGAAAATGCCCATTCCTGTGCTAATAATGTGTCTTGCGTCTCAAAAAAAAGTAATGCATTATATTAATATCGTAAATAATGAAGAATGGCATCTACTATAGTTGCACAAAACAGGGAAACTGATTTAACAAAAAAATAATCGTATCTACTTTAACCAAACATTTTACTGAGATGAAAACCTTTTTTGCTCTGCTTACCGAAGCTAACGAATTTAGAACAAAATACAATAACTCTTTAGTGTAGTCTATCTACAGCACTTTCGTCTCTTCAGATGTCCAACTGTAACATTGAATAACTTCAGAACGTCTGTACTGATAATATAATTTCTGTTTTCAAAGGTTAAGCAAAAGACTATACAGGGTGTAAGAGACGGTGTAACGAACGTGATCAGATCATGAAACAGAACAACTTTTTCTATGGGAGCTATGTTGGTAAACATAAAAAAAATCTACCTTACATACAAAATTCCCGATCAGCTGACTGACTTTGTATGGAAATTCTCCTTCAGGGGTGTAATGACCAAGATGTTAAAATGACCATAGTGCTAAAATGACCAAGTGGCGAAATGACTAAGTTTTGCAGTGCTTTAATGTCCAAGGTGCTAAAATGACCATAGTGCCGAAATTCGTTTTTTTTTTTTTCTAATATGGCCGGCCCCCATAGAAAAATTAGTTCTGTATCGTGGTCTGATCACGCCAGCAAAGTCTTCGTTACACCGTCTCTTACAACCTGTATACAGTCCGAGTAAATCAATAAGACTTTATAATTAATAATTAACTTTGGTTATGATGCGAGTCCTGCAAATTGTAATGCAAGACTGATAAAAAACAGGACGAGCATCCATACAAATTTGGGCATGCTCCTTTATCCTCAGTTCCCCTATTACCTCGAAACGGGAAAGAACACCGTGTTGCTCGAAGCCCTATACAAACACTTGGCCACTTCTCAACAAAATTGCTAAATGGAAAACATAGAGTACTTTTACACGGGGTTGGGAACCGAACACAGGGTAGGCTTCAGAGGGATCCTTACCTACTACAGACATACATACACAAATCACGCCTTTATGGGGTAAACAGAGCGTTAACACGTCACGTCTGACAAATGTTTGAGGGTTATTTCAGATAACTCGTGTATCGCTATAGTACCAGGTTGACATATGTTCCTTGGGAAAAGTTGTTAAGTTTCATGGACTGATTTACCCCTTAAAATATTTGCAGCAATTTTTTTTACACCCTTTATACAGAAAAGCCTATTGTAACTTCATTTTGGCTGTTCTTATGATTCCCTCTATATCATTCCTTTCCTCTAAGGTAGAAGTAAGAAAAGTATGACTTCTTTTTCTGCCACGTAACGACAACTTTAATTTTTGTTTTTAACTTCGTCTGGCCGGTAACAAGAAACAAAAAGGTTTTTTTTTGTACTTTGCCGTTACAAAGGAGGTACTTACTATACACCGTGTTTCTGAGGACTTGCAATAAATTAAAGGCATTGTGTAGAGCATCATAATGAACAACTTTTCCAATGGGACCAATGATGGAAAACGGAAAAAAAATCGACCTTTGTTAAAAAAATTCATGATCATTGGTCTTGTTTAGAATGGGAAGTTCCCATTCCCATACAAAGTTTCCAAATTTCTGGACCAGTAGTGCTGGAAAACGGAAAAAAAATCGACCTTTGTTAAAAAAATTCATGATCATTGGTCTTGTTTAGAATGGGAAGTTCCCATTCCCATACAAAGTTTCCAAATTTCTGGACCAGTAGTGCTGGAAAACGGAAAAAAAATCGACCTTTGTTAAAAAAATTCATGATCATTGGTCTTGTTTAGAATGGGAAGTTCCCATTCCCATACAAAGTTTCCAAATTTCTGGACCAGTAGTGCTGGAAAACGGAAAAAAAATCGACCTTTGTTAAAAAAATTCATGATCATTGGTCTTGTTTAGAATGGGAAGTTCCCATTCCCATACAAAGTTTCCAAATTTCTGGACCAGTAGTGCTGGAAAACGGAAAAAAAATCGACCTTTGTTAAAAAAATTCATGATCATTGGTCTTGTTTAGAATGGGAAGTTCCCATTCCCATACAAAGTTTCCAAATTTCTGGACCAGTAGTGCTGGAAAACGGAAAAAAATCGACCTTTGTTAAAAAAATTCATGATCATTGGTCTTGTTTAGAATGGGAAGTTCCCATTCCCATACAAAGTTTCCAAATTTCTGGACCAGTAGTGCTGGAAAACGGAAAAAAAATCGACCTTTGTTAAAAAAATTCATGATCATTGGTCTTGTTTAGAATGGGAAGTTCCCATTCCCATTCAAAGTTTCCAAATTTCTGGACCAGTAGTGCTGGAAAACGGAAAAAAAATCTACCTTTGTTAAAAAAATTCATGATCATTGGTCTTGTTTAGAATGGGAAGTTCCCATTCCCATACAAAGTTTCCAAATTTCTGGACCAGTAGTGCTGGAAAAAGGAAAAAAACGCCTTCCCATACTAAACAAGACCAGTGATCATATTTTTTTTACCATAGATTGAATTTTTTTCCGTTCTTGAGCACTCGTCCTATAGAGAAATTTGTTTAGTACGATGCCTTAAATAACGTCTCCAATTTAATGAATTTCAGCCGAAACACGGTGTATTCGTAGGAAGCAAAATTAATATTGCGAATAAAAGAAATTTTTACGTAGTGTAGCTGAAACTGTTTAGTATTCAAAGCATGTTCAAAATTTGAGCCAGCACATAAAGATAGAGAATTTACCGTCGTATGTAGGTAGACATACATACGGACCTACATCAACTTTACAGTTCACAAAGAATTTACTAGTTTTCTGGGTTATTAATGTTGCAGGGTTATTAAAAATGCCGTGGTATTGAAATTTCACTAGTGCCATTATTACACTGATTTATTGCCAATCGTTTGCATTACTTACAATTAACGGGCTAGTCAAATTTATATGATATTTGAATGTGACTTAACCTAGGATTCGGGCCAGGTTAGCCTTCGGGTTGCAGAGGTCAGATCGCAGTCGCTCTGTGCAAAAACTTGGTTCCACGTCAAATCCCCTAGGTTAGGCAGCCGACCCCGACAGAGAACGGGATAAGGCAAGGAGTATGATGATATCAGTGACATTATAATTTCACTAGACCAAATTTAGTGAAATTGTAAGGCAGTGGTATATTGACAATAGCACTGATTTGAGAAAGCAGTTAGATCATCAGACCGATCGCTGATTGGTCCGCTTTTGTTTCCAACTGAGCTACAAAAAGACATTTCCTTTCTTTAACTGATGTGATAATATAACATGGTTTGAACAAAAAAAATATAGATAAAAGTACATGAAACGTCTGTCACTTCCGCATGATTACCGATAATTTTTATGACAAGCGACAAGGGTCCATTGCCATATTTAGTTGACTCAAAATCAATACATAGGTGGTGAGTTCTGAGAATGTTGTAGGGGTCAAACTACATCAAAGGTATATTTTGGGACTTTAGTTTGTGATAACCTTCGCATCGTCTCGTGCTTGTAATTCGAATATGAAAGACAATATTTTTCCTTTACACATTATTTACGCTATTAATAGGTATCTTGCGATTACTTGGAATGTTATCGCAAAGAACGGAACGTACCTAACATACTTTTATATTTTTAATCTGGACCAGGGCCCTATGCAACGAAACTACAGGCTACAATTCTACATGTGAAATTCGATGTACATTGCGTAGCCGGTGGGGCATTATAAAACCAGGATTTTTGACCCGCTACGCAGTGTACTTCGAATTTCACCTGTAGAATTGTAGCCTGTAGTTTCGAAAAACGAGGCACTGGACATTTGGAACAAAAGTGTCAGTGCGTGCCAGACTGTCAGTCAGTGTCGCAAGTTTTTTTGTAGTCTTTTGACTTTGGAATCTAGTAACAGTCAGTTCAATGCTATACCTATATATACATTGCATAAACAGAGTTCTTGGAATAAAAGTTTTTCTTCTTTAATTGTCAACAAGTAAACCTCCTATTTCATCACACGAAGCGCTTTTATCACTTGCGGGGTAGGTAGAACGTTACCTCTACAGCCACAGCAGTCCACTGCTGGACATGGGCCTAGGGGGCTATTGCCATACGCTATATAGGTTCCGGGTTCGATTCTCGGTGGGTCAACCACAAAGTTGATATTTATCACTTTGTGGATTTGTTCCCAGTCTGGTTACGACATTGCGGGCTGAACCACCCGATTGTCCGTAAGTAAGATGGTTCCGTGTTTCGGATGGCACGTTAAGCCGTAGGTCCCGGTTGCTGTCTATGATCACTTAGACGGCGGTCGTTACACAACCATGTCAGAAGCCTGCTACATGTAGAAGGCGGTTGAAGAATTCTGACACTAGGGTTCATCGGGTCGTTGGACGACTCGGTGTCCCACACGAAAAGAAGAAGAAGAGCCATACGCTTGGCAGGCGGATTGGCGAGCGCAGTGCAATATATTGTAGATATTCACAATAAACGCTGTTGCCCATTCCCTGGATTCATTCCTTAGTCATCTTATACAACATCTATGGGTGGAATTAGGGTGATGCTATTCTAAGCCAGCACCACACGGCAACGGTTGAGCTTTAGCAACCGTAAAAATACGGTCGCTATCGCCAAGTCTGACAAATTGAGGGCCCTTACGGATGATCACTGTTCATACCAATCACTGTTATCGACATACATACACAAATCACGCCTTTATCCCTTGCGGGGTAGGCAGAGCGTTAACGATTGCAAAATTACCACCGTTATTGCCACATCTGACCAGTATTGAGGGCCCTTTCAGATGAATCGTGTAGTGCCAGGTTGTCAGCCTGTCACCTAAAATTGAATTACACATGAAACTCTCGAGTTCCTTAGTTGCCTAGGCCTACGCCTAGTTGATCTAAGCCTACGAAATGGGGTGATGCTATTCTAAAGCGGTTACTAAACCTTACCTATTGCTTTCAGCTGAATTGAAGAACAGGCTTTTGAAGATGAGCAGTCTTTCTTGTTGAAGTGCAGCCGTGGTGTCTCCTACTGACAGACTTGACGCCACCTGGTGGATAAAAATAATATCGTCATTCTCCTTGCCTTATCCGGTTTTCTGTCGGGGTATAATATGCGGGGTGTTAAAAACTTGCTGCAAATATTTAAAGGGATGAACCAGCATATGAAACAGAACAACTTTCACCAAGACACGTAGGTCGAATTTTTTTTATTTTTTTTTTATCTATGATGGGCTTACTCTTGACCCAATCTTACTCTAGAGCAGGGATGGGATCTACGGTGAAGCGAGCTTGCCCAGAAGATGCCTATTCACTCTAGACTTAAAGAGATTCAGGTTATATGCACTCGGAAATACAGACGGAGGCAGGGAATTCCATTCTTTAGCCGTGCGCATAATGAAAGATGTTTTGAAGCGTTAAGTGCGTAATGTGGGTATTTCAACTAAGAACGGATGATAGCCGGCCGTGCGTCTGGATGTCCGATGGAAGAAAGGAGACGGTGGTATGAAAAACAAATACCCATACAAATCACCAATTGTATGAAAGGTCCAAAAAGTGTTCTCATATTTCGACCTATATTCCTAGGGAAAAGTGTTTAGTTTAATTGGCTGATTCACCCCTTAAAATATTTGCAGCAATTTTTTTTATACCTTGCATATATGTATACGCCATGCGACAATATGTAAAATGTCCATGTGACAATATGTAAAATGTCCATGTGACAATATGTAGGTACCCGCGTCGCTTTCATAAGAAAGATTCAGAAAGATATGTGTAAAGTGGTGCAGAAACCATAGACAGTTTAAGCATGAGATGATTACAATGGTCTATTTTTTTCTATAATATCTACTATCCTTTGGGGTCATCGGGTATTTGGACGACTCGGTAAGTATCCCACACGGCGCTATTTTTAGAAAAAAAATTATAATCAAATACCAAGTGATGCCGGCTTAGAATAGCATCACCCCATTTCTTTCCCGTGGGTATCGTAGCAGCCGACTAAGGGATTTGAGGGTTCCATGTGTATTGCAATTTTAGGCGATAGGCTGACAACCTGTCACTGTAGTGGTACGACTTACCTGAAACGCTTCAAGCCCTCAAGCATTTGTCAGACGTGGCGATAACGACCGTAATTTTACTGGCGTTAACGCCCTGCCTACTCCGCCAGGGATATATATAAGCGTGATTTGTGGGTATTCTAATCGAATCGACACCAATTTCGATCAAATTTCGAATTCGAAGGTTTAGATTTGGTCAAGGAAATTAGAGGAATAATAAGTACAGTGTACACGTGCCTGCAAAACATGGGGTCTCGTTTCCTACTGAAGGAAATTAGTCCAAAAATAAATCAATAGATGGCGATACGGGTAGCGAATCTAACTTAAGAGACTGGAATAAAGGCAAATTTACAAAAACAAAGTATTGGAAAATTATAAATACATTATATAAGATGTTTTGTGACGGAAAACACACGAAATTATTAACATTTTGGCAATATTTTTCAATACAAATGACGTCAATAGTGTGTTATTTATCAAAACAAATGAAAAATATGACACAAAGGTGCAAAGGAAATCTATACATGTCGCGGTACGCATCATAAGCATCATGGACACTAATATCGCGTCCTAAACCCCGCAACTGATATGATGCGGGTTTTTAAAAAATAGATATTGAGTGATTCAATTTATACATGTACACAGTGGTATAAAACTCTAGTCACTACAATTCTGATCTGTAATTACATTCTTTCTGGAGCTAAAACTCTGAAATTTATAAGAAATTCATACCTACAAATACTTACCTATTTGCACTTGTTAATTCAGACCCTATTTCGGATAGCAAAAAATCTTATTTTATTAAATATTGCCTACTTAGGCATGCCCCTATTATTTTCTTTTTCCAAACCATAATATCAAAAGGAAAAAAAGGAATTTTTATTCCTCTATGGAAGAAAAAAATTGCTTAACTCAAGAAAACGGGGGAAAACGTTTGTATGAAAATGTCCACTATGAAATCCTCTTAACAAACTCGTAACGTAAGTAATTTTCCACAACATCATAATTAATCTGCGGACTTGGAAATTTTCGGCTTCAGGAGAAAGGTTACATAACGGAAGCACTTCATGTTAAAATTGGCTACCTATGTTTATGGTTGCCGATTCGAGTTATGGTCTGCAAGATAAGGCGAATCTCACACTTGACGGACGCTGGTGCAAAACAGATATTTATTTTGCACACTTAACGTACAACGCAGCGCTAAAATAATGCATCCGTAACGCAGCGGTCTGTCAGGTCCATACAAGAAACGTCAATCCTGTCCAACCGCTGTCGACGCAAGTGCGATATTTTAAAGCAGATGGGTTATTTTAGCGCTGTGTTTAATAATGTTTGTAGCAGAGAGTTTGGACTTTGAACATACCAACGCAAGTTTCTGTATTTCCCTTTAAACTTCGGTTTTATGTAGTATAAGGAATCAGACAGACGCATGCGCCAAATACGCAAATCATCGTGCTTTAAGGCCCGTATCCACTTCGATTAGTGCAAGTGCGAGTAATAAGTAAAATGTATGGAAGGCTACTTGCATTTCACTCGCAAAAAAATAGAACCTGCTTCTTTTCTTCTTACTTCACAGTCTAAACACTTGCACTAATCACCTGTGCCCTATGCAATGAAAATACAGGCTACAAGTACACAGGTGAAATTCGATGTACATTGCGTAGCGGGTGGGACAGTATAAAACCAGGATTTTAGGCCCGCTACGCAATGTACATCGAATTTCACCTGTAGACTTGTAGCTTGTATTCTCGAAAAACGGGGCAATGCACTCGCACTAATCAAAGTGAATACAGGCCTTTAGATGTGGGAACCACCTTATTGAGACATTTGATTTGGCGTCAGGTTGTCCCAATTTGGTCTCAATCTATAACCTAGCAACCGGCCTAGCAAATGCCTACCAATAGTCCGTAACCTCTTTGTTCCCATTAGTTCCCACAAATATGTTACTTGGTAATAAGAATTTGGACCTCCCATACAACTTTTTTCATATTTCAACCTATGTTCCATGGGGAAAGTTGTTCAGTTTCATGGGCTGGTCTATTCCTTATAAGGAGGTTAGTACTTTTCCCAATAACCTGTATAAAGTATAAATAATTGCTTTTTTTTAACCAATAAATTTAAACAGGTGAGTATATGAATAAAGCATTCTGTCTTAGAATATTCACGCAATAACAGGCGAAGATTTTCTGATCTTTTTACTTAGTGTCAGGAAACGCTACAGGAAACAAATGGGGAAATCAAACCAATGTACAGTCAAGCTCAGGGTGGGTTGACGCCCCACTGAACCCTAGTGTCAGAATTTTTTCAACCGCCTTTTACAGGTGGCTGTCTTCTGACATGGTTGTGTAACGACCGCCGTCTAAGAAATCATAGACAGCAACCGGGACCGGGTTAATGTGCCATCCGAAACGCGGAGACATTTTTCTTACAGATAATCAGCTGGTTCAGCCCGCAATATCCTAACCAGACTGGGAACAAACTCACACAGTGATGGTTTATGCACATTTTGTGCCCTAGTGCTACGCGCCGTAGCCCGTAGCAATATGCTACGGCAATATCGTTCGCGACAGCTATCTAGTACTTCCGGTAGCGTGCTCTCGAGAGCACGGAAACGACGTTTACGTGCTTCTGCCAAGTTGTCCACATCCGGCTCTTATCTAAACTTTGTAGAGTATTTGGTAAAATTGGTGTTTTACACACACCTACTTACATTTTTATTATTTTTTGAGTTTTTGGGATACCTACTTATCTACTATCTGGGATATGAGCAAAAATTTTATATATGATAAGGATTGCGAAAACGGCTCCAACGATTTTCATGAAAATTCGTAAATGAAAATTGTAAATGTGCTAAGTCATTCTAACTAGGTTTACTCTGAGCGGCAGAAAAAGCAACCAGGTATTAAAGTTTAATATGTCGAAATTCATAATTGGCTAATGGCTATGTATACTTTGAAATTTGTAAAATCTGATTATGTGCTGTGAATTTTGCTAATATCATTCATATCAGGTATTAAAAAAAAACTATACAAGGTGTAAAATTATTAGCTGCAAATAATTTAAGGGGTGAATCAGCCCATGAAAGTAAACAACATTCTCCAAGGACCATACATAGGTCGAAATAAGCAAAAAAAATTGGGCCCCCCCATACAAATTGACTTGGTCGGCGGGTACATATTTCGACTTATGTTTCTTGGGGAAAGTTGTTCAGTTTCATGGGCTCATTCAACCCTTAAAATATTTGCAGCGTTTTTTTTTACTTCCTGTATATGTATGAGCCGATGACACTGCTAAGTAACTTCAGTCCTCTTTAGATGAGGAGGTTTTTTACACACTTTACTTTGAGATTCGAATTTCATGCTCTTATCATGTTCGTTTATCGCATTCTTCCCAGATTTGTCGTAAAAGGAAATAGGCAAATAAAAAGCAATCATTGTAAGAGACTATACATCTTAGGAAAAGTTAAGGAAAACTTTCAACGAATCTCACATCTACTCGAAACGCACGACGCCGCGCATTTTTAGCGCTTGCGTAACGCTTCTGAAATATGTAAGTTTTCAAATTCCCCATATAAAAACTGACGTTGACGCAGCACCCACGAATGAACTTGTGCTGTTTGACAAACGCATCTGTTGACGCAAGTTCCTTGGACCTGCGTCAGCGTCGGTTTTTATTATGGAAAGTTTGAAATTTCACTGCATAGACGCTTGCTTTACGGACGCGCTGGAACAGCGCTCCGATGTGCGTTAAGTATGAAAAACGCCTAAGCCAAAACACTGCAAAAGCAAATAAAAGTTAAAGAGTGTACTTTGGACTAATGGACTTAAAGTTAGATTTATTGATGACTCGTTTTAAGAATACTCAGGGATCGGAACATAATACATACATATATCACGCCTTTATCCCTTGCGGGGTAGGCAGAATCCCTTAGTCGCCTCTTACGACACCCACGGGAAGGATGTTAGGTGATGCTATTCTAAGCCGGAATCACACGGCATAAGTAAGAACTGAAGTAACCAAATTTCCTAGAATTATTTATCCAGCCAGATGCTTACTGAATCGTTATGGGAAACGATCACAAAGAGTTCATGAGTTACGTTGAGGAACTGTACATAAAATACGTGTAGTGCCGTGTGATGCCGGCTTAGAATGGCATCACCCCATATCCTTCCCGCGGGTGTCGTAAGAGGCGACTAAGGGACTCGAGAGTATTGGTGTATTACAATTTTTAGGCGACAGGCTGACAACCTGTCACTATAGTGATACACATGTTTTCTGAAACAACCTTGGAAAACAATCCTCAAAAATGACAGACGTGGCGATAGTGGCCGTATTTTTACGGCATTTTAACGCAAGGGATAAAGGCGTGATATATGTATGTATGTGGTAAAGTTGCCAAGAATTCGACCTAACAATCTTGAAGCGAGTTACCAAACTCTGTCTTGCATTTCGTAGGTGGATAGGAACCAGACGTACTATGAACTGATTGTATTATCATGTTGTTGTCGCCCGCACTCGTGTAAGATGTTTTAGAAGCAATGTAATTTGTAGAAGTACCTACTTGACTGGGTATCACTGCATAGTATAAAGCAAAGTAAATTTTCACGTCTGTATACATGTGTATGCTTAAATCTTTAAAACTACACGACTGTGATGCAAGTAGTTCAAGAGGAAGGTTTATATGTGTAATACTTGTCGGAAAAATGACTAATTCCCAAGGGAATTTGAACTACAGCGGGCGGAGCCCTAATAAATTACAAAAGTATGATTAAAACGTCAGCGTAATCCAAAACTGTGATGGCATATATATTTCACAGTTTTGGATTACGCTGACACGCCATCACATCGATATTTTCTATCAAAATTTCGATTCAAGAAGTCGCCTCTACAAAATCAACACGCCTCTTCAATCAATCTTTATTTTTCTAAACCTTCGCACGTGATTGCTAGGTATATAGATCGCAAGTAGAAGCCAGGAGGACTACGACCAGCAGTGGACTTTTGTGACTCAAGTAATTTTTAGCATATTTGGAACACTGCGTTGAAATCCAAGCCGTTCAGAATAGCATCAACACTATTCTACCTGTGGGTTTCGTAAAAGGTAACTAGGATGAATCCAGGGAATGGTCAGGGCCGTACGAACCGTAATATCTACAACACTTTTCACTGCGCTCGTAAACCCACTTGCCAAGTGTGGTGAGTATGACAAACACCCAACAAGCCTATGTCCAGCAGTGGACATTTGTGGCTCTTGTGGTAGTAGTCCAAACATTGGTCTAAACGACCGATGTGGCGCAGTGGTAGTGCGACTGCCTTTGACGCAGAAGGTTCCGGGTTCGATTCTCGGTGGGTCACTCACAAAGTTGATATTTATCACTTTGTGAATTTTTTCCCAGTCTCGTTAGGACATTGCGGGCTGAACCACCCGATTGTCCGTAAGTTTAGGATGGCACGTTAAGCCGTAGGTCCCGGTTGCTGTCTACGATCACTTAGATGGCGGTTGTTACACAACCATGTCAGAAGCCTGCTACTTATAGAAGGCGGTTGAAAAATTCTGACACTAGGGTTCATCGGGTCGTTGAACGATTCAGTGTCCCACACGACAAGAAGATGATTGGTCTAAAAAATGGAAACTACGCCGAATTTTCAATTTCAATTTCAATTTTTTTCAATTTATTTATCAGAATAACTTACTTGACACCCAAACGACAAACGACAGAAGGTAAAAAAGTGAAAAATATTTATGAACAGAAACTCTACGACAAAAATAAACTCTATTTGCACATAAATAGGGTGCAAGGGTGCAAAACGCGAACTCGTTTACTTTACCGATCGACCCCGACGTTCCACGTGGATATTATAGATTCCGCGCCATATTGATTAAGCGGTAACTTTCAAGGCGTTGTTTTAAATTATAAATGCGAAAATGAAGCTTGAATCATAGAGAAAGCAGTATTTCAGAAAGACCACCGCTATCAACGCCCAAAACCGAGTGATTACATACATACATACACATATCTCGCCTTTATCCCTTTCGGAGTAGGGAGAGCGTCAACGGCCGTATAAAATACGGTCGCTATCGCCACGTCTGACAAATATTGATGGCCCTTTCAGATGACCCGAGAGAACACCTATGAAAAACTTGCCTCATTGCAATTTTTCTGCGACCTCAAACCAGTTTTCATTACAATATTCTCTGCACAACAGCAAGGGATTACTTTTAATTAACTGTATAAATACGATATTTTACATTACAACTCCCACCTCCAATTATTAATCTTCCATTGCCATGCAGTGATATTGATTGTATAGTAGGTATAGGGAGGCCCAGACGCAGATGGCGAGACGAACTGGACGGGTTTTCTAAAAATTCGCATGATGAGGCACAGAATCGAGATCAGTGGAAAAAAGGGAGGGAGGCCTTTTCAGTGGGATCCCGATGGCTAGATAAGATAGGGAAGCCGAGGAGGTGGCGCAGGTCCTGGGCATCCCTGCGTTTTCCATAATTGCGTCCCAGGCAACGCAGTGTCTGTGGAGAGGAAACTTTATCACGTCTCGCTGATAAATCTTGCCTCAGACAATGATTAGGCCAATGATGATGATGAGGAGGTATAGCTCAATTTAACCCTAGTTTAAGCCTTTTCCCATTACAAAAGATTTATTTCAGTGGATATCGAGACTAGGACCTTAGAATAAATCTTAGGACTAGGGTACTTCTCCTAAGGTTTCTAATCTAACGGCATTCTGGGCATTTTCATAAAAAACGTTTTCCCTTCTTTTCGGCCCTAGTAAGCCTTCTACAGCTAAAATTATTTTTTATTATATTCAAATCTACTAAGGGCAATGCCCCAATTATTTTCTTTTCGCGAGAAATCATTACGAAAATAAATTTTCTCACATTAAAATACTGTTATTTGCTTCAAAATTATTTTATTGAACTTTGTATTGTAATAAAAAATGGATTATATCTCTAGAGGATTACTCGGTAAGAAAACAGGGGAATACGTTTAAATGAATACATACATATATCACGCCTTTATCCCTTCCGGGGTAGGCAGAGCATTACCAGCCGTAAGAATACGGTCGCTATCGCTACGTCTGACATTTTTGAGGATTGTTTTCCAAGGTTGTTTTAGAAAACATGTGTATCACTATAGTGACAGGTTGTCAGCCTGTCGCCTAAAAATTGTAATACACTAATACTCTCGAGTCCCTTAGTCGCCTCTTAGGACACCCACGGGAAGGATGTGGGGTGATGCTATTCTAAGCCGGCATCACACGGCGAATGAAAATGCTTGGAAAGCGTCGAGACCAGGAAGGCTCTTAAGCACAGACTGCTAGAGGCAACTTAAGAGAACGGCAAGATCTTGATAACGAAGTTAGGGAAGAATTTCCATTAAATATTCCTCAGCAGAAAATCGCGAATCCGGTTAAGATATTGAATTCTATTGGATCATCCCGTTGGAAATTAGACTTTATGGATACGATAAATAGACGATAGAATGGATTAAAATATTCTGTAGGTATCAAGATATATAGAAAGAAACTTTAGGATTATTACTTTATGTGTTGTGTGATGTGTCGTCGGCTTAGAATAGCACCCTATTCCAGTGGGTGTCGTAAGAGGCGACTAACAATATCTTTATCTCGAGGGTTTAATGTGTATTACAACTTTAGGAGACAGGCTGAGAACCAGTCACTACAGTGATACACAAGTCGTCTCAAAGCGCCCTCAATAATCGTCAGACGTGGCGATGGCAACCGTAGTTTCACGGCCATTAACGCTCTGCATACCCCGCAAGGGATAAAGACGTGATATGTGTATGTATGTACTATACGCGAAAATCTCATTAGCCTAGTGAGATTTGTTTTCGTTTGCTGAGCAGACACAACAGAGTGAAATGTTGTGTCGAGAACGAAAACAATAACATTGTATACTTTGTTCGTGTTTACGTTCGTTACGCTGTTGACGATGAACTTAGCAGTACATAATATACCGTAGTACCGTGTGATGCCGGCTTAGAATAGCATCACCCCACATCCTTCCTGCGGGTGTCGTAAGAGTCGACTAACTAAGGAACTCGAGAGTATTGGTGTATTACATTTTTTGGGCGACAGGCTGAGAACCTGTCACTATAGAATTACACATGTTTTCTGAAACAATCCTCAAAAATGACAAACGTGGCGATAGTGGTTGTATTCTTACGGCCACTATCGCTCTGCCTACCCCGCAAGGGATAAGGGCGTGCTATATGTATGTATGTATGTATGTAATATACCGTAGTAGGTTGATCGCACATTAACGCACGACGGACCGTTAATACATCGCAGCGTTCTGTCAGGTCCATACTAGTTACTCCCCAAACTAAAACCGCACTCGATGGACGACACTGCGATAAAGCTGCGATGCGGTTGAGCGTTTTTATTATGGGGATTGACATTTCTAGTATGGATCTGACGGACCGCTGCGATACTTTTGCGCTCCGTCGTGCGTCAAGTGTGCGATCCACCTTAGCAGTACATAATGCGCAATGACTGACTACACATTTAATTATGTAGTCAAATATTAGGTACAGAGTAGGTATGAATTTCTCCAAAAGCGTGAAAATCCAAATCTATCTCATCATGTAAATCTAGACGGTGACTGAACTGAACTGACTACACAATACTGCACTTCTAAGCAATTGAAACTGTTTATTCATGAGTAGGTACCCGTGGCAGGAACATTCACTTCATCTCTTTTGCCGAGTCTGGAAAAACATGTAGCATTCCTCGTAAAAACAGAATATTCCAATAGATACAATGGAAACAAAATAATGAAGACGCTGAAGACTGAATGTCTGTAAATTGAATTTGTAAAGGGGATTTCTCATCATGACTACCACTTGCTTTATAAGGAAAATTTTGTACTAAAGCTCAATTTCAACGTGGTAATTCGTTTTCGCGCACGGAAATTCGCACCCACTGACCTAAGCACGCGTTCGTACTACATTGTCTACTACTCGATTTTTTGACGAGACAACCGGCTGCATACAACAAAAAACATGACTCATGCGGCGTTACCTTGCTCTGAGGTGTTACATTTAAGGCTCAAAGCGAAAGCGAGGTACGAGTGACAAAGAGGCACAATCAGCCCCCATGTTAGTAGCGTATTCAAACAAATGAAACTAAAATTTTCTTTTGAAAAATGCGACCATTCCATCTGTATTTTTTATAACTCTTTTACGCTTAACTATCAGCAGAAAACCGAAATTACAGACAACCGATTTTTTTAAATATCTAGAATGTTTGTAAATGTGTAGAACATAATCAGAACAAGCATAATCAGTAGCAGCCAATCGCTTAAATCATTAATAAAACCAGTTTGAATACAGATTTGACTAGTCACAAGAAATTCACGTTGGTTCGATGACAAAATTAAAAACTTTCAGTCTCGATAGTTTCAAACTAAAAGATTCACTTGAATAAATGATATCACTTCAAATGAAAAGATAAAAGTACAAAAAATAAGAATTTTAGCTCCATTTACAACAAGTAACTTTCAACAGAAGAAATGCTTCTATTCAGAAAGGATTTTACACTATTCAACACAAATGTTTGGTAAGCGTCTGTGTTGTACAACCCTTCATAGCACTCAAGTCGCATTCAAGCTGTTTACTACACTTGGTATAAAAACCAGTTGTAACAAGAGGACAACTCAAGTACAAACAACAATTATTGCAATATCTGCTGGCTACTACTTCACCTTACTTTCGTTACATTAAAGAACACATGCTGGACCAAGGACCCTATGGGTATTGACAGGCTCACCACGCTTGACAGTAGATGACAGGTACAGGTAGACAGATTGCATTCTCAGGGAAAGTTGCTGCCTTCTCCCTGGATCTTAGTCGCTTCTTACGACTCCCTCAAGTAGTATTGGGGTAATGCATGACGACCGATGTGGCGCAATGGTAGTGCGACTGCCTTTGACGCAGAAGGTTCCGGGTTCGATTCTCGGTGGGTCACTCACAAAGTTGATATTTATCACTTTGTGAATTTGTTCCCAGTCTGGTTAGGACATTGCGGGCTGAACCACCCGATTGTCCGCAAGTAAGATGGTTCCGTGTTTCGGATGGCACGTTAAGCCGTAGGTCCCGGTTGCTGTCTATGATCACTTAGATGGCAGTCGTTACACAACCATGTCAGAAGCCTGCTACTTGTAGAAGGCGGTTGAAAAATTCTGACACTAGGGTTCATCGGGTCGTTGGACGACTCGGTGTCCCACTCGAAAAGAAGAAGAAGAAGAAGAATGCATGTTACGGTACAATACGTCGATTATTTATCATTAATCTGAGTACGCAGGTAGATAGAAGCGTCTAGTCACGCTGCAGTTCTGCGCCAACAACGCCACGTGTGGTATAAAACGGCAATTAACAGAAATACGCCCGTCTCTCTCTAACACGTAACTCAGTATGAAGGTAGATAGAAGCGTCTAGAGTATGTGCTAGTTGCGCTATCACACTACAATTCTGCGCCACCAATGCCACGTGTGGTATAACACGGCAATACACAGAAATACACCCGTCTCTCTCTAACACGTAACTCAGTGTGAAGGTAGATAGAAGCGTCTAGAGTTTGCACTAGTTGTGCCATCACGCTGCAGTTCTGCGCCACCAACGCCACGTGTAGTTTAAATGGCAATACACAGAAATACACCCGTCTCTCTCTAACACGTACCTCAGTATGCAGGTAGATAGAGGCGTCTAGAGTCTGCGCTAGTTGCGCCATCACGCTGCAGTTCTGCGCCACCAACGCCACGTGTGGTATAAAACACAGCACCAGCATTTGCAGCATGAATAACCTACGCCCACGCCTGAAAAAAAAATAGGTTCCGATAAAAACGAAACAAATATTTAAAAAATCATAGTAAGAAAAGCATTTTAAATTTAGCCAAGTAGATTATGTTTTTTTACGTCACATCATCACATCAGCCTATAGCAGTCCACTGCTGGAAATAGGTCTCGCCCAGGGTACGCCGCAATGAACGATTTCCCACTTTCGCCTAGATATGAAGGTATTATTCATCTAGTTATATGTAGTTTATTTCAGTTTTTATATTGAACTAGTGGTCCTGGTGTGGACGCAGTTTCGATGTTTGCATCCTCAAAAATAAATCAAAGTTTTATTTTGCTATTTTTAGTACTTTAGTTTCTAAAAGTTATGTCTTATCGCGACATAGGTTATCTCTACACCGCTGCGCTGTGTCAAAATTCTTCATATGTTCACAAAACCCATATGATTTGATACATCTGAAGTCTACTCGCTCTCTACGGGACGCTTCACGACCTACAGTCAAACTACGTTCTAACGAAAATTCTACAGATAATACTGTACAACAACCCGATGACAACTTAGCACCAAAAAGTTTTCTGAGTGTAAGAACTGTTTTAAAAGCTATGTGAAATCCCTAAGCCCATGTGAAGTCGAGTGATGCCGGCTTAGAATAGCATCACCCCACATCCTTCCCGTGGGTGCTGTAAGAGGCGACTAAGGGACTCGAGAGTATTGGTGTATTACAATTTTAGGGCGACAGTCTGACAACCTGTTTTCTGAAACCACCTTGGAAAACAATCCTCAAAAATGTCGGACGTGGCGATAGTGGCCGTATTCTTAACGGCCGTTAACGCTCTGCCTACCCCGCAAAGGATAAAGGCGTGATATATGTATGTATGTATGTATGAAATCCCTAGAACAGACTCCACACATGCTTCTAGACTTGACAAGGCTTCACGTTGAATCCAGCGCACTTTACTTTGATATTCTTTACGCTCTGATTAACAATTACCACTGCAGACCTGAAAATTCACAGAGTGTGTTTCAAGCAAACATTTTTGTATTAATTGTGTTGCCACACTATTAATATTTGTCTTCAATACATTTTGTAAAATTAAGTCGCTTTTTGCGTTTCTCTGTAATTCACACCGCTAACTCGTTCTAAACCATGCAACGGATTTTGATCCGTTTTTTTTTATATAAAGGGTGTAAGGGACGGTGTAACGAAAACTTTGCAGGCATGCTCAGACCATCAAAATGAACAACTTTTTCTATAGGGCCTATGTTGGTAAACGTGAAATTTTTTTCGACCTTCAAAATACAAAATTCCCGATCAGCTGAGTGACTTTGTATGAGAAATTGAAAAAAGTTTTTTGTTTCCGACATAGCCCGCATAGAGAAAGTTGTTCAGTTTGATGGTCTGATCACGCCTGCAAAGTTTCCGTTACACCGTTCCTTACACCTCGTATAGTGTAGTGATGAGAACAGTTTATAATATTTATAAAATACGCCGGGGAAACGGGAGAACAATAAACACCTGATGTCATTACTATGCGTAATGCATTAATTGATATGTAAAACTAAAATTAAAGGAACGGCACGCCAAATAAGCTACTTTTAAAGACGACCAAAAACGTCATTGTGTATAAAAATATGGTGTAATTATGACGTCACATTACACCATTTCGGATGGCGTCAAAACAATAACTTCAATTTTAATTTACTGCTTAAAAATTCAAATATTCATTATTTTGGAAAACAACGGATGGCGTTAAGTAGTATTTTTGAGGTTAGTTTTCCCTACATATTCATAGTAATAATTTTAACGGGTTCCCACCGAAGAGTTATTTTATTGAGTTTCCAATATTTCTACGCTGTTGCAAGCGTCATAATCACGGGTTTATTACTGATGATGATGATGATGATCTCTCCGACCGATTTCGGCCATGGCGACCACTTCGACTCCTAATCAGATCGGCGCTGATGCGCCCGGAGATGGCTATTGTAGCCAATTTTAGGAGTAAACTCCCGTGCACAGTGTAGACACGTGAGTTTGCCATTTACATAATTAGTTAATGGCGATGGGTGGACGGGCATTTAACTCATCGCGCTTAGATCCGAGGTCTGCTTTACGCTGTTCCTCAAACTTGCAGACTACTATTACTATGGATAGCGTAAACAACTGCGATAGTTTAAAATTTAGTGTTTCCTAACATAGCTTTTGTATTTTATTAATTCCTATCAATTACTTATGCAAGCCTGTAAATTCAGAGAGCATGTTTCAGGCAAACATTGCAATATTAATTCCGTAGCAAACAGAATGCTTGTTCAGGGCGCAATAAATGTCAGTAATAGAGCCCTCTCCGAGATCTATGGTATCATAATTAGAGATGGAGAGGATTGGATATTCGGTTTATGTTCAGTATTCGGAATGTTCGGCCACGGCGAAATTACTGAGTATTCGTTGAATTTGCCGAATTGCAATCGTGAGACCCGAGTTCGGTCACCGCCGTGTACCAAAGTGTTTTTAATCACATTTACCGACTGGTCTTAAGGTGAAGGAAAAACATCGTGGTGAAACCCTCATTCAAATTAAATTTGAATTTAGATGATATTTGAATGTGACTTTACCTAGGATTCAGGCCAGGTTAGCCTTCGGGTTGCAGAGGTTAGAGGGCAGTCGCTCTATCTAAAAATATAGTTTCACGTCATATCCCCTAGGCTAGGTAGCCAACCCCGACAGAGAACGGGATTATACATGGAGAATGATTTAGGCGAACAAAAATGTATTCTTTTTTAATATATTTTGTTAAAAATAGTGATGTATAAAGAAGTACTGAAACGATTTTTTTGTCTAGAGTATTTATTGTGAAAGTTAGAGGGGTAGCAAGTCAAGGTTTCCAGTGCTAACCCTCGAGCTTAACGTAAACAAGTTAAGATTAAGGCACAACGCAGCGCTAAAATAACGCTTCCGTAACTCAGTGGTCTGACAGATGCATACTAGAAACGTCAATCTCTATATCGACAGCGGTTGAACGGTTTTAGTACCGGGATTGTCATTTGTAGTATGGATCTGACAGACCGCTGCGTTGTGCGTAATTGTAAAAAAAGCCTTAATACCTATTGTACATTTTGCCGAAATTGGGTTCAGCAAACTTTCGGCCGAATATTCGTATTCGGTGAAACCTATGTTCGGCCCATCTCTGGTCATAATAAAACGGTCGTTAATAAAACTACCGTTACTGGTTTTATCTTTGCAATAATAAAGCTAATACGAATATGTATGATCATTTGACTGGCTTGTCACATTAAGAGGTCATCTGTCTTCTATCGTGTGGGAGACTGAGACGATGAACGTCCCAATGAATCCTGTCTACCCATGTTTATGATGCGTACCGCGACATAATGTAAAACTATTCAGTACAATTATGTCCTAAACGTATCCAATAAATTTAATGCATTTCCTCCGGAACATTTATCGTTAATTTACAAGCAGACGTCTGTTTAGAATGTAAGTGACTATATGCAAGCTGCAAATATTTCAAGAGGTCAATCAGCCCATGAAACTGAACAATTTTTCCTTGAAATATGAACAAATAAATTTTGAATCCCCTTACAATTGGCTTAGCCGGCGGCTTTTATAAGCGAAATTCAATGTTTTTTTTTTCATATAGCGATCTAGGTATGTTCCTTGGGTAAATTTTCAGTTTTATAGACTAGTTTATTTACGCCATAACATAATTTGGTTCTTTTTACGCCCTTTACAATTAACTTACAATTTACAACGACACGTTTGTTTGTTTGTATTTATAAAACGTATGACCTGTTCCGAGCTGTTGTTCTGCAAAGTTCCACCTGGAAAATACTGACACAGTTTCCGGTAAACAGCTGCATCAAAACATTCTCTGTCAATGGTCGATTTCTCTGCAATATAGTTTTTTTTTTGTCGTGTGACGCCGGCAACACAGTGCTTAAAAAGAGCTGGATTCAAACTATTTTATAAATAGATACATATACGTACACATCACGTCTTTATCCCTTGCGGGGTAGGCAGAGCGTTAACGGCCATAAAAATACTGTCACTATTGCCGGGTCTGACAAAATAGTGTAAGCCTTTTCAGATATTTCGCGTATCGCGTATCTACTGTAACGACAGCTTGACAAATTGTCGCCTAAAGTTGTAATACACATGAAACCTTTGAGTCCCTTAGTCGCCTCTTGCGACACCCGCGGGGCGAAACGGGGTGATGCCATTCTAAGCCGGCATCACACGGAAAATACAGTTTTATAAATACTTCAGTATTAAATGTATTTGCAAATTGTCACCATCCGTGCCGTTATTTATCGCAAGCTGATACGATCCCAGTTTAAATTAAATCTATTTACTACCAGTTAGAACGGTTTCCACACTTGACGTCCGTTGCTGCGTTTTGTAGCGCATCGGTAACGCATGCATCTGCAAATTCCTCGTACTAAAAAACGACGCTGACGCAGGAGCAACGCAAAAACTTGCGTAGTTTGATAGACGCGTCTGTCTGTGTTCATTTATTATGGTAGATAGATAGATGCAGTATATGCCTGTCTCTTTTGCACCAACGGACGTCAGATGTGAAAACGGCTAATTGATGTGTATGTACGGAAGTGACGACTAGATCCCATTATCTTCGGAGCACGAATAAAATCTTCGTAGAGTTGGCATACTAAAGTTTATCGACAAATAAGATATCGATATGGTGAATTCGCTGGTTAATTTAGTTAGTTTGTTAATAATAAAATATAAAAGTTGTACGCTTGAAGCTATCCGAAAATACTACGGACTCAATCACAATTTTTCGAAAATATTCAAACTTTGCTTTAATAAACAGAAGAATTATATAAATGTAGGCAAGTGTTCTGACGCCATCCAAATTAGAAGTAAGAAACGTCGATAACCTGTGTTTCGATAAAATTCAATACTCAGATGAACGTCACATCTAACGCACGACGGTGCGCATTTTATATGTAAGGATATTTCATATTCCCCATACTAAAATCCGATCCGCAGCATCAACGGATGAACTTGCATTGTTAGAAGATGCAATTTCCTTGCATCTGACAGATGCATGCGTTACGGATGCGCTAAAAATGCGCAGCGTCGTGCGTCAGATGTGGGATTCGCCTAATCTCTATGACATGACAACTTCATTCGTGCTCTAAAGATAACTATAACGGAGGGATTCTGAAGCTCTATTTTTGAATCGTACGACTTTGTTTCTTACGAAAATCTTGTATCACAGCTTACATCACACGTTCTACTTTACTTATCGATTCCCACATACCCTCAAAAGTTCACATATATTTTTGACTATTTTTGACATATATTTCTGACTTGCAGTGGTAGTGCGACTGCCTTAGACGCCGAAGGTTCCGGATTCGATCCTCGGTGGGTCACTCTCAAAGTTAATATTTATCACTTTGTGAGTTTGTTCCCAGTCTGGTTAGGACATTGCGGGCTGAACCACCCGATTGTCCGTAAGTAAGATGGTTCCGTGTTTCGGATGGCACGTTAAGCCCGGTTGCTGTCTACTATCACTTAGATGGCGGTCGTTACACAACCATGTCAGAAGCCTGCTACTTGTAGAAAGCGGTTGAAAAATTCTGACATTAGGGTTAATCAGATCGTTGGTCAACTTGGTGTCTCACACGAAAAGAAAAGAGTCGTGTTAAACTTTCGTGCACGAAACGTAAACCGAACAGTTCAGAAATTGAGTTTCTGATGTCATTTCCCCCTCGGAGGGCACGTAGCCGTAAAGCCGTCGATTCCAGTATAACTATCTAAGCTTACTTTGATGCGCTCGTCTGTGAGAGGCCTACTGGTTATCTATCTACTTAATAGGCGGTTTAAAACCTTAGGCCCCAGTCTCGAATTTTGCGGGCAGCGAGGCGGCAGCGGCAACGACATTAAAATGGACCGGTTCTCTTGACCGAATAAAAACGTATTGTTGTTTATATTTCGTCTATAATCACTACATAGTATAAAGCAACGTCGCTTTTCGCGTCTGTCTGTATGTATGCTTAGATCTTTAGAACTACACAACGGATTGTGATGCAGTTTTCTATATTAGATAGAGTGATTCAAGAGGAAGGTTTATTGTGTATTATACTTGCCGGGAAAACAAAAAGTTCACACGGGAAAATAGGGTTACAGCGGGCGCAGCCGTATCTGTTTTATAGAATATCAATTCTTTCCGAATAAGTCGGCCGAATACTCGTTTCGGTAAACTTTTGCCGTATAATCAGTCGAAAATTCGTATTTGGTAAACTAAAAAAGGGTTGGAGCTAAGTAGGTAGCGTGTTACACACTTCAGTAAGTAAAGTGAGTTTGAAGTTAGATAAGTTATCAGAACCGTGAATCGTAGTTGAAAACATCACTAAATCAGACGTTGTTTGTTACCTCTACAACTGAAACCAAATGTTCATAAATCTACGAAAATTGGTTTGGAATTCTCCATGAGCTCAATTTCTGAAACGTACGGCTGGTCTAACCACACATTTTTGGATTGCTAGTACTTGGCATCTGTCGTAGAACCGATGGCTGGTGGAGTAAACGGGTTCTTGAGTGGAGACTACGCCTCGGCAAGCGTACCGTTGGACGCCCTCCAGCCAGGTGGGCCGAGAGAGCGGCTGGTAACGACTGGATGGCGAAAGCGGGAGATCGTTCATTGTGGCGTAGCGTACCCTGGGGGAGGCCTATGTCCAGCAGTGGATTTTTATAGGCTGATGGGATGATGACTACTGGATGTTTTTATTTTATACTCAAGGGTTAGGTGAGTATTAATTTATTGGGGCATGTGAGAATTAATAAATAAAGTAGCACGTGTCATACAAGCGACGAATCGAATTACGCGGACGACGTTACAGAAATTGAGCTCCATGATTGGTATTTTCTTTGCTAATCGTTTTTCCGTGGGAATAAGATAATATTTTCCCGTCATGTATTATTTCAGATAATTATTATGTGTGTGTTATATTCATGTGTGTGTGTTTGTTTATTTGGTCTAAGATCCCGCCATACAACGATCTTCATCAAGCTGTTGATGGAAGAAAGTTATTTATTATGTAATAAAATGTGCCAATAAATATATTAGCTTTGATTGGATAGGTACCTATTCCTTTTACTTATCAAGTAAAGTGTAGTAAAAATATCTTAGTTGTACAAAAGCACAACGAGGGTTTCATGAGTATTACAATTTTTAGGCACCAGCCTGACAACCAGTCACTATAGTGTGATTCTAATTTATTTATTTCGTAAACTCAACAGCACATGATTACAATATTAGTGCAAAAACTTACAAATACAAATACAAAATACAAATACAAAATAATTTTATTCACGATTCACAGGTTCAACTCAACACCCAATAACAGGGTTTTACGTAAAAATCGTTAACAAAAATTATTAATCGTTTTTAACGATAACGTAAACGTATACGTTTTATCTGAAAGCCCTCAAATATTTGTCAGACGTAGCAATAGCGACTGTATTTTTACCACCGTTAGAGCTCTGCCTACCCTGCAGAAGATTAAACCGCACTATAATATGTTTGGTTGTAAAGCTACTAATAGTACCTTTTTACCTCCTGTTGGCAATACTGTCTTTTATTGTTTTTCATAATAAAGCCATGTATTCATGGATATTGAATTATGAACTATAAAAAAACAATATGTCACATCCGAAGTGTAGAAAACTCGCTGCATTTTGAGTCTGTAGATGAAACATACCACATGTAAATGGCAGTGGACGATAAAATATGATAAACGGATTATTACGCACTATTTTCCGGTAAATCTCATATCGAAATAACGTACTGTACGATACTGCGTTCGGCAGCGTACAAGATTCAAGATTCAAGATTCAAGATTCAAGATTCAAGATTCAAGATTCATCGTTTATTTCCAAGTAGATTCACAATGAATGCTTTTAGAATGTCATAGAGTTAAATTACAATACGGTCACTGAATAAGTGAATTAGTCATAGTAACAATAACAATTTTATGTTCCTAATAGAATCGCGGCACGAGTGGGATAAAAAAAAAAAAAAAAAAGGCACTGCCTCGGGGCTGGTCAGGCTGACCACACAGCATGTAACTTACGTCACCACCATCAATTAATCAATCAAATTAAAAGCAATATTTAAAAAAAAAAGCATGTTACATGCTAATCAGCCGGACCCCCTGAACAGGAAAACCACCCAAAAACCTGCTCAGAAGTGCTTCTAATCTCAATTTACAATTTGTACCTATAGAATAGGCCCTAGGCTACCCTAGCTAAGTTTTATAAATATATATATTATTAGCCCAAAAAATCGGCTACGCTAAATTAAAATAAAATAAAAGTATTACAGTAGATAATTCTAACTGTTTCGTCTTCCTTACTAATTATGCCAATTGTAAATTCCATGCACGTCCTGATTTGGTATTAAAAATGACTGCATGTTTCTTGTGCTGTGCTGGAATTTCAGAGGACCATGCCTCTTTGTCATTAACATAATCATCTAACTTATAATAAGCTTTATAACATAATGTTTTCTTAATAATAGATTTAAATTTACTTTCAGATAAACTTAATATATCTTCCGGTATTTTGTTATAGTATCGTATACTTAAACCTTCAAATGAAGTTCTTACTTTAGCTAGTCTATACGCGGGTTGATCTAATTTATTTTTACTTCTTATATTACGATTATGTCTTTCATGATTTCTTGTGAACGTATGAATATTCTTTCTTACATACATGATATTTTCATAAATATATTGACACGGCACCGTCATAATATTAATTTCCTTAAACAGTTCTCTTAGAGAATCACGACTGCCTAGTTTATAAATTGCTCTAATGGCCCTTTTCTGAAGAATAAATTTTGTTTCAATATCAGCGGCGCGGCCCCACAGCAAAATTCCATAGGACATAATGCTGTGAAAATAACTGAAGTAAACAAGTCGTGCAGTTGAAATATCTGTAATTTCTCTAATTTTACGTACTGCATAGGCAGCTGAGCTTAATCTTCCCGATAAAGATGTAATATGAGGGCCCCATTGGAGCTTTGAGTCAAGAGTAATCCCTAAGAAAACTGTGCTGGTAGTAAACTCTAATTTTTCATTATTAAGTGCAACATAGTTATTCAATGAATGTACTACATTTGGCAAAGTGAATAATATACATTTAGTTTTTTTCGCATTTAGAACTAAATTGTTTGCAGTAAACCAACTATGAATTTGCCCAAGAGTGTGATTTACTTCGTCATAATTATGCGCTCGTCTATCAACCTTAAATATAAGGGATGTGTCATCAGCAAATAAAACAATTTTGGACAAATTCTCTACCATGTAAGGCAAATCATTAATGTAAATTAAAAATAAAAATGGACCTAATATAGAGCCTTGCGGCACACCAATTTTAACACGAGATCCCTGTGATTTGGTGCCGTTTACTTGTACTTTTTGCGTTCTATTATCTAAATACGAATTCAGAAATTTCAGAGCTGCGCTTCGAATACCGTAGTGTTCTAGTTTTACCAATAAAGTTTCATGATCTACGCAATCAAATGCCTTGGAAAGATCACAAAAAACACCAATGGCGTCCTTTGATTCCTCCCAAGCATTAAATACATGTTTGACAAGAGCAACACCAGCATCTGTGGTACTACGTCCCTTTGTAAAACCGAATTGCTGGTTGTGTAACAAGTTGTTGCTATTAAAATGGGACAGCATTTGATTGAGTATGATCTTTTCAAAGACTTTGCTGAGTACTGGCAGAATAGATACAGGCCTATAGTTACTGGGATCTTGTTTGTCGCCAGTTTTGAACAGCGGAACTACCTTGCTATCTTTCATTAAATCGGGAAAGATGCCATGTTCAATACATTCATTGAAAATATCTGCCAAGTATGGTGCTAATATATCAATCATTGACTTACAAACTTTAACTGACATTCCCCATAAATCTTCGGTGCTCTTAACTTTAAGATCTTTAAAAGTTTTTAAAATATACTGGGGACTCACAGGAGTAAATTTAAATTCTGAATTGCAAGCATCTACATTTTGTTTAAGCAAGAACGATGAAATTGAAGGTGAAGAATCTAATGCCTCAGTCGTTTTTAGTGGTATATTTGTGAAGAATGTTTCAAATTCCTGCGCTACATCGGAATTTGCACTAATCATTCCATTGTCAGTATTAAGTGAAAAGTTATTTTCGCGTGGTTTCGTTTTACCTGTTTCGCTATTAATAACTTTCCAGACAGCTTTTATTTTATTGTCTGAAGACTTTATCTTATTTGTAATAAAATTGGCTTTAGCAATTAAGCAAGCTGTCTTAAAGATTTTAGAATATTTTTTTACCAGCTCATTAAAACTATCAGAATTTGTGATGTTTCTAAGCTCATATAGTTCAAAAAGCCTATCTCTGCTAATCCTAAGACCTTTGGTAGCCCAATCACTAAATTTAAATTTCGTACTAATTTCTTTTGTATCTATTTTAAAAATTAATTCAAATTCTTCGCTCACTAAATGAAAGAAGTCTTGATATACATTATTTGGATTTTCAAAGTTATAATTATGGACTGGCAGTTTCTCCATTAAAACGTTTCGGTATTTCTCCAACCTATTACCAGTGATGCGCCTAGTTTCTATCTTAATTGTTTTAATACGATTTTTAAATGGGAATATTACGCATTGACCTCTGTGGTCTGATTGAAGAGAGTTTATAATACATTTTTCTACAGGCTCACAATCACTGAATACATTATCAATACATTTAGCTGAAGTAGGCGTCACACGAGTTGGTTCAAAAAATACATGAGACAAATTGAATGATTTAAAAAGTCCTAAAAATTTATCACTGAGTGCATTTTTTTCTAGAATGTCTACATTAAAGTCTCCAGAAACAATAACATGTTTATTTGTTTTTGTGACTAATTTTAGTACATCTTCTAGTATTTCTAGTAGTGTGGTAAATTTTTTAGCTATAGGTGGTCTGTATACGCATACTATAACATGACTCTCCAGCTCAACACAAGACACTTCAGTACAACTCTCAACCGACAGTCCGACCACATCCTTACGTTCTTTAAATTTAATATTGTTTCTAATTAGTATTAAACAGCCTCCATGGATCGCGGATTTTCGGTTGAAAGAGCTGGCTGTTAGAGACATCGTCCCGAATACTGAAAGGGTGCAAGTAGACTATTAAACTGAACAACTTTCCCTTAGGAACATATGTCAGGAAACGACAACAAAATTTCGACCTCACATACAAAATCGCGATCAGCTGACTGCATTTACTTTGGGAAACCAAAAATTTTTTGACGTTTCCTGACATATGTTCCTAGGGGAAAGTTGTTCAGTTTCATGGTCTGCTTGCAGTTATCAGTATTCGGGATGCTGTCTCTTACACCCCGTATATTCTATCAAAGAAATAAATTTAAAATTTTCTATTGAAAATGCAACTATTTTAGTATTTTTGACGTTGTCTCGTTCAACCATCATCAGTAAAATGACTTTGCAGACATTTTTTTATGGCTCACGTAGGTATAGATAGGCAACCTGTGATTAAAATGGGTGAACAAAAGAATAATTGTCCTGTTTTACCTAACGAACAGAGTTACAAACAATCCTAACGATATTCTAGGCAGGTTAGGTAACCACCGACCCCCTTATTTCAGTTGGGTAACCAGAAACTTCGTCCTCAAAGGATCATTACAGCTTTTGCGAAAAATGAACTCTGCCTTTTAGGAGAGACCGTATCGAGTTTCTGAAAGACTGTCGTACAAAAATGCGGTGATTGGGCTGTAAGCAGTGAAGAATTTACTTGTCTACATCAAATAAAACTATATTTTTGTCAAAGAGATCTGGCTGGAGTATTTGTTTATTTTGCGAAGACTCTATTTTCACGTGAGGCGGATATCACACTTAACGCTCGACGGAACGCTAAAATATGGCAGCAGTCTGTCAGACCCATACTAAAACCGCACTCGACGGACGACACTGCGATAGCGCTGCATCAATAGCGGTTGAAAGGTTTTAGTTTGGGGATTGACATTTCTAATATGGATCTGACAGAACGCTGCGATGTTTTAGCGCTCCGTCGTGAGTTAAGTGTGCTATCCGCCTATCTTACTGGAGTATTTGTATACAGGGTGTAAACAAAAAAAGCTGCAAATATTTTAAGGGGTGAACCAGCCCATGAAACTGAACAACTTTCCCTAAAAAACATAGATGGAAAAATTAAAAAAAATTGGACCCACCGTACAAAATTAGCATCCGAACAAATCAATTTGTATGGGAGGTCCAAAAAAAAATCTCATATATATCGACCTATGATTCTTGGGGAAAATTGTTCAGTTTCATGGGCTGGTTCACCCCTTCAAATATTTACAATATATTTTTTTACACCCCGTATTTTGAGACGAAGGCGCTATTTTCACGTGGGTAACAAGGAATCCTTGAGTATAATCCTGAGTGAAGTTAGGGATTCAATGTACCTATTGTCACCCGAAAATACAGGCTGTAAGGGTAGGGTCTAACGAAAACTTTGCTTGCGTGCTCAGACCGTGAAACAGAACAACTTTTTCTATGGGGGCTATGTTGGTAAACGTGAAGTTTTTTTCAACCTTCTTTACAAAATTCCCGCTCAGCTGAGTGACTTTGGATGGGAACTCGAAGAGTTTTTTTCGTTTCCCAACATAGCCGCATAGTAAATTGAAAAAATATTAGCTGCAAATACTTTCAGGGATGAATCAGCCCATGAAACAGAACCACTTTTCCCAAGGAACATAGGACGAAATTGGAAAACATTTTTGGACCTACCATACAAAATGTATGATGTGAGGCCCAAATTTTCTTTTTCATATTTCGACCTATGTTCCTTTGGGAAAGTTGTTCAGATTCATGGGCTGGTTCACGCCTTAAAATATTTGCAGCTATTTTTTTACACCCTGTATAAGGGGCGCCCGAAATCGTGTTTTGCTGCGACTACCTTATCCTAGCCTAAAGCTCCGAGTGGTACATTACTTTTCTGTTAAGCAATCTTTTGTTAAGGAACGTAGAGCTTGTACCTACACAATAAAAATATTTACCGCGTTTTTTCAAAACGGTCTTTACATAAATTTTCTTTTCCGGGGCTTCCAGCCCTTCATATCATTGAATCGTGTAATTTCTAGGGATGGGCCAAACATAGGTTCGGCCGAATATTCTGTAAAATGTTTGCCGAACCGAATATTCGGCCGAATTTTTGGCAATAATTCATCATCATTGGCCTCACACATCTGTGACAGACGATTTAATCAGTGTCTGAGGCAACACTTTTCGTGGCCATATAAGCCAATGCGGGAGCGGCATGACTTTCCGCACGCTCTACAGGTGAAGGTGGTATTATAGACCGGAACATGCATGTTTAGGTGTCGTTTTTGCCTTTTGTTGGCGAGACCATAGAACCAGGCGTCGTCGTGAGACTTACGCCCATCATATACACGCTTTCGCCATTCGTCCCTATCCTCAGCAAGCTTCTCCCAGCTTTGATGGTCGATGTCAAACGCAGCCATATCCCGCTTGGCGCAATCTTTGAAACGCAGCATGGGTCTTCCAACCCCTCTTTTGGCGTTAGCTACGGCACCAAGCAGGACACGCCGCGGTAGACGCGAAGGTTCCATTCGGTGCACATGCCCTAGCCACCGCAAGCGTCTCTGCTTGAGCAGGGCGGTAAAGCTAGGCAGCTGTGCAATTTCTAGAACTCGCTCGTTTGTGACTCTGTCCTGCCAGGTTATATGCAAGATGTTTCTTACGCAGCGCATATGAAACGAGTTAAGTCGACGCTCTTGTTTTGCATACGATGTCCAGGTATCAGCTCCGTACAAGAGTATGCTTAAAACGCAAGTTTGGTAAACAATTATCTTGGTTTTAGTGGTCAGATGTTTATTGTTCCATACTCTTGTACTCAGCTTACCAAACATGGTTGCCGCTTTGCCGATACGCGTATTGATCTCAACATCAAGTGTGAGATTGTTCGACACAGTCGACCCCAAGTAGCAAAACTTGTCGACAATGTCCAAGGGAACGCCACCGAGCATTATATGTGGAGCTTCTGCGCCTTGAGTTAGCACTACTGTTTTTTTGGCATTAATGGACATGGAGAACAGAGAACACGCGTGGGAAAACTTATCGATAATGTTTTGAAGCTCACTTTGAGAATTTGAAACGGCATCAAATCGTCATGTCTGCATCTGCATCGTCAGCAAACAGAAGGCTATCGACAAATAAGTCATCGCGGTTACGCTTAGACTTTAGAAGCGAGATATTGTATAGCTTCCCGTCAGCTCTTGTGTGCAGGTGGATACCCTGTTGGTCATCGCCGAAAGCAACTTTGAAAAGCAATGAAAAGAAAATACCAAACAGGGTAGGAGCTAACACGCAGCCTTGGCGAACACCTCTACGCATTTCGAACGGCTCAGATGTATTGCCGTTAAAAACAACAGAACCTTTCATGTCCTCGTGGAAGGATTTAATGAGACTCAGGAGTTTTGGAGGGCACCCGATATTTAATAGTGCAGTATAAAGTCCCTCTTTGCTAACGGTGTCGAAGGCTTTGTTAAGGTCTACGAACGCCACAAACAGAGGTGTTTTTTGCTCTCTACACTTTTCTTGCAGCTGGCGAAGTGTAAAGATCATATCTGTCGTGGAGTGTTGGGCGCGGAACCCACATTGCGATTCGGGATATACACGATCAGCAAGTTTCTGGAGTCTTAGCAAGACTAACCGAGCAAATAATTTACCTACTATACTTAAAAGAGATATTCCACGGTAACAGTTACAGTCACCGCGGTCACCTTTGCCTTTGTATAGGGTAACGATGTTAGCATCACGCATATCCTGTGGTATATATCCCGCTTCCCAACATTTACATAACAGATTGTGCAGAATAGGTAATATGCACTTGAGCCTGATAAGTTCGGCGTGGGTACCGTCGTTTCCAGGAGATTTTCCAATCTTAAGCTGCTTAACAGCCTTGTGGTATTCCCTTATGGTAGGAAGATCATCTAACTCAGACCAGGTAGCTAGTTTCGGCATGCAATTTGCAGCTTCTGGCATTATATTTACTGGTTCTGAGTAGAGAAGAGACCGATATAATGTTCTACCCATCGTTCGAGTTGGCGTTGAGCATCTGTTATAACAGTGCCGTCCGCTTCTTTAAGGGGGGCTGTTTTTTTAGGCAAAGGACCAAGGGCCCTTTTAATGCCAGCGTAGACACCACCAAAGTTTCCCACATCAGCGCACGATTGAATGCTTTTACAAAGTTCGGTCCAGTATGCATTAGCGAAGTACCGTGATGTGCGTTGTAAAGCTGACTTTGCGTCCGCTAGATCAATACGTGACTTTTCAGATGGGTTAAGGCGATGTCTTAGCGCAGCTTGTCGTTTGGACTCGAGCAGGGGTGTAATGTGTTCGAAATTTTCGGCGAACCAATCCTGGTTTTTGACTTCCTGATAACCGAAAGCCGTACCAGCTACTTCTGTTAGTAGATTTTTGACTTTGCCCCATTCTTCCTCGATATTAGCGTCTACATCCCAGGTGGCAACTTCGTCCCGCACCAGCTCTTCAAACTTTCGGACCAACTCATCGTCTCTAGTTTTGGGAAGATCAAGCTTCTTCTTACCGGACAATTTGGATGAATGGATCTTTTTGTGAGCTATAGCAACATGTGAAGCCACCAAGGAGTGATCTGTGTCACAATCAGCGCTATGAAAGGTTCGCGTGTGCAGAGTCTCGCGGAGATTTTTCTTTTTGGTCAGGATAAGGTCCAGTTGATGCCAGTGGCCAGAACGCGGATGTTTCCAGGACACTTTGCGAGTTGCTTTGCCTTTGAAGTAGGTATTGGTAACACACAGTAGGTGTTTAGAGCATAACTCTAATAAACGCTGTCCGTATTCGTTTAACTTCCCTATACCATGGTTACCTATACAATCTGGCCAAGCAACGTTGTCCTGTCCGACCCTAGCGTACGCGGCATAAAGTCATCTGACCGCTTATACGTTCTGGGCGATTTTAACGCTACGGTTGGCAATAATTAATGTCTATATAAAAGCAATTAAAAGCCTTACTTATTCGCAGGTTCACAAAAACTTCTCGCTACCATTATAACCATTTACATTAGAAACATTGTCAATTTATTAGAAAGAACTTCTCCAATCCTTGTTTTGACATTACCAATCACATCGAAATAAAATCGTCGCCTGGTATAAATTGCTACCTTAGCAATAAGGCCGCCTATATTGTTCCGATTATTTCTTTCTAATTTACTTCTCTTTTTCTCTGTGTTTTTGTACAAACAAAGCCTAATATGTATTGAATTATTGTATTGTATCGAATTATATAGACGTACTGATATTAAAACAATAGGTACTTTTTATGCGGTCAAAAACTCAATTTTAACTGAATATCGGCCGAACATGCCGAATACGGAGTATAAACCGAATATTCAGCCCATCTCTAAATTACCTATTGCGTTAAAAATCATCGAAATATTCTGCTACATTTAGTTCACTGTTATCGGCCCTTTACAAACCGCCACGACAATATCGACATTGCCTCTGGGCAAATTGTAACTGTCACATTTCCGGCCGTGTGACAGGTCGGCGGTAAAGATAGGACAATATTTCGAACAATACAAGTACCTAATCGTAACAAAACATTCGGAACGTATTGTTCTATTATAGTCTACCTAACGAATTTGAAATATTGTATAGAAGAAATATTTTCTGACGTTGGGTGTGACAAGCAAAAATACTTACATTTTTCTTGTAAAAAATATGATATGGGATATGACAGCTAACGGAAAATCTTTGATGTCATAATTCCAACAATCTGGAATCCCGCGTGAGTGAAATAAAAAAAAATGCTACAAATATTTCAAGGGGTAAACCACTCCATGAATCTGAACTACTTTCTCCAAGGAATAAATATTTAAATATATATATATATATATATATATATATATATAAAAATGAAGGTCAAAATATTAAAAAAAAATTATGTAATATAAAATTACCAACCGACCAAGTCAATTTGTATGGGAGGTCCAAAATATACTCATATTTCGACATATTATAGACCTTAGAGACCTAAGGTAAAGTTGTTCAGTTTCATGGGCTTATTCACCCTTAAAATATTTGCAGCAAATATTTTTACACCTAATATAATGTGTTTGACAGGTGCCATCAAATGTATTGTGTTAAAGTTACGCATGCTACTTATATAGGGCTTGTGAAGGGTGTCTAATTAGCTTGTTGTTTATCTTACGTATATTTAATTAAGGAACTTACTAGAAAAGAGCCCAGTGCAACTTTTCTAAGGAGTTCTACCCGTCAAACAAAGTTTAAGCTCTAGCTCTCTCTCTCTCTCTCTCTCTCTCTCTCTCTCTCTCTCTCTCTCTCTCTCTCTCTCTCTCTCTTTTAAGGTCTACTATCGTAACAAGAACTCTATTTTTGAAACGTCGTAATTCGGTTTCGTGCACGAAAATCCGCAGCGACTTGAATAATAATAAAAAATAAAACAAAATTCCCTATATAATACAAATGTCAAATATACCTTACGTAACGCCATCTGCTACGACATAATAAACTAGCTCGAGATCTGTCAAATGGGGACAGATAGAAAAGTCTCCATTAGTTGATCCATTAATAACGGGACATCCTGTATATGTGGAAGGCTTTTGACTGCTCATTCCGCATCAATGTCAAAGTCACTTCGTTAAGCCACTATATTGCGCCTCTGCAGCTTCATTATGATTCCGTTTTGACTGCCGTTACTGGCACAGAGGTAGATATTCCTGCCTGGGAGTTTCTGAAACGTTCCTTTCTGTTTCATGCGAAAATCTGCTTCTTATTATGTTTGTATCACACGTTCTACTAAACCCTCAAAAATTCACACATATTTTTGACTACAAAAACATCTCAAGTAAAAATGTGTGGTTAGACGAGTCGTTTTGGACTATCGTGCATGGAAATAAAAAGGACTTTTTAGGGGCTCAATTTATGATAGCATCATTTTTTAAATTGGGCACGGATGTCTGTAACGACTAGTATAACCAAACCACATTTATTTAAATTTTGATTACTAGATTTTTAATGTCAAAAGTGTGTGTGAGTTTATGTGGGAGTGGATTTGGATAATAGAAGGTGTGATACAAGCACAATAAGTAACAGATTCTATCATGCGAAAAATAAAAAATAGAGCTCCTAGTAGTAGATAAAAATATTTATTTGCATTAAATGTAGTTTTAATGGTGTTCATTCTTACATAATAAAATATAAATAGAAGTAGACTCGAGTCTCAGCTTTATTCTTGACCAAAGTACCTACCTAGTCATTTGAACAATGAATTTATAATCGGGTCTAGAAATTCGTGTTTTTCCGTAGTAATAACACGTTTACCCGGCATACAAACTTTACTCTTGAATTACTCTATCTATTACGAAAATAATCATGAAAATCCGTGACGTGGTTTAGGAAAAATTTGCGGTGATCATGATAGACAGACGAGGAAGCGCAAAAAGCGAGTTCATTTGATTCCAAGCATTGACATAGATCAATCTTTATCTGCCTATCAATCTACACGCTTTCCTGGAAGCTTTTAGTAGTACCAGGATATGGTGAAAGCAAGCATCAATAACTTGAATAAAGACGTGTGGAGACGTGTCGTATACACTGTGTTTCGGAAGAAATGTATTAAATTGGAGACGTTGTTCAGAGCACTTAGTACTGAACAGTTTTCACTATGGGACCAATTATTCAAATTGAAAATATTTATTACAACGTAGAAAATTTACATTTCACTTATTGATGGTCTAAAGTTATCTATCTACTCAATAGAAATTTACAAGACACAATTATCTCTTTTCCACAATAATTTTATGATCCTAGTATAAACGTGGCACAGGTGGGATAAAACAATAAAAATAAAGGCACTGCCTCGCGCTGTCAGTAAAAAAAACACTTTCTATTAATGTTTATCGTAAATTATGGTAACTCGAAAATATATTTTCTGCGATAGCACTGCGTCAATAGCTGTTGAGTGGTTTTAGTATGAGGATTGACATTTCTAGTATGGATCTGACAGAACGCTGTGATATATTAGCGGTCCGTCTAGCGTTATGCGTTAATTGCCGTGTGATGACGGCTTAGAATAGCATCACCCCATTTCTTTCCCGCGGGTGGCGTAAGAGGCGACCAAGAGACTCGAGGGTTTCATGTGTATTGCAATTTTTGGGCAACAGGCTGACAACCTGTCACTATAGTAATATACAAATCGTCTGAAACAACCCTCAATTTGTCAGTCGTGGCATTAGGGACCGTATTTTTACGGCCGTTAGCGCTCTGCCTACCCCGCAAGGGATAAAGGCGTGATATGTGTGCGTGTGTGTCTAGCGTTAAGTGTGTGATCCACCTTTACAAGTTCGTGTTGGATTTCACATTGCCTCCGAAACACGGTGTATACATTTTCAGTAGTGTGCGTGCATAAATTCATACATACACATACATACATATATCATGCCTTTATCCCTTGCGGGGTAGGCAGAGCGTTAACGGCCGTAAGAATACGGCCACTATCGCCACGTCTGACATTTTTGAGAATTGTTTTCTAAGGTTGTTGCAGAAAAAATGTGTATCACTATAGTGACAGGTTGTCAGCCTGTCGCCTAAAAATTGTAATACACCAATACTCTCGAGTCCCTTAGTCGCCTCTTACGACACCCACGGGAAGGATGTGGGGTGATGCTATTCTAAGCCGGCATCACACGGCAACACACGGTGTATACATTTTCAGTAGTGTGCCATCATGAATTCACCAGCACCGGTACTAAATAGCACTCCAAACAGCTAATTAGGCTGGTGTGGCTCAAAACGAACTCTGGAGCTCAATTTCTAAAACGTTCGTTTTCGTTTCATGCAAAAATGCCGTGTGATGCCGGATTAGAATAGCATCACCCCACGTCCTTCCCGTGGGTGTCGTAAGAGGCGACTAAGGGACTCCAGGACTCATATGTATTACCACTTTTAGGCAACAGGCTGACAACCTGTCACTATACTGATACACAGTTATCTCAACCGGCCCCCAATATTTGTCAGACGTGGCGATAGCGATCTATTTCTACTAGCGATCGTATTTATGCGGTCATTGACGCTCTGCCTACCCCGAAAGTGATAAAGGCGTGATATATGTATGTATGCAAAAATCTGCTACTTATCATGCTTGTATCACACGTTCTGCTTTTGAATTATCAATTCCCATGACCCTATTTAATTCACACATAAATTTGACTATAAACATGAAGTATAAAATAAAAGAAATTAAAAAACGTGTGGTTAGACCAGAAGTTTTGGACTTTCGTGCACGGAACAAAAAATGGACATTTCAGAAATTGACTCCCAGCTCTTTCAAAACATGCAGAAATAATTAGTGATAACCGGGCCTTTTAGTCGCATTATGACCACCTAGTAAAGAGCAAAGTCACTTTCCGCGTCTGTACCGTCTAAATGTATGTATGCGAAGATCTTTAAAGGTTCGAATTTTGACTCAATTTTTATTTAGTAAATAGAGTGATTCAAAATGAGGGTTTAATGTATGTACGTATAACTAGCGGATTTTTATCGGAATGAAAACTGTCCTATGTGTTAATCCAACGTACTCTCCATGAGTGTGCCAAATTTCATGAAAATCGGTTTAGTAGTTTAAGCGTGAAGGAGTAACAAACAAACATACAAACTTTCGCGTAGTTAAGTTAATTTTAGTACGAAGTAGATACTTGCCGGGAAAACAACTTGTTCCCACGGGAAAATGAGTTACAGCGCGTGCAACCGCTAGGCGAGCCACTATTAGTCCATTGAATGAGTACCTCCAAAGGGGGTCTAGAGTGCGTGAGTTAGTAACGTAAGATGTTTCTTCGGAAACATGTCAAGAGTCCCTAGGTAATAAACATACTAAAACCCCGGGACACTAGGAGGAGCCCCGGAGTGGGGGGAGGGGGGGAAAGGGTCCATTTTTTCATTTTTCTCTTAAATCTCAAAAACGGTACATGTTAGAGAAAAACGTTCAAGGAAAAGTTGAAAGGCCATAAAATTATCTACAAGTTATACCTAAATCACTTTTTCCTATATCCTACCGTTTCTGAGTTACACGCATTAAAAAATGATTTTGGCTCAAACAATTTTCCCATACTCCCATAGTAGTAAAAAAAAACTACTACAAAAAAACACTACTACGTACGTACTACTTATAAAAAGAACACTCATTATGTAGGGCATGCTTAATTACGTAGAAACCAGAATTAGGCTATACATACGTAATGAATAACAGTGGTGCTCTTAGCTAAATATTCGTACTCTTTTTTATGCCGTGTGATGCCGGCTTAGAATAGCATCACCCCATAATTGCCTGTGGGTGTCGTAAAAGGCGACTAAGGGATGAATCGAGATAACGGGCAGCAGCGTTTCCTGTAAGTATATAGAAAATCTTGCACTGCGCTCGTCAACCCGCTTGCGAAGCGTGGTAAGTATGGCGGTACCCCCCTATTGGGGGAGGCTCATGTCCAGCAGTGGACTGTTGGGGCTGTAGCAGTCATAGTATAAAGAAAAGTCGTTCGAGAAAGGAGTTCCTTCAGTCAGTCATTTGACTGGCCGGAAAATAACCCAAACACGTTCATTACATTTAAAAACCAACAAATAAAACAATACTTCTAAAATCCTCAGAAATATTTATACAACATTTTATGACTTTATTTCAGCTTTTCTCAAACAGAGGGGTCTGGTTATTACATTTGCGACTCGTACGGCGGATCGCACACTTGACGCACGACGGTACGCAAAAATATCGCAGCGGTCTGTCAGATCCATACTAGAAACGTCACTCCCCATACTAAAACCGCACTCGCCGGACGACACTGCGATAGCGCTGCGTCAACAGCGGTTGAGCGGTATGGGGATTGATATTTCTAGTATGGATCTGATATCGCTGCGATGTTTTAGCGCTCCATCGTGCGTCAAGTGTGCGTTCCGCCGTACGCTACAACGGCATAAATTCGGGACACGCTATACGTCAGTGTACGTCTGAGCATAATGACCAATTTGTGAGTATTCTCAGCCCCTTTGTACTCACAAGCCCGCTTCCACAAGCAATAGACGTTTTTGACACACTAACGAGTAACTGGCCGGTGTTGCTCAAAAGTAGGTATTTAAACATATGTATACCTACAGATACAGGTATAAAATAATAAAGGTACAGGTGTAAATATTTTAAGTGAAAATTTAATAACTATCCCCAAGGAACATAATATTGTAAAAAAAATTTTTGATCTCCTATACAAAATTGTGGTTGCTCCACCGACAAGAGCATGGCTCTTACCTAAAGAAGAAGATACAAATGCACCAGCCAGCCGACCAGTAAAGTAGGTAATGAAAAATTAGCTGAAAATATTTTAAGGGTTGAAGCAGTCCATAAAACTGAACAAATTTCCTCAAGGAACATAGGTCGAAATATGAAACACCGATTCAATTTGTTTAAGAGGTCCAAAAGATGTTCTCATATTTCGACCTATGTTTCTTGGAGAAAGTTATTCAATTTCAAGGGCTGAGTCAACTCTTTAAATATTTGCATTTGTTACACCTTAGTTTTATAATGTCAGTACTTTGTTTCAGCTTGCAACAATTTCAGGACTCCTGAATTTGAAATTCTGCGTGACGGAAAACATTTCAGTCTTTGGATGTGACTGGCAAACACAGGTAGTTTAGGCTCTATTGTGGTGTAAAATATTTTTCTCATAAAACATTATAAAAGTCGTATTTCACGCACTGCACAAATGGCAGGGTTCCATTACAAGTACTCTGAAGTACTTCGTCTATCGTTAGTTACGGTAGAAAACACGACTTCAGGTTTATTTGACTGTCCTGATGGCGTAGCAGATAGTATGCCTGCCTTCTACGCCGAGGGTCGTGGGTTCGATCCCCACCGGACACAAATATTTGTTTAGTCAATTTTCAAATATTTGTGCTGAGTCTGGGTGTTTTCTATGTATAATATGTATTTATTTAAAAAAAAAAAAGCATATATGTATTAGTATCAGCTATCTAGTTCCCATAGTACAAGCTTTGCTTAGTTTGGGGCAGATGGCGCTGTGTGGATTGTCCAGGATATTTATTTATTTATTTCGCCTTTTTGTCGAGAACGAAACGGCCAAGACTATTTTATTTTGACTGAGCTGTAGAGTTCGTGAGGTTAATGGAGTTAGATGAATCCCACCAAAAATATTTTCAAGTCAGGATACTACCAACACGAGCTAAAAAGACATCAGATCTCAAATAGAGCTAAGCTTCTCAATCTACACGCTCAAGTCCACCACTTCAAATTTCATTATCTCTACATCTTAGTCCACATCTTGACATGAGAATGTTTTAAGTAGGATTTCATTTCATTTTGTACAGACATTGTACATTTAACACCATTTAAACCATTTATTTTACCAGACATACATACAAAATACATATATGTGTACAGATACAGCATTACAGTAGATAGTACGCCATGTAGATATACCAAATACCTAACCTCTAGCAAGAAAATTCTACACATACAGACTTTCACCCCTTTTTTATTTTTCTGTGGTTTGTATACTAAACTTAGTCCACATACAAAATTTCAGATTTCTATAATCATGAGTGTATCAGTATGTAAGTGACGAAATCGGCGTTTTTAGATACCCATAAAATGAATAGTATCAATAGCATCAGGGCTATAAAATTTAAACTCTGTATGTTTAATAAAATTACTATGGACAATATATCCCGAGAATTTGACCAGTCTGGTAGATCGGAGACCAAAGTTCAAAAAAACAAGGAAGCGCTTGAGAAATGGTAGGTGGTTCCCTCGCGTTTCGCGTAGCTCGTCTTGGTGGGGCCACTTACTACCATGGCCCCAGATTCAAAAGCTTGGCTTTACTTGGAATCTGAACTGATACTTATTCATGCCCTCGTCGCTCTCGTTGCGGCAACATTTACATAAAAATGTTTAATTTGGTGGGATAATTGTGTTCTCTTTACGTATCCCATATTTACGGTTTTAATCCTATATTTACGCTTTCTTTATACATATACGTACATACCTACACAAATTACGCCTTTAACCCTCGCAGGATCGACATAGCGTTATCGCCACGTCTAACTTACAAATGGGTGGTTTTAAATTAGTCGTTTATCACTATAGTGACAGGTCGTCAGCTTGTCGCCTAAAATTGCAATGTGCAATACATTACCTCGAGTCCCTCAGTTTTACAACACACACGGGAAAGAAATGGGGCGATGTTATTCTAAGCCGGAGTCACACGGCACTTAGATAAACCAAATAATGTTGAATTTTTACTATTTTGTAGAAATTGACCAAAAGATTTTTTTATAAGTCTTTCAGTCAATCACTAGATATTTTGATATTAACTGAGTCTGAATCCCATCAGCGGCGTGAATTTTTTACACTCCTTTCGTTTGACTTTTTAACAAAAAGAAAAGTACCTAACTATAGTCAACAACAGAGAAACAATTTTCATTCTTGCGCACCATTGACTTTGTTCGTCGCATCACCAGTGAATTGAATAGTTTCCGTGAGTGGACACTGGGAATGAACCATGCTAGAAAATAGCCAATTCCTTTGTTATTTAGTCTGCTTCTTACTGTGAGATGTCGCTATATTTATTTTCTATTTATCTATTTATATTTATTTATCAATGAACGATTCGATGAACGCAGGTATAGGTATAAAAATCACCATGATAAGTGGTAGCGTAGATGCGTAGTATCCATATATTTACTTATATACTGGTAGTATCGCATCAATTCGTTTAAAAATCAAAATCTTAAATGCCTTAATATTTTTTGTATAAATAATAATAATAATAAGTAAATATCCTGGACAATTCACAGGTATAGGTTGTATTAACCTTTTCTGTCTGATACTTTAAAAGTACAAGTAGGTAAGGCAGCTTGCAATTTTTCGTAACTCGAGAGTTTTTATATAAAATAAAATACCAAAATATCCCGACATTTTTCTTTTGTCCATCATTATAATAATGAAAGCCTCGGACTTGTTGTCGGTTATCCAGATCTCTGAGCGTTTTTTACCTTAAAAGAACTATCGTGATCGTACAATAAAAATGTGAAGATGTTATATTGTTGGGGGTTCTCAGTTTTACACTAAATTTTAAAATATGGCGGTTGTTACACTATTCATTTTGATGCGAGTTCCAATAGTGACGATTGTGTTTCACAAAAACGAAGAAGAATGAGGGTAGATAGACAACATGTTTTGATGTGATCACGACGCTTGCAACAGCGTCGAAATATAGTCACCACAAAAACAAAATAAATACTTCAGTAAGAACCCGTTAAAATCATAACTATGAATAGTGTTCTCCGTGTTATACTCACTCGGTAGCAGGGTTGATGTGCAGGCAGCCAACTTTGACAGCCACCACCTGGTGTTCCACCCGTTCAGAAGGTGTAGTGCAGTGCGAAGGGCAGTTCTCCACACGAAGGGTGTTCGACGTCATCCTGGAAAGAAAGCATCGTCTTTAAACAAAAAGGTACAAGGTTGACAATAGAACAACCACAACAGTCTACTTTTTTGTGATGGAATCTACGTTTTCGGCCCCGTAGCCAATTACACCTGTCGGCTTGGTGGGGAGCAAGGGCTCACCCAGAAATAATTGAATGGTTGTTCAAACAACCAGCCCCATCACGCCCTTGGAGCGAGACTGGGTTTAGGAGTTGTTCTGGGAAGAACGTATCGGGAAACCACAATAGTCCACTGCTGGGTCTGCTGGATATGAGCCTCGCTCTACCTAGTTAGGCAGGCAGACAGATTAACAGGCGGATTGGCGCAACGCTAGGTGTAGTAGATATTCACAGATAACGCTTCTGCCCATTCCCTGGACTCATCTCAGTCGCATTTTACTTTTATGACGGACTGATGCTATCTTCGCCTAGACTAAACGGCAAAATGACAACGTCTGACGACAAAAGGTTAACACTTTGAAACGGGAAAAACTTTTACGCAACAGTACGTTTTCGGTCATCTCCGTACTATCAGGATACTTCAGACAATTTATTGACCCATCCAACCTAAGAAATAATCACAAACCGATAGGATACGATACGATACCATAATTCTTGATCACTATCACTGGTAAAAAGCAAAGTCGCTTCTCGCGTCTGTCTGTGTGCATGCTTAAATCTTTAAAACTACACTACAGATTTTGATGCAAATTTATGTAATAGATTGAGTGATTCAAGAGGAAGTTTTTTTATATAATGATTGCCGGGAAAAATCCTTATACCCACGGGAAAATGAGTTGCAGCGGGCGCATCCGCTAGGGCAGGCCGCTAGTTATTTAATAAACTTAAAAACAAATACGAAAATAGCTATGACGGAAAACTATTCCCTGAACTAAAAATAGACATTCCTGTATCTTAGGTAAACAGGGCCCCAAGGCCGGTGTATACATGTATGTATGTATGAAGAAACCGTAAATATAGGATATAAACTGTCAATATAAGAACTAAATAAAGAGAACACAATTATACACACACACACACACAAATCACGCCTTTATTCCTTGCGGGATAGGCAGAGCAATAACGATCGTAAAATAACGGTCATTATCGCCACGTCTGACAAGTATTGAGGGCCTTTCCAGATGATTCGTGTAGTACTGTAGTGTGACAAGTTGTCAGCCTGTCGCCTAAAGTTGTAATACACATGAAGACCTCTACTCCCTTAGTTGCCTCTTACAGCACCCGCGGGTAGAAATGGGGTGATGCTATTCTAGGCCAGCATACATACATACATACATATATCAAATCAAAATCAAATCAAAATCAAAAAATATTTATTACCATATATACAATAACAGAAATCATGTTTGACATTGGTCCCCGCACTAGGCGAACCTGTATCGCGGGAAACCGGAGAAAAATACCAATTTGAGGCTTACCAAATATTATATACGAGAGTTTGTACTTTGGTAACAAATTTAAAGTTAGCATCTAAGAAAATAAAAATAAAAAAATAACAGGATCAGAAAAAGGAATTTAACCTAAAATACTAATTTAAAAATAAAACAAAATCTTAAGGATAGTGTAAATGCGAGTTTTACAGTTCCGGTTAGTGCCAAGTTATAATGTGGTTAAGAGATATTATAAATATACTGTAAAATAAATAATGATAATATATAAATATATATATAAATAAAAAACATAACGATCTATCGACTATTTTTGAATATGTAAAAGATTTTCAGTGTCTTCGTAGCTCATGCATAATAGATATTTTTTTACGCGACCTTTAGCCTCTCGTAAGGTTAAATTAGAAACTTTGCAATGACCATTTACCTTTTTATAAAGGAACGGAAAGACAAATGAACTAAAACGCTGCGCAAACGTTGAACGGACTTTAGCTTTTTGGATCTTTAAGCGTCGGCTTTTTTTAGAGTCGGATTTGTTTTCTTTCGTGTATGTTTTGTGGTAGGACGTAACTGCTTTTAGGATGTAAAGTTGTCTGACCGATAGAACTTTTGCTTCTTGGTATAGTGTGTAGGTGGGGTGCCGAAAAGGTTTCCTTAACATCACTTTTAGGACGGATCTCTGAGCTCTTTCAGCAAATATTAGAAATGTTTTAGCGGCGGATCCCCAGGCCGAGATACAATAGAGGAGAAGAGACTGACACAGGGCATAGTAAACTAAGGTAAGTGTTTGAGTGCTAGCTCCTTGTCGGAGTAATTTCATTATATGGATAATTTTCCGAACACGACCCGACAGTGCCAAAATATGTTTGTGAAATGTCAGCCTCTCATCCAGTACCACGCCCAGGTATTTCAGAGAATCCGTCCTGTTGATATTGTTACATAAACATCCCTCACCCCTAGTAGAGTTACATGAGTGAACTTTTACTTCCACAGGCAGTTTAGGCGCTGACGATTTTGTCTTATGGAAACATAAATAGGAAGTCTTGTCCATATTCAAGGTAAGAAGATTTGCGTTTAGCCATGAGGTGATTCTAGACATACCACTTTCTGTTTTACATATTACGTTTGTCCAGGAAGTGTCACGAAAGATTAGAGCCGTATCGTCAGCGTAGCAGATTACGTCAACTTTTTCATCGGGCCCAAAGATGCTACTGATGTCATTGATGTATATCAGAAATAGTGTTGGGCCAAGAATACTGCCCTGGGGGACACCGAATGCTACGCTCGACGTACGACTTACTATGTCTTGCATGACCACACATTGCTTTCTTTCTTTGAGATAACTAGAAAACCAATCCAGAGCTGTTCCTCTTATTCCAAAGCACTCTAGTTTACGTAAGAGAATAGGATGAGAAACCGTGTCGAATGCCTTGGACAAGTCAAGGAACACTCCAACACAGGATTCTCTGTTGTCCAGAGCACCAGAGACATTTTCTAGTAGAAGAGAGACCGCATCTTCTGTGGAGAGACCACCGCGAAACCCAAATTGTGAGGGTGACAGAAGTTTGTTCGATTCTATGAATTCTGTTAGCCGTTTGTTTACTAATCTTTCCAAAATCTTAGAGAAAGCCGGCAAAAGTGAGATAGGCCTATAATTAGAGGGGTCGTTTTTAGACCCGCTTTTATGTATTGGCACCACTGCGGCTGTTTTCCAGCAATCCGGGAAGATTCCAGAAGATAAGCTAAGGTTAATAATGTGGGTTAGGGGTTCCACAATAACTGCAGCAATGTTCTTCACAAGACCATTTCCGATACCGTCCAGTCCTGGGGCACTGTCGTTCTTAAGACGTTTAATTACTGACATTACCTCAGGAACATTTGTGGGGTACATAAAGAATGAGTTTAGGGGGCTTTTGGTTTGAATTATATTATCGCTAGCAAGGGAGGCTTCAGTGGTTTTGAGACGTTTCAAAATTTTATCTGCCAAATTATGACCGATGTTCGAAAAGAACTCATTGGTCACACTGAGTGATTCGGTAGGAGTCTCGCCAATAGTGAGCAGTTCTGGGCTGTGATTGGATTTGCGCTCAAATTCGCATATGGATGAAATTGTGTGCCATAACATTTTAGGGTCATGTGAGTTAGCCTCCAATCTTTCCTGATTATATTCGTTTTTTAATCTTTTAAGCAAGTCATGCAAAAAATTACGATATCTTTTGTATGATTCCTCAATAATAATATTTTTCGGATTCTTTCTATACTGAGTGTGAAGATAATCGCGTTGTCTCATGCATCGCATGAGACCTGGAGTGATCCAATCTTTCAGTATAAGTTTAGACCTACTTACGGTTATAGCTTTAGTATATCACGCCTTTATCCCTTGCGGGGTAGGCAGAGCGTTAACAGCCGTAAGAATACGGTCGCTATCGCCACGTCTGACATTTTTGAGTATTGTTTTCTAAGGTTGTTTCGGAAAACATGTGTATCACTATAGTGACAGGTTGTCAGCCTGTCGCCTAAAAATTCACATCAAATTGCCGGCATCACACGGCATAAAGAGTCAGGATATTTAGCTAAGAGCACCACAGTTATTCATTACGTATGTATAACCTAATTCTGGTTTCTACGTAATTAAGCATGCCCTACATAATGAGTGTTCTTTTAATAAGTAGTTCGTACGTAGTAGTATTTTTTTGTAGTAGTTTTATTTGCCGTGTGATGCCGGCTTAGAATAGCATCACCCCACCTCCTTCCCGCGGGTGTCGTAAGAGGCGACTAAGGGACTCGAGAGTATTGGTGTATTACAATTTTTAGGCGACAGGCTGACAACCTGTCACTATAGTGATACACATGTTTTCTGAAACAACCTTGGAAGACAATCCTCAAAAATGTCAGACGTGGCAATAGCGACCGTATTTTAACGGCCGTTATTGCTCTGCCTACCCCGCAAGGGATAAAGGCGTGATATGTGTATGTATGTAGTTTTATTTACACAACACGATTATCCCACCAAATAAATCATTTTAATGTAAATGTTGCCGCAACGAGCACTACGAGGGCATGAATAGGTTTCATTCACTTCAGATTTCAAGTAAAGCCAAGCTTTTGAATCTGGAAATGTTTGAGTTGGTGGACTTAGGCGAGGATCACACTTGACGCACGACGGAGCGCAAATATATCGCAGCGGTCTGTCAGATCCATACTAAAAATGTCAGTCCCCATACTAAAACCGCACTCGACGGATGACACTGCGATAGCGCTGCGTCAACAGCGGTTGAGTGGTTTTAGTATGGGGTTGACATTTCTAGTATGGATCTGACAGACCGCTGCGATATTTTTGCGCTCTGTCGTGCGTCAAGTGTGTTCCTTGCCTTAGAGTAGGTATGTAGATTGAGAAGCTTGGCTCTCTTTGAGATCTGGACTCCAAGTCTGCTATTTTTTTGTCATTGTAACGCCATCGAAACTCAACTGTTATTCCATTGACATTGTGATTTTCTATACTTCAAACTGTTAGCAGACTTCCAAACTACTAAAACTATCCATCTGAGATCCAATCGACATCCAACTGAAACGATTTTCATTTAGCAGAATTAAGACCCCGATAGTAAGACAAGTAAAATAAGTTTTCATGTCCTCACCCAAACATAGGAACGTAATCTCCTACTATACCACCAAGGCCGCAGCTAAGGCGGATCACCACTAATCAACGCACGACGGAGCGCTAAAATACGATCGCAGCGTCGTCCGACGAGTGCGATTTTAGAATGGGGAGTGACGTTTCTAGTATGGATCTGAAAGACAGCTGCTATATTTTAACACTGCGTCGACAGCAGTTTTAGTATGGGGATTGATATTTCTAGTATGGATCTGAAAGACAGCTGCGATGTTTTAGCGCTCCGTCGTGCGTTAAGTGTGCGATCCGCCCGGCTAAACTGCGCCACGAAAGCGGTTTCCCGCAGGATCATCGCATAAAATAAGCTTTTAAGGAGGACATAAAACATGTCAACGATAAAACCTGCCTCTTTTGGGCGGTTCTCACACTTTACGCACAACGAAGCGCTATATTAGCGCGTCGTATTTTCAATGGCTAAACGAAAGATCTTATTTCTGACACTTATGTATCTATACCTTGGCTATATTGTTTTTGAACAAGGCTATACCTTGTTTAAAACAATATACTTAAGCGATTTGATTTGATTTGATGCGTCTGTCGGATGCAAGGCCCCATACTAAAAACCGACATTGACAGGTATAACGAATGAACCTACATCAACAGATGCGTATGTCAAACGACCGAAGTTCATGCGTTGTTTCTGCGTCAACGTCAATACTTAGTATGGGCGATTTGAAATTTTATTTCCCAGACGCATATTTCAATGCTAAAAAAAACGCTAAAAATGCGCAGCGTCTTGCGTTAGATGTGGGAATCGCTCTGCTGCGAGGCGCCTTGCTAAAGTAGTTGGACCCTTAGGCGCTGTCTGCACACATGAGACGTAAGACATGACGCTCGATACCATTTGCATATTTAAATTTTTAATGTAATCACCCATTGGGTGCACTGCATTTTCCCGCGTGAATAAGAATTTTTTTCGGCATGTTTTATACATAAACCTCCTTTTGAATTACTCTATCTAATCAAAGAAAAATGCGTCAAAATCCGTTGTGAAGTCTAAAAGATCTAAGATTTCAATCATTTATTTCTAAGAAAATTCACAATGAATGCTTTTAGAATGTCAGAAAACTGCAATATATTTTAATCTCGAAGAATCCCACAGGAACATTTTTTGGGATAAAAAACTATTTTATGTTTTTATCCCAAAATATAATTACCCTCCATTTATGTGCCAATTTTCATGCAAATCGGTTCAGTAGTTTTAGCGGAAAGAGTAACAAACAAACGTACAAACTTTCGCATTTTAATATTAGTAGGCAATAGGATTGACTCGTGATGTGAGACACACGTCTCATCGCCTCGCCGATTACTAGTCAGTCACATGTCTCTCGTCTCACTTGAGTGGATAGCGCCTTAGAATACATCGGCTTTGACAGTACAGGATTTAAGGTTCAAGTGACAGTGAAGTGACACAACAAGGATTACAGCTGTCACTTTCATAAATAGAATATAGGAAGGGAAAGGACAACGAAGAAAAAAGTATAGTTTCGATTATAAAGAAAACGATCTGAAACGGAATTTTGTATGAAGATTGGAACGTATGACGTCATACTATTTTGGATGCCGTCGGAACACTTACTTTTATAAAATTCTTTTTTTTATAAATTAAAACTTTCAATTATTCGAAAAATTATAAATTTATGCAGTTGTATTTTTGGAGAATAGTTTCAATAGATTTAATACCTTTTACATCTTAATTTATGAATTACCCAGTTCCAAGGGAATTCAAAATCATTGAAATTCAAAATTATCTCAAACGGCCCTCTTTATTTGTCAGACGTGCCGACAATGACCGTATTTTTGCGGCCGTTAACGCTCTACCTACCCCGTAAGGGATAAACGCCTGATATATGTATGATGCGCTAAAATGCGCATCAACGGGCGTCAAATGTAAATCCCGCTTTCTATGAGGCCACCAGCAAAGTCACGAAAGAAATCCTACCGCTCTACAGAATTAGAGCAAATCGTGCTTTAATTTGCAGAGAAAAAAGCTTAAAGCTTGAACTAAGTTTAAGCCTTAAATTTATTGTACATAGTTGAACTTATGTAAGTCGCGTTAACCTACATAAGCCAAGCCAAAGATTGTTAATAATTGAGTTATCCATTTATGTGAAATATTTTACTTGACATTCTAAAAGTATTCACATCAGCCTATAGCAGTCCACTGCTGGACATAGGCATGAGGGCTTTCGAATACCGCTTTTTTTTCAATATTGAAAAAAGACAAAAAAAATCCGGGATCCACCGGTATTGGAAGCCCTTATAGGCATCCCCCAGGGTAAGCCACAATGAACCAGTCGCTCTCGTAAAGTCATCGGGCCATCAGGCCGGAGGGCGTCCAACGGTACGCTTGTGGTCTCCACTCGAGAACCCGCCTGCTCCACCGGCTATCAGTTCTACGACGGATGTAACCAGCCCATTTAGAATCTACTTGGAAATGAATCTTTTGAAATCTAGACCTTTTCCAGTAAACCTTTCCCTTTTTAGTAAACCTGGGCAAAATAAAATTAGGTGGAAGTTGTTCATTTCATATTCATGCAATGCATGTTTACCTGTTGGGTAAAAATAACGCTGTTTATTTTGATTTTTCATCAAAAAAATGCTCGACTGAACTTCATTGGCAGTTGGTACACCTTTCAATTTAAGTATCGAACATTTTAATAAATTATGGACCCTCCTCTATTTCAAGTCGGTGAAAACCGTCAGCCACATTCCTACTTAGATTACATTCATCACTGGCCTCATACGTCCGTGACAGACGATTCAATCAGTGTCTTAGGCAAGAGCACAGACGCTGCGTAGCCTGGGACGCAATTATGGAAAACGCAGGGTTGTCCAGGACCTGCGCCACTCTCTCGGCCCTTGGCTGACTCCACAGGAACGACGAGTCGATACGTGCGGAGCCAGGTTGACTGCAGGAGTCTACGGTAGACCTCTGTCACACGCGCCTGACGGAGACCCCGTTCCGGGTTTAATGCGGAGTTGTCTTTCTCCAGAGATTAAATACATCTTGTAAATAATCCGTTCAGCGTCTTCGGTTCGTTTTTCTTCTCTCTGACTAATTTCCTAAAACAGGAGTGAGATGGAGTACGGAACGCAAAATATAGAAATAATGTGAAATATGTTCTTTATCCAACATAAATTACCCTCATCAAAAACACGGTACCACGGCACAAGCTTTTTAGGTGCGAAAATGCGACTTACTGTTTACTGCGTTTATGATTTGTACGGCACTGTACGTGATTTGTGTGTTGAACTGTTTATACATACATACCCATATCGCGCCTTTATCTCTTGCGGAGTAGGCAGAGCGTTAACGGCCGTAAAAATACGGTCGCATTCACGGCTCTGACTGATACTATTATTTAGGTTAGTTAGTTGCGATATCTGTTGGTTCTCTGTTAAATAGATATTTTAAAAAAAGTGTACTCCTTATCGTAGTGACAGACAGTCAGTCTATCACCTAAAGTTGTAATACACATGAATCCCTTCGACACCCGAGGTAAGGAGTGCGGTGATGCTATTATAAGCCGGCATCACACGGCAATACACGTTTTATAGTTTTTGACTCCACAGACCTAAAATGTCATGCGCACCGACATTTTTGCTGTGTGATCCGCTCCAGACTAAGGCTCTAAGTTTATACGGGGATTTTTTAAAGTCTGTAAACTTTTAGTATGGAGCCACCTGCGAAATCGCAGAAAATATTAGGTGTTCCATAGAAAAACCTACTCGGCAAAAATATAATCCTGTATTTTGTCGAGAATAGGCTACATTCCTGACAGATCAAATGAGCTACTTAGAATGATCTAAACCGGTGTCTTGTTTGAAAAACTGAAAGTATGACGTCATACCATAAGTATGAGGATGACGTCAAAGCACTTACTTTTCTGTTATTATTTATCTGTTTATTTATTCAAACTTTGAATATTTCGAAAAATAATAAATGAAGTCCGTAGTATTTTTGGACAAATAGTTTTAAGCGTACAATCGTACATTTTATTAATGATCCAGAAAACTAGCGAATTCTTCCAATATCTATGAATAACGAACCACAACGGGCTGGTCACCGATATACATATACAGGGCGTAAAAAAAATTGCTGCAAATATTTTAAGGGGTGAGTGAACCAACCTATGAAACTGAACAACTTTCCCCAAGGAACATAAGTCGAAATATGAATAAACATTTTGTACCTCCCTTACAAAAGTAGCGACCGACCTAGTCAATTTGTATGGGAGGTCCAAAAATTTTCTCATATTTCGACCAACAGAGGAGATTGTATCTTGTATGTTTGTTTCTTGGGAAAAGTTGTTCATTTTCACGGGCTGATTCTCCCCTTAAAATATTTGCTGCTTATATTTTTACACCTTATATTTACATTAGGTCAACTAAATCTAGTGTACGTAATCCAATGGATTTGTGTAATCCTGCATGAAATTCGAATACGAGTACAGTTCAAGTGGGCAAGCGGGAAAATTAGTTTTCCACGAAATAGCTCGTAAAATTGAATGATACAATTAATTACCTTGTTCTCGGAATTTCAGATAGGATTTATTAATGCGGAAAATAATTTATTTGCACGAGAATCATATTTATTACCAATCGACTAATAAGCGTAGTATAACATTGTCTAGAACCATACATTTAGCCACTAGCATTTTCTACCACAGGCAGGATCAAGGCTTACAACGAAGAGTAGTAAGAAGGCAGGACCTAGATAGATATTGTTTGTTATTTATACACCTACTATCGTAAATTCATAAAATACCGTTGGCCGCAAGGCTAATAAAATGTATTAAAGGAAAAAATATTGGCTATGAACATACATACATACATATAATCACGCCTCTTTCCCGGAGGGGTAGGCAGAGACTGCATCCTTCCACTTGCTACGATCCGGACATACCTCTTTCACTTCCTCAAGCTCAACATTCATCAGACTTTTCATACATGCTCGTCAGTTTAGGGTAGGTACTTTTGACCCGACCTTTCTTTTTTCTTTTTTTGTATTTTGAATGAAAACATTATTTTGTTATAGCATCACCCCATTTTTACCCGTGGGTGTCGTAAGAGGCGACTGAGGGACTTCAGGGTTTCAGATGTATTACAACTTTTAGGCGACTGGCTTGCAACCTGTCACTATTGTTATACTCGAATGATCTCAAACGGCCCTCAATATTTGTCAAACGTGGCGATGCATACTCCGCAAGGGATAGAGGCGTGATATGTGTATGCATGCATACATACATACATACATGTTATACATACATATATCACGCCTTTATCCCTTGCGGGGTAGGCAAAACGTTAACGGCCGTAAGCATACGGTCGCTATCGCCACGTCTGCCATTTTTGGGGATTGTTTTCCAAGATTGTTTCAGAAATCATGTGTATCACTATAGTGACAGAATATCAGCCTATCGCCTAAAAATTTTAATACACCAATACTCTCGAGTCCCTTAGTCGCCTCTTACGACACCCGCGGGAAGGATGTGGGGTGATGCTATTCTAAGCCGGCATCACACGGCAGAGCCGGCATATATGTATGTATATAGATATTTATTTAAACACGTTCGTCGCACGCCTTCCTTTTTCTTTGGTAAGGCTGTTTATGTTTATCAGCCTCCTCTAAGTAGGGTTACATTGTTACTTTCTCGAAGGCTGATACTTTAGTTGACCTTTTCCTTAAGCCTTACGATTTTTATTACATTAATCCTAATTTGGTTCTCTACGAGGCGATAAAATACGGCCTTTTTCACGCTTAAGGCAGTGCTTAATAACGCAGCGGTCTGTCAGGTTCGCGTCAAAATAACGCAGTTGCGTCGACAGCGGTTAAGCGGATTTTAGTATGGATCTGACAGACCCCTGCATTGCGGACGCGTTATTTTGGCGCTGCGTTGTGAGCTAAGTGTGAAAAAGGCCTATGAGTAGTCCAAACTGCGAATTACTACATAGTATAAAGTAAAAGCAAGCTAAGAAGCGTTTCCCGTGTCTGTCCCTCTTCCCTATGTCTACGTATCTCTGGATCTTTAAAGCTACACAACGGATTTTGATGTAATATTTTTAATAGAGAGAGTAAGGAGGGTTTACAGTCCAACAAAAAAGAGGACTTAAAAGGCGCCACTTTCTTCGCGATCTGTTAAATCTGACAGATACTATACAACTCATCATGTCAAATCAATTCATTTATATGGGATCTGTAGAGCAATAAATACATCTTTAAAAACCTGCATATATACATACATACACATACATACATACATACATATATCACGCCTTTATCCCTTGCGGGGTAGGTAGAGCGTTAGTGGCCGTAAGAATACGGTCGCTATCGCCACGTCTGACATTTTTGAGGATTGTTTTCCAAGGTGGTTTCAGAAAACAATGTGTATCACTATAGTGACAGGTTGTCAGCCTGTCGCCTAAAAATTGTAATACACCAACACTCTCGAGTCCCTTAGTCGCCTCTTACGACACCCGCGGGAAGGATGTGGGGTGATGCTATTCTAAGCCGGCATCACACGGCATACATACACATACTCTTGAAAAAACTGAGGCAGTTGAGTAAAAACTCCTACCAAATCTGCTAATAATGATGATTGATTTTTGTTTTGCACACACGATTTCCATTTGTCTTCGTTAAATTTCGCAATATTGACGGTAGTTAATCAATTTGTACAGTGATTGTCCCTGTAGTGAAATTAATTAGTTCTGCTCGTGTTACTGCATTGCAATATTTCAAAATAATCGCTGCTATAATTGCAAACACGTTTACTGCCCTTATACGTATATAAATAAAGTATAAAAAAGTTGGCTGCAAATATTTTAAGGGGTGAACCAACCCATTAAACTGAACAACTTTTCCCAAGAAACATAGGTCGAAATATGAAAAAAAAACATTTGGACCTCCTATACAAAATTACAAACCGACCAAGTTAACTTATATGGGAGATCTTTAAAAATCTCATATTTGACTTTTGTTACTTGTGGAAAATTGTTCAGTTTCATGGGCTGGTTCGTCCCTTAAAATATTTTCAGCTAATACTTTTACACCTTATATAAAGTGTAAAAAAATTGCTGCAAATGTCTTGAGGGGTTTAAGGATTCACCCATGAAACTGAACGCGTTTGCTCAAGAAAAATAAGTCAAAATATGAACATTTTGTATGGGGTGGGATTTTTTTCTACTTATGTCACTTTGTCGGCCGGGTCACTCGCCAGAATATGGGTTGTTCGGTTAGCTCGATTTTTTTGTATTGCGACCTATGTTCCTATAGGTACAACTTTTTCTAAGTTACAATGACTCAACTCATATTGACCTTATACAGGGTGTAAAAAAATACCATTAATATTTGGATATTTTAAGTGGCGAACCAGACCATGATTTTGTACCTATAACTTTTCCCAAGGAACATAATTACGAAATGATCGAAATCATCCAACTGAGATCCAATGGACATTAAACTGAAACGCTTTTCATTTAACAGACTTAGGGCCAGGTCTGTAGCTGACTCCAAAAGTCGAGCTTTAGAATTTAGTTTTGGAGGTAGAATCACACAAAACCCTTGATGATTAGCCGTGTGATGCCGGCTTAGAATAGCATCAACCCACATCCTTCCCGCGGGTGTCGTAAGAAGCGACTAAGGGACTCGAGAGTATTATCGTATTACAATTTTTAGGCGACAGGCTGACAACCTGCCACTATAGTGATACACATGTTTTCTGAAACAACCTTGGAAAACAATCCTCAAAAATGTCAGGCGTGGCGATAGCGACCGTATTCTTACGGCCGATAACGCTCTGCCTACCCCGCAAGGGGTAAAGGCGTGATATATGTATGTATGTATGTATCGCACAAAGCTGGGTTTACGAGTAATCGGAGATTGCGAGCTGAATTCGTTACAAGTTGAATTCTGTACTCTATTCGGGTTTTACAGGAAATTAAATTCCATATTTCATTTAATAGGTTTTTACTGCAGAAATCTTTCGAAATTAAACGCTTTATTATTTTCGTTTGTATACAGGATGTCAGGAAAGTACTAGCTAGCTTCCAAGGGGTGAACCAGCCCATAAAACTAAACAACTATCCCCAAGGAAAATTATGTCGAAAAATTAAAAAAATGGACTTCACATTCACATAGTCTATTAGGAAAATAAAATTGTTATTGTTTACAATGACTAATTCATTTATTCAGTGACAGTATTGTAATGTAACTCTCTGACTGATGATTCTAAAAGCATTCATTGTGAATATGCTTGGAAATAAACGATTGAATCTTGAATCTTGAAACATAAACCTGACACAGTCGGCTGGCACATTTTGTATGGGTGATAATTTTTTTAAATATTTTGACATAATGTTCCTTAGGGAAAGTTGTTCGTATTCATCGTCTCAACGGTATGCGGAGGGCTGTTCTTTCTATCATTTTTCCCTTATAGAAGTTTAGATAAAAATATTTGATTAGACACGTATTTTTTGGTTTTAAAAATCTGTAGATATTTATGAGTATCGAAGTTCAGGAGTGGGGGATCCTGAGGTCACTACTGTGTAAAAATCGTCCATACTTCATTATCTTCACGCGCGTAATTACAAACATATGGTTAAAGAAATGACATAAAATTAAGCGAGGTGGCGCCACTGCTAACGCTAGTTACTAGTTATTATTCTGTGCCGCTGCGTAGTATCACATAAAAAGATAAAGATAAAGATAATTTATTTCAAAATAAAATAGTGCTTACAAATAGTAAATTTACAAATATAAAAGTAAAGTAGTGCATAAATTTATCAATTATACCTAAACTAAGTAAATAAATAAAAATATTTACTTGCATCTCAGGTAATATCTAAAAATCTATTCTGTGCAAGTTAAAATTATAATTTACTTAAACAAAAACAATCTTCTGCGTACAATAACTTATTAATACAATTCATACTTATTTAAACTAAAACTAAACATCTATTAACAGAAGGTTTTCTATTTCATTATAGGTTTTGCCTTTCAACCAGTTAATAAGAGTCCTTTTACACAATTGGTTATTCATCTGATAAAAGTTTAGTTCGCGGTTTAATTGATTATAAAGAAAACCACCTAGAAAACAAAAGAAATGACGAGAATGTGCTCGATGGAGCTGACATCTGTTCCATAGCTCAGTAATAAGTTTGGATGAAAAAGGAAAAAATGCGTATGCAATATCATAATGTAGGAGTTGGACTAATTAGACTTTTTGTCATCTTCATCTAGCCTGACTAATTCCAATTTCCAATGTTCGCCTGTTTTTCATGAAGCTTATGTTATGTCGTCGCTACGACACGCACGCTGACGCTAGTGCCCGGTTGCGCTCCTTTTTTCCTTTTTAATGCAAATTTGGTCCGCCACAATGTTTACTCACTCGACCCATGTCGCACTATGTTTGTTAAACTATAGCCCCTTTATAAAGCCTTGATCACAAGTAGCGAGTAGAGCTCTACTAGCCATAGGCAGATCGCACACTTGACGGAGCGCTAAAACGTCGCAGCGGTCTGTCAGATCCATACTAAAAACGCCACTTCCCATACTAAAACCGCAGTCGACGGACAACACTGCGATAGCGCTGCAATGACAGCGGTTGAGCGGTTTTAGTATGGGAATTGACATTTCTTTGATGCATCTGACAGACCGCTGCGATGTTTTAGCGCTCCAGTGCGTCAAGTATGCGATCCGCCTTTATAGGATGTTTCTTCATAATTCTGAACAACTTTTACCATGGCACCTGCGAAAGTGTTCCTATATTTGCCGAGTAGGTATGAACTTTTCTATGGAACTCCCAATTATTTTTCGCAGGGGACTCCATAGTAAAAGTTGTTGAAAATCATAAGTTGAAACAACATAGTACAGAGTTTGTATACTTACTGAATAAAAAATAACCCTGTTTATATTTCTACTATCGAAATTGAATATTGTTCACCATTTTGAGCATGAAAGGTGTAAAAATATCAGCTGCAATTATTTTAATGTGTGAATCAGCGATCACCAAGGAAGAAAACTTAGGTCAAATATGAAGAAAAAAATGACCCGGCTGGCCAACTCATTTTGTATGGGAGGTCGGGAGTCCGGAGGTCTAACTTTTTTTTCATTTGTCGACCTATGTTCGCTTATTACAACATGCATAATTATTCCTCAAACACTACCAATAATTAGAGATGGGTAAAAACCCGCGCCTGGGTAATAACCCGGTTTTAACCCATTTCAATCCACCCAAAGCACCCGACTGGGTGAAAACCGACGTAAAATTTTAAATGATTTATTACCAAAATAAGATGAAAAATAAAAAGATGCAAGGGCAAATGTTAAATATAATCATAGTTTAAGTATGATAAGAACACAATACCTGTTTTTATTATTTAATGACATAAAACATGTAATAAAAATGAAAAGGTGAGTTTGCTTCGAATGAATTTGTCCATTTGTGAGGCGACTTTAGTCAAAATTATTTTTCAAGAATATAAAAATATTGATTTGGAATGTGCCATTATAATTAAAAATTAATATAAAACCAACATTCAAATGTTAGGTACGTCGGTGAACCTTTAAGGCCTAGTGAAGTTACAGTCAGTAATAGCTTAGTATCCAAAATAATATTAAGTGATCGGTTGTTTTTTGCTTTCTTGTTGACCATTTATATTTATCAAAATATTTATAGATACTTCTTTAAAATGCAACATATTCTTAGAATAGGTTTTTAACGCCCCGAAGAAAGGCGTGAATAGGTATGTACAAGCACATAATAAAAAATAGTACCTAGCACAAGTCCAATTTCTTATTGTTCGGATGATTTATTACTTGCTTTGTTTGCATTTGGTTTCATCTGGAGATTTTGACGATTCGCAAACGTGTTTTTTACCTACAATTTGCTTCGATCCCCCGTGTCTGGAGGAAATCAAAGGTCATAGCCATTCCAAAGCCCGGAAAACCAACAGACAGTCCCAAAAACTTCCGGCCTATCTCACTCTTGTGCCGCACATATAAACTTTTTGAGAGACTGCTGTTGTCTCGCTTAACAGGCTTCATTGACCCCAAATGATCCCAGAACAAGCGGGTTTCAGACCGGCCAAGTCTTGCAGCAGCCAGACACTGAAACTGATGCAATACATCGAGGATGGTTTTGAACTGAGGAAGGTAACCGGTGCTGCATTCGTAAATCTGTCCGCAGCCTACGATACAGTAAATCTTAAGCGGCTGTTATGGAAAGTGGAGACGATGACATGCGATCTTAAATTCGTCTCAATTCTTCGAGAACTTCTCCATAACCGCCGTTTTCAGGTGCATCTTCTCCAGGACAAAAGTCGCTGGAGGTCGCAAAAGAGCGTACTGCCTCAAGGCAGCGTTCTTGCCCCGTTGATCTTCAACATATACACTAACGATCAACCATCCTGTCCCAACACGTGCCGCTTTCTATACGCCGACGACCTTGCGCTGACTTCCCAGGCGACCAGTTTTGAGGAGGTTGAGGTGAACTTATCTGACGCTTTGAAAGACTTAAGCAAATACTACAAAATTCACTGAAACCCAACCCATCAAAAACTGAGTCCTGCATTTTCCATCTCCGCAACAGTCAAGCAGATCGTAGGCTCAATATTGAGTGGCAAGGTGTGCATGTAGCTCACAATAAACATCCGAGATATCTGGGCATTACTCTGGATAGGTCACTTACCTTCAGTAAGAACTGCCAAAATATAAAAAGAAGGTGTTCGTTCGGAATAACCTTTTACAGCGCCTTACTTCTACTGGATGGGGAGCAACACCTCATGTTCTGCGAACTAATGGGCTGGCGTTATCCTTTTCGGCAGGTGAGTACGCAAGCCCTGTGTGGAGTCATTCAGTCCATGCAAAGCTAGTGGATACAGCCTTAAATGAGACTTGCCGGATCATAACTGGTTGCCTGAAACCGACCCCGGTTAGCCAGCTATACCCACTGGCTGGTATGGCGCCCCCAGCTGTTCGCAGGACTGTGGCTAGCTCCCTTGAAAGAGCAAGGATGGAGTCTTTGTAAAGTGCGTGTACCGACCCCAAACAAGCGAGGTGCAAACTTTGGCACCTTTCGTCCCTATCGCTGAAAGCTTGCCACCTGGTCATAAATTACCTTGGCCGGTTTAGAAGTCCCTGAATAGACTTCGGACCCAAACTGGCCGGAGCAAGGAAAACATGGCCAAGTGGGGCTTCTTGGAGGGTGCCGACGTAAGCTGTTCGTGTGGTGCGGTCCAAACGATTCACCACCTAATATCGTGTCCGGCGTGCCCCAACATCTGCACAAAGGACGATCTTATGACAGCGTCTGCCAGCGCTGTCAATGCGGCCAAGTTCTGGGCTGCGACGGTGTAGTGTCTGCCATCGACACGCTAAGAAGAACCTACAATTGTTTTCCAGGTAAAAGTCATCAGCGCAAGCCTTTTAACAATTGATATGCTTTTGTATTGTTGTATTTTTAACTAAAGCGGTACCTTTAAAAAGCATTGCCACTATGTTTCAAGACAATGTTGTTCGAGTAGTGCGTCCTACCAATCATGATCATGACATACGGAGTTGAGAATCGAGCAATAAAACATGTCACTCAGAGTGCTTTGGAAAGGTCTATGGTCGCAATCTCGCCATTAAATAAAGTCATAATAAAAAAGCAGATACTAGGTTATGTGGTGCCTTAGCTAAAATGACCCATCTCTAGTAAACTTATGTATGTTTGAATGACTGCAAAAATATAACATGTTCTCAATGAAAATATTTTTTAGTAGCCAAAATGACTTTTTCGCGCACATTCCCAGCGCCTAAAGCTTATTTAATCAAGCGGGTGATTTTTAGTATGATTGTTATTAGCCATTTTTACTATAAAGAAAGAAATAATTAGAAAGCTGTGAAATACTCATTGTATTCTTTTAGATTTTCTTGGAATAAACACCATTTTTTAATTATTTTTTACTTATGCTGTTTTCACCCATCAATTTGGGTAAATGGGTTAAAACCGGGTGATTTGGGTAAAAACCCGGTTTTTACCCGGGTGGGTTGAATGGGTTTTTACCCGCTACCCATCTCTACCAATAATACATATAAGTACACGCCTACACATGACAGCATATTAGAAGCCTACTTGTAAAAGGCGGTTGCCTTCATTAGGTCGTTGGACGCCTCGATGTCCCACACGAAAAGACAGAAGCTTCCTGTTCAATACCCTGTTATCAAATGAACAGACGCTGAATCAGCGCTCAGAATATTAAAAGGGTGCGAATACGTGTTTGTGTATTTTTTGTGAAAATGCCGCATAATGTTTTTCTCTATTTTCATGGTTACCTGTTTTGTTTCGTAAAAGCTTATCCAAATATCACAAAGGCGTGTTTTAAGTGGTACGAGTAAAAGCATTGTGGGTACCGATCGGTAGCGTTACCTAAGTATCATAAGTATATTCCCAGTATATAAAATCTATGGTATATGTATATAAGGTGTAACAATATTAGCTGCAAATATTTTAAGGGGTGAACCAGCCCATGAAACTGAACAACTTTCCCCAAGAAACATAGGTCGAAATATGAAAGAATTTTTTGGACCTCCCATACAAAATGTAGCAGCCGAGCGAGTCAGCTGTATGGGATGCTCAATTTTTTTTTTCAGATTTCGACCTATGTTCCTTGGGGAAAGTTGTTCAGTTTTATGGTCTTATTCACCCCTTAAAATATTTGCAGCTAATTTTTTTACACCGCGTACAAGAATATTCAAAAATATAAATAATACGCTACGTTAGTGTTTTCTCTTTATCACATGTAACAGTCACTGGTATGCTTTTACAAACTGATGAAAGAATAATTTTGCAGCCTTTACTTCACGAAGTATGTTTGAGAACCCTCACTCATAATTTAAAACACCAGTTCAGGTAATTTACAGTTAACAAGGTTTTCCAGCACGGTGAAGAAAAGAATGAATTTTAATTGGATTTTTTTGGAAAAAATCCACCGACCTCCGCTACTTTGTCTGTATTTTATTTTATTTTAATTTTGTAACTCTTTGAAGTCAAAGTCTTTGTAGACCCGTTTTAATACATATATTTTTATTTATTATTTAACTAGCGGTCTGCCCCAGCGACTGCGCCCGCTGCAACTCTGCAAGTACCTTCCTCTTGAATCACTCCATCTATTAAAAAAAACCTGACACGGGAAGGACATGGGTTGATGCTATTCTAAGCCGGCATCACACGGCAACTGACGTGATTGTGTATCAAATTGTACGTACCCCCGAGACGCTTTGTCTGGGACAATAATCAGATAATGTCAAAAATAACATATTGAGGAACTTATTTACAAAAACACGAGAGCCATAAAGATTGTGTGTTCACCTTTTATTTGCCTACCTGTAAACGGTCCTAAGGAAAAAAATATCAAGTCGATATAGATATTTAGGTACGCTAGTACAATTATTTATTATATAATACATACATACATATATCACGCCTTTATCCCTTGCGGGGTAGGCATAGCGTTAACGGCCGTAAGAATACGGTCGCTATCGCCACGTCTGACATTTTTGAGGATTGTTTTACAAGGTTGTTTGAGAAAACATTGTGTATCACTATAGTGACAGGTTGTCAGCCTGTCGCCTAAAAATTGTAATACACCAATACTCTCGCGTCCCTTAGTCGCCTCTTACGACACCCGCGGGAACGAGGTGGAGTGATGCTATTCTAAGCCGGCATCACACGGCAAATTATTACATAATTATTATGTGATTTACGGATAGGTACGCGATTATTACGCATCTCATTTCGGTGCTTACCGTGTTTTAATATTGACGAGTTTTCTCATAGATAAAGGAAAATTCGGAATATTCCCCGATTCATCCATTGGATTTTAGTCTCTATTTCACATACTTACTTAGGTACGTACTTAATAAAAATTACACTTTATATTTTTATTCTTCTATATTAGTATTAGGTACATAATTAATTAATTATGAATAATCTTATTTTTAGGGATCGAAACAATATAACGCTTAAGTACAACTGTTAAAAACTAAATATCATTTTTACCATATTTTTCTTAGGTAAGTATACTCGTACCTACTACTCGTATTATTATATTATATATAATCAAGTACTTAAGTAACTAAAATAGAAACAAATTGTGTCAGAATTGCCACACAAATTCGACCCCAGTCCTAAAATTAGACCCGAAAGTGAATTTTACCAAACTTTAGTGACCCGGATAGTCACGACCCCTGCTAGATACCCTGCAGTATAAATAGTGACCTTGCGGCCTTGACCCCTGCTGAGACCCTTGAGCTCGCTAGAACGCCCGGGGGCCACGCAAAAGCGTTTTACTCGTAAATAAACGTAGGTAGTGTAAGAACATTGCTTGAAAATTGCGACCTTATAAAAGTAAAATTCAATTATAAATAATCAAACAATAGAACAAAAATAAAAAATGCAAAAATGAAACTTGGCCCATGAGGGGATCGAACCCGCGACCTTCGCGTTATTAGCACGACGCTCTAACCAACTGAGCTAATGGGCCGGTGCTAGCAGTGGCGAAAATAGCGTACAGATGCGTAGCGTGACACAATCACGCAAAGACGGCGAAGTGACGTCACACCCCACAAGTGATTATCGGTCTCGCGGTCGCAGTCGGGCGCGGGAAAATGGTCTTTATGTTTATGGGATAAGGCTTAAAATTATGTTTGAAGTAGATTACGTATTAAGTACGTGACTTTTATATCTTGAGAATAAAATGTAAGACATTTTAATAAAGTTAATGAAATGTAAGATGCCTTCCGGCTGTAAGTATCTCATACTTAAGCCAATAGAATTTTTAATTTAACACAAGTGGCGCTATCTATTATTACATTATTAGCGTCTATGGCCTCTGCTTCGAATTTTGCCGTTATTTTCTTAATAAATGCGTATAGAACAATTAGTTTCTTATTTTTCTTTTTTCGTTGACTGACATCAAAATATCCAACATTTGCAATACCTAGGAACATTTATCAGAGACACATAAATATTGTAAGTACCTAGGTTAGGTACTTAGTTAAGTGTATATAGATTTTGATAACTTTATATCCTCATGAGTAGGTAGGTTTATGTATGTAATGATAACAAGATAAAAGCTCCCCCATGATCGAATATTTTTTTCTCATAGGTGGATCGCACACTTGACGCACGACGGAGCGCAAAAATATCGCATAGGTCTGTCAGATCTATACTAGAAACGTTACTCCCCATACTAAAACCGCTGTCGACCCAGCGTTATCGCAGTGTCGTCCGTCGAGTGCGGTTTTAGTATGGACAGTGACGTTTTTATAATTGATCTGATCTGACAGGCCGCTGCGATATTTTTGTAATCAGTAATCAGTAATTTTAAATTTATACATTATTTACTCACTTTCATAATATATTTTTTTTAGGTAGGTATCTACCTACTTATCATCAAAAAACTCTTGTAGAGAATAGTAACATTTTTTGGTTAGATAATTTTTTAACTTAGAGTTAAACTGCAAGTCTTTTTCCTGTGATTTTATAACGTTGGGGATGTTATTGTAAATTTTTATTCCCATTGCATTTGCGCTCCGTCGTGCGTCAAGTGTGCGATCCGCCATACTGTGCACGTTTTTTCGTCTATCCTATCCATCTTGTCATAATAATATATATACCGTGAAATATATACGAAACAGTTCGACAGATTAGGATCATGTCTACCTCCACACTTTTTTTTAGATGAGATATAAAAGGCCAGGCCGGTGGCCAAGTGGTTAGGACACCGGTCTTACAATAGTGACACCCGAGTTCGATCCCCGCTATGTACCAATGCGTTTTTACTCACATACATTTACCGACTGCTCTTACGGTGAAGGAAAAACAACGCAATGAAGCCCACATTCAAATAAAATTTGAATTCAGATGAGAGAATGTGACTTAACCTAGGATTCGGGCAGCCTTCGAGTTGCAGAGGTCAGATGGCAGTCGCTCTGTGTAAAAACTTGGTTCCACGTCAAATTCCCTAGGTTAGGTAGCCGACCCCGATAGAGAGCGGGATAAGACAAGGAGAATGATGAATGATGTAAAATTGACTGAATATTCGAACAGATTAAATAGGTAGGTAACAAACATAAGGCAAAACTAAAGCGAGTTCAGTCAGTTGAACTAAAATTTTCAGTACCGTAAAGTCATATGCCGTGCCGTGTGATGCCGGCTTAGAATAGCATCACCCCACATCCTTCCCGCGGGTGTCGTAAGAGGCGACTAAGGGACTCGAGAGTATTGGTGTATTACAATTTTTAGACGACAGGCTGATAAACTGTCACTATAGTGATACACATGTTTTCTGGAACAACCTAGGAAAACAATCCTCAAAAATGTCAGACGTGGCGATAGCGACCGTATTCTTGCGGCCGTTAACGCTCTGCCTACCCCGCAAGGGATAAAGGCGTGATATATGTATGTATGTATGTATGTATGTAAAATCATACACTATGGTCCTGTATGTTAACTATGATCCATACAAACTTGTAAGATTTCTATGTGTTGAAAAATTTATTGTCAAGTATAACTTTGCTGGGTAGCGTATTTCATTTGCACCTTATAATTATAACTTCACCTTCCAGCAATATTCTCAAAACAAAATATACAATATCTTTTTGACCATAGTTGCAAGACTTGGACCAATAGTTGTATGACAGGATGTTATCATTGCTAAAAAGAGAAAAATAGTCTACAACGTGCATGATAATTGATAGGTCAATAAGCTACTTTTCTCAAACGAAAATACTGAAGTAGGACGTCATATTGTGCTATTTTGGGTGGCATCAAAGTAATTTTTCTGTTTATTAATTAAAACTTTGAATATTCCTAAAAACTATGAATGAACTCGGTAGTATATTAGGACAAGGAACTCGATAGTAAGTATATGACACAGGAAACTAGCTTTTGTCTTTTGGTACACGAGTGATACAGTCTGTAAGTGGTCTGTAATTTGAACAGTTCGGGATAGTTTTGCAACTTCGATATTCAAATTATTGCGGGTTTTCATCGCTTCGGCTACATTCATCTGTAGGTAAATATTTGCATAACTTCGTAGACTATGATTGTGCCGCCGTAGCCAAGTTGGTAGAGGCGTCGCGAGTACTCATAGCGAAAGTCACAGGTTCGAAATGGGAGGTCGAAATGTTTTTAATTTTTTTTAGCATTATAGTTTTTAATTGTGTAGTAAGATGCCCTAAAGAATACAGTATCCAAATTTAACGCATTTCCTCCGAAATACATTTTATATTCTACTTAGTAGCTAAATTCAGTGATACATTTTCGTCATCATTTATATCTAAAATTCCTCGCCCGTATTTTCGGCTAAAATTAAAAGTTCATCATAAGTAAGTACTCACGTAGAAACTTCAATTCAATGTTGATATCTGGGCTGCTGATCCAATTATCTAGTTTTATCACGCAGCTCCCATCATACTCCAGTTTTCCGTCGCCGTCACTGACTACTCACAGTCTATGCTAACACATTGTTTTACTAATAAATCAAATCATAACTACTATTTTACTATACCCTATACGGAAATTTTGCTTCGACGCAAACCAATTTCGCGCGATTATTGGCCAAAACAGTGCATTGCAGGTTTTCTCGCAATCTTTAGTTTTTATAGAGCAGTTGAATATTAATACTGAAATATCACAATGTATTTATCCTTATTGTACTATATTTATTGAACAAACGTAACAGGTGGCTCCGAACGGTATATTTTTTAGGAAATTTTGATGCGACCGCCTGTGGAGAGAGCTCGAGCAAGACTGAATGAATGAAACAAGATAGACGTTGCTATATAGTTTTGTACAGGCGTTCCTCTTACAATCAAGCTGACTTTCTTCGTACACACACACAGTCCTATAAATTGGGTACTTACACAGTTAATTCGGTTATTTATTCAGTGGAAAGTAGATTATTAGTATTTACAAATCATCTCTTTACTTGCTCCAATTTGATTTTGAATATAACCATTCAGTCGTGTCGTTTGCTGAAGTAAATTCTAACATATTTACATACATAGTACATACTTGAAAAACTCTGACAACAGGGTTAATCAGGTCATTGGATGATTCGGTGTTCCACTCGAAAAAAGATACTCTTTTCTTTTTTTTCGTGTGGGACACCGAGTCTCTCGAAAAATAGAAACTCTGAATCGACTTTTACCAGAAATGCTTTATACTTTTTCACGTGCTTTTACTTTATTATTTTTAGTAACAAAGTTGACATAGAGATGTCCCCAAGTTTTTGTATAAATCATTGCGTGAAAGCGATAAGAAGTTGCGTTACCTACCTACACACACACACACACACACAAATCACGCCTCTATCCCTAGCGATATAAGCAGAGCCGACCGTAAAATTACGATATTATAATAGGGATGTGGACTGGTAGATCAAATGAGCAACTTTTTAAAACGATCTAAAATGGCATTTTGTATGAAAATAGGAACGTCATACGTTGGCGTCGGCACACTTACTTTTATATAAATTTTCTGTTTATTAATTCAAATTTTGAATAGCCAAGGTCCACGACATCTGATGGAAAACTGTCGAATTTTAGGTCTGGCAACTCTGCTATTGACTTTACTGTCAAATTACTCTCTAGACTTTACGGACGTATAGTAGGGTAGGTAGGTATAGTAGTGGTCCCAGAGGGTATCTGGTTACAAGAAGCAGGCAATCTAGTAGTTTGTAGTGTAGTGTGCCAAAGAGAATGAACAATAAGGCCTAAAATTGATACAAGAACCTGCTAGGTATACTGTGTGAATCAAGACAGCTAGTTATCACCCAGGCTTTTATTTAAATTGGTGATTCTTCTAATAAGCAGCTATTATAAATTACGATGGGTCATCTGCAACATCACGAAAAAATGTAAGTTAAATATAAATATGTACTTGCAGCTAATATTTTTACACCTTCAGTTTCATGGGCTGATTTACCAGGGGCTCTATTTCTGGAGCTGAACTTCTGAAAAACCGTAATTCCGTGCGGAAATCTGCTAAGTGTTGCGCTTGTATTGTATCCCACGTTTTACTTTTTGGATTCCCACTTACTCTCGATTATAAGACATCGAGTACCAGAAATTCAAATACGTCTGCTTAGACTAGTTGGACGTCCGTGCGCGGAATTGGATTACGAGTTTTCAAAAATGAGGCTCAAGGGAGAAGCGTGACGTGCATGATTTCTTTGTGACCGATCATTTTTACCATCTTCCATTAGAGGGCGGATTAGTCTCCTATATAAGGTGTAAAAATATTAGTTGCAAATATTTTAAAGGGTGAATCAGCCCATGAAACTGAACAACTTACTCCTAGAAAAATTTTGGCCCTCCCATACAAAGTGACTTGGTCGGACGGTAATTTTGTATGGGAGGTATAAAAATTTTTCTCATATTTCGACCTATGTTCCTTGGGAAAAGTTGTTCAATTTTATGGGCTGGTTACCTCTCAAAATATTTGCAGCTAATTTGTTTACACCCTTTATACTAAAGTGATCGCAACGCCATCTAATATGACATCATAAACTAGCTTGAGATCTGTCAAATACAGAAGCTTCCAGTAAAGGATCATGGTCATTATTTTTGAGTAACCGCTCCGCTTTAGTCGTCCCGCCGCTCGTACTTAAACCGATCTACTGACACAAAAATGGTTTTGTTATTTCAATTATTTTTAACGCAGGTTGAAGCGGCTCAGGCGAGTTTTAACAATGTAAACAATTTGCGACATTTTATATATATTTTTAAATCTCTGATGTCATAGCCATTTAATTTGAAACTCCGTGACTGAGTTTATACCACGCGTAGGTAGGATAGTATAGTAGTGAAAGACTTTGAAGTCATAATAATTTATGAATTTAAAAGACATTGACCAAAGATGGCACTCATTCAGTCAATCAACGATTATACATGATCCGTCCGTATTTATAAATCGCACTTAACTCTGAGATTGATCTCAGTGTTCAGTATTCATTATTTATTGCACACCACGCTATACATTATACATAAAGCAGGTCTAATAACAATAAAAGTCTTTAACATGAACCCAGATGGGACACAACAATATAAAATAAGGTACCTAAAAGCTAACGAATTAACATTTCGTCTCAAGAGTTTGACAAATGTCAGTCAATCAATACTAACAGCATCTCTCATCTCAAGATCTCAGAGTAGAGTGCGGTTTATAAATACGGGCCCCAGAGTGCCATCATTGAATGAGTAACATTATTTATTTTTAGGAACTCTGCTGGCTATGGTTTTTCGTCAATAGGAAATGAGGCAGTCTCTTTTATTTTGTTATCCCGCCAAAACCGCGTTTATAATAGGAACACAAAATGGGCGTGAAGACAGGCAGGTCAAATGAGCTACTTTTTAAAACTATATTTTGTATGAAAATACGAATAAATGACTCTAGTTTGGATGGCGTCAAATCACTTACTTTTATATTATTTTACTGTTTATTAATTCAAACTTTGAATATTTCGAAGAGCTATAAATGGAGTCTGAAGTATTTTTGGACAATAATTTTAAACGTATAATTTTTGTATTTTATTAATGACCTAGTCATCTAGCAAATTATTCAAAAAAAGGATTCACCCATTTCTATATAATACTGAAAATCAATTAATAAAAAGAACATTTTCTTTTATTGAATAAAGATTTTAATATAATTATGTGAGTACCTACCTACGATCCGCTTCAGGAATTTTCCGATAGATGGAAGCACCACACCGCTCACAAGCGAAACCTGCAGGGAACTATTATAATTAATATTTCACCCGAACAATGAACCAATTTCGTGATACCCTCATCTAATAAATGTTTAATAATGCCAGTTCAAATAAGCGATATTCGCATCTAGATCAGTGGCCTATGCAACGAAACTACAGGCTACAATTCTACAGGTGAAATTCGGTGTATATGCGTAGCCGCTGGGACATTATAAAACCAGGATTTTTGACCCGCTACGCAATGTACGCCGAATTTCACCTGTAGAATTGTAGCCTGTAGTTTGGAAAAAGTGGCACTGGAAGTCAATTTCTGAAATGTTAATTTTTGGTTTCGTGCATGGTTTTGGTTGGTCTAACCACACGTTTTTTAATTTCTTTTACTTGATGTTTTTATAGTCAAAAATATATGTGAATGAGGGTATGGGAGAATGGATAAATAATGTAGAACGTAGGATACCGCGTAATAAGTAGCAAATTTTCGCATGAATTAGAACAAACGTTTCAGAAATAGAGCTCGCTCCAGTGCCTCGTTTTTTGAAACTACAATTTACAATTCTCCAGGTGAAATTCGATGTACGTTGCGTAGCGGGTCAAAAACTCTGGTTTTGTAATATCCCACTGGCTACGCAATGTACATCAAATTCCACCTATAGAATTGTAGCCTCTAGTTTCGTTGCAAAGGCCACAGGAAGTCAATTTCTGAAATGTTAATTTTTGGTTTCGTGCACGTGCATGGTTTTTGTTGGTCTAACCCCACGTTTTTTAATTTCTTTTACTTGATGTTTTATTGTCAAAAACATGTGTGAATGTTTGAGGGTATGTGGGAATGGATGAATAAAGTAGAACGCCTGATACAAGCGTTATAAGTAGTAAATTTTTCGCATGACATGATAAAACAAACGTTTTAGAAATAGAGCTCCTGGAAATCGATTTTTGAGACGTTCGTTTACGTTTCATGCAAAAATCTGCTACTTATTATGCTCTAACCACACGTTTTTAAATTTCTATTACTCTATGATTTTATAGCCAAGAGTAGGTATGTGTGAATTTACTAGGGTAACTAGTGGGAATTGATAAGTAAAGTAGAACGTGCGTTACAAGCATAAAAAGTGGCAGATTTTTGCATGAAACAAAAATGAGCGTTTCAGAAATAGAGAATGGCAGATAAAGCTGGGCTTCGTTGGGTCATATTTTAGCGCATCCGTCTGTCAGATGCATACTATATACGTCATTTCCCAATATTGCCCATACTAAAAACGGATGCCCGACGCAGAGTGTTGTTTGACATACGGATTCGTTACGCAAATGTCTGCGTTGGATCTGTAGTAATAGTAAGTAAATAGTAAATGAATATACAATTATTATTTTTATATTATTAGTATTAACTATATCTACAACACAATTTACTATATAACAAATGTAGACATTGTGAAAATTATTATGCTAATTCGAACAGTTGGATCCACTAGCATTCCACAGTCGATACATCATCAATACGCAATGCATTTCAAGTGGAGGCACAGAGTGTAATCCTGCCGAATGCTGATAGAGTGCATTTAGACCATCAAAATGAACAACTTTCTCCTTGGAACACAAAAAAATCGGTTGTCTGTAGAATTGGTAAGTAGACCGATTGTTTAGTTTCATAGTCTGAATGCAATCTATGAGTATTCGACGATAGTGGAACGTGACAAATTCACAAAAAAATTTGATGGAATGGTTGTTGGCATTTTCGTAAAGAAAATTTTAATTTAATTTGTCTCGGAATATTGGTTTTTATCGTGAAAATAAAAATCAATATCCCGTACATAAAAAAAAGATTGTTTTTATAGATATACGCCGAACGCGGTGGCCGATTGTGCCTCTTTGTCGCTCGTTCCGCACTCTCGCTTACACTTCAACCTCAGAGTGAGGTAACGCCCCAGAGCAAGGTAACGCCGCATGTGTCCTAACGGGAAACCTCCTATATAATAGGTACAAAATCACGATCACTTGAAGTAAAAAAACATTGACTTTTGCTTACGTAATGTATTCGTTTAGTTTCAGTTCCAATGGAAAAAGTTCCTTGCTCCCCGCCTCCGTTTCATGGTTGCATGCGCCCTTTCAGTATTCGGAGGGCTGTCCCTTACTTACACCCGGTATAAACTTACTTACATCGGGTCGTTGGACGACTCGGTGTCCCACTCGAAAAAGAAGAAGACCCGGTATATTCTGAGGTTGGGATGAACCGAAGCAAATGTAATGGTTTATTCATGATCCAGACCTCAAAACACTTGTATGATTCAGTGAACCAGTTCTAAACTATAATCTGAGTCCATATTTCAGTCATTGACACGATGGAGAAGAGTTGTAGATTGGACCGGATTTCATCATTATTTGTTTCTGCTAATAACGTGCCATTAAAAATAGTTATTCTATTTCTATTTCTTACCACACGTGTTGTAAGAGGCAACTGAGGGACTCGAGGGTCTCATGTGTATTACAGGTTGCCAGCCTCTACTTAGGCGAAAGGCTGACTACCTGTCACTACATACAGTGATCCAAGAATCATCTAAAAGGGCCCTCACTCAATACTTGTCAGATGTGGCGATAACGACGGTAGTTTTACGATTGCTAACGCTCTGCCTACCCCACACAAGGGATAATGGCGTGATATGTGTGTATTATTCTACTTACACAACACATTCTCGCTATTTCAAAAAATAGAAGCCAAGATATTAAAAACATATTTTAATAGGTAGGAATGGGCAAAGGTATGGGTCAAATTCCTTCTGAGCAAATTCTTTGATGTCAGTTAAGGTATTTTTTCAAACTAGATTGGTTGTGGAAATTTCCCACTACCTAAATAAACAAATTGGAAATTCTAAGTAATCTGTAACCAAAACTAACTGAAACAGTTTGATTAACCAATAAAACTAATATTGACCGTAAACTCTGGAACAGGTAATGGTGATTGTGTTATTGTTATGATTCTAGTTTTATTGGCGTTATCAACTTTTGCTGTAGCAATAAATAATAAAATAATAAACGTTTGTTGATGTTATTAGATCACTTCACTACTAACTTAATTAAAATGTGGTTTATCTCAGTGGTGTGCGATTACCTGTGACGCAGAAAGTTCCGGGTTCGATTCTCGGTGGGTCACTCACACAGTGAGTTTTGTTCCAAAAGTCATGACTCGCCTCGTTCTATGGTGTTACCTCGTAATTCGCGAACGCGGAACGAGCGACAAAGAGGCACAATCGGCCTCTGAGTTTGGCGACGTTTATCAATCAAACAAAAAAAAATAAATTTTATTTTCAAAAATGCAACCATTCCATTAGTATTTTCTTATGACGTTGTCACGTTGAACTATCGTCAGTAAACCGACTTTACATCACAGTTCACTAATAATATATCTTTACAGACAAACAACTATTGTTTTTTTTTCGACATTGGCCATTTTTCCTGGCACATAATTTATTTCTGTTAGGCAAAGACAAATCCCTTATCTAAATGCAAAAGGAAGGCCGGTGTTCTACAGGAGGGTCTGAGGGACAGTCCTCCCAACACAGAACCTATTTTCAAGCCAATTTTCAAGGGTAAACTGGAAAAAGTTTCTTCCCAAGTGTTTTGTCTATAGTACGTTCGTAAAGTTGAAAAAGTGATTTGACAGATAATCAAGGCTCTAGATGGTAGAGCAAAGTTGCCAGACTGTACCAAAAAGACAGTTTTTGTTTACATACACTCTATTTTGATGACTGTGAATTTGGTGTACCAGAAAGAATAGTGTATTGTAATTATGATTGTTCGTTATTTAATATTAAAGTAACCAAATTCAGCTTGGAGATGCACATAAGAAATATAAAACTGTATGTAATATGAATGTCTCGACTTTACAAACGAACTAGTTCACATAACTAAAATGTCAAAATTTCAACGCCATCTGGTATTACATCATTAAAATAGCTCGAGATCTCTCAGATACGGTCAGATAGAAAAGTCCCTTTTGGCAGGAGATCGCGTATGACAGGGAAGTCTACTACTTGTTGACTTGTTTTGGAGGCCAAGATGCTGTTGGGTTGCTGTGAGTCACCGGAATTAATTTAGCGGAGTTAGTTGTTCTTATAGTAAAGAGAGATGGGTGATAGATTTTCTATAGGTCATTTATTTTAATTGTTTCGATATGCTCCTATGGGAAAGTTGTTCAGTTTCATGGTCAGTAGGTATTCAGAGAACCTTAAGGCCTTTTCCACACGTAACGCACAATGCAGCGCTAAAATAACGTAACGGTCTGTCAGATCTATACTAAACATAAAAACGTCAATCCCCATACTAAAACCGCTCAACCGCTGTCGAAGCAGCTGCGTTTTATGACGCTTCTGAGTTGTTGTGCTGCGTCGAAAGAGGTTCAGCGGTTATAGTATGTGGATTGACGTTTCTAGTATGGATCTGACAGACCGTTGCGTTACGGATGCGTTATTTTAGCGCTGCCTTGTGCGTTACATGTGAAAAAGGCCTTTCTTTACACCCCGTATTCGGTATCCTCCGGCCAATATTTGGACCCTCGTCATCGCGACTCCAGACCCTGAAGTGTCTAGCCCATAAGAATCCGAGAATGGCATTGGATTTACAATATTTTATTTTTTTGGATATGTAGCCTTGTTCGTTAACAGCTTGTCTTTGACGGAAAATCGTAGTGCAGAAAAACTGGCATCATTAATCAGTTTTATTTCGCTTACCTCGATTGTTCGCACACTTAACGCACGACGAAGCGCTGAAATATCACAGCGGTCTGTCAGATCCATACTAGAAACGTCACTCCCAATACTAAAGCCGCACTCGAGTAATGACGCTGCGCTAGCTAGATTGACATTGACATTGCTAGTACGGATCTGACAGACCTCTGCGATGTTTTAGCGCTCCGTCGTGCGTTAAGTGTGCGTCGTGTGTGCGATCTGCCTTTGTTGGGTGTTTGTTAGTCGTTGGTTGTTGTTGGGTGTTTAATATTTGTAATTTAAACCTGTTACTGTCAACCGATTGATCTGAAAGGTATACGCGTTTACGTATACGGAAAAACCTTTTCGACCTCCCATATAAAATGTACCAGCCGATCGAGTCAGGTTGTACGTGAGGTCCAATATTTTTTTCCATATTTCGACCTATGTTCCTTTGGGAAAGTTGTTCAGTTTCATGGGCTGGTTTATCCTTAGAAAGGAACTCAGTACTTTTCCTAACATCCTTTATACGCGTTTGATTCAGGTGACAATTCCTTGGCCGTCAAATCCAATTATATTATATTGTCTCTCTTCTCTCTATCTCTTTTCGCGTGGGACACGTCGTCCAACGACCCGACGAACCCTAGTGTCAGAATTTTTCAACCGCCTTCTACCAAGTAACAGGCTTCTGACATAGTTGTGTAACGGCCGCCGTCTAAGTGATCATAGACAGCAACCGGGACCTACGGTATTATACAGGGTGTAAAAATATTAGCTGCAAGTATCTTAAGGGGTGAACCAATCCATGAAACTAAACAACTTTCCCCAAGAAACATAGGTCGAAATATGAAAAAAAATTTTGAACCTCCACACAGTTTAGTCGCTCGGCTGCTACATGTAATGTAAAAATTTCTTGCATATTTCGACCTATGTTTCTTGGGGAAAGTTGTTTAGTTTCATGAATTGGTTCACCCCTTAAAATATTTGCACCTACTATTTTTACACCTTAAATTGCTAGTAAGTAGGTCGGATTCAGATCAGATCCGTCATAAAAATGTATGTACGTAAATAACTACCTACCTACATTATGTATGTAATATACGTTATGTAATGTGGAAATAGTAGATTACGTACTGAGGTATGTAAGCCTTCAATAACAACCGAGGTTTTTTAACGCCCGAGCGGAGCGAGGGCGGTACCTTTCCGAGGTTGTTATTGATGTTACATCCGTGGTACGTATACTGCTTTACATATCGAATGAAAAAAGAGTAAAATAAAGCGATAAATACAAGAAAACGATCCATAAATGATGATTGTATCGTCTGCTATTCAAATTGCACCACTAAACTTTTTTTTCTATGATTGAAAAATATTGTATTAATATGAACGAAAAGTATCCTAACATAAAGTAGACATTTTTCTGATCGTAGGGATATTAGTAATTTTTACTTTTGTCATTGTAATATCGAGTAATAATTCGACAAACTCATTTATTGAGGTTATTGAAAATATACTTCCTGCGTTCAAGCAACACAATTCGTAGCGGCCAGTTCGAAATTTAAAATCGTATACAACCAATTGGATGCAACTCCTATTAAAAATAAGAAGAAATTGATTTTAACTTTTTAATTGCCGCGATTCTATTGGTTCTTTTTCTAGTTCCATATTTAAAATTACTTACAGGCTTAGTTTTAAAACCTCGCCTGTAAGTTGAACTTACAGGTCGTGTTTTTTGTCAGTAATGACCTACTTTCAGAGCATGAGATATGTAAAGTAATTTTTTTCACTGGCCACGGCGAATGGTAAATTATGCTTAATTCAGTTTTAAATTGTGTAACGTTAGGTCTTCATTACTAACAAAGAAAGGTTGATTAAATTCGTAACGGCCCAATTTACATAAAAGGTGGCCATAAATTAATGGTCTTCTTCTTTTCGAGTGGGACACCGAGTCGTCCAACGACCCGATGAACCCTAGTGTCAGAATTTTTCAACCGCCTTCTACAAGTAGCAGGCTTCTGACATGGTTGTGTAACGACTGCCGTCTAAGTGATCATAGACAGCAACCGGGACCTACGGCTTAACGTGCCATCCGAAACACGGAACCATCTTACTTGCGGACAATCGGGTGGTTCAGCCCGCAATGTCCTAACCAGACTGGGAACAAATTCACAAAGTGATAAATATCAACTTTGTGAGTGACCCACCGAGAATCGAACCCGGAACCTTCTGCGTCAAAGGCAGTCGCACTACCATTGCTAAATAATGGTTAAATTAGGATTGTTTGATCAGGATTAAATTACAACCCTAATATTGTAACTGCCTAATGTGGATCGTTTTAATTAAACCTTTATGAGATACTAGCGGGTGCCCGCGGCTCCACCCGCGTGAAAATCATCCTGTGGCGTCCCGCAGGAACATTTTTTCGATATAAAAAGCATCCTACGTGTTAATCCAAGTTACCCTCTATGTGTGTGCCAAATTTAATAAAAATCGGTTCAGTAATTTTTTCGTGAAGGAGTAACAAACTTTCGCATTCATAATATTAGTACGATCCCTTTTCGGAAAATATCTATAGGATGTTATCTTAATTGCGGGTTGGAAACCGTAAAAATATTTCTCGTTGAAAAATCATCTTTCTCCTTGCCTTATCCCGTTCTCTGTCGGGTTCGGCTTCCTAAGCTAGGGGATTTGACGCGAAACTAAGTTTTTGCACAGAGCGACTGCCATATGACCTTTGCAACCCGAAGGCTAACCTGACCCGAATCGTAGGTCTAGTCGCATTCAAATATAATTTAAACTCAAATTTTATTTGAATCATCCATAATTGAGCTATATATTGTACATACTAAGAATCATCACAATGTTTTTCACCGAAAGAGCAGTCGGTAAATGTAGGTACGCGTGTATAAAAACACATCGGTATATCGCGGAGATCAAACTCGGGTATCACGATTGTAAGCCAGTGTCCTAACCACCTGGCCACATTATACATTTTATATATATTTTGCCGTGTGATGCCGGTATAGAATAGCATCACCCCAATTCTTCCCGTGGGTGTTGTAAGAACCAACTAAGGGACTCGAGGGTTTCATGCGTGTTAGCACGTATTACAACTCTAGGCGACAGGCTGACAACCTGTCACTACAGTGATACACGAATCATCTGTTCTGAAGGTGCCCTCAATACTTGTCAGACGTGGCGATAACGACCGTAATTTTACGATCGTTAACGCTCTGCCTGCCCCGCAAGGGATAAAGGCGTGATTTGTGTTTGTGTTTTATATATATTTTCTTACAGGGATACCAGAGCGTAAGTAGCGCTTCATCACACGATGAAAACTTATGCTTCTATCAGATTCCCAGTATACATATAGTGATTTTTCATATAAGAAGAAGGAATTAGGTGAATCTCACATTGCACCGGACCCCGTTCCGGTGTGCGATGATCCAGTTTAAAAATCTTGATTTGTATAGAAAAACCGCATGGTACTACACACTGACACTGCATTTCTGTGACGGGTCCCTGTGTGCACGACGAACCTGGACCTCTGAATGAAGGCAGGTGCACTCCGCAAAGTCTGACAAGGACGCATTCGCAAGCGATCTCGCCAGGACAGAACAAATGCGGAGTGCGGTTTCCGAGCCTCCATACCGAAACCGGATACCGGACCGGGGTCCGATGCCAGTGTGAGATTCGCCTAAACCAGTGTATGTTGCGCTGCTTATAATACGAGATTCCTGCATAAGTTTATTTATAACCGACTTCAAAATAAAGGAGGTGCTCAGGTTGACCAGTATACTATAGTATGTACATGTATGTTTGCCCGCGATTATATCGCGTTTGGATGAACCGATTTTGATGCGGTTTTCAGAAAAGTATTTGATGGACTAAGGAGAAGGTTTTACGCATATGAACCGACAAAAAAATTGAGGTTCGCACTTTTTACGTCCGCTGAAGTCGGTTCTCTTTTTTTAAGTTATGATTTTTATTTCTAAAGTTCATTTGAATATTGTACCTTTGATTGGTTTTATTTGCCTCCGGTGGGATTTGCGTCTCAGCGGTTACTCACCTCGGCGGCATTAGCATAAGTGGGGTTCCGTGTTCGATTCCTGGCGGTAAACTCGTTCCCATGAACACATGCAACATGCAAGTAACTTACTTTATTAATATTATTAAAGGTCTTGGGCTAGCTTAAATTTACCACTAGGTTTTTTAATTCTTTTCCTTGAGTCAAAAAAAATTTAGGTAAGGTTTTTTTCACACCTAACTTAAATAACGCAGCAATCTGTCAGATCCATGATAGAAATGTCGATCCCCCTACTAAAATCGCTCCATCGCTATCGACGCAGCTGCGGTAAAATAACGCAGATTCGTCAAAATAACGCAGCTGAGGTTGAGCGGATTTAGTATGGGATTGACGTTTCTACGAGTATAATATGGATCTGTGCCGCTGCTGCGTTACGGATGCGTTATTTAAGCGCTGCGTTGTGCGTTAGGTGTGGGTTTGGTCTAACTTCTCTGCAATGAGTTCATTCAGCTGCTACCAAGTTGGTAGAAAATTAAAACTAGTAACATACACAAATCACGCCTTTATCTCTTGCGGGGTAGGGCAATAAAAACATACAGAACCCTCAACCAACCCAGCTCATCTCTCACTCACCCAATACTGCTACTCGTCCTAAGACCAACCGTTAGTTGGCACGAGACCACGACAGAACCAACATGAAACTACTCCTCCTCCTCGTAACCCTAACCCTCGTCTCCTCCAAGGACTTGGATGACGTGGACTTCGACGACGAAGATGAGAAGCAGCCCCCCATAGTGAAGCTGGAGCAGGGGATGATCAGGGGGGGATGGGAGGAGTCCATGAATGGAAGGCAGTTTGCGTTGTTTGAGAGGATCCCGTATGCGAAACCGCCGGTTGGAGAGCTCAGGTTTAAGGTTAGTGCCGTTTTGTTTATCTTCTTGGCGTGTGGGACTTAGAGTCGGCAAATGACCCGGTCAGTTTCTTACTTCTTAGGCGAGGAACACACTTGACGCACGACGGTGCGCAAAAATATCGCAGCGGTCTGTCAGATCCATACTAGAAATGTCAATCCCCATACTAAAACCGCTTAACCGCTGTTGACGCAGCGCTATCGCAGTGTCATCCGTCGAGAGCGGTTTTAGTATGGGAAGCGACGTTTCTAGTATGGATCTGACAGACTGCTGCGATATTTTTGCGCTCCGTCGTGCGTCAAGTTTGTTCCTCGCCTTAGGTTACAAACCCCAGTAGATGTACACTAAAATGATTTATACTTACAAAACAAACATACCTGCACTTTAACAACTTAAGAGCTATCCCTGTGTCGGGTTTTCATTTAAACGAATTTCCCTATTTTCTTCCAGATAATGCCTCTTGATAATTCGTTTTATTACATTAAGATCTACTATCTCTAGGATAGCTCTTAAGTTGTCGTATGTCATACAAATTACACGCCAAAATTTTAAACACTGGCGGATCGCACACCTGACGCACGACGGAGCGCAAAAATATGCAGTGGCCGGTCAGATCCATACTAGAAACCTCACTCCCCGTACTAAAACCGCACTCGACGGACGACACTACGATCGCACTGCGTCGACAGCGGTTGAGCGGTTTTAGTATGGGGATTGACATTTCTAATATGGCTCTGACAGACCGCTGCGATGTTTTAGCGCCCCGTCGTAGTGCGGTAAGCTTGCAATCCGCCGCAGGTAGGTTCCGTTTCGACCTAGTTAACTACGAAAAATTAAAATGAACTTTTACGTGTCGACGAATGACCCGCCGAAGCCTAATAAAAAACCCAATAAAAAAAAGCTAAATCGGGCGTACTGAAATTACCTACACAACCTTCTTATGCAACTAAACAAGAGCTTAATAGTAGATCGACAATTTTAAACGAATATTAGATAAATACCTAATAATATATTTTATTTTTTCATTTGCCTTGGAAAAGTCTGAGTTCAAGGTAGGTTGTATGTTTTGAAACCTAATTGAAACGAAAATCCATCGTACCGTGTCCAAAACACAGTATTTCCGATAATTACGGACATCAAACGAGGATATAAATAAATAATTTACCTCCGAGCGAAATTTGCTGAAACCGTCAAAGGGATTCTCGAAACCTGACCGTAGAGGGCGCTGGTGTGGAACGTAGTATAGGTTACATTTGTGAAAATTTAATTAGTAACTAGAAACACGCCGCAATTTACACAAACCTTAACAAATGATGCGTGGATTTTCACGTGAAACAGAAACAAAGTGATGTGAGTCTATAGGATACAGCGTCGCTTTTTAACTTACGAAAAAAACGAAACGAACGATGTGCCGTGTGATGCCGACTTAGAATAGCATCACCCCACATCCTTCCCGCGGGTGTCGTAAGAGGCGACTAAGGGACTCGAGAGTATTGGTATATTACAATTATTAGGCGACAGGCTGACAACCTGTCACTATAGTAACGCACATGTTTTCTGAAACAACCTTGGAAAACAATCCTCAAAAATGTCAGACGTGGCGATAGCGACCGCATTCTTGCGGCCGTTAGCGCTCTGCCTACCCCGCAAGGGATAAAGGCGTGATATATGTATGTAGATATGTAAAAAAACGAAGGAGATACCCATTTTTTAAATTTTAGTAAGTACTAGCGGTTGCCAGCCGCGTGGAAGTCGGTCATCCCACGGGAACATTTTTTTAGGATAAAAACTATCCTATATGTTTATCCAAGCTACCTTCTATACATATATGTATATGTAAACTTAATGAAACTTCGTCCAGTAGTTTTTACGTGAAGGAGTAAAAAATATACAAAATTTCGAATTTATAATATTAGTTACATTTATTATGGAAGAAAATAATGAACAACGTGCCTTTCCAAAAACGATAAGCTTCCGATAGGCTAAACTGAACAATGTTACCAAAGAACTAAAGGTATAAAAAAATTGGACCACCTTTTTTTTTGGCTAGGTACTTACTATGGCCACATTATAAAAAACATTTAAAAAAGTGCCGTCTTTTGTTTTTTCAAGGACAAAATTATACAAATGTAAAGATATGAATTCTGTGCCTCCCGTGAGAAACGGTTTAATTCAAAATTGCCATTTTACAGGGTTGCCAAAAAACCGTTTTTAGAACCATTTTTCTTTAACATTAGAATTAGAATTAGAAAGTTACATAAAATTTGCTGTAACTAGGTGTAATTTTTGATGCTCTTTCTATTGATTGAGTGCATTTTTTTATATATTGTTTATTTTTAAAGATAAACATCTTAGATCTTCCTATTTTTATCATATTTGTTCGGTGAGAAAGGGTTCAATTGCATATGAACCGCTCCTCAAAAGATTAAATTTAGTGGAAATTGGTTTAAGTAAATTTAAATCATATTTTAATAACAAAAATATTGTGTGCAATGATCCAAGTTAACTTAAATCCCAAGATAAATGTATTAAATTTATAAATGTAGTATGGTTTAAGTGGTTAAAATTTAAAGTATTAAATTATTTTTTCGGTTTTTTACTTTTTAGTAAATAAAATTGTACAAGAAGATGAACACTCAAGCCAATTTTACCGTGACTTGACGAGCAGTGCTGAAGTTATTAACATTGATCCTGATCTAGAAAACTGGGAAGAAGACTGATTTAAAAATGATCTTTTGAGAGTGATTGATGATAATAGTCCTGATCTAGAAAACTGGGAAGAAGACTGATTTAAAAATGATCTTTTGAGAGTGATTGATGATAATAGTCCTGATCTAGAAAACTGGGAAGAAGACTGATTTAAAAATGATTTTTTGAGAGTGATTTGATGATAATGGTTGTCGGAACAGAAATTTATTTCTATATTGTTACAATTTTTGAAGCTTTATGTTCATGAAAATGTTTTCTTATAGCTTATTCAAAGAAATGCTAAAATTGTTTTTTTATTACTTTTAAATGTTACTTTTATGCCTATTATTTTATGAGAGTGATAATAGTGTTTCATTAAGCAGAATTTTATTTCTTTATTATTACACTTTTTAAAATATTTTTGTTCATGCAGGTTTTGAAAACCTGCGTTTTTTCGTAGTTTATCCAAAAGAAAGCTAAGATTATTTTTTGATTACTCTTCAATGTAACTTTTATGCCCGTCATGGTTACTAACAATAATGTCATATTTTAGGTGACCACCATTTAAAGCATAATATTAATACCTTTGCTGCTGTGGAAGGTTGGCCTTTTGATTTTTTTTATTTATGAGAATACTGTTTGTTTTTTTTTGTCACAGTATAGAAATATTTTCTTGTACAATATATAAAATTCTAAATTCTAAGATATAAAATTCTGCTTAATGAAACACTATTATCACTCTCATAAAATAATAGGCATAAAAGTAACATTTAAAAGTAATAAACAATTTTAGAATTTCTTTGAATAAGCTATAAGAAAACATTTTCATGAACATAAAGCTTCAAAAATTGTAACAATATAGAAATAAATTTCTGTTCCGACAACCATTATCATCAAATCACTCTCAAAAAACCATTTTTAAATCAGTCTTCTTCCCAGTTTTCTAGATCAGGATCAATTTTAATAACTTCAGCACTGCTCGTCAAGTCACGGTAAAATTGGCTTGAGTGTTCATCTATTAAAGGCAAAAGGGACAATAAATCCTCTTTCTTCTCCTTGGATATGGGTAGTGGACCATTGTAAATTTTGGAAAGAGTTCTTTAGTGTATTTAAACACTCGAACTTCAGTTATAAGGAATCTTTCTTTGTCCAAGTTTGCCGTTCGAGCAACAAACGCGTTTTGATGTTTCAAGAGGCTTGCAAAATCCAAAAATTCGTGTTGTGTCATCTCATGAACAGTAATTTTCCTCTTCTTCGATACATTTCTCACTAGCTGGTACCAGTCCCTTGGAACATGAATTTTCATGTTAGTCCTCTTTTTCTCTTTTTCGATAAGTGCATGATCCGTATCGCATTCCATGTGGGTATGTCCGGGAATGAAAAATTTATGCTCTATCGTTTCAATGTGAGTATTTTTGATTGCCAACAGGAACATTACAATGACTATTCTGTTTTTATTCTGCCCTGAGCAGGAGTCTGAGTAGAGTATGATGTGTTTTATATTGTCGGGCACTTTATTTTTCTCTCTCCTACTCTAACATGTTGTTATTTTCTATATTTTTTTCACTTGCACACTGAGTTAAACCTTTTTTCACGAAACAATTTACTACGAACAGAAAGATTCAAATACAGATAGACCCCGTCCAAGATCATTTCAAGATAATCTAAGTTGAATTGAATCGTAGATTTATTGGCTTTGCAACAATTTTGTTTCGTGAAAAACGGTTTAACTTGACTTAAATCTTCAAATAAGAAATATCAATAAATCGATACGATCTAAATATACGTAGATCTTTTTGCACGACTTAAAAATATAACTTCATATGATCCAATTGAAATTTAATCATTATACACATTTTTTTCGGTCAGTTGAACCATTTCACACAATTCGTATTTTCCGTTCTAGTGGTCATAGAGATTCGTGAGTTAGACCGTTCGAAAGGATTTTGCTTGCAGATTCTAAGTGTGAAAAAAAAGCATAAGGGTCTAAGTCGAGTTAGACCCTTTCTCACGGGAGGCACAGAATTTCGTTTTAAACAATTTCATTAATTGAGGATTAGGATTACGCTAAGTGGTCCATAAGACCATAATCCAAGAGAAAGGAGGATTATCCCTTTATATTACCATCCCTTGCAAGCTTTCATTCTAATAATGCAATTGTTGTGTTTTGAAAAGGATTTCGCCTGCGTATAGTAATATCACGCTTATATCCCTGGCGGAATAGGCAGAGCGTTAACGAACGTAAAATTACGATCACTATCGCCACATCTGACAAAATGTTTGAGGGTCGTTTCAGATAAACCATGTATCATTATAGTGATAGGTTGTCAGCCTGACGTCTAAAATTACAATACACATGAGTCCCTCGACTCCCTGAGTCGGTTTCTACGATACACACGGGAAAGACATGGGGTGATGCTATTCTAAGCCAGCATCACGCGGCAACGCGTTTAGTTCTACCGAAGATTTCCAAATTATTTCAGATTCTCTGGGCTAGTTAGTTGCTGCAAAAGTGTTGCTGTTTAACTGTCATTACAAAACCACGTCAGATGCTCACCCAGGTGATGGTTTAATAACTCTGTTATCTGGGTTATTCACGGGTTTATTTAAAAAATCGCGGTAGTTTCGTTGGCTCAGTCTCTCACAAAATATGATTAGGTATTATAGTTTGTAAAATTTAGCTTGATACCCTTTGTTTGCTAGGAAAATGGACCTTATGTCATAGCATTTGTTCCAAGGTCACAAAAGTCACAGGTATCAAGCAAAATTTACAGAATCGCAGACTTGAGCCTAAATTCTTGTTCAACATAATGTAGTGGAGTATACCTATGTATGTACCCGCTCAACATATTTGACAAACAAACTCCTTTATTTATCCTTCTTTAAAAGAATGGTACATTCTGGCAAAAAAGTGTTTGGAACGGAATATTATGGAACTAAAAGTTTTGTATGAAAAATTGTTGCCATACTTCCGCGTTATCTGTCAGATTTGACAGATCGCGAATAAAGTGGCGCCCTCATTTTTTCTCTACTCTTTTTTGCCAAACTGTAGGTGCGTTGTAATGTAGGTACAAGCCGCGGTAAGAAAGGAACTTGGTGAACTATTTGACGTGGATACCTGCTGGACACAACAGAAGAAAAAATCTCTAAAAATTTATTTTCGATTACTACGGAACCAAGTGCAACCAACAATACATTTTGAACATTGTTTTAATTGGTTGGTTTGGTTATAGCTCTGTTTTCACAATAATGGACTGCTATCGAACGGCCATTTTGCATTAACACACGATAAAAATAAAGCGGATGAAGAGATAAAATAGCTTTCAACGTCCGAAGAGAGTCACTCCACAGCGGTCCTACTTAGGTACTATTTTTAAGTAGGTTATAACTTTCGAGAGGCAACCCTGCGCTTTCTATCCCAGGCAAATCAGTGTCTGTGGTCTTGGCTCAGACACTGATTAAATCGTCTATCACAGACGTATGAGGCCAATAATGATAGCTAATTCGAGTAGTTGCGAGAGGGATGGTAGCGACTGGATGGCATTATTGGTAGAAAAGCCCGCGGTAAGCACCCAGCAGTGGACTAGGTAATTGGCTGTTGTGACTCATAATCATCATCACGAGCCACAACAGTGTCATGTACATCACATACACAGTTATTAAGATGTTGCATTCACTAGGAATGTTGATGCCCATAATCTCCGTGAAAGTTACATTTCGGAGAGTGTGCTCAATCACTCCACGACCTGACACCCCCTTCCCCATTCCATCTCCGAGGATCGAGGCGCCGACTGGGGTTCCACCCTTATGTTGTAGATATACCTCTGATCCGCACTAAGCGTTTCGCTTCAACTTTTATCATGCGTACGGCTAAAGAGTGGAATTCCCTGCCGGCGGATCTTTTTCCGGAACAACATAACTTGGGTCTTTTTAAGGCAAGAGTGAATAGGCATTATCTAGGCAAGCATGTACCATCTTCGTCTGCATCTCCACTTACCACCAGGTGAGATGGCAGACAAATGCGGGCCTATTAAATATAAAAAGAAAAAAAAAAAAAAGTTTCCTGAATTTTACGAAAGCGACTGTTAGAAATAGCCAGGTCAAATATGAATGATATCGCCCGTTAAATCACGGGACGGATTATAAAAGTAGATGACTCACAAACAAATTAGTATATGCCACCAATCTTTAACTTAGAAGCAACAAAAAAAAACATAAAATAAAATTGGGTAGCTAATTACTTTCGATAAATTTAGGCAATTTGATCGTTTGTCAACTATAAAACCCCTAACGGCAGAAAGAAAAACGATGGCATTGTCAATATTTTGGAGCACAGTGGAATAACCGCCGTAAAGTATGCAAATGCAGGGAAACAGGTGTTTTATTTGCAAACAAATAACTGGTTTAAACTTTTACCGGTGGACTCTGATACAGTATTAAAACCTAGGTTAATACCGTTATCTACGTAATATTATTAATTAATAACGGTTAGAAACGGTGATCAGTAACCGAAATGTTTAAATTATATTTTTTAAACTATTCGAACAGGTTCTTTACTTTTTTTCTTTGAGAATCAGCGTAACTGAATCGAATCCTAGGAATCGTTCGAACTCATATAGCTAAGCGAAGGCAAGAAAATTTGAATATGGAGTTTTTCAGTTAGTTGGTGCAGCAACATAAAAAAAAATTACTAGCGGCACACGTACCAAACCAACTTTTCGACATTTCGGTCAGAAAACAAGAAGTGAATATAAGAAGCGGCCCACCGCGCATTTCCACACGCTCTTGATCGGATTCCCGCAGGAATAAAAAGATTTTCTGGCTTTTCCCCTTTATTCATTCTATCTTTTAAAAACCGCATCAAAATTATATGGCTTACGTGGTTTACAGGACAGACAGAAAGAGTCTTAATTTAATGTTGATATTGATGATAATCTCATTGTCACAGGCGCCACTGCCAGTAGAGCCGTGGTCGGGGATATTTAACGCCACAGGTGCCCAAGAAAACTGTCTGCAGTATGAGCCTTTCTTCAGTTCCGTTTCAGGTAAATCTCAAAAAGGTCTTATTTCCTCTGTAATGATAGACATTACCGTGTGGTACCGGCTTAGAATAGCATCTCCCCATTTCTACCCGGCGGATGTCGTAGAAAGGACTAAGGAATGAATCCATGGAACGTTCAGCAGCGTTTTCTGTGAATATCTACAAGATCTTGCACTGCGCTCGCCAATCCGCCTCCTAAGCGTGGTACGGTAAAACCGCTACAATTTGGGGGAGGCCCATTCCAGCATTCAGACTGTTGTTGCAATAGAAGTAGATAGTCAGTCTAATCGAATCTGCAATAAGTTAAAGAAAATTCGGCCATAAATAGGTCGAGGTACCTATTAGAAAATTAGGCAGTTGCATGGGCTGGTTCTACGCTAGTTCACTCTTCTTGATTTTTTTTTTTTACATTCGTAACTATTTACATACTAGGCTAGCAGGAAAATTAACAGACTGTTTCGGAAAGACTGGTCTTCCAAAATCTAGGGAATCCGTCCGAGAGGTCCTACAGAAGTGATTCATGATTATCAAACCTTATTCTCAGGAAGCGAAGACTGTCTCCTTGTCAACGTGTACACCCCTCGGGCCAACTCCTGGGCCAACATGCCGGTGATGGTCTTCGTCCACGGAGGAGCCTTCTTCTACGGCGCAGGGTTCTACTACGATCCAGTTCGCATCATGGACTGGGATATCGTCGTTGTGACTTTCAACTACCGGATTGGGCCTTTGGGTGAATAGGGTTTAGTCAAAAAAAAATTTATACCTTCAAGTGCCATCAAGTCGTCCCATGGCAGTCAAGTTAGGCTGGTCACCTAAATATTAATTTATAAGCAGCGTAACCTGAGCCTCAGTACTCATCAGAATCATTCGTGCCAATAATATCATCAAAGTAATCATCAAATTTTATGCTAACATATCATCCATGTAAACTTTCGCTTCTATCCTTGGGATAGGATGATGTTAATATAAAACGTTGATTCCCAGGTTTCCTCAGCACCGGAGATGAGTTTATTCCTGGTAACGCTGGTCTGAAAGATCAGGTGATGGCGTTGCGCTGGGTTCAGAAAAACATCAGAGCCTTCGGAGGTGATCCTGACAGCGTCACACTCACTGGACATTCTGCCGGAGCCGCCAGCGTACACTACCACTATCTTTCTCCTTTATCTAAAGGTAATGGATCTGGGCCCCAAGTCTGCTATTTTTGTCATTGTAAGTCCATCGAAACTCCACTTACATTCCATTGCCGTTGTGATTTTCTATACTTCAAACTGTTGAAGTCTACAAAACTACTAAAATTATCGAACTGAGATCCAATCGACATCCAACTGAAACGATTTTTATTTAGCAAACTTAGGGCCCCTGATAACTCCCTATACCTACCTACAAGTCAGTTTTGTTTAAGGTGTCTGTTTAGCTTTATACCTCAACAACTTAACGATCAAAATCCCTCATAATTATATTGTAATTCCAGGACTGTTTGCAAGAGGCATAGCATTTAGTGGATCAGCCTTATCGCCCTGGACGTTTGCTACCCGCCCAGCCAAAAGGGCTAAGGATTTAGCCGTCGCTGTAGGCTGTCCAGCTGTTGACACAAGCGAAGACATAGCTGAATGCTTGATGAAGAAACCTGCTGTGGATATCGTCAACGCTACATCTTGGATGTTTGTGAGTATATCTATCTGAATACAACAGGTCTCAGAATAGAAGTGCACGATAATGATTGTAAATTAGAACCAAGAGCAGACACATGAAAAAAACGTAGGCACATTAACTTTTAGTTACATCAATTTGCTAATTTCATTTCAGGGCGAAAAGTTCTGGTTCAGTCCATTTGTGCCAACAGCAGAGCCTGAGGGTATGGAAGGTGCTTTCATCACAGAGCATCCTTACGAGGTTGCTAAAGCGGGAGTTGTAAACGATGTTCCTCTTCTCATTACTACGGTGGCTGATGAAGGACTGTACCCCGCTGCTGGTAACTATAATTTGCCTATTAATGAAAGAAGCAGTGTGACACATTCTCACGTTAATATTTATTATATGGTTCATATCCACATACAATAATCAGCTCCTACCAATTATTTTTCAAGCCTACTACGCGAACCCTAACAAGTCCCTGCCTTTATTAGAAGAAACTTGGCAAAAACAGGTGCCCAGGTTATTCCAACTCGAAGAAAATTTGCCTGAAGACCGGTGGGCGGAGGTTGCTGCTAAAATCAAGGACCAGTACTTTGGAGGTGAACCAGTCTCTAAGGATACTTTTCCGAAACTAGTTCAGGTAAGTCGTTTCATCCAGAGACGCATATGAATGCTGATGAACCTTTTTTATTACCTACGCAAATAGAAACCCTTAAATGCTCAAACGTTAGGCCGACTTGTTCAAATCAACAAGATTTCCATGAATATGATTAATAAAGGACCATGAAGATTGGCGCAATAAAGAAGAGGTGGCCAAGAATGGTAGCGATGAAATAATACCAGATTCTAGAACTGTAAAATCTATAATGACGAATCAAAAGAAAGAACAATGGAGATTCGATGACATTACTATGTGAGGGTCCTCGATAACTCCCCTATATCCTGCAGAAGATGTTGTTGTTGTAGTCCTATGGTACCCCGCTGGTACAAAGGGTCCTGGAGAGTTTCTTCCAATTCTCCCTGTTCTGCGCCATAGTCTTCGCTTGGTTCCAGGTTATTCCAACTGTGTTCAGCTGCAGGATGTAATTAAAAGATAATGATTGCTTTTGACCTGATTCCAGGCTGTAGGGGAACGTCTGTTTATCTCCTCAATCGGCAGGATGGCTGAACTGCAAGCGGCAACTTCAAAAAAACCGGTGCACATGTACAGATACACCTTCAAGGGAGACACCAGGTTCCATATGGCAATGACCTGGAACGATAAAATAAATCTAGGTAAGTCAGACTTTGTGTCAATAAATAGAGTCAATGGTAAACAGAGGTGACTTAGAGGGCTCAAGGACACTGGGTGGAACTCCTGAATTTTCCCTTATGGGTCTTTGTCTTTTCACAATCCCTGCGGAATATTCAATATGACATATCGGATCAAACATTTCCCACCAAAGATGTATTTTGCGACAGGACCTAAAATCATAGTTTTGACGCCAAAGTCAATAGCGGCAAGTTATATTGTTTAAAAGATAATAAATAGTATTTTAATTTAATTTAATTTAATATTGGATTCAGTGCTTCAGGGCTTCAAGCTTCAAAAGACATCATAAACTCACAAAAGATCTTTTTCTTGACCAAACAACGCGTCGTCGTTGCGTTTGTTCCCAGTCTGGTTAGGCATTGCGGGCTGAACCACCCGGTTGTAAGTAAGATGGTTCCGTGTTTCGGCTAGCACGTTACGCCGTAAGTCCCGGTTGCTGTCTAGGATCACTTAGACGGCGGTCATTACACAATCATGTCAGAAGCCTGCTACTTGTAGAAGGCGGTTGAAAAATTCTGACACTAGGGTTCATCGGGTCGTTGGACGACTCGGTGTCCCACACGAAAAAAAAACGCGTGTCTTGTGTTTTTTCAGGTGTAGGTCACGGAGACGACTTGTTCCACATATTCTACATGCCGCTCATCACCCCCGCCAAGGAGAGGGATGATGAGAGCAGGGTGAATGACTTGATGACAGCTCTCGTCTACAACTATTGTAAGACTGGGTGAGTTTGTTTTGGCTATTATGATATGACATATAGTACTTATAAGTTATAATTATAATATTTAATGTAGGTTAATAAAATTCAATTCGCGCTACGTTATCCAAAGAAAGTATTTAAGTAAGTACCTAGGCATTTTTGGCCAAGGGTATTTATTCTGTGGCCGAGGGCTGCTTTCAAAGAGAATATTTCAAAGAAAATTTACTCGAAATTTTAAACTATCGCGGTTGCTTACACTCTCAATAGTTATTATTTAAACGGGTTCTTACCGACGAATTAATATTGTTTTGAGTTCCCGATATTTCGACGCTGTTTCGAGAGTCATTCATGATCACGCACGTCACGGGTAAACCGCACAATATATAAAGTAGGTACTCTATGGGGACATGGTGTAAACTCACATTGTCAATCACACAGGATGTCATGCGTGCGCCGCCCCTATAAATGTCATTTGACGTAAATGATAGCAAAACATATCTGTCTATTTCTTCTTTTTCTTTCTTCTTTTATCTGTCTTCGTCGTCGGTAATATGAATAAGATACTCTTCTGGCTAAGGGCTGGGCATGTCTTATGATATGACGTAGCATGACGCGTATCGAAAACAAATTTGTGTACCTGGGTTTGGCAAACACCCGAGTCATGTGATTTCAAAACTATTCCAGAAAATAGCGAGAACCAACATAAATGAAATAACGCACTCATCATACTCTCTCTGTCTCTCTCTCTCTCTCTCTCTCTCTCTCTCTCTCTCTCTCTCTCTCTCTCCCTGTCTCGCTTCCCCGCTCTCTTTTCGTATAGGACATCGAGTCGTCCATCGCCATTTATTGTCGCAAAAAGTAATCCTTTTCCCTTTTTCAGGGTGCCCATGCTGCCTAAAGAAGCTCCTGAATGGACACCCCTCACCCCTGGGCAGCCAGCTCTGAACATCATGGAGATATCATCACCAACAGACTTCCAGATGAAGACCAGTACTGATCTTGGCCATCGGGCATTCTGGGACAGCTTAGGCTTAAACGAAAATCAAAATTATAGGAAGTCTTTGTCGTAATGTGCCACGATAAACGGCGATAGTTTATTATAATAATCCATAGAATTATAATAATAAGTAATTCTATGAAATAGACTGTTTGTATCACTTTGATATGAAGGTGAAATAGACCTATGATTTTACTTCTTGACAGCCAGATTTTGTTAAATTTCGGGCGTTACCTGAATATTTTTTGTATGAAACTTTTCTATTAATTTATTTCATCCTTCTTGTACTTCTTGTTTACTTGCGTACCCACAAACACATACACTCACGCCTGTATCCCTCGCGGGGTAGGACACACATCATGTCCTACATATTTCTCAAAAGTTGACTGGTGAGATCCTTTTACTTTAGGTAATAAGATAGATAAGTCCACCTTTGCAATCTATTTTGTAACAGTTTCTTGTTTGGTACAAGTTGTTACCTATATAGATACACACAAATAAAATATACTTTGTATAAAACGTAAACATGACTGTTTTGTTTATCGTTATCACTAGTGATAGGATATTAACGATGCCAAAAAAACAACCGGCCGAGAGCGTGTCGGACGCTTCCAAACATAGGGTTTCGAAGAAGAACATAACTGAACTTATTTTAAATAACAAATAATATGAGATGAAGACGCATAAAGATAGTAATGAAGCGACAATGGGTGTATATTTACTAATTAAGATACATTAGATAGCGCTAATCGTTCAACACAACCAGACCTATTTATTTTCTGATGTCAAATACAAAGATAAGCCGCCGGCGCCGGTTGGCGACAGACAAGCATTTAAAAACAGAACCAGTAGACACGCTAGCTGCGCGGGAGCACGCCGCGTCGCGTTCTATTTTTAAAATTGAAAAACAAAAATGGCCGGTATAAAAATACTTGTAGTTCTAAGTTTTGTTGGTCTCGTGGCGGGACAAGAAGCGAATCCTGTGGTCAGGATAAGTCATGGGCTTCTCCAAGGGTCGTGGAAGACGTCAGATAGTGGCCGGACCTTCGCGAGCTTCGAGGGGGTCCCGTATGCCAGACCGCCCGTTGGGAAGTATAGATTCAGGGTAAGTTCACAAAAAAAAGTTTTTTGTAGAGTTTAAACTGCCAGAGTCACCATCATTGGCCTCATACGTCGTCTGTGACAGACGATTTAACGACCTTTAATGCGCGACTCACGACGATGCTTGGTTCTCTGATCTCGCTAATAAAAGATAAAAATGATACCAAAACATGCATGTGCCGGTCTCTAATTCCACCTTCGCCTGTAGAGCATCCTACATCGACGACGGTATAGACACGAACAAAGTATTTTTTATTAGGTGAGTGGATTTCTCAAGCGAAAATTTTTCGCGTCTCGGCTGAAAACGTGGTGATGCTTTACAGATATGACTACGATTATTTTTCTTAAAATATAAGACACATGTATCAAGATGAAGCCATATAAATAATGTTTGTACATTTATTAGTTTATAAGATAAAATTCCATAAGTAGCGTAATCTCAATTACCATGACCTGTCCACAACCGCTTTGACAGTAAATAATCATCTCTCGGGAAAATCCTGTACAACTCATACAAGAAAAAGGGTTCTGAATATGTTAAGTTTTAAGTATCCTACGAGAAAATACAAAAATTTTATTTTTTAACCCAAAAGTTAATGAAATGTGCTACCAACTAGTTCTGTCCAAACAAAAACACCAATTTCCATGGACATTTTGTTTTCGCGCTCCTACCTACCTTCCATTGTCGAGTATATGCCAAATGTAAACCCTTCCCCCGCAAGGCTCAGTTGTGCTCAGGGTCTTCAAACTTACTACTTTGATTATGGAAATGAAATCGTTATCAATATGCAAAATTACGAAGGGCAGAAAATCTTCAAACTTTCATACTTATAGTATACATTTAAATTTTGTAGCATTATAATTGGCTGTGTAACCCACATTAAAGTATAGATGACGCAACTAGTTACTTTCGCTCTTGCTAGTACGTATTGAATTGGATAGATGTCTCTAGTCACCTGAATCAAATTTACTAAACCATCTGTTTTGGTAGATTTTTATACTATTGTAAATAACGTAATATTATTGATTAGGGGTTCATTTGATGATTTAAACATGAATAAAGTTATAGTAAACAAAATTTGTGTAAGTAAACTTTTTATGTTATTGATATTGATCAAATAAAATATTAGAAATCCTTTGCGAAAAAAGGACGGAAGAAATTTTTACAAGACTAAATGGCAACCCCAAACCCTTAAACTAATATGTCAGATTGACGTCTGTTTTTTGAGTTTGTTTTTGAATTCGGTCGGTGCGCGTGAGACGATATTTTCATTAATTTCCTCTTTTTAAGTGGTTCTTAGCATTTGATGTTTTTCCCGTTGAGTTGAGCTATGCTCCTCCGGCTTTTGTTTTGCAAAAGGACTGAGATAGGACTCTTGATTGTGGATAAATAGTGAACATTGTGCCCAGTACTTTCAAACCGAACTCGTGTTCATTTTAGTGATAGTGGTGCACGTGGTCACGGTAGCTTGTGCCTATGCTATCATGTCATCAGACAGACACTGCTGCGTCCCCGGGTGTACGGAAAGTGGAGGTATGTATCTCAATTGTTCAGTTCGACCATTCATCACGGGGTTCGTAGGTATAGATAGACTTGACAAGGAGCGGCATGATAGGACTCTCAACTACACATTAAATTTATAACAAAATAACTCTGTTGCCGTCATAGAAGGGCAAACAAACAAAAATTAGTATGAGGATCGCAAGGGCAATCAGAAATCAATCGCAAGGATCATTTTCTCACACCATTTCCTCATGGTAAGATGACATCTCTACTTTTCGACCTATTAGTAACATTGCATTACATTTTTTCAGATCGCATTCTCCACCATTTTCCAAACCCAGAAAAAGATAGAGAAAGATTTAACACATGGTTATATGCCATTGGAGGAGCAATCTTGCAATTAGATAACCAGCACATTTATAAAAACCGTCGTGTGTGCCATTCACATTTTGAACAAAAGTACCATTGCCGGAATAAAGGACTCAGTAAAGTAGCAGTGCCTACATTAAATATACCAGGTTTGTATATTTAATCATACCTTAATATAGTTAGATTTCTTTAAAAATACAATTTAAGTACAGAACCCTTAAAAGAATGTACTTACTTACTTACTATGCTGGCTCAGCGACCCGAAGTAGATCTTGGCCTCCGATACAACCACAGGCCACACTTCCATGTTCTGCGTAGTTTGCATCCAGTCAGGCTTTTGGAGAGTGTGCAGGTCCTTCAGAACTTTGTCATTCCAGCGATATCCAGGTTGTCCAACCCAGATATGCTTTCTTTACCGCGCGATCTTCTTCCATCCGCTCCACGTGACCAAGCCAGCGCAGTCGAGCAGCTTTACCCTATTAGCCCGAGGTTGTCAGCATAACCTATGATTTTATGCTGGGTTCCGTTTAACTCAACTCCATCACTGTTCTCTAGTACTTTACGGACCACGTGTTTGAGCATTAGGTTAAACAGCAAAAAAGGATGTAATAAATGAATATAATAAACTATTTTTTTCAGATCTACTATCGACATCCAAGTTTGTGACATCACATACCCAAAAGAAGGTGCGGCCATTAACAAGCTCAGGTAATTTTCTTATTTTTCAATAACCATGAGTTGCATAAAAAAAAATTGCTCATGTGATGCCGGCATAGAATGCATCGCCCATATTCTTACCGGTGGGTGTATAAGAGGTGACTAAGGGACATAGATATATTGTCTATGCCTAATCGAGGTCAGTGCTTAGGAAGTTGAGGAGCATATATGTATCACAATTTTAGGCGACAGGCTGACAACCTGTCACTACAGTGATGCATATATTTCTATTATTCTACTTACAAATATGTACTATGTAAGTTAATCAACTGGCATTTGATTTCCACCATCTACAAATTATTATTAATAATATCATAATGAATACTCATGTTATGATATTTTTTGAAATAAATTAGAAATAATGGGCTGAGCAGTCCATGGGGACTAAAGGGGAAGTAAGATAATAGGAGGCGCTCGTGGAAACCATATTGCTTACCTAAAGACCACTAGCTGGTTGACCGAGCCTTGCTCGGAACTAATACCCGTCCCCAAAAGGTGCCCTAAGTGTGACCGATAATCGGAAAAAACTACATACTTACCTATAATAAAAAAAAAAAAACAAAAAAAGACAGATGCTCAATCCATGCTGATCCAGGTTCGATCCCGGGTCGTCTGCGTGGCGAGCAGGCACACTTGCCGCTAGGCTTCTTCTTCGGTAACTCAACTTGCGAAATAAGCCGTTTAGTACTACAGCAGATGGGCCGTGTATTTAAATCAATTTTTTATTTAGTTTCAAGCGATATTCGAAAATAAAACCTAGCTAGATCTATTTAGCGCCCCCAAAACCCTCTACATACAAAAAATCACGACAATCAGGGCTGCCGTTTCCGAGATCTCGATTAGAAATATATATATAGAAATATATTTATATAGGTATATACAATTCTTGCTCGTTTAAAGGTATTGGATTTAAAATGAAATAGGATGTTATGTATGGACATAACATCCTATTTCATTTTGGTTTATATTTGGTTTTCGGACGATATGGTTTCCACGAGCCCGTCCTATCATCTTACCTTCTGCCACTCTTTACATGTTGCATTATCTACATATATCAAGTGTGTTTTTTTCATTATTTTTTCAGATTGTGCTAACAAGCAATTAGCAAGCACAGTATCTGTGAATGTTACCTTTACAAAAGATAGAACGTTAGAACAGGAAAACATTGGTGAGTATTTTTTATTATGAAGAGTTCCCAGGGGAACCCAATATTTTAACAATTTTTCTGCTGACAAAGTCACATGTAAAATCTGTATAATTCACACAAATATTATAAATGCGAAAGTAACTCTGTCTGTCTGTCTGTATGTTACTCTTTCAAGGCCAAACCGCTGAACCGATCTTCATGAAACTTAGCACAGAGATTGCTAACATACCGACATACATAGCCAGCCCTTTCACAGTTTTATTATATGTATAGATGTAAATTTATTTTTCACTAAAATTATTATACTAATTTGCAGATCCCATGGTTGAAGGTGGAACAAACACTGTGTTGCATCAACAGGGAACTTTGGCTACAACATCTAAGCAAGATTCCCAAAGAAAAGGTAATTAATTACTTATTTTAAAAGAATTAGCAATGTCACATAGGAATAATATGAACTAGATGTCTGTCTGTCTGTCTGTCTTTGGACACGATATTTACCATTCTACTGGACCAATTGACTTTATATTATTTGGTTAGGTGATACTTATCGCTCAGTAACTTTTTGGGTATCAATTTTATTTAGGCACTTACCTACTAAAAGGGTGAGTGTGACCTGCTTTTAAGCGGTTTTTGACAGCCCCCTCTCAAGAAAAAAATTGATTATTTGATTAAGATTGCTAAGGCATAACCATAATATATGTACATTATTTCAGATCCATTGGCCTCATCCAAGTCTATACTGAGTGAAGCACAACCGACAACACAAATGCAAAAAAAGGTGGAGCCTTTAATTACGTCAGGTAAATATAATGTTTGTCATTCAATAATACTAAACTAAAATTGAAATCCAAACAGTTTTTTTTTACCTTATACAAACCGTCTTTATACCCCTACAGGATTAAATTGATTATTTGATTAAGATTGCTAAGGCATAACCATAATATATGTACATTATTTCAGATCCATTGGCCTCATCCAAGTCTATACTGAGTGAAGCACAACCGACAACACAAATGCAAAAAAAGGTGGAGCCTTTAATTACGTCAGGTAAAAATTATGTTTGTCATTCAATACTGAACTAAAAACTCTATTTTAACTCTATTTTTTAATACTGAACTAAACTTGAAATCCAAACAGTTTTTTTTTACCTTATACAAACCGTCTTTATACCCCTACAGGATTAAATTATTGTCCATCAATCCGTGTGTCAGGTTTAGACCCATTTTCCAAAATCATAAACAAAATTAATCCTACCTCATCGTCATACTAAGTGTATGAGAACATCAACACAAGTTAAAACAGTTAATTAATTTTCCTGGTCGGGACGAAGCGCTATCCCGACTCTCACTTGGTCGTTTATAATTATTTAAATTTAAATACCTTTTTTACAGATGTGCAGACTATATCGAAGAAAGTTACAAAAAAAATTATAAAGGTATCAAAGCTGAGTCAATCCGAGAAAGAACTCTATGATAAAGTGGTTGCCTTAAAAATTAAAGTAAGCAAATATAAAAACAAATTAAAAAAGCAGTCTGCGGAAGTAAAGGCTGCAAAGAAATTTGCAACAAATCCCACATTTATAAAAACCATAGAAAACTGTTCAAGTACAGCAAAATTGCTCATGCAGATTCAATTGCGGGAGAATAAGAAGAAAGAGAAAGGTAGGCGCTTCACTCTCCAAGAGAAGATTGTCGCTTTGTCGATTTTAAAACAAAGCCCCAAGGGCTATAGATTCTTCAGAAAAATATTTATTCTGCCTGCGCCACAAACTTTGATAAAGCTGGTTCAGCAAAGTAACCTTCGGCCAGGAATAAATCAAAATGTGTTTGCACAATTGAAGAAGAAAGCGGAAACTTTGAAAGAAGAAGACAAAATATGTATCGTTCTCTTCGATGAAATTTCGCTAAAGCCCAATGTTACATTTCATGAGAGGAAAGACAAAGTGACTGGTTTTGTCGATAATGGACTACAGAGGAAGTTGGAGTTTGCTGACCATGCTCAAGTTTTTATGATACGTGGATTGTTGAAAAATTACAAACAACCAGTTTCGTATTCTTTTTCGGCAAGCGCAACAAAGGGTCCAGAGTTGGCAGTTCAATTTAAGAGCGTAATAACCGAACTTCAAAAATCTGGAATGATTGTTGTTGCTTCAGCGTGTGACCAAGGCACAAATAATAGGCAAGCACTGAAATTATTACTAGATGAGACTAGAGGAATTTATTTGAGAAAAGGAGAAGTGGTCAAAGAAAAAGTAATTCTGATAAATAATCAAGAGATAATACCTCTATATGATCCCCCCCACCTTCTGAAAGGATTGCGGAATAATTTACTTACAAAAAATTTGAAATATACCCAAGATGGCAAAACAAAAACAGCCAAATGGACTCATATTGAGCAACTACACAAAGAAAATCCGGGCTATAAAGGTATAAGGTTGTTACCTAAATTGACAGACTGCCATGTTAAAGCAGAGAAAATGAATAAAATGAAAGTCAAATTTGCGTCGCAAGTCTTCAGTCGGACTGTTGCATCAACTATGGGATTTTTGGCAGGTGATACATATTTTTACATACATACATGCATACACAAATCACGCCTTGGTCCCTTGCGGGGTAGGTAGAGCGTAAACGGCCGTAAGAAACGATTGGCATCGCCACGTTTGACTTAATGTTTGAGGGTGGTTTACAAAGTTTATTTGCTACCACTGTAGTGACAGCTTGTCAGTCTGACGCCTAAAATTGTATTTCACAACCATCAACTCAAAAGATACATATAAACCTTCCTCTTGAATCACTCTATTACCAGCCCAGCGGTTTCATTAACGTTTGACCATTTTCCCGTGGTAATGAGATTTTTCCCGGGGTAAAAAGTGTCCTATGTTACTCAGGGATGTTGTAGCTTTCTAATGGTGAAAGAATTTTTGAAATCGGTCCAGTAGTTTCCGAGTTTATCGATTACATACATACAAACAAACAAAAAACAAACAAATCTTTCCTCTTTATTATTTGTATGGATGTAAAGAAATGCCTGTTTCTTCCACAGATAAAGGAATTCTTTTGGAAGAATGCCAAGAAACTGCAGATTTGCTACTTTTAGTGGACAATTTGTTCGACTCAGTCAACGGAAGCTATGCCAAAAATTTCCACGCCAAGCCCCTCCTAGGACCTGCAACACCCAATTCAAGCCATCACAAGATATGGAAAGAAAGTGTAGCAGTTTTAAAAACGATGAAATTTGTCAGCGCTTCAGGGAAAGAAGAATCTGTCCCTACAATCAATAATTGGGTGTGGACACTGGAGGCTATAGAGGTTCTCTTAACTAAACTAAAAAACGATTTTAACATAACGTCGGTGTGGATGCGGCACCTAAATCAGGACCCAATCGAGAATTTTTTTGGGTCTATTAGAAGTCACGGGTGCCGCAACACAAATCCGACTTGTGAGCAATTTGAGTCTGCTTTTGCTACATTATTGATAAATAGCCTTAACAGTGTCCACACCAGCAGAGGTAAAAATTGTGAAGGAGATTTTTGTGATGCTTTACACGCCCTCGTCATCAACGAAGATGGAGGTGAAGCCACCTCAACTGATGTGACACGCCATAATTTTGATAATATTTTAAGTATCAATTTCACACCACTCTCACAAAAAGCAGCAGATCCTAGGATCATAGGTCCACTACAGTACATAAGTGGATACTTTGTACAAAAGTCAAAAATAAAAATATTTAAAGACTGTCCCGATTGCAAATCAAAATTAATGTCAGATGACACAATAGAATATATAAATTATAGAGAATATGCGGGCAAGAGGTGGCTTTGCACTCCTAGCAAAAATGTTGTCCTATTAATCTCCAACATACAAGATATTATTTATGAAATTTTAAAAGAAGACTTTGAAAAAAATAATATTAAAGAAATTATAAAAACCGCGATTATTATATTGGCTGATTTTAATTTTATAAATTGCGAAGTGCACAAAAACAAATTAATTAACTATTTAATTCACGTTGTGGTGCGATTTTCCATTTACAATTACTGTAAAATAATAAATAAAATTTTATCAGGGAAAAGGGAAATTGATGATGATGAGGATCGTGTTCAAGTAAAAGCGAAAAAATTTTTCAGTAAATGTTTTAAAAGAAAAAAATAATTTTTGTCTGTAGGTATGTAAGTTCTAATTTTATTTAAGAGTAGTGTGCAGCAAAAGCCCGCTATCAAAACCTAAGCCAAATACTTAAATCAACGAAGTGTATGAGCAATCATCAACGAGCTTGGTAAGTGGCAATAACATTACCCAACTCTTAAAACGAGACGGATTTTGATAATTTTGGTACACATAATCTTGAGACTATAAACTAGGTCTGTACGTTTTGATTCTTTATTTTAAGCGATCAAAGCTTTAATTTCGGATCCCATACAAACTCATAATTGCACTACTATATCACATACCACAAAAACCAAAACGTACGGACCTAGTTTCTAGTCTCAGGAATCTGTGTACCAAAAATTATCAAAATCCTTTAGGTTTTAGGGGTGGGGAAACGTTATCGCCTTTTGTGTGGGGAATATTAAGTTCACACTACTCTTATAGTGTGATTTTAAGTTGGTGTAAGGATTTTAGGTGAACATGATAAATGTTTTCGAGATAAAGGGATGAGCCGAATTGGATACCTTGTATCTTCTAAATTAGTATCACAGTAAAAATGTAAATAACATAATATTTAGAGAAGTTGAGTTCATTCTGTAATATAATATGTAATAAAACGTTATGTACTAAAAGTGAACAGTAATCAATTAATATAATGCATTAGAATAATGCCTGATTTTCTGTAGTTTTAAGTGATTTATGATGGTTACTGTAGTAATACTAGAAATAAATGATTTTAATTCTTCGTTGTTTTTTATACCTATATTATATACCTACCTATTTTACTGAGGTGCCCTATCTATAGAATTAATACTTATATTATTAGTATGAACGGGATTATCACCACGATAATGTTTTTTGTTATTACCTCGATATTTCAGAGCGGTTGCGGTGGTCGAGGTAATAGCAAAAAACATTATCATGGTAATAATCCCGTTCATACTAATAATATAAGTGTAGTGAACAACCGCGAAAATCTAAAAGCAGCTATACAATTGTTCGTTATAGATATAGTTATCTGCCGAATAGTTTCTACGCTGACGTACAGATGGCGCCAGTTATGCATTGCTCATTTGGAAGCTAGAGATTGGTCTCTATTACCCCTATATAAAAAGTACTCTGTGGTTGTGCTCTTACGCGCTGTGAGAGCGGTTGTGTGCCATCTTTCTACGCTTTCGCGCCAAAAACGTAAGTACGCGATATCAGTTTACTCGGACAGAAATTTTGCAATCTCCATGGTCAGATTTAAAATGTTTTCTCAAGTGATAAAAATATTTATTATGTACAATAATTATAGGCTTTTGGTACACTTATAGTATACTAGTAG